>JAJHSJ010000011.1:37365517-38644463 GCA_021015155.1 Magnolia officinalis
GAGAGAGAGAGAGAGAGAGAGAGAGAGGGTTCGACTTTAAGCTCGACAGAGTTCGGCGGCTGGGTTGGGTAAGTGAGAGAGAGGGTAGGGTCTTTTAGTTGTTAGAGGGTATTTATATCACTAGAACCAAGTCGAGCCGAGTAAACCGAATTGAGCCGAGTTCGAGTTATGTACCAATCTGAGTCGAGTCGAGCTCGGGCCAACTCGAACTCGGCTTGAAATATTTTTGAGCTAAAAAAATCAACTCGACTCGGCTCAAACTCAATTTCGAACCGAGTCGAATGAATCGAACTTTTTCGAGTCAAGTCAAGCAAGTTAACCGAGCTAGCTCGGTTCGTGTATAGCTCTAGTGGTAGGTACATCCTTAATAATAGCTTGATTAATGAAAAAAATAATTTAAAAAGGTACCGAGTTGTAAATACCACTATTTTGAAAAGAAAAAAAAATCCCTAAAAACATAGAAAATAATAGAAAGAGAAGGAAAAATCTGGGTAGTCCAAATTCATCAAAAACGATTATACGTTTTCCAACAATTAAGGGTTTGTTTGGTTGTACCTAGTGTTCAAAGTGTCGGTATTGCTACAAGTTTCGTTGGCCAAGGATATGGAAACAATATTGATATCGCCGATAACTAGAAATGTCGGGAAACATAGGAAAAATAGTGGAATTTTTAGTGAAACTTCACGATATGCTAAAATACGCATTTGCATATTTAGGAATAAAAAAATTTACAAAAAGAATGCATACATAATAAGTTTCCATTTAATGGGGGCTTAAAAGCATGTGCCGTTGTAAGAAATCAGTCTCACCATCCAACGATCCATCTAAACATCCATTGATATTGCAGAATATCGACAACATATGATGTTTTGCCAAGAAATCATCAACAACTGTAAAGGAAACGAAAGATTGTGGTCACGATATCGCACATACTGCAATAACAATAATATCGAGATATTGTCAATATTATCCAAGACAAATTGAACACTACATACAATCATGTGCCCATGAAAAAATTTTAATAAACAATTTTTTGGTGATATCGATACATCGGGGATATTATTGAAATATCGTTCATAGACTTGTGATACAAGCGTCGCCTAGAATTTACACGTTCAAAAATATTGGCAATACAAGTGTTTAAGTTATACATTGATACGCCATCCCCTAATAGCTAGAGCTTTTAGAGAAAGTGGTGATTTGACATGGCATCAAAGTGGATGGTCAAGTGTTCGAATTCAGGGAGCAATAAATATGCCTCCCTACTATATTCTTCCATGGGTGGCATTTATGGTCGCTTATGGTGTAAGTTGTGAGTGTCCCTCCACCCTTGTTTAGTATGTTCCAAATGCGAAGTGTGATGGTATCGCTACTAGTGTTATCGGTATCGTCGAGCTGGAGATAAAGAGAATATTGGAGATATTTCACTAATATCGGGAATAATTCAAACAATGGTTCTACCCAATGCCAACAACAAGATGGGTTTTCTGCCCACAAATGGTGGCCAAGTCGGAAAAAGGTTGGCACTTGGCACATGGCTTCAACCCAAATGGTCCCCGACAACATCTGACCAAATATCGATTTACCAAACATCCCAATATCGTCTTATATCATGCAATCTATTCATACCCATTTCGGTCGAGTCTATGATTTGTACGTTTTTGCATGGTGTGTCGTAAGATTTTTCTGCAAATATGTACGGTGACTCCTCGAAAAGTAGAATCATAACGTATCAATTGTCACCGAACAACGGCTAAGCTTAGATGATTAAATGACATCAGAGAAGTGATCAAACTCGCACAGTCGAGACAGAGAGAGAGAGAGAGAGAGAGAGAGAGAGAGAGAGAAAGCGAAACGTGTGAAGCATCTAGAATCCAAGTGATGGATAATGGAGAACGGTTACCATAATTGTCGAAACGTGGGAAGGATCCAGAACGGGTGGATCGAAGCTATAAATAGCATAGAAATTCAACAGAAAAAATCATTTCATACCAAACCAAACAAACCCAACATTATCTTTCAATTATCTTATCAATTACTCTGTCAATTTACATTCCATAGTGTAATCTTTTACTTTTCCTGTTGAGTAAATTACATTCCTTAGTGTAATCATTTACTTTCCAGCCTGCCAATTTACATTCCGTAGTGATAATCAAGTAACTAATAATCCTTAATTATAATCAGAGTTTACATTCACACTCTGGACTTTGTTCAATCATCGAAGAAGTGTCCTTCAGCAGTTCACAGCAGCCGACTGTAAGGATTTCTTTCTTATTTTGTTTAATCTGTATTGAAAAGTCTTTTCGTACAGAAAGCAACCCATTGAATATCGTCTGATCCAATTTATGCATTGAGCGAATAGACAGCTGATCTCCTCAGGTCTCGATCATACACTACGTCTGCTTACTTTGGCGCTTAGGGTCATTGCTGTTCAGTTTGAATTGTAGCCGCAATCCCAATTTTGGCACACCCGCATACCCAATTCTGGTAAAAATTGCAGCGAACACAACCTATTGAATTTTTCAAGTAAAACCACCCATCCAATTGGGACTGAAATATTAAATACAAATCAAGAGCAAGAAAATGTACGGCAGAGATTAACCCAACCCTAGTATCTTATCTTGATACTCCCCAAATGTGCCTTAATTTCTCATTAAATGAAACTATAGGAATTAGAGCCTGCTGATCCCAGTCGAAAATACATGTACACCATTCGTTAACTATTTTGCAAAGATGAGAAACATCATGCAGCAAAAGAAAACAACAATACCATAACTACAACATTAAAGCCACGGCAATGATGCTGTTTCATCCATCCTAAGCTCAACAACTGTCGTTACAAAAATGCAACATGTATGAATATAAAAAGAGGATTAAGAACGTGCAGCTAGTGTGGTTCAATGCCTCAGAGGCCCCTTTATGAAGGCAGAGGAAAAAGAAAATCTTCTTCTCTTAACAAAGCATGAGTGGTGACTGAACTCAAACAATACCTTTAGGGGTGGGTTATGGGCCCCCGGCTTGGTGTACAACATTTAGGGCTATCCGATTGTTCTCGGCAACCTGCTCTTATTTGTCAAGCTCCGCCAACCTGTCTGGGTCACTGGAAAAACTACTCCTGAGCTCCCTTTGAAATCCTTTCGGCATCTCCAAAATAATCGTACTTAATTAATTACGGTATGGAAGAAGAAGTTGGGTTGTCAGGCTTACCAGGCCACCAACATGCATAAATTATAATGGCATCAAATGTTACAATACTCAAGGTGATATTGGCTCGGAATGTCGATTCTTTAAACAATACCTATGTTAACAACACAGGTTAGTGGGGAAAAAACAAGAAACGGGTGCATCCCAATCAAAGATAATTTGGCCATTCCCTTTAATTAATACAAGGGATAAGTGCCATTCCTCTCAGATTAAAATGGCTGAGGGGGAGCATTCAAAATGAAAGTGCCTGCAACTGCTACCGTTGTTGTTTGGTCCCATCATAGAAAAAAAATAAAAATTAATAACACATGTATATATATGAGAACCTGGAAACCTTTCAATCACCAACTCTAACTCACAAACACTGCAATACACCAAATTACTTGTTAGAAAAAGGAAAGAGGAAGATCTCTAATCACTAGAATAACCGTCCTCGTCTTCTTCATGCTCCGTCACAATCTTCTCTATAAACCTCTTCCGGACTCCTTCGATGAAAGAGCTCCCACTTTGGCCGTCATTAAGCACAGGATTTGATTCACAAAGTGCTAACGCAACACCTGGATTGAAAAGTTCCAAGGGTTACATATTTCAATCCCAGACTCAAATAAATATAGATTCCTAAGCCAGATGGAGAAATAAATTATATAAGCTACAGAAACCAAGAAAAAAGAAAATGCAGTTGCGCCTTTTCTAGCAAGTATACAAAAAAAATCATTAAATAGAGAAATACATCAGGGGAGAGGGCACGAGTCTTCTATACAAGCAAAAGGTCAATGGACACCGATCTTGGCAAAAGCATCAGCCTAGAAATTTGCCTCCCTTTCCTTGTGGGTTAAACAAAATGTTTAGCTTCACAGCAAAAATGGTAAATTTCATTTGAAATAAAAAGTGAGCATCAACGGCTCAAAATGACTTTTAAGAGCCAGACAACAATGCTAAAAAAGTCCTGTCCGCTATCCCTGGTTTGGAACAATTCTTCATAAAATAAGTATCCTTTGCTTGAGAGCAAGCAACTGTGACCTCGCTCCGCTGGAAAAAAAAAAAAAAACAAAACAAAAAAAAGCAAAAAATGATACTCCATAATTTCTTAAGGTTTGGCCAATTTCACTAGGTCTGGAATTCCCAACGGTGGTACCGTCGGATTAAGTTTCCACCCTTCCTCTTGTGGACATTTTCTGCAAGGGAACAATTTCAGTCACAGAAACTTAAATAACACTGGCAGCCAATTGGACAAAAGGAACGGCATGATGGTACCTCGGAATTGACCAAGACTACTTTTAATTATTTCATTGAAGCTTTGATAGTCTCTCCTTCCACACCTCCAGACACGGCCATTTGGAGCATCCTCCAAAGGATCCTCTCATCATTTTTGAAAGGATTACTACCCCAACTCCTTGGAAAGTCATCAAGCTTTTTTCAGAAAACCAATGTCACTTTTCTAAAGAGGTAATGATATCTTTATTAAAAAGGCACAAAGCAATACAGATTCAAAGATGAAGAGAGATAATTTAGAACAACACAAACCCTAACCTTTTAAACTGCATTTAAATCCCTATTGCAATCTTCCTGCCCCAGAGCCCAATCAATAATAATCTGATCCTAACCTGCTGGAAGACATCCTCTCTCGATTCAGACAGATCGTGAAACACTATTATTTACCTTCTTCCAAATGGACCACAGAATAGCAAGCAAGGAAAGCTGTCAATTTGTTTTCTTTCTTCTACCTAGCCAAACTCCATGCCAGGCCATAAAGAAATCATGGGTGCAATTGTACCCTACCCAGGCAAACTCCAAATGAGCGGAACAAATTCCACCATATGGCAGTGGAGAATTCACAATGTAGGTAGAGGTGGTCCACTGTCTCCTTGTACACATAGATAATATCCATCTGTTATGATGATGTTATCATGCCTCAAGTGATTGATAATCAACACCTTGTTCCTCCCAACCAGCCAACTGAAGGCAACAACTCTGGGAGGACCTGGATGCTGCCATTTGTGTTTCATTGGAGCAATGTTAGGCCCAAAGGAAGCACACTCCAAAAAAGCATAAAAGGATCTAACTATAAATCTTCCACTTTTTTCAAGCCTCAACCACCACATCATTTTCCTCAGGATCTGGGACAACTTGGGATCCCCACACCAATAAACTAACAAGTCGTTTGCGTCCTTGTTAAAGGCACTTTTGAAGACCAGCACCCACACTCAACAAAGAAAGATGCGGTACTCGCTCACCATAATCTATTGCCAAGTGGCTCACTCGTTACATCTGTAACAACGCATCAAAAAGGGATGTGAAGTGAGCCCAAGTTTTTCAAACCAATTAGCAATAGATGGAGAGATAACCAGTTTACAGATCCTTATTACGCACGAAGCAAACACTAGGGAGTTGATGCTCAAAATGCTGAAGATGGTCAATGGTGATGTGGGTGATTGTGTGTATGATGAGGACATCGTGCACACGCACGGCCGCACACCACCACCCCTACGCACGTACGCACTAAAAAGAGAGGATCCCATCATCGATCTGGCTCGATGACGACGTCCAGGGAGGGGCCCCTAGCTAGAAGACAAGTTTTGGTTCAGAAAAGTGGGCCCGATAGTCAAGAAAAACCCATCATGGGATCTCATGATCGTGGCCCACTCGTCGGATTGATTTCATTTTTTAGGTTTTCTTATTGTTATTATTTAGAACATCGTGAACGCTTTAGATTTATGTGTTTGGTTTTATTTTAGTTTACTTCATCACCAAGTAATAGGTGTCGCACATGATGCGAGTTTTGGGGTATAGGGTTCTCCCTATAAATAGGCACCCCTTGTAGTTCTTTTGATTCATTGAAGTTTAATAAAAATTCCTGCTTTATTTTTCTGCTTCTTCGTGAGTTGTGGAAGAATTCAAAAGTGGGTGCGAAGCCCTCCCTTTTCGAAGGGCTAACTACCGTGGTGCGAAGCCACATCGACCGATTCATCTCCATCCCCCATCATTTTTTTTCCATCTTCCCACCATCCATACTTCGAATTCGTCCTTCTGTTGATCAGAGTTCTTCATTACAGTAGGTTTCAGATTCGGCCCGTAGGCGAGCTGACACTTCGGCGGAGCACCACGCACAAGCCGTAGCTCGGATCGACCCGAAACTTCGGGGTTTTGGAGCCTCCCCCTGGCCGACCAGGGCCAAGGAGAGTTTTTCTTGCAAACAACGCCCGCGCCCTAGGCCCGCTATCCATACGCGGGATCGTCTTTTGGCTCAGGTTTTTATCCTCTTTTATCCTCTCATAGCTTTTTTTTTTTTTTCATAAAACCTAGCCTAGATTATGTTTTCCCTAACTTATATACCCATTTCTTTCCCTAGGGTTCTTTGATTTGAAACTGGTGAATCCTTGGATTAGGGACTGATTTATGTATGTGTGAAGGATTATTTCTTATCTTTGAGTATCGTTGCTCATAATTTTTATTGATCCAGCCCTATCATGTGTAGGCCTGGACCCGCATAAATTCCCCTTTAATTGAACATTTGAATTTTCATGTGGATGTGGAGGAATTTGTGAATTGGAATTGGTATGATCTAAGCCTGAAATCTGCATATCATATTTACATTTCATGTCTGCATCAGTGTATCCGCAAGGATTAGTCTCACTTCAAAAAGAGGGCAATGGTTGAGGGTTTCATCCACCACGGCCATCCAAGTGAATGCCTCAATCCTTGTGGATGCCAAAGAGCTACAAAGTAGAGCACAAGGCGAAGAACTACCCTCTTTGAATAAAACTTCAAGGAAGAGGACCCTTTGGTTTTCCAAATTCTTAGCACATAACCAAAACCCTGTGTCTTCAAAAAAAAAAAAGATGGTCAATGGTGAGGGTTTGATCCACCACAGCCATCCAAGTGAATGCCTCAATCCTTGTGGATGCCAAAGAGCTACGAAGTAGAGCACAAGGCGAAGAACTACCCTCTTTGAATAAAACTTCAAGGAAGAGGACCCTTTGGTTTTCCAAATTCTTAGCACATAATAAAGACATCGTAAAATGCTGCCATCAGAATCTTCCACTTCAACATCTATAAGGTAAAATCTGCAAACCCACCCCCAACCAGTGTTTGAAATATCGGCATCGCGTTATGTATCATATCCTTGGGATACAGATACGTATCAGTTATCACACAGGATATATGATTCATTTGTATCATGTAATTTATCGCACTTTTTGGAAAAGCACGAGGAAACATTGGGAAAATGGTTGAATTTTTCAATGAAATTCAGGGATTGTTATAAATAAATAAATAAGATCTTAATACACACTTTTATCATAACATCACAAAAAAGAAGTACACATAATAGGTTTCCTTGTATAGGATCCTAAGTTATACGCTGTCTGACTGAACTAATGCAACTATATTCAAATTGAATGCATAACATTTAGAGTGCATGTGATGATCATTTTATCAAACACTCCTAAATACTTCAAAATTAGTCTCAATTGATAGCTGGTTGAAGGGAAATCTCCAAAAAATAAATATTTTAATAATTTTTTTAGTCAATTTTTAATTAAAAATATATTTTTTTTATTTTCAAAAAATAGACAAGGACTTAACAAATTAGTAGATCAGCCCTCATACATGCTTGATTTCATGTTTGGAGTGTAACATTGCAAGCAATTTAGGAGAAAATTGGAAAATTTTCGAATTTTTTCCAAAATTTTCTAAATCGGACCACCTACACTCAAATTTCGAAATTAGTCTCAATTGACAGCTAGTTAAAGGAATATATATATATATATATATATATATATATATATATATAATATATATATATATATATATATATATATATATATATATATATATATATATATATATGGAGAACATGAAGAACCAATGGATATCAAAATCAAAGCTCCAACTCCATGATTTTCATACAAAACATGAAAAACCAATGGATTTGTAACCATTTGACATTGATTTAACATAATTTCAACAGGAAAAAAAAAAAAAAGAGAGATCGGAAATTGAAAATGCTTACTGGATTGAACATGTAGGATATATTGGCACTACTTGTGCGTTTCGTATCACAAAGGTGGGATACAAGATATATCGAGGGATATATAGGCTGATATCGTCAATATTTAAAACATTGCCAATGTTCGAAATTTCGGTATTGCGCAATGTATTGCACTCTTGGGATACAGATACATATCGATTATTGCACAGGATACATCGTTTGGATCGGGTAATTTATCACGTTTTTTGGGAAACATGGGGAAACATTGGAAAATTGGTTGAATTTTTCAATGAAACTTCAAGGATTGTAAAAAAAGACATTAAGACACTTTTAAATCATAACATTTCAAAAAAAAGTGCACATGATAGATTTCCTTCACATAGGGTCCTAAGTTATGCCTTGTCTGTCTGAACTAAGGCAACTATATTTAAATATAATGCATAACATTTATAAATGTACGAAGAGGTGTATGAAATCACATCCAATTCATTCAAAAGCAGAAGATATAGTAGAAAGTAATATTTAGAGTGATAAGCATCCAAAGGTGGAACCAGATCATCGACTTCAAAATTTTCAAACGGCTCAAATAGATAAATAATCACATACACATGCATATATGAACCTTCATGTGCATTTCTTAATGTCCTTTTCAGCCTTTAAATTCAGCCGGTTCACTATCAGGTGGGCCCCACACTTGAAATCAACGGACAGACAGTGGTCTGATACAGTGTGAAAGTGCAACTTGCCTAATATGTGGCCCGCTTGAATTTATATATTTCTCATTTTCGGGCGTGTGGCCTAAAATGATATGGAAAAATAGATGGACAACGTGGATAAAACAAATAAATCATGGTGGCTCTCACAGAGCACCGTCCAGCAGCCACCTCGCTACTGGCCACAATAGTAGGCAATCCACATGACATGAATTTAGGCCACCATCCTACATTGGGATGCTAGGTGGGGCCCACCGCGATGTTGTGAGAAATCCACCCCGTTCAACTGTTTTGAGAGCTCACTTTACGACATGCGACCAAAAATGAAGCGGATCCAAAACTCAAGTGGGCTGCACGAGAGGAAACGGTGGGGATTTAGTGACCACCGTTGAAATATTCGTATGGCCACAGAAGTTTCGTATCTGGCTAAATTTTTTGTGCTTTCACCTTATCCTAGTGGGAATGACCTTATAAACGGTTTGGATGGCATATAAACATCAAGGTGGAGCCCAGGAAGGTTTCAATGATAAGAAACTCTTTCCCCATTTTTCCCTCTCGTGCAGCTCACTTGAGTTTTGGATCCGCCTCATTTTTGGTCCAATGTCTTAAAATGAGCTCTCAAAACAGATGAAAGAGGTGGATTTCTCACAAACATTATAGTGGGTCCCACTTAGCATCCTAATGTAGGAACTTCCTGTGAACGACTTTCACAAGAAATCTACGTCTGACCTAGTGGGGGTAGTACCCAATCAGCGCGCGACGAAATAGGGATTTAGGTGGGACCCTGCTTGTAGCCCTACCATGATGTATATGTTGTATCCACACCATTCATCCAGGTTTTATGACCTTACCAACAAGTTGGATGGAATATCAACATTGCGGTGGACCCCATGAAGTTTTAATGGTGGGGATTCAATCACTATTGTTTCCTATGTTACGGTCCACCTAAGATTTAGATCTACTTCATTTTTAGGATCATACACTAAAATGAGCTTGCAAAATGGATGGACAGTGTGGATGTAAGGCACATACATCACAGTGGGCCCAACAGGGAACCACCGAAAATCAACTCATCTGCGCGCAGAACCAGTGATCCGGGCATCCACCCAAACCACGCAGATGGAGTAGCGATGTGGGTGGGACCCTGACTGTGGGCCCCACCATGATGTATGTGTTGTATCCACGCCATCCATCCATTTGGAGAGATCATTTTAGGGCACGAGCCAAAGAATGAGGCTGATCTAAAGCTCAAGTGGATCCCACCACATAAAACAGTGGGTGCAGTGATGGCCACCGTTGAAACTTAAATCATTTCTAGGGGCCCACCATGATGTTTATTTGAGATCCAACATGTTCATAAGTTCAGACAAATATGAAAGGCGGGAAAGCACAAATATCAACGTGATCGTAAACTTCCGTGGCCCAAAAGAAGTTTTTAATGGTAAGCGTTCGATCCCCACTGTTTTATGTGGTAGGGTCCACTTGAGATTTGGATTTGCCTCATAACATGAAATGATATCTCCAAATGGATGGATGGAATGGATATACAATACATACATCAAGGTGGGGCCCACTAAAAGGGCCACACCGTCTTTTGTGCAGTCGGGTCACATCGAATCTAGTCTTCCTTAACGGGTGTGGATTAGGAGTTACCTGGGTAATAGCTTAGTGGGCGTTAACCTTACTATAGGGCCTGCCTTGATGATATTTTGTATATCTAATCTGTCCATTCGTTTTTCCAGCTCATTTTAGGTCGTGGCCCCAAACATTAAGCACATCTAAATCTCAAGTGGACCACATCACATGAAATAGTGATGATTGAACGCTCATCATTAAAAACTTCCCACAGCCCACCCGAGATTTGGATCTTCTTACGTTTTGGGATAACGTCCTTAAATAATAGAAAAACAAAAAAACAAATGAGAGGCGTGGATATGAAACACATTCATTAAAATGGGCCAGATACGGTAAGCTTAACACCCACTAAGTTGTTATCTACGTAATAACTAATCTGCTCCCTAACTTAAGAGACTGCGAGAGAATTCGACAGTCTTTCGACTCTCTTCTTTGTTAAAGACGGCTGAGAAACCGCAACGGCACAATCCATCCCAAATTCTCGCTGGAAATCACAAGATTCTCAAAAATCTCTTGAAAAACTTTCTTTTGACAAATCCCAACCCAAATCCCCATCATCCTCGTCAGAATAGTTCCCTTCCCAAATATTATCTTTGAAGAAGGAAAAAAAAAAGGTTTAAGGAATTTTCTTACATGATCCAACAATGTCGACCGCGGCCCACCAAATTCAGACAAAAGCGACTCCCTCAGGAAGGTCACAAAGGTAAGAGAATTTTTTTTCTCTGATATCGCCGATCTTGGCCGATATTTTGTGATATCTCGTGATATACCGCACAATACACAGGAGTTTATCAATTTTTCTTTATTTTTTTTTAAAATTTTGGAGTTTTATCGTTGGACCACGATACCGATAATATCGGCCAATAGCATCAATATTGCGAACACTGAACCTCTCCTCATTAAGGTACCTAAAACAATTCACACCATTAGATATTTTCACTTGCATTCACACTATCATCACACTATGATGAAAAGATACTATAAAAATCAAGCTTATGTAATCATTATGTAGGCTACATCATTAAAAAAGAATAATAATAATAATAATAATAATAAATAAATAAATAAATAAATAATAACGACGACCTAAAAAGAAATACGACGTTTTGCTTCAGTTATGAAATTAGTGGGGCCCACTTTTATGAGCCACCTAACACTTGGAATTGCCTTATTTTTTAGCCAAGACTATCTTACAATGGGTTCATTACATGTTGAACATGTATAACATTTGAGACAATACCAGGTCGCATTCATTATCCTATGAGTATACACACAACAATTCTAGGAATCCCAAGTCAAAATCCGGGTTGCCAAACACAATTTCTAAATTCTAGATTCTGAAAATCCATATTGCAAGACAATAGAAAATCCAGGGTTTTATATGCAGGATTTGAAAACTAGGGTTTGAAATCCATGGGCCAAACAGACCCTAAGATAACACAGTTTACAAAATCCTCCATTATTGTTTATTTTAATCAAACCGAAGTAATTGTGAAAAGATGGAAGATAATGTTGTTCCTTTCAAAAAAAAATGCTGTCCCATTTCTTTTTTATAGGAAACAAGAATTTATTAACGAGAAGATATGCGACTATTCATTAAAGCAATGGATAATCATTTCTGATACAGAAAATTGGGTCAGGAGATGCCATAGCTAGCCATCCACAATGGGGCCACCTCTCTCTTCACTTGGCTAAAAGAAAAAAAAAAAAATGTTGACCCAATTTCTATTAATGATGAATTGGGTGAAAGTATTGACGCCAACCAGGAAAAGAAAGGCAGTCTAGACCTGATGGAATAAATTGTCTCCCAAATTGATAGAGCCTACGTGAATGTCAAACTGATTCAAACTTCTAAAGCTTTGTTGTCAAGTACCAATTCTTTGGATCCATAGATATCAGATAACTACCCAATTATAATTTATGAAAACTAACGAACGTAAACTCTCTAGGGTTTTTTTTTTTTTTTGTACATGGATGACCCATCTAGATTTTGATAAGATTGCTAATAGAACCTGGACAGTGGAGATTCAAGGGTATGGGGTGTTTATCGAATTTAGAGTCATCCAAAAAAAAACAAAAAAACAAAAAAGGAATGAAAAAAATGTCCTTGGAGAAATTGGAACTGCAGCAAGTTGTGAAAGATGACAATTGGGTTGCCAAATTCAAAGGTGAGTGGGAACGCACCAAAAATGCGTTCCCAAGGACCCCATGAGAGTTGGCATAAGAAGTGCGTACAATGAATATTAATTTCTCTAATACCTATATAGTAGTAGCGGGAAATTTTGCTAGACAGATCAATATCGGAGATTGTAAAACAATCTCTCAATACTTCAATTACTACGCAAGAAGCCAGCAATGAGATTGAAAAAGTCAGAGTTACAAAACGGTGATTGAACAGATAACCGAATTCATTGATGAAAAAGTTGAAGGTTCTTCAATGATCTTCCAGCTACACCAGTTGTAAGCAAGAGAGTTCTACCTTAAAGATTCTGTAAATGATCAAGATTGGGAAAACGAACCAGTAACAGATGAGGAAATTGAGAGACTGATAAAAAGTAGCTGATACTAAAGCCCTTGAACTGATGTGTTAATCCAGCTTTCTATAAACATTGGAAGATTGCACGGAATATGTTTGTGAAGCAGTCAGAATCTCTTGAGCAAATTTAGAAATTAATTGGAATCAAATCTACTTCCATTACGAAATTCCAAAGGGATTCACCAAATTCTATGTACATGCGTAAGCTTATCCAATTGTGTGCTTTCCTTATAAGCAAAAATCAATCCACAATCATAAAGGGCAGACGCATTGAGATAGTGTTCTTTTTTTCTTTTCTTTTCTTTTTTTTTTTTTTTTTTTTTTATTTCTTATTTCTTTTTTTTTTATTTCTTTTTTTTTTTTTTTTTTGAGAGAGAGAGAGAGAGAACTGAAATTTATTAAGACGCCCACCAAAAGGCGGGTATAGAATACAACCCGACTCTACAGCTCAAAAAATAAGAGGGACATTAAGGGCCTGTTTGATTTTCCAGTGCACTGGTAAATACCAGGTAAAAGAGTAATAATTATTTCTTGTGTATTTACAAGGCACCTGATTTGACTACTTACTTTTTTGACACGGAAACCGAAAACATTACAAAATATATATGGGTCCCACTGTGATGCATTTCGCTTATCCACACCATTCATCCATTATGCCTTTTGAATTTATAGTATGAGCAAAAAAATGAGGTATATCCAAAACTCAAGTGGACCACACCATACGAAAATAGGAATCGAATACTTACCGTTAAAAACTTTGTGAGGCCACTGTTTCTTTTGGTGTGGGCCACCTGAGTGTTGGATCATCCTCATTTTTTGGCTCATGCCTCAAAATATTGTGGTAAAACATATGGACGGAATTGATATATCATATACATTACCTTGAGGTTCAAAAATTTTAAATAGCTATTTAAACCGGTTCCCAATGCAGAAGTTTCCCTGGATTTTCAAACGGATGAAATGGTAATAATTACCCATTTCCTGGGTATTTACCCAAGCTCTTGGAAATCAAACACGCCCTAAGATACTTCTTATTCATGAATTGCAACTTCCACGGAAAATCTGGAGAGCCTATAGCATTGAGGTGGATATTAAAAAAGATTATAACTCCTTATTTTGTTTCTGATAAATAACAGAAAGTTCATCAGATAGAAGAATGGGAAGACCTAAGCATTAGGGTGTGAGATTTCAACCAAAAGTAATTCTCTCAGGACCCCTTTTGAAAGAGATTTGGCTACATCACCAGCCCTCCCAGTAAATAAGAAAGAGAAATTTTGAATATGCCAGAGGTGGCCTAATCTTATACAATTTCCTAGAGATTTCCCTTACGCTACTTGGAGCTACAAAACCTTTGAGCGTGACAAGGCTTTCCCAACAAGCTTCCATCCAAACTGTGCCTTGAAACACCAAATGGACTTGCCTCTTCCAAACACTTTTCGACTAACAATTATTGCTATTCGGTTAAAAGAAACCCACCCGAATCAAATGAGATTTCTAGAAACACAGATTAGGTGTGCAAATGATATTTGGAATCTCTCAAATTTTCAGTGCCGGTTAATGGTATTCCAGTGGGCTATTCCAAATTAACAAGAGGAAACAAGAACTTCACAATTGTAATGGTACCTTCAGCAGAATGGTAAATGAAACCACTAAAGAAGAGAGGATCTCCCATGAAAGCAAGTCTGCATATCCCCTTTTTGCTTGCCAATCACCTGATGGCTTTAATCAGGTATTGGAGTGGTTAGACACTTAGAGACAAGAACAGAAACATTTATTTTTTTTGAATTCAGTGATTCAAATACAGTTAAACTTATGATGATTAAAATTGGGACTGAATTCTTTTTAGATCTCTTTGAGATAACACTTATTGTTGAAGGAGAATCCACTGAGGCAATGGCATGGGAATAGGGTAAGGCATTACCGCCATGGTCATTAGCATTCGTTCTAAACAACATCAGCATCTGCTATCAGATCTAGTTCCTTCAATCTGGTCCTGAGGGAATCCATCGCCATTGCAGACTCTCTGGCAAAGGAAGGAACCCATAGAGACTATTCTTTGTATAGGGGACTCTTATCCATTGCCTTGATGGATTGTATTTCTTTGTAACTTATGCTTTAATAAAACTTCAAGTTATTCACTAAAAAAATTACCCGATGATTTATGCGGTTGTTGGCAGAGATAACTTTGCCCAAAAAAAAAGGTGCTTCCTGATTTTGTTAAGGCTATTGCTTACTTGGATGAACCAGGAGCTGGGGATCACAACTACCAGGAAGAGCTTACTTTATGGATTTAATGTCGTCATGAAAGCCAATAGGTAAATCCAACGATTTCATGGCATTGCGCAGACCCCAGGCCAAATTAGCCCTTTGTAGCACCGTATAACAGATTTGGCAGGAAGGTAATTAATTAGCTTTTCTCAAGAAGTGCAAAAAAGGAAACCATGGTTCTTGTTCTGATTATAGAAGATGTAACGATGAGAACCAGTGTATCTATTACTGTTAAAAGTGGAATCCTGGTAACTGCAATATACTGGATCAGTGGAATTGCAAAACTATACATAGGATTCAAGTTTAGAAATCAAGTGGATGAAACAACCAAGACGCTATGTGGATGAAACTCAACACCAACAGTATGGTTGGAGCTAGCAGTGCAAGTAGGGAAAGAAAAATTTATGATATTATTCATTTACATTAAGCAAAGTCATCATTAATAATAGAAAAGGTGGGGGAAAATAAAAAGAAGTGAACACCCCAGTTATGCACACTAGTAGTAGTTGGAGCATACTCCATATCAAAACTTGCAAAGTCTGGGTTTAAAGTAGCCAAATGAGATTAATTAAAAACCCGAGCAATAAGAGCAATAAGAGCTGAAAACAATTATACATTTTGTAAAACTGTTATGATCAGAATGTTGGAATAGTGTAAGCTTGATAGACAAATACCTTCAGGAGTGCATTTTTGGGAGCCAAAATGATGCAAACCAACATAAGTTGCTTTGACGGCACTGTTATTGTACACCAAGAGAGTCGGAAGATTACGGTCCGGGTAGTTTGGAATGCATTCGGTAGAGATAATTTTAACAAATTTTGTTGCAGGGTATCTAGTCGCCAGTTCTTCCAGACAACTTGAAAGTATCTTGCATTCTGGTATTCTGTGATAAGAATGCAAATTTGCAACATCAATCAATGAAAAAAATGCGCATTCACAGATAAAATTATACATAAGGACAACTGTTGGGTAAAGATGGGATCAAAGATATCACTTGAACATCGTGGCCGTCATGTCCAAATTGCGAAGGCACGACAAATCCCTCATGGTATTTGTGGACCCATGACCGTCTCTATTTGCATTTACATATACATGCATATTCAAGTTCTTGAAAAACAAATCAAATACTAGAATCATAATCAGCACAAATCAAATTGAACCCCAAATTGAAATATTATTTTAAAATTTGTATAATTAATTAAAATCAATGATAATTTACTGTCCCACATCAAAATCTAGTTCAGTACTACAAAAAAGCATCAGACTACCTAATCACACATTGGACAGAAGTCTCTGTTACTAGTTAACCCCCAAGCTCGTCAATTTCATTTCCTTCAGACCAATAAGATAAACATAACTTTGAAACCAGCAGCAGTCATACAGTCTGTGCAATTTTCTTTTAAAAAAAAGGTGGACAAAACATCTTCCAATACGAACGAACCGAATGAACCATA
The DNA here is from genome assembly GCA_021015155.1 of Magnolia officinalis. Lineage (NCBI taxonomy): Eukaryota > Viridiplantae > Streptophyta > Magnoliopsida > Magnoliales > Magnoliaceae > Magnolia > Magnolia officinalis. The sequence continues at coordinate 37,382,318 of JAJHSJ010000011.1, forward strand.
GAATCTGAATAGTAATTCAAAGAATTCTCAACCACACTCCATGAAATGTATATCAACCAGATTGTATACTCTATGTATGTATCAAGCACCAGGATCATACGCATATGTAGAGATGTTACAATTGGGCCAGTGTGATCATTATACAAACTATTTAACCACAATTCAGGATCAAGGGGAAGCTGCTATTCACATATCCACACGTCTATGCATTAACAACTCAGCCTGGTAGTGATGCGCTGACTAGTCCCAACCTTACATATGGCATTGATGTCAGGCAGGCAGCCAATCGTTGAACTAATGTCAAAGAACATGAAAGCAGACGGAAATTGCCGGGAGAAGGCTATGATGATGACTATCATCGTCAGCAGCATCTGAACCTTTCTCCCAGCAATTTTGAGCCAGTTTTTGAATGTCAGATAGGCTTTTACCTGGGCTTTGGAACTGGCCATGGTAAAGGCCCAAATTGACAAAAAGACGTATGCCAACACAATCCCGCTCAGTACTAACCCCCAACCCAGCTAACCAGGCAAGTAAACAGAGGAGGGTCATGAAAGCAGCCAAAATCATAGGATGCAATTAGATGGTAAAAGATCTAGATAACAAGCTAAGATCAACAGCCCATGGACAAAGATAAGTATCATGAAGATGTATGGTGTAGAGTCATTTCCATGGATTATTGTCACCTGATACTTGGAAAACCATGGACACGACATCAAAAGGCCATTCATAATGAGAAAAGTAATACATATAGATTCATGAAGAATGAAAGAAAATTCATGATGAAGCCAATAACCAAAGAGCTTTGGTCATCTTCCAAATCTTCAAAAGAGGAAAAGAAAGAACATGTGACAGAGCAAAAAAGAAAGCGGATGATGCAACCGAGTCAAACATACCAGCAATCAAAGATCAAGCACATTCAAGGGTTGTTTTCAAAGTGGATCTAGACCATCAAACCATCTAGATTGACGATTTGAACCACTTAAGGGTCTAAATAACCCAGAATTGGGTAGAGACAAGGCATCAGGTCTTGATGGCTTTCCTATGGCCTTTCTTCCAGATTTCTTGGAAGAGGTGAAAGCGGATGTGATGAACTTTATGAAGGAACTCCATGAAAGGGGTCGGCTATAGGCAGGGCTTGAGGCCACATTCATTGTCATTCTTTCAAAGGTGACGGGTGTGGACAATTTGAAGGATTTCCGTTCAATTAGTCTCATTGGGGGACCCTACAAAATTTTAGCAAAGACCTTGGCAACTAGATTCCAAAGGGTGCTAGCAAGTGTCATCTCAAAAAGCCAAAGCGCCTTTATTAAAGGAAGACATTTGATTGATAGTGCACTCATAGCCCATGGGTGTGGATTCTTGACACAAGCAAAGGCGTAGTTTACATGTTGGACCTCAACAATGCCTACGGTCACATTGATTGGGACTTTTGAGACTACCTGATGGGTTGTTTAGGTTGCAACTTAAAATAGCAAGGATGGATCCCGGAATGGCTAGACTCAGCTTCTTACTGATGCAGGACATGAAATTTAAAGATGATATGCAAGATCTCAGGCTTTAGATCATACTAATTCAAAAACAATAACATAAAAATTCCACATCCCACATGAAAGTCCAAACCATTAATTAAGGGGAATTTGCACGGGTCCAGGCTTACACATGATAAAGCTGGATCAATAAAATTTATGAACAAAACGATGCTCAAAGATAAGCAGTAATCATCCAGACATGCATAGCAATCAGTCCCTAATCCAAGAGATTCACCAATTTCAATTCAAGGAACCCTAGGGTGAGAAAAGAGGCAAACAAATTAAGGATAATGCAATCTAGGGTTAGAGTTTATGAAAAACTGGTATGAGAGGGTAAAATAAGAAGAAAACCCGAACCGGAAGACAGTTCTCGCGCGGGGACAACGACAATGGCACATACGCACGTGCATGTGATCACGGCCGCACTTGTGTGGGGCCCACTATTCAAAAAAGGCCACCTTGGCCCTCGTCGGCCAGGGATGGACTCCAAAACCCTCAAATCTTAGCTCGATCCAATGCACAGTTTGTGCATGGTGCTCCGCCGAAGTTTCAGCCCTCCTACAAGGCCAAATTCTGGAAATCTATTGTAGAGAGAAAAACGGCTGCAACTATTGATGGATTTGCAGATGGAATGCTTGTAGAAGAAGAGAAATATGGATGAAAGAAGGTGGGGGCGAATCGGGATAGATGTGGCTTCACACCACGGTAGTTAACCCTTCGAAGAAGGGAGGGCTTCGCACCCAATTAGGCTTCACAACCCAGAGGGTAGGAAAACGCAAATTTTTATTAATCTTTAATGAATCAAAAGAACTACAACGGGTGCCTATTTATAGGAAAACCCTATACCCAAAAACTCATGCCATGTGCGCAACCTATTACTTGGCGATGAAGTAAACTAAAATAAAAACCAAACAAAAAAATCTAAAGCGTTCATGATGTTCTAAATAATAACAATAAGCAAAACCTAAAATATAAAATCAATCCGACTAGTGGGCTACGATCATGAGATCCCATGGTGAGCTTTTCTTGATTGCTCGGCTCACTCTTTTGAATCAAAACTTCTTTTCCTAACTAGGATGCCCTCCCTGGACGTCGTCATCGATCCAGATCGACGGTGGGGTCCTTCTTCTTCTGGCGTACGTGCGTAGGGGGCGGCGTGCGTGCGCGTGTGCGCGTGATGTCCCCATCAATTCTCCTCGGCTGCGAAGATTTCACCACTAGCGAAATAAAACTCCTGAACCGCTCCAGGATGTCAGGATCAAGTCTCTTAAGCTCCTCCTCAGTGAGCCACGTGCTGTCTGAAGCTGGGTGTGTCTTCCATTTAACCAAGTACTTCTGAAACCCGCCGTCCAACGTTGAAACTATCTGATGATCCAGGATATCCTCTATTTCCTCTCTAGGTGTGTGAAGGTTAGGTATGAGAGGCAGAGGCTAGGAAGAAAGGTCAGGAAGAGTAAGTATGGGAGGTAGAGGCTGGGAAAATGGGTCGGGACGGGTAGGTATGGGAGGTAGAGACTGGAAAAATAGGTCGGGACGAGTAGGTATGGGACGTAGAGGCTGGGAAAATGGGTCGGGAAGGGTAGGTATGGGAGGTAGAGGTTGGGAAGAAAGGTCAAGAAGAGTAGGTATGGGAGGTAAAGGCTGGAAAAATGGGTCGGGAAGGGGCCATGGTTCAAGGGATAAATATGGGGAATTAGGATGGGTGGGCGAAGGGCCGGACAAAGTATCAGTGGTCTCGTGAAAAGTAACTAAATCTTCCACATCGAATGTGAAACTAATTTCCATGGAAGGTGGAAGATCTACCTCATATCATTAAGACCGTTTCGTTTTATAATTTAGAAGGGTCTAGCACTACGCGCATATAACTTACGAACGGCCTCCGGAGGGTACCGCTCGGGCCTGATGCGGACCATCACAGAGTCCCCAATATTGAATTCTTTGAAACGTTTATACTGGTTTGCAGATAATTTGTAATGTTTATTACTAGTAGTGATCTTCTGCCTGATTTCTTGATGCCATGAATGAATGTGATGCGCAAAAGACTCTGCAAGCTTGATGCCCTATGGGACAGTGACATGGGGACAAAATCAATAGATTTCCCAGGTTTATAAACAGTCACGACTTCATAAGGACTAAGACTTGTGGACCTATCGACAGAACTATTAAACGCAAACTCAGCTGTAGGTATTACGGTATCCCATGTTCTGGTGTGCTCTATATCCCTCCTAGGGGGAGACTCATCCGGTAGATCATCAGGAAAGACATCACGTAACTCATTCATTACCGGAATGGCCTTAGTGGGTAACTCTATACTAGCCTCTGGTGCACTCTCTCCAGCCACAAGGCCGCACATGTTGTACCCCTCAAAATAGTGGTCTTAATGTCTCTCATGGGGTGGGTGCACGGGTGCACGCCCATAATTGATTCCTTGACCAACTCCATTCATTGGTCTATCCTCCAGGCCACCTGCCTGAGATTAGACATCTACCCCAATGGTGGGGTTTCTCCTAGCGATGGTCTTTAGTCGGGTAATGCGCACATCAAGTTGTTCAAAGCATTAGTCCATTTCCAAGCGTTTATCCAAAGACTCGATCTGCTGGGACAACTTGTTTAGTGACTCTAGCAGTTGTTTCATGTTTAGTGTAGAGTGTAAACCGAAATTCAGCAATATAGTTGTCAAAATATAAGATTTTTTTTTTAAAGAAACAACCTAGTTTCTAAAAACAAATTAGGAAAGTTTCTAAAACAGCAACCTAGCTTCTAAAAACGAAAAAAGGAAAGTTTCTAAAAACAAATTAGGAAAGTTTCTAAAAAAGCAACATAGTTTCTAAAAACGAAAAAAGGAATTTTTCTATAAAAAAAATTAAGAAAGTTTCTATATTAAAAAAAAAAAAAAAAAAAAAAAAAAAAAAAAAAAAAAAAAAACCCAACCTAGTTTCTAAAAAAGAAAAAGGAAAGTCTCTAAAAAAAGAAAAAGGAAAGTTTCTAAAAATAGAAAGTAAGTTTCTAAAAAAGAAAAAGGAAAGTAAACTAGTTTCTAAAAAGAAAAAGGAAAGGAAATTAGTTTCTAAAAACAGATTAAGAAAGCTTTTTAAAATTTAGTTTCTAAAAACAGAAAAGGAAAGTTTCTAAACCTAAAAATAGAAAGCTAAGTTAATTTCTAAAATAATTCAAATAAGGGGATAACAAAAAATTTCAGCAGCTTATGTCCGGGTTTATGGACCTCTAAACAGTCATATATGATGAGAATTGATGCGTAATGGACATAAACAGCTATATCCTAAACATGTAATGCATTCCCCTATAAGAACCCTAAGTTCTGATACCAAATTTGATGCAGGACATGAAATTTAAAGATGATATGCAAGATCTCAGGCTTTAGATCATACTAATTCAGAAACAATAACATAAAAATTCCACATCCCACATGAAATTCCAAACCATTAATTAAGGGGAATCTGCACGGGTCCAGGCTTACACATGATAGGGCTAAATCAATAAAATTTATGAACCAAACGATGCTCAAAGATAAGCAGTAATCATCCAGACATGCACAGCAATCAGTTCCTAATCCAAAGGATTCACCAATTTCAATTCAAGGAACCCTAGGGTGAGAAAATGGGCAAACAAATTAAGGATAATGCAATCTAGGGTTAGAGTTTATGAAAAACTGGTATGAGAGGGTAAAATAAGAAGAAAACCCGAACTGGAAGACAGTTCCAGAGCGCGGAAAACAACAATGGCCCAGACGCACGTGCGTGTGATCACGGCCGCACGTGTGTGGGGCCCACTATTCAGAAAAAAGCCACCTTGGCCCTCGTCGGCCAGGGATGGACTCCAAAACTCCCAAATCTCAGCTTGATCCGATGCACGGTTTGTGAGTGGTGCTCCACCGAAGTTTCAGCCCTCCTGCAGGGCCAGATTCTGGAAATCTGTTGTAGAGAGAAAAATGGCTACAACTATTGATGGATTTGCAGATGGAATGCTTGTAGGAGGAGAAATATGGATGGAAGAAGGTAGGGGCAAATCGGGATAGATGTAGCTTCGCACCACGGTAGTTAACCCTTCGAAGGGCTTCGCACCCAATTAGGCTTCACAACTCAGAGAGTAGGAAAACGCAGAATTTTTATTAATCTTCAATGAATCAAAAGAACTACAAGGGGTGCCTATTTATAGGAAAACCCTATACCCCAAAACTCGCGCCATGTGCGCAACCTATTACTTGGCGATGAAGTAAACTAAAATAAAAACCAAACAAATAAATCTAAAGCGTTCATGATGTTCTAAATAATAACAATAAGCAAAACCTAAAATATGAAATCAATCCGACTAGTGGGCTACGATCATGAGATTCCATGGTAGGCTTTTCTTGATTGTCGTGCCCACTCTTTGGAATCAAAACTTCGTCTCCTAACTAGGAGGCCCTCCCTGAATGTCGTCATCGATCCAGATCGACGGTGGGGTCCTTCTGACGTACGTGCGTAGGGGGTGGTGTGCGTGCGCGTGTGCGCGTGATGTCCCCATCACTTACTCTTTGTTGGTACACGGATCGCCCAAAGGCTTCTTCAAAGGCACATGTGGAATTCAACAAGGGGACCCACTTTCTCAGTCCTCTTCACGTAGTGGTTGAGGTGCTTTGAAGGATGTTGGAAAAGAGCCAGAAACAAGGTATTCAAAATCGGTTACATATTGACTGTAACGGCCGATACGTAACGGTCAGCCGTTACGCAATATGGCCCCGAAAAGGGGCACCTCCATTTTTTGGGTTTGTAACGGCCATTACGGTACCGTAATAATTGTTACAGGCCATAACCCTAAAGAAAATGGAAAAAAAAAAAAAAAAAAAACTTTTTTTCTTTCTTTTCTTCGTCTTCTTCTTGGGCTGCTGCAAATGTTGCGGTTGCGGTGTTGCTGCAGTTGCTGCACTGCTACGGCTACGGTGGCAGTAGTTGTTGCTGCTTCTTCTTCTTCTTTCTTCCCATTCCTCTCTCTCTCTCTCTCTCTCTCTCTCTCTCTCTCTCTCTCTCTCTCTCTCTCTCTCTTCTTTCCCTCTTTTCTTTTCAGTTTCCCTTTCTTCTTTTCATTTTCGGTCTTGGAAAAAACAATTGGACTGACAGCCACGCACTTCAAATTTTTTTTAATGCTCTGCAGTGTACGCAGCACAATCACTTGCACTGTTTTGTTACGTGGGGCCCACCTTGATTTATGTGTAGTACATCGATGCCATTCATCAATTTTTCAAGTTCATTTTAGGGCACGATCATGGTGTGCTATAAAAGCCATTACGGGGCTGTAAAGGTCGTTAGTAAAGGTAACGGTGGCAACCGTTACACGTTATGAGGTATGGAAAAAATGACCCGTAATTGCCGTTAACGGCACGTTACATATACTATAAAGGCCATAATAGCCCTGTAATGGTCTATTACGGGACATATACAGGTTTTTCATACTTTTTAATCAACATTACGGGGCAGATAGAAGTTTTTCGGGGGGTTTTTTCAATAAATAAAATAAAAATAAAAAAGAGAGACCGTAACGGCCGTCACGGGGCCATAATAGCCGTTATGCCCCGTATCGTAAAGGTAACGGTGGTGGCCGTTACGGCCACCATTACCGTTATGGAACACCTTGGGCACGATCCTTGAAATGAAGGGATCCAGATCTCAATTGGACCACACAGTTAGGATTGAATGCCCACTGTTAAAATCTTCCTAGGGCCCACTATAATGTTTATTTTCCATCGAACCTGTTGATAAGGTCACATAGACCTTGACCTTGATGAAGGGAGAACACAAATAACATCTTGATCCCAAAAAAGAAATGTCTTAAGAAATTTTTAATAGTGGGAATTAAATCCTTATTTTGTGGTCCACCTAAGATTTGGATCAGCCTCATTTTTTGGACCGTGCCCTAAAATAGGTTGGCAAAAAGGATGGACCACATAGATATACAACAAATGCATTGAGATGGGCCCCACTTTTAAAGGGATACTCACCAATGGTCCATCGAAGATTTAGATCTACCTGAATTTTTAGACCATGCCTTAAAATGAGTTGGCAAAACAGATTGATGGCATGGATATACAAATACATCAAGGTGGCCCGCCTGGCCCACTAGTGGTCCACCTGAGATCTGGATTTACCTTTTTTTTTCCAATGCCCTTAAATGAGTTGCCAAAACGGAAGGATGACATGGATATATAATACATAATCAAGTGGACCCCAGTACATGGCCCTGAAAATTTATACATGAGGTATATATCAACTCAAAATTAACCAATTAAATTTTGGACCATTGTTGCTAAGTCACAATCCCAAAATTAAATAACTCCTACAATTTTCACCATTAGTTTGCAGACACTTGTTTTTTGAAATAGGACCATTTGATATTCTTCATTTTTCACTGTCCAATAAATGTCCACCAATCCATTAGTGGGATAAGTGCCAATAGATTGCATTAATTTGAGGCTAGTTTAGGACATCAAATGGTCCCCAAATCAGCCCGAATCGACAACACTATTTACCTCAATTTAATTTAATTTTATTTTAAAGATCTATGGGGGAAAATGATAGCAAATTGTTAGGTATATGAATTACATAATAGGATACAAAAGTCCCTAAACTCTATATTTTGAAATGAAATATATGTGAGACACGAAGTATGCAATGCACTAGCACTATAAATAAAAGGAAAACTTGAAAATATAAAATGTTTTGGTATTACATTCATTATAGTAAATTTATATAGATATTATATAGTTAGAAAACTAAATATAAAAGGTTTGCAGTTAATTCCAGGTTGTCATGTTCATAAATTCATCATACAGCTCGATATAGCATTCTCACCAAAGATTGGACCGTTACACCGCCATAAACATGTTCAAAATTATAAATGAATGCATATTTGGAATATTTAGAATATTCCGGATTTAATGAATATTTTTCCAGATTTTTCTGACCAAAAAAAAATAAAAAAATCAACTATTAGTTTGTTACACACCCCATATCGGCCATTACGGCCCCGTATTGGCCGATACGGGGCATATCCGTATCGGTAACGGTGGGGACCGTTACACCCACCGTTACCGCAATGGAACACCTTACCAAAAAGTAAATCTTACCAACAGCTTTAAGGTAAAGAATGAAAGCTATCCAATCTCCCACCTCCAATTTGTTGACGTCACCATGCTCTTCTATGATGCCAATACAAGCATGGTGGACAATTTATAAATAAATTAATTAATTTTAAAAAAAAAGAAGAAGAAGAAGAAGAAGAAGAAGAAGATTATCAAATGCTTTGAGGTGGTATCCAGCCTAAAGGTCAATATCGCCAAAAGTGAGCTATTGGGTATCGGAATATCCAAGGAAGAGGTTGGAAGTATGGCGACAATTTTTGGGCGTAAACCGAGATCCTCTCATTCGACATCCTTGGCCTTCCCTTCTATATTGGGAAGCCAGCAAAGCATTTATGGGGCATGGTGATAAAAAGGATGGAAGGAAGCTGACTAGTTGGAAGAGACGCTATTTGTTGCTTTGGGGTCAGTTAACACTAATGAAAGCAACAATGTCAAACATGTCAGTCTACTTCATGTCCTTATTCAAATGCCCCAAATCTATGATGCATAGATTGGAAAGGTTGAGGTGTGATTTCCTTTGGAAAGGAATAGAAGATAAGGAGAAATTCCACTTGCTTAGGTGGGAGGAAGTATGTAGGTCATAAAAGGAGGGAGGGGCCAACATTTGGAATTTGGAGATGGTTAAACGAGCTTTAATGGGAGAGTGGCTCTAGAAATTTGGGACGGAAAAAGAAGCATTGTGGAGAAAAGTCATTAAAGAAAAATACGGTTGCCAAGGAGGAGGATGGTGGACCCAAAACTCATCTTTATGTAGGGCTTCATCCATTTGGAAGTCAAATGTTAAAGAACAACTTTTGTGATGGAACCATATTTGTGGTTGGCAGTGGTGACAATGTGCAGTTTCAGGAGGATATTTGAATAGGAGACAAAGCAAAAGGAAATCTTTCCGAGATTGGCAAATCTAACAACGGAGAAAAACATGACCATATCCTGATGCTTTTTCGCGGTTGGCAATGTGATTATTGGGACACCCCCATGCCTAAAGAATCTTGTAGAAAAGGAAATGGAGGACTTTATGAAGCTCCAGGGCCTCCTTCAGAGATGCTCACCATACATGGCAAAGTAAGATAAAATGGAGTGGAAGGAGGAAAATTTGGGCTGCTTCTCGGTTCACTCATTTTATCACATTATTGCAGCCTTGAGCACTGGATGAGAGGCGTGATTTACGTCTTTTGTTTGGGCTTACAGTGCTCCCCCAAAAGTGGCAACGTTTGCTTGTCTAGTGCGAAGGCAAAGGGTGTTGACTGTTGAGAATCTACAAAAAGAAAGATCAATGGTGTTGCCCAACATTTGCATGATGTGCAATGCTACGAAGATGCGGAAACAGTAGATCATCTCTTCTTTCATTGCAGTTATGCCCAGAAGATGTGGCTACATTTATAAGCAAATAAAACATCTAATGGGCAATGATGAAGTCAACTAGGGATTTCTTTTTACCTTGGCATGGGGTTGAACTCAAAGAAAATAGGAGGGCATGCTAGAAATTAGTGTTACTGACTGGCCTTTGGACGTTGTGGAGTGAGAGGAATGGGAGATGCTTCCGAAATACACACATGCTGGTTAACGAGGCGTCGCCAGGCCTCGAGTGGTGAAATGGACTGCCCATATTTTGATGCTGGAATATTATAATTTTCTTTTATTTTAGGCTAGTTTTGTTTTGGTTTCTTGCTTTGGTGATTCCTCGCTTGCTTAATAAAATGGCCCTTAATTTTCAAATAATAATAATAATAATAATCCAATGAAAGATCAACAGTCCAATGGGTATTCTAGATCATACCATCATCTATTTATTAGTTGTTAGAGTTAGAATTATTCTATGACTTGTTCAATAAATTTACTTTAGTATTTATATCACTTATTTTGTGGGTCATTTTTCAAGTGTCAAAGGATGAATGATTGACATAAAATTGGCCAAGTTTGAAAGCTTATCAAGTCCAAGGAACCCACTCTTGCGACTCTGATGTCGTTTGAATGAGTTCTGGCCAATTTACATAAAACCTATGGTGTTGCGTGAAATAGATGGATAGGATTGCAGTAATGGAAAGTTTGGAGTACACACGCACACACATATCAAGACTCTTTCGTGAGTTATGATAGTTATTTAAACAAAACTATTTTTATTGCGTTAGAGCATGAGATTCTTCACTTTTGGCATGTCTTGGCTATGATAGAAGAAAAGGGGACAATGATTACTAGCATAGTGGCTGCTAAGTTGTAGGATATCAATCCACAATCCTTTATCTTTATTTTTTGTTGCATGTGAAGAGGCTTTGTGATTTTTTTTTATTCAAGAAAAAGGTATGTATCCAAATTGGAATTCTTCCTATTTTATTTGGTTTCGTAAGTCAGGGAAGGGACCCAAGTTGAAGCACACATCTACCACCATTGGACCAAAAGTTGAAAAGAACATGCTTAACCAGTCAGCTGCAAGCAATGGCAAGGAGCCCACCATATATGTCTCCTGAACACCACACACATGTACACTGTATATGTAAAGGAAAAGGAAATTAAGAGGGAAAAAAAAAAAAAAGAACACAAATCTCACAGAATCGTAATTACCCTTCCTTGTGGAGAAAAACAACAACCCAAACATCCGGCGGCGCCTGTGAAACCTCCCTAACGAAATCTGCTCCTGCAATGGGCACCATCGATCCAAATTTCGAAACACGAACAGCTTCTCTCATCTCAGCCAATCTTTTCTTCCTTTACCAAAATAAAAGTAATAATACTAAATTACCTTTCAAAAAATAGAAAACACTAAACACGAGATCCACCCTCGGTGATCAGAACCATTCATTAGGTGGACTCATCACGTATGTCCATTGCTGCAGAACTTACACCAATCCGATGATTCTGGCCGTCAGTTAAAAGGATTCCCACTCAAACGAACTGAACCACAACAGCCGTCGGCCTTCTCCATTCCAACCGTCCGCTTGAGGGGCCACTGGCGGGACACAACAGATTAGCTAATCAGGGGGGGAATTTTCCTCATGGGCTACACATGGTGGGTCCATACTATGAACGGTTCAGATCAGAAAAAGGAGTGCTTTAGTAGTACAATTTCGTGTGCGCCAGCAGGCCACCGAAATAACTTTCCCCTTCTGTAATCAAAGGCAAGAGATCTTCGATGTTAAAGAGTAATACCTGTACTCTTCGAGGAATCGGTCATCGTCAAGATCGCGATCATCTTCGAGATCCTCGAGCTCTTCCTCTGTCTTGTCATCGATCCAGGCCTTGTCTTTGGATTTGGAAGAATCATCCTGAGAAGGAGAGAAAGGCGGAGGTTTGAATGGGGCGGGCTTTGGAGGGAGATTCCCAAGCTTTCTTTGGATGTCATCCCATTGGGTGCTCGTGCCCTCGACATCCTTGTATACGAAATGGTAGTCCGCCATTACTGCGGGTTAAGATCTTTGGAGAACACACGACTGGGGTTTCGAATGGGAATGGAAACAGGAGAAGCTCGGAAAGGACGTTCTGGCACCAGAGAAGAGTTCGTTTGCTACGAAAAAATAACAAAACATCTAGGGGCCGTTTGGATGCCTGTGAAGTCCTTTGGGTGGTAAAGGGATAAAAGGTAATCTGCCCGTTTGATTTTTCTGCTCAACTGTAATTACCATTTACATGGGTAATAATTATTTACCTAGGTAATTACAGCATCTTTCCCGGTTCAGATGCGACAGGTTACTTTTTTTAATACTTAAATTGAAATTTTTTTGAAATCAATGTGGGGCCATCTTGATGTATGTGACTTATCAACACTGATCATTTGTTATGCCAGCTGAATTTAGGGCATGATAAAAAGAAATGAGGTGGATCCAAAGCTCAAGTGGACCACACCTTAGGAAACAGCGGGAATCAAATGCTTGCTATTAAAAACTTCTTGGGGCCTTTAAAAGTTTTGGATCAAGCTTATATATGTGTTTCCCCTTATCCATGCCTTTGTGACCCTCTAAATGGATTAGATGATGGAAAAAACCTCAATGTGAGCCCAATGAATGAAACAATTTTTTACGGTGGACGAATTAAAGCTACTATTTCCTATCTTGTGGGCCATTTGAGCACTAGAACTGCCTCATTTTTCGGCTCATGCTCCAAAATGTTTTAATAAAATAAATGGAGGTGCAGAGATATCATATATATTATGGTGGGGTCCACATCTTTAAGTCAGCACTTTTGTATCAATTTTCGAGATGGAATTACTCTCACATTTTCAAACCAGGTGAAAAAGTAATAGTTACTTATTTACCATGATTTACATGTATTATGGAAAATTAATTACTTATTTGCCATGATTTACAAGTATCATGGAAAATCAAATAGACAGTTTAAATGCATGTGTTTGCTTGTAGGCTGTAAACATATTACAGCTAAAAGATTGTAAAAGGTCATGTTTAAGATAAGTCTTTATTGCTAAAAAGGCATTTTATATGTTAAAACACAATGATTAATATACACTCATGATATGTGGGGCCCACCGTAAAGTGTATGGTACATCCAATCCATCCATCATGTACTTCCCTTTATGCTTTCCTGTGGCCCTAAAAAAAAGCAACTTATCCATTATCAAATGGATCACACGAGGGAAGGATGGGGACGTCCACCATTAAAAACTTCTAGATTGCGTTTGGGGGCCACTGTGATAGGTGGAAGACATCCAATCTGTTTTATGTATGCATGCTTTAATGCTCTTTTAGGGCCCTAAAAAAAATCAGGTCTTTCTTATATGATTTGCAAATTTTAGAAGGTTCACCACCCAAGCTCTCTAACATGAATACCTACTTTATTCATTGTAAACACTTCACCTGCTAGTCAGACACAATCTGTTTACTTGTTTATAAGCCAAACAAAATAGCATGTAAACTGATTACACCTGGAGCTCTTTTCAGGTGTAATGTGTTTACAACTTTAAAAAAATTACCGGCATCCAAAGATGCATGTAAAGTCATTAAGTTGTAATCTGTTTACAGCTAATCTAATTACAGGTGTAAAGTGTTTACATGCTGTTATGTTTGGCTTTAAGTTGTAATCTGGAAACAATTGTCTGTGTTTATGTTAAGTATTCACTCGCAATAGAGTTTGGAGTGGTAAAATTTTTAAAAATAATCAAACAATATATAAAGTTTTTATGTACGATAAATCATTGAGATAAGCCTAACTCAATAAAGCATGTGATTGATTTTTACGGTAAATAAATCATTTGGTGGGCTACAGAAGTATGCCCATGTAACGCCCCGAAAATCGGTACCCGAGTACATAAACTTTGATCCCGAGTTCCCAAGTGTCAACAATATAAAATGTACTTGTGTCTTCATTCACATTTATTCCATACACGAATAATTAGAGTTGTGTGATTCAACTTAGTGGAACCAAAGCGAGGTAGAGATAACAAAAATCCACAAATATAGAGTTAAGAATTAAAATACAATTCTAATAGTGATGATCACCCAAATGAGGATTATACAAGCCACAATAAACATACAACAAAACCAATAAACGGAGCATGCCCAGTCAGGGACTCCAACATATACAGGCATGGAATTAAGTAAATGCAAGGTCTTTTATTTTCTCCTAACACTTCTAGGACATCATGATGAAAGTACAAAATACGAAAGCTCCTCCTCTGAGTCCATGGATGCCTCGTCCTAAGTGTCGGACTCCAGAGTGCCTACATCTATGATAGGGTCTGGTTGGTGTTTTAAAACACTATTCCAGAGCAGGAGTGAGTGATCAACTCAGTGGTTCCATTAACTGTAAGTTACACATATTATCAAATCCACATGCACAATTAATGAAAGCAACTTAAACATACAGTCCCTAGATACTTTTGTTAATGCACGTGTAAGCTATTATGATATAATGCATGCCCTCATAATCCAACACTCATTCATAGCGACTCCAACTTCACGTTTACAAATGACCAACACTCCCTCATCGTGCGACCTCAACTGCCGAATCACCACACCTAACTAATGCAATGTGATGAATGTTCATGTTAGCCAAGTGAATTAATTAAGTTCATTCATCCAGCAAGATTGGGGAAGCTAGAACATCTCCAAATAATCAAATGACCTTATCCAGATTGCTAGGCCCAGCAAGGCTGTAATGACTTTGTGCCTGCGATCCTTGATTCATATTAGGTTTACCACCCAGACAACAACTCCCTATTCAATGTGAGGTTAACACTGGCCCGACTGACCACTCAGGAACTGAATGACACAGCCCGGATGCACAGGGTTAAGTCGCCCATCGACGGGTAGAGGGCGTCCACAAATGATGTAAGGGTCGTCACCCAAATGCAATTGTGGAATGGTCGCGGCATCATTACAGTTTGATGTACTAGGCTCATAACCTTATTGGTTGCTCATTGGTCATTACAGGGAAGCTCGTCACCCCAGCGTAGGCCGACAACACGGACACGGTCTCCCATACCACCATGCCCGGCTCATGAGACATGGGGATTGTATCACTAATGGTTATTAATAGGCCTCTCATGGGTAAGGGGTGCTCCAAATTCAGGCGGGCATGTTCGTACATGGTGGACACACATAGTCGGTCGACTATTAGGCTAGTTCGGTTGATTCGAACGAACCTCGAAGTAACCGGCATTGGGTGCAAGCATCCCATGTAGTCTGACTACCATTGGTTGTCCGCGTTCACCCCAGATCAATCAGACTAATCTGGGGCGACCGACCTAGTTAGGGCCACCCTCGTGGGTTTGCAGTTTGCCGGCCAACCCGACTACCCAAGTAGTCCCAGTAAATCAATAACACTAATAAATCAACTATACAATTACATGAAATAATCAAAGTAATAAATCAGGAAATTTTACTCTATTGGGCATTTTGTCGAATATGCAGACCGCGTTACAACTAACATAGTAATTCACATGAGGTAAGACAAATTGAGTACATAAGCAGGTGAGTAGTAGGAAGCATGAGCAATAAATTGACAAATTCAACGTATATTAGTAACCAATCAAACATATAAGCTTCATTACACATGGATAACAATTTATGAAAAGTAAATGGGTCATACGAATACGCATAGGTTAGCATGCAATCATCTATTCACTACACAAATCATTAATCGTTACATGGGGTTCAGTAAACGACAACTTAGGGATAATGGTCTGCACCTTAGGTCGATATATCAGGTTCAAGCTTGCTTTTAGTGTTAGGGTCCCGCAGGTTGGCTCACCGATGCCCTGTACCAAGACGGTTGGCTTGTAAGAGCTCATGCATTTGATTCTTAAAGGAAAATCTTCATGAAATGGGTTGTTATTTACCTTAAATCGTTGCGAGGGAGATTCCAACAATGCGGCATGATGTGAATGCGTTGCCGGCTAGTGGCGGCAAGGTGGATCTTCCACACTATCTCATCTCCCTCACTTTCCCCTCTCTTCTCCACTCTCTCTTTCCCTCCCCCTTTCTTACAATGAAATTCGTGTGGGAGTGAGGGGGGTGATAAATGGGGCTATTTATAGTTCCGAAAGTGTGCATAATAACCTTAGTTCTCCTTTTCCTATTAAACTTACTCTGGGGAAGGTTGATTTCGATTTACAGGGTCTTTTGGGGGCCGACTAGCTCATCCATGTCAGGGGAAAGGTGCCCCACTATAGGATCTATGGTTTGTCAAAATCGAATGGCAATCAGACACTTCGATCAACCGTGGGGACCCCACTTATGATTGACGGCCATCGGTACTCGATTGGGGTCGTGGTTATACGGATATGAGCAGGGAAATATCTTTAACTCGTATCTCAAGTTTGGTTGCGATCTAAGGGTTGGAAAGTCACAACTTCGCGAAAAGAGTGGGGGGGGGGGGGGGGAGGGGTCTATTTCACTTAAGTTTTAGATTTCGACGTAGGGGATTCGCACATTGAAAGTACTTGGCTTCTAGCCCAAGTTGAGTAGTTCTAGGCACTTTCTTGGTTCGCCACTCGCGATAAGCGTTAAGCCCAATGAGACGGACATTATTTTATAGTTTCGGAACTAGTGGCCTACTAACAAGCGGTCTAGAGCTCATTTAGATAATCAAGGCATTTTTTGAATGAATTAGATATTAAGATTTCTTGTGCGCAATGATTAAGGTTTGGATTAACTATGTTCATAGTGTGACCTAGTGGCAATTAGCGAAAATGGTGATTCGGTCATAATCACTCTAAACCATTAATTCGTAGGCTAAATGGATATTGGGTCACTTTGGTTTGTTAATTAAGATTTGACTCCTAGTTAGCTCGGCTTTGGTTAGATCCTTAATTTAGTTGTGGTTCTCTTGATTAATCAGTGATAGGTTAGCTAGATTTAGGCCCTAGATGAACATATCATGAGGCTAGACTTGATGTTTAAGTGATCGAGCGGGTTCGTTATCTTCTTACAGTTGATTAATCAAATTTATGCAGTTCTTTATTGGTACCACCCATGTATAGGCTCACTTCGAATGTCAAGGGTTAGTAAGTGAAAACATAAGCTAGTCATATTAAAAATTTTTAAGGATTTTTTTGAAAATCTAAAATAGCGAAAATCCAGGACGTTACAGCCCACTAATTCGAACAACGCACTAAGGTTTAATAACATCCCAACGTATGTGTTCATCCCCATTATTGTCGTACCTTGCAACAACCAATCGAGAGGAGTTATGTGTGATCCGTACAGATTCACATGGTACATTTGGAGATATGCAGATATGTATGGAGAGATTTCTAGATAAGTGTAGCCAGGATGTATCAGGTGGTGTTGTGTACTACTTGAGCGGGCGAAAGAGGGGCGATCGTGCTCAAACGGTTACATGACATGTGGTATGAGGAGAAGCAAATGAAGTTAGAACATGGGAAGCATCCAGAAGGCAGTAGTGGCGAATGGTTATGGCAACCGTTAGAACGTGAGAAGGATCCAGATGATCGGATAAAAGTTATAAATAGCAAAGTAAAACAACAAAGCAGGTGTCTCATACCAACCCAACCAAACCAAATCTCTCTTTCAATTATCCTATCAATTTATATTCCATATAGTAATATTTTACTTGCCTTGTTAAGCAAATTACATTTATTAGTGTAATCTTTACTTTCCAACCTTAATGTTTTGCATGCCGTAGGGTAATCCGTAGTAGTAATTGAGTAGCTGGAAAGCTTTAGCCGTAATTTGAGTTTATGCCTGTGTGTTGGATTCAGTTCATCCATCGGAAATGTGTTCTTCAGCTGTTCTTTGTGACCGACTGTAAGGATCTCTTTTCCATTTCATTCTGATATGTCTTGAAAAGTCCTTTCATACGGAAGGCAAAGGTGCAACCCATCATTAGAGGATGAACCCCACCCTCTGAATATCGCCCGATCCGATTTACACATTAAGCGAGTGGCTGAATTGGCGACCGATCTCTTTAGATCTCGATTTGAATTGAAGTCGCAATTTCATTTCTAGCACACCCACGCACCTAGTGCAGAAACACAGCAACAACAATTTTCTGGCGCACCTGGTGAGACCCTGTCTCTAAATTACTAGAATAACATTGCCAATAATGAATATAAAAAAGTGCCTGTATTACTAGGGTTAAGCCCTCTACACCAACCGCACCACCTCCAGTTGAGGGCGTGCCGATTCTCGTAACCCTTGAGCCATTGAATTTAAACAATAACCCGACAACTATTACTGGAGACCCGAGAGGGCCATCCACATCCCGAACTATTCTTCTAGACGAGATAGTTTTCGTGCTCTAGGACATTCATATGAGTATTCATCTTGTGCAAGAATTCAGAAAAGCCCAAAGGGAACAATTCCGTATTCAAGCTGAGAACACCAATCGATATATTACTAGCCAAACTGAAGCCATGCAGTGATTAATAGCTATGATAATTGAACGAACACCATCGATAACACAATATAATACTGAGGGAAGTTCGATCGGCAATGCAACTCCATTGCCACCAATGCCACCTCCGCAGTATAATCCACCCCTGGTTCCTATCCCAAAGATGAGAAATGTGCCACCTCCTATGGAAGTTAGGCGACCGGAGTGAGTGGCTATAAACTTTATACCTGAAAATATGAATCAAGGACTATATGGTAGATTCAATCGCCAACAATTCCCTAGATCCAGGACAATGTAAATCGATTTGGTCATGACCATCCACCAGCTTTGGAGTTTTAATGGATGAATCGCGATCAAATTATACAAATTGTTCAGGAAGTTGTCGGCCAAGTGCTCAGCCGTAACGCTATCCCAGTATATCACAAGCCATACCCCAAGTGGATCGATCGCCAATACCCGTTACTAAGGAACTATCAACTAAATTTTGCGTTATTTTCAAGTGAGCCCAGTCAGTCGACCATCAAGTAATGTTGGTCGATTCACAATGCACTGTAGATAATTGGCCAATAACAACCATCATAAATTATAGTTGTTTGGTCATTCGTTGACTGCAGTGACCTTAACATGGTACTCGAATTTATTGACAGATTCGATACACACTTGGCAAGAGATGCAAGAAAAATTCCATGCTCAGTTCTTTTCTAAGAATAGAAAGATTACCATGGTTGATCTTGCATGGTTCCAACAATTTCCTAGAGAATCGTGTGAGAGTTACATGACACGATTTAAGCGGGCAAAGGCCGCTGTAAAGTTGTCATGACTGAGGCCGAATTTGTGCAACTGGCACGAGACGAACTTGAATATAAGCTCCGTAAGAAATTCGTAGGTATGAAATTTGTTGATTTATATGACCTAATTAAAAAGGTCCCTTATTACGAAGAACTCTTGTAAGAAGGAGCTAGGCAAAAGAACTTGTTATTAGGGATGTACTACAATGACCCCAATTACGAGATTGCAATTGCTGAAGTAGTGGCCAAGAAGCCATTAGTATGTTCTGCATTGTTCAAAGCGGAGTCGACCGCTTCGACCGCACTGAAGGCTCAAAAGGTTTACACCTTTAATATTACTAAAGCTGAAGAGGTATTTTATATTTTGTTGGCCAGAAAATTCATTAAAGTTCCTATGAATCATAAGATCATTCAGTCGATGAATTGCAGAAGATTGAGTACTGCAAATGGCACGAAACTTGGTCCCATTTGACTAACAAGTGTGTCGTGTTCAGGAATGTTATCCCGGACCACACTGACTGAGGATTGTTGAAATTTTTGAAAAAGGGCAAGGAGGCAATGTTGATTGACACCAACCCATTCTCATCCGACATTGAAGTAAACATGGTCACTGCCAACCTAAGAAATCAACTGAGATCGAGGGTTGATCTCGGCCCGGGCAAGTAGCGAAATTTGTCATATCGACCCATGCAGGGTTGCCGAGGGTCCCCTCGTCCTAGCGATGATCGGTCGAGTGTCGTTAGGAGAATCAATTGGGCCCCCCAACTTTGCGATCGATGCGCTCGAGAAATTGTCTCTCGATAGGAAGACCCTGCAAAGTAGGGATGGAAATGTCGCTACATTACCATTCGGTTAGGTAATGGCCCTGACTGCCATCAGTCTTCGTAGATGGCCTCAAATCGCTACTCACGTTGGGGGCCACATGGGCCAAGGATGGTTAAACCCCCCATCACGCATGAAGGGGTTTGGAAACGGGTCACCCACCTAAAGTTTTTAGCAGTACCGAAAGCATTGAGATGAACCCAAAAGCACTGATGATAGAGGCAGCGGGCCACTGCAAGAAGAGGATTAGGAGAAAAAATGATACTTCCTCGACTAGAAACAACAGTGCTTAAACCTTTCTGGAGGATTTCTAAAGAACATATGACAGTAAACATGGTCGAAGCAATGTTATTTGCTATAGTGCAAATGAAGGATTCAGATGGTGTGACGACATAGATTGGTCAATGAACCTTAAAGAAGAAGATAGTTGCGACAACTTGTCAGATTACCTTAGTGAAGAATGCTTCCTAACAGATGAGTGGTTGGCTAATGAACTGCATTGACCGCTGATGCACTAAAGATCACCTTGCCTGTCGACCCATTGGCCGAGCTTGTGGGTGATGAATGCTAGTCAGACTGAAAAGATGGAATCTAAGACACTGGGGGGGGGGGGGGGATGTTTGGGTGATGAAATTGTGTTTGGGATGTTGCCACCAGTGACATTTCATTGTAACATGGTCTTTACCTTGCCATCCAATTTTCAGGCAAGGCCCACTCGGTCGAATAAGATGGCTGGTGATGTGGAAGAATATACCCCACCAATGATCATACATCACGCTTCTTTTCCATTTGACAAAGGTTTTGAAAGTGAGTTTAAGAATGATAAAATACCACAGGTCAACACAGTCACGGTGGAGGCAGGGGATGTGTCTGAAATGGTGATTATCGATAAGCCTGCCCATGACATGACGCAACACCTCATGCCATTATATATATATATATATATATATATATATATATATATATATATATATATATCGGCCCATCTAGACGGATGCCCTATTACCATGATTCTGGTCGACAACGGAGCAGAGTTAACCTATTGCCATGGACAATGATGGTTAAGTTGGGGAAGAGTACGACCGATTTGATTCCATCAGAAGTAACGGTTAGTAACTTCACTAGTCACGTAACAAATACCCATGGTGTCTTGCTGGTCGATTTAACCGTAGGCACCAAAACCATTTTAGCACCATTCTATTTTGTTGATACCTCATCAAGCTACAACGCGTTATTAGGGAGGGATTGGATCCACTCATTTGCATGCATCACATCCTCTCTATACCAGTTTGTAATTTTCTGGAACAAAAACAAGGTTGAGCTAGTCTTGGTTGACAATAAGCCCTTCCTCGCTACTTCAAATGCCAACAAAGGTTATTATTATGAGGAAGAGGTAGGACCGATCAGGTTTACCAGGAGAAACAAATTCGGCCGACCTACCGGAATATTAGTATAAAAAAAACCCGAATAATATCATGCAGACTATCTCAGAGGTAACTTGAGTTAATAATACCCGACCAAGGGACATCATTCCTTGTTGGCAGGTTTCACATTGCACCATTAAAGAGATCACCAAGGGATAAGGTCAACCAGGCCAACCTTACGTCCAGAATAAGAAGGCTCGAAGATAGCCTGAGGGAAATGGACGATGGCGACGATGGCTGTTTCATGAATATGGCTGAGGTGGAGGAATCATCCGAAGAAGACAACATTCGACTTGAAGAAGCACTCGAGGAGTTGGAAGATTCTCGGCCTCAAGTTCAAGATCCAATGGTTGAGATTAATTTAGGAACAAAACTTGACCCAAGCCAACATTCATCATCGACTTGTTAAAACCGACCGAGAAGGAGCAGTTGGTGGAACCGCTTAATGAATTCGTTGATTGTTTTGCGTGGGATTATCATGAAATGCTAGGGTTATATCGATCTCTGGTTGAGCACAGATTGCTCACAAAAGAAGGCTATCGGCCGTATAAATAGCTGCTTAGGCAGATGATGGCCGAAGTCACCCTCAAGATTAAAGAGGAAATAGAGCGACTTCTAAAGGCCCGTTTTATTCGACCGATTAAGTATGTCGAATGAATGTCGAATGTGGTCCTAGTAATAAAAAAGAATGGTAAGTTGAGGGTATACATCGATTTTAGGAACTTGAAATTGGCTACACCAAATGACGAATATCCCATGCCGGTGACCGATCAACTCATCGATTGAGCTGTTGGGCATGGAATTGTGTCCTTTATGGATGGGCATTCTGGGTACAATCAAATCTACATTATATTGGATGATGTGCTTGTAGACACCCTACCTAGGCTAACGTCTTGAAGAGGCAAGAACAATCTGTGCCATGATCAACAATCCGAACTCGAAACCCTAATCCAAACCATACCCGAACTCGAAACCCTAATCCAAAGCATACCCAAACCCGAAACCCTACCCGAACCCTACCCGAACCTGAAACCCTAATCCAAACTATACCCAAACCCAAAACCCTAATCCAAACCCTACCCGAACCCGAAACCCTATTCTAAACCATACTCGAACCAAAAACCTTGATCCAAACCCTACCCGAACCCGAAACCCTAATCCAAGCCCTTAGAACCTCCCAAACCCAGCTCGAAGTCTCAAATCTAGGACCTATTCGAGCCAAGTCAGCTTAGAAATACACCCGGACGAGCCAAAAATCTAAAAAAGGGACCACCGGACAAACCAGCGCACCACACGAGGACCGCACGTACAGGCCCAGCCCGAGCCCGGACCGGGCGGTAGTTTGACTACCGCCGGCGGTACTCCGATTACCTCCGTTCGCCGAACGTGTGTGTCCTCTGAGTAACAGCTGGCACAGCATCCGAAAGTCAACTTTCTCTAGGATTTACCCCCATATCCGATCCTATTTACCATTTTACTAAGCTGAGAGGCAATGAGAGCACGACACGTGGCGTTTCTCTCTCCTCAACCAATCACCACTTGCCACCTCAGCTTTTACCCCTCTTAAACCTCACAATTACCACAATGCCATTTGAGAAGGCTATAAATAGCTCTCCTCCTCTCATTTTCCAGAAGAACACCTTAAGCATCTGCACATCCAAGAGAGTGAGAGAAAGAAGGAGAGGGGGAGGGAGAGAGGGAAGGAGCTCCCAAGCCTCCCAAGATTCGATCCTTTAGCCACCCCTAGCCATTCATCTTGACCCTTCTAAGCCTAGCCCATGTTGGTCATGGTTCAATCCATGTTCTAGCCTACCTAAGTCTAAAGCTGTAAGACCCATATCCTAGCCCGTATCGTTCCGTAGGCTTCCACGGTCCTCCTGGTCGAATTTCGGCGACCCACGATCTATTATCGGCAATTGCGCGCGATCTTGAGTCGTGTCCCATATTTAAGAGTTGGTTCAATCCGAGACTTGTACCCTAGCGACTGCGTCGTTGCTGCGGTTCCGATGCCGTATATTACGCATCGAGGCAATACCCGGGCTAGGAGATGTGGGCCCGCGTTTAGTTCGAGGAAAACGCCGCGCGTCGCAAATACTGAGGGAATCTCTACGACACATCAATTCAATCCCATCAATCATGTCAAATGTCAAGTACAACCATCCCATCCCTAAGTACAACCACCCCTCCTTAAAGTCAACTCTCTCTTATAACCAAGTACACCCATCCATCACTCACCATCCCTCTCTCCCATCACTTCTCTACCATCACCTCTCTCTCTCTCTCATTCTCTCTCTCTCATTTTCAAGCAACTCCCATGGGAGCAATCGTCCATGGCTTCCATGGAGAAGCTTGGCGTGACCCACCTCCCTACCACTCAATCTCACCATGTAAAGACCATCTCCACCGTTCAAATGCATCCCTTGGAGCTCTAGGATGCGTTGATGGAAGAAGAAGTCCAAGAAGATAAAAGGTGGGTGATCTAACCATCAAATTTGTTATTTGAGGGCCCACATATGGTGGGACCCATCTTGATGTATGCTTTGTATTTATGGAGGGCCCATAGTGGCGGGGTCCCTCCCCTTCTTACTGATCTCTCTCTCTCTCTCTCTCTCTCTCTCTCTCTCTCTCTCTCTCTCCCTGTAACGCCCTGAAAATCGGGGGTCGAGCAGGAGCCCAACTCCCGAGTTCCAACGCATCACTTATGCAACATAGATAATGATGATTAAAAGTTGTCCAGATTAGTGCATTAAACATGAATGAGATTATACTAAATCAGCATGTCATACTCCAGAGACAGTTAAATTACGCAAGCGGAAGACTGTGATAGATATATAAAGCATATAAGTGATTGTACGTCCCCAGAGTATGAAAGTCACTAGGTTTAGTAATTACATGTAAAATTCCAAAATATACAAAATGGTAATGTGTAATGTCATCTAGTCCAGATCCTTGTAGCCCCGATGGCGCAACTCCAGATCTACATAGATCCGCCAAAGAGTTGCATGTAGGAGAACTCCTCCTCCTCATTATAATAATCAGGCTCCTCCTCATCATCATAATAATCAGGCTCCACCTCATAAGCATTGCCATCATCTGTAACTAAACCAGAGTCTGGTTGATGTTTAAAGCACCATCACAGAACGTGGGTGTGAGTGATCAACTCAGTGGAGCTATAAGGCAAAGGTTAACATGTTATCAATTCAATCAAACAGTAATGATAAAGCAGTATAACAATCATATCTTAAGTACTCTTGTTAATGCAAGGATGGTATGTGATAATGATGTATGCCCTCACCTGCACTCCCTCTGCGACATCATCTCACGGTCGTGGCATGCAACACTCCCGCTGTGCTCAACTCCAATGCCAAAGGCACATGCAATGCGGTGCATGTGGGTGGTTAGCCAAGTTCTTCATTAAGCATACTCATACAACAGGATTGGGAAGCTAAGGTACCTCCCTTATATAATTTTCCAAACAATGATCCATCTAGGGTTGTCAATCCTAGTTAGTCTCATACGATAGGCAGTTTCAGGTCGCTACGGAGCGGCTCGTCACCTCAGTGCAGGCCTGGTTTATACTCGAGGTTACTGCGGAAAGGCTCGTCACCTTAACGTAGTCTTAGGGTATACTCGAGGTCACTATGGGCTCGTCACCTGATCATAGGCCGATAGCTCGAATACAGTATCCCATACCATTATATTCGGCTCACGAGTTGGTTTGCTCACTGGACATTACGGGGAGGCTCGTCACCCCAACGTAGGCCGACAACTCGACCACGGTGTCCTATACCACCATGCCCGGCTCATGAGTCTTAGCGGATCGAGGTACCAAGGTTAAATGGGCTTTTCACTAGTGAGTTTGGTACCTTATATTCAAGCAGTAGCGTCCATACATGGTGAACATACATTGGACCAATCGGGTTACCTGACAAGCTCAACTCGTACAAGCGTATGTTGAATTAATCAACATGGAGCGCATACACACTCCTCGTGGCCTAACCACTGTCGATAATCACCGTACGACTTGGATTCATCGGGCGTATCCGTCGTGGTTAAACAGTTCGGCCACCGATCGTAAACCATTACCGATTGCCTGGACTACATCATAGCCCCAATCACATTCAAACACAACGGGCATTCATAAGTGACAGTAAAACAGCATGTGACAACCAATTTCAATATAAATCTCATTTAAGCATTTCAACACAACACGTATTACACATGTTATCATACATAAGCATTTCATCCATAAATCACATAGTAATAAGATAGGTTACATAGAGGAAACTGTAACTATGGGTAAGGGAATTGAGAATCCTATCTCAACACCCTCGTTAAATACATCACAATAAGCATTTTCTCATCCAGGCATTTTACCAAACACTTAGACTACACATATTACATACATGTAATAAAGTAGTTAAAACACATATTATAGCAAATCCTCTCACATAGGAGTTGCCACATGTACAATAGTCATGTATTCCTAAGCATCAATCATAACAAGCACAAATCATAATTCCATATTCATTCAGGCATTTCAACAAACACTTGGAATGCATTAAAATCAACATGATTTACATATATCTGTAATATACGGGAAACATCGTATCTAAGCATATGTGATAGCAATCAAGTCAGTCATAAATCATTAACTGACATTGAAAGCCTTGAAAACCATAACCTAAATGTTTATAGTCCGCACCTTTCGTCGGTAAACTTGTAACGAACTCAGTTTAAACACTAAGTCCTCGTCTACAGCACAACGGTAACCTATAGCATGAAATAGGTTAGCTATTTTGCCTTTAAACGACTTGAATCCCTAAAACAGATTAGGGTTAGGATTTCTTACCCAAGAACGGAATCGGAATCGCCTGAATAGCGATACGGGAAAGCCGATTCGGCACGTGGAGCAGTGAGACTGAATCCCAGGACAAACCCAAACTCTCTCTCTCACTTTCTCTCTCTTTCCTTCACTTTCTTCTCTCTTCTCTCTCCTACGGTTAGAAATTCATATGACATGAGAGAGAGAGAGGGTTTAAGGCCCTTATATAGTCACAGAGCTTACCTCAAAGGTTATAGCCAAATAGCGGCTGTTTTAGTCCAACGGAGCACTTCTGGAGGCCCTTTTCTGTATACGATCTGGGAAAAGTTCCCTGACATTGGATCTAGGTCAGGTTAAGTTTTCGGTCCGATCGGATTTACGGAACAACCGTAGAGGACCATTTTCAGTTCAACGGTCATCGTCACTCGATCAGGGCCACAAGTACACTGACCTGTGTATGAAATTTTCTCTGATCCGAGGGTGTATTTGAGTCAGATTCTGACGGTCTGAAACCTTAGAATTGGCCCGCAAGTGAACGGCCCAGTTTACTTAAATATAAGTACATTTTCTAAAGATATTTGCGTTCCTCACACACTTCGCTCCGGGCTAAAGTTGTGCGTTTCTGGACACTATCAAGACTTAATTTCTGAGATGGTTGTCAAGCCCAGTGAGGCGTTCCTAACCGTATGGTCTTGCAGTAATCGGACTTTTGATGCGCAGTCCAGGTCCGATACGAAGTTTCAAGGTGCTCCCGAGAGCAACCGGGTTTAGAGATTGTTTCTAGGTTTTTAGGTAATGTAGCGCTAACGATTTTGCTAGTTTTGGGTCTTGCAATTCGTATTTAAAGTGGTTAGAGCTAATTTCACAGATAATCTAGTTTAACACCTAGTTAATACTCATCTAATTTCTAAAGGATTTGGTCCTGAGGGATTTCTGCCTGAGGTGGTACTCGGGTCTTTGTACGAATTTTTTCGAGATGTTACAATCTACCCCCCTTAAAGAAAAAATTCATCCTTGAAATTAGTACCTTTTCGTACTCCTCGAGAATCTGAGGGTAGTTCTTTCGGACCTTGGCTTTTGTTTCCCAAGTAGCCTTTTCTTCAGTGTGGTGCATCTATAGTACCTTCACAAGTGGGATAACCTTGCTACACAGTACCTGTTCCTTCCTGTATAGGACACGCGTCGGTCGCAGTACATAAGTAGCATCTTCACTCAACTGTACCTGCCCCCATCTGATAATGTGGGAAGGATCGGGAACGTATTTCTTCAGCATAGATACATGAAATACGTTGTGCACGCCCACGAGTGGTGTGGGTAAAGCAAGGCGGTACGCTACCACACCCACTCGATCTAGTATCTGGAATGGACCAATGAATCTCAGCGTGAACTTCCCCTTCTTTCCAAACCGAAGGACTCCATTCATGGGGAAAACTTTCAGGAACACATGATCCCCAACCTCGAACTCTAACTGTCGTCGCCTCGTATCGGCGTAGCTCTTCTGTCTGCTCTGCGTTGCCAGAAGTTGACGCTTGATAATGTCGATCTTCTCTGAGGTCGCCCGTAGTAACTCTGGGCCAATCAAACTCTTCTCGCCCACTTCTGCCCAGCAATGTGGTGCTCTACATGGATGCCCATACAGTGCCTTGTAGGGGGCCATGCCAATACTTGCCTGGAAGCTGTTGTTGTAGGTGAACTCAGCATAGGGAAGACAGTCATCCCAACTGTCCTTGAAATCAAGCACACAAGCCCACAGCATATCTTCCAACACCTGATTTACCTGTTTTGTCTGCCTGTCAGTCTGGGGGTGGAACGCGGTACTGAACTTCAACTTCACACCCATTGCTTCCTGGATACGAGTCCAGAAGATAGATGTGAATTGCGTGTCTCGGTCTGACACGATCTCCATAGGAACTCCATACAAATGCACTATCTCCTTGATGTAAAGCCTGGCCAAATCGTCTACTGAGTTCGAAACTCTAATAGGGAGGAAATGGGCCGATTTCGTCAACCGGTCCACAATCACACAAATGGAATCATGTCTCTTCCTTGTCTTCAGTAGCCTTGAGATGAAATCCATAGAAATAAAATCCCATTTCCATTCTACTATGGGCATGGGCTGAAGTAAACCAGGTGGTTGGCGATGCTCGGCCTTGACCTGCTGGCATGTGAGACAATGGGACACATAATCTGCTATGTGGACCTTCATGTTGTCCCACCAGTACGAGCGCTTCATGTCTCGATACATCTTCGTACTACCAGGATGCATCGCCATCTTCGAATTATGAGCTGCTTCGAGAACTTCCTTTCTCAAGTCATAAAGATTTGGGACGCATAGACGACCACGATAACGTAAGCCCCCATCCATACCAACTCTCCATTCAGAGTCTGCATCACTGCTAGATCGTTTCCTCAACTCTAGCAACCCTTCATCCTCTCGCTGAGCCACGATGATTCGGTCATCAATCAGTGGCTGAACACGGATGTATGCGATGCTCTCAAACGGCTCCTCCGCCTTAAGTTTCTGCTCAAAGTCTCTCACAAACTCTACCATGTCCCACTCTGCTATCATCAGCGGAGCCGCAAATGCTATCGTCTTCTTGCGGCTCAACGCATCTGCCACAAGGTTAGCCTAGCCAGGATAGTAGGAGACCTCGAATTTGAAGTCCTTCAAGGTTTCCATCCATCGTCGCTGCCTCATATTCAAGTCCCTCTGAGTGAATATGTACCTAAGGCTCTTGTGGTCGGAAAAGAGCTCGAACTCCTCTCTATAAAGGTAATGTCTCTAGAGCTTCAATGCAAAGATGACGATCGCTAACTCCAAGTCATGCATAGGGTAGTTCTCCTCGTGTTTCCTCAACTGTTACGATGCATAGGCAATCACCCTGTCCTTCTGCATAAGGACACAACCCAAACCAACACGAGATGCGTTGGTATATATCGTATACTTGACCCCTTACTCTAGCAATAGTAGCACGGGGGCGGACATCAACCTGTCCTTCAGCTCCTTAAAAGCTGCTTCTGCCTTCTCATTCCAGGCGAACTTGAGATCCTTCCTAGTCAGCTGAGAAATGGCCTGGCTATCTTGGAGAAGTCTCGAATGAATCACCGATAGTAACCTGTCAGGCCAAGAAAACTCCTCACTTCAGTAATCGAACCGGGCTGCTCCCAGTCCTGAACTGCGGCTACCTTAGCAAGGTCCACAGCTATCCCTTCCTTGGATACCACGTGTCCTAGGAACTTCACATCTTCCTTCCAGAAGTCGCACTTCTTGTATTACGCGAACAACTGGTTTTTCCTAAGCGCATCGAAGACTGCTCTCAGGTGTTCCTCGTGATCTTCCCGACTCTTGGAGTATATCAGGATGTCATCTATAAACACGATGACGAATCAGAATAGAAACGGCCGAAACACCTTGTTCATCAAGTCCATGAGCACGGCCGGTGCGTTTGTGAGCCCAAACGACATCACAAGGAACTCGTAGTTACCAAAACTAGTCCTGAAAGTGTCTTCTGCACGTCCTCATCCCTGACGCGCAAATGGTGATACCCTGACTGTAAGTCAATCTTTGTGAAATACCGTGCCCCCTTCAACTGATCGAACAAATCATCTATCCTGGCCAAAGGGTACTTTTTCTTCACCGTTGTAAGTACTATGGTCTCAAGCTCCTTTGGTTGTCAAATTTTGTGGTGTCAAAACACAATCTGTGTCTTGTTTTGTATGATTGATCTATATGTTCAAGGCACTGCATCACAATGCTTCAAGTTGACACTGCATTACAATACTTCAAGTTGAGTACAAGATTTGCTTTAGACATGCAAGGTCAAGTGTATTATCCTCTTCTTCAAAGCTTTAAAGTTCAGAAAATTTTTGAAGCTACATCAGAAGACAAGTTCTTGTTCAAGTCACAAGTACAACTTCGAATCAAGTACAACTCAAGACTACAATACAAGATGAAGTTCAAGCTCTAGAAGATCTCAAGATTCATTGCTACATCAAGTACAAGAGATCACAAGCTTCACATTCTTCAAAGATCAACTATCATCTGAAGCAATAAAGTCTCGATGTTCATATCTCACTTTCAAGGTATGAATGACCTTAGTTTGACCTTAGGGTATGTCATTTTGTATACATAATTCAAATGAATTATTTTTATAAGTGTTTGGCCTGTTCTAAGACTAGTCCTGGACTCTGTTCGACTAGTCCTAGCACTGGTTCGACCAGTCTAAGAAATTTCAAGACCAGCCTTAAGTTGTTGCAATTTTTCAGAATTTTTTGGTTATTCTTCGACCAGTCCTGGAGATTGTTCGACCGGTCGTAGGGATGGTTACGACTCATCCTTCGACCAGTCCTGGTTCTTCGACTCAAACTCCAGTAACAAATTCTAGTTACCTATGACCAGTCCTGGGTCAGCTACAACCAGTCGTAGGTGGTCTACGACTAGAGCTGGGCAAAACAGACCCGATCCGGTGGATCCGACCCGATCAGACCCGATCCGACGGTCTATATCGGTGTTGATCGGGTAGCTCCATCCCGATCCGAAATCTTTTCGGGTCGAATTCGAGTTGGCCCTGATCCGACCCGACCCAACCCGAAAACCCGATCCGAATGGATCCGGACAGATCCGATCCTACCCGATCCGGAGTAGCTTTTATCATACTTCTACTTTTCCCTGTGTTATGGTCCGCTTGAGCTTTGAATATGCATCGATTTTGGGTTCAACCACTAAAATGATTTGAAAAAACGAATGGACGGTGTGGATAAACCACATGCATTCAAGGTGGGCCACAACAGTGGTTACCGTGCACAATAAAAAAATGTTTGCTAGTTTACCGTACACAGCTATACGCGGCTAGCTGTCACGCGGATTGCTTCTTACCCCCATCGTCTCTAACCCCGAACGGATGATTCTGTGGGTGGGCCCACCATGATGTATCTGTACATCTAATCTGTCTATCCTTATTCTAAGATCATTTTAAGGGATAACCAAAAAAATGAGGCAGATCCAATGCTCAAGTAGACCACACCAAATAATAAGCTTGGTTGACAAAGCATTAAATACAAGTTGCATTAAATGCAAAAGTCATATATGGTGTGGCCCATTTGAGCGTTGGATCTACTTAATTTCTGTGGTCATTCCTTAAAATAATATGAGAAAAGAGTTAGACGGCTTGGATGTACAGATAAGTGACGGTGGGCCCGCCACAGAACTACCCGTACGGGGCTAGAGACGGGTGATGGTAGGACGCAGTTCGTCCGGCTAGCTGAGACGACTCGTCTTCAGTGCAGATGCTCCTCGAGTTGCGAGTTATACGAACGGTTCAAAGGAGATCAAAGTTATATGGCCCTATAGTGATGTATTTATTATATCTACACCGTTGATATATATTTAGACATCATTTTAAAGCATTATCCAAAAAAATGTATCGTATCTAGAGATCATCTGGACCATACCACAAATAACATCAGAGAATGATTTTCAGTGTGGTCCCACTGCATTTTCCAATGTGGTCCACTTGATAGTCAGATCCATCTTATTTTTTGTCTCAAGCCTTAAAACAAACTCGCCAAATAGATGGACGGTTTGGATATAACAAATATCCTATGATCAAACCTACATAACTTGGTAACATCAAAAGTCGTCGTTTCGTGCGGAACACGTTACAACAGCTGTGAGCTGGCTGCAGCGCCTCGAGCTCCGAGTTGTACGAACGGCTCAAATGATATCAACCTTATATGGCCCCTACAATGATGTATTTATTATATCCATACCGTTTATCCATTTTTCATGATCATTTTAGATCATTTGGAAAAAAATAAATCAAATCTAAAGCTCAAATGGACCACACCGAAGATATCAATGAGCTAATGATTTTCACCATTTTTGACGATCCAAATCGCACCTAACCCGATTCGACTCGATTTTCATGACCAAGGCGGACTCGGTTCGGGTCCAGCCAACCGTGTGTCGAGTCGGTTCGAATCCTATGTTCCAGACCCGGTCCCGGATCGGATCGGATTTGGGTCCATTCAGATAGATTTCGGGCCGAATCGGGTTAGCCCCAATCCGATCCAACTTTGTCCGATGCCCACCTCTATCTACGACCAGTCATAGACACCCTAAGACTAGTCGTAGAACGGTTTTTTAAGATCGTGCTTAAAATTTCAAAATACCGTTGGTGCTACGACCAGTCGAAGGGTTCTCAAGACCAGTCGAAGACGTGATTTTTGCACTATAAATTGAGCACGAATTTCAGAGATTAAAAACTCAATTAAAGAAAATTCAAGGCATCACTCTGAGATAAATTTGTGTTCATTTTAAGCTAATCTGTGCATATTTTATATTCTCTTTTGTTAGCTTTGTGTATTTGATTTTGTTTTTATATTCCAATCTGAATTGAAAAGAAGAATTGTTGTATTCCTTCTTCTTGGAATCAAAATCAAATCTAGCTAGCCCAACTGGTTTAATTTAAAATCAATTAGAATTTAGAACCATTTCATAGTGAGTATTGGACATTGAACTTCTACTCCGATTGGTTCTTTCGGGCTGCTACAAAAAGAGAATTCTAGGTATTTTACTGTATTATAAATTTCCCTGTTTTTGGTTTTTGTTTGAGGTTAAGCCAGAAAAATCTCAATCGTTTGGTTATCTGAGGAGAGCCAGAAAACTCAGAAAGTGGGGTTTTTGGATTGTGTAAGCCCAAGTTAAAAAGACATAATTGTGAAGGTTTTAGGTGAACCTGTGAAACCTATTTTGATAGTGAACGCTGATATCCCCTGTGTGAGGATATTAGGAGTGGAGTAGCTGTGTGGCTGTTGTTGAACAGTTGGTGTACACATAGGTGAACCACTATAATTCTTTGTGTCTTGTGGTTTGAATGTTCGTTTAATTTCTATATCCTTTATCATTGAAATTTGTGGAATGTATGTGTGGATGTGAATGTTGTAATATTTACATTTCAAGCACTTTGGGGAATGCTGTAATAGTTTAGAATTTATTTCTTGCTATTTCCTTTATTTCTTTTCAGTTGAGCTTTTAATATTCAATTTGTTCTAATAAGGTTGTCCTGCCATAAACCCTTGGTTTTTATGGTGCAAAGGTTGTCCTTAGAACAACATTGGTATCAATCTCTTTATTTGAGGTTGCTTTACATTTCCTTATAGTGATTTGTTTAAAAGTGCTATCATTCTTTTATTTAAATTCCGCTGTTAAAAGTTTTATTTGACATAGTTCTATTCACCCCCCCCCCCTCTCTACGACATATAACTAGGCCATTTCAAGTGGTATCAAAGCCTAATAGCTCGTTTTAATTGCTTTATATTTGGATTCATTTCCTGAGCTAACGATCTAAGCTATATATAAGATGTCAAATTTTGATAGCCTTTCAGTCACCAGGCCTTCACCATTTTATGGCTCCAACTATGCCTATTGGAAATCCAGGATGAGGATTTTCCTCAAATCAATGGATGAGAGCGTGTGGCAAGCCACAATGACTGATTGGATCCCTCCTACCATTGAAGTGACTGGTGTCGATGGTTTAAAATCTATAAAAATTTCACCATATTACTCTTGGACCACACTTCAGAAAAGTGAGAGTAGTGCCAATGCAAAAGCACTAAATGCAATCACTTGCGCACTATCACCGGATGAGTTCTAAAGAATTAAATCATGTGATACTACAAAACAAGCTTAGGATATGTTAGAAATGACACACGAGGGTACTTCAGTTGTTAAAAAATCTAAAGTCCAACTCCTCACAACCAAATTTGAGGAAATTCATATGGAGGAAAATGAAATGTTTATGGACTTTTATACAAGATTAAATGACATTGTAAACTCTATGTGGGGTCTTGGCGATAAAATCCCAAAAAGTAAAGTGTCTGCAAAGATACTACGCTCACTACCTGAACGGTTCAATTCTAAGGTAACTGCGATCCAGGAACTTTGTGATACGGACAATATGAGGGTAGAAGAACTAGTTGGTTCTTTACAAACCTACAAGTTAACTTTTAAAGCTCCTAAAGGTAAATCTATTGTCCTTAAGTCTTCTAAACATATTTTTCAAGAAAATTCTGATTTAGAAAATTTTGAAGACGATATGGCGCTTTTGGCGAAAAAGTTTTACAAGATTTTCAAAAGTAAGAAGAGGGTTGATTTTTAAAAATCAAATGATAAGAAAAGATCTAAACCTAAGTCTAAGACCTGAAAATCTTTAAAAGATAGTCAATGTTACAACTGCCAAGAATATGGGCATTTAGCAAACAAGTGTCTTAAAAAGGACAAACCCAAAAAGAAGGGTATGTTGGCTACTTGGGATGAATCCTCTGATTCTGAAGCCTCTTCTGAATCAGAAGATTTTGAAACCGAGTCGGGCAATGAAGTCAAAGCCCTTATGACTCTAGCCAAGTCACTTTTTCAGAATCATGATGATTCTACTAGTGAAGAAAATATGAATAGTGATCATGAAAATGAAGAAGATCTTCAAGATGCTTACAATTCCCTATACAAGGAAAGTTGTAAGATTGCAGTAAAACTAAAGCTTCAAAAAGAAAAATTTTCAAAGCTTAAAGAAAATTTTGAGTCTCTGGTTTTAGAAAAATCCCATATTTCAGATTGTTTTGAAAAATCAAAATGTGATTTAGATTTCAAAACTTCGCTGATTGAAAAACTTAAATCTGAAAATGATAAACTTAAACTTGAAAATTCTTCAATTCTGAGTTTAAAGGATACATGGAGGTATGCCCAAGGAGATCTAAAGTTTGAAAAACTTTTATCCGGATCTAGGAAATGTGGCGACAGATCCAGGTTGGGCTATGATAAGAATACACCTTCTAAACAGAAGAATAACCCCCTTAAGTTTGTCAAAGGAGAAACTTCTAACTCAAAAGGAAAAAGTATTAATCAAAGTTTTACTAAAAATGCAAAAACTTTTCAAAAACCTAAAAGCAACTATTTCAATTATAAAAATCAAAACCGAAACCCTTTAGCTGAAAAAATAGTTAATCTACTTAAGGAGCTCTTAAAATCTAACTCAGTGGGTCATTCTTACAACAATTACAAACACAAGAAGACCAACTATACTCCTAAACGCAAAACTGTTATGAAATGGGTTCCTAAGGTTACCTGCTTGGTTGCCCACACTACTTTCAAAGCTACAAGCCATTCAAAGTGGTACTTAGACAGTGGATGCTCAAGGCATATGACAGGTGACAAGGCTTTATTCACTGATCTTAAAGATATGACTGATGGGTTAGTCACATTTGGTGATGGTAGCAACTGCAAAATTATTGGCCAAGGTACGATTCAACTCTATAATCTTCCTTTGTTTAATAATGTTTTATATGTTGAGGGGCTAAAACACAACCTGTTAAGCATATCTCAAATATGCGATAACAATCATAGTGTGAAATTTTCTCATAAAGGTTGTGAAATCATAAACAAAAAGGGTTCTGTAATATTAACTGGTCGCAAGACTTCTAAAAACTGCTATATTGTATGTGATGGTAGCTCATCTAATCAATCGTGCTACATAGTCCATCCCGATGAGACAGAATTATGGAATAAATGTCTTGGACATGTACACTACCATAATTTATACATATTGAGCAAAGGAGAACTGATAAGAGGTCTACCTAAATTACAAAAAGTAGACAAAATATGTGGTGAATGCCAGTATAGCAAACAAACAAGGAGCTCTCACAAAAAGGTGAACTGCAATGCCACATCAAGACCACTCGAGCTTTTCCATATGGATCTTATAGGACCTACCAGGACGGAGAGTCGAGGTTGCAGAAAATATATACTTGTAATCGTGGATGATTATACCAGATTCACTTGGGTAGCCTTGTTAAGGGATAAAACAGAAACCCTTGATGAAGTAAAAAGGATTCTCAAACGGATCCAAACTGAAAAAAGTTCTCAAGTTTGTAAGATCCGTAGTGATCATGTATTTGAGTTCGAGAATAGTAGTTTTGAAAAGTTCTGTAGCGATTAGGGAATATTGCATGAATTCTCTGCGCCAAAAACTCCACAACAAAATGGTATTGTAGAAAGGAAAAATAGAGTGCTTCAAGAAATGGGAAACGTAATGTTGAATAGTATGAAGCTCCCTAGAAATCTTTGGGCTGAAGCTGTGAATACCGCCTGCTATGTTATTAACCGGGTTTATACTTGCAAGTCTAATAATAAAGTGGCTTATGAAATGTGGTTTGATAAGAAGCCTACTGTCAAATACTTTCGAGTTTTTGGCAGCAAGTGCTATATTTTACGTGACCGTGAAAATCTGGGAAAGTTTGACACCAAAAGTGATGAAGGTATCTTTTTAGGATATTCTTTAAACAGTCGCGCATATCGTGTACTGAACAATAGGACCGGTGTTATTTAAGAGTCCATTAATGTAGTCATTGATGATCACTTGAATACACCTGCCCCTAGTTCAGATAATGATGAAGTACTTTTGATTGACAAACCAGATACTTCATCAAGTCAAAATAATTCTGAACTAAGGACTGTCAAAGATCATCCAACCACTCAGATTCTTGGAAACCTTCTCACTGGTGTGCGCACTCGTAGACAACTAGAAGACATATGTAATTATGTGTGCTTTACATCTCAGATTGAACCGGTTAATGTAAAAGAAGCCTTTTCTGATGAAAACTGGATAGTTGCTATGCAAGAAGAACTTAATCAGTTTGTTCGAAATGATGTTTGGTATCTTGTTCCTAGACCTAAAGATAAACACATTATAGGAACTAAGTGGATTTTCAAAAATAAGTCTGATGAACATGGTAATATAATTCAAAACAAGGTAAGACTGGTTGTACAAGGGTACATTCAAATTGAAGGCATCGATTACGATGAAACCTTTGCCCCAGTAGCTCATCTTGAATCAATCAGATTTTATATATCCATTGCATGCTTTAGAAAATTTAAGATTTATCAAATGGATGTAAAG
This sequence comes from Magnolia officinalis, assembly GCA_021015155.1. Classification (NCBI taxonomy): domain Eukaryota; kingdom Viridiplantae; phylum Streptophyta; class Magnoliopsida; order Magnoliales; family Magnoliaceae; genus Magnolia; species Magnolia officinalis. The sequence goes on from JAJHSJ010000011.1 coordinate 37,419,597, forward strand.
AGTGCCTTTTTAAATGGCAATTTACATGAAGAAGTTTATGTTGAACAACCTACAGGGTTTGAAGACCCTAAGTTTACTAATCATGTATATCGTCTTAAAAAAGCTCTTTACGGTTTGAAACAAGCTCCCATGGCATGGTATGAGAAATTCACTAAGTTTTTACTAAGTCACAATTTTCAAATGGGAAGTGTTGATAAGACGCTTTTGTTAAGAAACACAATGATGATATCTTAATGGTTCAGATATATGTTGATGATATTATTTATGGATCAACTTGTACTAACATGGCTGTTGAGTTTGCAGATTTAATGAAATCTAAGTTTGAAATGAGCATGGTTGGGGAATTAAATTATTTCCTAGGGTTGCAAGTAAAACAACAACCTGATGGTATTTTTATTTCCCAAACTAAGTATGCCTTGAACTTGATTAAAATGTTCGGATTTGAGAATGGTAAGAATTTTGATACTTCTATGAGTACAACTTTAAGACTCTCAAAAGACTCTACAGGTAAAGATGTTGATCCTAAATTATATCGAAGTATGATTGGTAGTTTCTTAATTTAACTGCTAGTAGACCTGATATTGCTTCAAGTGTTGGTATTTGCGTTAGATATCAGTCTAATCCTAAAGAGTCACATTTAATTGCAGTTAAGCGGATTATTCGATATGTCGCAAGTTCTGTAAATTTGGGTCTTTGGTATCCATATGATACTAGTGTCCAGTTGGTTGGGTACACTGATGCTGATTGGGCTGGAAATATCGATGATAGGAAATCAACCAGTGGTGGTTGTTTTTATATCGGAAACTGTTTAGTTTCTTAGTTCAGCAAGAAGCAAAGTTCCATATTGCTCTCAACTGCTGAAGTTGAATACATCGCAGCTGGAAATGCATGTACTCAGCTTGTTTGGATGAAATGTATGTTAGGCGATTATGGAATTGCACAGGATTGAATGGTTTTATATTGTGATAATTCCAGTGCAATAAATATCTCTAAAAATCCAATCCAACATTCACGTACCAAGCACATTGACATTAGGTATCATTACATTCGTGAATTAGTGGAAGAAAAAATAATATCCTTGGAATACATTCCTACCGAGACTCAACTTGCTGACATCTTCACTAAACCGCTCGACAAAAACAGGTTTAGTAAATTGAAATTTGATCTTGGTATGTGCAATTTAAATTGAATATTCTTGCATACTTGTATCATAGTGTATACATATTTGATAATTTAATGGTTTAAATTTCAAATTTTTATGAAAAATACTTATTTTTGTCAGTTCACGACCAGTCGTGAGTATACTCAACTAGTTGTGTCATGACCGGTCGAGCACATCCACGACTAGTCGTAGAACTTGGTGGATCTTTTAAAATTGGGGAAAACCTCTTCTTCTTCATTTCCACTTTACTCTCCAATGAGCCGACGCCCGACCAGTCGAACCCACCTTCATTGTTCTTCAAGGTTAGTGGTTCTTTAGCATTTTTTTTTGTAGATTCTTGTTAATAGTACTTCATTTTCACTCTTGAAGTAATCTATTTGATCTTTCATTGTAAGTTTGGGGTTTTCTATTGTAAAATCTGATCTATCATAACCCCACTTCAAATCTTTTAAATCTACTTGTTTCTTTGAGTCGTGTATTGCAAATGGATGCTAGGGGGAAAAAGAAATCTTCCTGTGGTCCATCATCTTCTCTTTCAACTCCTATCTCTCAACGCCATCTTCGGTCCCACGAAGATGATCCCTCAGATGTATGGGATTTGCGTGTGCGTAATGTCATAGTTGAGCGACCTGTTGATCTTAATCATATTGCTCCTTTGGTATTCTTTCTCTACTCTAAGCTGTAGGCTAGGATAACATCTTACATTGGGGTGGGCCTGCATATCAATCCATTGCTCAATCTATGTGTGCATGCATCTCTGAGTTTTCATATGAGAATTTAACGTTTAAAATTGATACTCGAGAAGGTCGATTTGAAGTAGATAAAAATTTGATTGCTGGCCTCATGGAAATCCCTGTTGATGATGAGGGGATTCCCGTTCATACTTTAGCTGAACAACCCTCAGAAACGGAAAAGCGGATGCTTACTAGAGATTTGTGCAATTTGGATGTGCATTGGACTCATAAAGGGAATGCGCTCCCCTCAAAGTATTTTGTTACCTAGGTACAGGGTTCTTCACAGAATTTTTATTTTAAATCTGTATCCGCGTTCTAGTAATAAAACAGAACTAACTACCTTTATGGTTCGTGTTTTGCATTCCGTCATCACCGGTACTAAAATTTGTCTTCCTTCTTTGATAATTCATTCCATTATTCAATTTCGTCTCCATCCAGGTCATAGTGATATTCCTTTTACCTATCTTATGACTGTTTTAGCTACTAACATGCTCGTGGCTATGCCTGTTGGAGAGGCCCCTATCCATCATCTTATTTTTAATAATACAAATATTAACAAGATGAAATTGAGATTGGCTCTTGGCCAAGTGGATGTTGGTGGTGGTGGTGCTAAAGCTGGAAATAAGGCAGAAGTTGGTGATCTTCCTCCTAACGATGTGGCTATGGATGATATTTTTGATGAACTTGAATCAGACTCTGCAAATGATCCCAACTATGAACCATCTGATTTTGATGCGCGACTACGTACACTTGAGTAGAAGGTAAAGAACATGAATGTTGCCCACGATTTATGATTTAAATATATGCGCAAGTATTTTAGGCGCTTAAACAAGAGCCTTTATCAGATAGATCCTACAATACCTGCTCCTTCCTCTAGATCTGACTAGTTGGTTTCTTCATTGGTCTGTAATAACTGTTATAATACTTGGTACTGGTGGTTTGTGAACTTTGACTCAGTTCGTACAACTGACTCTTGGTTTCAACGGGTTATTGATATGTGATCTTTGATTTATCTTATCTATCTTTCATATCTTGACTAATTAACTCCTTTATTACTCTCTTGGTTGTTTTCCTCTTCCATATCTTTTTTTACTTCCTTTGTCATATTGTGACAAAAAGGGGGAGTACGTATATGTTTGAATTGAATTGAATGGATAATGGATTGTGGGGGAGTAACATGAGTAGCATAATTTTGTTCTGAATATATGTGTGCTATTCAGGGGGAGTAAGTAAGGAGGTACTATGTTTGCTATGATGATGTGTGCTAGTTAATAACAACTAGTGCATGATTCTTTTATACAACTGGTGCATGATTCCTTATTGAACATGTAATGCTACTCTTATTTTTAATTGAGTGTGTTTTGTCACAAATTTAACGAAGGGGGAGATTGTAAGTGCTATGGTCTCAAGCTCCTTTGGTTGTCAAATTTCGTGGTGTCAAAACACAATTTATGTCTTGTTTTGTATGATTGATCTATATGTTCAAAGCACTGCATCACAATGCTTCAAGTTGACACTGCATTACAATACTTCAAGTTGATTACAAGATCTACTTCAGACATGCAAGGTCAAGTGTATTATCCTCTTCTTCAAAGCTTTAAAGTTTAGAAAATTTCTAAAGCTACATCAGAAGACAAGTTCTTGTTCAAGTCTCAAGTACAACTTCGAATCAAGTACAACTCAAGACTACAAGTACAAGATGAAGTTCAAGCTCTAGAAGATCTCAAGACTCATTGCTACATCAAGTACAAGAGATCTCAAGCTTCACATTCTTCAAAGATCAACTATCATCTGAAGAAATAAAGTCTCGATGTTCATATCTCACTTCCAAGGTATGAATGACCTTAGTTTGACCTTAGGGTAGGTCATTTTGTATACATAATTCAAATGAATTATTTTTATAAGTGTTTGGCCTGTTTTAAGACTAGTCCTGGACTCTGTTCGACTAGTCCTAGCACTGGTTCGACCAGTCCAAGAAATTCCAAGACCAGTCCTAAGTTGTTGCAATTTTTCAGAATTTTTTGGTTATTCTTCGACCAGTCCTAGAGACTGTTCGACCGGTCGTAGGGATGGTTACGACTCATCCTTCGACCAGTCCTGGTTCTTCGACTCAAACTCTAGCAACCAATTCTGGTTACCTACGACCAGTCCTGGGTCAGCTACGACCAGTCGTAGACACCCTAAGACTAGTCGTAGAACGGTTTTTTAAGATCGCGCTTAAAATTTCAAAATGCTGTTGGTGCTACGACCAGTCGAAGGGTTCTCAAGACCAGTCGAAGACGTGATTTTTGCACTATAAATTGAGCACGAATTTCAGAGATTAACAACTCAATTAAAAAAAATTCAAGGCATCACTCTGAGATAAGTTTGTGTTCATTTTAAGCTAATTTGTGCATATTTTATATTCTCTTTTGTTAGCTTTGTGTATTTGATTTTGTTTCTATATTCCAATCTGAATTGAAAAGAGGAATTGTTGTATTCCTTCTTCTTGGAATCAAAATCAAATCTAGCTAGCCCAATTGGTTTAATTTAAAATCAATTAGAATTTAGAACCATTTCATAGTGAGTATTGGACATTGAACTTCTACTCTGATTGGTTCTCCCGGGCTGCTACAAAAGGAGAATTCTAGGTATTTTACTGTATTGTAAATTTCCCTGTTTTTGGTTTTTTTTTGAGGTTAAGCCAGAAAAATCTCAATCGTTTGGTTATCCGAGAAGAGCCAAAAAACTCAGAAAGTGGGGTTTTTGGATTGTGTAAGCCCAAGTTAAAAAGACACAATTGTGAAGGTTTTAGGTGAACCTGTGAAATCTATTTTGATAGTGAACGCTGATATCCCCTGTGTGAGGATATTAGGAGTGGAGTAGTTGTATGGCTGTTGTTGAACAGTTGTTGTACACACAGGCGAACCACTATAATTCTTTGTGTCTTGTGATTTGAATGTTCGTTTAATTTATATATCCTTTATCATTCAGATTTGTGGAATGTATGTGTGGATGTGAATGTTGTAATATTTACATTTCAAGCACTTTGGGGAATGTTGTAATAGTTTAGAATTTATTTCTTGTTATTTCCTTTATTTCTTTTCAGTTGAGCTTTTGATATTCAATATGTTCTAGTAAGGTTGTCCTGCCATAAACCCTTGGTTTTTATGGTGCAAAGTTTGTCCTTCGAACAACATTGGTATCAATCTCTTTATTTGAGGTTGCTTTACATTTCCTTATATTGATTTGTTTAAAAGTGCTATCATTCTTTTATTTAAATTCCGTTGTTAAAAGTTTTATTTGGCACAGTCCTATTCACCCCCCCTCTAGGACATATAGCTAGGTCATTTCAACCGGCACTTGGTTCAACCTGCGGTAATCAATACACAACCGCAGTGACCTGTCTTTCTTCTTCACAAACAACACGGGCACTCCCCAAGGAGACATGCTCAGTCGTATAAAGCCTCCATCCAACAGATCATTGATCTGTTTCCTCAATTCCTCCATCTCACATGGAGGCATGCGATATGTCGGCAATGAAATGGGTATCGCACTAAGCACAAGATCATTGGTAAAATCGATCTCGCACTGAGGAGGTAATCCAGGAATCGTCCTGAACACGTCCGTAAAATCCTGAACTACAGGCGTGCTCTTAACCGTCGGACCATCAATACTCTCCAATAGAGAAGCATAACAACTCAAACGGGAAGGGTGACTGACCTGAACAGGAAAATAAAAGCCATGCCCTTAGGTCCATGGGCTGTCACCAGCCTAGCCTCACAATTGATCTCTGCTCTCATCTCAGTGAGCCAACCATACCGAGGATAATGTCGTAATGATATATTGGGCAACAATCAGGTCAACTAGTACCGTCTTGCTTCCTAAATCTATTGAGCAACCCTCGCAAATCTTGATAACGTCAGAAAAAGTCCCTGTGGCGGTAAGGATCCTACTCCCTTCATAGGAGATGTACCCAAAGCTAGTCGCCTGACTGTTGTGCATGATATGATGGAGGTAGTGGACCCGATGTCCAACAATAGGAAGACTGGAATACCTTGGATCTGTGTCATAACCTCAAAATCCATCGGTGAGTGTCTGCCACCTTGGATGCCTCCGCTGAAAGTGAATGTACCCGAGCCTATTGAGAACGGTTCGGTTGCGGCACTATAGGCCGTTGAGGCGGCCTAAATCAAGGCACAGGTGGCCGAAAAGGATGGATGTGCTGGTGCTGATAGTAAAGGTGGAGTCGAGAGAGGTGGTGGCATCTGACGGTTGATCCTCTGAGGGGGCGTAAAGTCGTTGTCCCTCATCCTGGTGAAACAGTACGTGTCAGCATGGCCCGACCTCAAGTCGAGCCAAGCGGCCTTTTATAGCAGTCCGATCACTGTCGCGCACCTGTGTCGCAGGAGGAGAGCCCTCATCAGTGTCCTGGGCCTCCTCTTCTTCCTCTTCCTGCCCTCCTTCTTCCTCTATCTCATGTTCTTCCTCTTACTCTTCTTCTTCACTCTCCTCAGCCCCGTCGCTACTTTCCTCGCCTTTGGACCCAACATATCGTTGTAGCGGCTCAATCTTCATGTTGGCCAGCGTGGTGTCATTTATAAAGTGAATCGGCACCACCACAGCAGGGCAAAGCCTGCTGCCGAACTCATGAACAATCTTGCATATGAGTCGACCAAATGGAAGTGAATTGGCTTTTCTAGTAGAACGGGCGGTCAGGACTATCTCTCGTAGGACGAAGGTAGGCAGGCACAACTTGTCTCCCTACCCAGCTCGGTACAGAAAGTCTACCATCAGGCGGGCGCACTCGTTGTGATTGCTCCACCTGGGGTACACGTTGTACGTGAAGATGTGGTGGAGCAGGCGGAAGTCATCGGTCATATTGGATGCTAGGAGGCTATTATTTGGAATCCAGTGGGCCAGTTGGTCACAAAGGAATCGCGTGTGGCGATCCCTTTCACGCGCACTCCTAATACTCTCCTCACTAGCATGGACCTCGCCAAACGGCATCCCCATGAGTCAGGCTATTAAGCCAACATCAACTGTGGCTTACCGCCTTCCCACGGGAATTTTGAACTGCAAAGGCTCTAGTGTAGGCTCTCGAATATGAGTGTAGAAGGTCTAAATAGTGCCCACATTTGCACGAGATTTACCCTCAAATATGGGACCTCACCCGGCATTGACCAGGCGGTCCATCACCAGATATTGCTCAAAGAGCCTCTCGTCCATGTGTGCTTCAAAAAGGACCCTACGACCCTCAAATCTTCCATGAGATAGCTCCGCCAGTAGAGTTCTTGGGAGAGGAGCCTGGGGATCGAGGTCCCACTTTGTCCTCGTCTCTCGACCGGTGCTTGTGCTTGCGGCGGTGCTTTCGGCCTCTTTGAACGAGTAGGGCGGCTAAGCCCGGCTTCATCCGTAGGAGGCCTCTTCTTCCCCATGAGAGAAATAAGTGTAGAAATGGAGAAAATCACCGCCACAAGCTCAAAAGAGCCATTTGAGTGAGACAAAGTGGGAGGGTAGGATGAGTTGTTGGATTTGGAGAGGAATGAGGCACAAATATGTTTTTGTGTACTCAAAACGGGAGAAATGAAGGAGATAGAAGATGGGTTTTGATGAAGAGGGTGGAGGGGTGTATGTATTGAAAGAAAAGAGGAAAAGGTGAGAATGGAGGGGAGATTTGAGAGAGCAAAATGGGGTTTTTGAGGGGTTAGAAGGCTTGGAGAGGTGAGAATGGGAAAATGGAAGCCAAAGGAGTGATTAAAAAGGGGTCCCACACGATTCCGTGGGCGCCACACGTGTTGGAGGGTCGGCCCGACGCCGGCCCACAGTGGCCCGACAGGCCCGAACAAAAGGGGAGGTGAGCCCTCGCCGATCCGGCGATGGCATAGCCGGTCCCTGGACCTTTTGGCGAGCCCTCGCCTCATGGGCGATGACATCCCCCCGGGGTGCCGTAGGTGTGTGGGGTCCACTTGGATCCCCCCGTTTTGATCCGCTTGCACCCCCGACTCCGTTTGAGTCGTTTCGGGTTCCATCTCTCGCATATTCGCGCTTTTTGGTTTGTTCGAGTGTGGAATTGGTTAAATCTTGATCTAAACCCGCCGATTGACAGTCTAGAAAGGTATTGGGATCATTTCACATGATCACAAAGGCCTATGGGTCTAATTTCTATAGTCGATTTCGATCAATTTCACCGTTTGGAGGAACTGGGAGTCTTATGATTGTTTCTACGTTCTCTCGCACCCTCCTATGTCAAAATATGTCAGCGTACTTTGTGTGACCATAACCTAGGTCCAGTTTAATCCAAATCATGCTCTGATACCAACTTGTAACGCCTTGAAAATCAGGGGTCGAGTAGGAGCCCAACTCCGAGTTTTAACGCATCACTTATGCAACATAGATAATTATGATTAAATGTTGTCCGTATTAGTGCATTAAACATGAATGAGATCATACCAAATCAACATGTCATACTCCAGAGATAGTTAAATTACGCAAGCGGAAGACTGTGATAGATATATAAAGCATATAAGTGATTGTACGTCCCCAGAGTATGAAAGTCACCAGGTTAAGTAATTACATGTAAAATTCCAAAATATACAAAATGGTAATGTGTAATGTCATCTAGTCCAGATCCCTGTAGCCCCGATGGCGCAACTCCAGATCTACATAGATCCGCCAGAGAGTTGCATGTAGAAGAACTCATCCTCGTCATCATAATAATTAGGCTCCTCATAAGCATTGCCATCATCTGTAACTAAACCAGAGTCTGGTTGGTGTTTAAAGCACCGTCCCAGAACGTGGGAGTTAGTGATTAACTCAGTGGAGCTATAAGGCAAAGGTTAACATGTTATCAATTCAATCAAACAGTAATGATAAAGCAGTACAACAATCATATCCTAAGTACTCTTGTTAATGCAAGGATGGTATATGATAATGATGTATGCCATCGCCTGCACTCCCTCTGCTACATCATCTCACGATCGCGGCATGCAACACTCCCACTGTGCTCAACTCCAACGCCAAAGGCACATGCAATGCGAGGCATGTGCGTGATTAGCCAAGTTCTTAATTAAGCATATTCATACAACAGGATTGGGAAGCTAAGGTACCTCCCTTATATCATTTCCTAAATAATGATCCATCTAGGGTCGTCAATCCTAGTTAGTCTCATATGATAGGCAGTTCCAGGTCGCTACGGAGCGGCTCGTCACCTCAGCGCAGGCCTGGTTTATACTCGAGGTTACTGCGGAAAGGCTCGTCACCTTAACGTAGTTCGAGGTCACTACGGGCTCGTCACCTGATCGTAGGTCGACAGCTCGAATACAGTGTCCTATACCACTGTATTCGGCTCACGAGTTGGTTTACTCACTGGACATTACAGGGAGGCTCGTCACCCCAGCGTAGGCCGATAGCTCGACCATGGTGTCCCATTCCACCATACCCGGCTCATAAGTCTTAGCAGATCGAGGTACCAAGGTTAAACGGGCTTTTCACTGGTGAGTTTGGAACCTTAGATTCAAGTAGTAGCGTTCATACATGGTGAACATACATTGGACCAATCGGGTTACCTGACAAGCTCGACTGGTACAAGCGTACATTGAATTAATCAACATGGAGCGCATACGCACTCCTCATGGCCTAACCACTGCCGATAATCACCGTACGACTCGGATTCATCGGGCGTATCCGTTATGGCTAAACAGTTCGGCCTTAAACCTCTCTCTCTCTCTCTCTCACTTTCTCTCTCTTTCTTCACTTTCTTCTCTCTTCTCTCTCCTAGGGTTAGAACTTCGTATGGCATGAGAGAGAGAGAGGGTTTAAGGCCCTTATATAAGCCCAGAACTGACCTCAATGGCCCCAGGGCCATGGTATACTTGGGTTATTGCCAAATAGCGGATGTTTTAGTCCAATGGAGCACTTCTAGAGGCCCCTTTTCTGCATACGATCTGTAGAAAGTTTCCTGACATTGGATTTAGGTCAGGTTAAGTTTCCGGTCTAATCGGATTATATGAACGACTACAGAGGATCAGTTTCAGTTCAACGGTCATCGCCACCCAATCAGGGCCACAAGTACACTGACCTGCGTTTGAAATTTTCCCTGATCCGAGGGTATATTTGGGTTATATTCTGACGGTCTGAAACCTTAGAATTAGTCCGCAAGCGAACGGCTCAGTTTACTTAACTCTGAGTACATTTTTCTAAAGTATTTGCGTTTATCACACACTTCGCTCCGGGCTAAAGTTGTGCGTTTCTGGACACTATCAAGACTTGATTTCCGAGATGGTTGTTAAGCCCTGTGAGGCGGTCGTAACCTTATGGTCTCGCAGTAATCAGACTTTCGACGCGTGGTCCAGGTCCGATACAAAATTTCAAGGTGCTCCCGAGAGCAACTAGGTTTAGAGATTGATTCTAGGTTTCTAGGTAATGTAGCGCTAGAGATTTTGCTAGTTTTGGGTCTTGTAGTTCGTATTTAAAGTGGTTAGAGCTAATTTCACAGATGATCTAGTTTAACACCTAGTTAATACTCGTCTAATTTCTAAAGGATTTGGTCCTGAGTGATTTCTGCCCGAGGTTGTACTCGGGTCTTTGTACAGATTTTTCTGAGACGTTACACTCCCTCTCTCTCTCTCTCTTTTCCATTTTGTGGCCTGCCTTGATGGTGATCCACACTGTCTATTGTGTGGGACGGTGTGACCCACTTTGATATATATATATATATATATATATATATATATATTATATATATTTCATCCACACCATCTGTCCATCTAGTCGGGACCCACCTGATGTGTGGATGAAATCCACGCCGTCCGTCCGTCTAGTTGAGACGTGGGACGCACCTGTGATGCATGTGTTTTGGTCGTCCGTCCATCTGGACGGGACCCACCAGATGAGTGGGTGGAATCCACACCGTCCAACAGATTTGGACGGTGAGACCCACCCCGTGTACATGTTGTATCCAGGCCGTCCTTCCTGAACAGGCCCTGGACGAAGGGAGAAAACAAATATCGGCTTGGCCCAGCTCGTGTAGCCCCAGCCACGTGGGCGTGATGTACGTGATCTGTCCACACCGTCACTGGATTGTGTGACCCACCTGACATCCATGTGAAATCCAGACCGTCCGTCACTGGACGTCCAGAGCCGGGTGTTGAATAATATATATATATATATATATTATATGCATATATATATAATATTATAATAAATATTATAGCTGGTGAGTCCCACACGTGTGGACCCACCAGATGTATGCATCTCCCCCGTCCATCCACCGTCCAGTTATGGACGGTGGAGCCCACCTTGATATGTTACTATCATGCCGTCCAATCCGAGGACATGGATGGAGGCGGATTGGCTGGTGTACCTCACCAACTTTGTAGCTGCTTGACATCAGCAGTTCTGTGGGTCTCATTCACACCGTCCAGATGGTTGGACGGTGGGACCCACTTTTGTTGTAGTGTTATACCCACCGTCCATCAGATCTGGATGGTGGGAACCCAACATGTGATGTGTGTTTTTAATCCCAACCGTCCACTGTTTGGACGGTGGGCTAGTAGGCAGTAGCAGCAGTTGCTGCATCGATGTCAGCAAGTTCTGTGGGTCTCATCTTGGCCGTTGACCCACTGTGATGTATTTATTTCATCCACACCGTTCAGATTGCGCTGGACGGTGCTGGACAATGTTTGGATGGTGCTGATACACATGGACAATGTTTTGATGATGCTGATGCACCTGGACACAGTTTGGATGGTGCTGATTTATATGGACAATGTTTGAGCAGTGCTGGTCCTCATTGATGGGCCATAAGCCCCATGGATTGATAGTGTACCGTGATAAACATGATACACCTATAACTATTGAAATGAATTTTGGTGTAATCCAAGCCCACTTGAGGCCCATTGGTGTGGCCCATCCATGGGGCTCACCTGGATGTACTTGTGGCCCACGTCAGGTGGCCCAATGTGATGTATATGTAGCCCTTGAGTGAGGCCTATCATGATGTATTTTTGGCCCATGTGTGGGGCCCACCTGTTTCTAATTTAACCCATGTGACAGGGTCCACTTGCCTTGTATTTTGAGGCCCATATATGGGGCCCACTTGCTTGAATCTGAGGCCTATGGGCAAGGCCCATTGTGATGTATTCATGGCCTAAGGGCAAGGCCCATTGTGATATGAATTAGGCCTATGCTGTCTGGCCCACTTGATGTATTCGAGGCCCAGGTACGTGGCCCACTTGATGTATATGAGACCCATGTGGGGCCTGCATGCTGTGTGTTTGAGGCCCATATGCAGGGCCCACCTGTGATATATATTAGGCTCATGTGTGGGGACCACCTATTATGTATTTGAAGCCCATGGGTTGTGGCCCGTTGTGAGGTATTCGAGGCCCTTGGGCAAGGCTAGATGTGATGTGTTTATGGCCCATATGATGAGGCCCATTGAGATGTATTTCCAGGCCATTCGACTTAACCCATTTGTATTGGCCCATTTGATCAGCCCAATTGACTTCGCCCATTTATATCGACCCATTTGATCGGCCCAATTGATTTGGCCCATTCATACCAGCCCATTTGATTCGACCCGTTGATACGGCCCGTTGTTATATACATTGGCCCATGAGTGAGGCCCAATGTGATGCGTATACGCCCCATAAGCGAGGCCCATAATGATGTGTATTAGACCCTTATATGAGATAGTGGACCCATTTTACGATTGACCTTATGAGCGTTATTCCATGGGAGTGATGTTGGTTAAAGGTCCACATTGATGGGCAATGATGGTTGGATGTCCACATTATGACCTTCCCTTAGGCCTTGTTAGGCCCATTCTCATAATTCTCTTGTGGGTTAACTCAGATAAGTGGGCCCCATTCACCATAGACGGATGGTTCCGCGCTATCGGATTTGATATAAGCACGGCCGAGGGCCGATCTTTATATTATGGTTGATCGGCCGTCCATCTATGGACCCTGCCTTGTTTATAGGCTGATTGTTGAGGCCGATACCGATTCTGATTGTCATGACCGACTGTCGATTCTGATAGTCGCGGTCAATTGACCGATTACTGATTGAGGCCGATTATCGTGACCGATTGCCGATTCCGAGTATTGAGGCCGATTATCGATCGATTCCGATTGTCATGGCCGATTGCCGATTCTAATTATCGTGGCCAATTGACCGATTAGCGATTGAGGCCGATTATCATGACCGATTACCGATTCCGAGTATTGAGGCCGATTATCGATCGATCCGATTGTCGTGGCCGATTACTGATTCTGATTGTCGTAGCCGATTGACTGACTAGTGATCGAGGCCGATTATCGTGACCGATTACCGATTCCAAGTATTGAGGCCGATTATTGATCGATTCTGATTGTCGTGGCCGATTGGCGATTCTAATTGTCAGGATAGATTCTGATTGTCGAGGTTGATTGTTGAGGCCGGATATTGAGGCCGATTGTCAAGGCCCAATGTGATGTATATGTGATCTGTATTTGAGGCCCATTGTGATGTGCATTCGGTCCGTGTTTGAGGCCCAATGTGATGTATATGCAGCCCGTATTTGAGGCCCGTTGCGATGTGTATTTAGCCCGTGGGCGAGACCCAATGTGATGTGTTCGAGGCCCGTGGGCGAGGCCCAATGCGATGTATATGCGGCCCGTATTTGAGGCCCGTTGTGATGTGTATTCAGTCTGTGGATGAGACCCAATGTGATGTATTCGAGGCCCGTGGGTGTGGCCCAATGTGATGTATTCTAGGCCCGTGGGCGAGGCCCAATGTGATGTATTCGAGGCCCATGGGTGAGGCCCAATGTGATGTATTCGAGGCCCATGGGCGAGGCCCAATGTGATGTATTTGAGGCCCGTGGGCGAGATCCAATGTGATGCATTCGAGGTCCATGGGCAAGGCCCAATGTGATGTATTCGAGGCCCATGAGTGAGGCCCATTGTGATGTATCCGAGGCCCATGCGATATGGCCCACTTGTTGTATATTAGGCCCTTGTGCGAGGCCATGGGTCCACTATATGTTAGGCTCTATGTGGGCCATTTCTTGGGGGCAATGTTGGTTAAATGTCCACATTGTCGAGGCCGATTGTTGATGCCGGTTATTAATACTGATTATGAGTATGTGACAGTATAACATCATGATACATGCCCATATGCATCGTCTACATGTTTGTTATGAGATGTGATTGACCATTGCATATGTCATTGGGCAGGTTATTATGAGATTCCCTGATAGGCGGAGGTTGTCTCACATGAGCGCACGGTATGCACAGGATTGATGCATGACTAGATTGTATGACTCATGCATCTTGCATTGTGTGTTGTCTGAGATGTCTGCATTCTTCTGTTAGCATCCTTTGTGCTTCCGCCATCTCATTGATACAATCCTCTGCAGTCGGTATATTGTTTTGGTTTGTCTCAGTCACATATACTGTCGCTTCGCCACTCTTTAATGAGGCTGTAGTGGGAGTAGGGCGAGAATATGCAGACATAACAGGACTGAGAAAGAAGGGAGAAGATGGGATCTCGTTTGACTTCTCCACACTCTTGGAGCTATCAACCGGTTGGGATGATACGAACATCGGCGAACTTATCTGGGGAGACAGAAATGTTGGTGGACTTGCCATTAATGCTTTGCCTTTCTGCTCTTTCATCCATCTTACCCTTGGGGTGACTAAAGCCAGAAAATCACGGAAAGCCACCTGTGGAATTACTCGCTCAGGGTATATTGCGGGTGGAGCGAGTTCAGGATGCTTCTTGACTACATTACGTGTTATGGGCCTTATAACTCTCGGCGAAGGCAGATTTGTTCAAGCATTTCTCGCGTTTCGTGCCTTTGTCTTGTGGGACATTACAACGGTCCAGCCTCTGTCACTATCTGATGATTGGGGTGAAACAGATACAACCCCAGCTGTTGCTTGAGTCATATTGCTTTTGCTTGTGGGAAGATAAGTCACGTATGCGAGAGCTTGATCCGGTGTATATTTTATCACGAACCCGGTTGATGTAAAATGAAAGCTTATTTCTCTTACAGGAGTTGCCATTGATTTTGACTTACGGTCGAATTTGGACACCTTCTGTTATGAAAACATTTATAGTTAGTATTTACAGGATAAGATGATCTATCTTAGAGATGAAGGGGAGGATGTTCCCACTGAGAGTCGCCATTTTGGCATCAGAAAGACGCCAAACTATGGTGAAAGTTCTTAATCATCTCTTTGTTAATGCTAAAATAAGATCAGTCCCCAACAGAGTCGCCATTTTGTTTCGACAAGAAAACAAAAGTATCTACTCTGAGAACTGATCTTATTCAAACATAACGAAAGAGTATTCAAAACAATCATCATATTTTTATTGATATTGAGTTCATTTACATCCTTTCTACATCCCTTGATTCTAAGGTAGATCATTTAGAATTGAAGAATTATTCTAAGTGCAATTGTTATGGTCCAATATAAATTTCGGCAGCACTCCGACGCTATTTTGGTCATCTCCCAACACTTAGGAGGAATTGCTGAATTGATCAATCAATCTTAATAGAGATAGAAATTTTGGCAACACTCCGGTAGCTTCTTCAGTCATCTCCCAATACTTAGGAGGAATGTTGAATTAATCAACTGATCTCTCCTTTCAAAGGAGGTTTGAAGACTCAGTACCATTTCAGCTCCTGCATAAAGCTGGTTCGCTGATCTGTTGCGCGGTCCGCACAATGGATATCTTGGTTGCACGGTCGGCGCAACTGATATAGTTGGTTGCGCGGTCCGCGTAACTGATCATTGCCTCTCCCTTCTACCTTCAGTTGCTCTGCTCCAGTTTTCGAAAATATCTCTCTCTCAAATGAGAGGAAGAAGGGGGTATTAATAGGCCCCTCACACGTGTCAGTGGTCTTTGTTGATTGCGTGACCGGTGCAACTGCCTTCCTCATTGCGCGATCGGCGCAACTAACTTCTTGATTACGCGATCCGTGCAACTGTCGCCCTTGTTGCATGACCCGCGCAACTGTTGTCTTTTTGATTATGCTACCCGCGTAGCTGAATCTCTTGGTTGCGCTACTCCCGCAACTGAATCTCTTGGTTGCGCGACCCACGCAACTGAATCTCTTGGTTGCGCGACCCGCGCAACTTGTCTTCCTCCACCAATTGTCCCTTGAATGGTGATAATTTTTATCTCCAACGGTTACACAATCCAAATGGCATCCTTTTGAAAGCAAACGTGCCAAATGGACAAGTGAACGTGGTTTTCTCTTGGTCTTCCAAGGCTATCTCTATTTGGTTATATCTAGAATATCCATCAAGAAAACTATAGAAGGAGTGACCTGCTACCCTCTCTAAAACTTGATCAATGAATGGTAGAGGGAAATGGTCCTTCTTTGTAACCTGGTTCAATTTTCTATAGTCAATGCAAACACGCCAACCTGTGGTGACACGTGTTGGTATGAGTTCATTATTAGAATTCTGCACAATAGTTTTTCAAATTTCTTTGGGACTACTTGAGTTGGACTCACCCAAACACTATCGGATATTGGGTAGATGATTCCCACATCCAACAATTTGATCATCTCATTTTTTACAACTTCCATCATGTTTGGATTGAGACGCCTTTGAGGTTGTCTAATTGGTTTGACGTCCTCATCAAGGTGGATCCGATGGGTGCATATGGAAGGGCTTATACCCTTGATGTCAGAAATGGTCTAGCCCAAGGCTCCTTTGTGGTCCCTTAGAACATTCAACAATTTAATCTCTTGATCCTTGTCTAAAAATAAAGAGATCACCACAGGATAAGTTTTTATTTTCACCTAAGTATACATACTTAAGCTCATTTGGTAGTGGTTTTAAATCAAGCTTTGAAATATTGGTTGGTGATGGCAGAGGTCGCGAGTCCCCGATAGATAGGATTTGAGTGCGCGGTCTCCATTGGTACATACCAATGTCCTGGGTGGTAGTGCTCTCATTATCATCACAAATTTCAGCAAGCACTTTTTCTAAATCAGAATTTTTCAAGTCCCCAAAGACTTGAATAAATTCCTTAGTCAGCTAGGTTCTAATTCCTCTTCTTCTATCAAGCAGTCCATGAAATTCAGCTCATGAATTTCATTATTATCAATGGGCTGGTTACATAGATTGAAAATATTTAGCTCTAAAGTCATGTTACCAAAAGACAAGTTCATCATTCTATTCCTGTAATTTATGATTGCATTTGAAGTTGCTAGGAATGGGCGGCCTAAAATGATGGGAACTTGAGAGCTAGTGTTTACACATGGTTCAGTGTCTAGTACAATAAAATCCATGGGAAGTAGAATTTCTCCACTTGGACTAGTACGTCCTCTAAAATTCACCTTGGTACCTTAATGGAGCGGTCAGCGAGTTGGAGTGTAATCGTGGTTGGTTTAAGCTCACATAACCCCATTTGTTTGTAAACCGAATAAGGTACTAAGTTGACACTTGCACCCAAATCTAGTAAAGCATGCTCAATTTGGAAATTCCCAATAATACAAGGAATAGTGGGATTTTCCGGGTCTTTGTATTTGGGTACAACTCTTTGTTGAATGATAGCACTCACTTTCTCAGTAAGGAAGGCCTTTTTATGCACATTTAATTTTCTCTTTACAGTGCACAAATCCTTGAGATATTTAGCATATGATGGAATTTGTCTAATGACATCAAGCAGAGGAATATTGACAGTAACCTTTTGTAGCACATCCAACACCTCTTGATATTTCATGAGGACAGTCGGATTCTGAAGTCTAGATGGGAATGGAAATGGAGGCTCATATGACTTAGTCTCTTTATCCTTTTTGTTGTTGTGGCTCTTGAACCATAGCGGGTTCATCATTTTCTTGAGATATGGTTCATCCTCCGGTATTTCTATCAGTTGCATTATCTTGTTATCGACCTCTTTTTCACTTCTCAAGGTAATGATGGCCTTAGCTTGTTCATGATGTAGCTCACTTGGATTTAAGTCTCTAATGAAATGTGTGTTTCTAAGGTTTGACACAGGTTGAGAAGGAAGTGTGCCTTTTTCCCTAGCATTTAGTTGAGTCTCAATCCTAGCCACAACTATCTTTAATTCCTGATTTGATTGGATTAGAGACTGATTCATTTGAGCTTGAGAGTTCATGAATGCGGTCAATGCATCCTCCACAGATGATCGCTTTGGCGGAAGCATATATGGTGCATTGTTAGGTGCTCTAAAGAAGTTGTTTTGTGGAGGCATTTGAGGTGCATTAGGCGCATTAATTTGTGGTTCATTCCTCCAACTAAGATTAAGATGGTTACGCCAATTTGGATTATACGTGTTTCCCATTGGTTGCATAACTAACCTTTGTTAGTTATTTATAGCATTTGCTTGATCATGCTCATGCGTGATATTTTGTACAACTGAGATTATTAGACAATCCTTTGTGTCATGGTCTGTACCACCACAAATGCTACAAAAATTACCTAAGGAAGTGTTTGCTTTAACCATATCAACCTTCCTAATTTTCAAGGCTTCGACCTTTCTAGCCAATGCAGCGAATTTTGCATTAAGGTCGTCTTCCTCTCTTAGGACATACATCCCCGCTTTCTCTCTAGGAACGGGTCTAGTTTGGTCTGATTTAGCAGAGACATCCCATGTCTGCTATTCTCTGCTAACATATCTAGAAAATCTCAAGCCTCATTATGATCTTTGTCAAGAAAGGTTCCACCACACATCATCTCTATGAACTGACAGGTATCCATGGTGAGCCCCTTTCGGAAAGCATCAATCACGTGCCATGGTTCATAACCATGATGTGGACAAGTAATTAGAATGTCTTTGAAGCGCTCCCAAGCTTGAAAAAATAGTTCATTCCCCTTTTGGGAGAATGACATGATTTCTTGTTTTAGTGCATTTATTTTGTGCTCGGGAAAGAACTTTTTCAAAAACTCTCTACTTAAGGCTTGCCATGAAGTGATGGTATTAGGTCTTAGAGAGTTGAGCCATGCTTTGGCCCGATCCTTTAGAGAAAATGAGAATAACCTAAGCTTAAGTACATCCTTATTGCTATTGTTTACTTGTAACGTTGCAATTACTTCCTCAAAGTCCTTGAGGTGCAAGTAGGGGCTTTCAAAATTCAAGCCATGAAATTTAGGAATTAATTGAATCACACTTGGTTTAAAATCAATGTTCCCTATATGAGTAGGGAACACTATGCAAGATGGTAAAGTTGATATCTTAGGGTGTAAATGTTCACGTAAAGTCCGTAGTTGGTTTAACACATTCCTATGAACTTCATTTTCATCCTCAAGAAGAGGATTAAATTGATTTTCTCTATTTTGATTTATAGTTGGATCTGGCAAATTTGGATTTGGATTATCAACTGGGTCTGACATGGAATCCAAGTGATGTTGAGTGCCTCTTCTAAGTGAATGATCAAGGCTTGGAACTAGTTCTCCTTCAGAGGAGAGTCGATTGTTTTGATCCCTACTCCAACGGGACATAAACCATCCACACCACACAACAAATACAACTAATTCAAATAGCAAGTATGATACTTAAAATAAAATAAAAAAGCTTAAATCAACAACCCAGGCGGCAGGGCCAACCATGAGGGTTCAGTCTACAAAGCAAAAATAAATTAACAACCCAAGCGGCAGGGCCGACCATGAGGGTTCAGTCCACAAAGCAAAAATAAATCAACAACCCAGGCGGCAGGGCCGACCGTGAGGGTTCAATCCACAAAAAATAAATAATAATAAATAATAAATAAATAAATAAATAAGTAAAACTAATGCAGAAATTAAATTATGCTAATCTGAAAAATAAATTCAGTGGATGATCTTTGTGATCAAACAGTAACTGTAGGACAACCATAGCACTTGGGTGATAAAATCCCAAGCACGGCAACCTTATGCCATATTTAGTGCTTGAAAGACCCAACTAAATTTATTTTCAAAGAAAAATTTAAAAAAAAAAATCTACAGAAAATTTGGAAGGTTTAGAAGAGAACTTACCTTAGATATCTTGCACATATCTGATCTCTCTAAGTCTCTCCCCGACAACGGCGCCAAAAACTTGATTGCTTGCCTCCAAGTGTAGAGGTTCGTAAGTAATATCCTGTGAATACAGGGTTGATCTCACAGGGAGATGAATTGCGAGAAGGTAAAAATCAATTGCAAAACAAACTAGGTAATAAAAACTAAAATTGATGATTTGATTTTGGGATTTTTGAATGGATGTAATTCAACTGAATTAAAATAACACCCAAGCTTCAAAGTTCCTCACATAGGTAATGTTCCAAAATCATGATGACTTGGATAACACAACTAGAATCTGAGCACTATGGTCAGCCTAATCGGAAAATAAAACAGTTTAAATATTTTAATAAATGATATAAAAAATTAGAAAATAATGGATTTGCACCATTAACATATATTCTCAAGTGCCAGTGATTTTAAGTTTTTAATATCTATAGGATAATGAATATCAAAGAAATATAACATGTTGAGAACCTCTCCTATTTAGAAAATCTGATTGATTCAGGGTAAGCCTATCCATCAATGTGGATCTCGTATGATGGAAACATATGGATCTCACAAGAGGATAAAAAAACAAAACCTAAATGTGCTTCCCTTCTAGCTTGGGCTAGAAGGAACTTAGAAAAACACAATTAATTAAATTGCAGAAATAAAAAGCAACAAGAAATAGAACCTAGCTGACAATCAATCATCATAATCTTAAAGAAACATTAAACCCATGTGCTTCCCTTCTAGCTTGGGCTAGAAGGAACTTAGAAAAACACAATTAATTAAATTGCAGAAATAAAAAGCAACAAGAAATAAAGAAAGAAAATGCAAATAAAAAATATATTTAAAAAATAACTTATAAAGCTTTAATAAAATTAAAAACTCTTTAAAAACCTTAAATTTTGCTTTGGGATGCCTTGAATAATAATTAAGAATGCCCTAGGAAGCCCTATTTATAAGTAGGGACCTCCAATTTTCGTATAAATTTGAAAAACCCTAGAAACCGCCTCAAATATACGTATTTTTCCAAAATAGACTTCTCGCTGCATAGTTCGTTTAAAACAGACTTCCTGCTACGTAGTTTCCCAAAATAAACTTCACAGCTTCAGAATACACTTTTTCAAGACGATTTCAGGATTCTTTACTTCAAATCTTCGATTTACTTCATTCTTCACTTGGTTTTCTTAGATCTTTGGCATATGAATTCTTCAATCTTGGTCTCCTAAGATCAATCCCTTGCTTTGGTAATTCTTGAGCATCAAAATCATGCTTTTAACACCATTTTTCAATCCAAACACTTAAATTCACCTTGCAACACATACATGAGTAAAATAGAATATTAAGCGGATTCATGTTCATAAAACCAAGATATAAATGGGGAAAATTATGCAATATTTGAGTCTCAACAGTCTTCACAGTTTGTTCTCGCAAGCCGTTGGTGTCTTCACAGTTTGTGCTCACAAGCTGTTGGAGTCTTCACAGTTTTTGCGCGCAAATTATTATAGTGTTCATAGTTTGTGGTCGCAAGGTGTGGGAGTCTTCACCGTTTGTGCTCGCAGGTTGTTGGAGTCTTCACTGTTTGTGTGCACTAACTGTTGGAGTCGTCATTGTTTGTGCTCGCAAGCTATTGGTGTCTTCACTGTTTGTGCTCACAAGCTATTGGAGGAGTCTTCACAGTTTGTGCTCGCAAGCTGTTATAGTCTTCACAGTTTATGCTTGCAAGTTATTCGAGTCTTTACCGTTTGTGCTCGTAAGATGTTGGAGTCTTCACAGTATGTCCGCTCAAACTATTGGAGTCTACACAGTTTGTGCTCGCAAGCTATTGCAGTCTTCACAGTTTGTGCGCACAAATTGTTGGAGTCTTCACAGTTTGTGCTCGCAAGCTATTGGTGTCTTCACAGTTTGTGCACACAAAGTGTTGGAGTCTTCATAGTTTGTGCTCGTAAGCGGTTAGAGTCTTCATAGTTTATGAACACAAACTGTTTGTTGGAGTCTTCACAGTTTGTGCTCACAAAACGTTGGAGGCTTCACAGTTTCTGCACACAAGCTGTTTGTGTCTTCGCATTTTGTGTGTACAAACTGTTAGACTCTTCCCAGTTTGTCATTGCAAGGTATTGGAGTCTTCACCGTTTGTGCTCACGAGCTGTTGGAGTCTTCACAGTTTGTACGCATTAACTGGTAGAGTCTTCACTGTTTGTGCTCACAAGCTGTTGGAGTCTTCACAATTTTTGGCACAAAGTGTTAGAGTCTTCACAGTTTCTGCTCGCAAGCTATTGGAGTCTTCACAGTTTGTGTGCACAAAGTGTCGGAGTCTTCACATTTTCTGCTCGCAAGCTGTTAGTCTGCTCACAGTTTGTGCTCGCGAGCTGTTGGAGTCTTCAACTTTGTGCCCACTAACTGTTGGAGTCTTCACTGTTTATGCTCACAAGCTATTAGAGTCTTCACAGTTTGTGCGCACAAAGTGTTGGTGTCTTCACAGTTTCTGCTCGACGGCAGTTGGTGTCTTCACAGTTTGTGCGCACAAAGTGTTGGAGTCTTCACAGTCTATGCATGTAAATTAACGGAGTCTTCACAGTTTCTGCTCGCAAGGTGTTGGAGTCTTCACTGTTTGTGCTCAGAAGTTGTTGGAGTCTTAACAGTTTATGCACATAAAGTGTTAGAGTCTTGACAGTTTGTGCTCGCAAGCTATTAGACTGTTCACAATTCGTGCGCACAAATTGTTGGAGTCTTCATATTTTTTGCTCGAAGCTGTTGGAGTCTTCACAGTTTGTGCTTGCAAGTTGTTAGAGTCTTCACAGTTTATGCACGAAAGTTGTTGGAGTCGTCACAGTTTGTACGCGCAAATTGATGGAGTCTTCACCGTTTGTGATCGCAAGATGTTGGAGTCTTCACAGTTTGTGCGCTCAAATTGTTGGAGTCTTCAAAGTTTATGTGCACAAAGTGTTGGAGTCTTCACAGTTTGTGCTCGCAAGCTGTTGGAGTCTTCACAATTTATACACACAAACTATTGGAGTCTTCACTGTTTGTGCTCACAAGCTGTTGGAGTCTTCACAGTTTGCACGCAGAAAGTGTTGGAGTCTTCACAGTTTATGGTTGAAAGTTGTTGGTGTCTTCGCATTTTATGTGCATAAACTGTTGGAGTCTTCACAGTTTAGGCTCGCAAGGTGCTGGAGTTTTCATCGTTTGTGGTCGCGAGCTGTTGGAGTCTTCACAATTCGTTCGTACAAAGTGTTGGTGTCTTCACAGTTTCTGCTCGAAGGTAGTTGGAGTCTTCACAGCTTGTGCGCATAAAGTGTTGGAGTCTTCACAGTTTCTGCTCGCAAGTTGTTGGTCTCTTCACAGTTTGTACGAACAAACTATTGCAGTCCTCATAGTTTGTGCTCACAAGCTGTTCGACTTTTCACTGTTTGTGCACACAAAGTGTTGGAGTCTTCACAGTTTATGCTCGCAAGCTGTTAGAGTCTTCACAATTTGTGCTTGCAAGTTTTTTAAGTCTTCACAGTTTGTGTGCGCAAATTATTGGAGTCTACACAATTTGTACTCGTAAAGTGTTGGAGTCTTCACCGTTTGTGCTCCCGAGCTGTTAGAGTCTTCACAGTTTGTGCGCACAAACTGTTGGAGTCTTCATAGTTTGTGCACACAAAGTGATGGAGTCTTCACAGTTTCTGCTCACAAGCTGTTGTAGTCTTCACAGTTTCTGCTCACAAGCTGTTGTAGTCTTTACAATTTGTGCTGACAAGTTGTTGGTGTCTTCATGGTTTTTACTCGCAAGCTGTTGTAGTCTTCACAGTTTGTGTGCACAAAGTGTTGGAGTCTTCACAGTTTGTGCTGACAAGTTGTTGGTGTCTTCACAGTTTGTGCGCACGAATTGATGGAGTCTTCACTGTTCGTGCTCGTAAGCTGTGGAAGATTCACGGTTTGTGGTCGCAAGCTGTTGGAGTATTCACAGTTTGTGCTCGCAAGCTGTTAGAGTCTTCACAGTTTGTGCTCGCAAGCTGTTGGAGTCTTCCCTGTTTATGCGCAACAAATTGTTGGATTCTTCACAGTTTGTACTCGCTAGGTGTTGGAGTCTTCACAGTTTATGTGCACAAATTGTTAGAGTCTTCATAGTTTGTGCGTACAAAGCGTTAGAGTCTTCACAGTTTGTGCTCGCAAGCAATTGGAGTCTTCACAGTTTGTGTGCATAAATTGTTGGAGACTTCAGAGTTTGTACTCGCAAATAGCTGGTGTCTTCACAGTTTGTGGCATAAATGGTTGGGGTCTACGTACTTTGTGCTCGCAAGCTGCTGGTGTCTTCATAGTTCGTGCGTACAAAGTGTTAGAGTCTTCACATGTTGTGCTTGTAAGCTGTTGCACTGTTCAGAGTTCGTGCGCATAAATTGTTGTAGTCTTCACATTTTGTTCTCACAAGCTATTGGAATCTTCCCAGTTTGTGCTCGTAAGCTGTTAGAGTCTTCACAGTTCATGCTCGCAAGTTGTTGGAGTCTTCACAGTTCGTGCGCACAAATTGATGGAGACTTCACCGTATTGTTCGCAAGATGTTGGAATCTTCACAGTTTGTGCTCGAAAGCTGTTGGAATCTTAATAGTTTGTGCACACAAATTGTTAGTCTTCACAGTTTGTGCTCGCGAGCTATTGATGTCTTCACAGTTTGTGGTCACAAAGTGTTGGAATCTTCATAGTTTGTGCCGCACGCTATTGGAGTCTTCACAATTTGTGCTCGCGAGCTATTCGTGTCTTCACAGTTTGGGTGCACAAAGTGTTGGAATCTTCACAGTTTGTGCCGCAAGCTGTTGGAGTCTTCACAGTTTGTTCGCACTTCACAGTTTCTACTCGCCATTTGTTATTTTCTTCGCAGTTTGTGTGCACAAACTATTGAAGTCTTCACAGTTTGTGCTTGCATGGTGTTGGAGTCTTCATCGTTTGTGCTCGCGAGCTTTTAGAGTCTTCACAGTTTGTGCGCACTAACTGTTAGAGTCATCACTGTTTGTGCTCACAAGATGTTGGAGTCTTCATTGTTTGTATGCACAAAGTGTTGTAGTCTTCATAGTTTCTGTTCACAAGCTGTTGGAGTCTTCACAGTTTGTGCGCACAAAATGTTGAAGACTTCAGAGTTTCTGCTCGCAAGATGTTAGTCTCTTCACAGTTTGTGCGCACAATCTGTTAGAGTCTTCATAGGTTGTGCTCGTTAGTTGTTTGAGTCTGCACAGTTTGTGCTAGAAAGGTGTTGGAGTCTTCACAGTTTGTGCTCGCAAATTGTTGGAGTCTTCACAGTTTGGGCTCTTAAGGTGTTGGAGTCTTCACAGTTTGTGTGCACAAGGTGTTGTTGTCTTCACAGTTTGTGCGCACAAATTGTTGTAGTCTTCATAGTTTCTGCTCGAAAGCTGTTGGATTCTTAACAGTTTGTGCGCACAAATTGTTAGAGTTTTCACCGTTTGTGCTCTTAAGTTGTTGGTGTCTTCACAGTTTGTGCACACAAACTATTGGAGTCTTCACATTATGTGCGCGCAAGATGTTGGACTGTTTACAATTTGTGAGCATAAAAAATCATTATTCGGAGGATGACTGAGAATCAGAAATCAGAGACAAAGTAAAGGAAAATGAAAGAAGACGAGTTGTGCGGGTCTCGTAACCCAAAAGGCAAGTTGCGCGGATCGCGCAACCAAGAAGATAAGTTGCACGGATCGCGCAACCAAGAAGTCAAGTTGTGCGGATCGCGCAACCGAGGAGACAGTTGCACGGATCGCGCAATCAAGGAAGCTACTAGCGCAAGAGTCGAGGATTGGCACTTGTGTGGGGCCTATAAATACCCCGCTCCTCCTTTCATTTGGCGGAGGGGAGATTTCGGGAGGCTGGAGCGGAGCAACTGAAGGTAGAAAGCAGAGGCGATGATTAGTTGCGCAGATCGCGCAACAAGGCTATCGATTGCGCGGACTGCGCAACAAGCCTATCGGTTGCGCAGACCGTGTAACTAGGATATCCGTTGTGCGGACCGCGCAACCAGTTTATTAGTTGCGCTGGTGGCACAACTGGGTCAGTTGGCCAACTTTGTGTAGAGATCGAAGTGCTGCCAGATCTTCAAGCCTCCTTCTTTGAAAAGAGAAATCAGTTGATTAATTCAACATTCCTCCTAAGTATTGGGAGATGACCGAAGCAGGTGCCGGAATGCTGTCGAAATTTCTATCTCCTTGGAGATTAGTTGATCGATTCAACAATTCCTCCTAAGCCCTAGGAGATGACTGAAACAGGCGTCGGAATGCTGCCGAAATTTTCATAAGACCATTTCATCTGACTTTGATTGATTGTCCTTTGTTTTCAGAATCAAGAGAACCCAAGGATGTATATGAACTCAGAATAAATGTGATCAATGTTCTCTCATTCTTTCTTTGTTATCATTGAATAAATCTCCCAAATCAAATACATTTGTTTTCTTGTCGAAACAAAATGGTGACTCCACGGGGGAATATTATTATTCGATGGTAACTTAGAAAATATTCAGAGGACATTTATCACTTTTTGGCGTCTATAAAGACGCCAAAATGGCGACTCTCAGTGGGAATATCCTCCCCTTCATCTCTAAAAATAAAAGTACGATTTTGTTTCATCTCTAAGATAGGTTATTTGATCCTTCAAGTACTAACTATAGTTATGTTTTATAACTAAAGGTTTCTGAATCCAACCACAAATTACGATCAATGACAATTTCTGTAAGGACAGTGAGCTTCTGTTTCACTCCGACCTGGTTCATGATAGAATACGCACCTAACCAACATCCGGAGTACATGACTTGACTTTCCAAGAGCAAAAACAACCTAACTCAAAAAAATTTGGTGTTGTATCCACTTCACCTCAACTGCTGGAAGGAGATGAGGGTTGGACTGTTGTAATGTCTCGTAAGATGAGAGCACAGAATGCAAGAAGCCCTAGAATACACCGCCTTTGCCAAGAGTCAGAGGGCCGATAACGCATAAAACAGCTAGGAAGAATCCTGAACTTATTTCTCCTACGATATATCCCGAGTGTGTAGTTCTACAGTTAACGTCGCGCGACTTCCCTGCTTTGGTCGCCCCAAGGGCCAGATGGACGAAAGAGCAGAAAAGTAAGGTGTTACTAAGAAGTTCACCAATGTCTATATCGCCCCAATCGATCAACAGCAATGGAAGCATAAAGAAGTCGAATGAAATTCCATTCTCTTGTCTCTTCGTAAGTCCTATTGCGTCAATATACTCTTGCCTAACTCCAACTATAGCTTCATCACAGAGCAGGGGGGCCACCATACATATGACGGGAATTAGTCAAGATCCCCCACCAAATGTCAATGAACGTATGGCTGAAATGGCCAAAGCCTAAAGAATCTTGATGGAGGAATGTCGAAATCTCCAAGAAGATTTGGCCACCCTTGCTCATAACGTGTCTCAAGCAACGGTCACGCTAGTAATGGCTATTATGAATGAGCAAGAGCAACAACCTGAAGCTTCATTGCCAAAAAGAGTAGAATCTCACGGGTCTGCTCCGGTTGCTAAAACAATAACGCAAGAGGAGATGCGACAGATGGTTGCAGACATTGTCAGAAGGCGTGAACATGTTAGGAGATTCCAATACAGAACACCATACCCAAGAGAGATAGAAGATGTTCCATTCCCAACCAACTTCAAACAGCCAGATTTTCAAAAATTTAAAGGAGATGGGTCTCCAGAAGAACATCTTGTACATTTTATCACTACTATGGGAAATCTCTCCACTATTCCTCAATATTGTTTACGGTTATTTGGATCTTCTTTAACAGGCAAAGCATTTCGATGGTATTCTGGTTTGATCAATATTGTTTACGGTTATTTGGATCTTCTCTCTACTATTGTTTACTATGGGAAATCTCTCCACTATTCCTCGTACATTTTATCATCAAAATTTCTGTTAGTAAGTATCAATGATTATTGCCAAAGTTAACAACCATCGCTGTCGTCATCAATCGCTTATAATATTGCTATCATCGCCAAGCTGATATGCTAAAAAATGAATGAAATGATATGAATATTCTCAAAAGTATTATCAGCAGCGGCGAAATATCATTTAAACTATATAGCCAACCATATATAAAGTTGATGATAACGATGATCAAAATTATTATTACCTTATAAGGCATGATAAGGTAGCCTAGCCAAGTCTATACGGCCAGCTACGCATAAGACCTATGATTATTTAAGGCAGTTGATGAAGCAGTCACATAAGGCCTATCCCTATGATCATTTAAGGCAGTTGATGAAGCAGTCACATAAGGCCTATCTCTATGATCATTTAAGGCAGTTGATGAAGCAGTCATATAAGGCCTATCTCTATGATCATTTAAGGCAGTTGATGAAGCAGTCATATAAGGCCTATCTCTATGATCATTTAAGGCAGTTGACGAAGAAGCCACATAAGACCCATGTCGTCTGTATAGCTTCCGATAGCGTCATGGGGAATGGAGGAAAATGCCCTCCCGTGAATGGGTCCGACCTTGCAGGGGAAGAAAAAGTGAGTCTCTGAAGCAGGATGACTCCCCAGATCCTTGGTTTGATTTCAGTAGTAACTCATGAGAAAAGTCTCTAAAGCAAGATGACCTCTCATTGATGGACTGACGACCTTGGATTTGGTACTCGTTGAAAATCCAGATCCCGGGCTTGTTTCTGGTAGTAACTCATGAGAAAAGTCTTTGAAGCAAGATGACCTCTCATTGATGGACTGACGGCCCGGGGTTTGGTCAAAGGTAGCCTGGTAAAGCCCCGCGAACTCTAGAGAGTTACTGTGGCCATTCCTGTGCATAAAACCCATTAAGTTCACAACCATGATCGCTCTCAAGAGCTTAAACTGTGTGTTCTTTCACTAGTGATTGCTCCACTACTCAAGAGTTTAAACTGTGTGTGTGCTCCACTACTCAAGAGCCTAAACTGTGTATGTAGGTGTCAGTCCAGTCTAGTCTAATTCAATCTAGACTAGTAAAGTCCAGTTCAGTCAAGTCTGGTCGAGTCAAGTTCAGTCAGGTCAAGGTCAGTCTTGTCCAGTTAAAGTGCGCTAGCACCACTGCTCAAAAAGCATCAACTACGTG
This sequence comes from Magnolia officinalis, assembly GCA_021015155.1. Taxonomy (NCBI): domain Eukaryota; kingdom Viridiplantae; phylum Streptophyta; class Magnoliopsida; order Magnoliales; family Magnoliaceae; genus Magnolia; species Magnolia officinalis. Next base: position 37,448,550 of record JAJHSJ010000011.1, read on the forward strand.
TAGCATTCAAAATGCTGCAGATACATATTAGATATGCTCAAATATGCAATTGCATGATGAATCTTTAAATATTGAGTAAGAAAAATATGCAAAAATGCATTTCCCTTGAATCAGGTTCAAATTACAGCGACAGCAAATGCCTTCAAGATATTGGCAATTATATACTCAAAAGTTCAAGCCTTAAAGGTTAATTAATATATTGACAAAAGCCATAAGGTCTTTTCATTTCTCGCTTTCTTGATGAATAGAGAAATATTATCGCACAAGATTCTCAAAAGGCGACAAAGAATAAACTAGTGAAGGATTATTATTCTCTCCCGGACAATATAAAGATTCAGATATATTCTTTGGATTCATTAAAGGAACGACAAAGATTATCCATCCTTCAAGAGTATCAACACCCTTCACTTCGGAAATATTATCTTCTGAAGAAATCTTTATGCGACAATGACCGGGAAAGGGAGTAGGATCTATGTCTTCAAAAATAATCTATGCCTTGGTCTTTCTAATAATCTCTTATGCATGGTGGAGGAATTCATATACCAAGAATTATGAAGCATGATTCAAATCAGCAAAGATCCAAGGAAAAGTCTATGAAGAAATATTAAGGAGCACAAGCTAGAAACGATTCAGCAATTGAACCTTTGGAGCTGGAAATGATATCTCCAAGAGCGCGATTTAATGACCAAAAGATGCACTATAAAGCACGATGACAATCGCACAGATGACATGATTAAATCATTATCAAATTGCGAATATTGCAATCATCTTAAGAAAGAAGAGAAGTTTTCACTATAAATTTCAAAATTATCAATGCTTCATGAAGCTAAATTGAAAGAATTATAATGTAATGAGATACTAATTTTGATTAATTTAGTAGGAAAGATTATCATTCGAAAAGCTTGGATTATGCAGATCATGAATAAAGAAAACAATCAAAAAGTTGTTGCGGTAGGAGCAACATTAAAGAACAACTCTCTAGACACAAAATTGAAGGAAAAAGTGGCTGGAGTTGATCAAAGAGACTATTGCAGAGCAATGGGGTTGAAAGAAAGTTTTTTGATCAAATTGCTCAAAGACAAAGTCGTCACAGCTGTTACAGTGTAAAGTTTCGATGAAAAGAGAATTTCATCTTCTCTAGTGAAGCATCCGCTCGATACTCTAGCAGGGGGCATTCAAAGTCTTCCGTTCGAACACAATCATCATGTCTTCCGGTCGAACACAATATCAAGTCTTCTGGTCGAGCACAATATCAAGTCTTCCGGTCGAGCACAATCATCAACTCTTCTGTTCGAGCACAATCGATCAAATCTTCTGTTTGAGTGTAATCAATCAAATCTTCTGTTCGAGCGCAATCATTCAAATCTTTCGTTCGAACATGAGCATTCAAATCTTCCGTTCAAACGTGATCACCTAAGTCTTTCATTCAAGCGCGAGCATTCCAGTCTTCTGGTCAAGTATGAGCATTCAAATCTTCCGTTCAAGTATGATCATTCAAGTCTTTCGTTTGAACGCGATCATTCGATCTTCTAGTCAAGAATGATCATCCAGTCTTCCATACAAGCACAATCATCCAGTCATTTGCAAGTCATTCAAGTTCTTCGGGCAGAGGAAGATCGATCCTCCATTTGATTTCAAGAATCAATCAAAGAAGGATTGAGGGGGCATTTGTTGGAGCATAAAAAATCATTAGCCAGAGGATGATTAAGAATCAGAAATCAGAGACAAAGTAAAGGAAAATAAAAGAAGATGAGTTGCGCAGGTCGCGTAACCCAAAAGACAAGTTGCGCGGATCACGCAACCAAGAAGTCGAGTTGCGTGGATCGCGCAACCAAGAAGATAAGTTACGCGGATCACGCAACCAAGAAGTCAAGTTGCATAGATCGCGCAACCGAGGAGACAGATGTGCGGATCCTCAAAATCAAGGAGACAGTTGCGCGGATCGCCCAATCAAGGAAGCTACTGGCGTAGAGTCGAGGATTGGCATGTGTGTGGGGCCTATAAATACCCCGCTCCTCCTTTCATTTGATGGAGGGGAGATTTCGGGAGGCTGGAGCGGAGCAACTGAAGGTAGAGAGCAGAGGTGATGATTAGTTGCGCGGACCACGCAACAAGGCTATCGGTTGCACGAACCACGCAACAAGCCTATCGGTTGCGCGGACTGCGCAACCAGGATATCCGTTGTGCGGACCGCGCAACCAGTTTATTAGTTACGCGGGTGGCACAACTGGGTTAGTTGGCCAACTTTGTGTAGAGATCGAAGTGCTGCTGGATCTTTAAGCCTCCTTTGAAAAGAGAAATCAGTTGATTAATTCAACATTCCTCCTAAGTACTGGGAGATGATCGAAGCAGGCACTGGAATGCTGTCGAAATTTCTATCTCCTTGGAGATTAGTTGATTGATTCAACAATTCCTCCTAAGTCCTAGGAGATGACTGAAACAGGCGTCGGAATGCTACCGAAATTTCCATAAGACTATTTCATCTGACTTTGATTGATTATACTTTGTTTTCAGAATCAAGAGAACCCGAGGATGTAAATGAACTCAGAATAAATGTGATCAATGTTCTCTCATTCTTTCTTTGTTATCATTGAATAAATCTCTCTAATCAAATACATTTGTTTTCTTGTCGAAACAGGACTATTCACAGTTTGTGAGCATAAATTATTGAAGTCTTCACAGTTTGTGCTCTCATGCTTTTAGAGTCTTCATAGTTTGTTCTTGCAAGCTGTTGCAGTATTCACAGTTTATGCTCGCAAAGTGTTGGAGGCTTCACCATTTGTGCTCGCGAGCTGTTGGAGTCTTCACAATTTGTGCACAGTAACTGTTGGAGTCTTCACTGTTTGTGCTCGCGAGCTGGGAGTCTTCCCATTTTGTGCGCACAAAGGTTGCAGTCTTCACAGTTTCAGATCACAAGTTGTCAAAGTCTTCAGAGTTTGTGCACACAAAGTGTTGGAGTCTTCACAGTTTCTGCTTGGAAGTTGTTTCTTCACAATTTGTGCGCACAAACTGTTGGAGTCTTCACATTTTGTGCTCGCAAGCTGTTGGTGTCTTCACAGTTAGTGCGCACTAACTGTTGGAGTCTTCACATTTTATGCTTGCAAGCTGTTGGAGTCTTCCCAGTTTATGCTCGAAAGTTGTTGGTATCTTCACAGTAATTGTGCACAAATTGGAGTCTTCAGAGTTTGTACTCGCAAGGTGGTGGAGTCTTCACAATTTGTGAGCACAAATTGTTAGAGTCTTCATAGTTTGTGCTCGCATGCTGTTAGAGTCTCCCCAGTTTATGCACATAAGTTGTTGGAGAATTCACAGTTTGTGCGCACAAAGTGTTGGAGTCTTCACAATTTGTGCTCGCAAGCTATTGGAGACTAACAGTTTGTGCTCGCAAATTGTTAGAGTCTAACAATTTGTGTGCATAAACTGTTAAAGACTTCACAATTTGTGCTTGCAAATTGTTAGAGTCTTCACTATTTGTACGCGCAAGGTGTTGGAGACTTTAAAGTTTGTACGAACAAAGAGTCTTCACAATTTCAGCTCGCAAGCTGTTAGAGTCTTCATAGTTTGTGCGCACTAATTGTTGGAGTCTTCACAGTTTGTTCTTGGAAGCTGTTGGTGTCTTCACAGTTTGTGCTCACAAGCTATTGGAGTCTTCATAGTTTTTGTGCGCAAATTATTACAGTGTTCACAGTTTATGGTCGTAAGGTGTGGGAGTCTTCACCATTTGTGCTTGCAGGCTGTTGGAGTCTTCACTGTTTGTGCGCACAACTATTGGAGTCATCACTGTTTGTGCTAGCAAGCTATTGGTGTCTTCACAGTTTGTGCACAAATTGTTAGAGTCTTCACTTTTTGTACTCGCAAGCTGTTGGTGTCTTCACCATTTGTGCTTGTGAGCTATTGGAGTCTTCACAGTTTGTACGCACTAACTATTAGAGTCTTCGTAAGTTGTGTTCACAAGGTGGAGTCTTCACAGTTTGTGCTCGCAAGCTGTTATAGTCTTCACAGTTTATGCTCGCAAGTTATTGGAGTCTTTATCGTTTGTGCTCGCAAGATGTTGGAGTCTTCACAGTTTGTCCGCTCAAACTATTGGAGTCTACATAGTTTATGCTCGCAAGCTGTTGCAGTCTTCACACTTTGTGCTCACAAATTGTTGGAGTCTTCATAGTTTGTGCTCGCAAGTTGTTGGTGTCTTCACAATTTGTGAACACAAAGTGTTGGAGTCTTCATAGTTTGTGCTCGTAAGCGGTTAGAGTCTTCACAGTTTATGCACACAAATTGTTTGTTGGAGTCTTCACAGTTTGTGCTCACAAAGCATTGGAGGCTTCACAGTTTCTGCACACAAGCTGTTTGTGTCTTCGCAGTTTGTGTGCACAAACTGTTAGACTCTTCACAGTTTATCCTTGCAAGGTGTTGGAGTCTTCACCGTTTGTGCTCGCGAGCTGTTGGAGTCTTCACAGTTTGTATGCATTAACTGCTAGAGTCTTCACTGTTGTGCTCACAACCTGTTGGAGTCTTCACAATTTTTGGCACAAAATGTTAAAGTCTTCATGGTTTCTGCTCGCAAACTATTGGAGTCTTCATAGTTTGTGTGCACAAAGTGTCGGAGTCTTCACATTTTCTGCTCGTAAGCTGTTAGTCTGTTCATAGTTTGTGCTCGCGAGCTGTTGGAGTCTTTAAGTTTGTGCGCACTAACTGTTGGAGTCTTCACTGTTTATGCTCACATGCTGTTAGAGTCTTCACAGTTTGTGCACACAAAGTGCTGGTGTCTTCACAGTTCCTGCTCGAAGGTAGTTGGTGTCTTCACAGTTTGTGCACACAAAGTAGTCTATGCATGTAAATTATCAGAGTCTTCACAGCTTCTACTCGTAAGGTGTTGGAGTCTTCACCGTTTGTGCTCGCAGGCTGTTGGAGTCTTCACAGTTTGTGTAAACTAACTGTTGGAGTCTTCACTATTTGTGCTCAGAAGTTGTTGGAGTCTTAACAGTTTATGCGCACAAAGTGTTGGAGTCTTCACAGTTTGTGCTCGCAAGCTATTAGACTGTTCACAGTTCGTGCACACAAATTGTTGGAGTCTTCATATTTTTTGCTCGAAGCTGTTGGAGTCTTCACAGTTTGTGCTTGCAAGTTGTTAGAGTCTTCATAGTTTATGCTCAAAAGTTGTTGGAGTCGTCATAGTTTGTGCCCACAAATTGATGCAGTCTTCATCGTTTGTGATCGCAAGATGTTGGAGTCTTCACAGTTTGTGTGCTCAAATTGTTGGAGTCTTCAAAGTTTATGCGCACAAAGTGTTGAAGTCTTCACAGTTTGTGCTTCCAAGCTGTTGGAGTCTTCACAATTTATACACACAAACTATTGGAGTCTTCACTGTTTGTGCTTACAAGCTGTTGGAGTCTTCACAGTTTGCACGTAGAAAGTGTTGGAGTTTTCACAGTTTATGGTCGTAAGTTGTTGGTGTCTTCGCAGTTTGTGTGCATAAACTGTTGGAGTCTTCACAGTTTAGGCTCGCAAGGTGTTGCAGTTTTCATCGTTTGTGGTTGCAAGCTGTTGGAGTCTTCACAGTTTGTGCGTATAAAGTGCTGGTGTCTTCACAGTTTCTGCTCGAAGGTAGTTGGAGTCTTCACAGCTTGTGCGTATAAAGTGTTGGAGTTTTCACAGTTTCTGCTCGCAAGTTGTTGGTCTCTTCACAGTTTGTGCACACGAACTATTGCAATCCTCACAGTTTGTGCTCACAAGTTATTCGACTTTTCACAATTTGTGTACACAAAGTGTTGGAGTCTTCACAGTTTATGCTCGCAAGCTGTTAGAGTCTTCACAATTTGTGCTTGCAAGTTTTTTACGTCTTCACAGTTTGTGAGCGCAAATTATTGGAGTCTACATAATTTGTACTCGTAAAGTGTTGGAGTTTTCACTGTTTGTGCTCCCGAGCTATTAGAGTCTTCACAATTTGTGCACACTAACTATTTGAGTCTTCACTGTTTGTGCTCACAACTGTTGGAGTCTTCATAGTTTGTGCGCACAAAGTGGTGGAGTCTTCACAGTTTTTGCTCACAAGCTGTTGTAGTCTTCACAGTTTGTGCGCACAAAGTGTTGGAGTCTTCACAATTTGTGCTGACAAGTTGTTGGTGTCTTCACAGTTTCTACTCGCAAGCTGTTGTAGTCTTCACAGTTTATGCGCACAAAGTGTTGGAGTCTTCACAGTTTATGCTGACAAGTTGTTGGTGTCTTCATAGTTTGTGCGCACGAATTGATGGAGTCTTCACCGTTCATGCTCGTAAGCTATTGGAAGATTCACAGTTTGTGCTCGCAAGTTGTTAGAGCGTTCACGGTTTGTGGTCGCAAGCTGTTGGAGTATTCATAGTTTGTGCTCGCAAGCTGTTAGAGTCTTCACAGTTTGTGCTTGCAAGATGTTGGAGTCTTCCCTGTTTGTGTGCAACAAATTGTTGGATTCTTCATAGTTTGTACTCGCTAGGTGTTGGAGTCTTCACAGTTTATGCGCACAAATTGTTAGTCTTCACAGTTTGTGCGCACAAAGCGTTAGAGTCTTCACAATTTGTGCTCGCAAGCAATTGGAGTCTTCATAGTTTGTGCGCATAAATTGTTGGCGACTTCAGAGTTTGTGCTTGCAAGTAGCTGGTGTCTTCACTGTTTGTGCGCATAAATTGTTGGGGTCTACGGAGTTTGTGCTCGCAAGCTGCTAGTGTCTTCACAGTTCGTGCGCACAAAGTGTTGGATTCTTCACATTTTGTGCTCGTAAGCTGTTGCACTATTTACAGTTCATGCGCATAAATTGTTGTATGTTGGAGCATAAAAATTATCATCTTGAGAGGGAAAGATTGGCATTCAGGGGATAACTGGTGGAGGAAGACAAGTTGCGCGAGTCGCGCAACCAAGTGATGCAGTTGCACGGGTCGCGCAACCAAGTTATTCAGTTGCGCAGGTTCCACAGTCGAGACAACAGTTGCGCGGGTCGCGGAACAAGGGCGACAGTTGCGCAAATCATGTAATCAAGAAGGCAGTTGCGTTGGTCGCGCAACGAGGAAGGCAGTTGCGCCAGTCGCGCAATCAACGAAGACCACTGACACGTGTGAAGGGCCTATAAATACCCCGCTCTTCCTCTCATTTGAGGGATTGAAATATTTCAGAAACCGAAGCAGAGCAACTGAAGGTAGAAGAGAGAGACAACGATCAGTTGCGCGGATCGATCAACCAGAATATCCCTTGCACGAAACCACATTACCACATTACCAGTTGTAAGGGTCGCGCAAAAGGTCACTCAACTAGCTTGGTGCAGGAGTTTTACTGAGTCTTCAAATCTTCTTTGAAAGGAGAGATTGGTTGATTAATTCAACATTCCTCCTAAGTATTGGGAGATGAATGAAGAAGCTGACGGAGTGCTGCCGAAATTTTTATCTCCAAGAAGATTAACTGATTAATTCAGTAATTCCTCCTACGTATTGGGAGATGACCGAAATAACGCCGAAGTGCTGCTAAAATTTATATTGAATCATAATAATTGCCCTTAAAATAACTCTTCAATCTTGAATAATCTATCTTAGAATCAAGGGATATAGAGAGGATGTAAATGAATTCAGTATCAGTAAAGATATGATGATTGTCTTTATACTTTTCCATTGTTATGTTTAAATAAGATAATACCCCCAAATCAAATACAATTCGTTTCCTTGTCGAAACAAAATGACGACTCCACTGGGGATACTTTATCTTATTTAACATTAACATTAGGAAAAGTTGTAAGACTCTTATCACTTTTTGCCGTCTCTTAGACGCCAAAATAGCGACTCTCAGTGGGAACATCTTCCCCTTCATCTCTAAGATAGTTTACTTAATCCCTCGCATACTAACTTCATGTATGTTTTATTACTGAAGGTACCCGAATTCAATTACATAATACTACTGATGGCTAACGTTACGAGAAAAGTGAACTTCCGCTTCATCCCCACTGGGTTTGTAGTTGAATACGCGCCAAGCCGAACTCCTGAGCATACAAATGCATGCACTACAAACAGGTGCAAAGTGACTCAAGTAACAACGGGAGTCATTTTTGTCTCACCTCAGCCACAGGAAAGTGATGGGAACTGGACTGTGGTCTTGTCTAGGAAGACAAAAGCAAAGAACTTAAAGAGCCGCGAGGCAAACTTATCTCTACCAAGAGCTGAGGGACCAATCACTCGCAGTATAGCAAGAAGAAAACCCGAGCTAGCTCCTCCTGCGATATACCCCGAACGAACAGCTCTACAGTTCACATCGCGTGATTTTTCGGCTCTAGTCACCTCAAGGACCGAATGGGTAGAAGCACAGAAAGGTAAAACACTGATGATAGGATCACCGATGCCTGTATCACCCCCGACAAGTTCGCCCATAACTGTATCACCCGGATCGATCAACAGCACGGGAAGCGCACAAAAGTCGAACGAGACTCTGATATCTCCTCTCTTTATAAGCCCTGTTACGTCAACGTACTCTCATCTTACTCCAACAACGGCCTAGACAAACAGTAAGGAAGCTGCAGTATACATGGCAGAGACGGGTCAAGAAAACAGGCCAACTATTGAAGAACGTGTTAACCAAATGGCAGAGGCGCAAAGAGCGCTAATGGACTAGTGCCGGAACCTCAGAGAAGCTCTGGCAACTCTGGCGCATAACGTAGCCCAGATAGCTGCTCCACCTATGATGGGAGCGATAAATGAATAGGAGAGCCAACCTGAAGGTTCCCTTCCATAGGGGATAGGATCGCGAGGATCCGTTCCAGCAACAAGAGCTATAACACAGGATGACGTAAGGAAAGTCGTCGAAAAAGCAGTCAGAATAGAGAGAGCGCGCAAATACCGGCCGTTTCAGATACCGGACGCCGTACTCAAGAGAAGTAGAAGACGTCCCTTTTTCGGCTAATTTCAAGCATCCAGACTTTCAGAAGTTTAATGGAGAAGGGTCACCTGAAGAGCACTTGATGCACTTTATTACCAGCATGGGGAATTTCTCCACGATACCTCAATACTGCTTACGATTATTCGGGTCATCATTGACAAGTAAAGCTTTCTGATGGTATTCAAATTTAGCTCTAGGATCTATACGCACATGGGAGGAAATGCAAGACGTTTTCATGTCAAACTTCTTCTCGTTAGAGCGCGATGTTAGCATCACGGAATTAGCTTCAGTACGACAGCGAGAAGGAGAACCAGTCGAAAAGTTCATAGACAGATGGAAGACACCGGGGGCATCGTGTAGACAGTTGCCAGAAGAAAAGGAACAGGTCAAGATGTGTTTGAACTCTATGGAAACAGGAATCGCGTTCGGACTCACTAGCGCCGATGTCAGAACCTTTCGCGATTTGGCTACCAAAGCCCATGCGTTGGAATTAATGACTCGTAAGATGCCAGCATTTCATCATGAAACTGTCAGAAGGATACCCGGCAGAACGACCGTCAATACCATCAATCATGATAAGAAAAATCAAGATGCGAGGGGCTCAAGAGACAAAAGATCGGAAGGAAAAGAAGGCTGGAATCAATCAAAGGATAGATACAATAGAAAAAGGCTCAGAATGCTCGATTCTCATGAAGGATTTGAATTCGATAAAGAAGACGTAGTTCCTATGATGCAGCAGTTGTTAAAAACTGGTACCCTGGAATTACCAGAGCCCAAGCACCCTGAAGATGTTATGAAGACCCGAGAAAGAAACTTTTGCCGTTATCATCGCCTAGTGGGACATCCGACGGAGAATTGCTATACGTTGAAGTGCATCATACAGCGAATGATAAATAGGGGTGAAATAATAACCAGTGAAAGCAAAGAAAAGAGTATGAGGGCGACAGTAAACATATTTTCAGTCCAGGAAAAGGGCCGAGAAATAAAAGGGAGAGAAAATCGAAAGTCAATAAAGAATGCAGCAATGATTACGTTGTGATCGGGGAAGCAGGTAACGAGTCCGGTGAAGCAAAAAGCAGGAATTGTGAGAAAAGAAGTTACCGAAAGACAAAACAGTGAAGATGGAAGTAAAAATGGGAACGGAGCGACGAAAGTGGCTTATGATGTAGTTAGCCACTTGAAGGGCATACCGGCACGTTTAAGCATCTATGATATCCTCAAATTCTCAGAAGAGTTTCGACAGAGTCTGATCTAAGCGCTGTCTAATCACAATGTGAGAGAAGCTTTATTGACAGAAATGAAACATGAAAGACACAATGAACATGCAAATTGTCTACCAGTAATCTTGTTTTCTGATGATGATTTAATTGGTGAAGCGGAACATAATAGACCACTAATGATAGAAGGATATGTTTGTGAAAAGAAGATAAAACGGATTATGATAGACAATGGGTCCGCAGTGAATCTTTTGCCACTCTCCATGATAAATAAATTGGGCTATCACCGTTCTGATTTGCGCCCCAGCGGAATGATGATACAGGGTTCAATCAAGATGGACAACGCGCGCTCGGTAAGATTACAGTGACATTGGAAGTGGGAGAATTAATTACTACTGTTCTATGTCACGTTATAAATGCTGTGACAACGTATAACCTTCTCTTGGGAAGGCCGTGGATACATCAGTACAGTATTGTACCCTCTACTCTACACCAATGTTTCAAATACTGTAAGGACGGAATGCAGTGCAAGGTGATGGCTGACGCGAAACCATATATGGAAGCTGAGTCTTTCTTCGCCGACGCCGACTATTATAAAGGATTCTCCGAAGGAGTGGGAAATAATGACGAAAAGAGAGTCTTAAAAGACGTCCGAATAAACATTGTTAGAGAAGAAAGGGTGGAATCTTCTGGGACTGCAGAAGCAAGAAAGAAGTTCTATTTTGTACACAAGCGTCTGAGACAACCGGGGCAACCGCCGTTGACATTGTTATCGACAGAACAGTTGAAAATCTTACAGTCCAATTATACGATGCCCTTACCCAATATTGAAAGGTGTAAGCCATTTACAGCCGCTCCAGGAAGATTTCAAGTCAGGGCTAGTACTAAATACCTTGAGCCGATAGAATTCCATGTCGCAGCGAAAGCAAAGGATGAGATCACAAGCAATGTATATCACGGAGAGTTAACACCACAAAATTTGAAAAAATATAGTGCAGTAAGCAAGAAAATCATGAGAAATATGGGCTTTGATTGTAACAAACCCACTGGACTGAATCATGGGAAAGGAATTCAAATCCCTCTCGGGGTTAATCAGGAAAAATGGAGAAAATTCCAGGGGCTAGGAGCAGAGTCATCAGTGAATATGGTATCAGTAAATATGACTTCGGGCGCGCAAATACCAGAACAAGATCCTAAGGTAGTCGAGTATCCTGAAACAGCTCCAAAACAAATAGAAGACGGGGGGCAACCGACAATAGATGGCTTACGAGAAATAAATTTGGGAACAGCAGAAGAGCCGAGAAATACATTCATCAGCGTCAGCCTTTCTGAACAGGAATTCGAGAAATATGGCCAACTTCTCAAAGAAAATAAAGGCATCTTCGCCTGGACATATGAAGAGATGCCGGGACTGGAACCCTCCGTAGCGATGCATCGATTAAACATCTACAAAGAAAAGAAACCAGTAAAGCAAGCACAAAGGCGATTCCACCCAGACCTGATTCCGTTAATCGAAGAGTAAGTAAATAAACTGATAAAGGTTGGGTTCATCAGGGAAGTTAAGTATCCCAAGTGGATATCAAACATTGTTCCTGTGAAGAAGAAGAATGGGCAGATCAGAGTATGTATTGACTTCAAAGATCTGAACGAAGTATGTCCAAAGGACGACTTCCCTCTCCCAATAACAGAGTTATTGATCGATAGTACTACTCAGTATGCTATTATGTCTTTTATGGACGGTTATGCAGGTTATAATCAAATCAGGATGGAACCCGAAGATGAAAAGGCAACGGCATTCAGAACACCGCTCGGGATTTATTGTTACAAAGTTATGCCTTTCGGTCTTAAAAATGCCGGGGCAACATATTAGAGGGCGATGAAAAATATCTTTCAAGATATGATGCATAAACATGTTGAATGCTACGTTGACGACTTGGTGGTCAGGTCAGGAGATCTTCAAGAACACCGTGAACATTTGGCAGCAGTCTTCCGTCGACTCAGAAAGAAACAATTAAAGATGAACCCAGCTAAATGTGCATTTGGAGTATCTTCGGACAAATTTCTCGGCTTCGTTGTACGGGATAGAGTCATCGAGATCGATCCAGGAAAAATTAAGGCTATTCAAAATATGCCGCCACCGACAACGCTAAAGGAATTGAAAAGTTTACAGGGAAAACTGGCGTACATTCGCCGTTTCATTTCAAACCTCGCAGGTAGGTGTCAGCCATTTTCTCAACTAATGAAGAAAGACACAGAATTTGTATGGGATTACGCTTGTCAGAATGCATTTGATTCAATTAAGGAATTGCTAAAGCAGCCGCCGGTGTTAACAGCTCCAGTGAGAGGTAAGCCGCTTATCTTGTATACATCTGCAGCTGCAAATTCTTTGGGTGCTTTGTTGGCACAAGTAAATGAAGCCGAAAAAGTGACTACTCTTTATTATCTAAGCCTAACGTTGATAGGGGCAGAATGCAATTATTCTCCGATTGAGAAAGAATGTTTAGCATTAATATTTGCCATGCAAAAGTTAAGACTTATTGTCTCTCCCACGATATAACTTTGATCTCAAGAGCAGATCTGATAAAATTCTTGATGACTAGGCCGATGTTATCGGGAAGATTAGCCAAATGGATGTTATTATTATCAGAGTATACTATTTCGTATAGGCCGGCAAAAGCAGTAAAAGGGCAAGCCGTGACAGATTTCCTCGCAGCACATCCTGTGGCAGAAAGTGAAGAAATTAACGATGATTTTCCAAACGAGCAAGTTATGTTGGCCGAATACCAGAGCCCATGGCAGATGTATTTTGATGGTGCTGCTAGAACATCGGGAGTGGGGGCAGGAGTGATATTCATTACACCTCAAGGAGATCTGTTGCCATACTCCTTCACACTGGGTACTACATGCACGAACAATGAGGCTGAATACAGGGCTCTCATTATCGGAATGGAAATAGCTCAGCAAATGGAAATAAAATTATTGCACATCTTCGTAGATTCTAAATTGATTATAAATCAATTGACAACAGAATTCGAAGTAAGGAAACAAGAGCTCTTGCCTTATTGTCGGAAAGCACAACAGTTACTTGAACAGTTTTGTCATGTGGAAATCAAACATATACCACGATCTGAGAATGCAAAAGCGGATGCTTTAGCCAGTCAGGCAGCGGCTCTGTCCTGCACAAATCGAAGTCCTCTCTAGGTAACTGTAGAAGAAAGAAGATTCTTGCCATCCGCAGAGGTTATCGAAGAAATCGTTGAAATGTTTTCTATATCCTGTATGGAAATAACGACAAATGATTGGCGTCAGCCTTTCATCGATTATCTCAAATACAACATCTTGCCAGAAGATAATGCGCAAAGACAGCAGATTAGCAGCGATCGGGCAAATTTGTCATATGCAGCGAAGTATTGTATAGAAAATCTTATAATGGAATGCTGTTACGGTGCTTAGACAAGCAAGAAGCAAATCAAATGCTGCGGTAAGCACATTCAGGAGAATGTGGAGCGCATCAAGCCGGCTGAAATTTATGCCATAGAGTACATCGAATGGGTTATTACTGGCCTACCATGTTCAAAGATGCGATAGAATATGCGAAGTGGTGTCATGAATGTCAAATACATGGGGATATAATACATGTTCCCCCAGAAGACTTACATCAGTCCGTTGCTTCTTGGCCTTTCTCAGCTTGGGGACTCGACGTGATTAGCCCTATAAATCCATCTTCGTCTAAAAGAAACCAATATATTTGGCAGCGACAGACTATTTCTCCAAGTGGACCGAAGTAGTCGCTTTGCGCAATGTTAAAGAAAAGGACGTGGTCAATTTCATCTGGCATGCCATAATATACCGTCATGGTATTCCGAAAAAGATCGTCTCTGATAATGGCACCCCTTTTAAAATAGAGGCATGAAAAAGTTATGTCAGAAGTTTGGCATCCAACATTCGTTTTCAGCACCTTACTATCCCCTGGCCAATGGATTAGCAGAGGCGTTTAACAAAACAATTGTCAAAATAATAAAGAAAACGGTAACAAGCAATAAGCACGATTGGGATGAAAAGTTACAGGAAGCATTATGGGCCTACAGAACTACCCATCGTACAACAACAGGAGCGACACCGTATTCATTAATCTATGGTATGGAGGCAGTCATCCCAATCGAAATACAGGTGGCATCGCTCAGAATAGCGGTACATCAGTCTGTAACAGATGATGAAAATGCAAAAATAAGGCTGAAAGAATTAGACCTGCTTGATGAGAAATGTCTAGCAGCTCAGCAGCGGTTGCAGTCATATCAGGCCAGGATATCGGCTGCCTTTGATAAACAAGTTAAATACCACTCTTTTAAAAAAGGGGATATGGTGCTAATGCTGAAATGACCTATAGTGGTCACTCGCCGGACAGGGGGCAAGTTCAATCCTAAATGGGACGGTCCATATGTGGTAAAAGAAGTATACTCCAATGGGGCATATAGAATCACAAATCAAGGGGGGCAGGGTATCAGTATACCTGTCAACGCCTGCTTCATCAAAAGACACTACCCCTGAAGAGAGACATGCTGATTTTGACCTAGAATATTATCGGCATAATGATTCTGTGTCAAAAGGGGGCAAGGATGAATAAGATCATGTCTATATGTCAACAAAAGAAGCTATGAAGTAGAAATTCACGAGCATGTCAACTATGTTAGCAAGCATTAATTCTGAAAAATATATGGATCATCGTCATCACCAAATAAGTTTGACAAAGTCAATATCACCTTGAAGATTCTCTTGAAGATATTGATTCTCTTGAAGATATCGACAAGATTGATATATTGCCTTACAAGGCACGGATCCTCTTGAAGATATTATCAAAAATAGTCGGAAACATCTATTATGCTGGCAATGACAATGATCATAATTATTATTGCCCTACAAGGCACGGATCTTCTTAAAGATACTATCAAAAGCAAGGATATATCAATCTCAGTCAAAGAGGCAGTCTAGCCAAGCCAAATCCTAAAAGTGTCAAATCAAAAAGATCAAGCTCTAAAAAGAAAAAGAAAAAGGGTAAAGCTATAAAAGGATCAAATCCTCAAAGGATCAAATCCTGAAAGGATCAAGCTCTCTAAGGATCAAGCTCTAAAAGGGCCGGCCAACTACACATAAGACCTATCAAGATCGCCATTCGGGCAGCGGCGAGGAGTCAGTGGCCCTAAAAAGCCCGTGAAGACCATCGTGCGCACCCATGCGGGCAGCTGACGAAGTCAAGGATTCAAATCCTAAAGGCCATAAATCCGCGAAGACTAATCACCGTAACTCCCATGCTGTCTGTATAGCTTTCTGGCAGCGACACGGGGAACGGATGAAAGTGCCTTCCTGTGAATGGGCTCGACCTTGCAGACGAAGAAAACAGGGGCCGCAGTGCGAGCTTTTAGGCCAACCATGCGTAAGACCCTCCAGATCTAGGGTTTGATTTCAGTAGTAACTCGTGAGGAAGGGATTAAGCCTACTTATTGATGGACTGGCGACCCTAGATTTGGTGTCCAAAGGTAGCCTTACGAGCCCTGTGAACTCTAGAGAGTTATCGTGGCCAACCTTTTACGTAAAACCAACAGTTCACCGCCCAGTAGCATCAATGGGCCCCTCTGATGGACCGTGGCCGTGAGCTCAAGGCAGTGAAAAGTCCAAGAGAACTCTAGAGAGTTACAGAGACCATCACATAAGACCAACAAGTGCTCCACTACTCAAGAGCTTAAACTGTGTGTGCGTGCGCTCTACTACTCATGAGCTTAAACTGTGTGTGGCTAATTAAATTGAAACTTAGCACCACCAATTTAATACTCACATAGAGAATCCCGCACTAACAAAGCATAAAAGGCTCGAAAATTATAATTAATAATATGATAAAATTATTGTATGAAAATAGGTTTGCCATAATATATGCCAGCATAAATGTCATTAATATGCGATGTGGAAAATGCCATCATAAATATCTCAAAATGCTATCATAAAAGCATATGTTAAATAAATTACCCGTTCAAAAGCATGTAAACAAAGATTACATGTTCAAAAATCACATGTTTAAAGTTCTTCCATAACCCCTACTGCTTCTATATATTTGTGCAAATCCTCTTTTAATTGTGCCTGAGCTGCATCATGCTTGGATTTTTCTTCAAGAATAAGTTTCGCCTGATCAGGAACACCAGCTAGCTTGCTCTCCAAAGATGCGATCATTTCTCTACCTTGAAGTAGTGCAGATTTTTCTATATCAATGGATTGAACATTCGCCCACATCCTTTCTTAAACATCCTGAATGGCTAATTCTTGCTCATGATTCCTCTTCTCCAGTTGAGAGATTTCTTCTTTCAGGGCTGCAATGTGATCTTGAGTAGTCACTCTCTCATCAGTATGAATCTTTAATTGATCTTAAAGAACCAGATATTCTTGTTCAAGTTTGGAGATAGATGAAGCCGTCAGAGAAACTTGTTCTTTAGATACAGCCAGCTGCTTCCCATATTCTAAAATCTCAGGGGCTATTATAGCATTTTCTACCGACGCTAATGAGATTACTGAATCACGAAATTTAAGGAGCGAATCGCGTAAAGGAGATATGTTAATTCTAGCCATCCTGGCAGAACTCTCCAAAATTTCCATAGTAACATCCAAGTCCAACCATTGATCAGGGTTTCTGAAGATATGGGCTATCGTCAACAAAGAGTGTTTCACCATAAGCATCTTATGGACAGGGACTTTTGCAAAAGACAATAGTTCAGATGTAGTAGCCACAGAATCGGAACTGGCCGCACCACTGCGAGAAGGGGTTCCTATAGCCAAAGAAGAAAGACGTTCAGATATATTATAAGATATGCGATTCTGAGTAAAATAACTAGTGCACATATATACCTGTAGCTGGAATACGATTAACAGAAGGAGAAGCTCCCTGAGTCATGGAAGGGCCAAGTCCCACCATATCAGCAAAAGATGGTGCTCTAACCTCCGTACTTGAATCTCTGGTAGTTGGAGTTGGCAAGTCAGTGGTTTCTGTTGGAAATATAATTTCAAGAGCTACCACTTTCTGTACCACCAATGGAACTACAGGAGCTCTTGGTGAAATTACTGCAGGAGGATTCGCTGAAGAAATCGCGCCTATCTCAGCGACCTGAGCACCTAAAAAAGGGAGACACGATAATTCTAAATAAATAATTGCTGTTAAATATGTAGATAAATATATGCTTATGAAAGTTAAATCTCCTTTACCTGGTGAATATCCGTATTCGCCATAATCTAAATGCTCCTCCTCATCTTCCTCAGCTGCAGGAGATTTAGTAGGAATATTGACGCTAGGAAGAGCTTTAGAGGTTGCAGGAAGAGATTCCATTTAAACGCCTTCTGTAATTGCTTCCTCTTCTCCGCCAATATCGACTTCGCCTTCTTCAAAATCGTCATCTTTATCATCATGGCTTTCACTATCCTCATCGTCTTCATACTGCGAAGAGGCAGTAGTCTCTGATGATGAGGCTGAACTCTCATCTCCCAAAATCTCTTCGTCAACTTCTTCAATGACAGCTTGCTTTCCTTTACAAGAAGCAACCCGGCTGCTCTCTGGTGCGGACTCTTTGATTGTAAGGGAGACAGATGCTTGTCTGGTCCCCTCTGAAAGAATAGGAGATGATGCCTGTAAACGCATTCTAGATCTAGTCATTGGGGAAGATGAACTAGGACAAAGGAGTTGTGAAGGAGGTATAGGAGCATCACAAGCTGGTTCTTCTTGAACCGCTACAATCTCTGCAGGAACAGGGGAAGATGCACCTTCAGCGTCGTCTGTAGCCTGATCTGTAAAGCCCAGACGAGATTGCTCAAATTCTCTTAAAACTCCATAAGCAAACCGACCATCCAAAGTGTTAATAGGCTTTATTTCACGGATGGGATCTTCTAATGATATCTTGCTGCAAATTTCTCCACGATGAGACGCATGGCTCTTTTCTAGGAAATAGCCAACCCCGCTTTCTAGCTGTCTGCCTTTCAGCCTAGGTGGGTGGAGAAAGATAGAAGAATCCACAGGCAAGCACTTAGTGACTAAATATGATTGATGGTCCCACCATCGCATCCAGCCGTATGATGTGCGAACTACGAGATTACAGCCTGGAATTATGAAGGAAGATCCAACACAGCCGTTTAGTAGCTGCTTCCATATCATGGCCCAGTTGAGAGGACTTGTTCCATAACAACGCATTTTCCGAGTAACTAGCCCGCAGTCTTTTGGTACAGTTTGGTCGTAACCAAATTGAAGAGCGAAACGACTGGGGTAGTAAGGTTCCCTCCAGAATTCTGTCCCTTCCCGGAAGGGTAGACTGCAAGAACGAATGGAAAAGAAGAAAGCACTTTTCGCTGTAGTATGTGTTTCTTGGTCCACCATGTCCGTATCGTCAATGTGACGATGAAGGCGGAATTGAAAGAAGTTTATTTGGTCATCATCCTGAATTTTATTTGCAACCCAGTCATAAGCTCTTTTGACCATCGTTCTTTGTTGGAAGAACCAGAGTGGAAGATGAGAAGGATGAAAGTATGCTTGTTCTGGAGCTTCAAAAGTCCATGGGAAGTAAACCCCTAGCCACCCTGTGATATAATGCCAAGAAGTATGTGCAGACGAAACGCCGAGAGTACGATTTTTCACGTGGGTGGCTATTTCCCCAAGAGCTCTGTAAATAGAGCATAGCACTGGAGGAGCGAGGGAATATCTGTGGCCTTCCGCTAAAGCGCCAGCTATGACAAAAACAGTGGGACGAGCAACATCTGCCCACTTAGAACTGGGAAGTACGACTATGCTCAGCCAGTAAGCCAAGAAAGCAGCAAGCTCTCCGAAGGAGCTATACTCCGGTCTCTCCTTCATTGCGTCTCGGAGCTTTGTTAGCTCCTTGGAGTGACAATCAAATCCTCAAAGGATCAAATCCTCAAAGGATTAAGCTCTCAAAGGATCAAGCTCTAAAAGGGCCGGCCAACTACACATAAGACCTATCAAGATCGTCATTTGGGCAGCGGCGAGGAGTCAGTGGCCCTAAAAAGCCCACGAAGACCATCATGCGTACCCATGCGGGCAGCTGACGAAGTCAAGGATTCAAAGCCTAAAAGGCCATAAATCTGCGAAGACTAGTCACCGTAACTCCCATGCCTTCTGTATAGCTTTCTGGCAGAGCCATGGGGAATGGATGAAAGTGGCCTCCCGTGAATGGGCTCGACCTTGCAGACGAAGAAAACAGGGGCCACAGTGCGAGCTTTTAAGCCAACCATGCGTAAGACCCTCCAGATCTAGGGTTTGTTTCAGTAGTAACTCGTGAGGAAGGGATTAAGCCTACTTATTGATGGACTGACGACCCTAGATTTGGTGCCCAACGGTAGCCTTGCTAGCCCTGCAAACTCTAGAGAGTTACCGTGGGCAACCCTGTGCGTAAAACCAACAGTTCACCACCCGGTAGCGTCACTGGGCCCCTCTGATGGACCGTGCTATGAACTCAAGGTAGTGAAAAGTCCAAGAGAACTCTAGAGAGTTACAGAGACCATCACATAAGACCAACAAGTGCTCCACTACTCAAGAGCTTAAACTATGTGTGTGTGCGTGCTCCACTACTCATGAGCTTAAACTGTGTGTGACTAACTAAATTGAAACATAATACCGCCAATTAAGAATAATGATCATCTAGGAAATCCCCACTGACATGGCATAAAAGGATATAAATAAATATACAATATAATAGTAAAATAAAATAAAAGGAACATAACGCATCATAAACACATTGATCAGAACATCACATAAATTAGACAATGTATCGTCATCTGAATGTCATAAGTCACTTACGATTTTTTTTCTCTGAAAGCATGAACAGTAGCAAAATATCTATTAAAGTTATGCATTTTACAGCTCTCCTGTGATGCCTAAT
Source organism: Magnolia officinalis (assembly GCA_021015155.1). Lineage (NCBI taxonomy): Eukaryota > Viridiplantae > Streptophyta > Magnoliopsida > Magnoliales > Magnoliaceae > Magnolia > Magnolia officinalis. The sequence continues at coordinate 37,468,570 of JAJHSJ010000011.1, forward strand.
GTTGCTAAGTATTGCTGCAAATTTTCTTGAAGACTAACTTGAGCAGTGACATGCTCCAATCGCGCATTCGAAATCAGTTGGGCATGATCCGGAATACCCGCTAGCTTTCCCTCTAAAGAAATGATCAGCTTTTCATTCTCCAATAATTCGAATATCTTAGAATCCACAGAATGGCAGCTGCATTCTATCTTCTCCTGGACTCTTTTAATATTTAGCTCTATCTCCAAACTCTGCCTCTTTAATTGCAAAATTTCTTGCTTCAAGGCTGTAATATGATCTAGAACAGATGATTTCTCATTAACAAGAGTCTTCAATTGATCTTGTAAAGATGATTGTTCTTGATCGTGACGAGAGACAAGAGGGGCAAGCTGGGAAATTCTCTCTTTGAGATCTACGATCTGTTTTCTGTATTCCAAGATCTCAGGAGGAACAGTCATGGTTGCAGTTGACGATATGGCTGTTATTGAATTATGAAATCTCAAGAGAGCGTCGCGTAAAGGGGAGATATCAACTTTAGCCATGCGAGAAGTGCTGTTCAAGACATCCAAAGCAACAGCCAAATCACACCATTAATCAGGATCTTTGAAGATTTCGACAATAGCCAGTATCGAATTCCTGATCAAGGCTAATTTATGCGCAGAGATCTTCTCAAAGGATGTCGCATTCAATGAAGTGCCAATAGAACCAGAACTGGCTGCACTACTTAGAGGTAAATTCCCTGTCAAGGAATGAAATAAATTTTTGATAAAGGTTTTATGCACAGGTGATAAGAAAAGTAGCAACAAGAAAAAGAAAAGAATATACCTTCTGCCGGTACCGAAACAACAAGTGGTTGCCCTCTTCTAGCAAGAAGAGGATCAGGTGCTATCATATCGGCAAAAGATGGAGCTGTGTTTTCAGCACTTGTGGTGGCAGTAGCAGGGATAAGCGAGTCAGTGGGCTCCTCTGAAAAAGTGACTTCGTGCGCCACCGATTGCGGGGGTATGGAAGATCTCGGTGAGGCTGATGGTGCGACAGGGGGCAAGTTTAGAGGAGAAGCGCTACGTGCTTCCGCAGTTGTAGCATGATCACTTGAAATGAGATGAGTGAGATAAAAAAGAAAGGAAGAACAAAAGTGAAATGATGATAGCGAAACTATCTTACACGGCGAATATCCGTATTCTCCATAATCAAGAGGTTCTTCTTCTTCCCTCACTATAGGGGAAGCCTTTGCAAGAGTAGCCTCAGAAGTGGAAGGGATGTGTCTTTCGTCAGCAGGAATATTTTCTGCGATTGCCTCATCTTCGCCGCTAATATTCACTTCTCCTTCTTCATAAGCGTCATCAAGATTCTCCCTTTCTACCTCACTCTCATTAGAGGAAGTATCCTCAGACGAAGAAGTTGAAGAAGATGAATATTCGCCAACAGTATCCTCTGTGCTTGAATCTTCGATGACAACTTGCTTGTCTTTAGAGGGAGAAGGTTGGGAACTTTCCAGTTGAATACTCGCAGTAACTTGAGCTGGGCCAGTAACGGCAGTAGCCTCTCCCTGTGGAGAAGCCTGAGCGCGTGTGCGAGATCTTGTCATTGAAGAAGGTGGCTGTTCCGAAGGGCGAACAGTCCCTGATGCAGGAAAAGGAACCGGTTGTTGTTGATGGAAAGTGGGAGAAGAAGGCTGGTTAGGTGAGCCAGCATTAATCTCGGGTTGAATAGGAGATTTTGTTGCAACTTCTTCTCTGAGCGGTTAATAAAGGGGAATTTACTCAAATTCGCAAGTATCACCATATGCTATCCATCCTTCAAGAGTATTATCAGGTTTTATTTCACGAATGGGTTCATCCACTGAGATCATGATGCGAATACTACCTGAAGGAGCATGACTGGTTTTTGTAATGAAGCCAATGCCTGCCTCGAAAATGTGACCTTTGAGCCTGGGGGGAGGAAGCCAGACCGGTTACGACACTGGAAGACCTTTCCGGACCAGGTATGATTGGTGCACCCACCATCTCATGTGATTGTATGATGCCCTTGGAGTACGATCGCATCCTGGGATAATGAAGGAAGAATTACCTCGGCCCAACAATTGTTTCCAGATCATTGCCCAATTATATGGACCAGTCCCGTAACTGCGCATTCTTCGAGTAACCAGTCCACAGTCTTCCGGTACTGCCTGGTCGAAACCGAATTGACGCGCGAAGCGACTTGGATAATATGGTTCTCTCCAGAATTCGGTCCCTTCTCTCAAGGGCAGGCTGTATGATCTGATAGATATAAAAAATCCCCTTTCCGCTGGAGAGAGTGAGTCAGTGTTCGCCTTTTCAGTATCTACAATATAGCGGGGAAGGCTGAAATGGAAGTAATTTATCTTAGCATCAGAAGAAATGGCATCCTTGGCCCAGTCATAAGATCTTTTGGCCATGGACCTCTTTTGGAAAAAATAAAGAGGAACTTTGGAAGGGTGAATGTAGGCTTTTTCTAGAACTTTGAAAGTCCAGGGAAAGTAAATGCCAAGCCAACCCAGAAAATAATGCCATGGCATGTAAGTTGAGGCCGAGCCGACAGAAGGACTTTTTATGTGGTAGGCTATTTCCCCAAAACCTCTGTAGATTGAACAAAGGACAGGTGGAGCAAGAGAAAACTTCATTCCTTCGGCCATAGCACCTGCGACTACGAATAATGAAGGACAGATGGCATCTGCTGATTTGGAACCAGGGAAGACCACTATACTCAGCCAGTATACGATGAAGGCTGCAAGTTCCCCATGAACAGAATATTCGGCACGACCTTTTATGCCTTTCCTAAGGCACTCGAGCTCTCACAAATGATTACCGTTGAATCTGGAAGGGGAAATGAATAAGATTAAAGTTGTATATATATAAAGTTGTGATAAAAGGAAAGCGAAGAAAGAGAAAATTACTTCAGAGCACGGCTGAAATGCGCCAGCCATTGCATGGGGTGGATCTTGTGAATATTCGAAAATTTTGACATCTCCTTGAAGAGTTTAATGGTTGACTCTGAGATGAAAGGGAGGCGATCAGGAGATGAAACGAAAGCAAATTCCTCATTAGTGGGGACGAATTCATCAAAAAATTGGCCGGTAATTGGTAAACCTGCGATTCTATGGATATCCCATAATGTCATGCTCATGTCACCTTCAGGGAGATGGAAAGAATTGGTCGAAGGACACCAGTAATTGAGGAATGCCTTCAAGATGGAAGATTCTTTACAGAAAGGATGTGATGTCGCTTCTATTGCCAAAAAGATGCCAAGGTCCGACAAAATCTTATCATACTTTGTCAAAACTGCCGCGACCCATTCGGAATAATAATATCTAGGAGTCAAAAGGCCTCTGGTTCTGAATTCTTCTGGACTCCAGAGTTGGGGACGATAGCTAAAACGCTGCTTGAGAGTTTCATAAAAATGAGATGGGTATAGGCTATGGACGTCGTAAGAAGGGATGAGAAAAACCATAGAGTGAATATCGCCTATTTGTTGCCTTGGCCTTGGCGGCTGCAGAATTCCTTCCAATAATCTGGTTTCTTTAAAAGACCAAGATTTCACATAAGCTAACCTTTCTGCAGACAAGTAATCTCTGGGTTCACAGCCCACCATAGAATGATGGCAGTGTATGCTGAGTGGAAGAGAGATAATACCCCGTCTATAGGGGTTGTCAAATTTGATGACACCCTGTACTTCGCGCACCGATTCCCAGGAGTTGTTGAGTTTTTTCCGATTATGTTCCTTAATCTTCTCTTGAAATTCTTTGGCCTTATTTCGGCGATGCTTCTTAGGCCTGGAAGGAGGAGGGGTATCTTCTTTAATAGGTGGTCTCTGACTAATCGTCTGATAATGTGCTGTGGTCTTCAACCACTCATCCCAATCATATTCGCGACCGTGCTTTGGAGGCATGGTCAGGTCACCTGTGGCAATGGCTCTGTGAATGGGGGATGATAAAGATTTGATCCGTGAAGTGAAGTCGAAAGTGGGAAGTATGGGCTCCTTTATGTAGGCAGGACACTTAGCAGTTGTCTTGAAACGCTTAGATGAAGGCTGAGCAGGGGAAGATGGCGATCCTGTTGCTTGAGGAGTTGTGGTGTGATAAGCTTCAGTATTTGGTAGCTCTTGATGGGATGGTTGATTGGAAGGAGGGTCGATGGCGGTAAAAGTCCTCTTGGTACGAGCCATGATAAAGGAAACAAGCTAAGTTTGGGAGATCTGCTAGGACGACAGTTGCGCGGGTCACGCAAATGGTTGGGAGTTGCGCGGATTGCGCAACAGAATCGGTAGTTACGCGGATCGTGCAACAGAATCGGGGTTGCGCGGGCAGCGTAAGGGCTAAAAAAGCCTTGCGCGACGAAAAGACGTTGCGCGGGTCGCGCAACATTGTTTAGTTGCACGGGGGCGAAAATTTTTGCAAGAGCTTCGCTGTAGAAAGTTTGAGAATAAGGAAAATGAACAAATTCCACTATTTATAGAAATGAAAAAAATAGAGTACGGTCTTCGGGTGCCGGTTGCACGGATCGCGCAACCAGTTGAAGCAACAAGCTGGAGTTTCGATGTGAGTTGATCCTGATTATTTGGTTCAGCAAAACAAAGAACGGATCAAGGGGACATCTGTTGGAGCATAAAAATTATCATCTTGAGAGGGAAAGATTGGCATTCAGGGGACAACTGGTGGAGGAAGACAAGTTGCGCGAGTCGCGCAACCAAGTGATGCAGTTGCACGGGTCGCGCAATCAAGAAGGCAGTTGCGCTGGTTGCACAACGAGGAAGGCAGTTGCGCCAGTCGCGCAATCAACGAAGACCACTGACACGTGTGAAGGGCTTATAAATACCCCACTCTTCCTCTCATTTGAGGGATTGAAATATTTTGGAAACCGAAGTAGAGCAACTGAAGGTAGAAGAGAGAGACAACGATCAGTTGGGCGGACCGCGCAAAGTGTGACATCAGTTGCGTGGACCGCGCAACCAGAATATCCCTTGCGCGAACCGCGCAACCACATTACCAGTTGCGCGGGTCGCGCAAAAGGTCACTCAACTAGCTTGGTGCAGGAGTTTTGCTGAGTCTTCAAATCTTCTTTGAAAGGAGAGATTGGTTGATTAATTCAACATTCCTCCTAAGTATTGGGAGATGACTGAAGAAGCTGACGGAGTGCTGCTGGAATTTCTATCTCCAAGAAGATTAACTAATTAATTCAGTAATTCCTCTTAAGTATTGGGAGATGACCGAAATAGCGCCAAAGTGCTGCTGAAATTTATATTGAATCATAATAATTGCCCTTAAAATAATTCTTTAATCTTGAATGATCTATCTTAGAATCAAGGGATATAGAGAGGATGTAAATGAATTCAATATCAGTAAAGATATGATGATTGTCTTTATACTTTTCCATTGTTATGTTTAAATAAGATAATACCCCCAAATCAAATACAATTCGTTTCCTTGTCGAAACATTGTAGTCTTCACAGTTTGTTCTCGCAAGCTCTTGGAATCTTCTCAGTTTGTGCTCGTAAGCTGTTAGAGTCTTCACAGTTCATGCTCGCAAGTTATTGGAGTCTTCGCAGTTCGTGCGCACAAATTGATGGAGTCTTCACCGTTTTGCTCACAAGATGTTGGAATCTTCATAGTTTGTGCTCGAAAGCTGTTGGAATCTTAATAGTTTGTGCCCACAAATTGTTAGTCTTCACAGTTTGTGCTCGCGAGCTATTGGTGTCTTCACAGTTTGTGCGCACAAAGTGTTGGAATCTTCACAGTTTGTGCCACACGCTGTTGGAGTCTTCACAATTTGTGCTCGTGAGCTATTGGTGTCTTCACAGTTTGGGCGCACAAAGTGTTGGAATCTTCATAGTTTGTGCTGCAAGCTGTTGGAGTCTTCACAGTTTGTGCGCTCTTCACAGTTTCTGCTTGCAAGTTATTAGTTTCTTCGTAGTTTGTGCCCACAAACTATTGGAGTCTTCACAGCTTGTGCTTGTAAGGTGTTAGAGTCTTCACCATTTGTGCTCGCGAGCTTTTAGAGTCTTCACAGTTTGTGTGCACTAACTGTTAGAGTCATCACTGTTTGTGCTCACATGATGTTGAAGTCTTCACTGTTTGTGTGCACAAAGTGTTGTAGTCTTCATAGTTTCTGTTCGTAAGCTGTTGGAGTCTTCACAGTTTGTGCTCACAAAGTGTTGGAGACTTCAGAGTTTCTGCTCGCAAGATGTTAGTGTCTTCACAGTTTGTGCGCACAATCTGTTAGAGTCTTCACAGGTTGTGCTCGTTAGTTGTTTGAGTCTACACAGTTTGTGCTCGAAAGGTGTTGGAGTCTTCACAGTTTGTGCTCGCAAATTGTTGGAGTCTTCACAATTTGGGCTCTTAAGGTGTTGGAGTCTTCACAGTTTGTGTGCACAAGGTGTTATTGTCTTCGCAGTTTGTGCACAGAAATTGTTGTAGTCTTCACAGTTTCTGTTCAAAAGCTTGTTTCAAACAAGAAACAAAAGTGTTTGATTTGGGAGATTATCTTATTTAAACATAACAGAGAAAGAGTATTCAAAACGATCATCATACTTTACTGATACTGAGTTCATTTATATCCTTTTAATATCCCTTGATTCTAAGATAGATTACTTAAAATAAAAGAATTATTATGAGTTCAACAGTCATAGTTAAAAATGAAATTTGGCAGCATAACGTCAGTGATTTCAGTCATCTCCTAGGAATTAGGAGGAATATGCTCTTCTGCTGATTGTTTCCTTTTATGCTTGAACAGAAGGAACTTGGAGACTTCAACAATTTCGGCAGCATAACGTCCCTTTATCTTCACAGACTGCAGGGCAGTCTGGTTGCGCGGACCCGTGCAACGGATGTCGGTTGCGCGGACCCGCGCAAGCCACCACTGCCTTCTCTTCTCACCTTCGACTTCCTCCTTACTCTGTTTCTTCTTGAGAATCTTCAATCTGTCTAAATGAAGGAGGGGAGGGGGTATTTATAGGCCCTCGCACGTGCGGAACCTCGATTTCGGTGCCGAGGGATCCACCTTGCATCAATCTTTACCGTTCAAGGAAATCTTCCCCTGAAACCATCTGCGCAGACCCGCGCAACTGATCTTTGGTTGTGCGGACCCGCGCAACTAATATCGTTTGCGCGGTCCCGCGCAAACGACCTCAAAGACATTTCTTCTTCTTCTTACATTCTTCTTTCTAGTACTTTGCTTTCCAACCTTCTTCTGCTTCAATCCTTGTTGAGGTATAAAAATAAGAGAAGAATTGAGGCAAAGGAAGATCAAAACATTAAGGAAAAGAGATGAATGAAAGAAATGATGAAAAGGCTCAAAGAGCACTTTGCACGGGTCCCGGCAAAGAATATTGATTGCGTGGGTCCGCGCAAAGTATATCGATTGCGCGGGTCCTCGTAAAGTGTATAACGAATGCTCAACAAGAATCCCAAGTAATTTTGTCCCACATCGCTAAGATTAAGGTTTCACACGTGTGAATGCCTATAAATACCCCCTCCCCTCCTTCATTTGGATGGTTCGAAGATTTCGGAGCGAAAAAAGAGCGAAGAAGAAGATCGAAGGTAGGAGCAAAGGGTTCCTTCAGGTTGCGCGGGACCGCGCAACCGATATAGTTTGCACGGGACCACACAAATGATATGCTTTGTGCGGGACCGCGCAAACAGATTTCTCTGCAGTCTGTAACAGCAAAGAGCTGTCATGCTATCAAAATGCTTGAAGCCTCCAAGTCTTCAAGTTCTTCCTGTCCAAGAAAAAGGGAGAATCATCGACAATAGTACCAGAATGCTGCCGGAATATCTATCTCCTTGAAGATTGTTTATCGACTCGTCAATTCCTCCTAAGTCTTAGGGGATGACTGAGATCATTGATGTTATGCTGCCAAAATTTTATATTTGACTATGATAGTTGAACTTATAATAGTTTCTTTATGCCAAGTAATCTATCTTAGAATCAAGGGATATTAAAGGATGTAAATGAACTCAGAATCAATAAAGTGTGATGATTGTCTTTATACTTTCCTCTGTTATGTCTGAATAAGATGAAACCCCCAAATCAAATACATTTGTTTTCTTGTCGAAACAAAATGGCGACTCTGCTGGGGAATTTGTCTTATCTAGTATTAACATTGGAAAAGCAATAAATCTTTTATCACTTTTTGGCGTCTCTCAGACGCCAAAATGATGACTCTCAGTGGGAACATCCTCCCCTTCATCCCTAAGATGGATTACTTAACCCTTTACATACTAATTTCGTGTGCATTTCATTATTGATGGTACCTGAATTCAACCATAAAGTATAACTGATGGCTAGTCTCGCAAGGAAAGTGAATTTCTGCTTCACCTCTACTGGGTTCATAATAGAGTATGCACCGAGCCAAGCCCCAGAGCGCACAGATCCATGTCTTGCAAATGGGCGTAAAATGACTCAAGTAACAGCTGGAGTTGTATCCGTTTCACATCAACTGCAGGAAAGTGAGAGGGATCGGACTGTAGTCCCATCTCGTAAGATAAAAGCAAGGAATCTGAAAAGTCGTAAAGTGAACTCGTCTCTGCTGGGAGCCAGAGGACCGATCACACGCAGTACAGTCAGAAAGAACCCCAAACTCACTCCTCCTGCGATATATCCCGAGCGAACAGCTCCACAGATCACGTCAAGCGATTTTCCGATTCTGGCTGCCTCAAAGACCAAATGGACGGGAGAACAGAAAGGTAAAGCGCTGATGATAAGCTCACCGATGCCCATGTCACCCCCGGCAAGTTCACCAATAACTATGTCGCCCCGATCGATTAGAAGTACAGGGAGCATACAAAAATCGAATGAGGCTCCGATCTCTCCTCTATTTGTAAGCCCTGTCGCATCAACATATTCTCACCTTACTCCAACGACAGCTTCGACAAGCAGTAAAGAAGTCACGGTGCATATGGCTGAGACGAGTCAAGGAAACAGGCCAACTACCAAAGATCGTGTTAACCAGATGGTGGAAGCGCAAAGAGCGCTAATTGATGAATGCCGAAACTTTAGAGAAGCTTTAGCAACTCTGGCGCATAACGTAGCCCAAATAGCGGCTCCACCAATGATGGGAACAACGAATGGACAGGAAAGTCAGCCTGAAGGTTCTCGTCCATAAGGAGTAGGATCGCGAGAGTCCGTTCCAGCAGCAAGAACCATAACACAAGATGATATAAGACAGGTCGTTGAAGAAACTGTGAGAATAGAAAGAGAGCGAGAACATACTAGCCGCTTTAGATACCGAACACTTTATTCGAGGGAGGTAGAGGATGTTCCGTTTCCGGCCAACTTCAAGCATCCAGATTTCCAAAAATTCAATGGGGAGGGGTCGCCAGAAGAACATCTAATGCACTTTATTACCAGTATGGGGAATTTCTCCACAGTACCAAAGTATTACCTAAGGCTGTTCGGGTCGTCGCTAACACACAAAGCATTTCGATGGTATTCCAGCTTGACTCCTGGATCGGTGCGAACTTGGGAGCAAATGCAGGACGCTTTTATGTCAAATTTCTTCTCTTCAGAACGTGATGTCAGCATTACATAATTAGCCTCCATACGACAGCGAGAAGGGGGACCGGTGGAAAAGTTCATAGACAGATGGAAAACATTGGGGGCATTGTGTAGACAACTGCAGGAAGAAAAGGAATAAGTAAAAATGTGCTTGAATTCTATGGAAAAGGGAATCGCATTCGGACTCACCAGCGCCGACATTAGGACGTTCTGTGACTTGGCCACCAAAGCGCATGCATTAGAATTAATGACCCACAAGATGTCAGCATTTCACCAAGAGGTGGTTAGGAGGATACCCAGCAGGACGACTGTGAATACCGTCGATCGTGCTAAGAAAAATCCAGATATAGGGGGCTCAAGGGACAAGAGACTAGAACGAAAAGAAGGGTGGAACCAGTCAAAAAACAGATACAACGGAAAAAGGGTCAGGATGCTTGATTCTCACGAAGGGTTCGATTTCGATAAAGAAGATGTTGTTCCCATGATGAAACAATTACTAAAGGCCGACACCCTAGAGTTACCAGAGCCCAAGCATCCGGAAGATGTAACAAAGACCAAAGAAAGAGACTTTTGCCGTTATCATCGTTTAGTGGGACACTCGACAGAAAATTGTTATACGTTGAAATGTATCATACAGCGAATGATAAATAAAGGTGAGATAATAACCGGCGAAGACAAAGGAAAAAGTATGAGGGCGACGGTAAACATGTTTACAATTCAGAAAAAAGCCAGAGAAGTAAAAGAGAAAAAGGGACAAATGTCGACAAAGAACGCAGCAATGATTACGTTACGATCAGGAAAGAGGGTAACAAGCCAAGTTAAACGGAAAGCAGGAATCATAAGGAAGGAAGTTATTGAAAAACAAAACAGCGATGATAGAAATGAAAACAGGAGCAAAACGGTAAAAGTGGTTTATGATGTAGTTAACCATTTGAAGGGCATATCCGTGCGTTTAAGCATCTATGACGCACTCAAGTTATCAGAGGAGTTTCAACAAAGTTTGATCCAAGCATTGTCCGATCACAGCGCCAGAGAAATTCTGCTGACAGAAATGAAACAAGAAAGACGCAATGAACAGGCAGATTGTCTACCAGTCATCTCATTTTCTGATGACGATTTGATTGGTGAGACGGAACATAACAGGCCACTGATGATAGAGGGTCACATCTGTGGGAAGCGGGTAAAGCAGATTATGATAGACAATGAGTCTGCAGTAAACCTTTTACCACTCTCGATGGTGAGCAAATTGGGTTATCGCCGTTTTGATCTGCGCCTTAGTGGAATGATGATACAGGGCTTCAATCAAGATGGACAACGTGCACTTGGTAAGATTACAGTGACGTTGGGGTAGGAGAATTAACTACTAATGTCGCATGTCATGTCATAAATGCCGTAACAACTACAATCTTCTCCTGGGAAGGCCGTGGATTCATCAGTACAGCATCATACCCTCCACTTTGCACCAATGCTTCAAATACTGTAAAGACGGAATACAGTGTAAGGTGATGGCGGACGCGAAACCGTATACAGAAGTCGAGTCCTTCTTCGCAGACGCCAGTTATTATAAAGGGTTCTCTGAAGAGATGGGAAATAATGATAAAAAGAAGTCGTAAAGGACATTCAAGTAAACAATGTTAAAGAAGAAAGGACAGAATCTTCTAGGACTGCGGGAGCAAGGAAGAAGTTCTATTTTGTACCCAAGTGTCTGAGACAACCGGGGCAGCAAAACAGTTGAAAATTTTGCAGTCTAATTATACGATGCCGCTACCCAACGTTGAAAGGTGTAAGCCATTTTTAGCCGCTCCAGGAAGGTTTCAAGTCAAAGCTAGTACCAAATACCTCGAGCCGATAGAATTTTATGTTGCAATAGAAGCAAAGACCGAAGTCACGAATAATGTATACCACGGAAGGTTGACATCACAGAATCTGGAAAAATACAGTTCAGTGAGCAAGAAGATCATGAGGAATGTGGGTTTTGATTGTAATAAACCCATGAGGCTGAACCACGGAAAGGGAATTCAAATCCCTCTTGGGGTTGACCAGGAAAAGCGAAAGAAATTCCAAGGACTCGGAGCAGAGTCATCAGTGAATATGGTTACGGCCACACAAATGCCAAAACAGGACCCTAAAACGGTCGAGTACCCTAAGATAGCTCTGAGACAAATAGAAGACGGGGGGCAACCGACAATAGACGGCCTGCGAGAAATAAACTTGGGAACAGATGAAGAGTTAAGGAATACGTTTATCAGCGTCAGTCTTTCTGAGCAGGAATCTGAGAAATATGGCCAACTTCTCAGAGAAAACAAAGACGTCTTCGCCTGGACGTATGAAGAAATGCCGGGTTTGGAACCCTCTGTAGCGATGCATCGATTAAATATCTCCAAAGAAAATAAGCCGATAAAGCAAGCACAAAGGCGATTTCACCCAGACCTAATGCCATTAATAGAAGAAGAGGTCAACAAACTGATAAAAGTTGGGTTCAGCAGGGAAGTCAAGTATCTTAGGTGGATATCGAAAATTGTTCCTGTGAAAAAGAAAAATGGACAGGTCAGAGTGTGCATTGACTTCAGGGATCTGAACGAGGCTTGTCCAAAAGATGACTTTCCCCTCCCGATAACGGAATTGTTAATCGATAGTACGACTCAGTATGCTATCATGTCCTTCATGGACGGCTACGTAGGGTACAATCAAATTTGAATGGCGCCCGAAGATGAAGAAGCAACAGCATTCAGAACACCGTTAGGGATTTACTGTTACAAAGTTATGCCATTCGGTCTAAAAATGCCGGGGTAACATATCAAAGGGCGATGAAAAATATCTTTCAAGATATGATGCATAAACATGTTGAATGTTATGCTGACGACTTGGTGGTCAGGTCAGGAGATCATCAGCAGCACCGTGAACATTTGATAGCAGTGTTCCGTCGACTCAGAAAGAAGCAGCTAAAGATGAATCCAGCTAAATGTGTGTTTGGAGTATCTTCGGGCAAATTTCTTGGCTTCGTTGTACGGCATAGGGGTATTGAGATCAATCCAGAGAAGGTTAAAGCTATTCAAAATATGCCGCCACCAACAACGCTAAAGAAATTGAAAAGTTTGCAGGGAAAACTAGCATACATTCGCCTTTTCATTTCAAATCTCGCAGGTAGATGTCAGCCATTCTCTCGGCTAATGAAGAAAGACACATAATTTGTATGGGATCAAGCCTGTCAGAACGCATTTGATTCCATCAAGGAATTGTTGAAGTAGCCGCCAGTGCTGGTAGCTCCAGTAAGAGGTAAGCCACTTATCTTGTATATATCTGCAGCTGAGAATTCTTTGGGCGCTTTGTTGGCACAGGTAAATGAAGCCGGGAAAGAGACTGCTCTTTATTATCTGAGTCGAACATTGATGGGGGCAGAATACAATTATTCTTTAATTGAGAAAGAATGTTTAGCGTTGATATTTGCAGTACAAAAGTTGAGACATTATTGTCTCTCCCATGACATAACTTTGATCTCGAGAGCAGATCCGATAAAGTTTTTGATGACCAGGCCGATGTTGTCAGGAAGATTAGCTAAATGGATGTTATTATTATCAGGATATACTATTTCGTATAAGCCGGCGAAAGCAGTAAAAGGGCAGGCCGTGGCAGATTTTCTTGCAGCGCATCCTGTGGCAGAAAGTGAAAAGATTGACGACGACTTTCCGTACGAACAAGTTATGTTGACCGAATTCCAGAGTTTATGGCAAATGTATTTTGACGGTGCTGCTCGAACGTCAAGAGGGGGTAGGAGTGATATTTATTACTCCTCAAGGTGACCTAGGGTCGTCAGTCCTAGACAATCTCATACGATGGTGTGTTTCTAGGTCGCTGCAAGGGCTGCCAGGGCTGTTACACGGAATCGTTACACCACTCCTCCATCACCCTTTTAATGGTTCATCACTATACAGATACAGGCCTAGTTCATACTCTATACACTGCGGCAAAATTCGTCGTCTCACCGCAATTCAGAGTATGCTCGAGGTCACTACAAAGGGCTGTCAGGGCTGTTACACGGAATCGTTGCACCACTCCCCCATCACCTTATCAATGTAAGCCGACAACACGAATATAGTGTCCCATACCACCATAATCGGCTCATGAGTCTGGTTGCTCACTGGTCACTACGGGGAGGTACGTGACCCCAGCGTAGGCCGACAGCTCGACCACGGTGTCCCATACCACCATGCCTGGCTCATGAGTCTTAGCGGATCGAGGTACCATGGTTAAAAGGGATTTCACTGGTAAGTTTGGTACCCTAGGTTCAAGCAGTGGTGACTAAACATGGTGAACATACATTAGACAGATCGGGTTACTTGACGAACTCGGCTAGCTCGAGCGCACAATAAGTTGAACGATATGAAGCGCATAAGCACTTCGTGTGGCTAACCACTATCGCCAACCGAAGTACGACTCAGGTTCGTCAAACACATCTCACATGGCAAATGAATCTCAGCCACGAATTCAATCCCGTTACCGATTGCCTGGACTATAATCATAGCCCCAAACACAATTAATTACAAAACAATTAAAGCAGTAATGGATCAAGATTTCAAATCATACAATCAAAGTCTGATATTATCTGTTTAGGGCTGTCAGGGCTGTTGCACGGAATCGTTACACCACTCCCCCATCACCCATGACGGATCATACATCGTAAACATGAATGTAAACATATGCATTACATAGATAAAATCATACAATCAGTTGAGCATGTTATGAAGCACAACACAAGCATGAGTTTGTACATATTCAATTCCTAATCACACAACTATACAAGGAAATCATACACATAGTTAAAGGAGTTGAGAATCATATCTCAACACCCTTATACATTACAATTTACTAACTACTACTCATTCAAACTTTTTAACAAACACTTAGACTACATACACCAACATACATGACATATGTTGATCACATAGGTATAAGGCTAAATCCTTTCACTAGGGAGTTACCCCAATCATAACACGCATACACCCATGACGGATAGTCATGGCAAGCAGGAATCGAAGTTCCATATTCATTCAGTCATTTCCACAAACACTTGGGCCACACATTTTAGCATATATAGTGTATATTGGTCGTGGCGTGATTTAGGGCAAATCCTTTCGTCAAAGGGGTATCGCCAATACAACAATCATGAATCCATGACAATTAGTCATGGCGAGCACGAATGAGAATTCTATACTCATTCGGTCATTTTCACAAACACATAGCATACACTATTTCAACATACATGATGTATGTTAGCAAAACATGTATTAGGGCTAACCTTTCGCCAAGCAAGTATCTTATCCATATATAGTATATTCATACAATAAATAATCATGGCAAACACATCTCTAAAATTTATACGTATACTGTACTTTCTAGAATACACAATTTCAACATACATAGTGTATATAAGCAAAACATGTATTAGGGCGAGTCCTTTCGCCAAACAAGTAATTTATACATATATAATATATTCATACAACAAATAATCATGTCAATCACATTTTCAAAATTTATACGTATACCGTACTTTCTATAAATACCTAGAGTATGTAGAATTCCATATTTTTCATCTTTAATCGAAATAGAAAATAGACAGCACTTAGTACATGTGAAATTGCATGCAGATCATGAATCTATCATTATCTGACATTAAAAGCGTTGAAAACCATAACCTATACACCTAAAGTCTGCACCTTTTGTCGTAGAATCGTAACGGAGTCGATAGGTTTGCTAAGCTTTCGTATACGGTAGTTTGGCCACCTAGAGAACGAAGTAGGTTAGCTATTTCATAACCTACAACCATCAACACTCCAAATCAGATTAGGGTTAGGGTTAGGGTTTCTTACCTAAAAATGGAGCCGGAATCGCCAGAAAAGCGAATAGAATGATGCGGTGGAGCATGGATAGCAGTAGGGAAGCAAGGCAGGGAGATTCTCCCACTGCTCCCACACTTTCTCTCTCTTTTCTCTCTTCTTTCTCTAGGGTTTCTCTCAAATTCGTATGGCTGCAATGAGAGAGGGTTTAAGGTCCTTATATAGCCTAAAAACTAACCGAAATAGACTCCAGGTCAAAGTATACTTAGGTTATAACCAAAGTGGGTCAGTTTCAGCTCAACGAAGGACTTCTGGTGGGCCTCCTTGAGCCAAAGGTCAGACTTAAGCTCACCGACACCGGATCTAGGTGGAGTTAAGTTTTCATTTCAGTCGGGATTCCAGATCACGCGTGGCGGGTCAGTTTCAGTTTAACGGTCAGTGGATCTCGATCGGAGATTCCGAGTACATGTAAATGTGTATAAAATTTCTCTTGATCCGAGGGTGTAATTTGGTCTGATTCTGACGGTCTGGTTGCTTAAAACTGATCCGCAAGCAACACGTGCCAGATTACTATTCAAGATATTTTATTTTGAATTAATTTCATATTTCTCACACTCTTTACTCTGAGCTTAAGCGAATAGCACTAGGACACTATCTGGATTTGATTTTCGAGATGATTGTCAAGCCCAGCAAGACGGTCCTAATTCCTTAACTTCGTGTTCATCGGACTTCCGACGTGCGGTCCAGATCTGATACAGAGTTTCAAGATGCTCCCGAGAGCAGCCGGGTAATGAGATTGATCCTAGATTTTAGGGTAACCTAGCGTCAATGATTCTACAAGTTTTGGGTCTTGCTGATCGTATTTAAAGTGATTGGTGCTAATTTCACAGGCACTCTAGTTTAACACTAGCTAAATCTCGCCTAATTTCTAAAGGATTTAGTCCTGTAAGATTTCTGTCTGAGGTGGTACTTAGTCCTTTGTAGTTTGTATATAAAGTGATCCAAGTTATACTACTTAGCTAGTTTAAGATAGTGTCTAGGGTGAAAGTACTTTGAAAAATTGAAAGATCAAGGTGGTGAAGGGTGGGATTTGTGAAGAAAATGGTTTGAAAAGGGATTTGAGGCTTTAATTGAGAGTTTGAGAAGTTAAACCTGTGTTAGGATTGACCCATCGCCTAAGGACGTCTAATTCCAGGTTGGAAAAAATCTGAGCTGTTACAGGACTTTAGGTGTATAGGTTATGGTTTTCAACGCTTTCAATGTCGGATAATGATAGATTCATGATCTGCATGTAATTGCACATGTACAAAGTACTGTCTGTTTTCTGTTTCGATTAAAGATGAAAAATATGGAATTTTACATACTCTCGGTATTTGTAGAAAGTACCGTATACGTACAAATTTTGGAAATGTGTTTGACATGATTAATTGTTGTATGAATATATTATATGTGGATAAATTACTTGTTTGGAGAAAGGACTCGCCCTAATACATGTTTTGCTTATATACACTATGTATGTTGAAATTGTGTATTTTAGAAAGTACCGTATACATATAAATCTTGGAGATGTATTTGCCATGATTATTTGCTGTATGAATATATTATACATGTATAAAATACTTGTTGGCGAAAGGATAGCCCTAATACATGTTTTGCTAACATACACCATGTATGTTGTAATAGTGTATTCTAAGTGTTTGTGAAAATGACTGAATGAGTATAGAATTCTCATTCGTGCTCGCCATAACTAATTGTCATGGATATTGATTGTTGTATTGGCGATACTCCTTTAACGAAAGGATTTGCCCTGAATCACGCCATGGCCACTATACGCTATATATGTTGAAATGTGTAGCCCAAGTGTTTGTGAAAATGTTCAAATGAATATGGAACTTGGATTCCTACTTTCCATGACTATCCGTCGTGGGTGTACGCGTGTTATGATTGGGGCAACTCCCTAGTGAAAGGATTTGGCCTAATGCCTATGTGATCAACATATGTCATGTATGTTGATGTATGTATTTTAAAGTGTTTGTTGAAATGTCTGAATGATTAGTAGTTAGTAAATTGTAATGTTTAAGGGTGTTGAGATATGATTCTCAACTTCTTTAACTATGTGTATGATTTCTTTAGATATCTGTGTGATTAGGAATTGAATATGTACAAACTCATGCTTATGTTGTACTTCTTAACATGCTCAACTGATTGTATGATTTTATCTATGTAATGCATATGTTTAAATTCATGTTTACGTTGTATGATCCGTCATGGGTGATGAGGGAGTGGAACAACGAGTGCGTGCAACAGCCCTGACGGCCCTAAACGGATAATATCAGTCTTTGATTGTATGATTTGAATTTTGATCCATTACTGCTTTAAATATCTGAAATTGAATGTGATTGGGGCTATTGTATAGTCCAGGCAGTCGATAACAGAATCGAATTCGTGGCTGAGTTTCATTTGCCACGTGAGATGTGTTCGACGATCCCGAGTCGTACTTCGGTTGGCGATAGTGGTTGGCCACACGAAGTGCTTATGCGCTTCATATCGTTCAACTTGTTGTGCACTCGAGCTAGCCGAGCTCGTCAAGCAACTCGATCTGTCTTATGTATGTTCACCATGTTTGGACGCTACCGCTTGAACCTAGGGTACCAAACTTACCAGTGAAATCCCTTTTAACCATGGTACCTCGATCCGCTAAGACTCATGAGCCGGGCATGGTGGTATGGGACACCGTGGTCGAGCTGTCGGCCTACGCTGGGGCCACGTGCCTCCCCGTAGTGACCAGTGAGCAACCAGACTCGTGAACCGATTATGGTGGTATGGGACACTATATTTGTGTTGTCCGCCTACATTGATAAGGTGATGGGGGAGTGGTGCAACGAATGCGAACAATAGCCCTGACAGCCCTTTGTAGTGACCTCGAGCATACTCTGAAATTGCGGTGAGGCGACGAGTGTTGCCGCAGTATATAGAGTATGGACTAGGCCTGTATCTGTATAGTGATGAACCGTTAAAAAGGTGATTGGGGAGCAGTGTAACCTTTATGCATAACAGCCCTGACAGCCTTTGCAGTGACCTAGAAAACACACCATCGTCTGAGATTAACTAGGACTGACGACCCTAGAATGGATCATGTTTGGGAATGATACAAGGGAGGTACCTTAGTTTCCCAATCCTGTTGTTTGAAATGGACTAATAACAACTCGGTAATCATGCTCATCATGCATTGCATGTACCTGGAAGATGTGGAGCACTGACGGATGAAAGCATGCCGCGAACGTAAGATGGTGTCACATGAGGGTGATTTGACAAGGGCATACATCATGACTGCATTCATACTTGCATTAATAAGAGTAGTTAGGAGTGTTTGATTGTACTGCTTTATCATTACCGTTTGACTGAGTTGATAACATGTTAACCTATGCTTTTATTGTTCCACTGAGTTGATCACTCACTCCCACGTTATGGGACGGTGTTGTACACACCAACCAGATTTGTTGAGTTTCAGGTGATGGCGATGCTTATGAAGCAAAGCCGGACTACTATGATGTGGAGGAGGAGTTCTCCTACTTGTAGCTCTCTGTCAGGTTTATGAAGACCTGTTATTGTATTGACGGGGCTATGGTACTTGGGATAGTCATTACACTTACACATTTGGTATATTTTAGAAATGTACTGGAAATTTATTAACCTGGTAATGTTATCACACTCTAGAGACTCACCACAGTTTTTATATATTTTATATATCTATCACAGTCTTCCGCTTGCAATTTAACTGTCTCTGGAGTATGATATGCTGTTTTGGCTTAATCTCACTCATGTTCAATACACTAATGTAGACAACATTTAATCATCATTATCTATGTTGCATAAGTGATGTTCTGGAACTCGGGTGTTGAGTTACTACTCGACCCCCAATTTTCGGGATGTTACATTTTTGGAGTCACATTTTAAAATGAGCTGGAAAAATAGATGGACAATATGGATATACAAGAAATTCATCAAGGTAGTCCCTGCACGGTCAGGGTAACACCCCACTAAGATGTTACCCAGGTAACACATATTCCACTCCCAAAACATCCCATTGCTGTGTATGTTTTGACGTGGTGAAACTTATGCGGGCCCGAACATGATATATGTGTTAGATTCACACCGTTTATCCATTTTGTGGGATCATTTTAGGGCATGAAACCAAAAACGAGACTAATCAGAAGCTCAAGTGGGCCACACTAGGAAATAGTGAGAATTGGGTAGTTACCGTTGAAATCTTCTTGGGCCATGGAAGGTTACCATGAAGCTTGTAAGGCTATACTCTGGTATTCTCATCCTTCCGTCAAAGACCGTCCAATCAATTACTCGATACTAAATGAAGATATCTAGCTATCCACGTCAAGTTTGAGTCACCCGATCATAATAAACCAACTAAAAGATGTTCATATCCACTCATTTATACATCAAACTAAGATTCAACTCCATTCATCTTATTTATCACTTATGAATATGCTTAATCTAACATCATAACAACGATGAAAGTAACTTGTACCTGTGAATAGTCACTTAAACCTATCAATATACATATATCACTCCCAAAACTCACTATGTGTTTGTCCATTTATAAAGTTGATCGTATAATAATTCATTTAATCAGGGTTATAATCATCCAATTACTTTAATTTTTGCCCATTATTTCACCATCTATCATACTTGTATCCGCTAAATGAGCCACCCAAACATCAAAATAAACTAGTCATTACGAAGCACATGGGGTACAACTGAAAACCACTAGTTGGTTTGTGTATGGAAAGTGCATACATGCTACTTGTTGATGCAGCAATCTGGTTAGCCCTCCTTGGCTCTTGAACCTACACAAAGAATACCCTGACTCGTGCGAGGGACCCTCTGATGCCTAAGTCAGGAATCTGGGTGTAGTTGAGTGTTGAGGGTTTAGGGCTAGAGATTGTGCGTACCTGTCACGCCCCAAACTCGGAAACCGGGCTCACAAATTCCCGATCGCCGAATCCGGCGCCGACAGCCTCCGTAGTACCCCATTCTCGGCTCCCAGCGCCCATACGCCAGATTCCGATCCTGGGATCCTACAAGGAGGATTTTCAGCATGAATTTTTTTTTGTAATGGAGCATAACCACAAGCATAACCAAGACACAAAACAACAACACCACATATCCACTATATCAAAAACTTTTAAGTACAATGCGGGAAGGGAAATACAATGTAATGATATCAAAGAAAACTCCAAAAGCTCCAGAAGACTGCTGCACGCTCCGAGCTCAACGCTGCTGCAACCTAACGCCACCTGCACGCATCTATCGTGCATAAGCTTACAAAAGCTTAGAGGGTGGTGAAAGTGTGTGTAAGGCGAGTGCCAAGTGTACAATATCAGAGTAATGCGGAAATATGCGGTAAGTCCATAAATGCTATCAGCTATACTAAAGCTATGTAATGCAAGGCATGAATGCTGTCGGTCATACCAAGACCATGCGATGCGAGGCCTATGTAGCCAAAGGTCATATGCGAGATGCAAAGCAAGCGTGCCAGTACTCATAAGTACACATATCAGTATAGTTCCTCTCTGGATATCACCGGGGTCTAATACACGTCACACTGACTGCCTCCTCCCTAGCTGCACAGTCAAGCAAGTGGAAGAGACCACACTATCCGCCTGACCAGTAGTCTGCCAATACCTACCCGGCTCGTCGATAGCGGACTCATTTGCGAGATGGTCAAACTCAGCCTAGCTTATAGCCCCCTCACTCAGGCGGATAAGGCCACACCCCCTTCCAACCGACCACGACACAGTGGGAGACGCGGCCTACTGGTATTCGGCACTCGGGCGCTCGTGTATCCACTCGGTCTAGACGTTGGAGCATCTCCTGGTACCAAAAAGGTTCTGGGACTCTCACCCAAGGACATTCTAAGTGCCCACAGTGCTAGAACAAAGTATTTCCGGTATCCGATACGGTCATCCACGATGTGCCTGTGGAGCCACGGCCCTGATGTCGCTAGGGCGTGCAGTGATCAAGTCACACATATGCGAGATGCATGAATCACACCGTCAAATCATGCAGCAATCCATGCGCGTACAATGCGATAGTGTGGGGCACTCCGCCTCATAAGGAGTCCCCTAAGTGGTCTGCCCAATGGCGTATGCTATGCTCAGTCACTACTCATATCAAGCATACATATGATGCGTATGGGTATGAATCCTGGGTTATACTAAGCATGTTATAAAGTGGTGAACTATCAACAAATGTGGGCCTACTAATGGGCCCTAGGGAGAGTTATAATGCGGACATTAAACCAACATTATTCCACAATGTGGACGTCAAACCAACATTGCTCCCAAGGCATAGCCCGCTATAAGACATCATTACACAAACCATGGGGAAATCATACATTGCAATGGACCCTAAGGACCTCCTGTTGGGCCTCGACCTATGGGCCTTGGATACATCAAGTGGGTCGCATCATATGGGCCTTATATAAATCAAGTGGGCCACATTAATGGGCCTTAGGTACATTGCAATGGGCCATATCCCATGGGCCTTTGAAACATCACAATGGGCCTCGTAACATGTGCCACAAATACATTGAATGAGCCTAAACACATGGGCCATGTATACATCAAGGTGGGCCTCAACAATGGCCACAAATATACAAGATGGGCCTCACAACATGGGCTTTATATATACCAAGTGGGCCGTGTACATATCAAATGGGCCACATCAATGGGCCGCACCAATATAAGTGGTGGTAATGAATCCCACCATTAAAACTCCTAGGGCCCACCATAACATTTATTTCCCAAACAATCTATACATAGGGTCATCAAGAACTTGGTGGCCCAAGGGTCTAATGGCGGACGTTCAATTCACACAGTACGGTGGGGACCACATGATAAATAGCTCTATCTCCTTTTTCTTTTCTTTTCTCTCTTTTT
The DNA here is from genome assembly GCA_021015155.1 of Magnolia officinalis. NCBI lineage: Eukaryota > Viridiplantae > Streptophyta > Magnoliopsida > Magnoliales > Magnoliaceae > Magnolia > Magnolia officinalis. The sequence goes on from JAJHSJ010000011.1 coordinate 37,490,854, forward strand.
TTTTTTTTTTTTTTTTTTGTTTTGGGCCCCAAGCCTTAAGACAAGCTTGCCAAGTGATGAACGGTTTAGATGCAACAAAAGCATCATGGTGGATCCCGTATAGACGGACGTCATGGATGAACGGGTGGGTTCAACGAAGGGCCCACCAACACATATATATATATATATATATATATATATATATATATATATATATAATAAATATAATATAGATATTATATATATATATATACACACACACGCTCACAGCACACACGCACACGCATACAGCACACACACACGCACACACACACACGCACGCACACTACACGCACACACGCACGCACACATGCGCGCACACACCCGCGCACACACCTCACCGTCCACTGCCAGTGGACGGTGACACATATGCATCACTGTGGGTCCCACGTGGGGCCCGCCATAATGTTCATCTTCCATCCAGACCGTTCATAAGGTCGTACGGACCTGGAGGAAGAGGAAAAACAAATTTCAGCTTGATCTGAAACTTCTGCTGTCCCAAAAAGGTTTTCAATGGTAAATGTTCATTCCCACTGTTTCCCATGGTGTGGGCCACCTGAGCGTTGGGTCGAGATGATTTTTGGAGGGGACCCACCTCAGGGGGTGGTCCACCTCATGGACGGTTTAGATATAACATATACATCATGGTGGGGCCCATGGCAGGGGCCGTGGGTCCCTGTCTCTTGGCCGCCCGTCCGTGAAACGCAGCAGCTGCTGCTGCTGCTGTGTCAGTGGCAGCAGCGGCTGCCTTATATTTTTTTTTTTAATTTTTTTTTTTTTTTTTTGAAAATCCAAAATCTTGAGGTTTTTCTGATGTGGGGTCCGCAATAAGGAAATCCGACCATGCCATCGGATTCCATGGTCCATAGCCAACCCATCAAGCCCAATATCGGGCATTTTTCGGTGTACAGAAATGTCAAGGAAGTTTTAAAACGGTGGAAATCATCGTTTGCGATGCTATGGCCCGCCTGAGGGTCAGATTAACCTCATATCTTGGCTCAACGCCTAAAATGTGCTGGCAAATAGGGTGGACGGCGTGGATTGGACGCATACATCAAGGTGGGGCCTACACCAACGGCTCACCCAAATAGCCTTGGAACAAAGCTTATCTTTGTGTTTTCCTTTCCAGCAACGTCCAGACGCTGGATGTTTTTGGGCTTAGTAATACATTTAAGGTGGGCCTTGTTTAGGTGGGCCACCACATAATGGATGGTGTGAGTTCAACACATATAAGATGGGCCCCACCTTAGATGGTTTGGATCCGATACATGCCCTATTGTGGGGTCCATTCAAGTGGGCCACACACTCATAACTTCACAAAAAGAGAAAGAGAGAGAGGAAGAGAGAAAGTGGGACACACGTGTGATGGAGGGACCCCGACACTATGGGCCCTCCCTTGCATTCCATCATACATAAAAAAGAAATCAAAGTGGGCCATTGGCCACATCATAGGATCCCAAGTGAGATCCATACCATTGATCGGTAGGCCTCACTTGGCCCATCTAAGGAAGCATGAAAACTACCCTATCAAAGCACCCACCGGTCGATCTGCTTGGTCCGTTGGGAAGCCAACCTCCTTGTGCTCCTCTTTGACGGTGGAGATGGGAAATCAAGGGCTAGGATGAGAGGTTTTGGGAAGGGAAAGGTGGGCCACACAAGGTCATTTTTTTCTCCATAGAAGGCTTGGACGTGGGAGCTCTCTTTGCTCTTGGTGTTGATGAATGAGAATTAAAGGAGAGGGAGGGAGAGATAAGAGAGAGGGAGAGTAGCTTAGGTAGGCAATGATGGCTTGTAAGAGAGGGTGGCTAGCATTAAATGCTTGTAAGAGGGCTAGGGGTGTAGGGTGGCTATAGCTTAGGGTAGGGGTGTAGGGTGGCTATAGCTTAGGCTAGGGGTGTAGGGTGGCTATAGCTTAGGGTGATGTCATCCATCACCCTCATAATTACCTAGGGATTGGTGCCACATGGGATAGGTGGGTCCCGAAATGTGCGGTCCACGGTCATTATAATGTACGGTCCACATCTTATGATCTAAGCGTCGGATTGACGCACGAGACGCGGTGTTGGAACCGCAGCGACGGTGCGGTCGCACTGATACAGGTCTCGGATTAAACCGACTCGAATCTAAAGGATGTGACTTACGATCGATCGCAACGTCGATTATCAGTCGTGGATTGCCGGACTCCGACGGAAATGATCGCAGGATTCATCGGAACAGTACGAACTAGGATACGGGTCTTACAGTACCTCTCGCCTTTGGGGATGTTCTCATTTATAGGTAGGAAAAGGCGGTGGCGTAGAGGGCGCCCATCCCTATTTTGGTGGGGACAGAATCTTAGTAGGATTCTGAGATTACACGCGATGGATCCTTCTAGATCTTTGGCTAGGACATCGAGGAGAATCGTGTCGGAGATGGTTTCCGCTATCTTCAATGTGAATCACGGGTCGACTGGACATTGGTTAGGTCGGTCTCGGCATATTCACGGAGGTCGAGTTCGGCCTAACATTGGGGTTGAGCTCGACCTGATGCTGAGAGGTCGAGCTTTCTTCCTATTTGGCCGAGAGGCGAGTGTTGGACCGCTGGGTCACGCCTGTTGCTATTAGAATACTTGACCTGGCCTGTTGACGATAGGTCGGTATATTTTCCCCATAATAGTAAGCCCCCCTACTTACCAATTCGCGTAGTGGACTGGATAAATAATATGAATTTTGGCTAAGTCGGGCCTAACATCAGGTCGAGCTAGGATTTGGATCTTGGTCTCTACGCGATAAGTCGAGAGGCCAAGGAAGGTGGACCGCCCATGTGTCTCTATGAGTGATGGAAAGTCGGCAAACGCGGAGCTCGAGGTGGGAGTCCTATGATGGCAGCGTGACGGCGGCGCTCGACCTACGGGTACTTGGTATGTGCCAACTATCCTTGGAACAGGGCTCAAGGCAGTCGTAAGCCACTCTCCTGTGCGTACCCGAGTATTGAAATTTTTCGAGTGTTACCATGAAGTTTAACTTAATATGTACATGTGTACGATACCAATCAAGCTATCCTAACATTACAACTAACCTCCAACGTGAATCTGACTGTTGAGAATGATCTTCATCAATAGATCAATCCATCCAACTGTTGATTTTAAGATAGGACCATCACATTGTTAGAGAAACCTACGTTAAACATCTCAATTTCATTGATAGATAAATCTAACCAACCATCTTAAATTTAAAACTTGGAACCACGAAATCCACCGTTCACTTAGCCTGCAACACCTATCGGTCAATTCTTCACAATCCCGGGTCCTTGCTCTTGCTCCAGTGGTAGACTCTTAGGAGTTTCCACACATGGCTAAGGGTTCGAGTACCCATGGGCGGTGAAATCCCACTAAGGCATGAGTGTGTGGCGGTGTGTGTGCGTGTGTTAAAAAAAATAAAAAAAATAAAAATAAAAATAAAAATAAAAATCTTCACAATCTAGACACATAGATAACCTTCAAATTACCACCTAGACTAGGATGAAAGCCTTGATATCCGTCGATGGTCAGATTTGAATACAATTTGGACATCGGATCGACAGAATCCTTAATTAAATACCAAGGTCTAAAAGTATGACCTAGAACCCTTAATATACTAATTCATCACTTAATCATCACTAATAGATCATTTAACCATTAAGATTATTATTGATTCCCACACTAGCAAGTCCCTAGGACCCATTGGATTGAAATGGGCTAACATTAAAGGAAATCTAGCCGTTAGTTCATTAGGAAATCTGACTTCACCTGGCAAAACAAGTTGTGGGGCCCACCTGAGTTTTAGACCTGCCTGATCTTTGGCCAAGGACTAACTAAAATTGGACCCGAGGAACTTAATGGTCAGATTAGATTTCCCATGGACATCACGGTGGACCCCATGCACATGGTGTGTGTGCACAGGATGTGCGCACCCGAGGAGCACTAGACTGCATGAACTCAGTGTTTTGACAAGGAAACAAATGTATTTAGTTTGGGGAAGCTATCTTATTCAAACATAACAACGGAAAAGTAAAAAGACAATCATCACATTTTATTGATTTTGAATTCATTTACAGATACCCCTTGATTCTAAGATAGATTACAAAGAATTCACTATAAGTTCAGCTGTCATAGTTAAATGTAGATTTCGGCAGCATAACGGCAATGATCCCGATCATCCCTTAGGACTTAGGGGGAATCGATGAATCGACCAACAGTCTTCAAGGAAAATAGAGATTCCGGCAGCATTCCAGCGCTATTTCAGTCATCTCCTGGGACTTAGGAGAAATACGACTTTCTGTCGGTGACTCTTCATTCTCTCTTGAATAGGAAAAACTTGAAGATTTGAAAACTCCGGCCATTTCAGCAGCATGACAGCCCATTGCTGTTATGGACTGCGGGCCAGTTGGTTTGCGCGGTCCCGCGCAGACCATATGGTTATAAGAGCCCAATGCTCGTTTGTGCGGGTCCGCACAATCTGCTGGAGCCCGATGCTCCGCACCTTCGGTCTTCTCCTTTGTTCTTCTTTCACTCCAGAACGGTATTTAAAATGAGAGAAGAATTAAAGCAGGGAAAGATCAAAGCATTTAGGAAAAGGTTGGAAGAAAGGAACAAAAGAATTAGTTCTGAGAACACTTTGCACAGGACCGCACAAAGTATACAGATTGCGCAGGATTGCGCAAAGCATATCGTTTGCGCGTATCCGCGCAAACCATATAACAGTAGTGTAAAAAATGGTTGCGAGTTATTTTGTCCCACATCGCCCAAGTCAAAGTTTTACGCCTATAAAAATGCCTATAAATACACCGTTCTCTCTCTAAAAAGGGGTTCGAAGATTCTGGAGTGAAAGAAGAACGAAGGAAAAGACCGAAGGTGCTGAGCATCGGGCTCCAGCAGATTGTGCGGACCCACTCAAACGAGCATTGGGCTCTTATAACCATATGGTCTGCGCGGGACCACGCAAACCAACTGCCCCGCAATCCATAACAGCAATGGGCTGTCATGCTGCTGAAATGGCCGGAGTCTTTAAATCTTCAAGTTTTTGCTATTCAAGAGAGAATGAAGAGTCACCGACAAAAAGTCGTATTTCTCTTAAGTCCCAGGAGATGACTGAAATAGTGCCGGAATGCTGCCGGAATCTCTATTTTCCTTGAAGACTGTTGGTCGATTCGTCAATTCCCCCTAAGTCCTAAGGGATGATCGGGATCATTGCCGTTATGCTGCCGAAATCTACATTTAACTATGACAGCTGAACTTATAATGAATTCTTTGTAATCTATCTTAGAATCAAGGGTATCCGAGGATGTAAATGAATTCAGAATCAATAAAATGTGATGATTGTCTTTTTACTTTTCCGTTGTTATGTTTGAATAAGATAGCTTCCCCAAACTAAATACATTTGTTTCTTTGTCAAAACAAAGGCATGACAACCCATACCTCTCTCATCCAAAAGTTAACAACATTCATACCTTCCATCCCATTCCTTCTTACACACCCATCTCTCTCTTTCTCCTTACATCTCCCATCTTTCACTCATTCAATCTCATCTCCCTCAATTTCCCTAGCAACCAAGAGAAGAAAAATTCGAAGGAGAGAAAAATAAGCCAAGCGCTAGACCCATTTTTCTACCCCAAATCTCACCATTTAACCATCCAAACTTCATCATCCACCATTGAAAAGAGAGCTTAGGAGCTAAGGATTCCAAGGAGCCAAGAAGAAGGGCTATAAGTGGGTGTTTATAGGGTTAGATCTTTGTTTGTGATTCACGGGACAAGTAGGGCCTACCAGTTAATGGTAGGGATCCCATTTTGGACCCAAGGTGTGGCCAATGGCCCACCATGATATGCATGTGTAATCCATGATGGGGTCATTCTCCATGAACCCCACCATGATGTTTAATTTGATGTCCATCTTGCAAGAGGTCATCTAGACCTTGAATTTGTGGTGGGATGGTATCCCCACCTTGATTTCCTTATTTGAGGGTCCACATGTTTTGGGACCCATCTTGATGTATGTATTATAGCTCAAAGGGAGCTCATAGTGGTGAAGCTCCCTTCCACCACACGTCTCTCTCTCTATCTCTCTTTTTCCCTGTTGAAGGCCCACCCATGATGAGCATGAAATTTATCCACAATGTCCATTTAGTGGACCAACTTGGTGTCCACAGATGGGGCCACATCGATGTCCGGTATGTGGCCAGTGTGATCGGTCGGTCACACAGGCCCAAATGAAGGGAAAAACTCAAATATCAGCTAGATCCCCAGCTACGTGGCCTCATGTGTGGACCCCACTTTGATGTATGTAGGTTATTCACCATCCATGTGGTGAAACCACTTCAGGCGTGGGCCCAAATTAGGTCAGGCCCAGCGGTCAGGGACGTCTAGCAGCAGGGGCTACTAGACCGTCCAACAGCCCACTTGCTGGGTGGAGTTTGGGCTCGGCCCACCTTCTGGGTGACCCACATCCAGTGGGACCCACCGTGATGTGTATTCTATCCACACCGTCCATCCAGAATTTTCATATCATTCCGGGCCATGGGCCTGAGAATGATCAGATCCAACGCTCAACAAACCATGTTTTAGGAAAACAGTGGGGTTGGCGTTACCTTTGGGACCTCCTTAGGCCCACTGTGATGTTTGTGGGAGGCCAGCGGCTGGCCCACCTCCTGGATGACCCACATCCAGTGGGACCCACCATGTATGTGTTTCTGTCTAGGTTGTCCACTAGCCGGACGCTCAGCTGGGCCAGGACGCTGCTGTACTAAGATGGTGGGGCCCATCTGTAATGTGTAGGGCCACCATGAGGTGTACGTATTTATCCAAGCCGTCCATTCACTGGACGTCCAGCAATCGGCCCACCTTCGTGTATGTATTTTATATCCACAATGTCCAGCATGTGTGGGGTCCATTGGTGCCTTGTGGGGCCCCACCTACACCATGATTTATGTGTTACACACTCTGTCCATTCATTTTAGGGCCATGGGCCCCATTGCCTTGAGAGGCCCACTCCGGTTTATAGGTTATACGCTCAACCGTGGGCTGCTTTGTGAGGCCCACTATGATGTATGTGTTATATACATACTATTCCCCCATTTTTTTAGGGCAGTGGACTACCTTGTGAGGCCCACCATGTGTGAGTGATGTGCGCACGCTGTCCATCCGTTCTCTAGATATTTGGAGGGCTGAGGGCCCGTCTTGATTCATATTCTTATTCCAAGAGACCTACCCTAGGAGGCAATGGTGGTTAAATGTCCACCGTTGTAAACCTCTATTGAGGTACAAAAAATATTCCATCTCATTGCATGTCCATTGCATTGGTCAGAGAATTCCATGGTGCGGATCCTTTCCAGGGTTGTGCACTCCATATTTTGGTAAAAAGGAGTGAATGGGGGTATTTTAGTAAAAATGAGTGAATGGAGGCATTTTGGTAAAAAGGAGTGGATGGGCGTTGCCTTATATGGAGGAAGAAGTGGTTGTACACCACTATAAGGAAGAGATTGGTGAACACCACTATTTAAGGAAGAAGGTTGGATGTTGTGTGAAGAAAGAAGTGGTGGTAATCACCACTATTTAAAGAGCGAGGGGCCTATGATGCCTATAAATACCCCTCCACATGCCTCATTTGAGAGGTTGGAAGGTTGGAAGACAAGAGGGATCAAAGTGAAGATGGAAAAGAGGATACAGGAGAGAGAGAGAGTTTGCACGACCCAGCATAACTGAAAAGGGTTTGCGCGACCCCGCGCACCTGGGGAGGGCTTTTGCGCCACTTTGTGAGTTGCGCTACTTCTCAAGGTTGTTGCGCCACTTTGTGTGGCTATTTGTCTTAAAGATAGGCTTTTGCACGCCACTTAATATGGAAATCTGTCTTAAAGAAAGGTCTTGCGCCTATCTGCGCAAACCTCTTTGGAGAAAAGTCTCATTGCGCCTATCCGCACAAACCTCTTTGGAGAAAAGTCTCCTTGCGCCTATCTGCAGAAACGTCTCTGGAGAAAAGCCTCCTTGCGCCTATCCGTGCAAAACCCTCTGGAAGAAGTCCTTTTGCGCCACTTCATGTGGAATGTTGTCTAGACAAAAGGCTCTTCGCGCAACCATTTCTGCAAAGAAGCCCTTTGCGCGACCATTTCTGCAAAGAAGCCCTTTGCACGAGTCCGCGTAACCATTTCTGCAAAGAAGCCCTTTGCACGAGCCCACGCAACTATTCCTGCAAAGAAGCCCTCGACTTTGTGTGGAGGTTGTCTTAAAGCCAGGCTTTTCTTGTCTTGATGGAAATTCCATGCGCCACTTCTCTCTCCCTTTTGTCTTGAAGACATGCTCCATGCGCCACTTCATGTGGGCCTTGTCTTTTCATGTCCTAATGGATGCTCCATGCGCCACTTCATGTGGACCTTGTCCTCAAGACAGGCTTTTCATGTTCTGAAGTCTACTTCCTGCTCCACTTTGAGTGGAGCTATGTCCTAAAGACTGGCTTTTGTGCCATTAATCATGGGTACTATGTCATGGCGTCTACCTTTTACGCCATTCTCCATAGACTTTGTCCTAATACAAGCCTCATGCACTCCACATTCCCTGTCTAAGCTTGTGCACTTCTACCTTCAGACAGATGACCTCTACACTTGCTGGATGTCTATAAATACCCCTCTCCCATCTTCATTTAGAGAGGGCAATGAGAGAGAAGAAAAGTGAAAGAAGATGGAAGCTGGAGAGCCTCAAGGAACTCACAGAGGAGAGAGAGAAAGTAGAGTATGTTGGAAGATACTGTACAACAGAAATATGTTTCCAGATTCTCATAGACAGTGCACCAGTGTTCTTGCCCAAAATGCCCTTTCATTGATCGAGTGCCCCAGTTGTTGGATTCATAAAAGGAAATAAAAGAAAACATGAAGCCCAGAGAGAAAGAGAGCTCCAGGGAAAAGAAGAATCTGTCCGTATGACTGGAAGGATGAATGGAAGGATTATCAGAACCTATCGCACGACCAAATCAAGGGTTTCAAGTCCGCACAACCCATTCGCCTTTGCCATGAACATCAAAAGCGTCGAAATGCTGCCAAAATCACCATCGGGCTATCTTCTCTTTCATTCATTTGCGTTGATTGTTTGTACTTTGTTTTCAGAATCAACGGATATCCGAGGATGTAAATGAACTCAGAATGAATAGATATCTTGTTATCATTGTTCTCTTATTGAATTCTTTGTTATCATTGAATAATTTTCCCAAATCAAAGGCATTCGTTTCTTGTTGAAACAAAATGGCGACTCTGCTGGGGATTCTTTTCAATGATAACTTCGAAAATATTCAGAGAACATTTATCACTTTTTAACGTCTATATAGACGCCAAAATGGCGACTCTCAGTGGGAACATCCTCCCCTTCATCTCTAAAAACAAAGTATAATTTTATTTAATCAAAATAACAAACACTCTGTTCTGAATAGCAAGTATACTGCAATGACTTTTCTCCCGACTAACGTGGTTATCTACTTCACACCCAACGGAATTCCACCAGAAAGTATCAGAGAAGATCAAATCAGTTGTGATCAAGGACAGACAATGCCAAGTAATGTTCAGAATAGTTTCTGCTTCACCCGACGGATGATGGTAACATCCAAAAGATGAAGGGTTCAATCTTCTCTCACAAAGAATATCATCTTACCGAGTATGGATAATGGGTCGATCATGTGCAATACTACGAAGCGCAGTTTTACCTCACTCACTCAGTTCATCCTCCTCGACATGACTACCGTAAACAACATTGAATCCTAAGGAAAGCCCTCAGATGAGAAGTTAGTTCGATTGAATTAGGCACTGCTCGCCAATGAGAAAGAAAATAAATTAACAAATTCATCAGCTAATAGAGAACCCTGGGGGCATCGTATTCACGATTTGACAGAGAAGAAGAATCTTTCGAGATTTGATTATAAAAGATTGCAATCGTGAAGCTACCCAATTTTCATATGAATCAGCTATTTCAAAGTCATAAGAGAACAACAACAAATATTGCCAAAGAAAGAAAAACGAAACAAAGGATCATCAAAAAGTAAAGAATTGAATCTTCCTATAAAGAGAACATGGGTGGTTCTATAATTAAGAAAGTAAAGAAAGGGTTCAGATAATTCAAGGACCACGGGAAACATATAGTTGAAGCAGACGATATACTTCCTATAAGGAATCAATGACTAGCTGCAGAGAAAATCAAAGGAAATGAAGCAAAGAAGAAAAATGTATTCTACTGAAGATGATCGACGATAGTAAAAATTGTCATAAAGAAGACATGGAATAAGAGAGAAAGTAATGATATATGATCCCAATTGGAGATATTCACTCTATAGAAGAACAGGCAAGAAGAAAGCAAGACAAGTATATTCATCATGGGGGCAAACTTTCATCAATATACCTGACAGTTCAGCAAAATATATCATCTCTGAATACTAAGAAGATTCATGGCGTTTTAACTCAGAAGATTCACGGCGTAATTATTTAGGGGCAGACAAAAGTATACAAAATACGTTATCCTTGAAGATAATTACAGTTTCGATTTTGAAGATTATTAGCATAATACTTCCAAATCAAACCAAAGTCTTAGAATACAAATTCTCTGAATGCCGATGTCATACAGATTCCCAAGCATATCAAGTTGAAGTATATTATTATTGTCGAGCACCGACGATGATTGTTGAATTAGATTAGAAAAACTACCATTGTCATCGCCATATCGCTGATGTGAAGATTTTTCTATTATTGAAGTTTATCGGAATTGATATTATTACCAAGCTGAAGCTCCATTCGGACCAAATTTTATAATATCATCAACAGCAGCAGGGGTGATATATCTGAAATGGTCAAGCTATATGTCCTAGAGGGGGGGGGGTGAATAGGACTATGCCAAATTAAAATAAAATCAGCGGAATAAAGATAAATAGATAGCCTTATAATTATAGATCAATTTACAATGCTTAAATTAATTCAACCTCAATAAATAAGAGTTGAAAGATTGATACAAATTCAGTTCTAAGGACAACCTTACACCATAATAAACAAGGGCTTATGGTATGACAACCTTATTTCTAGAACGTCTTTTGAATCAATAACTCAAGCTGAATAGAAATAACTGAATAGTAAGGAATTGAAATAAAGTGCATAAATAAAGATCTAAGTTATTACAACAATCCCCACACTTGTTTGAAATGTAAATTGTTACAACATTCACATCCACACGTACATTCCACAAAATTGAATGATAAATTATATGAAATTTAAGCAAGCATTCAATCCACAAGACAAAGAGTTATAGTGGTTCGCCTGTGTGTACACCAACTGTCTTTCAACAGCCACACAGAATGCTACTCCACTCCTAATATCCTCACACAGGGGATATTAGCTTTCACTATCAAATAGGTTTTCACAGGTTCACCCAAAACCTTTACAATTGTGTCTTTTTAACTTGGGCTTACACAATTCAAAAACCCACACTTCTGAGTTTTCTGGCTCTCCTCAGATAACCACACAAATTGAGATTTTTCTGGCGAATCCCAAACAAAAACCAAAATAGAATGGAATTTACAAAATTGTAAAATACCTGGATTTCTCCTCTTGTAGCTGCCCGGAAGAACCAATTGGAGTAGACGTTCAAATATGGAAGTTCAATGTCCAAAACTCACTTTACAATGGTTCTAAGTTCTAATTAATTTTAAGTTTAATCAACTTAGGGCTAGCTGTATTTGATTTTGATTCGGTGAAGAAGGAATTAAGAATTTCTCCTTTTTCTAATCAGATTGGAATGCAAATCAAAATCAAATAAAAGTTAGCTAACAAAAGGAAATAGATTTATGCACAATATAGCTTAAAAATAAACACAGACTTATCTCAGAGTGGAGCCTTGAATTCACTTAATTTTCAATGAAAAACTCTGAAATTCATGTGTTATTTATAGCTGAAGAAATTCGTCTTCGACTGGTCCTAGGGTCACTACGACTGGTCTTGGAATAAACTGATTTTTGAATTTTTGAGCGCAATCACATCAGACCGTTGTACGACTGGTCGTAGGCAGTCCACGACTGGTCGAGACCCCTCTACGACTGGTCGTGCGACACCTGATTTAGTCGCTGGAGTTTGAGTCGAAGCCTTACGACTGGTCGAAGGTCGAGTCGAGACCATCTCACGACCGGTCGAGCAGACTCCAGGACTGGTCGTAGCCGAACCAGAAAATCTGATAAATTGCAACAATTCTAGGACTGGTCTTGGAACTTCTTAGACTGGTCGAGACAGTGCTAGGACTGGTCGAACAAGGTCTAGGACTGGTCTTAGAAAAGACCAAAATCATGTAATAGAATTCTAATGAATTATGTATCCAAAGTGACCTACCCTAAGGTCAATCTAAGGTTTATCATACCTGGGACATGAGGTATGGACATTGAACACTTCATTTGCTTAGACTTTGATCATTACAAAGCTTGAGTCTTGAGCTTGAGTTCTTCTTCATGTAGCTTGACTTCTTCACAAGCTTTGAAGTTAATGTCACTTGCACTTGAGTCCCGTACTTATATATGAATCTTGAACTTCCACTTGCACTTGAACTTGAACCTTGACACTGAGCTCATCTTCAATATCTTCTACATTGTAGCTTGAACTCTCATGAAGCTTGAAGAATTCTTTGAACTAGACTTCAAGTGTTGACGTGGTGTCTCATACAGATTTATCAAGATATAAACACAAGACATACAAAGAAGTTTTGACACACAAAATTTGACAAACAAAGAGGAATCAAATCATAGCACTTACAATCTCCCCCTTTGTCAAATTTGTGACAAAACACTTCTTGTGACAAAACACTTCTCATAATTCAATAAGATAAGCATCACATTGTACAATAACGAATCATGCACCAGTTGTCATATAAAATAAGCATAAGCATCAACCCCTTTAGACAACTCAACTCCCCCTGAGTTAGTACACCTCAACTCCCCCTGAGTAGGCATATACCCCCTTATCATATCAACCACAATCATAATCCATAAAATTCTACACCAAATTCTCCCCCTTTTTGTCAAAATATGACAAAGGAAGAATCAAAGATAGGATATGAAAGACAGAAAATAGAGATAGCAACTCAGAAAGAAAAAAGTTCAGAGTTAAGAACAAGACAAAAGAGGTAAACAAGGTGAGTCAGAGTACATGACAAAAGAGTGATCAAGTGAAGTTTAAAACAAGCAGCCCCACAACCAAAGAAGGTAAATTAGTAAAGTTATTACAGACCAAAGATTTAACAATCTCAATCTGATCCAGAAGAAGGAGCAGGTATATTAGGATCACTTTGATGAAGGCTCTTCTGTAAGCGCCTAAAATATCTGCGCATATTTTTAAATTGTTGATTGTGGCCAACATTCATCTGTTCAACCTTTTCCTCTAATGCACTTAGACGTGCATTGAAATCAGATGGTTCAAAGTCTGGATCATTTCCAGAATCAGAATCAATTTCATTAAAAATATCGTCCATGTCAATATCATCAGGAGGCAACTCGTCACCTTCGACACCAATCTCAGCTTCAGCAGCAGCTACACCCGCATCAACATTAACTTGACCAGGGGCCAGATCCAACTTCATTTTATTCAGGTTGGAATTGTTAAATATGAGGTGTTGTATAGGAGCCTCACCAACGGGCATAACAACTAACATGTGAGTGGCTAACACATTCAACAGATATCCAAATGGAATATCACCATGACCAGGATGACTACGAATTTGAATGATAGAGGAACAAATCAAGGAGGGCAAACAGATATTAGCACCAGTAATGATTGAGTACAAAATACGAACCATAAACAGAGTCAACTCAGTCTTGTTTCCAGAGCGGGGATATAGATTAGAAGTGAAGATACGATACAAAACTCTGTATTTGGGTAACAAGTATCTGGTTTTAAGGGCATTTCCATTTGCAATCCATGGTGCATTCATGTTACACAATGCTCTAGTAAAAATGCGTTTTTTCGATTCTGACACTTTTCAGCAAGTGCACTAGGATGAACACCATCATCATTTACTTGAATATCCATAAGGCCGAAAATTAAGTGTCGATCAACATGAAATGGCCCTTCTCTAGTATCAATAGTAAAAGTCAGTTGCTTAGCAGAAAAGTCAGATATGCATGCAACCATGGCCTGTGTTATGGACTGGTATGCCGGCCCGCCCAGCGTAAAATGTTTTCCCATCCTACAGATTGAAGGAGAGGAAGGAGACCGAAAGGAGCGATATGGTTTAAATCAACGACTTTTTCAACAATCACATTGCGCATACGCAAATCACGTACATGCGGAGGATCATCTTCAGGATCCCTAAGATGACGTCTAGTGATAACATTTGAACGGGAAGAAGACGCACCTCTATGAATTTTCTTTTTACCTCTAGATTCATATTCTTGAAGAAATGAAAGAAAGTTCAAGAAAATAGAGATGGGTTTCTCTAGATTCAAAAAAAAGAAGAAAAACCCAAAAAGTTGAAGATTATATGAAATAGACAACAATAATCAAGAAATCTAAAAAAAGATTAAGATTCTTCAAGAAAGCAAGGAAAATCACTCTAACCTGAAGAATCGACACAAGGGTTCGACTAGTCGAAGCTCGGCTCGTTGGTGAGGAAGGTTAGAATGAAGAAGAAGAGTTTTTCCCAAATTAAAGAGATCACCGCGCGCACGACTGGTCATAGCAAGGCTGGTCGACCACGTCATCAACCAGTCTTAGACCAAAAAATATATATGCAATTTTCACAGAATTTTAAAATTTAAACATATTAACATTATATACAATATGATACAAAAATGCATGATCAATCATTTAAAATTGCACATACCAAGATCAAATTTCAATTTGTTAAACCTGCTTTTGTCGAGCGGTTTAGTGAAAATGTCAGCAAGCTGAGTCTCAGTAGGAATATTTCTAAAGATACTATTTTTTCTTCCACTAATTCATGAATATAATGAAACCGAATGTCAATGTACTTAGTACGTGAATGTTGGATTGGGTTTTTTGAAATGTTTATCGCACTGGAATTATCACAGTATAAAACCATTGAGTCTTGTGCGATTTCATAATCACTCAGCATACGTTTCATCCAAACCAACTGAGTACATGCATTTCCTGCTGCAATATATTCAGCCTCAGCAGTTGAGAGTGATATGGAACTTTGCTTCTTGCTAAACCAAGAAACCAGACAGTTTCCAATGTAAAAACAACCACCGCTGGTTGATTTTCTATCATCTATATTTCCTGCCCAATCAGCATCCGAATACCCAGCCAATTGAATACTAGTATCATAGGGATACCAAAGACCCAGATTAACTGAACTTGCGACATATCGAATAATTCGTTTAACAACAGTTAAGTGAGATTCTTTAGGATTAGACTGATATCTAGCACAAATTCCAACACTTAAAGCAATATCAGGTCTACTTGCAGTTAGGTAAAGTAAGCTACCTATCATATTACGATACAATTTAGGATCTACATCTTTACCTGTAGAGTCTTTTGAGAGTCTTAGAGTTGTACTCATAGGAGTATCAAAGTTCTTACCATTTTCAAATCGACCTCTTAATCAAGTTCAATGCATACTTAGTTTGTGAAAAAAAAATTCATCAGATTGTTGTTTTACTTGCAACCCTAGGAAATAATTTAATTCACCAACCATGCTCATTTCGAATTCAGATTTCATTAGATCTGCAAACTCAACAGTCATGTTAGTACAAGTTGATCCATAAATTATATCATCAACATAGATTTGAACCATTAAGATATCATCGTTATGTTTCTTAACAAAGAGCGTCTTATCGACACTACCCATCTGAAACTTATGACTTAGTAAGAACTTAGTCAATTTTTCATACCATGCTCTGGGAGCTTGTTTGAGAGCCTTTCTAAAGTGGTATACATAATTGGTAAGCTTAGGGTCTTCAAACCCAGTCGGTTGTTCAACATATACCTCTTCATGTAAGTCGTAATTCAAAAAGGCGCTCTTCACATCCATTTGAAAAATTCTAAACTTTCTAAAACATGCAATAGATATGAAAAGTCTGATCAATTCAAGGCGAGCAACTGGGGCAAAAGTTTCATCATAATCAATCCCTTCAATTTGCGTGTACCCTTGCACAACCAGTCTTGCCTTATTTCGAATGATATTTCCCAATCATCAGACTTATTTTTGAAAATCCATTTTTTCCAATAATGTGTTTATCTTTAGGTCTAGGAACTAGATACCAGACATCATTTCTGACAAACTAATTAAGTTCTTCCTGCATAGCTACTATCCAGTTTTCATCAGAAAGAGCTTCTTTTACGTTTACCGGTTCAATCTGAGATGTAAAGCACACGTAATTACATATGTCTTCTAGTTGTCTATGAGTGCGCACACCAGTGAGAGGGTTTCCAAGAATTTGATCAGTTGGATGATCTTTAACAGTTCTTAATTCAGAATTAGTTTCACTTGATGAAGTATCTGGTTTTTCATATATAAGAACTTCATCATTATCTGAACTAGGGGCAGGTGTATTCAAGTGATCGTCAATTACAACATTTATTGACTCTTGAATCACACCGGTCCTGTTGTTCAGAACACGATATGCACGACTGTTTAAAGAGTATCCTAAAAAGATCCCTTCATCACTTTTAGTGTCGAACTTTCCCAGATTTTCACGGTCACGTAAAATATAGCACTTGCTGCCAAAAACTCGAAAGTATTTGACAGTAGGCTTTTTCTCAAACCACATTTCATAAGCCGTTTTATTATTAGATTTGCAAATATAAACACGGTTGATAATGTAGCAGGCGGTATTCACTGCTTCAGCCCATAAATTTCTAGGGAGCTTCATGCTATTCAACATAACATTTCCCATTTCTTGAAGCACTCTATTTTTTCTTTCCACAATACCATTTTGTTGTGGAGTTTTGGGCGTAGAGAATTCATGTGATATTCCCTGATCGCTACAGAGTTTCTCAAAACTGCTATTTTCAAACTCGGATCCATGATCACTTCGGATTTTACTGACTTGAAAACATTTTCCAGTTTGATCCGTTTGATAATCTTTTTCACTTCATCAAGAGTTTCTGATTTGTCTCTTAAAAATGAAACCCAAGTGTATCTTGTATAATCATCTAGATGACCAAGATGTATTTTTTGCCACCTCGACTTTCCGTTCTGGTTGGTCCTATAAGATCCATATGGAGAAGCTCGAGTGGTCTAGATGTGGTATTGGAGTTCACCTTTTTGTGAGAGCTCCTAGTTTGTTTACCATACTGGCATTCACCACATATTTTATCTACTTTTTGCACTTTAGGTAGACCTCTAATTAGTTCTCCTTTGCTTAATCTGTACAAATTTCGGTAGTGTACATGTCCAAGGCGTTTATGCCATAATTCTGTCTCATCAGTATGGACCATGTAGCACGTTTGATTAGATGAGCTTCCATTGCATACTATATAGCAGTTTTCAGAAGTTCTGCGACCAGTTAATATTACAGAACCCTTTTTATCTATAATCTCACAACCTTGATTAGAAAATTTAACACTATGGTTGTTGTCACATATTTGAGATATGCTTAACAGGTTGTGTTTTAATCCCTCAACATATAAAACATTCTTAAATAAGGGAAGATTATAAAGTTGAACCGTACCTTGGCCAATAATCTTGCAGTTGCTACCATCACCAAATGTGACTGACCCATCAGTCATATCTTTTAGATCGGTGAATAAAGCCTTGTCACCTGTCATGTGCCTGGAACATCCACTGTCTAGATACCATTTTGAATGGCTTGTAGCTTTGAACGCAGTGTGGGCAACCAAGCAGGCAACTTTAGGAACCCATTTCATAACTGTTTTGGGTTTAGGAACATAGTTGGTCTTCTTTTGTCTGATGTTGTAAGAATGACCTACTGAGTTAGATTTTAAGAGCTCCTTAAGTAAATCAACTATTTTTTCAGCAAGAGGATTTTGATCTGATTTTTAAAATAGCTGCTTTTAGTTTTTGAAAAGTTTTTGTATTTTTAGAAAAATTTTGATAGGCACCTTTTCCTTTTGAGTTAGAAGCTTCTCCTTTCACAAAGTTGGGAGGAGTATTCTTCTGTTTAGAAGATGTATTTTTATCATAGCCCAACCCGGATCGATCGCCACATTTTCTTGATCCGGATAATAATTTTTCTAACTTTGGATCACCTTGGGCATATCTCCATGTATCCTTCAAACTCAGAAGAGAAGATACTTCATTTTTAAGTTTTTCATTTTCGAATTTCAAATCATTAATCAAGGAGGTTTTGAATTCCAAATCACAATTTGATTTTTCGAAACAATCTGAAATATGTGATTTTTCTAAAACAAGAGTTTCAAAACATTCTTTGAGTTTAGAAAACTTTTCTTATTGAAGCTTAAGTTTGACAGCAATTTTACAACTTTCCTTATATAAGGCATTATAAGCATCTTGAAGATCTTCTTCATTTTCATAATCACTATTCAAATTTTCTTCACTTGTTGAATCATCGTGATCTAAAAAAGTAAACTTGGCTAGAGTCATGAGGGCTTTAACTTCATTGCCCGACTCGGTTTCAGAATTTTCTGATTCAGAAGAGGCTTCAGAATCAGACGATTCATCCCAAGTAGCCAACATACCCTTCCTTTTGGGTCTGTCCTTTTTAGGACATTTGTTTGCTAGATGCCCATACTCTTGGCAGTTGTAACACTGACTGTCTTTCAAAGACTTCCAAGTTTTGGTCTTAGGTTTGGATTGTTTCTTTTCATTTTTCTTTTGAAAATCGACCCTTTTCTTACTTTTGAAAATTTTATAGAATTTTTTCGCTAAAAGAGCCATATCATCTTCAGAATTTTCTAAATCTGAGTTTTCTTCAGACACATTTTTAGAAGATTTCAAAGCTATAGATTTACCTTTAGGAGCTTTAAAGTTTAACTCATAGGTTTGTAAAGAACCAACTAGTTCTTCTACCCTCATATTGTCAGTATCACGAAGTTCCTGGATCGCAGTAACTTTAGAGTTGAACCGTTCAGGAAGTGAGCGTAGTATCTTTGCACACACTTTACTTTCTGGAATTTTATCTCCAAGACCCCACATTGAGTTTACAATGTCATTTACTTGTGTAAAAGTCCATAAATATTTCATTTTCCTCCATATGAATTTCTTCAAATTTGGCTGTGAGGAGTTAGACTTTAGATTTTTTGACAATTGATGTACCCTCGTGTGTCATTTCTAATATATCCCAGGCTTGCTTTGCAATATCACAGGATATGATTCTTTTGAACTCATCCACTGATAGTGCGCAACTGATTGCATTTAGTGCTTTTGCATTGGCACTACTTTCATTTTTCTAAAGTGTGGACCTGGAAGTATACAGAGTTACTCTCATTGATTTTGATCCATTGATACCAGTTACTTCAATGGTAGGAGGGCTCCATTCAGTCACTGTGGCTTGCCACACACTCTTATCCATTGATTTGAGGAAGATCCTCATTCGGGCTTTCCAATAGGCATAGTTGGAGCCATCAAAGGGTGGAGGCCTAGTGACTGATAGGCTATCAAAATTTGACATCTTATTAATATAGCTTAGATCGTTAGCTCAGGAAATAAATCCAAATAAAAAGCAATAAGAACGAGCTATTAGGCTTTGATACCACTTGAAATGGCCAAGCTATATGTCCTAGAGGGGGGATGAATCGGACTATGCCAAATTAAAATAAAATCAGCGAAATAAAGATAAATAGATAGCCTTATAATTATATATCAATTTACAATGCTTAAATTAATTCAACCTCAATAAATAAGAGTTGAGAGATTGATACAAATTCAGTTCTAAGGACAACCTTACACCATAATAAACAAGGGCTTATGGTAGGACAACCTTATTTCTAAAACGTTTCTGAATCAATACTCAAGCTGAATAGAAATAACTGAATAAGCAAGGAATTGAAATAAAGTGCAGAAATAAAGATCTAAGTTATTACAACAATCCCCACACTTGCTTGAAATGTAAATTGTTACAACATTCACATCCACACGTACATTCCACAAAATTGAATGATAAATTATATGAAATTTAAGCAAGCATTCAATCCACAAGACAAAGAGTTATAGTGGTTCGCCTGTGTGTACACCAATTGTCTTTCAACAGCCACACAGAATGTTACTCCACTCCTAATATCCTCACACAGGGGATATTAGCTTTCACTATCAAATAGGTTTTCACAGGTTCACCCAAAACCTTTACAATTATGTCTTTTTAACTTAGGCTTACGCAATTCAAAAACCCACACTTCTGAGTTTTCTGGCTCTCCTCAGATAACCACACAAATTGAAATTTTTCTGGCGAATCCCAAACAAAAACCAAAATAAAATGGAATTTATAAAATTGTAAAATACCTGGATTTCTCCTCTTGTAGCTGCCGGGAAGAACCAATTGGAGTAGACGTTCGAATATGGAAGTTCAATGTCCAAAACTCACTTTACAATAGTTCTAAGTTCTAATTGATTTTAAGTTTAATCAACTTAGGGCTAGCTGTATTTGATTTTGATTCCGTGAAGAAGGAATTAAAAATTTTCCCTTTTTCTAATCAGATTGGAATACAAATCAAAATCAAATAAAAATTAGCTAACAAAAGGAAATAGATTTATGCACAATATAGCTTAAAAACAAACACAAACTTATCTCAAAGTGGAGCCTTGAATTCACTTAATTTTCAATGAAAAACTCTGAAATTCGTGTGCTATTTATAGCTGAAGAAATTCGTCTTCGACTGGTCCTAGGGTCACTATGACTGGTCTTGAAATAAACTGATTTTTTGAATTTTTTGAGCGCAATCGCATCAGACTGTTGTACAACCGGTCGTAGGCAGTCCACGACTAGTCGAAGGCAATCCACGACTGGTCGAGACCCCTCTACGACTGGTCGTGCGACACCTGATTTAGTCACTGGAGTTTGAGTCGAAGCCTTACGACTGGTCGAAGGTCGAGTCGAGAGCATCTCACGACCGGTCGAGCAGACTCCAGGACTGGTCATAGTCGAACTAGAAAATCTGATAAATTATAACAATTCTAGGATTGGTCTTGGAACATCTTAGACTGGTCGAGACAGTGCTAGGACTGGTCAAACAAGGTCTAGGACTAGTCTTAGAAAAGACCAAAAACATGTAATAGAATTCTAATGAATTATGTATCCAAAGTGACCTACCCTAAGGTCAATCTAAGGTTTATCATACCTAGGACATGAGGTATGGACATTGACACTTCATTTGCTTAGACTTTGATCATTACAAAGCTTAAGTCTTGAGTTTGAGTTCTTCTTCATGTAGCTTGACTTCTTCACAAGCTTTGAAGTTAATGTAACTTGCACTTGAGTCTCGTACTTATATATGAATCTTGAACTTCCACTTGCACTTGAAGTTGAACCTTGACATTGAGCTCATCTTCAATATCTTCTACATTGTAGCTTGAACTCTCATGAAGCTTGAAGAATTCTTTGAACTAGACTTCAAGTGTTGACATGGTGTCTCACACAGATTTATCAAGATATAAACACAAGACATACAAAGAAGTTTTGACACACAAAATTTGACAAACAAAGAGGAATCAAATCATAGCACTTACAATATCAATCATGACCTGTTATCTTTAATCATCGATTTGTTATCTTCAACAAAGCCTGTACGATCAACTATCACGTCAGCGACAACAGTTTATCATTCAAGGCAGCCTAACCAAGCCCTATACGACCAACTATGCATAAGGCCTATCACCATCGTCATTCGGGCAGCAGTGAGAATCCAGTGGCCCTAAAAAGCCCATGAAGGTCATCATATGCATACACATGCGGGCTGCGGATAGAGCCAGCGACTAAAAGCCCTAAAAGGTGAAAAAGTCCTCAACGGCCAGTCACGCGTAACACCAATGCCGTCTATATAGCTTTCTGACAGCGTCACGAGGAACGGATGAAATTGCCCTCCGTGAATGGGTCCGACCTTGCAGATGAAGAAAAAGTGGGCAGCAACATGCGCTCTTTAGCCATGTCGATAGATAGGCCAACCATACATAAGACCCCTAGATCTCTGGCTTAATTTCAATAGTAACTCATGAGGAATGGCCTAAACCTACTCATTGATGGATTGGCGGCCTTGGATTGGGTACCCCAAAGGTAGCCTTGTGAGCCCCGTGAACTCTAGAGAGTTACTGTGGCCAACCCCGTGCGTAAATCCAACCGAGTTCATGGCCCCGGTAGCTTCACTAGGCCCCTCTGATGGATCGCAGTTTGTAAACTCACCAGGCTGTGAGAAGTCCAGCGAACTCATAAGAGTTACAGAGACCATCACATGAGACCCGACTCCCCTACTCAAGAGTCTATAAAACTGCGTTGTTCCACTACTCAAGAGCTTAAACTATGTGTTGCTCCACTACTCAAGAGCCTAAAATGTGTGTGTAAGTCCAGTCCAATCAAGTCCAGTCCAGTCCAGTCTAGTTTAGTCTAGACTAGTTAAGTCAAGTCCAGTCAAGTCAGGACAAGTTCAGTCTTGTCCAGTCAAGGTACGGTCAGTCAAAAGTACACTAGCTCTACTGCTCAAAAAGCATAAACTATGTGTAGCATTCAAAATGCTGCAGATACATATTTCACTTTAGATACGCTCAAATATGCAATTGCCTGATGAAAATTTTAAATATTGAGTAAACAACATACAAAAATGCGTTTCTCTTGAATCAGGTTCAAATCACAGCAACAGCAAATGCCTTCAAAATATTGACAATTATTTACTCAAAAGTTCAAATCTTCAAGATCAATTAATATATTGATAAGAGCCATGAGGTCTTTTTGTCTCTTGCCTTCTTGATGATAAAAAAAATATTATCGCACAAGATTCTCAAAGGCAGCAGAGAATAAGCTAGTGAAGAATTATCATTCTCTCCCGAACAATTTAAAGATTCAGATATATTCTTTGGATTCGTTAAAGGAGCAACAAAGATTATCCATCTTTCAAGGGTATCAACAAGCCTCACTTCAGAAGTATTATCTTCTGAAGAAATCTTTATGCGAAGTTGACTTAGAAAGGGCGCAGGATCTATGTCTTCAAAGTAATCCATGCCTATCCATGCGTTGGTCTTTTAATAATCTCTTATGTGAGACAGAGGAATTCATATGTCAAGAATTATGAAGCATGGTTCAGTGTGAGCATTCAAGAGTTATTTTTATATCAAGGCCCAGTTATATGGCCCGATGCCGTAATTTCTCATTGCTCTAGTAATGATATCGCAAGACTCTGAGTACCAGATCTGATGGAGACAAAGAACAAACGGAATCATCATCAGTAACTTCTATGGCCTTCGGAAAGTTATTAAATGGAAATTGAAAGAAGTCTTATCTATTTTTCAGAATCAGTAAAGATCCAAGGAAAAGTCTATGAAGAAATGCCAAGGAGCACAAACAAGAAAAGACTCAACGGTCAAACCTTTGGAGCTGGAAATGATATCTCCAAAAGCGCGATATAATGAGCAAAGGATGCAACAAATGCAATGTGTAGCACGATGACAAGCACAAAGAAGAAATGATTAAATCATTATCATTAAAAAAAAAAAGAAGCTTTCAATATATTTCAAAATTATAAATACTTCATGAAGCTAAATTGGAAAATTATAATGTCTTGAGATACTAATTCCGACTAATTTGGCAGGAAAGACTATCATTCGAAAGCTTGGGTTATGCAGATCAGGAATAAAGGAGATAATTGAAAGAGATTGTTGCAATAGGAGCAGCATTAAAGAACAACTCCCTAGACCCAGAGTTCAAAGAAAGAATGACAGGAGTTGATCAAAGAGACTGTTGCAGCAGCAGCAGCATCATTGAAAGATAGTTCTCTGACCAAGATACTCAGAGATGAAGTCACCCCAACTATTACAGTAACGGGCTTCTACGGAAAGAGAATTTTATCCTCTTTAGTGAAGCATCCGCTCGATACTGCATTCAAGCCTTCCATTTGAACGCGAGCATTCCAGTCTTCCATTCGAGTGTGATCATTCAAGTCTTCCGTTCGATCGTTGTAACACCTCATATTTTCTATACTCGGATGTTATTATGGAGATCTAAATAACTTTACACATGTGTGAGAATACATGTAATCTAGACCACACACCTCCATCCAACGATTCTCAATCTATCCATCCTGACCATTAGATTCAGACTATGACAACCACAACGTATCTACAAGGTACTTCAAATTGACCCTTGACCTTTCAACCTAAGATTACATCAACAATGATAATCCAACCCATTATCTAAAAATTTGCTACTTGAAGTGAGTAACGACATACTCAAGAAACACCTATCGAAACGGTTACAAACATAAACCAATCTCTCAACTTCGATCCTAAATCGACTTAAACTATCTTCACCCTGACCAGGGTGTTGCAAGAGCCAACCATAAAGTCGGCGTCGACTACGGACTTGTAACAACTCTGCAATTGAAATTCCTGAAACTTTAACCTTTGATAAATAGATCAACACAATTAACCTTTGCTAATAATAAATTAAACCAAGAAACCCAGTTAGACCCTTAATCCAGTTGATCTCTCAACCAAAAGCAAGTAATTAACTTACATAGACCAACAAACGATGCAGATTTCACCAAGCATTATGTGGACCCCACCTGTTAATTCACGCATGTACACAAACCATTGCACACCCGCGGAACATGGGATAAAATACCGGGTCAAACGGAGTTTGACGCGATAAAAATCAAAAAGTAGGAATTTCAGCCATTTTTCCTGCTGTTTGAAATTCAAACAAACTGGGATCATCCATGCCCCGAAACGGCCCACCGTCACAAGTCATATTCACAATTAGAACCGTTCATCATGATCCGTGGAGCCCACCAATCGTAACCACGTCCGAACTATACGTGGTAATGCCCGCGTACGTGCACAATCGTCCACCCTGATCGGCAATGCAAGTACTCTCGCTGCATGCTGAAATCCACGTCGCTCAGATCCACGTCAGTGGCACCTCGTTGGCAAGTTTGTTTGCTCAAAATACTCAGAGCTCTCCCACGCATCACGGCATAGTCCTCATCACACATATGGTTTCCAAAATAAGCTACCTATCCGGCAAAAGGCGGAAGGAAGAAATGTCGTTTTTAGCAAAATCTGATCTCAGCCACTCCTCAACTCCTAGAAGGTTCGTTCGAGTGATCTGAGGCGTCAAAAATAGGGCAACCAGATATTTCTCCTAACGGCTTAGATAATGACGAGAAATTAAAACACTACAACTGTTTTTGGCTGCCGCAAGTCTTCCTAATCAACGACTCTCCTTTCACCTTAAGATGGACCCCACAAACCTTCTAGTAGAGATCATAACCATTCGGACGACCCTGATCTATGAATCAACCGACCAGTTAGAAATCGGCTTGATCATCAGTTCATCTTCTTCAAAACAATTAAAAAACCCAACCTCCTTAAGACACGTCTATTGATGAATCTAAACCGTTCAATGTGTGGCCCATGGTCCCAGAAGTTCATCCACGCCGTCTGATCACAGCCATGCGAACGATTTCTAAAGAGATCGCCAACCGTCTCTCTATGTTAACCAAAAAGAAAACATGGTAGTTGTAACTAATCGGACGATTTGGAGCCGATCCTTCTGGACGTTCTCCAGGCTATAAATAGCAGTGGGTTAGGGCAAATCCAAAGGAAGAAAAGAAGAGAGAAATAGGAAGAACGAAAGAGAATATCTGGGCGGCGCTGGTACGAGTTGCAGGTCAGGTTGCAACTCGACTTAGCTTGAGTCGTCACGTTTGCTGAAAGAAAGCTGAGAAAGAGGAAGAAGATATTCAGGGAGAAAAGAGTTTGTGAGAAAAATAGATGAAGGGAGGGGGTGAGTAGTAGCTGCTGGAACCAGTTTCCAGTTGCTACTTGACTCGGCCATCCAAAACGTGAATCCCAACTCGGTCCGCACCCTATTGCAAATGGATTTCATCCCCACCGAGCAGGATTGCGGGTTTCTGTCAGGCAGGGTCGCCTTCTTTCCAGAATCGGGCAGATAAATGAAGTCCGAACTCGACTCAGACCTTCACAAACCTGCGTCAACTACAACAGCAGCAGGTCGTGTTCATATCAGCCAGACACAACTGCTCTGCGCCTTCACACTGATCAGCTCCAACGGCGGCTATCAGTGGTAGATCGGGAAGATCCAACCTATACACAGAACCTCCTTGACCAGCTCTCATTACAAGTACCTGATCATTGTTTTAATCAAACATCGAGCTTGAGTCGTCGGCGAATTGCTGTACTATTGACTCGACCAACCCCTGTTTGGCAATGGATGGGGTTCTGATGTAGTGAAGCCTGCCCGATCCGCTTCACTCTACTTATTGTAGAAGACGCTGCTCAGGATGAGGCTAAACCCGTGTAACGCCCCGACTTTTAAGGACCCGAGTACACGACCCGTTTCCCAAAAACCCGAGTGTTAACCTTAAAGGATGGTCAAATTCAATATATAATAATTTTCTTTTATCAGAGTTAACAGATGAGCGTAGGATGGACAAATCAACATAAGAAAATTTTCATTTACATTTGAAGTATACAAGAGTTGCCCATAATGACTTATACAAACCAATATCTCCATTCTTACAAACACAAAATGAAATAATATTATGTGTGAAACAAAGTAAATTTGCAACAATCTTGAGCTGTGAAATCCTGTAGCAGCCCTTAGTAAATATAATCATGCACCATTGTCAACCATAGCCTGCTCCTCACCAATATGAATGTGAACATTATTAGGGCCACCTGTGCTACCTCTACGGTTATATTTATTTGATGGATGAGTAGCATACTCAGTGTGAACTCCCCTCAAGATTACACACCACCGCATTAGGTAAGAAATAGTATAAAACATCCAGACAACCAAAATAGAGTAAATGCAGTTTTATTAGATGCATGAATGCAATCGTCGGCCCAGGTAAAACATCCAGACGACCTATGTCCAGGGGAAAACATCCAGACGGCCTATGTCTCGGGTAAAACATCCGGACGGACATTGGGGTCATCACCCATGCAATCATCGAACCTGGGAAATATCCTCCAGTCGGGTCACCATGGATAAGACTGGTCATCAGCGTAACATTCAGTGTAATCGTAGGGCATGATAATCCGAGTCATTATTACAATCGAATAACTGGTCATAAGCGCAACATTCAGCGTAATCGCAGGGCAGAGTGATCCAAGCCATCGAAATATGCCATGTATGCATGATTTGCCAGCCCATTATTAGTCCATTTACAATCAGCGAATTTAAATAAGCTCAAAGGTCACTATGAGGAGCGTATAGCCCAACGTAGGTCGACGGCTCAAGCATAGTGTCCCATTCCACCATCCCTGGCCCATGAGGCTACCACCTTAGGATGTTTAATGAATCTCAATCGACTAGTGGCCAACCATATTACAGTATAGGGGCTTACCATCGCATGGTTGCATGGTATAAAACATCGAACCCATCTAGGGCAAGTACCAAAACAAAACCATGTAGGACGAGTATCAAAATATGTCACATAGGGCCGATATTAAAACCATACGATAAAGACCATCCTTAAAAACTATTGGACACAACAACCCTGGATGGTAGGCCCACATCAATGATCCATCTAGACCATCATTCAATAACCACCAAGTCGAAGGTCCATTACGATCACAACTAGTCAAGTTACATCCCAAGTATGGATGTATATTCATATGTGGGAATTTCCCACTAATGTACCAGTTTAAGTTCCATAAGAAATTCACAAGCATGAGCAATTATACAGGATAATCATAAACCATGTAATACAAATATTCAATTTCTACCAGCTAACACATGTGATTATAAAGGGAGATATCAATCATAAATTTAAAATAAAAACTATAACTTAAGCTAATGAGAAGATGGAAAGCTCAAGGAGAAGAATCATCACCTTATACTTCGGATTCCCTTTGTGTTGCTAAGTGCTTGCGCCCTTAGAATCAATCCTACCATAAATTATAAATTTTTGCATATGAGATCAATGTTCTACCAAGTGTCTATGGTCAAGATTTATACAACTTAGGGTTTGGATTACTTCTTAGGGTTTTAATATAGGATTAGGGCATCACCTTAGGTTTAGTTAAACGCTTTAGATTTTAGAATTTGAATACTAGATTAGTATCACTACTCTTATTAATTTTGTGCGGTAGATCGAATAATATTCTTAGTAGGAGTACTAATCCCTTATTAATGATGGCTCCTAGGTTCTTATTTAAATATACCGTCGTTATCTAATATCCCTATAATGACTAAAATCCCCTAAATAATGTAAGTAATAATGATCGAATCTTTACTAACGATAATAATAAGGGCTAATACTACTAGTTATATTAACAAGTATCTTATTAATCCCATACGGAAAAATAATAAATAATTCTAGATGCTCGTAGTTATGATTATTAAAAATAATGGATACTAGGAGCTGCCCTGGGTTATGAAGTTCTTAACATTAGATCCAATTCTAACGCATTGGTTAGGGTCAAGGTCTTAACCTAGGTTGAGGGTTTTAATGTGGGATTAGGGTTTTATTTTAGAGTTTAGTTGTAGCAAACTCTAGGATTTGAATTTTAGTTGGCACATAACAAATTAAATATTGATTTAAATAGTTAGAAAATAATTATCGATTTTTGTTTATAATCAATATAAATTAACATAGTAATAACAATTGTTATGATGATGTTAAATACTACAATCTATTACTAAGGACAATATTTAAGAGAGTCGATTAAAATACTACTTATTTGATAAATAAAATTCTTGTTTATAATAGACAGTTATAGCATAATTAACCTACCAATGCTCTAAATGGAAATCCCAATGCAATGGATGAGAGGAAACGCACCTAAAGTTTGTTCGACTCGGATCAACTCAATTTGGTACCCGAGTTGACTCAGCTCAACACAACTCTCTCTCTCTCTCTCTCTCTCTCTCTCTCTCTCTCTCTCTTTCTTCTTCTCCTTCCTTTCTTCTTCTCTTCCTTTTGCTGGAACGTCCGCCACAACTAGACCAGACCCAAGCTCCACTCGACTCATCTCAACTGAGTTGAACCAACTCATTGATTAGTGAGTCAACTCAGCCCGTCAGCTCAGTGCTTCCAAGCACCCCCCCCCCCCCCATTCCTCTCTCTATTCTCTTCCTCACTCCCTTTCTTTCCTCCTTCCCTCTTCACTCTCTCCCTCTGGCCAGCAGTAGCAGGAAAGAACCCAGCCCAAACCTGACTGGACCGAGTCAGCAACTTGATGGGTTGGGTAGCATCATGGTGCAACTGCACCACACGCACCCTCCCACTCTCTGATTCTCTCTTCTTTCTTTCCCATTCCTATCTCTCTCATTTCCCCTCCTTGCTTTCTCTTTCTTCTACCTTCCTCTCATTACTCCATCCTCTTCCAGCCAGAAACGCCCAACAATCGGGCTCAGGCAGACTCGGTTCGGTGGTGCAGCGCAACAGTCGCACCACCCCACCTTCTCCTCTCTTTTTGATTCTCTTCTTTCATTTTCTTTCTATTTTTCTTCTCCCCTACCTTTTCCTTTCTCCTTCCTTTGCTGAAAACCCAGCGAGACATGAACCGGCCCATCTCAGACCATGGCTCGATGTAGTTTTGAATGAGGAAGATGACCGGTTAAAATGGTGGATTCAGATGTAGAGCTTCTTCCTCCAATCTGTTCCTTTCAGGCGGTCTATACGGATCCTAGAGAGCTTAAGGACAGGCATTTTCAAAGCTTGGGAGAGAATTGGGTGATGGGTTCTAATGGAGAAGGGAAATGGCTGGTTGACGAGCTGCGGCTGTGAGAACGAATGAGGAGTCTCTTTGCTGTCCAGACCACTCGCCTTTATTATGCTCGCCCTAGCCTCCCAAACCATTGGATCGAGATTAAACGATTAGGATTTGGTCTGTTTAAAATCGACCTTAAAACCGGTCGGTATTGCAAAATCGACAATGGTTTCAGTTGGAACGCCCTAAGCAAATCGGACGGTCGTGATCTCTCATGAATGAAAGGCTGAGATTGGAGAATCCCACCTCACGCGGATCGCCTAGCTGGCGGTGAGAAATGTTTCCATTTTTAGGACACTTGGTTTTCCTCATTCCGAATGCGTTTGAATTCTTGTCCATATATGCATGCCGCTACCTGTAAAATCACCTAGGGTTTGGTATAATCTTCACTCCCGACATGATGAACGGTTCTGATCATTCAGATAGTTGATGATGGTGGGCCACATGCGCTACAAATGGCGCTTGTCTGTTTGAACTGGTCGGCTGCGAAAAGAGAAAGAGGAACTTCCTCTTCTGGATAGCCTGGTCAAATTCTCTTTCACTGGCGCGGTGCATTGCGGGTGTGTAAGTGCTATGGTCTCATGCTCCTTTAGTTGTCAAATTTTGTGGTGCCAAAACCTCTGTGTGTGTCTTGTGTTTGTATGATGATTTATATACGTTCAAGACACTGCTTCACTTGTGCTTCAAGTCAAGTACGGTTCAAGTCAAGTACGGTGATTGACTTTAAGATAAGTCAAGCCATATATAATTGTATCAATGTTCAGAGCTACATCGATAAAGAGTACAATACTCAAGTACATTACAAGACTCAAGTACGTTTCAAGACTCAAGTATAACTCTCGATGAAGTTTGATGTCAAGCTTTTGAAGATCTCAGGATTAAAGATACATCAAGATTCAAGATCTCAAGCTTGATAAGGTTCAAAGGTCTACCTTCACTGAATGAATGAAGTTCAATGTTCATACGACATGTTCCAGGTTTGATACACCTTAGAGTGACCTTAGGGTAGGTCATTTCGGATACATAATTCAAACTGTATGTTTTGACATGATTTTGGTCTATTCTAAGACTAGTCCTGGACCTTGTTCGACTAGTCCTAGCACTGATTCGACCAGTCCAAGAAATTCCACGTCTAGTCTTAAGTTGTTGAAGATTTTTGAAATTTTTTGGTTTGTCCACGACCAATCCTGGTGGTCCTTCGACCGGTCGTGTGAACAGTGCACGACTCGTCCTACGACCAGTCCTGGTTTCTCGACTCAAACTACAGCGAGCAACTCAACTGGCCTAGCTGCCGGTGAGAAATGTTTCCATTTTTAGGACACTTGGTTTTCCTCATTCCGAATGCGTCTGAATTTGTGTCTATATATGCATGCCACTACCTGTAAAATCACCTAGGGTTAGGTATAATCTTCACTCCCGACATGATGAACGGTTCGGATCATTCAGATAGTTGATGATGGTGGGCCACATGCACTACAAACGGCGCTCGTCTGTTTGAGCTGGTCGGCTGCGAAAATAGAAAGAGGAACTTCCTCTTTGGGATAGCCCGGTCAAATTCTCTTTGACTGGCTTGGTGCATTGCGGGTGTACAACCCCTGTGCACACATCAAATTGTGTGGGGCCCACAGCGATGATTATGGGAAATTCACACCATCCACGATGTCTTATGGGGCTAAATGGGTCCCATGACCAAAGATGTGGCAAGACCAAGGTCCAGGTGGGCCGTACTAATCAATTAGCCCTTTTTAGGTGTCGATTACATTGTTTCGATGGTCGGATCACTTCGAAATTTAACGTCAACGGTTAAAAGACCATAGTGGCCCATTTGCAAGTTCTTTATCATATATTGCTAGCTCAAATACTAATATTAACATAGATTTTATTATTATGGTTTATTACTTATAATCATAATGATTTGAAACCTTATACATATAAAATATAATCTTAATACTAACATGTTACTGATCACTTATCTATTAATATATAGTTCAATTATATATTGTAGGATTATTATTCCTCATGTTTATTTAATATAACATTATTTTCACAATATTTCATATACATTAATTACATACATGTCACTCTATTACGATACATTTTCATATATTATTTTGTATATAAATTATCAAAATACATCTATAACCCTTTTAAATCCATGTTTATGTAAAATTTATAATATAATGAATGGATAAAACAATACACTTAGTGTGTGTGTGTATATGTGTGTGTATATGTATATATATATATATATATATATATATATTTGACTACTGGGTTGCTTGATATGTAGATATGGATTACCTTCGACGGTCAGGTTCAAACTAGGGTGCACGTGAATGTTCACTAAGCTAGGTTCACATCCTACTAAGTCAGTTCATATAGTAACACTCGAGTACAGGAAAGTACGGGGTGTTACAACCCAGCTGCCAACACTACAATCTGCCCAAACTCAGTAGCGAGTTGACTCTTCCAGTTCCCTAATTGGGTTGGGATCTAAGTTGACCTCGACTGAGAATTTGAGGCCATTGCTAGAAGTCTAAAATACCACTACAGATCCTGGAAACCAATAACCGAATGCCGCAACTGGCGGTTTCCCAGCAAAATCCCAATCTCAACTAGTTTCTTAGTTGGGAGTTGAGGGGTCCAGCTGATTCAACTCAGCCGTGACTCGCTGGAGTCTAGTAGTATCTTAATGAGGGCTGTTTACAACTGAAATCCTGGAAAGATAATTACCTTCTATCAGTTTCAAATCAATTAAGTGAAGAAGGTTTCAAATCACCCATAGTCCGTACATGAACTAGAAGAGTATTTGATTTTTCATTGCTTTGACTCAGGGAATCATAAACTCACCGAATAAGGAGGATAAAATCAAGTAGAACTTTCATTCAGGCTGAGGGATGTCCAACATTGCTTCATTCATTTCATTGAACTCTAAACTGGTTTTGAGCCTAATGTGTAGAAATATTTAAGCTATGATTTCATTCCTTTGTTCATTAATCAACTATGAGTGAATGCTTAGAATTGATACTCTTATACATTTAAGGACTTGTATCATACTCCATAAGACATGTTTGAGATTGCATAGTTACATGTACGTTTCTATCTGTTAATTATGTGGCAAGAGATCTTATTCCTAATCATGTTTTAAATAGTAGAATTTCCTCATTACACCTTAAATGTGCTAGACTCATTCTTAGTTGAATCTGATGTGTTCTAAATCTTAGAATAATATGCATAGGGACTTATTCCTTCTATTTCCATTTTCTGTGATGAACATGAGTCTATACTTCATTTCTTATTTTTCACAGATCTTATATCTATAAGATCTAGACTTAGTCTTATGTTTTGTATAATATTTTAGAAATTGCTTGACTTTGGGTATAGTACTACCAGTGCTAATAAGAATCATGGTATTTCATTTCACTAGATGAGATTATGTATGAAGTTATCTTCCATGAGGAATGTAGGATAAGTTCTTTAACTACATTCCATATGTCACATTTATGGGCCTCATTTATCCTGGAAAGGGTATATGGAATTATATTGAACTCACATTAGAATGTTTCACATCCTATTATACGACCATGAGCTTGGCCATATTTATGAACGTGATTTAGTTAATCCTAAGGAATGTACATGGGTATCATGGTGCATAACATCCACGCATGACATTTAAGCTTTACCGGGTGCTCGATATAAGTCATGTTCTGTTAAGTTAGTAAGAGTTTCATTACTTTAGTTAAACCCTCAGATTGTGTGCATTCGTACCACTATGGGCCGCTCTCTTTACATGAGGCTTTTTCGGGATTTTAGGACCTCCTCGGGCATATCCTGAGTATTTTTTCTAAGAGGTTAGACATCCTTGGGCGCACTCGCCTACATGGCCTTTTCCAGGTAGTTAATATACCGTGGGCGGTCTTTTCTTTTGACATGGCCTTTTTCAAATAGTTAATCTACCGCGGGCGGTCTTTTATTTTGACAACTGGATGTGCATACACAGATTTGTGACTTTGTCATACATTCATACATCCATCCATTTACATTTAAATTCATATTACTCTCAATATGATTGATTACGTGTGGTTTAAACTATTTTGGAATGATATGGTATGCATGAATCCTTCCGGAAAATTTCCACTGAGTTTTCACTCACCCAATCGTGCGGTTGCACCAAATAGATACAGGTATGATGACATGTGGAGACACCTATAACAGGATCCCAGGGACAGCTGAGGTGGAGTTAGGCAAGGAGGGCCTCTATGCCATTGCAGTTGAGCCGTTGGAGCTCGATTGATAATTTAGGATTTACTTTCATATTTCAAATTTCGCATCTTGTTTGAATTGTAATAAAATATTTTCCCTGTTGTAGGATTTCATTTTGCTCCCATTTACATGTATTAAGCTTCCTTGTTGTTACTCTTGATATCCCTGGCTTATGTAGTGATTGCTTTGCTTCATGCTTTGAAATTTACTATTAATTGGATGTATGATAGTCCACCTCATAACATAATACTCGGGTTCTCAATGAGGAGCAACTATCCTCGGGTTTTGAGAACCAGGGTGTTACAAGATGGTATCAGGGGGAGAGTTTAGACAAACCTTGCCTTTGGGAAAACAAACTTATACCCACCTTAAATGTTCTAATTTAAGATGTTATAATAGGATTTGAAACTTAGGTGAATCTCCTCTAGACTAGGAGAAGTTTCGAGAACGTAGAGACCTACACTTTGGTTTCAAATTATGAACTATTGGGTGTCTGAACTCAGAAATCAAACCTAGTTCCCCATAGAAAATTTTTAGGGAAGACATTTGAATTTAATTAGAGTTCCCTTAGAGTTAAGGAAAAATTTTGAACATAGAGACCCAAATCGTAGGCCCCTTAGGAAATTTCAGGTTTAGTTATTTGAACTTATAAATTAAATTTAAGTTTCCTTGAAATCATTAGGATAGCCATTCAAACTGGAATTACTTAAGAATAATGAAAATTGTGGACATAGAGACAAAACTTTAGGCCCCGTAGGAAAGTTCAAGTTTAGGTGTTTGAACATAGAAATTAAATCTAGATTCCCATTATGAACTACTGATTGTCTGACTCAGAAACCAAATACTAGGCCTCTTTAGAAATTTATTTGAAATGTCATTTGGATTCATGATAAATTCCATTGAAATTTTAAACCTTAGCCTCCTTTGAACTTTTTAGGACGAGTCATTTGAACATAAGGACAAGAACTTTGGATCCCATGTATATTACTAGAATAGTTACTTAAAATTGGAAACCATCTAAGTGCCATGGGAAAACAAATTCCAACTATGATATATCTGAGGTTAAGAAAAAAAAAATTTCTTGAACTTGACCTTCCATGAACTTTTTGAAATCTAGGATTTGAATTTTTCTCATAAATTTTCCTTATATGAAATGACATTGTCAAAAATACTTAGTGAGTGAAACGAACCTAGGCATTGTAGAAAATTCCTTATCCACCGTATTGTACATAACATCAAACATAAACACTCCCTAAACTTAAGGGATTGTACTATGAATTGTAATCTGAAATCCCTAATACGTATCTTTAGTTAGAGACAATATTCCTTACGAATTCCAGCACCTAAAATTAACTAGAGGAAGAATCATAGCGTTTTGAATAAATTTTCAACCTTAAACTGAGCGTATCGGGACCAGATTTGAGAATCTGGATAAACTTAGAAATGTCAAACTCAATCTTCCACGTAAAATCTTTGGCCCAGAAACTCTCAAGTAGTGTACAAAGTAATCAAAGGGCATAGTGAAAATGTGGCAGTCATTTAGGTCTGTTTCACGTAAAAAAAAATATATATTTTAAATGAGTACTCTTATTAGGAAAATAGAGAATTTCATGATATTCCCAAGTGTCCAGAAAATTCAGGATCACGGGTCGATGGAACCATATTTAAGCGAAGTTGCACTGTTTGATCCAAGTCCCATATTCGAGCAAATTCAAATGATCTCAATGCCTTGATCAGGCAGAAGATTGGGAGTTACCAGGATTAGGAAATGATACAGTAAGTCCTATGTTCTGGGCCGGCGAAGGATTGATGTATCGGGCTAAAACTCACTACAACCATCTATTCGTGATAACTCGAACACTAAAAATGGAAAATCGCACTACTTTAGATAGCGAGAAACTATCATTAAAAGTAAGGGAAAATGAAAGGACAAGGATAATATATACACTTTAGGGATTGTAAATTAGCTAGGCATTAAACTAAATCCCCAGCCTTAGAAGATACCAAAACAACTTTCAGTTCTTGGGGTTACACATATACATTGGTCGATTTGTGTAACGCCCTGAAAATCAGGGGTCGAGCAGGAGCTCAACTCCCGAGTTCCAACGCATCACTTATACAACATAAATAATGATGATTAAGTGTTGTCTGTATTAGCACATTAAACATGAATGAGATTAAGCCAAAACAGCATATCATACTCCAAAGACGATTAATTTAAGCAAGCGGAAGACTGTAATAGATATATAAAATGTATAAGTAATCGTAGGTCTCCTGAGTATGATCATGTTACCAGGTCAATTTATAACATGTAAAATTCCAAAATGTACAAAATGGGTAGGGTCATCTAATCAGCATCCCTGTAACCCCTGCCAATCAGGACACGGCTCACATGAACCTGCTTGATAACTGCATATAAGAGAACGCCTCCTCATCGTCCTCGAAATCTGGCTCCACCTCGTAGGCATCGCCATTACCTGCAGCTAAGACAGAGTTTGGTTGGTGTTTAAAAAAACACTGTCCCAGAACGTGGGAGTGAGTGATCAACTCAGTGGAGCTATAAAGCAAAGGTTAACATGTTATCAATTCAGTCACGTAGTAATGATAAAGCAATACAATCAAGCATTCCTAAGTACTCTGGTTAATGCAAGGATGATATGTATTAATGATGTATGCCCTCGCCTGCACTCCCTCTGCGAACTTCATCTCACGGTCGCGGCATGCACCCCTTCCACAGTGCTCAACTCCAACGCCAAAGGCACATGCAATGCAGTGCATGAACGTGATTACCGAGTTCTTATTAGACCTTTTCATACAGCAGGATTGGGAAGCTAAGGTACCTCCCTTATATCATTTCCCACACAATGATCCATTCTAGGGTCGTCAATCCTAGTAAGTAGCATACGATGTTGTGGTTCTAGGTCACTACAAAGAGCTCGTCACCTGATCAGTGTGGGCCTAGTTTATACTCTAGTCGCTACAGAAAGGCTCGTCGCCTCAACGCAGTCTCAGAGTATGCTTGAGGTCACTACAAAGGGCTCTTCACCTGATCAGTGTAGGCTGACAGCTCGAATACAGTGTCCCATACCACCTATTATGCTCACGAGGCGGTGTTGCTCACCGGTCACTACGGGGAGGCTCATCGCCCTAGCATAGGCCGACAGCTCGACCACGGTGTCCCATACCACCATGTCCAGCTCATGAGTCTCAGCGGATCAAGGTACCAAGGTTAACGGGGTTTCCACTAGTGAGTTTGGTACCTTAGATTCAAGCAGTAGCATCCATACATGGTGAACATACATCGGGTCAATCGGGTTACTTGACGAGCTCGACTAGTATGAACGCACATTGAGTTGATCGACATGAAGTGCGTAAGCACTCCGTGTGGCCTAACCACTGTCGACAACTAAGGTACGGTTTAGATTCATCGAACACGTCTTGTGTAGCGAAACAACCTCAGCCACCAGATCAGGATCTGTTAGGGATTGCCTGGACTATGTCATAGTCCCAAACACACTCCAAATCAATAGCATTCAAATGTAATAGCCAAGACAGTATGTAACAACACAATTAAATATAGATCCCGTATCAGCATTTCAACGAACACATAGAATACATGTTAACATACATGAGCATTTAATTCACAAATCACATAGTAGTGAAATAAATTACATGAAAGAAACTGTAACCCTAGATAAGGGGATTGAGAATCCTATCTCAATACCCTCATTAAGCACATTACACTAAGCATTTTCTCACTCAGTCATTTTATTAAACACTTAGACTACACATATTACATACATGCAACAAGTTAGTTAAAAATATATATAGTAGCGAATCCTATCACGAAGGAGTTGCCACACATACAATGATCACGCATGAGCAACCAACAATCATGGCAAGCATAAGTCATAGTTCCATATTCATTCGAACATTTTTACAAACACTTAGACTACACACTTCAACATACATGACGTATGTTGGTCCTAACATGTATTAGGCAAATCCTTTTCACCAAGGAGTTGTCGCATATACAACAATAACATATCCATGACAGATAATCATGTCAAGCACGAATTCAAATTCCAAACTCATTCAAATATTTCAACAAATACATGGAATACACTATACTCAACATAGTTCATATATATCTATAAAGCGAGGGAAACATCGCATTTAGCATGTGAAATGGCACCCAAGTCAGTTTTAAATCATTAACCGACATTGAAAGCCTTGAAAACCATAACCTATACATTTATAATCCGCACCTTTCACCGGTAAACGAGTAACGGACTCAGTTTGTATACCAAGTCTTTGTCTACGGCACAATGGCAACTTACAGTATGAAATAGGTTAGCTATTTCATCCCTTACACTATTTAAAACCCTAAAACAAATTAGGGTTAGGTTTTTCCTACCTAAGAACGGCGTCGGAATCGCTAGAATAGCAATACAGAGGTGATAGTTAAGCACATGGAGTGGCGGGATGGAATCCTACATGCAAACTCCAACTCTCTCTCTCTCACTTTCTCTCTCTTTCCTCCTCTATTTTCTCTTTTATCTCTCTTAGGGTTGCAAATTCGTATGGTTTAAGGTCCTTATACAGGCCTAGAACTGACAGGAATGGCCCCAGGGCCTTGGTATACTTAGGTTATAGCCAAAAGTCATCTGTTTCAGCTCAACGGAGCACTTCTGGAGGCCCATTTTCTGCATGCGGTCGGACTTAAGCTCCCTGGCATTAGATCTAGGCCGAGTTAAGTTTTCGGTCCGATCAGATTTACAGATCAACCGTGGCGGACCAGTTTCAGTTCAACGG
The DNA here is from genome assembly GCA_021015155.1 of Magnolia officinalis. Classification (NCBI taxonomy): domain Eukaryota; kingdom Viridiplantae; phylum Streptophyta; class Magnoliopsida; order Magnoliales; family Magnoliaceae; genus Magnolia; species Magnolia officinalis. The sequence goes on from JAJHSJ010000011.1 coordinate 37,529,788, forward strand.
TCACCGAACTCGATCAAGCCCACAAGTAGACTGACTTGTGCTGGGAAATTTTCCTGATCCGAGGGTGTATTTAGGTCAGGTTATGACGGTCTGAAAGCTTAGATTTGGCCCGCAAGTGAACGGCCCAAATTACTTAAATCTGAGTTCACTTTCTAAAGATATTCGCATTTCTCACACACTTCGCACCGGACTCAAGTTGTGCGTTTCTGGGTACTATCTGGATTCGATTTTCGAAATGGTTGTCAAGCTCAGTAAGGCGGTCCTAACCATATGGTTTTGTAGTAATCAGACTTTCGACGCACAGTCCAGGTCCGATACGAAGTTTCAGGGTACTCCTAAGAGCAACTGGGTTTAGAGATCGATCTTAGGTTTTAGGGTAATGTAGCGTTAATGAATCTGCAAGTTTTGGTCTTGCAGTTCGTATTTAAAGTGGTTCAAGCTAATTTTATAGCTAATCTAGTTTAACACTTAGTTAATTTCATCTAATTTCTAAAGGATTTGGTCCAGAGTGATTTCTTCCTGAGGTGGTACTCGGGTCTTTGTACGGATTTTTCCGAGTCGTTACAATTCGTCAGTATGAAAGTATAAAAGAAATGTGGTGAAATTAGATATAACCTGTCAAAGCCAAGTTGTGATGGCACTTTTGGACAAATTAGGAATATGGTACACCACTAGGTTGATTTAGTGACTTATAATGGTAATGTTGGGTTATGTGTTATCAAATCTTAAGGACGAGATTTTCATTAAGGGGGGTAGATTGTAACACCTCGAATTTTCTATACTCGGATGTTATTATGGAGATCTAAATAAATTTACACATGTGTGAGAATACATGTAATCTAGACCACACACCTCCATCCAACAATTCTCAATCTATCATCCTGACCATTAGATTCAGACTATGACAACCACAATGTATCTACAAGGTACTTCAAATTAACCCTTGACCTTTCAACCTAAGATTAAATCAACAATGATAATCCAACCCATAATCTAAAAATTTGCTACTTGAAGTGAGTAACGACATACTCAAGAAACACCTATCGATACAATTACAAACATAAACCAATCTCTCAACTTTGATCCTAAATCGACTTAAACTATCTTCACCCTAACCAGGGTGTTGCAAGAGCCAACCATAAAGTCGGCGTCGACTACGGACTTGTAACAACTCTGCAATTGAAATTCCTGAAACTTTAACCTTTGATAAATAGATCAACACAATTAACCTTTGCTAATAATAAATCAAATTAAGCAACCCAGTTTGACCCTTAATCCAGTTGATCTCTCAACCAAAAGCAAGTAATTAACTTACATAGACCAACAGACGGTGCAAATTTCACCAAGCATCATGTGGAGCCCACCTGTTAATTCACTCACGTACACAAACCAGTGCACACCCGCCAAACGTGGGATAAAACCGGTCAAACGGAGTTTGACCCGATAAAATTCAGAAAGTAGGAATTTCAGCCGTTTTTCCCGCTGTTTGAAATTCAAAAGAACTGGGATCATCCATGCCCCGAAACGGCCCACCGTCACGAGTCATATTCACAATCGGAACCATTCATCGTGATCCGTGGAGCCCACCTACCGTAACCACGTCCGAACTATACGTGGTAATGCCCGCGCACGTGCACAATCGTCCACCCTGATCGGCAATGCAAGTACTCTCGCTGTGTGCTGAAATCCGCGTCACTCAGATCCACGTCAGTGGCACCTCGTTGGCAAGTTCGTTTGCTCAGAATACTCGGAGCTCTCCCACGCATCATGCCATAGTCCTTGTCACACCTACAGTTTCCAAAATAAGCTACCTATCCGGTAAAAGGCGGAAGGAAGAAATGTCGTTTTTAGCAAAATCCGATCTCAGCCACTCCTCAACTCCAAGAAGGTTCGCTCGAGTGATCTGAGGCGTCAAAAATAGGGCAACCAGATATTTCTCCTAACGGCTTAGATAATGACGAGAAATTAAAACACCACAACCGTTTTCGGCTGCCGTAAGTCTTCCTACTCAACGACTCTCCTTTCACCTTAAGATGGACCCCACAAGCCTTCTAGTAGAGATCATAACTGTTAGGACGGCCCTGATCTAAGAATCAGCCGACCAGTTAGAAATCGCCTTGATCATCAGTTCATCTTCTTCAAAACAACTGAAAAACCCAACCTCCTTAAGACACGTCTATTGATGAATCTAAACCGTTCAATGTGTGGCCCATGGTCCAAGAAGTTCATCCACGCCGTCTGATCATAGCCGTGGGAACGATTTCTAAAGAGATCGCCAACCGTCTCTCTCTGTTAACCAAAAAGAAAACAGGCAGCTATAACTAATTGGACGATTTGGAGCCGGTCCTTCTGGACGTTCTCTAGGCTATAAATAGCAGTGGATTACGGCGAGTCCCAAGGAAGAAAAGAAAGAGAGGAAATAGCAAGAACGAAAGAGAGAATATCTGGGCAGCGCTGGTGCGAGTTGCAAGTCTGGTTGCAACTCGACTCAGCTTAAGTCGTCACATTTGCTGAAAGAAAGCTGAGAAAGAGGAAGAAAAATAGATGAAGGGAGGGGGTCAGTAGTAGCTGCTGGAACCAGTTTCCAGTTGCTGCTTGACTCGCCCATCTAAAACGCGAATCCCGACTCGGTCTGCACCCTATTGTAAACGGATTTCATCCCCACCGAGCAGGATTGTGGGATTCTGTCGGGCAGGGCTGCCTTCTTTCTAGAATCGGGTAGATAAATCAGGCCCGAACTCGACTCGGACCTTCAGAAACCTGCGTCAACAGCAATAGCAGCAGGTTGTGTTCATATCAGCCCGACACAACTACTCTGCGCCTTCACGCTGATCAGCTCCAGCCGCGGCTATCAGTGGCAGATCGGGAAGATCCAACCTATACACAGAACCTCCTCGACCAGCTCTCATTACAGGTACCTGATCGTTGTTTTAATCAGACATCGAGCCTGAGTCGTCGGCGAGTCACTATCCTATTGACTCGACTAGTCCCTATTTGGCAATGGATGGGGTTCCGATGTAGTGAAGCCTGCCCGGATCCGCTTCACTCTACCGATTGTAGAAGATGCTGCTCAGGTATGAGGCTAAACCCGGCTGCCGACACTAGAATCTGCCCAAACTCAGTAGCGAGTTGACTCTTCTAGTTCCCTAATTGGGTTGGGATCTAAGTTAACCTCGACTGAGAATTTGAGGCCATTGCTAGAAGTCTAAAATACCACTACAGATCCTAGAAACCAATAACTAAATGCCACAACTGGCGGTTTCCCAGCAAAATCCTAATCTCAAATAGTTTCTTGGTTGGGAGTTGAGGGGTCCAGCTGAGTCCACTCAGTCGTGACTCGCTGGAGTCTAGTAGCATCTTAATGAGGGCTGTTTACAACTGAAATCCAGGAAAGATAATTATCTTCTATCAATTTCAAATCAATTAAATGAAGAAGGTTTCAAATCACCCATAGTCCGTACATGAACTAGAAGAGTATTTGATTCAGGGTGAGGGATGTCCCACACCATATAAGGAGGATAAAATCAAGTAGAACTTTCATTCAGGCTGAGGGATGTCCCACATTGCTTCATTCATTTCATTGAACTCTAAACTAGTTTTGAGCCTAATGTGTAGAAATATTTAAGCTGTGATTTCATTCCTTTGTTCATTAATCAACTATGAGTGAATGCCTAGAATTGATAATCTTGTACATTTAAGGACTTGTATCATCCTCCATAAGACGTGTTTGAGATTGCATAGTTACATGTATATTTCTATCTGTTAATTATGTGGCAAGAGATCTTATTCCTAATCATGTTTTAAATAGTAGAATTTCCCCATTACACCTTAAATGTGCTAGACTCATTCTTAGTTGAATCTGATGTGTTCTAAATCTTGGAATAATATGCATAGGGACTTATTCCTTCTATTTCCATTTTCTGCGATGAACATGAGTTTATACTTCATTTCCTATTTTTCACGGATCATATATCTATAAGATCTAGACTTAGTCTTGTGTTTTATATAATATTTTAGAAATTGCTTGACTTTGGGTATAATACTACCAGTGCTGATAAGAATCATAGTATTTCATTTCACTAGATGAGATTATGTATGAAGTTATCTTCCATAAGGAATGTAGGATAAGTTCCTTAACTACATCCCATATGTCACATTTATGGGCCTCATTTATCCTGGAAAGGGTACATGGAATTATATTGAACTCACATTAGAATGTTTCACATCCTATTATAAGACCATGAGCTTGGCCATATTTATGAAAGTGATTTAGTTAATCCTAAGGAATGTACATGGGTATCATAGTGCATAACATCCACGCATGACATTTGAGCTTTACCGGGTGTTCTATATTTGGCTCATTATGATCTGCGTTGTGTACTCTGATATTATATGACTCATGGACTTTCCAGTATATTTTCGCTTACTCTGATATCGTATGATTCAAGATCTTGTCAGTATTTCCGCTTATCCGATGGTGTATGATTTATGGGCTTTATTGTATACTTGACATGTACCTTACACACACTTTCACCATCCTCTAAGCTTTCTATAAGCTTATGCACGATAGATGCGTGCAGGTGGCGTTAGGTCGCAACAGCGTTGAACTTGGAGTGTGCAGCAGACTTCTGGAGCTTTGATTTTGATACATATGTATTTCCCTTTTAGCATTGTATTCAAATGTTTATATTAGTGGATATGTGGTGATGTTGTTTTGTGACTTGGTTATGCTTGTGGTTATGCTTCATTACAAAAAAAAAAAAATCACACTGAAAATCCTCCTTTTAGGATCCCAGGATCGAAATCTGGCACATGAGTGCCGGGAACTGAGAATGGAGCACTACAGAGACTGTCGGCACCGGATTCGGCGATCGAAAATTTTGTGAGCCCGTTTTTCGAGTTTGGGGCGTGACAATCGTTGTCCGGTTTGTGGCCCGTGTGATTGGTCGGTCACACATGCGCAAATGAAGGGAAAAACTCAAATATCAGCTGGATGCCCAGCTATGTGGCCTCATGTGTGGACCCCACTTTGATGTATGTAGGTTATACATCGTCCATGTGGTGAAACCACTTCAGGCGTGGGCCCAAATTAGGCCAGGCCCAACGTTCAGGGACGTCTGCAGTAGGGGCTGCCAGACCGTCCAATAGCCCACTTGCTTGGTGGAGTTTGGGCTCGGTCCACCTTTCGGGTGACCCACATCTAGTGGGACCCACCGTGATGTGTATTCTATTCACGCCGTCCATTCAAAATTTTCATATCATTCCGGGCCATGGGCTTGAGAATGATCAGATCCAATGCTCAGCAGACCACGCTTTAGGAAAACAATGGGACTGGCGTTACCTTTGGGACCTCCTTAGGCCCACTGTTATGTTTGTGGGAGGCCAGCGGCCGGCCCACATCCAGTGGGACCCACCATGTATGTGTTTCAGTCCAGGCCGTCTACTGGCTGGATGCCCAGCTGGGCCAGGACGCTGTGGACTGACCGTCCAGCAGCTGGCCATCATGATACATGTGTTATATACACACGCTATCCATCTGGTGGGGCCCATCTGTAATGTGTAGGCCCACCATGAGGTGTATATATTTATCCAGGCCGTCCATTCGCTAGACGTCTAGCAATCGGCCCACCTTCGTGTATGTATTTTATATTCACACTGTCCAGCATGTGCGGGGCCCATTAGTGCCTTGTGGGGCCCCCCTACACCCTGATTTATGTGCTACACACTCTGTCTGTTCATTTTAGGGTTGTAGACCCAATTGCCTTGAGAGGCCCACCCCGATTTATAGGTTATACGCCCAACCGTGGGCTGCTTTGTGAGGCCCACTATGATGTATGTGTTATATACATACTATTCCCCCATTTTTTTAGGGCAGTGGGCTGCCTTATAAGGCCCACCATGTGTGAGTGATGTGCGCACGCTGTCCATCCGCTCTCTAGATATTTGGAGGGCCGAGGGCCCCTTGTGATTCATATTCTTATTCCAAGAGACCCACCCTAGGAGGCAATGGTGGTTAAAATGTCCACCGTTGTAAACCTCCCTAGGGCCCATTGTTAACCCCACCTTCCATCTCCCCCCATTGGGCTACCCAAACCGTTGGGCCCCCATTAATGATGGTGCTTTCCACCATACCTTATAGGAATTATCCAAAACTTGGAGCCCACCTTGTGTACGGATCGGACTCCATAACAAGGCCCAGTTTATTGCATGATAAGAGAGGGTGAGGAAGCCCATTTGTTGTACATAGTTTCACCCTCTCAACTCACCTTGTTGTATAGCCATTAGACTCACCCATGAGGCTCATTCTTGATGTAAGTATGACGCCTAGGCCATCCATTGTCTATAGGAGAGAACATCATCACCCCTTGTCGTGGATTGAAGAATATGCAGTATCAGGTTTCGTATATCCATTGTTTAGAGCCTATCTGGATGTTTGGGTTAGATCCACCATCCCTCTGTGGACCCCACTATGTATTTAGGCCGATTATTGTTTATATCTGATAATCATGTTAGTGTACTTAGTGTAGTAGGACACACTAAGAACTTGCTTAGTATTACATCATGATACATACCCATACACATCATCTGTATGCGTATTATAAGGAATTATTGATCATAGCATTTGTCATTGGGTTGAGTTATTTAGGGGACTACTTGTGAGATGGAGTTGCCCCACATGATCGCTCGGTACGCGTAGGTTTGATGAATGACTGGATGGTATGACTCATGCATCTCGCATTTTGTATGACATGATCACTTGGCGCCCTAGCGATATCAGGGCTATGGCCTCCACAAGCATATCGTGGATGGTCAGATTGGATACTAAAAATAATTGGTTCTAGCACTGTGGGCGCTTAGGATGTCATTGTGTGAAAGTCCCAGAACCCTTTTGGTACCAGGAGATGCTCCAATGTCTAGACCGAGTGGATACATGAGCGCACGAGTGCCGAATACCAGTAGGTCGCGTCTCCCACTGTGTCGTGGTCGGTTGTGAAGAGGGTGTGTCCTAATCCACCTGAGTGAGGGGGCTGTAAGCTAGGATAAGTCTGACCAGCTCGTAAATGGTTCCGCTATCGACGAGCCGGGTAGGTATTGGTAGACTACTGGTCAGGCGAGTAGTGAGGCTTTTCCACTCGCTAGTTGTGCGGCTTGGGAGGAGGCAGCCAATGTGGAGTGTACTAGACCCCGGTGATGTTCCAGAGATGAACCATATCGACATGTGGACTCGAGGAGGACTAACATGCTTACATTGCATCTTGCATATGACATTTGGCTATGTAGGCCTTGCATCGCATAGCCTTGGGATGGTTGATAGCATTCATGGACTTGCCAGTATTTCTGCTTACTCTGATATCGCATGCTTGGTACATGCATTGCGCACACACGCACACACCCTCTAAGCTTCGTTATATGCTTATGCACGACCGTTGCTTGTAGGTGACATTAGGACGCAGCAGCGCTGAGGCGGGAGTGTGCGGCAATCTTTCTGGAGTTTCATTATACCTGTATATTCCCTTTCCGCATTGTACTCAAGTGGTTTCTTATAGTGAAAAGACCAAAAAAAAAAGTGATTTGTTATAGTGGATATGTGGTGATGTTGTTTTCTGACTTGGTTATGCTTGGGGTTATGCTCCTTTACAAAAAAAAAAAATCATATTGAAAATCCTTCTTGTAGGATCTCAGGATCAGAATATGGCATATGGGTGTCGGGAGCTGAGAATGGGGTACTACGGAGGCTGTCCACGCCAGATTTGGTGATCGGAAATTCTGTGAGTCCGGTTTCCGAGTTTGGGGCGTGACAATTTCAGTCATGAAGAAATTTAAGTCTAGAAGCATACTTAAATCCTAGCCATATGGAAGGGTGAGTCGACCTTAAGGTGAGGGTTTTTCCTTTAAGCTTACCTTAATTTAAGTTGGTATGGTTTAATTCCCTTTTCACATGTTTTTATGTTACTATGATTTTCTCCCTGCGATCGTATAATTTTACCACCATCAATTGTCTATCCATTGGAAAATATGGTATGACTTTAATTACATATGATCTTTATAAATTTATGTGGGGCGATGGATACAAGCCTTGTGTTTCGACAAGAAAACAAATGTGTTTGATTTGGGGGATTTATTTAACGATAACAAAGAAAGAACAAGAGAACATTGATCACATTTATTCTGAGTTCATTTACATCCTCGGATTCCCTTGATTTTGAAAACAAAGTACAATCAATCAAAGTCTTCCGTATAGAAATTTCGGCAGCATTCCGACGCTTGCTTATTCATCTCCTAGGACTTAGGAGGAATTGTTGAATCGATCAACTAGTCTCCAAGGAAATAGAAATTTCGGCAGCATTCCAACGCCTGCTTCATTCATCTCCTAGGACTTAGGAGGAATTGTTCTTCTGCTGAATATTCTCCTTTACACTTGAACAGAAGGAACTTGAAGACTTCAACCATTTCAGCAGCATGACGGCCTTCAGCCATTTCAGCAGTATGACAGCCCTTTGCTGTTACAGACTGCAGGGCAGTCTGTTTACGCGGTCCCACGCAAAGGTATGTCTGTTGCGCAGACCCACACAAAGGATATCGTTTGCGCATACCCGTGCAAACCCCTTTGGCCGTCTCTCTCACCTTCGATCTCCCTTCTTGCTCCGCTCTCTCAAAAATCTTTCATCATCCTCCCAAATGAAGGAGGGGAGAGGGTATTTATAGGCCCTCGCACGTGTGGTACCTCGATTTTGTTGCCGTGGGACCTACCTTGCATCAATCTTGACCGTTCAAGGAAATCTTCTCTTGAAACTAATTGCGCAGACCCGCGCAACTGATCTTTGGTTGGGCGGTTCCGCGCAACGGATATTGGTTGCGCTGACCCGCGCAAACTACCTTCAGAACTTCGGATCTTTTGCGGAGAACAGAATCCTACGCAACTGGTATTTTGGTTGCGCGGACCCGCGCAATTGATATCGTTTGCACGGTCCCACGCAAACCATCTCAAAAACACTTCTCTTTCTTCTTTCATTCTTCTTTCTAGTACTTTGCTTTCCAATCTTCTTCTGCTTCAATCCTTTCATCACTTTTTTTCATGTCTCAACAGATACCCCTGGTGCTGAAATTTTACAAATTATACCTAAACTACCCCTTGAGCTGGAACTTTACCAAAATACCTAAACTACCCCTGGAGCTGGAATTTTGCCAAAATACCTAAACTACCCCTGGAGAAGATCAGTACCATGGGATTCTCTGACCACTGCAATGAGATATTTTTTGTGCCTTAACACCTTGCCTTTGCCTTTGCCTTATCAATTTTGTAGAGTTAAGCCCTTACTACTCTTCTCTTTTGAGTTGGCCATTGCCACTCTCCTTATTATTGAGTTGGCCATTGCCACTCTCCCTCTTGTTGAGTTATCCATTGCTACTCTCTTTATTATTGAGTTGGCCATTGCCACTCTCCTCTTTGTTGAGCTAGCTATTGTTACTCTCCTTTATATTTTGTTAGCCTTGTGCTATATACCTTTATGGCTTGGGCATGTGTCTTGATATTCCAAAACTCCTATTATTCGGTTTACATTCTCTTTAATGCAAGTGATGTGTTGAAGGTATCACAACTAGTGATTCAATTATTATATCATGGATGTAATGCGCTCTAAGTAGTGACCCTCTTGGTGTTCGCGTAATTCCATGGGTTTTTGGGTAGTGGTGCACAAATCAATGTAAGTAATTCGCAATGTGTGTTACATCATTTTCAGGATTAGATGTCACAAATAGTTACTCCATGAACAAATCGTGTCACGTAATTCATTTGACTCATGTGTTGTGCCACCTCGAGGTGTTCATGTAAATCCACGTTAACATCGGACATGCCAGTGAATCTCCGTAGTGTGAGAATGTGGGGCAATTCGGGTTTTATATGAATTATATTCCACATTGTGATTATCACTATGTATGATGAGCCGCGCACACTTTGCTAGGCATGCATCTCATGTTGGTTGTTTAGGCATGCCGATACCCCTCGTAGTAGTGGATTACGAGACGTATTAAAACCCTTACATATCTTTTGTAAATCTCTTGAATTATTGTTAATCTTAAAAGATAACCATCACTATGAGTAGGGCGTTGACCCTCTCCAACCATATAGATGATGCAAGTGATGTACAGATTGAAGACCTAGAAGACTATATTCTATGGAAGATTATACTGGAAGAATAAGAAGATAGTTTTAAGATTTAGTTTTATACTTCCGCTGAAAAATCGATAAACGTAATAAGCTCCCATTAAGAGGGCGTTTGATTATTTCCTGAATTCTTTTACTCTGATGAAATAATTAATACAGTCAATTTTATTCTTGTGAATGTTACCTTCATGAATGTAACTAGATGTGATCTAAATGAAAAAAATAATAATAATAAAGTGTGATTTTTAAAGCATCCGATTTATACATTTTTAACACCCGATTTCTCAGGCATGAGTATAACCTCTGGCTGTGAAAATTCAAGATGTTACACCAGCTGTCCTTGGAACGGGGCTCGAGGCAGCCATATGCCATGTGACCTGCAGGGGGAGTGCTAAAGTGTGAAGCTATGACTTCGCATGCTCGGGCACTAATGGGGAGCCATCTGTAAGACCCATAACCTCGCAAGATCTTCCATACACTTCTACTTAAAACAACATCATGTTCCCTGCGGACCAGATTGACGAGTTTTGATCGTTATCTTACTTTTGTAGTGCAATACCCCCGAGACTTGTACTCTAGCGATCGTGCAAGCATTACGATTCCAATGCTGCACGTCACGCCTCATTTTGACCCTTAGATTAGAAGTTACAATTTTGACACAATCCGAGGTGGGCCGCGCAATGCACGCAGGCCTCACTTGCACAAATCTCCATGTTATCAAATCAATCCATCCATTAATCAAGTCATCCATCACTTATGTCACTCTCTCCCCGTTAGTCAAACAACCCCATGCCTTTCTTGTGCAACTCATTCCCTTACCTATGCCAAAAACTTGTTCACTCCCCAAGTATAGGGTTGTGATGTAGTAATAAAACTCGGTAAGACCGAGGTCGAATCCACAGGGACTGAAACCTGTACGTTATCTGAAAATAACCAGATCTAGAACTAGGCTAAGATGAAATCTAAACCAATTATGATTGAAGAATAATGGTGAAATAATTATCTAAAACTTAAGAAAATTCAGAGAAGGGAAACTAGGGATTCAGAGGATCCACTTGTAGAGATCAGGGAGATCTTATGCCAGTATCACAAATTATGAAAATTTACTGAACTGCCTTTGATATAGTTTTCAAGAGATGAAAGGTGTATGAATTAGAATGGATTCCATCACCAAACCATGCCCAAGAGGCAAAGCAAAGAACAGAATTAAACTAATTACTAACCAATCAACATGCTATGAGGGTTAGGAAAGGGTACCGTCATCCAACCATGCCCAAGAGATGATGGTGAACAACAGGGCTTCCTGACGTCATAAACCAAAAAAAGAAAAAGAAATACTCAAAGCCACCGCAGATCTATTGTAATTTCAGTCACAACAAACCATTGATAACTAAAAGTATTCCCTTAATTAAACTAAAATCAAATTTAGTTCATAAATCAAAATCCCATTAAAGGCAAAAAAATATAATCTCCCATCTCACTACAAGCTTCACCTCTTAGCCCTAGCTAAGAGGTTTAGCCTAGCATGGATAGGCTATACATCTTAAAAGAATAAAATCAGGAAACCAGTAGAAATAAAAAAAAAAAACCAAATATTACTCTCTCTATATCTAAGCTCCCAGCCGAACTCCGAGCAAAATCCCCGTGCAAGCTCTTGCTCCCCGTCTCAGACTCCCCCTCCCTTCTCTCTCTCTCTTTCTTTTATAACAACAGCAAGGGACCGTGGAAGGGAGAGTCCGTATGCAACTGGAGTTGGTGTTTTTTTTTTTTTCTTTGGAAACTGCCTCCAAAACTTACGTAGCCAGCACTTGCAGCTAGCAGAAAAGCATGCTACAATAGCCATATTTTTGATAGCCTCCCAAAAATCCAATGTCCTTAGGGGCGTTTTGGACAAGCCTACATGATGGACGGTTTGAATTACCAATCCGATTGTGATCAGGCTCACAAAACTAGCCCACAGGGCCGATTTTTCGGGTGCGCGAACAGGGTATGCGTAAAACTCTTCGATGTGGCGTCGGTGGGGCCCACTTCCTTCAGCGTCGGTGAAATCCACTCCGTCCATCATTCCTCCTTAAAAATTCCGGTCAGACCTGGTCGGTTCTTCATTTCTTTTGACGTGGCCCACCACTTTGATCTTGTGGCAGTGATTCTGCCATCCAACATATTTGCAATCTTTTTCTGGAATTTTTCAGATCAAAATCGACCAGAAATTGGTCAAGATCCTTGTATGATTCGAATGCATGGATTGGATTTCTCCTCCGATCAACGCGGTGGCCCACTTAGATCGATCGCAGGTCCCTGTTGCGGAACAGAGACGTCGCAGGTCGATCCTGCGTCGTGCACTGGCCCACTTATGGGAGCCGAGTGGAAAATCTGCCCCGTCCATTGGTTCCAGGACGAAAAACCTTCCGGAAGGGTGTATACTTGGAGTGAAATTGGTGTGGTCCACAAGATATTCTACTCCGCCGTCCATCCTGCGTTTAACGGCTGAAAACGTGAAGACGCTTACATGGTGGAAAACGGACACCTAGGAGTTGGTCTTTGGCCGTCTCCTGAGACAATTGAACGGTCCGGATCATCGAAACAGGTGAAGAGTGGGGCCCACAATGATCATCCGGTGAAACAGCGTCAGACACTATTTGAATCCTGGTAGGAGTCGGGTCAGCCTAACTTTGACTGGGCTGGCCGTCCGATGCGGCGCGGCTAGTGTGCATGCTATGTACATGCATCGCAGGTGTGGATCCCTCGGTGATGTATTCGAGAGATCCGTTCTGTCCAAATGTTTTGTCGCCCCATTTAAGGGGTTGAAACCAAATTCGGAGCATATCCAGATATCAGGCGGGCCCCAAATCGAGAATTTATGGGCTAATCTGTCCGTTGGGCCACTTTTAGGGGATCCGACGGCTGAAATTTGACTTGTACGGTTAATTTATGGTCTTCAGGCCATATGTGAAGTTTCAAGCTGAACGGATGGTGGAAACCTTGTGATCTTGCATTCTGGCTGACTTCCAGGCCACCTGAGCTTCAGTTTCTCGATTTTTGCGGATCTCAGGTGTGTAAATTCGATGATCTTGGTCCCCTGGGGTCCATCCCTTGCCTTGGCGAATTCAGAGCGTCAAATCTATGCTTTTAGCACCTTTTTGCAATCCATGCTCTCAAATACACCCTGCATTACAAATATAGTTAAAACCGGGCGTTAAACAGTATCATGCTCGTAATTCTAGGTAATAAATGGGGTCTACTATGCAATATTTGACCCTCAACACTAGCCATCATTCTTTTCTTCTTTTTCTTTCTATTTTACCCCTCCACCTTCCCTTTATTCCCTCCCTATCCTAAAATCTCTAGCACAAAAACTCTCTAACTCCCTCTCATTTTTACCATTTCCTAGCAAGAATAAAGAGGGATTAAGAGAGAGAAAAATATTAGAAAGATTAGAGAGAGATTAAGAGAGAAAGAGAGAAAAGAAAGAAAGAGTAGAGAAAGATTAAGAGAAAAGAGAGTGTTTAGGAGAGATTAGAAAGAGAGCTTGAGAGACGGTTATGAGGGATCAAGAGAGTAAGTGAAAGAGAAGAGTGGAATTAAAGAAGATTATGGGAGAAGAGGATCTTAGTGGGCCATCCGATCGCCGATCCGAGATAATCTAACCGTCCATCCTTCTAAGTGAGTATATGGGAGGGTTAAAACCCTCCCCTTCTTTGTGATTTCTCTATTTTGGTGAGCCCATAAAGGTGGGACCCACCTTGATCATGTATTGAGTATGTGGTGGACCCCATAGTGGCGGGGGGCCACCCCGATGGCTGGATCTATTTTCCTTCATTTCCATTTCTTTTCTTATTCTCATGGTGTTGTGGGACCCACAAGTGGGCCATGCGATTGGAGAGCGTGTCCCCCACGCTGTCATAGTGTGGACCACCTTGTGTGGCCCTTGTTGAGTCATTTCATCAAACACTTGGTGGGCAACATTAATATCAAAATAACTGAGTCATCGAACTATTTCGATTCGAGTGCGATTCGAGTTGAGGTTCAATTCGAGTTGATTCGAACTCGGCCAAACTCGAACTCGGGTCGAAATTGTTTTAAGCTCCAAAAATTAGCTCGACTCGGCTTGAACTCAGTTTCGAACCGAGTCGAATTGAGCTTTTTCGAGTCAAGTCGAGTGAGTTAACTGAGCTAACTCGGTTTGTGTACAGCTATACCCTTACCTCACCCATGGAATGCTGAGCACCTAAAGATCTACTACCCCTGAGGACTCAAGAAATCCGACCAGCAATAGATCGATCGACTGATTAACTCGACTAAGGGCGACCTCCCTTCTCAAAGGAAAAATGGGGCTTGGATAATTGCTTTTGTTTATCTACTTTGCGGATTCTACAATAAAAAGAACTTCCCCAAGTTGTGGGAAGAGAATTTCTTTTAAATATTTCTACCTAAACTACTCGAGCGACTATGAGAACTTCCTTTAATACAAGGGAAGAAAGTCCTTTTACCAATTGTTCGATCCATACTAAGTGGTCGACTTATTGAATCTACCCTATGTATTCTATAAGAAAAGAACTTCCCCAGGTTAGGGGAAGAGAATTTCTTTTAAATTTTTTACTGTCCAAGACAAATAATCAACCACAATGACTTCCCTTAATTCGAAGGAAGAAAGTCTTTAGCGCTCGACTTACTACTACGTCTGTCGTTTGACAGTCGACCTATTAATACTACCATGCACGATTTACCACTACGCGGTTATTTACATTGCTCACTCTACTTATTCTACTTCGTCTAATCTATTATAACTAGGGAATATTACAACACAACAATCATGGCCAAAAAAGTTTTCATCAATTGAGAAAATTGTTACAAGAGCAAAATTTTAAAATATCTACAAATATTGGGGGGTGGCGAGGCTTAGTCCGCCTGAGGGGGAGGTTGCTCGGCTTCGACAGCAATGGGCGTCGGATCTTCAGAGGCTTCCTCACCAAACCATCAAGGTCGAGCTCAGGGTACCTTCCTCTGACGTCCTCGAGGCAATGTTCATAGCCGAGGCTATAATATACCTCCCCGTCCTCGGCCCGCTCCTTCGAAGCCTTATACTCCTCCACCGCTGCCGCTCGAACTAATGGGAGAGAGGCCTCAACATCAGCTAGCTTGGCCTCAACCTCCGCCAATTTGGTCACCATCTTGGCCAGCTTGGCCTCCAACCTTCTGGACTTGGTTTCCACCTCGGTCCACTCCCATTCAGATTGAGAGAGGAGCGAACTTAGCCCCTCCATCTTAGCCCACAAAGAAGCTTCCTTCCGTTAAGCTTCTTCCAACTGGATCTTTAGAGCAGCCTGCTCCACCCCAGATGTTTGTAAAGCCCATCGAAGGGTCTCGACCTCGGTAACCCTAGCATGGAGCTCCGCCTCCACCTTCTCACGCGCCTCTCCCACTCGTCGGAATGATCTGTGGGTGGCCAAAAGGGCAGGGACAGCCTGAGAGAAACCGAGAACAAAGGGTCAGAGAACCAAAAGAAAGAAAATAACGCTTTGAAAAGAGAAGGTGTACCTTGTAGAAGGTGGCCGTTAGGTCACCCAACAATGTCATTGGACCGACATCTATTAGGGCAACTATGTCCTCCTCTGGAATATGTCGGGCCATCCACAGGGCAAGAAGATCCATATGGTAGCTTGGGGGTAGAGGCCGACCTGCCGGCCTTAGAAGCATGATGCCCCGAAGCATCGCCGCCCTCGACCTGAACTTGGGCAACAGGGGGCTCCTTAACAGGAGGAACCTCCTCCTGAGCTGGAGAAGGCTCTAGATCGACGACCTCTAAAGTCGTCGGTTGAGGACGTATCTCAGAAGGAGGGGCTTCCTTAGCCCCCTCACTTGTAGTAGTGGAGGGTGGCAGCTCAACCATAAGCCCTTCAGCAGCAAGCTCCGACTCGTCCTCCACGGCAACGGAGGTTCCTCCTATATGCGCAGGAGGGATGAAGGCCCTCCTCTTGACCATCTTCGTCTTCTGGGCTATCTCGACCTCAGTAGGAAGGTAGACCCTCTTTGTAGGACGGGGAAGATCAACCATTTCTGTGCAACAAAGTACTCCTGTCAGACGTAAAAAAAAATGGAATCTGAGCACAGGAACAAGAAAGAAATTCTACTACCCACTACTTGCCTCTCGGCTCGACCAGGGATATGTCGAACTGATATAGGGATTGGGGAGTGATCAGCCTCTTCCAATTCCTCTCGGCGACGCCTCGTAGCTTTGCGCGTTTAACCTGGCAAAGCTGAAGATCGGAGAGGAGAGGTTGTGATCGAGGAAGATCTATAAAGAACACGACTGGTCAGTAAACAAAATTACAAGACAACTAAAGGAAAAACGACAAGTATGTAGCTCGACTATTCCTGACCTGGAAGGGCAAATTTGGTGGGGGCCCGAGTACACAGCCTGGGCACATCATCCGTTGGGGCTTCCCACTCTCCGGATACCCAAAACCACTTATCCTTCTAGTTCTTATTGGAGGATTGGTTGTCAGTAATGAGGGCCTGGCCCTTGTTCACCCATGCACAAAAGTAATACCAACCCTGGTGGTTAGGGCTGGACTTCACTCTGTACAGATATAAGAACTGGTCGGAGGACAACTCGGTATGTCCAAGTTGGTGCCATAGAATATACGTCCCGAACAGGGCCCTCTAGGCATTCAGGATGATTTAGCATGGGGCTAACCTCAGGCAGTAGGTAACCTCCTGTGCAATGGAATGCACAAAAAGTCAGAGGCCGCACTGGAGAGCGACTAGATATACAGCCCCCTCACCAGTTCGGGGATGGCTATGAAATTCATCAATCTCGGGAGCTCGGAGTACCACCAATTCTGGGATCTGGTACTCCGCCCTAATCCAAGTTAGGTTAGTGCTCCGCAACCATGACCCAAAAGGGTCGACGTCCAAGGGCTGTTCCGCAGCAGGCTGAGCTGCCGCCCTTTCAACTGGGGCAGACTCCACGACGTCCTCCTGACCTAATGGCACTGGAGATGGTGGCTCAGAAGGGGCACCTAGCCAGGGGTCCTCACTCTTCGGCTTAGAAAGCCTATCAAAAATGTCCAACATTCTGGTAGAAGAGGAGAAAGAATACAAAAAAGGGAAGAGTTACCAGAGTAAGGCAAGAAAGAGAAAAAGAAGAGCATCAGAGGAAAGATTTTCGACTTACCAAAAACCGCCTAGTCCGGTAGTCTGGAAGAGCAGCAGGAGCAGATGAAGTAAACGAAAGTAGTTTTCGGGTTACCCTCCCCCTTTTATAAGCTCCTCAGTTGTGGGCATTTAATGTCGCAGCCTGAAAAGACGTTTCAGCGCACGCTCCTGTCCACGTGGCCACCGCTGGTTCGCTAGCCTACCCTGTTGCTGAGGAAGAACCACATGTCTTCACCCTATACATCAGAAGCTAAACAACATCGTATCGAGCACGCTCCTCATACCACACGTTGCGATCATTAGAGGATCCGGTTCAATTCTCATACTCGCCTCCTCGAATTCCATGCTTGTTGCCTTTCCCCCTTTTTGCTATAATAACAAGCGTTCCCAATCTACCAACCACTTGTGCATGAGCTCCTACACGTCAGTCCATATTAACTTACTTCCCGAGCTCCCGAAGAGCCCTCAGAAGTATGGGGGTTACTGTTAAAGGGGAAAATAGACTAACCAAGTGGACCGAAATGAGAGGGAACACAGGGAATAAGTAAAGGAGGTCAGATAAGAGCTCGGCCCGACAACTGAGCATGACCTCCACGATTAGCTCGAGCATAAACCACCAGGGTTGGGTTTGACTCTGGTCGACATCTTGCTATTACGACCAACGAACTATTGTAAGTATTGACCCGACTTGCCTCGAAGAAAGGCCCTACCACGATCGACAGTTCGGCTCGGTCTATAGGACCTCAGCCAATCCGATCTGGAGGTTAGACTCAGCCGTCTACTGCAATATCCTTGGAAGTTGACCACTGGGAGATCTCCTTTTAATATAGGGAGGATCAATCTTCGAGATCTTTGCCAAGAATCGAGTCGAGGATAACGCCTTGGGTTCCGGGGACGATCTATGATACGCAATTGAATGGCAGATTCATTGTCATATACGTAATTAGAACTAAATGACTGTAAATAAGAGTCTGATCTACCGTGAAAGGTACATGCACAAAAACCCTAAACCTACTAGACCCAGAGTGCCTAATCTAACTTTGGCATTGGAGGATCCCCTATGGGTCCCCATCATTCAGTTCTACAGGTACACAACGGTTTGGAAGGGACGGCCAAAAAATAGCATCAACAAAGATATACCCACATAGATTATGACATTAATACCACATCTAGGGGTGTACATCGAGTCGAACCGAGTCTAGCTGGCCTCAACTCGACTCGGCTTGAACAGTGGCTGACCTCAGCTCGAACTCGGCTCGGCTCGATCCTCGAGCCTGACTGACCAGCTAGACTTGGCTTGGTTCGGTCAATAGCTCGAGCCGAGTTCGAGCTAAGATCGAGCCGAGTTCGCCATTGACACATTTCCACAAACACCTGAACTGCAACTTCAAAATCCCACTATTTTACAAACAGGGGCAATGGTTCTACAGGTATTTTCTCAAACACCTTCTAAGTAACATAAAAACCAAAACAAAAAACAAAAAGAAAAAAGGTATTTGTTTCATTTACATACCTTCCTTGCCACTAGCCAAACCTTCCTTGCCACTAGCCACATTTCGTTGAGGCATTTTATCAAACAGTTGGTGAGCAACATCAATGGCAAAGTAACCGAGTCACCGAACTAGTTCGATTCGAGCAGGGTTCGATCTGAGTCGAGTCAAGCTAGGGTCCGCTCGAACTCAGCTCAAACTCATTTTCGAGCTCAAAAAATCAGCTCGACTCGGCTCGAACTCAGCTATGAATCGAGTCAAATCAAGCTTTTTCAAGTCGAGTCGAGCGAGCTAACCGAGCTAGCTCAGTTCGTGTACACCCCTAACCACATCAACATAAGTGCCATGGTGATCATCATGATCTACAGACAAGATAATCAATTGAGGGATTATTATCACTTTAGCTTTTCAAGGTACACAACATTAGCAGTAGGCACCAACTTATTGTTGAGCCTAATGGTAAAGACTTTCCATCCCAACTTATCATTGGTTTCCTTACACCGGATGGTTAACATTTCACGGATCTCCCAATCTTCCTACTATGGTTATGGAATTTAGGATACTAAGATCCATAAAGCACAACTCTCTTTATAAATAGCCATTGGGTCTAAACTCATATTCCTCTTGTACAACAGGAGGAGAGCCTCCCCTTAACCAAAAAAATCTTAAACTGTTTAAGTTTCCCACATATTTATTTAAATCATCCAATGCAGTCATCTATGTATGTGACCATGATCATCAATCATTACTGGCTTTTTAGGCACACTATTAGCAGTAGGCTGAGGTTAGGTCTTGAGTTGGGTTGACCCAACTAGATATCGGATTTGGCTTGAGTTGACCAACAACCTGACCTGCCCAAGTAGGAACCCCACTGAGAATCACATCTTAAGGTCCCACAAGCATATCTCTATTGATGGAGAGCCTCAAATCATCAGGCCCAAGGGGGCCAATTGGACACTTTATTTCGTCAGGAAAGGTCCATTCAAAAAGTTTGATTTGATAGGGAGGTAGCATAGTGGGATTCAGGTCCACCATCATACAGATGGTAACACATGCTATCAATCCAGGCCGTCCACATTCTGAATCCTATCTTCAAATATTGCACTAGGAAAACAATGGTCTACAAATTATCAAACATTGTGTTAGAAATCAAGCCCGTTCCATCATTTCGCTCTCTTGAGGACCATATAACACCCTAGCATGATCTTCAAACATTATGTTAGAAATCAAGAGGGAAAAAAAAAATAGGACATAGCTGAAGGTTTTCTTCTTTGTACTTTTTTTTTTTTTTTTTAAATGCAAGTTGCCTAGCTGACAATTACAATACCCTCGGCTACCCGGATGCAGATTGTGCATAGAGATATTCGTGTGCCCCCTGTTGTCCCAAGCTGTGTGGCCCACAGAGATGCCCGTGACAAATCCAGTCCATCAGTTTTTCAAAAAGACAGTAGGACAGAATCTAAAAATCAGGCAGATCCAAAACTCAAATGGGCCATACCAAACGAAACAGCGGATATTGAACCCCACCAATGGAAATTGTGGGGGACACAAGTTTTGTATCAGGATGATATTTGTGCCTACAGTTTATCTGAGTGGTAATAACCCTATGAACGGTGTGGATGGCATATAAACATCATGGTCAGACCTATCCGTTCGTCAGTCTCATTTACACACCTGAGTTTCGGATCTGCCTATTTTTAGATTCCTATCTTATTGTTTTCTCGTAAAACTACTGAACGGAGTGGATTTGTCACTGGCATCTCAGTGGGCCCCACACAGCTTCCGACAACAGGGGGCATAGGCAATCCGCATCAAGTTTATCCAAGCTGAACAGCAACAAGAACGAGTTACAATCTACAAATGGATGAATGAAAAATTAGAAAGATAAAGGAAAAATCTGGGCAGTCCAAATTCATCAGAAAAGATTATACATTATTAATTTAAGGGTGCGTTTGGTTCTATCCAATGGCAGCAGCAGGATGGCTTTTCTGCCCACATCATTTGTGAAACAGATGCAGTTGAGAAATTCTGGCCAAGCTAAAAGTGGGAAAAAGGTTGACACTTGCATACGGTGGTCGGCGGGAAGAATGAGGATCTGCACCACGGCGACATCTGACCAAATGTCGATTTATCAGACATCCTAATACCGTCATATAGCATGCAATCTATTGAATTTTCAAGTAAAACCACCCACCCAATTGGGACTGAAATATCAAATACAAATCCAGACCCAAAAAATGTACGGCAGAGATTAACCCAACCCTAGTATCTATCTTGATACTAGCCAAACATGCCTTAATTTCCCATTACCAGTGGTGCATATGAATGTGAGTATAATAATTAAAGCCAGTCCGGATTGGGGGCTGATCCGGATCAGAGACTAGGTAATTACCAGAAAAAAAAAAAAACACGATGAGTGCTTCCACGCACCATTACAATTTACAGGCCCTAACAACCAGTGCTCCTCTCCCCTCCGGTTGCTTCCACTCCCTTGCACACGTTGCTAAATTGGGGTGCCCCCGACATTGACAATTTGGTAAGGAAAAAAGAAAAAAGAAAGAAAAAGAAACAAAGAGGGGAGAGTTACCTACCATGCCACTTACCTACCATACAATCGGGCATATGATGCATCCCTCTAATGACATGCAAGGATCCTCTTATTATGTAACAGATAAGAACTCCATCAATCCCAGAAAATCAAATGCCAAAAGTCCTTGTGATGCGGACACCAGGTCATTCAAAGTATATCAACGCAGTAGGCGTGCATTACCCGTGTCAATGTGGTTAAATGACGGATACGGGTCGAGTTTCTAGAGGTTGAATACCTTATACATGTGTTCGTGACATGTGTAAGTTGCTTAGAGGAGACATTTGGACCGTTGGATCGTCACGGCCCACCTTCATTACGCCACCTTCACGGCGCTATCATCGGGGCCCATCGGGCATCTTAAATTTACATTTAGTTTAAGAACATTTGATTTAAAGTTTTGAAACAGTTTACACACAATTTTGTGCAAATTTCTTTTTTTTGAAACTTTTTTTAATAGGGGTATTTTGTTAATTTCATGTAATTACGAATTTATAAGGGTTGCCCTAAACCTATAGCATGTTATGTTATGTTTATGAAAGAAAAAAAAAAATAGAGCTTTTTACTTCTGACGATTTCGTCTTCAACTTCCAGTGATTGGAAGAGGGCGTGAGGCCCAGGTAAACGATTTCTCATCCTCTACTTCTTCTCCTTCTCTCTCTTTTCTCAAGGTACTCTTTCTTTAACCTCATTCTTTTTCTTTTCTCCTAGAATCTTTAAATCTGGAAGTCAAATCTGTTTCTTTTTATCTAAATCATTAGATCTTAAAAGATTTTCATCCCCACATAAAACTCATCACCCAAATCTAAATTTGAAGAACCACCAATTCTTTTCTAAATTTTCCAAATTTTCCCAATCCAGAAAATTCTTATTTTTCTGAATTAGAAAATCCACTCGGATCGTTAGACGGACCTATTATAAGACGAAATTTCTATCTTTCGCCGGATC
This sequence comes from Magnolia officinalis, assembly GCA_021015155.1. Classification (NCBI taxonomy): domain Eukaryota; kingdom Viridiplantae; phylum Streptophyta; class Magnoliopsida; order Magnoliales; family Magnoliaceae; genus Magnolia; species Magnolia officinalis. The sequence continues at coordinate 37,552,136 of JAJHSJ010000011.1, forward strand.
CAACTAAAATCAGATTTTAATATTCAATACTTCGCGTTTGTAATGGATGGCCATAATCAATGCTATATTAACCTTATTTCTTTCCTGTGTTTATGATGTATAAAGTAGGCTGATATTTTATTTGTTTTTTAAGATTGCATGAATCTGCCCTTTCAAATATCATGCTCATTTAAGGTTGGATTAGGTCGTCCTACATCAATTTTTTTGTACCAGAGCTTAGGTTCTTGCATTGGGTCGTCTTAGATCGAGTTATCAAGAGTCTAGATTTTTATTTTTATTTTTCTAGGGTTTCATGCATCGCATATAGAGTTTTTCCACATTTGCATTATTCTAAAAGTTAGGATCATCAGTGTCCATAGTCTTGTGTCAAAATAATCTCTTAGAGTCGTGTTTTAAGAAACCTAAGTTGAGTCTTATTATGTATGCCCACTCGGACTGGTAGAGGATTTGGTCTACACCTGATTTTCAATATGGAACAGTTGACTGAGATGATGAACACGATCAACCAATGTTTAGCCGCCATTGAGGCGCAATCCAGGAACACGAATACCCGTATGGATAAAATAGAAGCGTCCCTAAGAGAAATCTCCAACATTGGAGGGGATGAACAGTCTCACGTAGGGGGAGTAGTTGAGGAACGGGTAGGAAATCGTAGTAGAGGTCGTGGAGCACGTGGCCGAGGGGTAGGACGTGAAGGGGCACGAAATCTGCAGCCCGCTATCGAGTATCAAGACCGTTATGATGTCGATGAGAAAGTCTTAAAGAGTGTTAAAGTAGATGCTCCTAGTTTTGATGGGCATCTTGACCCAAAAGTATTCCTTGATTGGTTAGCGGACATGGACCATTATTTTGAATGGTATGAGATGTCTGAGAACCAACAAGTGCGGTTTGCAAATATGAAACTTGTGGGTCAAGCTAAATTATTTTGAACAAATACGGCGTGTAGGATCCAGAGATCAGAAGGTGTCCTAGTCGCGCATTATGTAGAGATGAAGGATGTAACGCCTACTTTCAGTGCTCGGGTGTCACCACGTATATCTAAATTAGCTTACATGGATATGATGATGCACGTAGTTTAACTTACATATCACCATCACAACACGATTAAGTTAACCCTGTGCTTAAATAAATGAAAATTCAAATTTTTAGAATCTCGATCTTGAAGATGATTTAGGAATACGCCTGTTCAGTACGATTAAATCATGTGAAGTAAACTTAGGAATCAAAATCACAAGATCCACCGTTCATCGGTCTACAACGTCCTGTTAGACGCTCCACCCTTTGAAGACACAAATTCATATCATTTGATTCACGACTAACCTTGGACCACACCCAAATGCTCTTTAAAACCCTTAGGGTTATGGTGATTAGATATTAGTCGATCCAACCATTAGATTTATATTAGTCAAATATTGGTTGACCCGAATATTAGTCAATCCCAATCATTTGATCTGCATGGGCCAACAATTTGAAACCAATGAAACCGTAGGGCTTCAAAGACTTGTAACCAACTACTAGGGACTTTAATTAAAACATCTTGTGGCCCATTTACATGACCACCTTAAAATAAGGCCCTATAAGTTGATTCTAAAAATAATAATAATAAAGTATTTAATAATATAAATTTAGGTGGTGGGTAGACTTGCAAAGTGGGACCCACGACCTGACTAAGAAATGCAGGCATGTGTCGGGGAAATAATAGTAATATAATAATAATAAATGTTAAAATTATTTTAATAATAACATTTAATGTTCTAAATGCATAGAGCAGGGGTCCCGGTCATATGAATGAATTCTTAGGGCCCTTTTAACGTTGACGATTGATTTCGGGGTGGCCTGATCGTCAGATCGATGTGAATCCATGAATGGGACCCAAATCAAACTACGGGCCCCACCTGAGAATTGGATCCACCTGACTTTTCGGTCAGAGGTCGTGTCTGGGACCTCCTGTAACGCCCTGAAAATCAGGGGTCGAGCAAAGCTCAGCTCCCGAGTTCCAATGCATCACTTATGCAACATAGATAATGATGATTATGATGAGTGCATTAAAACATGAGTGGGATTAAGCTAAACGACATATCATACTCCAGAGACAGTTAAATTATGCCAGCGGAAGGCTGTGATAGATATATATAATATAAACTGTTGTAAGTCTCCAGAGTGTAAACATGTTACCAGGTTAATATATCAATGTATACTCCAAAAAAATGGACAAAATGAATAAACAAGGGTGTTCCAAAAGGGCAAACTAAAGTGTAATGGCATCTAATCAGCAACCCTGTAACCTCGTCAATCAGAAGATGGTCTACATAGACCCGCCCGATAGCTGTATAAAGGAGAAACCCTCCTCATCATCATAAAAGTTCGACTCCGCTTCGCAAGCATCGTCATCATCTGAAACTCAAACAGGGTCTGGTTGGTGTGTACAACACCGTCCCGTAACGTGGGAGTAAGTGATCAACTCAGTGGAACAATAAAGCAAAGGTTAACATGTTATCAATTCAGTCAAGCAGTAAATCACACATCCCTAAGTACTTTTGTTAATGCAAGAATGGTATGAATGTATGATACATGCCCTCGCCTACACTCCCTCAGCGACTTCATCTCACGTTCGCGTATGAACAACACTGCCTCAGTGCTTGACCTGCTACGCCTGAACACATGCGTAATGCGGTGCATGCATATGATTACCAAGTTCTTATTAGTCCTTTTCATACAACAGGGTTGGAAAACTAAGGTACCTCCCTTATGTCATTTCCCAAACAATGATCCATTCTAGGGTCGTCAGTCCTAGTTAGTCTCATACGATGTTGTGATTCTAGGTCGCTCCAAAGGGCTCGTCGCCAAATCAGTGCAGGCTTAGTTTATACTCTTGTTGCTACGGAAGGGTGGTCGCCTTCACGTAAACTCAGAGTACGCTCGAGGTCACTACACAGGGCACATCTAGGGCTGCCAGGGTTGTTGCACGAAATCGTTACACCACTCCCCCATCACCCATCACGACTTTGTCATCAAAACAGTGTAGACCGACAGCTCGAATACAGTGTCTCATACCACCGTATTCAGCTCACGAGTCTGGGCTGCTCACTGGTCACTACGGGGAGGCTCGTCGCCCCAGCGTAGGCCGACAGCTCGACCACAATGTCCCATACCACCATGTCCGGCTCATGAGTCTTAACAGATCGAGGTACCAAGGTTAACGGGGTTTCACTGGTAAGTTTGGTACCTTAGGTTCAAGCAGTAGCGTCCAAACATGGTGAACATACAATGGCCATCGGGTTATTAGACAAGTTCGACTGGTAAGAGCGTACGCTAAAGTAACCGACAAGGTACCACTGTCGACAACCATCGTACGACTCGGATTCATCGAACGTGTCTTTTGTGGCGAAATGACCTCAGCCACACAAAATCAAGGCCTATTACCGATTGCCTGGACTATACAATAGCCTCAATCACATTCAATTACAACAAAATATCCTAGAAGATAGTTAAAGTAGTTATGAATCAAGAATGCAAATCATATAATTAAAGGTCCAATAGTCCGCTTTAGGGCTGTCAGGGCTGTTGCACGGAATTGTTACACCACTCCCCCATCACCCTTCACGGCTTTGTTTTTACATGTTATGGAATACAACTTAAACATGAATTTATACATATGCATTACATAGATAAACAGACATCATAATATACAGTACATGGAGGAAATCATACACATCGTTAGGGTAGTTGAGAATCCTATCTCAACGCCCAATTAGAGAATAATTTAGAAGCACTTACTCATACAGACATTTTTACATACACTTAGTCTGCACATTACATCACACATGGTATGCAGTAGTTAGAATACATATTAGGGCAAGTCCTTTCGTCAAAGGATTGCCGCCTATACAACAATCACATATCTACGATGGTTAGTCGTGGCGTACACTAATGCATAGTTTATACTCACTTAGACATTTTCACAAACACTTAGGCTACAACTTGTACATACACGACGTATGTTAATATAATAGGTATTAGGTTAATCCGTTCACCCAGAAGTTGATACACATGCATCTAGCATACATAGACAGCAATTAATCACGGCAAGCACAAATCTGTATTTCATACATATACGGTATTTTCTACAAATACGAGGAATACAATATATTCAACCTAGTTAACGTATATCTGAAAAACGAAACGGACAGCACTTTGTACATGTGTAATAGCATCCACGTCAGTAATATATCATTAACTGACATTGAAAGCCTTGAAAACCATAACTTATACGTTTAAAGTCCGTACCTTATGCCGATAAACGCGTAACGGAGTCGTTTTAGACGTTAAGTCTTTGTCAACGGCGGATTTGTAACTTATAACATGAACTAGGTTAGCAATTTCATCATTTCAACTATCTGAAACCCTAGAATAGATTATGGGTTGAATTTCTTACCTAAGAACGGGATCGGTATCGCCGGTAGAGCGGTACGGAAGAGCTGATTCAACCCGTGGAATGATGGGATTGAATCCCAGGGATGAACTCCAACTCTCACTCTCTCTTTCCTCTTTTCTCTCTCCTAGGGTTTCCCAAATTCGTATGGGATGAGAGAGTGAGGGCTTAAGGCCCTTATATAGGATGGGAATGGCCCAGGGCCAAGGTATACTTAGGTTACAGTCAAAGGGAGGCTGTTCCATCTCAACGGAGCACTTTCGGAGCCCCCCCCCCCCCCCCCCCCCCCCCCCGAGCCTAAGGTCGGACTTAAGTTCTCTAACCATGGATCTAGGTCAAGTTAAGTTTTCAGTCCAATTGGATTTACAGATCGCCCGTGGCGGACCAGTTTCTGTTCAACGGTCCACGATCACCGATCAGGGCCACAAGTGCACTGGCCTGTGTAGGAAATTTCCCCTGATCCGATGGTGTATTTGGGTCAGATTCTGACGGTCTGATCCTTATAGTTGGCCTGCAATCGACAAGTCTCAGATTACTTAAATTTAGATTTTTATTTCTAAAATATCTACGTTTCTCACACACTTCACTCCGGGTTCAAGTGAATAGCCCCGGGACACTATCTGGAGTTGATTTCCGAGATGGTTGTCAAGCCCAGCAAGGCGGTCCTACGCGTTTAGTCTCATGGTCATCGGACTTTCGACGTGCGGTCCAGATCCGATATGGAGTTTCAATGTGCTCCCGAGAGCAACTGGGTAATGAGATTGATCCTAGTTTTTAGGGTAACCTAGCGTCAATAATTACAAGTTTTGGGTCTTGCAGATCGTATTTAAAGTGGATCAAGCGGATTTCGTAGCTAATCTAGTTTAGTACTTAGGTAATATTGTCAAACTCCTAAAGGATTTGATCCTGAGTGGTTTCTGCCTGAGGTGATACTTGGGTTTTTGTACGGATTTCTAAAGTATTGTTCTTCATCACCTAAACTTTAGGATTCCTGCCTAATATGAAAGCACTTAAAAACATTTAAAGAACAAGGTGGTGAAAGGTGAAATGGGAGATTTGGAAGGAAATGGATTAAAAAAGGGATTTTGACCTTTGGGATTGAGTTTTGAGAAATTAATAAGGTGTTAAGATCGACCCACTGCTGAAGGACGTCTAATTCCAAGTGGCAAAAATCCGGGGTGTTACAATCTACCCCCCTTAAAAATTAATTGTCCCCAAAATTGGCTAAGGGTAAGTAAAATTTTTATTAGTGCAATTGCCTAAATTTTTATCGATTTCAAGTTTATACGCTTGGCAGGGTGTACACTATCTATGCTAGTCTGGCTCAATTCAGTCTATCCTCCTTAAAACTTCTTCGCCCTGAAATTGGCTAAGGCTTTTATTAGGTTCGTATTCAACGAACACAGTTGTAGATACACTGACCTTGGCTATTGTAGTTCAGTTCGTATCCATTATTAGGCCTATTCTGTAATATGAATTGGTTTAACACTTAAATTCTAATTGTTTTCCTTTAAAGACTTCATTATTGACGATCCTATTTAATGACCTAACCCTACGTATAACCTGGATCAATTTCCTTCGATCCTGGGCCAGTGGGGCATGGGTCCACCACGCTTCCGCTGCGCCACTCTGATCAAAGAGGCGTATTAGCCGACCTAACTACATTGGCCTCATAATGTTCTACCCCCCTTAAAAATTATTTCTAGTCTCAAGGCTCAAGAATCTGTGTCTCGCTCCGTATGTCAGAACGAGGTGTACTTTGGGACCTAATTCCTAACTGTCTGTTGCCCATTTGAGAAATTTCTTAGGCCCGAGCAAAGTATCCCTATTGGCTATATATTCTTAACACTTCTCAAAGGCGAAGTAACAAACTTTTGGTTGTAAGTGATATGGACAACACGGAAGGAAAGTTGTATAGTGGGTCTGAGCCAGATACATAGACCTTCTGCCTCACGAGGACAGAAAATTTGTCGTATCAATTCTTAATCCTAGTCGATCCCGACCTTCTGTTTGATCAGAGCATAGAATTCATTGGTAACTACTAGGATTGAGAATTCAATTCAAACCGCATATACCTCGCTTATATATAGTTCTCTACTCCGTGTTCCTGATTGTAATAAGCCCTTAAGAATACAATCCTATGGGGTGTGTTGTTTTGATCTAAAGTTCAATCAGAGGGATACATAGCTTTTCTCTAAGCGTGAATAGTTTCTAATCAAAACAACCTTCTTAAGAGTTATGAAAGAAGTCTATAAGTATTAAGGGGATTCAACGAAGGAATGAGGTCTTACTCCAACTCAATCAAGCCGACTAACTAAGTCTATTGGTCTCTGACATTCCCTAGTGTCACCAATAGCCTAGTCTTAATTTTAGAAGTAGCGGTAATCTAATAGCTTATGGGCTAGATGATTTTGTACCATTTCTAATACAGGAAATTGTTTATCGCTTAGGGTCAAACGCTGTCTAATTGGAATTGAGTTGCCCGAACTTGAATTTAACTGCGCTCGAGCACTACACATATGCTCATACCCGCTAAGGAGGTCCTAGGGTTCACGTTATCAATTTATTGGATTTCTCATACTGTCAGGTCTTTCGAAATCTAGGAGCACTACTCTAGGTCCAAAACTCTATGGGCCTATTTGGCCAGTGGTCTTAAGTTGTATTAAATGGGACTGCATTGCTAATCCCACTTCGGGATTGGGAATGACATGTTTGGAAGGAGGGTGGGATGGGATTAAAAATTTTTTAGGCTTTAGAAAATGAGCCTTGTGTTGGAAAGTGTGAGATGAGATTTGTGGGTTTGGAAAGTTATGAGACACAAAAGTTAGGTTTTATGCTCATATGGGTGTGAAATGGTGAGGCCAAGAGGAGTAAGAGATGGGTTTAGAGGTGTAATGGTGGAGGGGTGGAAGGAGTTCACAATTGTCAAGCACAACTCCAACTTGTCAAGCATTCTATACAAGCTAATACAATTAAGGCTTCAAACACTAAAACATACTACCAAACTACCACACTACGAAGCCTCTCAACATGAAAACATAAAGGTCCTAACACAACAACAAACTAACTACGAGACAACGGCACGGATGACTAGACATCCGAGTCTGGCGACGGAGGAGGGGCATCCTTTCTCTTTCCCATGAGAGAAAGAATGGAGGAAATCAAGAAAATGGCCGTAATAAGCTTGAATAGAGCCATGGAAAAGTGAAGAAAAGAAAGGAAAGGGATGGGATCTTTGGGTCTCCACGGATTTGAGCCTCAGAGGAGGTTGTAAAGGCAAAAATGAAAGGGGATAGAGAAGGAAAATGGCAAAGTAGGGTAGGTTAGTGGGTTTACACGAATTCGAAACTCAAATGGGGGGTTTAAAAGCTCAAATGAAAGGAAATGAGAGGGCTGAGAGATAGCTATTGCTGAAAACAATGGAGGTATGTGTGTTTGAAAGGAAAAATGACGAAATGGGTGAATGGAGGGGAGGTTTGAGAGAGAAAACAGAAATTTTTGAAGAAAATGAGAGCTTGGAGTGGTGACTTGTGAAGGAGGGGTGACCTAGGAAGGTTTAAAATCGACCCACCCTGGACCAGTGGGCCCCACAACACCTCAAAGGTGTCGGCCCAAGCCAGCCCGCCCGGCCAGGCCCGTTTGGCGGCGAGGCCTCGCCAAACCGGCGAGGTCCTCACCGACCTCTGGAAGTTCTGGCGAGGGCTCGCCCCCTGGGTCCCAAAAATGTGTGGGGCCCACCCTGGGTCCATCTTAATAGGTTCCATTAGGCCCCCGACTCCGTTTTAAGCCGTTTCGGGTCCTTTCGGGTAGGATTCTGATGTACAGCTGCACAAGGAGAGTTTTGAAGGCTGGGATGGGGTAATTTGCGATCCAAACTCGTCGTTTGACGGTCTAGGGGTGACTTGGGGTTGACTCATGCGATCATGGAAGTGTACGGACCCGATCTCGGTGATTGTTTTCGGTGAATTTCGCCAATTGGCGAAAATGGGACACCTATGACTGTTTCTACATTTTCTCGCACCCACCTAAGTTGAAATTACGTCAGCGTACGACGTGTGACAATAACCTAGGTCCGGTTTAATCCAAATCATGCTCTGATACCATCTTGTAACGCCTTGAAAATCAGGGGTCGAGCAAAGCTCAGCTCCCGAGTTCCAACGCATCACTTATGCAACATAGATAATGATGATTATGATGAGTGCATTGAAACATGAGTGTGATTAAGCTAAACGATATATCATACTCCAGAGACAATTAAATTACGCCAGCGGAAGACTGTGATAGATATATATAATATATAAACTGTTGTAAGTCTCTAGAGTGTGAACATGTTACCAGGTTAAAATATCAATGTATACTCCAAAAAAAAATAGACAAAATGAATATACAAGGGTGTTCCAAAAGGGCAAACTAAAGTGTAATGGCATCTAATCAGCAACCCTGTAACCCCGTCAATCAGAAGATGGTCTACGTAGACCCGCCTGATAGCTGTATAAAGGAGAAACCCTCATCATCATAAAAGTCTGGCTCCGCTTCGCAAGCATCGCCATCATCTGAAACTCAAACAGAATCTGGTTGGTGTGTACAACATCATCCCATAACGTGGGAGTGAGTGATCAACTCAATGGAACAATAAAGCAAAGGTTAACATGTTATCAATTCAGTCAAGCAGTAATGATAAAGCAGTAAATCACACATCCCTAAGTACTCTTGTTAATGCAAGAATGGTATGAATGTATGATGCATGCCCTCGCCTACGCTCCCACAGCGACTTCATCTCGCATTTGCACATGACACACCCGCCTCAGTGCTTGACCTAATACACCTGAACGCACGCATAATGCAGTGCATGCATATGATTACCAAGTTCTTATTAGTCCTTTTCATACAGCAGGGTTGGGAAACTAAGGTACCTCCCTTATGTCATTTCCCAAACAATGATCCATTCTAGGTTGTCAATCCTAGTTAGTCTCATACGATGTTGCGGTTCTAGGTCGCTGCAAAGGGCTCGTCGCCAAATCAGTGCAGACCTAGTTTATACCCTTGTTGCTACGGAAGGGTCGTCGCCTCCACGTAGACTCAGAGTACGCTCGAGGTCACTACATAGGGCACGTCTAGGGCTGTCAGGGTTGTTGCACGGAATCACTACACCACTCCCCCATCACCCATCACGGTTTTGTCATCAAAATAGTGTAGGTCGACAGCTCGAATACAGTGTCTCATACCACCATATTCGGTTCACGAGTCTGAGTTGCTCACTGGTCACTACGGGGAGGTTCGTCGCCCCAGCGTAGGCTGACAGCTCGACCACAGTGTCCCATACCACCATGTCTGGCTCATGAGTCTTAGCGGATCGAGGTACCAAGGTTAACGGGGTTTCACTGGTAAGTTTGGTACCTTAGGTTCAAGCAGTAGCGTCCAAACATGGTGAACATACAATGGCCAATCGGGTTATTACACAAGTTCGACTGGTACGAGCATACGCTAAAGTAACCGATAAGGTACCACTGTCGACAACCATCATATGACTCGAATTCATTGAACGTGTCTTTTGTGACGAAATGACCTCAGCCACAAAATTAAGGCCTATTACCGATTGCCTGGACTATACAATAACCCCAATCACATTCAATGACAACAAAATATCCTAGAAGATAGTTAAAGCAGTTATGAATCAAGATTGTGAATCATATAATCAAAGGTCCGATAATGTCCGCTTTAGGGCTATCAGGGCTGTTGCACGGAATCGTTACACCACTCCTCCATCACCCTTCACGGCTTTGTTTTTACATGTTATGGAATACAACTTAAACATGAATTTATACATATGCATTACATAGATAAACAGACATCATAATATACACTACATGGAGGAAATCATACACATCGTTTGGGTAGTTGAGAATCCTATATCAACGCCCAATTAGAGAAGAATTTAGAAGCACTTACTCATACAGACATTTTTACATACACTTAGTCTGCACATTACATCATACATGGCATGTAGTAGTTAGAATACGTGTTCGGACAAGTCCTTTCGTCAAAGGATTGCCGCCTATACAACAATCACATATCCACGATGGTTAGTCGTGGCGTACACTAATGCATAGTTTATACTCACTTAGACATTTTCACAAACACTTAGGCTACAACTTGTACATACACGACGTATGTTAATATAACAGGTATTAAGCTAATCCGTTCACCCAGAAGTTGATACACATGCATCTAGCATATATAGACAGCAATTAATCATGACAAGCACAAATCCATATTTCATACGTATACGGTATTTTCTACAAATATGAGGAATACAGTATATTCAACCTAGTTAACGTATATCTGAAAAACGAAACGGACAGCACTTTGTACATGTGTAATAGTATCCACGTCAGTAATATATCATTAACTGACATTGAAAGCTTTGAAAACCATAACCTATACGTTTAAAGTCCGCACCTTACGCCGATAAACACGTAACAGAGTCGTTTTAGACGTTAAGTCTTTGTCAACGGCGGATTTGCAACCTTTAGCATGAACTAGATTAGCTATTTCATCATTTCAACTATCTGAAACCCTAGAACAGGTTAGGGGTTGAATTTCTTACCTAAGAACGGGATCGGTATCGCCGGTAGAGCGGTACGGAAGAGCTGATTCAGCCCGTGGAATGATGGGATTGAATCTCAGGGATGAACTCCAACTCTCACTTTCTCTTTCTCTCTCCTAGGGTTTCACAAATTCGTATAGGATGAGAGAGTGAGGGCTTAAGGCCCTTATATAGGCCCAAAGCTGATGGGAATTGCCCCAAGGCCAAGGTATACTTAGATTATAGCTAAAGGGAGGCTGTTTCGTCTCAACGGAGCACTTCCGAGCCCCCCCCCCCCCCCCCCCCCCCCCCCACCCCCGACCATGGATCTTGGTCAAGTTAAGTTTTTAGTCCGATCGGATTTACAGATCGCCCGTGGCGGACCAGTTTCAGTTCAACGGTCCACGATCACCGATCAGGGCCACAAGTACACTGGCCTGTGTAGGAAATTTCCACTGATCCAAGGGTGTATTTGGGTCAGATTCTGACGATCTGAATCCTTATAGTTGGCCCGCAAGCGACAAGTCTCAGATTACTGAAATTTAGATTTTTATTTCTAAAATATCCACGTTTCTCACACATTTCACTTCGGGCTCAAGCGAATAGCCCCGGGACACAATCTGGAGTTGATTTCCGAGATGGTTGTCAAGCCCAGCAGGCGGTCCTACGCGTTTAGTCTCGTGGTCATCGGACTTTCGACGTGCGGTCCAGATCCGATACGGAGTTTCAATGTGCTCTCGAGAGCAACTGGGTAATGAGATTAATCCTAGATTTTAGGGTAACCTAGCGTCAATGATTCTACAAATTTTGGGTCCTGCAGATCGTATTTAAAGTGGATCAAGCGGATTTCGTAGCTAATTTAGTTTAGCACTTAGGTAATTTTGTCAAACTCCTAAAGGATTTGATCCTGAGTGGTTTCTGCCTGAGGTGATACTTAGGTTTTTGTACAGATTTCTAAAGTACTGTTCTTCATCACCTAAACTTTAGGATTCCTGCATAATATGAAAGCACTTAAAAACATTTAAAGAACAAGGTGGTGAAAGGTGAAATGGGAGATTTGGAAGGAAATGGGTTAAAAGGGGATTTTGGCCTTTGGGATTGAGTTTTGAGAAATTAATAAGGTGTTATGATCGACCCATTGCCGAAGGACGTCTAATTCCAAGTGGCAAAAATCCGGGGTGTTACACCTCCGAAGCTAATGATTGGTGTGGATTTGATCACACACCTTGGTGGACCCCATTTAGAGGCAACACGTGAGCACTATCCACGTGCACCAGCGGTACACCGGACTGCACTGCCAGTCAAGTTGGACTGACCCGACATTTTCCAAAAACGGGAAGATCTCCCGCCAGCGTCCATTTCAAATGGACTGACCCAGTTTGGGTGGATCTACGGCCCACCATGATCGTCCCATGGATGATCTGAACCGTCCATCGTGTTCAGGGCGTGGGCCTTACCAAAACCTACTACTTTGACTGCACTGAGGCCCACGAGGATGTGCACGGTTCCAGCTGAAATGGGCAGGCGCACAAACGAAGTTGTGCTTCCAACTACCCCCTACCCCAAAATCGAACCGGTGTGACCGAGGTGAGCCACTTCGGGCTAATCCAAACCGTTCATCAGATAGAGGAGTTTCGTCTGACTTAACCCACGCCGTCCGTACGTGCACGTGCTCATGCACACGTACACAAGCTAAGCCCGAAAAGAGCTGCGCGCGGCACTCCTAAAAATGGAAAAAGTTCTGTTTCCGTTTTTGTTGCCAGCAGATGATCCGCGTGAGGGGTCTTTGGCGGATCTCAGTCGTCCATGGGGAAAAGATCCTAGCCGTCCAATGCCAGCTGATCCAGCTGGTAAATAAAAGAAGAGAGAGAGAGAGAGAGAGAGAGAGAGAGAGAGAGAGAGAGAATGAAAGAAAGAAAACAGGGAGAAGATCGTCTGCCCCTTCCTCCTAAATCCGAACCCACCAGTAGCTGTTTGAAGAAAAAAACAGGGAGAGAAGAGAGGAAGAAAGAAGATGAGAAGGAGGAGGGAGAGAAGAAATAGAGAGAAAGAAAGAGACAGAATGGAGGTGTGAGAAAACCTTCCAGGTTCGGCCAGGTAAACAGCCCAACCAAACCCTGTTTTTTTTTTTTTTTCCTTCTTCTTCTTCTATTTTTCCTTCTTCATTGCTACATGTATGTCAGCCATGTTTGAGACCACATTTTGGGCTGGAAAATCCAGTTGTAGAAGAACTTGGACAGAGCCAAAAACGGGCTTTATGTGAGCTCTAAAATGGGCTGATTATGGTCGTGATGGTCCCTGTATTAAGCTGAAAGCAGCTCTCAAACAGAACTTGGGTTTTGGTTTGAGATGGGGTCCCAAACCGGACTTTGGTCCAGCTCTGTGGGCCGAGATCGCCTTAGTTGGGTTGTAATGTGGGCCATGGGCAGTCCCTATCATGAGCCACATTTTGGATCTGGGTTGAAGTCAACCCCAGTCCAGGCCTAAAATCAGGTCTAAATCTCAGTGGGCCACACCATACTCTAACCATGGGCCTCACTGGATTCAAACCCAAAGACTGGATCCAACCAGGCCAGCCTGTGGGCCACCAGCAGGCAGCCCATATAAGGTAGCTAGTGGGCCAGAATCAATCAGCCCGGCCCAGTTTTTGGGCCATCTTTGGAACCACCGAACTGGGCCCAGTCTAGCCCAGATTTAGACCACAATGGGCGGCTAGGTGTTGGGCCAGATCTAGCTTAAGTCAAGCCCAGTTCGAGCCTTGGTGTTGGGAAGTTTCAGGCCCAGTCCAGGCCACCTCGTTGGCCCACATTTGATGGGCCTGATTGCCATGATGCGGGCCCGATTTCCATGTCTATGGGCCCTTACAATCTTTGGCATTCACAATAAAATGCATAGTCATTACCTGTTATCTATGCTAATAATGGTTATTATAGACTGACAATAATAATAATAATGTCATTATTAAATCCTAGTGCCTTGTTTTGCCACTCTTAAATGTTATCATTAATAGTAGGTCATAATATTAATAATCATCATGGCGATTGTTATTACTATGTTAGCCAATATAAATAATAACAATAATGTTAATAGTTGCTTTATAATTAGTAAATCTACATCATAGTTAATGGTACACCAACTAGAGTCCAAAAATCCTAGATCTAAACCTTGACCTAGACTCTAGGGCAAAACCCTAAACCTAAGTTAACCGAACCCTAGGTTATGATTCTCAACCATTGGAAATGTATAAAACTTGTATCTGACCATACAATTCTACAATTCATGGTAGGATCTTATTCTAAGGGCATGAGCTTCCTAGCAACGTTAGTGAAGATCCGATCTATAAGGTGATGATTCTTCCCCTTGAGCTTTCCATCTTCTCATTAAGCCTAAGTTATAGTTTTTATTTTAATTTAAAATTTATATCTCCATTTCATAGTCACATGTGTTGATTATTGGGATTGAATTGTTACATTACATGCTTAATGTTTATCCTGCCTATTTATTCATGCTTGTAGATTAGTGTGGATTATTTATGGAGTTTAAACTGGTACATCAGTGGGAAACCCCCACTTATAAATGTACACCTATACTTGGGATGTAACCCGACTGGTTGTGATTATAATGGACCCTCGACTTAGTGGTTATTAAATGGTGGTTTAAATTGACCATTGATGTGGGCCTACCATCCAGGGGTTGTTGTCCAAGTGATTTTCCAGGATGGTCTTTTATCGCATGGTTTTGATATTCGCCCTATGTGACTTGCTTTGATATCGCCCTATGTGGCTTGCTTTTGGTATTTCCCTTCATGGGTCCGATGTTTTATACCATGCAACCATGCGATGGTAAGCCCCATATACTGTAATATGATTGGTCACTAGTCGACGGGATTCCATTAAACATCCTAATATAGTAGTCTCATGAGTCGGGGATGGTGGTATGAGACCTATGCCCGAGCTGTCGGCCTACGCTGGTGACGAGCCCCCGTAGTGACCTTGAGCTATTTAAAACTGGCTGATTGTAACCGGACTAATAATGATTTGGCTAATCATACATACATGGCTCAGACCAGCGTCTATCGCTAGGCTGTCGTTACACTGCACTTAGTATGCTTTCGCTGACGACTAGCCTCATACGATGGGCAGTCGTTACGCCGCAATTAGTATGCTTTCGCTGACGACTAGCTTCTGTCCGACTGGATATTTTTCCCAGGTCGATGATTGCATTCCGCACGGTTGACCCCGGGGCGTTGATTGCGTATTTGCATGGGAGACAGCCCAAATTTCGCACGGATGAGCATCCCCGGGGCTTGACTGCATTCACGCATCTATGTATCTAATAAGATCTGCATCATGTATTGTTTTGTACACTTTGTTTTATGATTATGTTTACCTAATGCGGCGGTGTGTAATCTTGAGGAGAATTCACACTGAGTTGGCCACTCATCCATCAAATATATAACCGTACAGGTAGAACAGGTGGCCCCAGGTGATATTCAGTTTCAAGCTAGTGAGGAGCTGGGTATAAGTGTTAGGGGTGTATGCTGTATTGCCACGAGGCGCTGCGTGATCTTGCGACTCAGATTTTATATGCATTTTGTTATCTCTCTTGTATAAATTGTGAAATCCGTGTATTTGTTAATTCATAGACGTTGGTTTGTATAAGTCATTATGGGCAACCTCTCGGATATTCTAAATGAAATTGTAATTTTCCCTTTATGCTTACTTGTCTATTCTACGCTCATCTACTTACTCTGATAGTTGAAAAATATATATATACTCGAATTTGACCATCCTTTAAGTTTAACACTCGGGTTTTTGGGAAACGGGTCTTATACTCGAGTCATGAAAACACGGGGCGTTATAAAGGAGTTATATCTTCCTCTCTCTTACCGTCAAAAGCTCCTAGATCAATGGCAAGCATTACACTAAGGATCTCTGTCGGTTGCAGATTCATCGCAAAATTTGATGAGTATATGATGCAGTGTGATATTCAGGAGGATCCCTTAGTGACGCTGGCGCGTTTCAAGGTGGGTCTTCGCATGGATCTACAGCGTGAGCTTGTGACTCATGCAGTGAGTGACTTGGATCAGACTTACCAAGTTGAACAGGAGTTAGAACTTTACCTAATGTCTCCTGTCACGATGCACTTTAAGTCCCGAGACTCTACTGTTAAATCTGGTTTTCAGGGAACCAAACCTAACATTGGAAGTCAGCCTAGGGTGTAGGCTAGTGCACCGCCTAAGCCTAAGGATATAAGGGAAAACGTGTCCTTGGTGCCAATCCTGGCAGTGGTAGTCATTTGAGATGTTACGGAGGTACAGGTCATTTCGCATACCAGTGTACGGCAAAGACTCGCGGGAAAGCCTTAGTCATAGACGAGTCAAATGAAAATGCGAATGACATGGGTGATTATGAAGTTGATGAATATCACCTAGAGATATGTGCTAGTGTTTATGAAGAAGAACCAGAGACTGCACCACTAGCTGTAATTAGATGTGCTTTAGCGCAAGCCAAAGAGAGTGATGATTGGCGCAGAAGCACAATTTTCTACATGTTTATCAAGGGCGGTGATAAAAATTGCAAAGTCATCGTGGATAGTGGTAGTTGCACCAACGTAGTCTCAGCTAACACAGTCACTCGTTTGGATTTGAAGTTCATCCATCACCCTCAACCCTACAAGGTTTCTTGGGTTGACACGTCTTAAATGCCTATATCCCAGCAGTGTTTAGTCTCCATCTAAATCGGTTCAATAAAGACATGTTGTGGTGTGATGTTTTACCTATGGATGTAGGTCACATCATTCTAGGGAGGCCGTGGTTATACAATAGAGATGTCACGATTTTTTGTCGCTCGAACGTGTGTACATTCACACATGAGGGCAAGAAAATCAAGATTAATCTGTTGCCACCCAAGAGCCACACGGGCAAGGCTAGGGATGTGAAAACAAGTGAGTCAAGGAAGGATGTGAGAAAATCTATTCCGAAGTCTCTACATATCATAAATGTAAAAGAGTTTAAGAAAGAGACAGAGGATGATTCGACGGTGTACACCCTGATGGCTAGGGAAGTTAAACCCGAGGTTCATATAGAGTTACCCCCTGAGGTGACTTCGGTTCTTGAGGAGTACAGTGATGTATTCCCCGAGGATTTACCGGATGAGCTTCCACCTATGCGGGACATCCAGCATGCCATTGATCTCGTCCTGGGGTCTTCTTTACCGAACCTTCCTCATTACAGGATGAATCCTGTAGAGCATACAGAGTTGCATAGACAGGTAAATGAGCTCATGCGAAAGGGTTTCATCCGTGATAGCATGAGTCTGTGTGTCATACCAGCGCTCTTAACGCCTAAGAAAGATGGTACGTGGCGGATGTGTGTGGATAGTAGGGTCATTAATAAGATCACGATCAAGTATCGGTTTCCGATACCGAGGCTTGATGATATGTTAGACATGATGGCCACATCCACCATTTTTTCAAGATAGACCTCAAGAGCGGGTATCACCAGATACGCATACGCCCAGGAGATGAGTGGAAGACAGCCTTCAAGACGAAGGATGGGTTGTACGAGTAGTTGGTCATGCCATTTGGCTTGACTAATGCGCCCAGTACTTTTATGCGTGTGATGACCCAGGTTTTGAGACCCTTTATGGGGAAGTTCTTAGTGGTTTATTTTGATGACATACTCATATATAATACCACTAAAGAGCTGCATCTCGACTGAGGCAGGTCTGTAGTGTCCTGAGGGCGGAGAGGTTATATGCGAACCTTAAGAAATGTTCGTTCTTGTCTGATAGGGTTGTCTTCTTAGGGTTTATAGTGTCGTCTATAGGGATGCGAGCAGATCCAGAAAAAGTCAAGGTCATAGTTGACCGGCCTGAACCACGGAATATACATGAAGTGAGAAGCTTTCATGGCTTAGCCACATTTTATCGTCGGTTCATTCGAGGGTTTAGCACTATTATGGCTCCAATTACTAATTGCATTAAAAAGTGAGAGTTCATATGGCCTAAGGCTGCAGCTAAGGCATTCAAAGATATTAAGGGCAAGATGATAGTGTAAGTGTTATGATTTCTAGCTCCTATGATTGTCAAATTTTATAGTGCCAAAACCTCTTGGAATCTGTCTTGTGTAGTGCATCTATATATTCAAGAAAGTGCATCTCATGTACAAGAACAACGGTCTTTAGTGAACGTCAAATGCAAGATTACATGTTCATGTTCAAGTACAACATCAAGTGTGAAGTCAATCTTTCAAGCTTCAATGGTTCAAGTTTTCAAAGCTTCAAGTCAAGACAAAGTTCATAAACCCTAGATTGACCTTAGGGTAGGTCATTTTGAATACATAATTCAATTGGTTCATTTTATAAGTGTTTAGTCTGTTTTCGACTAATACTAGGCTATGTTCGACTAGTCCTAGCACTGGCTCGACCAATCCAAGAATTCCTCGACCAGTCCTAAGTTTGTTACTGATTTTCGAAAATTTTTGTTAAAGCCTCGACCAGTCTGGAGACTACTCGACCGGTCGTGTGAACAGTGCTCGACTCGTACTCGACCAGTCCTACAGGCTCGACTCAAAGTCCAACAACTAAATTGAGTCCCGCACGACCAGTCGTAGACAGGACTCGACCGGTCGTGGAGGCCGCTCGACCGGTCGAGCAGGTCCTTCAACCAGTCTTGGAACGGTCTAATCTTATCACGCTCGAAATTTCAAATATCTGTTGGTCCTACGACCAGTCGTGGCGACTTCAGGATTAGTCGTGACTGCGATTTCTGCACTTATAAATAGAGCACGAATTTCAGAGTTTGGTATTCAATTCAAGTTAAATCAATATGCTACTCTGACAGATAAGTTAGTCATTATTTAAAGCTATATTGTGCTCATTTAATATTCTATTTAATTAGCTTTCTTTGTATTTGATTTTGAATTCTGCATTCCAATTTTATTTGAAATAGGGATTGTTGTATTCTCATTTCTTGGAATCAAAATCAAAACAAGCTAGCCCAAGGTGATTTAATTTAAAATCAATTTAGAACCTAGAACCATTTCACAAGTGAGTGTGAACATTGAACTTCTACGTTGAACTTCTACTCCAATTTGGTTCTTCCAGGCTGCATCTAAAGAAGAATATCCAGGTATTTTACATTATTGTAAATTCTTTCTTTTGGTTTCAGTGAGATTGTGCCAGAAAAATATCTTTGTTTTGGTTTGTCTAAGGTGATCCAGAAACTCAGAGTATGGGGTTTTTCGAATTGTGTAAGCCCACTTGAAAGACACAATTGTGAGGATTTTAGGTGAACCTTGAAAAACCTATTTTCATAGTGAACGCTAATATCCACTAGGTGAGGATATTAGGAGTGGGGTAGTTGTGTGGCTGTTGTTTAACAGTTAGTGTACATACAAACGAACCACTATAATTTCTAGTCTTGTGGTTAATTGTTTATTTTATTTCGTGAATATTGACATTTCCATTTTCGCATTTGTGGTGAATGTTGTAATTTCTTTTATGCAAGTGTGGGAATGTTGTAATAGCTTAGATTTCTTTCCTTGCTATTTATTTCTTTATTCCTCTGTATTAGTTTGAGTTTTTGATACACAGACCGTTTTAGTAAGGTTGTCCTACCATAAACCCTTGGTTTTTGGTGTAAGGTTGTCCTTAGAACAACATCTGTATCAACCTCTCAATACTCGTACATTTGAGGATGTCTTTAATTTCAGCATTGTGGGATTGTTTATTGCTATCAGTATTTAATTTATTTAAATTCTGTTGTTAATTTTTTAATTTTATTTACTTTGCTGTCTTAGCCCCTCCCCCTTAATAGCTCGGCCTTTTCAGATAGAGGCTCCCGTCATGCATATTCCAGATTTTTCTAAAGTCTTTGAAGTAGCGTGTGACGTAGGTATATAAGGAGTACTAAGCCAAGAGGGTCATCCAGTTGCCTATTTTAGTGAGAAACTGAATGAGGCAAAACAAAAGTATTCCACCTATGACAAAGAATTTTATGCGGTAGTGCAATCGCTACGTCATTGGCGTTATTATCTTCTACCGCAAGAATTTGTCTTATTTTCTGATCACGAGGCTTTGAGGTATTTGAATTACCAAAAGAAGCTTAACTCAAAGCATGCCAAGTGGGCAGCGTTTCTTCAGGAATATTCATTTGTCCTGAAACATAAAGCCGGGATCGAGAACAAACCAGCCGATGCCCTTAATAGGAGAGTGACATTGCTCAACTCCTTGAGTGTAGAAGTTGTCGGGTTTGAGCAATTGAAAGACGAGTATCCCATGTGTCCAGATTTCGGGGGAACATACGTGTCACTCTTAAGTGCCCAGCATAGTTCGGGTGAGTTCGTGTTGAAAGATGATTTTCTTTTCAAAGGAGACAGACTTAGTATTCCCCGCACCTCCCTCCGGGATTTTCTTATTTGGGAGCTTCATGCTGGAGGTATTGCTGGCCATTTTGGTCGAGATACGACCGACGCCCTAGTAGAGGATCGCTTTTATTGGCGAAGTCTCAAGCGAGACGTAGCCAAAATTTTAGGGCAATGTCGAACATGTCAACTAGCAAAACAGAAGAAGCAGAATACTGGATTGTACACACCATTGTCAGTGTCACACGCACCGTGGCAAGACATCAGTATGGATTTCGTGCTTGGACTTCCCAAGACAATTAAAAAGAACGATTCCATTTTTGTGGTCGTGGACCGTTTCTCAAAAATGACCCACTTTCTCCCTTGTTTTAAAACCACAGATGCATCCAACATAACTAAAATTTTCTTTGAGGGGGTAGTTCGATTACATGATTTGCCTAAGACCATAGTGTCTGACAGGGATGTCCGGTTTACAAGTTATTTTTGGAAGACATTATGGCATATGATGGGTACAAGACTCCAGTTCTCATCTGCCTACCATCCTCAAACTGATGGCCAAACTGAAGTTGTGAATCGAAGTCTCAAAAATCTATTACGATATTTGGTGGGTGAATACATTAAAACTTGGAACTTAGTCCTGCCAGTCACCGAGTTTGCATATAATAGTTCGGTTAATCGGTCTACGGGTATGAGTCCATTCGAGATTGTTAGTGGTTACAAACCTAGACTACCCATAGATTTGTTACCTATGTCATTCACCCAGAGGACCTCAGAGTCAGCCGATGCATTTTCTCATCACATTCATGAGTTACATGCAAAGATTAGGAGGCGAATAAATGCTAGTAATGAACAATACAAAATTTCAGCTGACTTACATAGTAGATTTCAAGAATTTAATGAGAGTGATTATGTAATGGTTAGGATGAGGCCAGAACGGTTCCCACAAGGTACCGTTAAGAAGTTACAAGCACGCAGTGCTGGACCATTTAAGATTATGAAAAAGATTGAGTCCAATGCGTATGTGATAGATCTTCCACCTCGCATGGGGATTAGTTCAACATTCAATGTGGAGGATCTAATACCTTGTTCAAGTCATCCCATAGACCCTAATTTTGTTACAAATCATTAGCCAATTTTTGAATTTTCTTCCCAACCTACAACACCTATGCCTACTATAACTGAGAAAAGAGAAGAAATTAAAGGAATTGTGAATGAGCAAATTGTTTCCACTCGGGACGGTGGATTTCAGAGGTACTTAGTGAAGTGGAAGAACAGATCATCATCCGACTGTACATGGTTGACGAAAGCAGAGTTGCAGCGACTAAATCCAGATTTGTTAGAAAAGCACAAGAGTTTTATCTCACCGGAGTCGAGATCTTCTCAACCGAGGGGAGTTGATGCGGACACCTGGTCATTCAGAGTATATCAACGCAGGAGGCGTGCATTACCCGTGTTAATGTGGTTAGATGACGGATACAGGTCGAGTCTTTAAAGGTTGAAGACCTTACACATGTGTTCGTGACATGTGTAAGTTGCTTAGAGGAGACATTTGGACCGTTGGATCGCGAGGATGGTGTGATCGGATCGTTGGATCGTCACAGCCCACCTTCATTACGCCACCTTCACGGCACTATCATCAGGGTCCATCGGGCATCTTAAATTTGCATTTAGTCTATGAACATTTGATTTATAAGTTTTGAGACAGTTTGCGCACAATTTTATGCGAAATTCTTTTTTTTGAAACTTTTTTTAGTAGGGGTATTTTGGTAATTTCATATAATTACGAATTTATAAGGGTTGCCCTAACCCTATAGCATATTTTGTTATATTTATGAAAGGAAAAAGAGTTTTTTGCTTTTGACGATTTCGTCTTCAACTTCTAGTGATTGGAAGAGGGCGTAAGGCCCAGGTAAATGATTTCTCATCCTATACTTCTTTCTCCTTCTCTCTTTTCTCAAGGTACTCATTTCTTTAACCCCATTCTCTTCCTTTTCCCCTAGAATCTTTAGATCTAGAAGCCAAATCTTGTTTCTTTTAATCTAAATCATTAGATTTCAAAAGATTTTCATCCCCACATAAAACCCATCACCCGAATCTAAATTTGAAGAACCACCAATTCTTTTCTGATTTTCCAGATTTTTCCAATCCAAGAAATTCTTATTTTTCTGGATTATAAAATCCACTTGGATCGTTAGACGGACCTATTGCAAGACGAAAGTTCTATTTTTCGCCAGATCTAACTAAAATCATATTTTAAGATTCAATATTTCGCGTTTGTGATGGATGGCCATAATCAATGCTATATTAACCTTATTTCTTTCTTGTGTTTATGATGTATAAAGCATGCTAATATTTTATTTGTTTTTTAAGATTGCATGAATCTGCCCCTTTCGAATATCATGCTCATTTAAGGTTGGATTAGGTCGTCCTACATTACCTTGGTAGTTTTAACCGTACGTATTAATGATTATCCAAAATTCGAGCTCTGAAATCAAACAGAAGAACCCTAAATGATCCAAGAAATCCATTTAAAAAAACAATTCAGAACATTTTAATCTAATCTAAAATACATACACCATCCGTAACTATTTTGCAAAGATGAAACATCTTGCAGCAAAGAAATCAACAATACCGTACTATAACATTAAGCCACGGCAGCCATTTGCCAGATGCCATGACAACGATGTTGTTTCGTCCATCTAAGCTCAACTAACTTTCATTACAAAAATGGAACATATATAAATATTAAAAAAAAAAAAAAAAAAAAAAGGATTTAAGAACATGCAGCTGGTGTAGCTCAATGCCTCATAGGCCCGTTTATGAAAGATTCAAAATTGGTAGGCCAAGGGAAAAAAATCATGTTCTTTTAACAACGGCGACGGCAAAGCATGGGTGGTGACTGAACTCGAAACGATACCTTAAGGGATGGGTCGTGGGCCCCGGCTTGGTGAATGACATTTAGGGCTATCCGATTGTGCTCGGCAACCTGCTCTATCTGTCGAAGCTCTGCCAAACTCTCTGGGTCGCTGGAAAAACTACTCCTTAGGTCCTTTGAAATCCTTTGGGCATCTCCAAAATAATTGTACTTAATTACAGTCTGGAAGAAGAAGACGTGAGCTGTCAGATTTCCCAGTCCACTGACAAGTATGAATTATAATGGCATCAAAGGTTACAATACTCACGGTGATATTGGCATGGAATGTCGATTCTTTAAACAATACGTATGAAATGTGGTCCGGAATGTGAGCTTTTTGTAAAAGCTCAAAATGCTGGATGAACCTCTGGAAAGACAATATGATATTGAATGTGAGAGAACTTGGAATACAACGTAGGCCTAGAGCAAAACCTTCAAAAGATGCATAATATAACAGAACAATGGTGGCACACCTCCTGCTCGGTATTGAAAATACTTGGCCTTTGAAAGATCTTATGTTCATTGTTAAGAGCTGCAAGCATCTACAATAATAGTTGTGTTAAACAGGTTAGCTACGTCCACAAGCATGTAGATTCCAGCCCCTCTGTGCAGCACTGCACACGAACACTGAAGAAGTATTTGAGATCCAACCCATTCATCAGGTAGGTCCCCTGGGGTATGTGCACTTGCCCATAAATCAGGTTGGTCATGAGGTTGACAGTGTATGAAACAAATGGACAGCCATTTGTTTCATTCACAGGCTCACCTATTGGAAAGTGCAGATGTGCCACTCGCAAGACAGCAATGCACATGTGGAGGCATGTGGAGAGGTTAGATCAGTACCGGCATGTAAAAGGTTGGATCTACACATGAAATTATAAAATCTCTATGGAAAGTAGTAAATAGGGCTACTAATAAATATTAAGATGGGAAACAGGTGAATGTACCATTGCAAGCCCTTCAGAGAGGAAAATGTAGCACCGAAGTAACAAGATTGAAGGTGAGATGTGCACTTCCCTTGTTGCATCCTTCGGAAGCTCCTTCTTCTTCCTCCCTCTTCTTTTGGCTGACCAATTAAAGATATTAATTTCTTCATTTGTGAAAGACCATAAAGCAAAAATTCATTGATCCTACCAAGTGAACTAGCATTTCTGATCATATGTGTGATTGTCTTCCTTTGACACTTATTCAGCTCTTTATGCAGAATGTCCTGATCTACCCACTCCAGGGAAGTGGGACCCATTGATAGGTGATCCTGACTGTTCATCTGATTAGCCTCACTGTGGATGGGAGATCCCAGAAAATATTCCAGGTTGGATGTTGCTCTACCTATATAATCTTTGGCCCTATTCTTTTTCAGAAATGCTTGCTGCATTTTTTTTCTCTTAACTGTCTATTTAGAGCAACTAATCAAGGGATTAGGAAGTTACAATCTAGATTACTTTTGGGGCATCTCACATCTGTGGTTGATCCCAGAAGATCAACGATCTAGATCACCAAACCATGGGCCCTACTTCTACAGAATGTGGGTGCATATGGATGCTGTTCATGCCTTGATGTGTCAGGACCCCATAATTACTCATTAAAGTATCACCAGTATTTGGAAACAAGCTTGCATAGACTTTGCTCGAGTTATTGAGTATGCTTTTTTCTCGAGAGGGGCTCACGGTTTGCTCATTCAATTTATGAATACCACCAACTCTTCAGAGGAAGGCCAGTCCCAAATTGCTTAGAGAAGGGCTAAGATGATAAGGACGAGGAAATCATCAGTCTGCTATACACGCCCATTAGCTAAAATGGAAATTTCTAATCAGCCTTACACATTTTTTGTAGCACTTCTACAAAACCAATAAAAATTCCTGAAAATGCCACCAGATAATGGTAATGTCACAGTTGTTCTTTATCCCCCGAGGGTTCTAAATATTGACATCTGTGCTTGCCCAAAAACCTGTTACAAATTAATGTGTATTCGCACTACTGGTAAAAATCGAGTAAAAAAATCTGTAAAAATATCAGATAAATTAGAAAATAGAAAATGTCTATTTCAATATCTCTCTATGTTTGCCCTGTTCCACATTATGGTACGGTAGTCGTCTCCACATCCATGGTCCACTTTAGTTTTAGAGCTTCAAGGAACTTAGTAGATTGTCAATCAGTTAAAAACATGAATTATCTATAATAGTTTGTGTGAATAAATTATATTGTGAAACCAACAACACAAGCATGACCTTTCATGTGGGTGGGTACTTCTAATAAGTAGTTTGCCTTGAAACTGCCCCTCCCCAATAGTAGACAGGGGTCGGTACTAGTTGGGACTATAGCATATGAATGATGTCAATGTGAGGTTTCGCCATGGTCAGTTCTAATAGGCTGGGTAAACGAGGAAGATTGGTCGTCAAACTCAATTTTTTGGGAGGAAGACTACATTAGGCCCAAGGCCCAAAACTCAAGCTTGTCCGTGATTCAGGTGGGCCTTACCAAGGAAAACAGTTGGGAGAGCAGCACCCACCCTTGATTTTTACAGGGCCACTGTGATGTGTATGTGAAATCCACTCCGACCATCAGATGTGTCAGCCCATGTTAGGACCTGGAACCAAAAATCAGGCTGGTTCATGATTCAGGTGGGCCACACCAAGGGAAACAGTTGGGAGAGGGACACACACCCTTCACTTTTTACAGGGCCCATCCTGATGTGTATGTGAAATCACCTCCAGCCATCAAGTGCATTGTCATACAATGCTGTGGGCCCGAAAATCAGGTTGGTCTGTAATTCAGGTGGGCCGCACCAAGGGAAACAGTTTGGAGGGTTGGCATTCCCCTGTACACTGTTTCAACTCATGTGGCCCACCTGAATCATGGACCGGTCTGATTTTTTGGCCTGGTAACTAACATGAACTGATGCATCTGTTGGTCGGAGTGGATTTTACATAAACATCACGGTGGGGCCCAACCGAGCGCACACCAACTTTGCTCACACGAAACTGCAGTCTCTGTTTGTCCGTTTCTCCTAAAAATTCAATCTTTCACCATTGATTCTCAAGGCATTTATACTACTCTTGATAATCAGGAAATAATCTTCAAATTTACTGAGAGACCAAAATTTGGAAAAAAAAAAATCAATGAATTAAACAATCAGAATTCTCATAATGAAAGTTAAATAAAAGATTTAAAAGAAGAAATCAACCTGTTAAGAATAACAACTCATATTTCTCAAGAAGGGTTCAAAAGAAGTCTGGAAGATGAACATTGTGGACTTGAAAGCTCTTTGAATCTGGGGAGAAACATTTTACAGTTGTGACATGAGGCGACAATTCTTAATTATCATACTTCTTTTTTGCAGATGATGGAGAATCTCCTACCTTTAACTGTAGCTGGAGCACATGCATCCTGGATGATGGTGGATTCGATCAAGGCTTCAACTAAGGTGGCACTTTCATGTCACAACTGTAAAAAATATCTCCCCAGATTCAAGGAGCTTTCAAGTCCACAAAGCTTATCTTTCAAACTTAAAACTTCTTTCAAGCCCGAGTTCTCCCATATATAAATAATGCTACCTCCCCACTGTAGGAGCAGGCTTGAAGCAATAGTTCTGGTCTTAGTATTTTGTTCTCCCTGGTTGTACTGGTTGTGCATCCTCAATTTGCCATTGACAAGATAAATTCCCTTCATCCCATGTTATTGGTTTTGGAATTATAACATTATTTTTTTAATTTGTAAAAAGTAATGTTGTTACTCCTTTCTCCTGCTTGTTAGATGAGCTGGTAGGGACAGTGTAGTGTACGTGAGTGATCCAGGGTTCAATCTTTGGTAGTGTTATATATATATATATATATATATATATAATTGCCATTACTCCTTTTATTTCTTTTGAGTAAGCGATGTCAAGGACAATCAAGTTCATAACTTTATAGTATAGGTGATATGCTACAGCAATATTTTCAGTTTTAGCCTTTAGGTTTCATCTTAAAACCTTTTTATCTCTTACCTCATCAGGAAACTTTTCAGCAAACTGAATAACTCTATTTATGAGGTAATGGTTTTGTTTTAATTTTAAATCAAAGAAATTGAATTTCTGTTGAAAATAATTTTAACTTTCTTTGAGAAAGTACTACATTTTTTATGACAATTATCTTGAATATATTTATGGGTTTCCAACATTCATCTATTGTTTTTGCAAACATTAAAATCTCATCTATATAAACAATAGAGAAGGTCTTATATGGAGTGCAAATGTCATTCGTTTTGAAATTCAAAGGGAGCATTTTTTTTTAACCAAAAGGCATTGCATTCCATTCATAATGTCCAAAAGGAAATGTGAAAGCTCTCTTGTATCGATCCCTTTTAGAGTTTTGGATTTGCCAAAATCCAGATTTTAGATCAAACTTAGCTCTAATTCTCTTATAGCACCATAAGTTATGGTGTCCCTATGATGGGGACATCACATCACGCACACCTTTACGCACATATAAGAGGAGGCAGGTCCTAGTCTCTCTATGGCTAGGTGAGTACCCATGTTGAAGACCCCACATAGCATGTACGAGCATCTGGAAGACCCTACCCCACACCGGGAAGATGCACGTGGGTTGCTAGAGGGAGATATTTAGACCGTTAGATTAGATGGACGCGACGATTGGACCGTCGGATCACATGGTGAACATGATCAGACCATTGATCGTGAGCCATCTTCATCAAAGGACATTATTTTATTTTAGGATTATTTTATTTTATGTTATTTAGTGGTTTAGATGTTTAGTTTCCGATTCCAAAGTGGGAACAAAATAGAATTGAGAGGGCGTTTTTTGTAATTTGTAGCCCAAATAAGCTATAAAGCTTGGACGTCCCACCCTTATTCGGTATGATTTGAGGAAAAAATAAATTGAGTTTTCTCTCCTCTTTGCTTGTGTGCTTAGAGATCTTCAAGCAGTGAAGCATTCTCTTGGTGTGATTCCAAGGGTTTACTATTTGGTATGAATCCAAGCTCTTTTCTCTCTCTCTCTCTCTCTCTCTCCTCTCTCTCTCTCTCTCTCTCTCTCTCTCTCTCTCTCTCTCTATATAATATATATATATATATATATATATATATACAAGGTATCTCTCTCTAACCCTACTTCTCTTTACATCTTCTTGATGTAGGACCAATGCATGAACCAAATATCATGTGAGATCAAGTAGCAAAATTAAGGTAATTAACAAAAAACATAAACCTTGCCATTATCATCACAAATACCACGAAAACCAAAAGAATATCATGCATAATCCTAGCCTAGGTTACCAAACATCGCCACACAAGATCATTAAATAAAGGAAACTAGGATCTAATGGACGTATGGACATCCAATTAGCATAGAGAAAGCCTATCTCAAAGTAGAAAACCTAATACATCCCAGGGTGAAATTAGGGTTTTAGGAAATTGGGGAAATCTAGGAATTGGGTTTTATGGGATCAAATTGGGTGAATGGATTAAAGGGTTTATAGGTTAGGACGTGGGAATTAGGGTCTTGGGTAAAAGGGGTTTAAAGATTTTGAGTGAATTGAAGAATGTGAAAAGTTAGGGTTTGATAATTTGGGAAAGTAAGCAAGTTAGGGATTTCTAGGTTTAGGGTTTAAATTGTTGATGGATAGGGAAAGTTAGGTTTAGGAGAAGATAAAGATTTGGGATGGGAGAATTGAAGAACTTTGAAGAAAATACCTTGATGGAGACTAAAGGGATGAAGATGTGGGGATAGATGGAGACCTCGCACATCCGCTGATGAAGATTAGCCTCACACCAATATTCCTTCCAAATCACATGGAAGTATCTTCAAATCTCATGAAGATAGAGGAAGAAGAAAATGAGCAAAAGCTTCTTTGTTTTTTTTTTTCCACAAATCCGATGAGGGAGAGAGTCACACACCCATTCTCTTTTTATAGCTCCAAGAAGTTTACCTAATTACAATAATCACCATCTTGTGAATTTTAATGAAAATAACCATAGTCTAAATAAAATCAACTAAAAACACTCACAATGACATCCAAACATAATATAAGCAAAACTAAATCTTATAAGATGATAAAGTCTAAGAAAAACTAGTGTGGACGATCCACGATCAATGGCTCGATCGTCACGTCCCTCCAATCCAACGGTCTGGATCCCTCCATAAAGCATGTCATGCGCATCTTTCCAGTGTGGGGTCTTCCAGATGCTCGCACATGCACATAGGGTCTTCAGTATGATCATGGGTACTCGCCTAACCACAGGGAAATTGGTGTGGCCCGCCTCTTCTGATACGTACGCAAATGTGTACGTGCAGTGTCCTCATCATCTCCTCCTCGGCTGAGAAGAGTTCGCCTCTGGCGAACTAAAACTCATGTAGTGCTCCAAAATGTTTGGATCTAAATGATGTAACTCGTCCTATGTAATCCATATATTGTCTGAAATCGGCCTATGTTTCCACTTGACAAAGAATTTCTAAAATTCCCCATGTCGAGTGGAAACTGCTTGTGCATCCAGTATGTTTTCAATTTGTTCGTTTCGAGCAGGTAAGGAGGGTAAAGGTGGTAAAGGCTAGGATGATTGGTCAGGTAGGGGCCATGGATTTGGTACTAGGTCATGATCTATGGGAGGGTCTGTGAATAGATCAAAAGGCGAAGTAGCAGAACCCTTATCTTGTACTAGATCTTCTACATTAAAAGTAAGCTAATTCCAATGGTAGGTGGAATGTCTAATACATACGCATTAGGACTCAGTTTCTATAGTATTTTGTATGGTCCTGTGCTACATGCTTGTAACTTTTTAATGGCCCCGTGTGGGAACCGTTTAGGCCTCATACGAACGATGACATAATCTCCTACTTGGAATTCACGAAACCTACAGTGAGAATCAGCAAACACTTTATATTTTTCATTACTTGTGTTAATTCGCTTCCTGATCTCACTATGCAATTCCTGCATGTGACGTGCATACTCATGTGCTGACTCAGATGGCCTATGGGACACAAACATAGGTATGAGATGTACAAGTTTCCCAGGTTTATAGCCATGCACAAACTCAAATGGACTCATGCCTATGGACCCATTGATGGAACTGTTATATGCTAACTCAACTATCGGCAAAACGGTATCCCAAGTTCGGACATGATCACCCACAAGGCATCTAAGCATATTTCCAAGACTCCTATTGACAACCTCAGTCTGACCATCTGTTTGAGGGTGATAGGCAGATGAAAATTAAAGCCTTGTCCCTATCATGTGCCATAATGTCTTCTAAAAATAGCTCATAAAGCGTACATCGCGATTAGACACAATAGTCTTAAGTAGACCATGTAAACGCACTACCTCCCTAAAGAAAAGCTTGGCCACATTGGAGGCATCTGACGTTTTTTAGCACGTAATGAAATGGGCCATTTTGGAAAAACGGTCCACAACCACAAATACGGAATCGTGTTTCTTGATAGTTTTCAGTAAACCCAACACAAATCCATACTTATGTCCTGCCATAGCGCATGGGGTACTGGCAAAGGCGTATACAATCTTGTATTTTGCTTCATCTGCTTCGCTAGTTGACAACTCCTACACTGCCCAACAATCTTGGCTACATCTCGCTTGAGACTTGGCCAATAAAATCTATCCTTCACAAGGGCAATGGTCTTGTCCCTCCACAAATGACCGGCTACCCCTCCTGCATGAAGTTCCCAAATTAGGAAATCATGGAGGGAGGTACGGGGAACGCAGAATATGTTACATTTAAATAGGAACTCATCGAAGATGACAAACCCGCGATTATTGGTCGACTGACCGTCTCGTAGTGACACATACAACTCACCAAAAGTCTGGGCATGTAGGATACTCTTCTCTCAGTCCATCAAACCCAGTCATTTCCATTCTCATACTTTGGCGTAGAGCCACACGACGACTAAGGGCATCAACAGGTTTGTTCTCGACCCCAACTTTATGTTTTAGGACGAAAGAATATTCTTGAAGAAATTGGACCCATTTGGGCCTCGTGGTCAGAGAATAAGACAAATTCTTGTGGTAACAAGTAATGCCGCCAATGGTGCAAGGATTGGACAACCGCATAGAACTCTGTCATATGAGGAATACCGTTGCTTTGCCTCATTCAACTTCTCACTAATGTAAGCAATGGGGTGCCCTTCCTGACTAAGCACTTCACCTGTACCCAGTGTTTTAAATATCGACGATATTGGCCGATATATCTCACGATATATCTTGTATCCCACCTGTGCAATACGAAATGCACAGGTAGTGCCGATATATCCCATCTATTCGACCTGGTGAGCATTTCGAATTTCGATCCATTTTTTTTGCTGGAAATCATGTTAAATCCATGTCAGACAGTTACAAATCTATGATTCTTCATGTTTTTCCATAAAAAATCATAGATTTGGAGCTTCGATTTCGAGATTTGGGGGGAGATAGGGCAAGTTGCGGAAAATTGAGAAAAATTAAAATTTCTCAATTTCTTGCAAATCAGTTGCAATCTTTGTATCCAAACACAAAATCAAACAAGTATGTAACCTAATTTAGTGATTCTTCTTTTGCTTTTGAATGTATTGCTTGTGTTTCCATACATGTCTTCTTATGTTTATAAATGCATGTATTAGGACCCATACAAAGGAAACCCCTATCATCTGCACTTTTTTTTATAATGTTTTGATTTCTAAGTGTGTATTGAAGTCTTTTTCAACAATCCATGAAGTTTCCATGAAAAATTCGGCTAATTTCCCAATGTTCCCTTGTTTCCCAACAACGACGATACATTACGTGATACAACCGATATATCCCATGCGATAATGGATATGTATCCATATCCCAAGGGTGCGATATATTACGCGATAACGATATTTAAAACATTGCCTATACCTACCCCAGATGCATCACACACAACCTCAAAGACTTTAGAAAAGTCTAGAAGGCGCATGACGGAGGCTTCGCTCATCTTGCCCTTAATCTCTTTAAATGCTTTAGAGGCAACTTTAGTCTATACAAACTCCTCTTTCTTGATGCAATCCATGATGGGAGCCATGATGGAGCTAAATCCTCTGACGAACCGCCTATAAAAAGTTGTTAAGCCATGAAAGCTTCGCACCTCGAGAATATTGCGCGGTTCAAGCCATTCAACTATGGCCCATACTTTCTCGAGATCCGCTCTCATGCCCTCGGATGATACGATGAACCCTAAGAAGATAACGCTTTTTGACATAAATGTGCATTTCTTAAGGCTTGCGTACAGCTTTTCAGTTCTGAGGACCATGCAAATTTGCCTCAGATGGTGGAGATGTTGTTCCTTTGATGTGCTATAGACAAGAATGTCATCAAAATACACCACAAGGAACTTACCCATAAAGGGTCTCAACACCTAGGTCATCTCTCTCATAAATGTGCTCGGGGTGTTAGTCAAGCCAAAAGGCATGACTAACCACTCGTATAGCCCATCCTTCGTCTTGAAGGCTGTCTTCCACTCATCTCTTGGGCGTATAGGTATTTGGTGATACCTGCTCTTGAGGTCAATCTTCGAAAAGATTGTGGCACCCGCCATCATGTCTAACATATCATCAAGACGCGGTATGAGAAACCGGTACTTGACCGTGATTTTGTTGATAGCTTGACTGTCCACACACATGCACCACGTGCCATCTTTCTTGGGCGTGAGAAGCACCGGCACGGCACACAGGCTCAAACTCTCTTAAGGGAACTCTTTCTGAGGAACTCATCTACTTGCCTCTTCAACTCTCCATGCTCCGTAGGGTTCATTCGATAATGAGGAATGTTTGGTAAAGTCGACCTAGGGACAAGATCAATGGCATGTTGGATGTCCCTCATGGGTGGAAGCTCATCTGGTAATTCCTCTGGAAATACATCATGAAACTCATCCATAATCGACTTCACCTCAGGGGGTCCCTCTACACTAACCTCGAGTGTAACTTCTCTCACCGTTAAGGTACACACCATCGAATCCACCATAGTCTCTCTCAAACTCCTTGGCATTGATAACATGGAGAGACTTAGGTTGGGATTTCCTCGTATCCCTTGAGTTACCCAACTTCCCCTCGGTTTTCTTATCCACATTACTTTTTGGTGGGAGAGGAACTAGATATATCTTTTTGCCTTGATGCGTGAATGAACATACATTTGAGCGGGCATATATAGTCACATCGTGGTCAAATAGCCAAGGCCGTCCCAAAATGATGTGTCCAACATCCGTAAGTAAGATGTCACACCACAACGATTCTGAATAGGATCCAAAATTAACGGGCACGAGACATCGCTAGGTAACAAGCATAAAAGACGCATCCACCCATGACACTCTATAGAGCTGAGGGTGCAGTTCAGGCTTCAAACCTAAACGGGACAAAGTGCTAGTACCACATTGGTACAACTACCACTATTGACGATCACCTTGCAATTCTTCTATCCACATTTTACATAGGTGAAAAATATCGTAGTCCGACCCCAATCATCATTCTCCTTAGCATTGGTCAAGGTGCACCTGACTACTACAAGTGGTGTGGTCTCTTCTTCTTCTACTTCCTCCTCACTAGTACCATTGATGTTGGGCGGATAAACTTCTTCTTCAAAATCGCCCTGTTCATCTCCTTCTTCCTCACCGTCGTCAATCACCAGGGCTTTGTTCCTATCTTTCGAGGGACATTGATGTGCAAAGTGACCAACTCCATGGCAATTGAAGCATTGCGTTTGCTCACCTCCACTAGAGCTAACACTTGTTATCCTTTTTCCTTTGACATCTCTAGAGTTGGACTGGGACCCAATTTGGGGTCTAAACAGACTCCCCATGTTAGGCTTAGCCCCTTGAGAGTAAGTCTTGACACTTGATCCCGAGAGTCGTAACTCTTACCAACTAGTTCCTTGAGGTAGTATTCAATATCTTGCACCACTTGGTACATGTGCTCCAATGTGTCAACATCACGAGAATAAAGTTCTCGTTGGATCTCAAATCGGAGGCCCATCCTGAATCTGGACAATGTAATCATCGGATCCTCAATGTCGCATCGCATCATGTACTCCTTGAACTTAGCAATGTAATCTGGCACAACCATGGATCCTTGTCGCAAAGCCTGCCACTGGTCTAGGAGCCTCTGGCGATGATAAAGAGGGAGATAGTTTTCTTTAAGGACCACTTTCATCTCGGCCCAGTGCGCAACTGGGGGTTCTCCTTTCCTTTTAATTTTACGCTCCATGTTGGTCCAAAAAAGTTTGGCCTGGCCCACCAACTTCATCTTTGCAAATCTCACTCAACGGGCACCAGACATATCATACCACTCAAAATAGTGATCCATGTCTGCCAACCAATCAAGGAATGCTTTGGGGTCCAAGTGACCGTCAAAACTGGGCGCCTCAACTTTCACACTTTTCATGACTTGTGCATCTAGATCATGATGGTCATAACGTTCCTCACGTGGTGGTGGCACTTGTGCTCAACCACGACCAACGCCTTGGCCACAACCACGCTCTCGCCAATCAACTTAATCTCCAGCCTGAGATTGAATGTATTACCCAGTGTCGGGGTTTGCCTGTAAAGAGGCCTCAAGTTGATTGATGCGCGCATTGGTCGCGGTTAATTGAGTGCCAATGGTTCTATTTTGCGCTTCGATGGTCGTCAGACGGTTAATGATAGCATTGAGGGCCTCGCCAATTTGCTCTAGATTCATTATGGGTTGTAGACCAAAACCACGTCCCGAACGAGTGGACATACACAAGGAAACTCTAAAAGGAAACCCTCGGTCCTAGGACAATGTTATGACAATAATAAAACTAACCTAGAGATCAAGCTGGACACACTAACTAGAAAATTCAGCAAGCCGCTATTCTCAAATATTATGTTGAAAATTCAGTAAGGTGGTAATCTAAGGGTGTAAAAGATGAGACAACGAAAAGAAATGGGAAGTGATGGGAAGATAATACCTGAAGAAAGTGAATTGAAGCTTTTCCAAAGTTCTTAACATGTAAATGGGTTAGCATGAAGACTAAACAAACTAAAATCAAACTATCATAATCCTAAATTCTATGAAAGCAATAAACCTAACTACACCTCCATCAAACTAGGAGGTCAATCCTGGTACACAAGATCAGTCAGAGGCATGGACATGTCCTCTGAATCAAACTTCTCAACAAATGACTTAAGACGATGTCCATTCACTTTGAAAACATTGTCATTTGTCAGATTCCTCATCTCGACGGCCCCATGAGGACAGACATTAGTAACAGTGAAAGGGCCGGTCCAACGAGATTGAAGTTTTCCTCGAAAAAGATGTAACCAATAATTGTATAGAAGGACTTTTTGACCGGTTATGAATGATTTCCAAAGGATGTTCCTGTCATGGAACACCTTCATCCTGTCCTTGTAAATTCTCAAGTTCTCATAAGCGTCGTTTCGGATTTCCTCAAGCTCATTTAGTTGGAGCTTGCGCAGCGAGCCAACGTTGTCCAAGTTAAAGTTTAGATTTTTGATAGCCCAGTAGGCTCTATGCTCCAGCTCCACAGGCAAGTGGCAAGCTTTCCCATAGACGAGTCTAAAGGGAGACATTCTAATGAGGGTCTTAAAAATTGTACGGTAAGCCCATAAGGCATTAGTAAAGCGAATTGACCAATCCTTACGGTCAGGGTTAACCGTTTTTTTTCCAGAATTTGTTTAATTTCCCTTGGAAATCTCGGCTTGCCCGCTTGTCTGCAGGTGGTATGGAGTAGGGTTGAAAGTTGGGCGGGTTCAACCCGGCCGACCCGTGACCGACCTGACATTGGATTGGGCTCGGGCAGGATGTATCGAGTCCGATCTCAGGCTTGGGCTATACAAACACCAACCCGATAAAACTTGGGTCGGGCTCGGGTTAAGGTCTTGGGTTGCCCGACCCAACCCGAACTCGATCAATATATAAGTTACTAATAAATTATAATTGAGTGTGGATCGTTTGTGTTGAAGAAGGCATAGGAAATTCCAGTGTTGTTGGGTCTCATTGGTCCACATCATTTCCGATGACTTAAGCTAATAAGATATGCTGGATTTTTCTTTCCCAAATAGATTGCATGCTACACGGCATGACTTTTAAAGATATAGTTGTCTTATATTTTAGCTTGTTTATTTAAAAAAAAAATGAAGTCATGTACTATAAATAACTACATATATAATTAATAAAACTATAGATACAAAAAATAAGACGTGTATTGAAATACAATAGACTAATGTAATAATGAAAATATTATCATGTATCCACCCGACTAACCCGACCAAGCCCGCTTGGGTTGGGCTTGGGTTGAGAATTCCCAGCCCAGGGTTGGGTTGGGTTGGGTTAGGGTTGAGGTACAAGAACCTTGGGTTGGGCTAGGGTTGAGCACCAACCCGCCCGACTTTCAGCCCTAGTATGGAGTGCTCACTTTATGAGAGATGTCATATTTCTTCATTAAGTTCTCAAATGGCCTATTACAAAAGTTTGAACCTCCATCACTAATGATGGCCCAAGGCATTCCGAACTGGGAAAGGATATTTTCTTTTAAGAATCGAATGACCGTTTTATGATGATTGTTCCGACACGAGATCGCTTCAACCTATTTAGTGACATAGTCTACTGCTAACAAAATGTAAATATTCCCAAAGGATTGGGAAATGATCCCATGAAATCGATGCCCCAACAATCAAATGCTTCAATGATAAGAATGGGGTTCAGAGGTATCATATTTCGACGGGACAACCCTCCCAATTTCTGACAACGCTCACAAGCTTTGCAAAACTCATGAGTATCTCTGAACATAGTGGGCCAGTAAAAGCCACACTGCAGAATTTTGGCCAATGCATGAACCAAATATCATGTGAGATCAAGTAGCGAAATTAAGGTAATTAACAAAAAACATAAACCTTGCCATTATTATCACAAATACCACGAAAACCAAAAGAATATCATGCATAATCTTAGCCTAGGTTACCAAACATCGCCACACAAGATCATTAAATAAAGGAAACTAGGATCTAATGGATGTATAAACATCCAATTAGCATAGGGAAACCTATCTCAAAGTAGAAAACCTAATACATCCAAGGGTAAAATTAGGGTTTTAGGAAATTGGGGAAATCTAGGAATTAGGGTTTATGGGATCAAATTTGGGTGACGGGATTAAAGGGTTTATAGGTTAGGATGTGGGAATTAGGGTTTTGGGTAGAAGGGGTTTTAAGGATTTTGGGTGAATTGAAGAATGTTAAAAGTTAGGTTTTGGTAATTTGGGAAAGTAGGGAAGTTAGGGATTTCTAGGTTTAGGGTTTAGATTGTTGATGGGTAGGGAAAGTTAGGTTTAGGAGAAGACGAAGATTTGGGATGGGAGAATCGAAGAACTTCGAAGAAAATACCTTGATGGAGAGTAAAGGGATGAAGATGTGCGGATAGATGGAGACCTCACCCCTCCGTTGATGAAGATTAGCCTCACACCAATCTCCCTTCCAAATCACATGGAAGTATCTTCAAATCTCATGAAGATAGAAGAAGAAGAAGAAAATGAGCAAAAGCTTCTTTGTTTTTTTTCATAAATCCAATGAGGGAGAGAATCACACGCCCACATTCTTTTAATAGTTCTAAAAAGTTTCACTAATTACAATAATCACCGTCTTGTGAATTTTAACGAAAATAGTCCTAGTCTAAATAAAATCAAATAGAAACACTCACAATGACATCCAAACATAACATAAACAAAACTAAATCATATAAGCTGATAAAGTCTAAGAAAAACTAGTGTGGACAATCCACGATCAATGGTCCGATCATGTAATGCAACAGCCCGATCGTCACGTCCCTCCAATCCAACGATCTGGATCCCTCCATAAAGCAACCCATCGCATCTTCCCGGTGTGGGGTCTTCCAGATGCTCAAACATGCACATGGGGTCTTCAGTATGATCACGGGTACTCGTCTAACCACAAGGAAATCAGTGCGGCCCGCCGCCTCTGATACGTACGCAAAGGTGTACGTGCAGTGATATCCCCATCATCTCTCCACGGCTAAGAAGAGTTCGCCTCTGACGGACTAAAACTCCTGTAGTGCTACAAAATGTCTGGATCTAAATGCGATAGCTCATCCTCTGTAATCCATATACTGTCTGAAATCGGCCTGCGCTTCCACTTGACAAGGAATTTCTGAAATCCCCCATGTCGCAGGGGTGTGTACACAGCCATTCGAGGCAACCTTTGAAGTCTATATAAGGGACTTCTCTGGTTCCGAATTTTAATTAATTTCAATCTTTCAACTTTCTCTCTCTCACTTCAAATATTTGTAACGATTTCATCTGGTTAAGTCTTCGAGTTAGACATACAGTGACGGTTCGAGTCTTTGTACATCGAGTGCGCCAGTGTGACGAGACAACATTCGAGGGTATCCTGAAGATTGATTGTCCAGTATTCCTGTATGACTACGGACATTGTCCAAAGGAGGACAAATCAATTTCAAGCTGTGTGACTTTTGTCACGCCTCGAATCAAATATTTTTTTTTCTAAATTCCTCCTTATTCAAATTTTTGACTTTCTTTTAATTTCTTTTTATAATTAATTTTAATTCCAAATTTCCATAATTACAGATTTACAGATCCAAAACAAATTCCTACAATCTTGAAATTGATTTACTGATCTGTACATCTATAACAATGGAAAACATAACAGTAAACCCGACCACCTAATTATCTAAAATCGAACCATTTTCTGGGAACCATTTTAAAAGGTGGAAACAAAAATTCACCTTTGCTTTAGATACATTAAAAGTATCATATGTGCTATCTGATATTTTCCAATATAAAGCCGATAAAGAAACTATTGTAAGGGATGACTACAATTGCAAAAATTATATTCTGAATTCCCTTTCTAATGAATTGTATGACGTATACGCTACATATGAAAGAGCCAAGAAAATCTGCTTGGCATTGGTTAAGAAATATGTGTTAGAAGAACTGGTGCCAAAAAGCATGTTGTTTCCTCATTTCTAAACTTTTCTATATTAGATAATAAACCCGTATCTGATCAGATACTTCACTATCAAAGTTTAGTGCACAGGCTTATATCTGAAGGGTTAAAAATTAATGATGTTTTCCTTGGAGGTGCTTTAATTGAAAAACTCCATCCATCCTGGAAAGAATACAAAAATAAGATGAAACACAAGAAAAATGGAATGTCCATGGGAAACATCATCGTACATATCCGAATAGAGGAAGCCAATCGTATAAGAGATTAAAAGGAAAATGCTAATGACACTACTTCAAATGCTAACCTGATTTAAACAAATCAGGAGAATAAAAGGATCGAAGGATCCCGTTCTCACTGTGGAAAGGCAAGTCACCTTATTGATCAATGTCGATACTTAAAAAGAACATGTTTCCACTGTGGAAATCCAGGCCATCGTG
The DNA here is from genome assembly GCA_021015155.1 of Magnolia officinalis. Classification (NCBI taxonomy): domain Eukaryota; kingdom Viridiplantae; phylum Streptophyta; class Magnoliopsida; order Magnoliales; family Magnoliaceae; genus Magnolia; species Magnolia officinalis. The sequence continues at coordinate 37,591,817 of JAJHSJ010000011.1, forward strand.
TTGAACAATGTAAGCTCAATAATAAGAAAGGGAAATCGATAAAAAAGAAAGGAAAATGTTTTCATTGTGGCAAACCCAGGCAGCATATTGGAGAGTGCAGGCACCAAAAAAAAAAAAAAAAGGCTTCTCAAGCCCAGGCCAATCTAACTGAACAAGATGGACAAGATAAAATGATTGCAGTGGTGTCTGAAGTAAACCTTGTCAACATAATGCATTGTGTACTAGGCATTGGGGCTACGCGTCACATCTGTAAGGATTGAAGCATGTTTGCCTCTTACCAAGTTGTAGGGATATGCATTCATGGGAAATGCTCGAACCTCATCAGTAGTCGGAAAAGGAAAAGCGATCTTAAGGCTCACATCAGGAAAGACCCTTGCACTAAATAATGTTTCACATGTGCCTAACATTAGAAAAAAAAAAATAGTTTCTAGCTCCCTCCTTAATAAAGTTGGTGTCAAATTGGTTTTTGATTCAGAGAAGGTTGTACTGTCCAAGAATGGGACATTTGTTGGGAATGGTTACTGTTGTGATGGACTATTTGTACTAAATGTATCCTCTATTGATATTAATAACATGAATTTCAGTTCTACTTGGTTGAGTCACTTGATTTATGGCACAATAAATTAGGACATGTAAATATAGATGTTTTGAAAAGAATGAAGGAACTAGTTCTTATACCTGATTTTTCAAATCAAGAACCAAATAAATGTGGTGTGTGTAGAATCTAAGTTCCATAAGAAACCATTCAAATAACTTTTTAGAGAATTTGAGATTCTATAACTGATTCATTGTGACTTGGGTGATTTTAAGAATCATGTATCTAGAAATGAAAAAGGAAACTACATAACCTTCATAGATGATTTCTCGAGGTACACTACGGTATACTTATTAAGAAGTAAAGATGAAGCCTTGGAGTTTTTAATCAAGTATAAGACAGAAGTTGAAAGCCAGTTAAATAAGAAAATCAAGATAATTAGAACAGATAGAGGAGGTGAATATGAATCATTACATTTTAAGGAATTTTGTGAAAAGAATGGCATTATACATGAAACCACTACCCCTTATACACCTGAACAAAATGGTATCGCAAAACGGAAAAATAGAACTTTGAAAGAAATGATGAATGCAATATTGAACAGTTCTGGTTCACCCTCAAACATGTGGGGAGAAGCCATTCTTTCTATTTGTCATATCCTAAATAGAATACCTTATAAAGCTACAGGTAAGACACCCTCTGAATTATGGAAGAAACATCCTCATGCGGGACAGATGCATGAACTAAGTAACATGTGGGATCAAATAGCCGAATTAAATATTTAACAAAAAAACACAAACATCGCTATAATCATCACAAATATCATGAAAATCAAAAGAAAACCATGCATAATCCTAGCCTAAGCTACCAACATCATAACTCAAGATCATTAAATAAAAATAAACTAGGATCTAATGGATGTAGGGACATCCAATTAGCATAGGATATAGTCTATTTCAAAATAGAAAAGTTAATACAACCTAGGGTGAAAATTAGGGTTTGGGTAATTTGGGAAGTATGAAAATTGCGAATTTTAGGTTTAGGGTTAGGGTTTCGACTGTGGATGGGTATGGGAAAGTTGGGTTTGGGAGAAGACAAAGATTTGGGATAGGAGAACTAAGAATTTGAAGAAAATACCTAGATGGGAAAAAAAAAGAAGACGGTGTGGGGATAGATGGAGACCTCGCACCTCCGTTGATGAAAATTAGCCTCGCACCAATCTTCCTTCCAAATCACATAGAAGTATCTTCAAATCACATGAAGATAGGAGAAGAAAGCAAGAGCTTTTCTCTTTTTTTAATCACCAAATTCAATGAGGGAGAGGTCACACGCCCTCCTCTTTTTATAGATCCAATAAGTTTCAAAAATTACAAAAATTCCCGTCTTGTGAACTTTAACGAAAATAGCCCTGGTCTAAATAAAATCAACTAAAACACTCATAATGTGTTCAAATATAAAATAATCAAAAACTAAATCCTAAAATATGATAAAGTCTAAAACTGATGTGGACGATCAACGATCAATGGCCCAATCATGTGATCCATGCAATCCAATGGCCCGATCATCGTGTCCCTCCAATCCAACGGTTTAGATCACTCCATAAAGCATCCCATGTGCACTTTCCCAGTGTGGGGTCTTCCAGATGCTCGCACATGCACATGGAGTCTTCAGCACGATCACGGGTACTCGCCTAGCCACAAGGAAATCGACGCGGCCAGCTTCCTCCTCTGATACGTACGTAAGGGTGTACGTGACGTGATGTCCTCATCATATCCTACTAGCTATAAATATCTTAAAGTATGGGGGTGCTTAGCAAAAGTAGGGTTACCGGAAATTAGGCCTGAAAACAACAGACTGTGTTTATAGGATACGCAGAAAATAGCGCAGCCTACAGATTTTTAGTTTTGAAATCCAAGGATAACATCCTAAACCCTAACACTATCATTGAGCTAAGAGATGTAGAATTCTTTGAAATTTTTTTCCAATGAAAGCTGCATCTAAAGAAATTGAAAATAAGGATGCTTCAAGTATTGCCTCAAGTAGTAAGGATGTAGAAAGAGAAAACGTAGAAGAAATAGAACAAAGGAGGAGCGTAAGGGTTAGGAAAGAAACTAACCTAGGAGATTGATTCTATACTTTTCTTCTTGAGGATGATCCTTTAACCTATATAGAAGCTATATTTTTTTTCCAATGAAAGCTGCATCTAAAGAAATTAATATTCACCTGATGCATCCTTCAAAGAAGCTACAAATGATGAATTAAAATCTATTCTATTTAATAAAGCCTGGGAATTAGTAGTCTTGCCACCTGGGAATAAGACAAATAGGATGTAAATGGATTTTTGGGAAAAAGTTAAAACTCGATGGTATCATTGACAAGTTTAAAGCTAGATTAGTGGCCAAGGGCTTCGGACAAATGGAATGAATAGACTACTTTAATACATATTCTCTTATAGCTAGGATCTCTTCTATTAGGGTCCTTATAGCCTCAGTATCTATAAACAAACTTCTTGTACATCAAATGGATGTCAAGACAGCTTTTTCGAACGGGAATTTAGAAGGAGAAATATACATGGATCAACCTGAGGGTTATAAAATTGAAGGTCAAGAAAACAAAGTGTGTAAATTAATCAAATCCTTATATGAAAGATCTAGGCAAGGTTAATGTGATTGTTGGAATAAAAGTAATCAAAAAATATGATAGTTTTATTCTATCTCAGTCTCATTACATTGAGAAAGTGTTAAAAGGTTTTAATCACTTTGATAGCATACCTGTTAGCACTCCTTATGATTATTCCATACATCTAAAGAAAAACACAAGTGAAAGTGTATCACAACTTGAATATTCCAGAATCATTGGTAGCCTAATGTACCTAATGAATTGCACAAGGCCTGATATAGCTTATGCAGTAAATAGATTAAGCAAATACACTCATAATCCTACTCATGATCATTGGAATGCTTTATCTAAAATACTAAGGTATCTAAAAGGAACAATTACATATGGTATATATTACATTGGCTTTCCCTCTATATTGGAAGGATATAGCAATGCTAACTGGATTACAGATTCAGATGAATCAAAATCCACAAGTGAATATGTTTTCATTTTGGGTGGAGGAGTTGTCTCTTGGAAATCCACAAAACATATTTGTATTGCTCGATCTACTATGGAATTCAAGTTCATTGCTTTGGAAAAGGCTGGAACATAAGCAGAATGGATTAGAAATCTATTGGCTAATATAGCTTTGTAGTCAAAACCTGTTTCGGCTATATCTCTACATTATGATAGTCAAGCTATTATAACAAGTGCAAATAATAAGATCTATAATGGCAAAAGTAGGCCTATTCGACTCCGGCATAATATAGTAAGACATTAACTACATGATGGAGTAATAGCCAATGATTTTGTGAGATCGAAGAAGAACTTGGCAGATCTTCTGACTAAAGGACTTAGTAAATAACTAGTCCTAGATACATCAAAGGGAATGGGGTTGAGTCCAATATCATGAGCTACCGGTGTTGGTAACCCAACCTATACAAATTAAGATCCCATGAGATAGATTTCAAATGGCTAAACAACATTAGGAAACGTATAGCACTGCGATAAGAAAGCTCCTTCTATGGTGTAGACAGTGCAAGCAACAATTAGTAAGGTTGAGTCTCGAACTCTTAATGAATTCATATGTCATATACTTATTGGTGGTGTATTCAGTTGTTGCATACACTTGATGGAATTCACCTATACTAGTGTGGAGGTGAGGCCGCTTCCTAAAAGAACTTGGACGAATTTTCTAAAACACTAGTGAAATCTAGTTAAAGATAATGGCCAAAAAGCATCAAACCACAGAATCATCTGTATCAGAACAATTGTGTGAGTGACATGTGTAGCCGTTTTACATTAATAGGAATTTGGTTCGAGACTATTTGTCACCTAACTCCTATGAACCTACTTTGTCTATTCTAAAAATCGATTCAAGTCTACTAGACATCGATATAATGCACAGTTATTTCTGTCTAACCCAAAAGTCGTTATTTTGAAATATGTGGGGGATTTTTGTATTTTTTCTTGTTTCAAAATAAATAAATAAATAATTTTAAACGATTTGAAAAATTCACTCCAAATTTTCAAAAAGCAATAAAGGCATTTTGTCTTGTAGTGGTGTGGGTTTAGTCCTACATCGAATAGGCAAGAAGAAAATTTGGGTTTGTAAGAAGAAGAATTTGCATAGGGATTAAGCCCTTTCAAAAGGCATGCGAATTTGGTTGTTTGGGGAGCTATGCCATCAGCCCCAATATATGCCATGGACCACATACACGCCTGCGTGCCGGGCCGAGCTATGGCCGTGGACGTGGCGTGGCACGGTGCGGTGTGGTGCACGCGCGTTGCTGAATATACTTGCAAGCCTAAAAGCATCTTACAATGGTTGAACAAAATGGTTATTTGTTTTGTATTACCGAACAGAGCCGGAAAACGAAAAGTTTTCTTAAAAAAAACCAACGACCATGACTGTTGGCATGGGTGCATACACACCCATTTGAGGCAACCTTCGAAGTCTATATAAGGGACTTCTCTGGTTCCGAATTTTAATTAATTTCAATCTTTCAACTCTCTCTCTCTCACTTCAAATCTCTGCAACGAATTCATTTGGTTTAGTCTTCGGGTTAGACATACAGTGACGGTTCGAGTCTTCATACATCGATTGCGCCGGTGTGACGAGAAAACATTCGAGGGTATCCTGGAGATTGATTGTCCAGTATTCCTATAGCACTACGGACATCGTCCAAAGGAGGACAAATCAATTTCAAGCCGAGTGACTTTCGTCGCGCCTCGAATCAAATAAGTTTTCTAAATTCCTCCATATTCAAATTTCTAACTTTGTTTTAATTTCTTTTTACAATTAATTTTAATTCCGAATTTCCATAATTACAGATTTACAAATCCAAAAAAAAATTCCTACACCTAACCCTAATTTTCAGGTTTTCCCCATTTCTCTCAAAAGCCCAACCTTAAATCATCTTAAACCCTAATTTTTGTTAATCCCTTTTAGATTCAAATTATTCCTTTTTATTGTTAGACTAACCCTATGTTAATTGTGGAATTCCTTAATTCCATTGGGACCTATGGTGATAGGATTTTAATAGTTCCTATTTCGAACATATGGTAGCCTAGGGCTTTACATATAGTTATTTGATTATTGTTTGAATTGATATGAGGTTGCTGAATTTTACGTTTATTGCTCACAAAATCAGAAATTTGAATTTGTTATCATCTTAAGTTAGAAAACCTCATCCTACATCACTCTAGTTGCATTAGGGCACTTAGACAATCCAATTGATTGATCCAAACCATCCATTAAGTCTAACAAAGATTTAATGTGCTTCCATGCACATATTACACCAATATGAAATTTCTGCCCCTATTATCATCAGCCTTTAATATGGACGATCAAGATCATTTACACAAAAATAGGTCGAACCTATGATTTGATTAATATATTTGGTTGAGCCCACCATAGATCCCTCCCCCCTCCAGCTCCACTCAAGGAAGAATTCCCTCCCTCCAACCAGTAAAGTAAAAATCAAGTATAAGTATAGATTGGATCATCCGATGAGTGTGCTTTTTACATAGTAGCCCACAGAATGTCCAATGAGGAAAAATCAAGGATGGATTGGATCATCCAATCAGTGCATTTTTTGCATAGTAGCCTGTAGAATGTGTTATGTACTTAATACTGTCTCTCCTTCTCTCCCTCCCTCCCATGCATGCACCACCCAAGCACACACACAAGCACATGCGCTCATGTGTAATTTGGCAAATCACGATAAGCCAGAGAATTCAGGGAGTATCAGTGTTCGAAGTATCGGTATTGCTACAAGTTTCGTTGGCTGGGGATATGGAAACAATATCGATATCGCTGAAAATCGGAAATGAGGGAAAACAAGGGAAAACGGTAGAATTTTCAGTGAAACTTCAGGAGATGCTAAAATACACATATTTCCATATTTAGGAATAAAAATTTGCAAAAAGAATGTATACATAATAAGTTTCCATTTAATGAAGGCTTAAAAGCATGTGTCGTCATAAGAAACAGTCTAATCATCCCTCCATCCTATCTAACCATCCAAAAATACATCGGTATTGCCAACTATCGACAACTCACGATATTTTGCCAAGAAATCATCAACAACTGAAAAGGAAATGAAAGATTGTGGTCTTGATATCGCGCATGTTGTGATAACGATAATATTGAGAAATTATCAATATTAGCAACGACAAATTGAAAACTGCATGCAACAATGTTCTCATAAAAAAATTGAAATAATTTTTTTTTAATAAACAAACTTTTTGTGATATCTCTATGTTGACGATATTATTGAAACATCGTTGATACACTTGTGATACAAGCGTCACGGCGTCACCTAGAATTTACTTAGTCGAAAATATTAACAATACATTGGTGATATCGATACGTTGGCAATACAAACGATGCCTGGAATTTACACAATTGAAAATATTGGCAATATCGATACGTTGGTGATACATAGTACATTGCTTATGACTGGAATTTCTAATACTATCGGTGTTATCAGTATCGCCAAGCTAGAGATAACGATAATATCGGAGATAATTTAAACAATGGTGAGTATAATATCAAATAGCGATCAATGCTTCTTCTTTTTTTGAGGTATTGGACTATTGGGTTCTAAAAACGAAAGACAACAATACTACTTGATCCAGAGTTGTAGGGTGAGTTTAGTGTTGTTAACATTGTAGACAAGTGTCCATGATTTGGTGATCCACACGGTTGATCTGATTGGTGCCACCCAGTGTTCGAAATATCGATATCGCGCAATGTATTGCACCCTTGGGATACAGATACGTATCGGTCATCACACGGGATATATCGTTTGTATCGCGTAATTTATCACACTTTTTGGGAAACATTGGGAAAATTGTTGAATTTTTCAATAAAACTTTAGGGATTATTTAAAAAGACCCTAATACACACTTTTAAATCATAAAACCTCAAAAAAGAAGTAGACATAATAGGTTTCGTTGTTCGATTGAACTAAGATAAGTATATTCATTATCCACCCCGTCCATCCGTTTTTTCGTATCATTTTAGGACATCATCCAAAAATGAACCAAATCCAATAATCAGGTGGACCATACCACAAGAAACAATGGTGATTGACCATTAGTGGGCCACAAAAGTTTGTATCAAGCTGATAATTGTTTTTTCTCTTCATCGAAACTTATGTGAAGTTATCAACGGATTAGGAGCCTAATAAAATATAGGGAAAATCAAGGTGCACCCTAAGAAGTTTTTAATGGTACCGTGTTCAACCACCACTATTTCCTTGAGTATAGTCCACAGTTGAAACCATCCTAGGGCCTACAGTGAAGGAAAAGAACAAATATCATCCCACCTGTTCATAAGATCACAAAGACATGGATGAAGGAAAAGAACAAATATCAGCTTGACCCAAAACTTCTTTGGCCGTCAAGGATTTTTCAACGGCAGATGTTTAATTCACACTGTTTTATGTGGTGTGGTCCACTTGAGCTTTGGATATGCTTCATTTTTTGGTCTAAATTATCTAGTAAAATAGATGGACTGAGTGGATACAATACATGAATTATAGTGGGCCCCACAGAGTTTACTCAGTACGCGATACCATGCAATCCGCTTCCCATTTGGAGAGATCATTTTAGATCATGAGATAAAAAATGAGTCATATCCAAAAATCAAGTGCACCACACGACAAATAGCAATGTGACAGTGATTCTCATTGTTAAAACATTCATAGGGCCCACCATAAATTTTATTTTCCATCCAATCTGTTCATGAGGTCACACAGACCTGGATGAAGAGGAAAAACAAATATCATATTGATCCAGAACTTCTGTGACCTCAAAAGGGTTTCAATGGTAGACGTTTAATCTCCCACTGCTGTTTGCAATGTGGTCCACTTGATCTTCGGATCTGTCTTATTTTTCAGCTCAAGCCTTACGACGAGCTCTCCAAATGGACGAATGGTTTGGATATAACGCATACCTCATGATGGGACCCACAAAACTTGGTGACGTCAACACACCAGTCATCTCGGTGGTGTGTCGTACACCGGCCAACTATAAAAAGGGCTTAGACGCCCTTTTTTTCAACGCAAATAGGGTTTCAGCCTTCCGGAACCCAAAAATCTCTCCCAAATCCCTTTTTTCGACACAGAGAGGGTTTCGGCCTTTCCGAAACCCTACAATCTCTCCCAAATCCAGGATCTTGGCGATGATTTCTCCAAATTTCTCCGGGTTTTGACAGATTTCTCTTATATGACCCGGAAATGTCCACTGCAGCCCACCAAATCCATTCAAAAGCTACTCTCTTAGGCAGATTGAACAGGAAGAGATTTTTTCTATATATGTAATTTTTTTAATATATTTTTGAAATTTCTTGTTGGGATGCAAATAAGATGTTGCACGGCTACAGTCCTACACAAAAATCTGCGATATCAGGCATTATCGAGCGATATATCGGCGATAACTCACGATATTTTGCGATATATAGCACGATAAATGGAAGTTTGGCAATTTTTCAGTATTTATCTGTTTTTTTTTAAGAGCAGGGTGTCCCCACCTCTTTTTTGAAGTGAGACTAATTCCTGCGGATACACGCAATCACCCACAACCACGTGTATCGGGTAAAGTCGAGGGGAATCGAACCCTCACCTATAGGGAGCACAGTATTTTACTGTATTTTTGGGGGTTCCGTATCGCTAACTGCCGATATCGATATATCGGCCGATATTATCGATATTACGAACACTGGTGCCACCATGTATGCAGTGTTCGAAATATCGGTATCGCGTTACGTATCGCATTCATGGGATACGGATACGTACCGGTTATCGCATAGGATATATCGGTTGTACCGTATAATTTATCGTTGTTGTTGGAAACATGGGGAAACATTGGGAAATTGCTTGAATTTTTCAATCAAACTTCGGTGACTGTTAAAAAAGACATCAATACACACTTATAAATCAAAACATAACAAAATTCAAGTACGCACAATAGGTTTTCTTTGTATGGGGTCCTAATCTATGAGTTGTCTAACTGAATTGATGCAAGTATATTCAATGTCTATTCATATAATTTATAAATGTAAGAAGACGTGTGGAAATACAAGCAATACATTCAAAAGCAAAAGAAGAATCACTAGATTAGGTTACATACATGTTTAATTTGATGTTTGGACACAGATTGCAAACGATTTGTGAGAAATTGGGAAATTTTGATTTTTAAAAAAAAAATTTCCGCAACTTGGCCCATCTCCTCCAAATCTCGAAATTGAAGCTCCCAATCCATGATTTTTCATGATTTGTAACAATTTGACACTAATTTAACATGATTTACAGAAAATAAAAGAATCGAAATTCGAAAATGCTCATCAGATTGAACATGTGGGATATATCGTAGTACTTGTGTTTTGTATCGCACTGGTGGGATACAAGATATATCGTGGGATATATCGGCCAATATCGTCGATATTTAAAACACTGCATATATGGGGCATGTCCGAAAAATCTCCTCAGAAGTTCCGTCAATCAGTGGCTTAGATAATTAAAAAGTAACACATCAATGGTCCACATTCAATGGAGAAAAGGCCAGAGACCTGATGCTTTAGTATGCAAAAGCCAGGAATCTATTTATATCACCAAAGTCGATTGCCAGACCTTCTGGTTCCAGTTGGGCTAGCAACTCTGATGCAGTTTTAAAACATTGTTTTTATGAGTTTGGCTAAAATGTGCCAAGCAAGGTATTCTCAACGGACTGAAGCAAGAATACCAAAAGTCTATCCAGATCAATCGTTTGCCATCAAATACAAAGAAATAACATGTAACAGCGAGTAGATGTGGATACTCACAACTATCAATGCTCCCAGCTATTTTGACTTGTGACTTCTCTAAGAGCTTGATCAAGACAACGTACATATACCAATAAACCATGCAGTATTCACTAGGAGAATAGAGTTCCAGTTCAAAGCCCAACGTGAGGAAACGAGAAGCAATCCAGTATGTCTGTTCCTCAGCCCAAATAAGGAGAAGTTTCAACAATTTCATGCATACATTCTGCACAAACAATTAATTGCAGTGAAAAATGTCTAACTACTAGAAATGAGACCAACTCTATATGATAACCATGGAAAAGAAATGAATATCAACTGATATAAGAGCAAGGCACCTCATCGATAGAAATATTTGACCTCTCTCCAAACTCCCTCTTTAAGGCTAGCTCCAGCTGCAAAACACCAGAAGTTATAACAGAAACGAGTCAGTTATTGGCCATATCTTCTTTTATTTATTTGTAGATGAACCTTTAAGAAAAAGGAGGTAGTAAGAAAAAGATTATATAGAAGCATGTGTAGGTAGACTGCAGGAGATCAAAAAATCAAAACAATATCGCAATTAGGTTTCGAAATGGAATGAAAAACAAAATAGTGAGATCATCCCAAATTGGAGTTCAGAACAACATTCAGCATACAGCACAAACCTGGATGGAGGTAACACTCCAATCTTGTAAAATTTTCCCAAGCTTACGCCGTTGCCATGCAGCATTTGTACAAAGAATTTTAAGCAAGTTGACCACCAGCTACACATCCATAAATGTGTTGCAAAAATTAGATGAAATGACCTATCGAAGCACAGGGTTTCGTATCAACATGAAGGTGCAAGACATGGAGCACAATTAAAATAATAGACCGTAATAAAAGATAATGATCTGACCTGCCCCAGTCGTACAATGAATTCATTTTTCTGAAGTTCATGGTTCCTTGTAAGTTCAGGTAATGCTAAGGCTCGAGAGATCACATCATAAAAAGGATCCCGTCCATAAAGCTTCCCATCTTGAACCAATAGAAGCTGTTTATCAGTCACCATAATGGCAATGCAAATATATGAGAATGTTACAATTGAGAAATTATAAGATAAAGATTTATAAGAAAACAACTCCGGAGAATAAACCACAGAAAATCTTTAACAAACTTGCTGAGAAGAGAATACAACATCAGTTTACTCTAAAATTTTCTGGTGCAGACATGTCTCTGTGTTTGCATCTTTGTTTACCAAAGTTTAGTGAAGAACAGATGCGTGATATGTAAGAAGAGGACCAATAAATCCAATCCAAGCATGAATGCTTTGAAATAACATCACATGAGTATTGGCATCCAAGCATGTACATTGTTCGAAGTGTCCCTGATATTATCTGTATCTCGAGCTCGGCGATTCTGATAACACTGGTAGCAATACCGATAACGCTAGTAGTATAAAAAATTCCAAGTATCGGCGATGTATCACTAAGTATCGCCAATATTTTCGACTGTGTAAATTCTAAGTGTCGCTTGTATCGCCAGTGTAATGGTGATAGTTCGATAATATCTCCAATGTATCGATATCGCCAAAAATCTGTTTATTTAAAAAAAATCATTTTAATTTTTTTATGGGCGCATGTTTGTATGTAATGTTCAATTTGTCAACGATAATATCGCGATATTATCGTTATCGTAACATGCCGATATCGAGACCACAATCTTTCATTCCCTTTCCAATAGTCAATGATTTCTCAGTGAAATATCGTGTTGTCGATATTCTGAATTATCAATGGATGTTTGGATGGATGGTTGAATGGATAGATGGAATGGATGGGATGGTTGGATTGATTCCTTACGACCAGTGTTTTAAATATCGACGATATCAGCTGACATATCCCACGATATATCTTGTATCCCACCTATGCGATACGAAACGCACAAGTGGTGGGATATATCCTACATGTTTAATCCAGTGAACATTTTCAATTTTTGATCCCTTTTTTTTTTATTGTAAATCATGTTAAATCAATGTCAAATTGTTACAAATCCATGATTTTCCTGTTTTGCATGAAAAATCTTGGATTGGGAGCTTCGATTTCAAGATTTGGAATAAATGGGCCAAGTTGCGGAAAATTAAAAAAGAAAAAAAATCAAAATTTCCCAATTTCTCGCAAATCGGTTGCAATCTTTGTGTCCAAACATAAAATCAAACATGTATGTGACCTGATCTAGTGATTCTTCTTTTGCTTTTGAATGTATTGCTTGTATTTCCACATGTCTTCTTACATTTATAAATTATATGAATAGACTTTGAATGTACTTGCATCAATTTAGTTAGACAACACATAGATTAGGACCCCATACAAAGAAAACCTATTATGTGCACTTGTTTTTTGTAATATTTTGATTTATAAATGTGTATTGATGTCTTTTTTAACAATCACTGAAGTTTCATTGAAAACTTTTACCAATTTCTCAATGTTTCCCCAGGTTTCCAACATCAGCGACACATGACGCGACACAACCGATATATCCCATGTGATAACCGGCACGTATCGATATCCCAAGGGCGCGATACGTAACGTGATATAGATTTTTCGAACATTGCTTATGACAACACATTGTTTTAAGCCCCCATTAAATGAAAACTTATTATGTATGCATTCTTTTTACATTTTTTTTAAAATTCCTAATTATGCAAATATGTGCATTTTAGCATCTCTGATTTTCATTGAAAAATTCCACCATTTTCACCATGTTTACCCACATTTCCGGTTATCGGCGATATCAATATTGTTTCCATAACCCGGACCAATGAAACTTGTAGCGATACCAATACTTCAAAATTTGCATGTACCAAACATAGAATGACTCTTTACATGTTTTAGAATGCATATAATGAGAAAATATTATGTGCTTGAGATGCAATTAGGACTTTCAACACCATTCATGATCCAAAATTTTCATGCAAAAACATGAAAAGGTCTTCTTGCAAGTGTTTGCAAATATGTTCAGCGTGATTTTTTCACAGGTAACCTTCTGGAAAAAGCACCCCTAGTTTGGTGATTCAGCGTCCTAAATAAATTGAACTATCGAGATAATAGAAGTTTTGGAAGCGAATAGGGGGCATGAAGGTGGCTTCAGAATTGATCTCAGTCCAATCTGTAAGGGAATTACTACACACACCCCTCCGATAGGCAGCGTAACTGACAGAACCTAGCCACAGGCAGCATATACACAATAAGTTTCCGTTTAATGGGGGCTTAAAAGCATGTGTCGTCGTAAGAAACAGTCTTAACCATCCCATCCATCCCATTTAACCATCCAATCATCCATCCAACCTTCCATTCAAACATCCATTGATATTGCAGAATATTGACAACTCGTGATATTTTGCAAAGAAATCATCAACAACAAGAAAGGAAACAAAAGATTGTGGTCTTGATATCGCGCATGTTGCAATAATGATAATATTGAGATATTATCAATATTAGCAACAACAAATTGAAAATTGCATACAATGATGCGCTCGTAAAAAATTTGAAATTTTTTTTTTAATAAACAAACTTTTTGTGATATCTCTACGTTGGCGATATTATTGAAATATCATTGATAGATACACTTGTGATTCAAGCGTAACCTACAATTTACACGGTCGAAGATATTGGCGATATCAATACATTAGCAATACAAGCGACGCCTGAAATTTACACAGTTGAAAATATTGGCGATATTAATTCGTTGGTAGTACTTAGCAATACATTGTTGATGCTTGGAGTTTCTAATACTACTGGTGTTATTGGTATCACTACCGATGTTATCGGTATCGCCAAGCTGGAGATAGCAATAATATCGTAGATAATTCAAACAATGCGTATTATCATAATTTTTTATTTCTGACCATGGATTTATAGTTATAGACATGGATTTATAGTAAAATAGGGGGAAATGAGGAGAATCCGATTTTTCCCTATTTTCTCACCTAACTTAACTAATTAAGGGCTCAATTTTTAACGTGTTGACGAGAGTTGGTCAATCTATCGATTCATGTGGATTTTTCGATTTTTCAAAAAAAATGGATTACTAATTAAGGGCTCAATTTTTTTCTTATTTGTGGTTGTATGTAGATGATCAAATGGGTCCATTTCTTGTTAAACATCTTACTTTTTCAAAGATAAATAAAAATTAAAAAAAAAAATAATTTCCATTTCAAAAATTAATTTTTCCATAGATGTATGGTTGCATCACATAATGCAAGTACGTAGGGGTGTACACGAACCGAGCTAGCTCGGCTAGCTCGCTCGACTCGACTCGACTCGAAAAAGCTCGATTCGACTTGGTTCAAAGCTAAGTTCGAGCCGAGTTCAAGCTGGCCCCAGCTCGACTCGACTCGGATCGAATCCAGCTCAAATCGAACTCGGATCAAACCAGTTCGGTGACTAGGTTACTTTGTTATTGATGTTGCTCACCAAGTGTTTGATGAAATGACTCAACGAAGTGTGGCTGGTGGCAAGGAAGGTATGTACATGAAACAAATACCCTTTTTTTTTCTTGGTTTTTATGTTGCTTAGAAGGTGTTTGATAAAATACCTATAAAACCATTGCTTCTGTTTTACATACAGTGAGATTTTGAAGTTGCAGTCCAGGTGTTTGTGAAAATGCCTAAATGGTGAACTCGGCTCAATCTTGGCTCGAACTCGGCTCGAGCTGCTAACCAAACTGAGCCGAGTTGGCCAGTCGGGCTCGAGGACCGAACCGAGCCGAGTTCGAGGTGAGGTCAACTAGTGGCCGAGCTGAGTCAAGCTGAGGCCAACTCGACTCAGTTCGACTCAATGTACACCCCTACAAGTACGTATATGTGCATATATATGGATGGATGGATGGATGAGTCATGTATGTGTGTGTGTACTTATGCATAGATGGATGGATGGGTCGTGTGTGTGTGTATGCATGCATGCATGCATGCATAGATGGTTGGTTGATCATTTATGTGTGTACGTATGGATGTATGCATGAATGGATGGATGCATGTTTGTATGGATGTATGCATGGATGGATGGATGCATGTTTGTATGCATGTATGCATGGATGGATGGATGCATGTTTGTATGCATATATGCATGGATAGATGGATATATGGATGGATGGATGAAATGTATGTATGTATGCATGCATGCATGCATGCATGGATGGATCATGTATGCAGTGTTTTGAATAACGTTCGTAGTGTAGCGTGGTTGTAACGCTACATATCATAGCTAAATAGCAAAAATCCACTGTAGCATACGCTGCAAGGGTCATAGGGTACACTAAAGCTACGTAGCATGTAGCGTACGCTACAATGTATTTTTTATTTTTATTTTTAAGTTTTGTTTTTTAAAAGTGTGTAAAATTCACATCATAAAAAAACCTTAAAATGTAAAGTTAAAACCAAAACTTTTTATGTTTACTTTCACTTAAAATGGTGGTGATGCTTTGTTAAAGTTGGTGTGAAACTCACACACTAATAAATCTTTAAAACTAAAAAGAAAAAGGGTTTCGAAAGAGGGTTTTCGAAAACCCCTCTTCGTATTGATGACATCTGTATTGTACTTGACACTCTTAACCTGTGGGATTTTTATTTCTTTTCATACTTGTGAGTTGTGACTTGTGGTTTCAATTAGACATTATTAATTAAAGTGGTTTGCTTAGAAAGTTGTTGATGCAATAATTATTTGATTTGTTTTATAACTTTATATATGTAGATTAGCTTTTCATAAATGATAATTAATAACTTGTTTGAACATGCATATACTTGAAAAAATGAAAAAATGAATCATCTGTTAGGCATTTTTTTATATTTTTTATTTTTTTACTATTTACCATATTTTTTCTATTTTTAAATTAAAACGTAGACGTATCGTGTAGCTTAAGCTACACGCTATAGAGGGTTGAACACTACGCATCACGCTCTGTTATTTAAAACATTGCACGTATGCGTATGCATACATGAATGGGTGGTTGGTTGGATGGATGGATGCATCATGTATATGTATGTATGTATGTATGCATGAATGGATGGATGCATGTTTGTATGCATGGATGGATGTATCGATGTATGGATAGATAGACATGTATGAATGTATGTATGTGTGTAGGTAGGTAGGTATGTATGCATGCAATGCACAGATGATGGATGGATCATGTGTGTATGCATGGTTGGGTGGTTGGATGGATGGATTGCATATGTGTATGTGTGTATGCATACATGGATGGATGCGTATTTGTATGCATGGATGGATGGACATATTAGTGTATGTATGCATGGATGGATGGGTGTTTTCATATTTGCATATATGGATGTACGTATGGATGGATAGACATGTATGGATGGATGTATGAATGCATGCATGCATGCGTGGATGTATGACTTTCCTTTAATTTAGAACGAGGTTTAAGTAATTATTTTGTTCCTAAAGATAATATTGGTTGTATTTATATTTAGGTAGCAGAAATTAAAATGTTGGGAAAATGAGCAAGGGACATCATGGAGACATGGACGACAAATGGAGGAGAATAGATTCGGAACTGACACTATTGTGGGCATACATCGAGGAGTGAGAGGCTTTCTAGGCTGACAAAGCACTTGGCAGGAGAGTAAAGAATGTGAACAACTACCTAAGTTTTCCAAAGGAGATGATGGCAAAGATTAAGAAGGTGTTAAGTGAGGGGAAGACACAAGAAGCAACAACATGTACAAGAGAGGGATTTTAAGGAGCTTACGAGTTCCTGGACGACCCTCAGGGACTGTAGAGGAGCAAGATGATGATGATAATGATGATGAAATGGGTCTGGTGTATCCCAAGGACTGTGTTATTGAGTGGGATAGGAGGATGTACAGACAAGCGATGTGTTAGTCCTTGGCATCGTGGTAGGATAGGGAGTAGAGACGATGGCTAGAGGAGACCGGGCTATCGTTTGGGGCCTCTAGACGTGAGGCTAGTGAGTGAGTGAGAGAGAGAGAGAGAGAGAGAGAGAGAGAGAGAGAGAGAGAGAGTGTGTGTGTGTGTGTGTGCGTGTGGGGTGGGGGGTGATCTGGGTCAGGCAGGACTACCCTATAACACGCCTAGAGCACCTGTGTTCCAAATGCACCCATTGCGGGTATAAAGCAGAGGAAATTGAAAGATTTTTTTTTGAGCAAAGGGAAATTCAAAGAGATCATGAGGAGTGTTATAACTATGTGGTTCATTTCGAGACACATACCAACACATACAATGTCCAACCCCTACTTCTGCAACATGATCAACATCGTCTAGTGCGTTGGGCAAGGCGTGATGTCTCACAAAGATCGAAGATTTTGGGGGTCTACATTGACTATGAATATGAGAAGATGCAGACTTGGGAAGACAACCTCAAGTTGAACTGGGAGACAAACGGGGTGAAGGTGATGTGCGATGGGTGGATAGGGACGCGGAGTTGTTGAACATTAACTCCATGGTGTATTCCAAAGGGCAATCAACTTTTCCTCAGAAATATAATGCATCCACCCACATAAAGGATCACTTCTATATATGTATATATACCATTTTGAAGAGAGTAATTAGAGAGGTGGTTTTAAAGAATATGGTGCAAGCTACTATGTATAACGGTAGTGTCACGGTAGGGAAATAGCCAATGAAGGAGTATAAGAATCACGTGCGCGGCTCATTACATTAACCTGGTGCTTGAGTTGATACGCCAAAGAGAGTAGATCAAGACCACCAATGAGGCGGTGAGAAGGGTAACAAACTTCATGCAGTCATTCATGGTTGTTGGCCACAATGCACAATGAGTATTAGGCAAGGTGTTCTAAAATGGTAACCATCGTTACAGTTATGATACGGGCCGTAACGTCCATTATGACCCTTTTTTGTTTTTTGAAAAAAAATGTTACGGGACCGTTACAAGGCCTTTACAGGGCCGTTACAGGACCGTTATTGGGCCTTTACGGCTTGTTTTTTCTGTAACGACCGTTTTGACTCCGTAAAGTGTAACAGTTATGACCATTACCATTATGTAACGGCTGTTACATAACTGATTTTGAATACCTTGGTATCAAGGAGATATTATCAACCGAGTGTGACACGGTTCGTCACGAAATTTATGGCACTCGACGACTTGTACTGGCACAGGGTGGGGCTAAGGAGTTTATTTAGATTTAAAAGAGACACTAAGTGGAACCAAAGACAAACCCAAAGTGCATAGAGGGTTGCGAGGACTACTTAGCGATGGATTTTAGGACAACGTTAGTGATGTCGTTGGCATCTTGCAACTGATTTACAGGCAGCTTAAGATTGTAGATAATGAGATGTGGCCTTCAATGGGGTCCATGTACGAGCTTATGTGATCAATAAGAGGGGATACGGGCTGCATCTCCCAATTTGCATAGATGAGTGTTGAATATCATTAATGATAGATGGAACATGATCCTTGAGCATCCACTCCACTAGGCTGATAAGTTCCTAACATTTAATGTCATTTATTTATCGCTTAATCATTACTTCTATTTATATGTTAATGTTGCTAATTGGGTTCCAACATGTTACCTAAATTCCAAGTTCCACTATAAATGTCGATTGTGGGAGGTAATGAACTAAAGATGGCCACCCGCCTGAGAAGATATTCTCTAAGTCAACATGAAAAGCAAATATTGAGAATGAGTTGATGATAAATTGAGCCTTTTACTTTCTTAGTCTCCACATATATGAGTAATAATGGTGAATTATGAATGTGTGATGACAGCTATTGTGCTTTAGAGATGCCATGGGTGTGTTTCTCAGTCACACCTGCAAAAGCATCAAGGGAATGATGACGCCAAACAAGTATATTTATTACTTCAAGTAATTAAATAATATGGTTTATGATGGAGCCACTGCATTTATCATTTGAATTAAGACATGCTTTTGATGGATTGCCAATCGTATGGTGAGCGATGTATAGGATGACTTACCCACATTGCAGTTATTGGTCATCCATGTTCTCGCCCAGATTATCTCCTTTTTGCCATACATGGGGAGTTGGAGTACATAGTTGCCCATACACACAAAGATGATAAATAGACTAGGGTATGAGAAGCTATAGAAGCTTGTATATTGCCAACAATACGAAGCTGAAAGAGAGGTAGCTACGGCAGAGCATGACATGGAGGCACATCATAACCCACTAGACCTGCTATCAATAGGCGCACAAGTGCTTCTTGCTGATGATGTTAAGTACCCACTTTATGAGTTGATCAAATCAGTTGATTTAGATGACAGCGAGAGAGGCATTGCTCTAGTGAAAGCCGAGGAAGCAACGCCTTTTTTTTGTTTTTTTTTTTTTTAAAGATAACTGATTAAATTAAAGAAAGACAGAACTACAAGCAAAACTACCACCGAGGAAGCAACTGCTGAGGGGGCAGAAGCTAACTAAATCCCTAAAAAACGAAATCTGCATCTTTAAGAACATCTATATTAGAGGCCCATTCTACAATAAAACATTTGGAGTTGGAGGCAACTTTTTCGGGGGACTTTAATTCATTGCTGAAGCATCGGTTGTTCCTTTCAATCCATACCGACCACCATATGGCAAGGATCACCATTCGCCAAAGCCGGGTTCTCAGCTTGCCTATTCTGATGCCATGCCAGGCTTTCAGCAGAAGGTCTACGTTTTTTGGGAAGCACCAGTTGACCTTAAACTGGGATAAAAGGTCCGACCAAATGTGCGTGACAAACGGGCAGTGGATGAGCAGGTGATCTGCAGTTTCTTCAGCTTTCAGACAGCATATGCAAACGTTAGTTATGGTCATCCCTTTTCGTCTAAGAATGTCCACTGTTAGGATCTTGTTGTTCCGAGCCAGCCAGCCAAAGACCTGCAACTTCGGTGGGACAGGATATTTCCATATGAAATGGGGGTTGTGCGTTGCTGCGTAGCTGGGATTGTATAGGAGCCGTTTGTATAGCGATCTGACTGAGAATGTGGAGGAGCTGTCCAATTTCCAAATGAGTGTCCCGGCTGGTCTGATTTGGAGTCGCCTGTTGAACGAAGTCAAGTAAACTGACGAACTCATCGATTTCCCAATCCTCCAAATTCCTCCGGCATAAAATATTCCAAACAACTCTGTCAGCTACAGTTGAGTAACAATCAGCGATGGAGCAGTCTTTCTTCACAGCCAAACGAAACATATTGGGAAATCTTTCTTTCAACGGGGTGTCACCCAGCCATAAGTCTTTCCAAAAGGAGATGTTATCTCCTTTGCCTACCTCATAGCCAATCCCTTGAAGGACGGTATTTTTCATTCTACGAATACCCTTCCAAATGGCGGAGGCCCTGTATGAAGAAGAGTCTTTGGTCCACCAGCCGCCTTCCGAGCTCCCATACTTGCATTTAATTAGTTTGTTCCACATACTGTCTCTTTCTGTGCCTAGCCTCCAAATCCATTTCCCCAAAAGGGCGCGGTTCATAATTTTTAAATCTTTTATACCAGCTCCACCATCTTTGATATGCTGACAGACCCGCTTCCATTCCATGAGATGGAAACCATTCTTTCCTCCTTACCACGCCATAGAAAATTGCGTCTGAGAGTGTCAATGGAGTTTAGTACCGTGATCGGGCACCGGAACATGGACATGAAGTGGGCAAGTTGGATAAGGCGGCTTTGATAAGGGTCAGCTGTCCGCCAATGGACAGGTATTGACGTTTCCACGCTGCAAGGTGATGTTGGAATCTTTGGATGACCTTATCCCAGTGGTGCTTTTTGGGCAGACTGATACATAAAGGGAGCCCGACGTAAGTAGTCGGGAGAGA
The DNA here is from genome assembly GCA_021015155.1 of Magnolia officinalis. Classification (NCBI taxonomy): domain Eukaryota; kingdom Viridiplantae; phylum Streptophyta; class Magnoliopsida; order Magnoliales; family Magnoliaceae; genus Magnolia; species Magnolia officinalis. The sequence goes on from JAJHSJ010000011.1 coordinate 37,613,026, forward strand.
AGTCGGGGTGGGTTGCAAAATCGATGACTTCCTGATTGTCCAGATTCACCCCATATATTTTAGATTTGAGCATATTCACCTTAAGGCCAGCAACTACTTCTAAGCACCTGATAGCAGTTCGCAGGTTATTCACCATATCTGTGCTTGCTTCCGAAAATATCAGAATGTCATCCGCGTCCTGAATATGCGAAATCAGATCTGACATCCCTTTTACCTGGACGCCCCTGAGGATACCTTCAGCTTGGCCGTTGAGAAGCATCTTGGATAGGGCCTCTCCAACTATGAGGAAAAAGAAAGGAGATAGCGGGTCGCCTTGCCTCAGGCCATGGGAGAAAGCCTTTCAGGGACCCATTTAGGAGAATGGAAAAAACCGATGTACCGATGCATTCTCTTATCCAATTCCTCCAAGTCTCGCCGAAACCCATACGCTTCAGCATGTATAGAAGGAAATCCCAATCGACGTGGTCGTAAGCCTTTTCGATATCCAGACTACAGACTAAGAGTTTTTGCTTGGATCGATGGCTGGAGTCGAGGCATTCGTTTGCAATAAGAGCACAATCGATTATCTATCTGCCCGGGATGAAAGCAGATTGGTTGGGTCCGATAATCGACCCTATGACTTTCTGCAGCCTGGAAGCGAGGACCTTAGCCAGAATTTTGTATGGGCTTCCGATGAGACTGATAGGTCTGAAATCGTTGAACGCAGAAGCTCCAAAAAACTTGGGTATTAGCGCAATGAAAGTCGCCCCAATATTTTTTGATAATCTCCCTCTAGCATGAAATTCGTTGATGAAAGCCATGACGTCTTCCTGTAGTAGGTCCCAGAAGACTTGGTAGAATTGGATTGGGTAGCCATCAGGACCAGGGGCTTTATCCCCACCTAATGCACTCACAGCCTTTTTGACTTCATCCAAAGAGAAAAGAGATTCCAAGAAGGTAGAGTCGACTTCGCTGATATGCGGAAAAGGCAGGTTATCAAGCCGAGGTCTTGACCAGCCTTCGCATTGAAGAAGCCCTTGAAAGTGAGAAATGGCTTCGCGGCAGATGGCGTCTCTATCATCAATCCGAGTGTCGTTAACAATTATACTGCTGATTCTGTTGACTCTAGCGTGCATGCTGGCAATACTATGGAAATACTTTGTGTTTCTATCTCCTGCCTCGATCCATTTGGATCGAGCTTTTTGTCTCCACGAGATTTCGTTTTCCAGAACTTTGGCTGATAGGGATTGTACGAGCTGAATTCGTTTTGATAGGATCTCCGTCGTCATCGGGGATTCTTCGGCGCACACGTCGATTTGATGAAGGTCATCCGGGATTGAATCCATCTTCGCTTCTCTATACTGCGTTCCGTCTGGTTCCATTGTTTGAGCTTCCCCTTCAAAAGTCTGAGCTTTTGACATAATCTGTTGCCAGCAAAACCGAGGGTCTGAAAGTCCCTCCACCAGTCAAACACCATCTTTCTAAAACCTGCAACATTTAACCAAGAGATATCAAATCTAAAAGGCTTTGGTCCCCAGTCTACCTCCTCCCCAGATAGGAGCAGGGGCCAGTGATCGGAGGTAGTCCTGGGGAGAACCGCCTGAGAAGAAGAAGGGAATATCTCCAACCATTCAGGGGAGAGAATGAAACGATCCAATCTAGACAGGATCGGGGAGAGCCTCCTGTTGGTCCAGGTATATCTGGAGCAATTGTCGTCAATCCAATCGGAAAAATCTCTCATGTCGGGTTTAACCTTAAGCCCATTCGACTTCTCTTCAGCAAACCTGGTGGTATTGAAGTCCCCGGCGAAGCACGTCGGGCCATCGAAGCGAAGTTTGATCGCAGTCAATTCGTCCCAGAAAAGTTTCCTATCCGCCTTGTTGGTGGGTCCGTATACCGAACAGATGATGAAAGAGGAGGCCGTAGCGTTGTTTCTGAGAATTGTTGTAACCGAGAAAGTCCCGATCCAACTCTGTTGAAGCGTCCATTGTGAAGATCTCCAAGCCAGGAGAATACCAGCTGAACTGCCCGTTGCATCTTGTGCCACCCATTGAGCATCAGTAGCCTTCCATATTGTCTTCAACAATCGGTCATCGAAGTTTTTCACTTTGGTTTCCTGAAGACAGAGGATCTGGGGGTTGCATCTACTACAAGAGTTCAGTCTTCGCTTTTGCTTAGACCCAATACCCCGCACATTCCAAGAAATTATCTTCATGTAGGAACAGAACTGCCCCGAACTCCCTTTCGCCTTTCTTGAGTAATAGTCCCGACTTCCTTCCCCAAACTCATTGCTAGCCGTTGGAGTTCCCTGCTACTGCACGATCTTCTAGCTCGTTTCTGTGGGGATCTCATGGGGCCGAGCGGTCTACCGCGAGCTTCGACGCAGTGGAATAGAGCGAGGAAGTCTTCCGGGCAGTCGCCAAAAGACAATCCGAGGAGTCTCCCAACATGTCCCATGGCGTCACGCATCCACTTCTTCTTGTGTATTTTGTCTACTAAGGTTGCTCTTTGAGTTTCGTCCAATAGGTTATTATGAAAAGTTCCTGGAGCAACATAGGTCCCCGCTCTGGATTGGAGAGGTTCCACAATGATGACTTCTTCACCCGAAGCATCTTGGAAAAGAGATAGAAGGTTCATATATGAACCCGCACGGGACAGAGAGAGTTGATCGGGCTGCGCGGTCTCTGTGGATCTTGGGGAATCAGACTGTGAGGACAACTCTTCCTCGAATGTTTGGTCTTCTGTTGGGTCGTCGAAAGGGATGACCTGAAGATGGAGGGCCATGTGGTCTTGTTGCAAGAGCTTCAGCTGCTTGTTGTTCAGCGATAGACTCGAACTCGTTTTCTGTACCGTATTCCTTGGTGGCCAAAATGGATTTGGGACAAGGGTATCGAGGCGACAGGATGAGTCTGCATCTCGGTCGTTGATATTTAGATTTAGGATAGGTGTAAGATTCAAATTGATTAAGGCATTTGCCGAGCCTGCCATCTGTTGAGGTTCGGCGTCCGAACCTGACTCTTCACGTGAATCGATGCCCAAGCCTGTTACCCCCCTCGGGTCGATGTCCGGACCCGAGTAATAAATTCCTTCGGACCCATGTAACGGCGAAACGCTCAGAGCCGAACCTCCACGCGTCTCAAGATCCGCAGAGAGACGCTGGCATTCTGCGTCAATCGAGGCACTGTCATCAGTTGGTGCGCTACGTGTCGAGTATTCCTTCGGCAGATTGAAGGGGTCAGCGTCTCGAGGGCGACGATCCATAGAAACCACGCCACGTGACGTTCTCGATTCCCACACACTGGCATAGTCGTCATTACGATAATAGAGAGACACTGAGGAATTGCCACGTGTCTCCATCGATCCCAGCGAGCTGACAGGGTCACCATCATGAGGACGGAGAGTCGTTGCGGGTGCTCCACGCGTCTCCCTCGAGTCCGGCGCACTGACAGAGGAATGATGGGCTCCAGCTGTTTCGCTGGAGGCAGGAATCGGTGCTCCGCCGGTATACAGTCCTCCTGCACCTTCATGCTCCCTTCCGTTAGCATTAGATGCCATTGTCGACCGTGGAGTTTCTCTGCAGCGCCATAAGTCTCCCCATCGCGAAATGGGGGAGTTTGGATCTGACTCTTCACAAAAGGAAGCAACGCCTTTTAGTATTAACAAATCGGTTCATGCATGAGCAGAAGGCTTAGGTGGACTCCTTCAACATGTTGATGAGTCTGGTACGTCCTGATGGCATCCTCGCCGCCTACTCCCAAACGTCGGGTCATCTCAAGTAATGATGATGAAACTTTATCCCCCTTCAGCAATGGCAACGATGGTGATGACAACGATGATGGCAATGGTGATGGTAGAGATGGAGGCCAGTCTGGCACAGGTTGCGATGAAGGTGGGTAGCAACGAGAGTTGAGGTGGCAGTGGTGCAGGTTGCACAATGGGTCAGAATTAGCAATTTGTTAACTAGTTCACTGAGGTGACCCACTTTAACCATGCTACTTAGGATGAAGACCATGGATCTCATCAATCATCTTTGGGAAGAGCAACAGAACTCAGTCAGCATTTATAGCGTTGGAAGGGTGAGAAGAAAAATGTCACATGCATCGAGGAGTCTCTTGCACGCAGCTTGTCGTCGATGGATATCAATTCAAGTAGGAGAGCTCCACTTCCATCCCACCTTATGAGTATGGCGTCTACGACACTCAGTCATAGTCGTCTAACTATGGATATGCACAACTGTAGGAGAGCACTTATGCTTATGGATTCAGATGGGGATATTCAGAGTACCCGTCATACGATTGGCTCAGTTCTATCAAGAAGTCGGGGTTGGAGTTAATCCGTTTCCTCAGGACCCTACTCAGCCACGGTCAGTTACCTTCAAATGATACCCATGTCTAGGCATACTTATACAATTCAGGGAGGATGAGTACCAGAGATACCTAAGAGAGTACCTCCACTGATATGAATAGACGATGACCAAATAACAATATTGTCGACATGTGGAGCAGTAGTACTATGGGCAAATGAGTGGGAACTAAGATGACGACTTCGAGCCACTTCATAACTCCATGTGGGTATGAGGGATGGCTGGATAGGTATGTTTTTCAGTTCCTTTAATTTTGGATGTCTTAGTTATGGCCTAGTACTTGCATTATATGATATGAACCCATGCTGGTTACTATTGCAGTGATTTTCTACGACAACAAGTGCTTTAGGCCCCTATTGTATGGAAACTTATTATATGGTTCTTTTTTTGCAATTTTTTAATTCCTAAATATGTTAATGTGTATTTTAGCATCTCCTAAAGTTTCATTGAAAAAATCCACCATTTTCCCCATGTTTCCCTCAGACACTAATATATTTAATAAACAAAATACAGCCGATATCGATACATCTTTCCATATCCTCAGTCAGTGATACACGTAACAATACTGATACTACGAATACTGCTTGATCAGAGCTTATTTTGATGAAGCTCCTAGTGGATATTTGATGACTTTAACTCCCTTAGATTGCTATATGAGAGGAAATTTTCTCAATTAACATTTGGCGCAGAGCTTTCTAGAATTCATTACTACGTCAAAATCGGTGGGTTTTCATTTATGAAAAGGCAGATCCACCTAGTAAAATTGTCAAGATCCCACATTATATATTTGCATGAAGCCAAGAGAGGAAGCAACGGACATAGGCGCAAGAGAAAGGAAACATAATATCGCAAGGACGATCAGTTCCTCTTGTTATACACATTAGCTTTCAAGAATGTAGAAATAGGGAAAAGGAGAATATCTATTTTCTCCTTCTCTAGAATCCTTTATTATATCTCCTAATTACAAAGACGATCTTCTATTTACAAAGAGATAATTACCAAAACAAATCAAACAACCAAAAGATATCTAAAAGATAACAAAAGGACAATAACTAAGAGTTATACATCATGTGATGTTCATCAGGAACACAGAAAGCTGTGCATGCCATCAGTATGGTGTTCTGCACATACACAGAGCTGTGTACTCGAACACTACCCCTCAAGCTGGAGCATGTCAGACATGCCAAGCATGCCAATGATTCTGGAGACCATGGGACAGTTTTATTGCACTTCCAATGACTGTGGCAGCTGGGCTTTGAATCGAAAACACTTCCAGTAGCCTGAGGACATTCTGCAGCAATTTCAGTGGCTACATAACATTCTGACAGCACAACCAGTGGCTGGATGATGATCCAGCAGCACTACTGGTGGCTGGATGATGATCCAGCAGCAGGATGATGGTCCAGGCTTCCAGCAGTACTTCTAGTAGCAGTTGACACACATCGGGGTACGTTTTATTTCCGAGCAGTTCTACAAAGGCAATTAGATCTATCGTTGAGGGAAAGCCCTTTACTGCTTTGTGACAAGGTTGTAAGCAGCGTTTGTATTGTCGACAACAATATCGATACTATCACTATATTGTCATTGTCGATGCACTTGCGATACCAAAACCCTGGTATTTTGAATCATTTCATGGTGTCGGCGAAATCTCGGCGAAATTTTCGTGATTTGTCGATAACGATCAGCCACATACTAAACATAACACTATTCCCCCATACAATCTGCGATTTCTCGATAAAACAGGGAGAAGTCACTGAAATATTACACACAGCTGTACAGAGAGATACCAAGTGCGTAAATGAGTGAAAAATCGAAGAAAAAAAAAATCTCAAATAGTTAGAAAAGGCAAGCAGAATCCAGAGTTTTTTGTATATCTGTGAAGGGGAGTGGATTTTGGCACCAACTAACCTGGTTTTAAGGATCAAAACAAATATTTTATGGAGAAATCACCGCTCGAAGCACTAGTGGGCAGGAATCTCAAGGAAACGAAAAATCCCCAAAACAGACATTTTCTCCTGAATTTAAGCATGGATTTCATTTGAAATCCATGTTTATACATGAGAATCATGCATAAACATGGATTTTGAGTACAAAACCAAGAGATTTAAGAATCTATTTGGTCCAATTTGGGGAAATTGGGGAAAATCTGATTTTGCCCAATTTCTTCCCAAAAACATCAAATTGAGGCCCCATTTTTTTATATGATCATGGCGATGGGCCGATCTATCGAGTGCCCAAAATCTCTTGATTTTTCAAATTTATTTATTTACTATTGTTATTGAAAATAAAAAATAAATCTGTTAAATATTAAGAAAATTATTTAATCCAGATTTTAATTTAAATGGGGCCCATTGGGGCCTCATTTTTTAGATGATGATGGCTGTTGAAGATGGGCTGACCTAAATGGGGCCCATTTAAAGAAAAAGAAAAGAGATTAAACAATGTTTTTTTAATTTTCAGAATTTTTAAATTAATTTTGAAAACTTATAAAAATATTTAAAATGTATAATGTATGAATATAGAAAATGTATAATGTATCATGTATCATGTATGTATGGTTGGAAGGATGGATGGTTGTTTGGATGGATGAATGGGTGAATGGTTGGATTGATGGATGGATGTGATGGTTGGTTGGATGGATGGATGTGATGGTTGGATGGATGGTTGGTTGGATGGATGGATTGGATGGTTAATGGATGGATGGATGATTAGGTGGATGGTGGGACGGATGGATGTGATGGTTGGATGGATGGATGGATTGGATGGATGGTTATATGGTTGGATGGATGGGATTGATGGACGGTTGGATGGATGGTTGGGTGGGTAGATGGATAGATGGATTTTATGGTTGGGCGAATCGATGGATGGGATGGATGGATTCAATAGTTGGAAGGATGGATGGATGGATAGATGAGATGGATGGTGGGATGGTTGGATGTATTGGACGGTCGGATGGATGGATGGGATCAGATGGATGGATGTGATGGTTGGATGGATGGATGGATTTAATGGGGGGAGGAGAGATTGGATGGTTCATTTATTTTTGTGTCCTACTTATTGTATAGTAACAGTATTTGTGCTATATAAAATCATTTTGGTTAATATTGGACTAATTTCTTACGATAGCATATGCTTTTAAGCCCCCATTAAATGGAAACTTATTATTTATGATTCTCTTTGCAATTTTTTGATTCCTAAATATGCAAATATGTGTATTTAGGAATCTCTTGAAGTTTCACTAAAAAATTCCACCATTTTCCCCCTTTTCACATGTTTCTACGCATTTCCGGTTATCGGCAATAACGATATTATATTTTTATCTCCAACCAACGAAACTTGTAGCGATACCGACAACTCGAACACTGGTTGTAAGAAAGGAGGGACGAAATTGGAAGAAGGAATGGGAAAATCAATTGAGGCATCATGGATCTAATACTTAGAACTCAAGAGACTAGATGGTGGAAGACATGCAACGAAGAAAGAGGAGAAAAGATAAGAATATTTTCTTCATCTCTCTCTTCCTCCACTACCGCTTTTACTTGTACACTTTGTCACAACTGATATGCCTAATCAAAGATAATTCCAAAAATTTTAAAGGATACTACCAAATCGATATACACCAATCTATGATGCATAACAAAGCATGAAGACGTTGTGCACTCACACACCTACTCACAAGTCTATGTACTATTGTTGTGGGCAAAACCAAATTGGTCCACCATACGGAAAGAATGACCGACCACGAGGAGTGCCTCAAAGCCGAAGCGACTAAAGCACCAGGGCAAATTTCTGTCTCGAGCATTCGGAGCATAATGCTCGGAGACAAGATAAGCAACTCTCCCGACAAAGAGATAAGCTCCCGAGATGTCTGAGGACATAGCTCAGTAGGGAAAGAGTCATCTCACTAGGAACGTCTACATCACAAGCAAAGGATCGTCAAGGCAAGGAGCTCGGGATCCAAGCTTCCCCCGGGCTCCGAGCTGACCTAACCGACCACTACCAAGGCGGTACGAGTAGTCCGGAGGGGATTATGCCTCACTCGGAAGAGGAGGGCCTGACCTAATCCTGGCCGAAGATCATGCCAGCCAAGGCGGGCTCGATGACAATTTCAGGAGCAGTTTCTCATCCAAATAAGGACCCTCCAGTGTAACCTATTAAAATACGAAGGTTTCAAAACCGCCCATGAACCCTATAAATATAGTCACCTTAAACGAGAGGAGATAAGAAAACAAACCCAAGCTCAAGTCTTTGATTCAAATCTACCCGTCTAATTTAGGCATCGGAGGGTCCACGACCGCCATCGACTCCCCTCGTTGTCCACATCTTCTAGTTTCCTTGCAGGTCCATTGGTGGGTGCTCCTCAACAATCGATCATATTTGTTCACCAAATTCTAGCGACAACAACTATGATATTTTTTTTAAGGAAAAAAGAGATAATAGGAGATTACACCTACTCACAAATCTATGTACTATGATATTTTTTTTTTAGGGAAAAAGAGATAAGAGGAGATTATCTTTTTCTCCTCCACTAGAATCATTTCCTTGTGATCTCCATATTAGTTATTACAAAGATAATCTTATGTTTACAAAGAAATAATTACTAAAACAAATCAAATAACAAAAAGCTATCTAAAAGATAACAAAAGGCTTATAACTAAGAGATATCATATGCATGTGTTGTGTAATCTAGCAAAGAATCATTTATTTACTAACTCTATTTTGTGGTTTTTGACACACAACACAGCTCCATAGGGCATGCAAAACTAGCAAAAACTTTTTTCTCCCTTTTTAGAGGAAAATAAAAAATAAAAAATGAATGAAAAGAGTTGCAACATAAAAGGTCTTAGAAAGTATATGGCCAAAAGAAGTTTTCGACGACAAAGACAATCCAAATAAATCAATTCCCCAACCCAAACTTGGAATTAGTCGTGGGAGAAAACGAAAGAAAATGTTGTAACATCTATTCCCTACTTTGCTTTATGCATTTGGGCATTTGCCACAACAAATGTTGTAAACTAGATGTCTCCCTTTCCACAATTATGTCTCCTACTTTCCATCTAGCTCTGCATTTGACTATCAGTTTCAACACAATGTGAGCTCTCCATTCTTGACTTACAAATCAGCACCTTCCATGAGTCCAAATAAATTCCAATTCACATGCACCTACATCAGAGACTTAGGGTGTCCCTATAAGAAAATTGACCATATAATGTGTCAATGCTTCAAAGTGGGGCATCGTTAATTTCAAAATTATCTTATGAGTTGACCTGTCAATGTCGTGCCTGAAGATCGCATTCACATACATGCAAGGATTTGAGGCCTTGTTGCTTTGCTTCATTTGTTCATACATTTTGGGAACAACTCAACCTATACAGACTAGGGAAATATATCATCTGCAATATTATTACACACATGCCTTGCAGGATCTAATTCAATGTCAAAGTATATAATATCATCATCATCTAAGTCTTATACCAATTAATTAAGGTCAGCTGCATGAATCTTGTTCTGCCATTCCACTCTATCAAGGGCTATAACTTCAGTTAGAACTAGTGTTTTGAATAGCACCCGTAGCGTAGCGGTAGCGCTTGTAGCGTTAGCAAATAGCGTCGTAGCATGCATAGCGTATGTATCGTGTGCATAGCGTATGTAGCGTATGCTACACCTTTTTTTATATAAAGGGTAATCGTATTTTGTATTTTTTTGAAAGGTAATTATATTTGTATTTTGTACTTAATACTCCCAACCTGTGGGATTTTAATTTCTTTTTGTAATTGTGACTTGTGGTTTCAATTAGACATTATTAATTATAGTTTGCTTAAAAAGTTGTTGATGTGATAACAATTTGATTTGGTTTATGTATGCGAATTGGCTTTTGATAAATGATTATTAATAACTTGTTTGAACACGCTTATACTTGAAAAAAATGAATCATCTTTTAGGCGTTTTTTCTTTTTTTTTTTCTTACTATTTAACATATTTTTTCTATTTTTAAATTAAAAAATAGAAGTATCGTGTAGCTTACGCTACACCTACAGAGGGCCGAACGCTATGCAACATGTTACCGCTATTTAAAACACTAGTTAGACCATAAGTCATTAAGTCTTCTCTTACTACCTCCACTCACGGCCTTCGGTGCCTTCCCCTTGCCCTTTTAGAGCCTTAACTTGTACCAACTCACTCCTAACCGGCGCAGTTCTTGGTCTCCAGTGCCATCTAAGTCTACTTACGCTCATCTTATTACCTATTAGTGTTGGTCCTAAGTTCCCTCAAACGCATTCATTTCTAATTCTATCCTTCCTCATCGTGGGAGTCATCCATCTCGACATCCTCATTTCAACAACCCTTGTCCTATGAATGTCAAAGTATAAAATATCACATGCGATATTCAAGATTCATATAAATATCATATAAACCCCTCAAAACATGCATGCACCAATGCATAGATTCGATCTCTGTGGACGCTAACCCTAAACTCCCTCAAATGCGTTCATTTCTAATTCTGTCATTCTCATCTTACCACTCATCCATCTCAACATCCTCATTTCAGATACACATATTAGAATGCTCTTGTCCAACTGGCTGCACGCTAAGATGTCGTCCAACCAGCTGACAATCCAATATATAATGTGAGTTTCACATCCAACATGTCCAATATGTTCACCCGTCCATGAGGATCACCTAGTGCAAAAATCAGCATGATCCACTCATCAAGTGGCCCACAACATAGAAAATAATGGATAGCCACTCATATAATAAAAATATCCAGGTTTGCCCACCAAATGGGGCAAGAATGTCATTGTGGTGGGGCAACCTTTCGGACTGGTTGGATATCACCACACATGACAAGATGGAAATTATCTGCAGGTCGGAGAATCTAGCTAACTTATGCACAAGATTATCATGATAGTGGGGACAACCTTGTGAACCAGTTGAACATCACACGCAGACCTATAAATTTTTGTTAAACAGTAAAAATATCAACAAAGTACAGAAGAACAATTCAGTCGAGGTAATTAAGCTGACCTGAAGATGAGCTCTTGCAACCAAGTCAGGTTGTGTTTTCTGGAACTGAACCACAAAGCGGAGAACACCCTCTAATGATGAATCCATAGAGAAGGAACATATAATGTCTAAATCATGAAGAAGCTTCTCAAAATACTCGATAGCCTGCCAGTACAGGAACAAGCTATCCTTCACAATTAATGAAAGAGAACTGAGATTAATTAGCTACACTTTCCAAATGCTAACCTCTTTCCAGCTGAGTAGTTTGATTGCACGTGGTGGAGTTGGGGCTGACAATCTGCTATTCAAACTAGAATCAAAACCAATAGGTTTACAACCAGAAGCTGTAGTTCTATCTTCATTGTCATCTTGACAAAATCCAGATGCATTAGATCTAAGGAATTCCAATGATCTGTGAATGCAATCTAGCTCCGATAGGCACGATGCTATATGTTTCTTTGCCAATTCCAAACCTCTTCCTTGAGGTTTCCTCATACACAAGACAACATGGTAGAAGTGCTGAAATACAGAGGATATGATTGTCAAATCCTATAGTAATAAATATTGCTTCAGAGCAGTTGTTATACAGTATTACGGAACGGCATAGTGCATAAGAAAATGAAAACAAGCTGACCACCCATATCAAGCTGAAAACCCAACGGAACTTCAAGAAAACAGTTGCATATAATAGCCCGTAATGATTGTTCAAATATTTCGCAACAGATGATATTTGATTAGAAAACACATTTACAGGGTGTTCTAATAACCAGGAAGATAAAATAAAATGAAATAACCGGTTAACATTTTTTTTACCATGTTTGATTAGGCAATGAGGCAGCAACGGGACAGGTTTGGGCTGGACCTGGACCCATTCTGGCTTGATGAGCAAGTCCTATGCCCAAGCCCAGCACGGGACCAGCACAGCAAACCCAGGCCTGAGCCCCAAAAATTTAGTTGGACCCAAGCACAACAAAGCTCGGACTGAAAATGGATAAAATCCTTATTTCCTACTTGAATGTTCCTTTCTATCTGCTGATCAAGCAGTCCACGCATACACAAAAAACACTCAAAATGCACAAAATCAATGGTCTACATTCAACGTGCACGGGTTGCCTAATTGAGGATTAGACTGACATTTATACGATATAAGACATACATATGAAGTTGGATCAGCCTAGGCTGGGAAAGGTGAAGTCGAGCCAAAATGACTTTAGCCCAAGCTCGGTCAAAAATTGATCGGGGCCATGCATGTCAGGACCAAGCTTGGTCCAAGCCTAGTCAAGAGTCGGGCCCATCGAGCCACCTGGCCCACTGCCACTCTTACACACAACCACACATGAGAAATATGTCGGCCCACTACCACTCTTACCCACAACCACACATGATAAATATGTAACTCAAACAGTCAAAATGGTAGGCCCAACTTTTGATGGATCATCATAAACCAAACACATGAGAAATATGTGACTCAAACTGTCCGAATAGTGGGCCCCACTTTAGATGGATCATAAACCAGCATAAAATAGAGAAATGATATTTTAGTTGTGAGATTAGTGGATGCATGATGGAACGTACCATGTAATTTAATTTCAATTTCAAAATAGCACATTATTTTTTAGACGAAATTCACAAATTTTCCATATTAACATGTGTTTACCAAACTAGGTTAAAATTGTCTAAAACTAAACTATTATTTTTAGTTCCGGGAGGGAGGGAAGGAGGGAGGGAAAAAAGCTATTTCTTCATAGAGTCCAATGCTCTCAAAGAACTATTAGAGCTCTTCATTGAATTAGGACACTTAGCTAGTCCAATCCATTGATCTAGATTGTTCATTAGGATCAACAAACATTTCATGGACTACCATGCAAATGTCACATCAATCTGCCAAACATTAACCATTTGATCAATGTCCTTTAATATGGACAGTCAAGAATGTTGACACAAAAATAGATCCAATTAACAATTTGATCCATCTGTTTGTTGAGGACCATCATGGATTGCTTATGATTCTAAAGAATCTCTTTCATTAGGCAATCACAACCACCCCATCCATGGCTTGGGAAAAGGATGGCTATAGAAAATAATGACAAATCAAAGATTGATTGGACACCAAACTCTCCGTGGACAAACTCGAAACTGCTTGCCAAAAGAGCGACACGAAGAATGACATAATGACAAATACCTAAGTAACAAAGCCAGGCAACTGAATCTTGGCAGCAGTCACTAAAAGAATCAAATAAGGTAAGTGGATCATGATAGCTTCAATGATCCTTCTATTTCTCTGACTAATATTGGGGTTGAGTCATCAACAAGAGTAGGACTTAGTCCCAGGTGTACATATGTAATTGTACCAATGACATACAGTCAAAACCAGGCTGAGAAGAGCTCATGGAAAACTCTGGAGTTATGGCGCAGAACAATTAGGTCAAAGCAAATGAGAAACAAGGGGAAAGGGACCCCAAATTTTATTGTGTTGTCAAAAATAAATAAAGATCTAAGATAGAAGGCTCCAAGTATTTCGATAGATATTGGATGCTTTGCTAGAGAGTTGATCCACTCATTGTGTCTAAACATTGTTTACAGTGTCCCCATAAAGGGATAAGATCTAGACAATACATTCAGTAGGTCTAGTACTAAATACGCCATATCCACAAAATCACACTGATTCATGATTTTAAAATCTAATCAGTGGTGCACAAATGGATACTAAAAGATTATACTAATACGACTCATATTCAAGGAGAGAAGGTTCATTGAAAGAAGGTTAGGATTGATCTACAAGGTAAGATTTGGTTAGCATCCAAGTAATGGTGGAGCCAAAAGGATGAGCGGTTCGAATCACTTTCATGGATGCCACTTGCATGATCAACGATGTGAAGGCACAGTAACTAATGCGCCTCTGGAGCTTGATCAGCTCCCACTCTCCCAAGTTATTTGTCCATAACCAGAGAAAAACAATCTACAGTGAGTTCAAGCATGGTAAATCAAAAGAGAGACAATGGTCTCAAGAAGATGTACACATGACAACAATATGAATCAATCAATGTTTTCAATATTGATGATATTGGTTGATATTTCCCACAATATATCTTGTATGCCACGTGTGATACAAAAAGCATGGGCACTGTTCGAAATATTGGTATCACGTTATGTATCGCACCCTTGGGATACGGATACACATCAGTTATCGCATGGGATATATCGGTTGTATCACATAATGTATTGTTGTTGTTGGAAACATTGGGAAACATTGGGAAATTGGTCGAATTTTTCAATGAAACTTTAGTGATCGTTAAAAAAAGATATCAATACACGCTTATAAATCAAAACATTACAAAAAACAAGTGCACATAATATGTTTTCTTTGTATGGGGTCCTAATCTATGCGTTGTCTAAGTGAATTGATGCAAGTATATACAAAGTCTATTCATATAATTTATAAATGTAAGAAGATGTGTGGAAACACAAGCAATACATTCAAAAGCATAAGAAGAATCACTAGATCAGGTTACATACATGTTTGATTTTTATGTTGGGACACGATTGCAACCAATTTGAGAGAAATTGAGAAATTTTGATTTTTCTTTTCAATATTTCCGCAACCCAGCCCATCTCCTCCAAATCTCAAAATCGAAGCTCCCAATCCATGACTTTTCACGCAAAACATGAAAAATCATGGATTTGTAACAATTTGACACTGATTTAATATGATTTATAGAAGAATAAATAAAATAAAATAAAAAAAGGATAGAAAATCGAAAATGCTCATTGGATCGAACATGTGGGATATATCCCACTACTTGTGCATTTCATATCGCATAGGTGGGATACAAGATATATCGTGGGATATATCAGCCAATATCGTCGATACTTAAAAACATTGCGTACAGGTAGTGCCGATATATCCCACCTGTACAATCCGATGAAAATTTTCGATTTTTTATCTCTTTTTTTTTTTGTAAATCATGTTAAATCAGTGTCAAATGGTTATAAATCCATGATTCTTCATGTTTTGCACAAAAAATTATGGATTTGGAATTTCAATTTTGAGATTTGGGGGGAGATGGGCCAAGTTGCGGAAAATTCAAAATTTTATAATTTCTCGCAGATCGATTGCAATCTGCATCCAAACACAAAATCAAACATGTATGTAACCTAGTGTTCGAAATATTGGTATCGCATCTTTGGAATACAGATATGTATTGATTATCGCACGGGATATATCGTTTGTATCAGGTAATTTATCGCATTTTTTTGGAAATATGGGGAAACATTGGGAAAATGGTTGAATTTTTCAATGAAACTTATGGGATTGTTAAAAAAAGACCTCAATACACTCTTTTAAATCATAACATCTCAAAAAAGAAGTGCACGAAATAGGTTTCCTTTGTGTAGGGTCCTAAGTTATGCATTGTCTGATTGAACTAATGCAGCTATATTCAAAATGAATGCATAACATTTAAAGTGTATGTGATGATCATTTCATCAAACACTTGTAAATATTTTGAAATTAGTCTCAATTGACAGTTGTTTGAAGAGAAATTTTGAAAAAAAAAAAATAATAAAAAAATAACATTTTATTAATTTTTAATTAAAAAATGATTTTATTTTTCGAAAATTGACAACGACTTAACAAATCAGTAGATCAGCCCTCACACGTGCTTGATTTCATCTCTGGAGTGCAACATTGCAAGCAATTTGAGATAAATTAGGGAAATTTTGAATTTTCTGTAATTTTCACCAAATCGAACCACCTATACTCAAATTTCGAAATTAGTGTGTTTGTGATTATCATTTCATCAAATACTCCTAAATACTTCAAAATTAGTTTCGATTGACAACTGGTTGAAGGAAATTTTTGAAAAAAAAAAAAATATGGAGAACATGAAGAACCACTGGATATGGAAATCAAAGCTCCAACTCCATGATTTTTCATGCAAAACATGAAAAACCAATGGATTTGTAACCATTTGACACTGATCTAACATAATTTCAACCAAAAAAGGGATTGAAAATTGAAAATGTTCACCGGATCGAACATGTAGGATATATCGGCACTACCTGTGTGTTTCGTATCGCACAAGTGGTATACAAGATATATCGTGGGATCTATCAGCCGATATCGTCGATATTTAAAACATTGATGTAACTGAATCTAATAATTCTTAGTAATTAGGAGATTTTTAGGAAAAAATATTTTTAATTAAAATTAATTTAAAATGTTCAAAAAAAAATCAAATTTCTACTTCGATCAGCAGTCAATTGACCCCATTCAGAGTATTCAAGAATGTTTGATGAAATCATCATCACATCCACTTTAATTTTGGGATTTGGGGGAAGATGGGCCGATTTGTGGAAAATTCAAAATTTCCCCAAATTTTCTCAAATTCGAGAGGATGAGTACCAACGGTGTCCTGGTCAATTATGGTGAATGGCTGCCCCAAAGGTTATTTTAAGGCTTCTATAGGGTTGCAGCAAGGCGGCCCTTCATCCCCCTTTTTATTTGTTGTGGTAGCAAAGGCATTGAGCAAGATGCTCTCAAAAGGTCAAGAAATGGGTCTAATCTAAGGCTTCAAGGTGGTGCGTGTGGGACCATCAATAACTCAGTTGCAATTCGGGAACGATACTATATTATTTCGTGAGCGAACGAAACCATGATTGAAAATTTGCGCAAAATTATAGCGCGTTTCAAAGTACTTTCAGGACTGAAGGTTAATCCCTCTAAATGTGAAATGCTTGGAATCCATGTGTTGAAGGATGAGGTTCGAAGACTCGTGGAAAGGTTTGGGTGTGGAGTAGGCTCCTTTCCATCCACCTATCTTGGTCTACCGCTTTGTACAAGAAAGCCACCAAAACATCTATGGGATTCAGTAATTGAAAGGATTGAACAAAAGCTTTCCTCTTGGAAGAGTAGCCACCTATCTTTTTGGAGGTCATTTAACCCTGATAAAAACAGCTTTTTCAAATATGCCATTATACTTCATGTTGCTTTTCCAATGTCCAAAAGCTATTCTTGCGAAGCTAGAAAAATTAAGAAGGGTATTCTTATGAAGTGGTAAAGTGGTGAAGCAAAAGTTTCATCTTTTGAAATGGGAGGATGTCTACAAGCCTCAAGGCTCAAGCAGAAGGAGGGGCTAGTTTAAGGGTCCTCAAACATATGAATCAAGCCTTATTGGGGAAATGGCTTTGGAGATTCACCATGAAAGGCAATAGTTTATGGAGGGAGGTAATAGCTACTAAATATGATATTGGCCAGGGGGGATGGTGGACCAAAAATTCCTTGAGCTATAAGATGTATGATCTTTGGAGGACCATCCTCTCAGTGGATGCCAAGTTTAAAGAATGAATTTCTTTCACAGTTGGAGACGGATCCCACATTCTCTTCTAGGAGGACCTATGGATAGGAGACTACCTGCTAAAAGATGCATTCCCTGCTTTGGCCTCTATTTCTCCAAACGGGAACATCTCTATGGCGAGGTGCTTCTCTTTGGAAGGTGGTCGGATGGTGTGGATGCCCAAAGTCGAAGAGGTCTATCAGATGCGGAAGTTGATGCTCTTTTAAACCTTCTGGACAAATTGAATAACATCATGATAGACACCTCGGTGGAAGACTCCATGGTATGGAAAGGCCATACTTCGGGCAAATTTTGGGTTGGCTCCTTCTACAGGCTTATTACACACTCCCAATTCCCATCTTCCCATAACTTCCGCTTTTGGAAGTACGGAGCTCTCCCAAAGGTTGTTGCAGCTTTTGTTTGTTTGCTTGGAAGGAATAGGGTCCTCACAGTGGACAATCTCTATAACAAAAAAAAAAAAAAAGGAATGATTCTTCCAAATATATGTATAATGTGCATGTGGGATGCAAAGTCAATGGACCATCTATTCATTCATTGCCCTTTTCCTAGAAGGGTTTGGGAGTTTTTTCTAACGACTCTCAATGTTTCTTGGGTTATGCCTTCGTCCATGCCTTCCTTCTTAGCATCATGGCATGAAGGAGGTGTTGGGAAAGAAGGAAAGGTGGTTTGGCAATTAGGGGCAATGGCGTGCCTCTGGGCCATCTGGGGAGAAAGGAACATGAGTTGCTTCGAAAACAAGTCGGCTACGGTTGGGATAATCTCGCGTAAAGCAACTTTTGGGTTTTTTTATTGTACGGCCCGCATCAAGGAGTTGGACGTTCATACGCTTTTCGCCCTTTCGGGGTTGTAATTAGCGTTTGAGCCTATTGCTTCTTTTTGTTTCTTTTTGTATTCTTTTCCGCTCCTAGTGGTTTTTCAATAAAGTTGTTGCCTTCATAATAAATATATTTTTAAAATTTAAAAAAAAAAAAGAAAAAAAAAGAGTACCACCATTATGTTAGAAAGTATCTTCACTGGTATTATTCTACTATGACCTAAGCATAGTATTGTCGGTTTGTGGAGCAAAACAGTACTATGCCCAACCATGTCGAGATGGAGATGATGATTTTGAGCCACTGTGCAACTCTATGTGTGTAACACCCCGGATTTTTGCCAACCTGGAGTTAGACGTCCTTGGGCAATGAGTTGATCATAACACCTTAATTGACTTCTCAGAACTCAATCCTAAAGCCTCAAATCCCCTTTTGTAACGTCTCGGAAAAATCCGTACAAGGACCCGAGTACCACCTCAGGCAGAAATCACACAAGACCAAATCCTTTAGAAATTAAACGAAATTAACACGTGTTAAACTAGATTAGCTGTGAAATTCGCTTGGACTACTTTAAATACGAATAGCAAGACCCAAAACTTGTAGAATCCTTAACGCTACATTACTCTGAAATCTAGGATCAATCTCATTACCCAGTTGCTCTCGGGAGCACATTGAAACTCCGTATCAGACCTAGACCGCGGGTCGAAAGTCCGATTACCGCGAAACTAAACGATTATGACCGCCTTGCTGGGCTTGACAACCATCTCGGAAATCAAGTCCTGACTGTGTCCAGAAATGCACAACTTGAGCCCGGAGCGAAGTGTGTGAGAAACATGAATATATTTAAAAATAAAATCTAAACTTGAGTAAACTGAGTCTTGTCGCTTACGGGCCAAATATAAGGATTCTGACCGTCAGATTCGGACCCAAATACACCCTCGGATTAGGAGAAATTTCCCACATATGCCAGTATACTTGTGGCCCTGATCGAGTACCGGTGACCGTTGAATTGAAACTGGTCCGCCACGGTCGATCTGTAAATCCGATCGGACCGAGAACTCAGCTTGACCTAGATCCAAGGTCAGGGAGCTTAAGTTCGACCGCACACAGAAAAGGGACCTCTAGAAGTGCTCCGTTGAGCCAGAACGGAAGGATTTTGGCTATAACCAAAGTATACCATGGCCCTGGGACCATTGAGCTCACTTTTGAGCCTATCTAAAGGGCTTAAACCCTCTCTCTCCCATGCCATACGAATTTTGCAAACCCTAAGGGAGAGAAGAGAGAAAAGAGAAGAAGAAAGTGAGGAAGAGAGTGAGAGGCTGAGAGATAGTCTTAGGGATCATTCCCTGACGCTCCACGTGCTTAACCGTCATTCCTGCATCGCTATACGGGCGATTCCGATTCCGTTCTTAGGTAAGAAAACCTAACCCTAATCTGCTTTAGGGTTTCAGATAGTGTAATAGGTGAATTACCTAACCTATTCCCTGTTATAGGTTGTTGTGGTGCCATAGACAAAGACTTAGCGTTTAAACTGAATTCGTTAGGTGTTTACTGGCGTAAGGTGCGGACTATAAACGTATAGGTTATGGTTTTCAAGGCTTTCAATGTCGGTTAATGGTTTATAACTGACGTGGGTGCCATTTCACATGCCAAATGCGATGTTTGTTTCGTTTTTCATATATATATGAACTATGTTGAGTTTAAAGTATTCCATGTATTTGTAGAAATGATCGTATACGTAGGGAATTTGAAATTGTGTTTGCCATGATTAATTACCGTGTATGTACGCTAGATGTATGTATAACAACTCCTTGGCGAAAGGATTGGCCCTAATACATGTTATGCCAACATACGTCGTGTATGTTATAATGTGTAGCCTAAGTGTTTGTGAAAATGTCTGAATGAGTATAGGGTTTTTATTCGTGCTTGGCATGACTAACTGGTGTGGGTATATGATTGTTGCATAGGCGACAACCCCCTGACGAAAGGGTTTGCCCTAATACGTATTGTAACCGACATACGATATGTATGTCGGGATGTGTAGACTAGGTGTTTGCAAAAATGTCTGAATGAGCTAGTAGTTAGCAAGGTGTACTTGTATGCGAGTTGAGATATGATTCTCAACTACCTTAATGATGTGTATGATTTCCTCCATGTATGTTATATTATGATGTCTATTATATTTATGGAATGAATATGTGCGAATTCATGTTTATGTTGCATTTCACAACATGCTCAAATGATTGTAGGATTGGAATTATTTATTCATTACTATTTGACTATGTCATAAGATTACTTGTTGGAATTGGATGTGTTTGGGACTACAGTATAGTTCAGGCAATCGGTAACAGATCCTGATTAGGTGGCTGATGTTGTTTCGCCACACGAGACGTGTCTGACGAATCCGAGTCGTACTTGGTTGGTGATAGTGGTTAGGCCACACAGAGTGCTTATGCACTTCATGTCGATCAACTCGATGTGTGCTCGTGCTAGTCGAGCACGTCGAGTAACCCGATTGGCCCGATGTATGTTCACCATGTTTGGACGCTACTGCTTGAACCTAAGGTACCAAACTCACCAGTGAAATCCCTGTTAACCTTGGTACCTCGATCTACTAAGACTCATGAGCCGGACATGGTGGTATGGGACACCGTGGTCGAACTGTCGGCCTACGCTGGGGCGACGAGCCTCCCCGTAGTGACCAGTGAGCAACCCAGACTCGTGAGCCAAATACGGTGGTATGGAACACTGTATTCGAGCTGTCGGCCTACACTGATAAGGTGACGAGCCCTTTGTAGTGACCTCGAGCATACTCTGAGCCTACGTTGAGGCGACGAGCCTTTCCGTAGCAACTAGAGTATAAACTAGGCCTACACTGATAAGGTGACGAGCCCTTTGTAGTGACCTAGAACCGCAACATCGTATGAGATCTACTAGGACTGACGACCCTAGAATGGATTATTGTTTAGGAAATGATATAAGGGAGGTACCTTAGTTTCTCAATCCTGCTGTATGAAAAGGACTAATAAGAACTGGGTAATCATGCTCATGCACCGCATTGCATGTGCCGTTTGGCGTTGAGTAGAGAGCACTGAGGAAGTGACTGACATGCGCGACCGTTAGATGAAGATCGCAGAGGGAGTGCAGGCGAGGGCATGCATCATTTATACATACCATTTTTGCATTAATCAGAGTACTTAGGGATGTGTAGTTGTATTGCTTTATCATTACTGCTTGACTGAATTGATAACATGTTAACCTTTGCTTTATAGTTCCACTGAGTTGATCACTCACTCCCACGTTACGGGACGGTGTTTTAAACGCCAATCAGACCCTGTCTTAGTTTCAGATGATAGCGATGCTTGCGAAGCGGAGCCGGACTTTTATGATGATGAGGAGGGTTTCTCCTATATGCAGCTATCAAGCGGGTCTAGGTAGACCATGTTCTGATCGACGGGGTTACAGGGATGCTGATTAGATGCCATTACACTTGTTATTTTGTACTTTTGGAACACCCATGTATATTTATTTTGTTCATTTTTAGAGTATACATTGATATATTTAACCTGGTAACATGTTCACACTCTGGAGACTTACAACAATTTATATATTTTATATATCTATCACAGTCTTCCGCTTGCGTAATTTAACTGTCTCTGGAGTATGATATGTTGTTTTGGTATAATCTCATTCATGTTTCAATGCACTCATCATAATCATCATTATCTATGTTGCATAAGTGATGCGTTGGAACTCGGGAGCTAAGTTTTGCTCGACCCCCGATTTTCAGGGAGTTACAATGTGGGTCTGAGATATAGCCATACACATTATTCATAGGTATATTTCTTCTTTTCTACTTCTCTTTTACTTTTGAATGTATTGCTTGTGTTTCCATACATGCTAAATTATACTAATAGACTTCGAATATACTTGCATCATCTAAATCAGACAACGCATAGATTAGGACCCCATAAAAATGAAATCTATTATGTGCACTTGTTTTTTGTGATGTTTTGAATTCTAAGTGTACATTGATGTCTTTTTTCATAATCCCTGAAATTTCATTGAAAAATTCGATCAATTTCTTAATGTTTCCCCATGTTTCCCAACATCAATATACATTATGTGATACAATCGATATATCCCATGCAATAACCGATATGTATCCATATCCCAAGGGTGCGATACATTAGACGATAACTATACGGAAAACATTGGAATCAATTAGTCAAGAAAGATACCCAAATTGACATGGCGCCAGTGTTCGAAATATCAGTATCGCGTTATGTATCGCATTCTTGGGATACGGATATGTATCGGTTATCGCATGGGATATATCGGTTGTATCGTGTAATGTATCGTTGTTGTTGGAAACATGGGGAAACATTGGGAAATTGGTTGAATTTTTCGATGAACTTCGATGATTATTAAAAAAGACATCAATACACACTTATAAATCAAAACATTACAAAAAACAAGTACACATAATAGGTTTTCTTTGTATGGGATCCTAATCTATGTGTTGTCTAACCGAATTGATGCAAGTATATTCAATGTCTATTCATATAATTTATAAATGTAAGAAGACGAGTGGAAACACAAACAATACATTCAAAAGCAAAAGAAGAATCACTGGATTAGGTTATAGACATGTTTGATGTGATGTTTGAACACAAAAATTGCAAACAATTTGCGAGAAATTGGGAAATTTTGATTTTTTTTCTTTCATTTTTTCTCAACTCAGCCCATCTCCTCCAAATCTCGAAATCGAAGCTCCCAATCCATGATTTTTCATGCAAAACCTGAAAAATCATGAATTTGTAACAATCTGCCACTAATTTAACATGATTTACAAGAAATAAGAGCATCGAAATTCTAAAATGCTCACTAGATCGAACATGTGGGATATATCGCACTACTTGTGCGTTTCATATCGCACTGGTGGGATACAAGATATATCGTGGGATATATCAGCCGATATTGTCGATATTTAAACAGTGCATGGCGCAATAAATTTTGATGGAAAAATTGCACATTATCACTAAAAGAGAACAACATAACATTTAATGCATGCATAAACATATAAATAATCATCCATAAGGAAGAAGAGTGGATACTCTAAAATCTAATTAGTTGATTCTAACAAAAAATAAATAAGGCAAACACTGGGTAAGACCTTACGAAAACGTAAACGACAGAGTAAAGCTTTGCAATATCCCTCTTCTAGATCAATATTAGATTGTAATGGTTCGATATCTGCATTATCAAAAAGGTAGCCTCACCATCAAAAGGCATGTATTCAAGATGCTTAGCCAGAAAAAATTCCACCACAAATGAATGTGAGAAAGACATGTATTAGAAAAGCTTAGTCAGCAAATATTCCTAACAATGAATGAAGTTCTAGGAAGAAGCACAAAAGAGGTCAAAGGCTCAACTCAGAGCTCAAAAAAAAAAAAGAAGCATCCATGCTGGTCATCATAATCCACTGATAATATACGATATTGTGGTTATCATTTACTTACGGAGATAATTGCCAAGGAAGAACTCGTAAACTAAGAAAATACACATGCATGAGAAACTGCTGGAAAACTAGTGTCTGATTTAAAATTTCAAACTATGAACTAGCCAACTCCAAATAAATAAAGAAACATATCTGTGTGTGTAGGAGTAAAACATAATGAAGCGTATGAAGTCCAAACTGTCAATGAATCTGTATTTTTTTTTTCTTATGAAAATGACAATGACAATGAATTAATAGCCTAGCGACAATGGCAATCAAATTATTGGCTGCATCACTAAAATTAAATCAATAGAATAATCCGAACAGTCCAAACATTGGCCATGTAAATCAACGGTTAAAAAACGTTGTCTAGTAGCTCATTTGTGATCTTATGCTTATGGCCCACCCAAGGCTTGGAATTTCATCATTTTGGCAAAAGTATATATTTAAATGGGCTTATTACAATCATTATGTTAAATATCACATATGTACACTAATTTGGGTATTAAAATTGATTTAGTAATCAAATTCAAATTCCTATAAATATACTACAAAATTTCAATACATTCCTATATTTGGATTCCAGTGCATTCCGAATACAAGCTGCCAAACACGACTGAGGATTCAGAATCACCTTGATTTGTGATTTGGAATCCAATGCATTCCAAATACTAGTTCCCAAACGATCCCTAACTAAAGAATAGATTATGTATTGGCATCATTGCCTAGGACACATACTTATTGAAAGTTTGAGATTGTCACTTCCTTTACCATTCAAATCAAATAATGATTGTGGTCTATTGTTTGAAACGTGCCGACTTGACAAACATTGTCAAACATTGTATCCTAGTAGTGCAAATCAATATGGTTCCGTTTGTCACTCACTCACTTTGATGTTTGGGTTCCCTCTTCTATCAAATCGGCATTTGGCTACACATACTATTTGACCTGTATAAGTACTGATGATTGCACCGGAGCCACTTGGGTGTACGAGTATCTTATGAAGTTTAAAGAGGAAGTCTTCTTTATCTTTAAGATTTTTCATAAGGTGATCACAAATCAGTTTGATGCAAGAATAAAACCTTACATTCTAATAATGGATGAGAGTGCATTTCATCTATCTTCCAATCCTACTTGGCAGAAAATGAAATCGGATATCAGAATTCATGCCCTTGTACTCAACAAAATGGAATAATTGAGAGAGAAAAAAAAAAAAAAAAAAGGCATCTCCTAGAAGTAGCTCGGGCACTCCTTTTAGAGATGAATGTTCCAAAGTGTTTTTAGGCTAAATGCAATCTGTAGTGTTGCATACTTTATTAATAGAATGCCATATAGGATCTTGGATCACTTCTGTCACTGTTTATGTTGATGATATTATTGTTACAGGTAACGATATAGAGAGCATTCAGTTACTAAAGACATTACTAAGTAAAGAATCTGATAATAAAGACCTTAGATCTCTTAAATACTTTTTGGGCATTGAGGTAGCTCGATCGCACCAAGGCATAGTTATTTCTCAACGAAAGTATACTCTTGATCTTCTGAACGATTGTGGTCATTCGCGAGGTCAATCACTATGAGTAGATACTTTGATTGAATAGAACCACCGTCTCGAGCTTAATACTGGTGACTTACTGCAAGATGCTGGATTGTATCAGAGGCTAGTTGGAAAACTCATATACTTGACAATCACTCATCCTGATTATTATGTATGATGTCAATGTCGTGAGTCAGTTTAGGCATGCGCCTCGCACATGTCGCTTGGATTCTGTCTATTGCATTTTAAAGTTTTTCACTGATAGATGATTCACTGCAGGTTATTGTACTTTAGTGGAGTGGAAATCTGGTTACATGGAAAAGTAAATAAGCAACCCATTGTGGCCCATTCTAGTGCCGGAGCTGAATATCCAGACATTGCTCATGGGATCCGTGAACTCCTTTTTTTATGACATTATTAACCGAGGAGAGCATTTTCATGTCTCATCCTATGACACTTCATTCTGATCATTTGGCTGCTATACACATCTCTTCCAAGTGTGTTGTCATGTGCGGTCGCATATGCGAATATGCGATCGCATATGCGCATATTTATGAATTAATCGCATATGCGATCAATGCATATATGCAATCGCATATATTGCATATGCGAGAATATGCGATCACATATTCGCCTAACAGTAAAAAAAATTGACCATTGGGATTTATTTATTTTTTATTTGCAAAATCTGGACTTTTTTACTACAAAAAGGCCTTCAAGTCCCCTCTATATGCAAGTTTCATTTACTCAAACTCTCATCAACTCTCATACTTTCAAATCTCTCATTCTCTCTTACATTCTCCATATTCCAACTCTCAATTTCCAAGTCTCCAAGGCCCAAGCTCCAACTTCTTTCAAGTTTCAATCAAGAATCAAGATTCGAGATAGAAGAAGCAAGAAGACATCAAATTCCAAGTCTCACATTACATAATTCTACATTCTCTCATTTCATTTTCTTAGTTCTCTCATTTCATTCATTTCATTCATTTCATTTTCTACATTCTCTTACTAATTAGTAATTACTATTAGTTATTAGTACAATTTAGTAATTTACATTCTCTCACTTCATTTCTTACTAATTACTATTAGTTATTAGTACAATTTAGTAATTTATATTCTCTCATTTCATTTTCTAGTTCTTCATCTATCTATTCTCATTCATTACATTTTCTACATTCTCTTATTAGTTATATACTTATGTTCTCTCATTTCATTTTCTAGTTCTACATCTATCTCATATTTTCATTCATTTCCTTTCCTAGTTCTACATCTAGATTCTCATTTCTACAATCTACAATCTACATTCATTCATTCTCATTTCTTCAATTTACAATTCTACATTCATTCATTCTCATTCTCTACAATCTATACATTCATTTGATCATTTCTATTGAAATTTGAATCTATATCTCTTTCCATCTCTCTTTCTCTACATTTAAATCATGAGACGAGTCGAGCAAGACATTTTTTTTATTTTTACATTTTACAAGTTACAACTTACAAGTCAATGTTCAAATTTCAAGAATCAAGCAACAGTTCAAAGAAGGCAAGCATCTACATTCTACTAAAAGTCTACAAGTCTACGACATTCAAGAGCCGAGACAAGAATATATTTCCAAATTTGCATAATTTGTGTTTGTGTAATTGTGTAACTCTCTCTCTCTCCCCTTCTACTACAAGTGTAACTCTAACTTCCTTTATTTCTTTTTTTCTTCTCTCTCCCTTTCTACTGCTACTAGTGTAAGTGTCTAAGTGTAACTCTCTCTCTCTCTCTCTCTCTCTCTCTCTCTCTCTCTCTCTCTCTCTCTCATCTCTTTAGTCTTGACTATTTACTTTAGTTTAGGTATTAGTTTTTAGTTTTTACAAGTTTACAACTTATAAGTTATAACAAGAAGAATCAATACACACCCAACACACCGTGTCTTCTTCACAATCTTCCTCTTTGAAACCCAAGTCAAATAACCAGGGTTGGAAGTATGGGCACTATCGTAGAGTTATGGAAAAGACTCACATAATATGTGAGTTAAGTGGTTCCGGTGGCATTGCGTGGCACAAGCAACACTTTACACATTTACCGAGGTCAAATGCAAAAGCATGCGACAAAATTACTCTAGAACTCCAAAGAGCCGGTCTAGACCACCAACGGCCCCGAAAAGAGCCTGAGGGCATGGGCCTATGGATAGATGGTGTAAACCACACCCTGAGAATGTGTTCGGCCAAAGGGGTAGGGGCAAAGAGCTAGCTTAAATAACTTTAAAAAACCGGTATAAACAAAAAGATAGAAAAACCACTATTCAATATATTGTTGAGTGGTTTTACCAAACCGGCATTGCTTTCAACGCGGTTAAATCAAGAAGCTTCAAATTTATGATTGAGGCTATAGGTCAATTTGGACCTGGGGTTAAACCTCCTTTATATCATGAAGTGAGGGAGACGTGCCCCAAACCCGAAGTTGATTATACATGATCCTTTATAGCCAAATACAAGGAATCGTGAAAAACGTATGAGTGTTTACTCACGGCCGATATACGAACTAATAGATCTGGTCGGTCTCTCATTAACTTTCTGGTGAATTGTCCGGTTGGGACAATGTTCTTGAAGTCCGTCGATGCATCGGGTCATTCGCATACTTGAAATTACTTGTTTAAATTACTAGATAGTGTAATTGAGGAAATATGTGAGGAATATGTTGTTCAGGTAATTACAGACAACGCAACCTCATATATAACTGACGGTCATCCTCTTATGAAGAAGAAGCGTCGTTTATTTGGGACCCCTTGTACGGCCCATTGTATTGATCTGATGTTAGAAGATATAAGTATAGAGAATGCTAGTATATTGTATTGTGTATTGTGTGTGGTTAGTGGGCTCTTTTAGTGTAAGTGCATGTGCACACTTCCCTATTCTCCTGCAGTGTACTATATGCTTTATCATAATAAAATATTATGTGTTAGGGCAAGCAAGCCTAACACATATCATCTCTCCCAAACTCTCCTCCTTCTTCTTTTCTCCCTCAATATTCTCATCTCTTCTTCACATTATCCTCATCAAATCATTCTCTACTTGGTATCAGAGCTAAGATCCAGGCATTCCGCATCTAACAAGTTGAGAGGCGACACGTCACCTTGCTGACGTCAGCGTTGTACGGACGCATGGACTCCGTTTGAGCTAAAAGTTTAGGGGTATGATAGATCTTGATTTTAGAAGATTTGTCATGATTTTTTCAGAATTTATTGGACCTCATTTCATGGTATTTTGGGCGAAATAGAGAAATTCGAAAATCGGTCCCAGATTTCGTTTTTCTTCGATCTACCTCAAATCGGTAAGTTTTTCTTTGGTTTCTTTACTCAAGATGGACCGAAATCTTCCTCCCAAGCTATCCATGGTGGATTTTTTACTTAAGATCAATGTTTGAGAGGTTTTTAACCTCAAACGGGCGTGCGGCTGGGCCGTTTTTCACTCAATCAGGCCCTTTTTTTACTGTGTTTCATGGTTTTTTGGATGATTGATATTTGTTTGAGGTTTAGCTCTTGTTATCTTGAAGGATTGAGTGAGATAGAGTTGTTTGAATCAGTCTTTCATGGCATAGGGGGTCTCTTGGCATAGGTTTATTTCTCTTGGACTCTACTATGGCTGACAAAGGGCCCTCATCTCTTGGCATAGGGTCTCTTGAATCAAACCCCTTGCAGATTACCTCCATTAAGTTGAATGGTGACAACTATCTTCAATGGGCACAATCTGTAAAAGTATTTTTAGGAGCCCGTGACAAGTTGTCGTATATTTTGGATGATCCCCCAAGCTCTACAGATGTTACCTACAAGTCTTGGACAAAGGAGAATTATCAAGTTATTGCATGGTTGTTGAATAGCATGGATTCCTCGATTAGCCACTCAGTGATGTTTTTATCCTCGGCTAAAGGCATTTGGGATACGCTTCATGATATGTTCTCGGAATCTCAGAATTTTTCACGGATATTCCAGCTTATTCAAGAAATTGGTCGGTTTCAACAAAACTCCAGATCCTTAAAAGACTACTATTCGACGCTTCGGGGTATGTGGGATGAGTTGGATATGTATCAGCCTCTTCCTTCCAAATGTAAAGAAGATCATGAACATGCTCATAAGCAACAGGATGATACTCGTATCATGCAGTTCCTCGCTGGGTTGAGTTCTGATTATTTTCACGTTCGCGATCAGGTTGTTATGCAGGATCATCTTCCCCCATTGACGACAGTATATGCCATATGTCAGTGTAACGCCCTGAAAATCGGATTAGGGTTAGGTTTCCTTACCTGAAAACGAAATCAGAATCGCTGGAAAAGCGATACGGTTGTGATGATCAAGCACGTGGAATGGTAGGATAGAACAACAGGAATCTCTCCCACTTCTCTCACACTTTCTCTCTCTTTACTCTCTTCTCTCTCCTAGGGTTTTCTCAAATTCGTATGGAGTGAATAAGAGAGGGTTTAAGGTCCTTATATAAGCCTAAAATTGCCGAAAATAAGCCTAGGGCCAAGGTATACTTAAGTTATGTCCAAAGGGCATATGATCCGTCTCAACGGAGCACTTCCGGAGCCCCCCCTTGAGCCAAAGGTCGGACTTAAGCTCACTGACCTTGGATCTAGGTCGAGTTAAGTTTTCATTCCAGTCGGGTTTCCAGATCACATGTGGCGGACCAGTTTCAGTTCAACGGTCACCGAAACTCGATTAGGGTTACAAATACACTGCCATGTGTATGAAATTTCTCCTGATCCGAGGGTGTATTTGGGTCAGATTCTGACGGTCTGATTGCTTATATCAGGCCCGCAAGCGACAAGTCTCAGATTACTTAAATTAGATTTAATTTCTAAAGAAATCTACGTTTTCTCACACTCTTCACTCCGAGCTCAAGCAAATAGCCGTGGGACACTATCTGGATTTGATTTTCGAGATGGTTGTCAAGCCCAACAAGGCGGTCCTAAATATATAACTTCGTAGTAATCGGACTTTCGACGTGCGGTCCAGATCCGATACGGAGTTTCAATGTGCTCCCAAGAGCAACTGGGTAATGAGCTTGATCCTAGATTTCAGGGTAACGTAGCGTCAATGATTATACAAGTTTTGGGTCTT
Source organism: Magnolia officinalis (assembly GCA_021015155.1). Taxonomy (NCBI): domain Eukaryota; kingdom Viridiplantae; phylum Streptophyta; class Magnoliopsida; order Magnoliales; family Magnoliaceae; genus Magnolia; species Magnolia officinalis. The sequence continues at coordinate 37,643,686 of JAJHSJ010000011.1, forward strand.
GCAGATCGTATTTAAAGTGGATCAAGCGGATTTCGTAGCTAATCTAGTTTAGCACTTAAAGAAAAATTTCCTCCCTTAAAGAAATTTCCGAGACATTACAGTCAGCGTGCTATGGCCTCTACTCTTCCTTCTCATTCATTTGTGTCACCCGAGCGTTCGACATATCTTGCTGGCGATCAGTCCTCTCTTGGTCTTCGAGTACCATCCTTAAGCTCAGGGCGCATTTCTGGTTTTGTTGGTCGTGGTAGAGGCCGCGAGGGAGATCGCAGTCGTGGCGGCCGTAGTCTTCGTGGTCGTGGTGGACGCAGACGAGGACGTGATGGTTCCCGCATTTGTTCACATTGCGGTGGAACTAATCACACTGTTGATTATTGCTGGCAACTACATGATCGTCCTACATATGCCGCTGCTTCTGTTGCTTCCACTGTTGCTTCTGAGATAGTCTTCCACCCCGACAGCTGAGCAGCTACTTCAGGGGAGTCTCTTATCATTTCTCGGGAGGCATATGATGCCCTTATACGGCTTCACATTTGGGATATTCTTGAGCCTTCTCACGCAGCTTCGGCTAAGTCAGGTACTGCCCTTCTTGCGTCATCCTCTCCTACCTCCTGGGTCATCGACTCTGGAGCTTCCTCCCATATGACTGGTAAGTTGCAATTCTTTTCTTCTTATTCTCCTTCTTCTCCCACTCAATATGTCACAGTCGCAGATGGAACCCAATCTCCCATCTCTGGGATTGATTCCATCCCTCTCTTCTTCCTTGTCTTTGTCCTCCGTATTGCATGTGCCCCGTTTTCCATTAAACTTATTGTCTGTTAGCTCTCTTACTAAATCACTCAATTGTTCCATCACCTTCGTTCATTTTTATTGTTTGTTTCAGGACCTACAGACGAAGAGAGTGATTGGTGGGGGGTATGAGCGAGGAGGCGTTTATATTCTCGATGATACACCTGTTGCCGCTACTACTACCCTTTCTCTAGATCGAGAGTCCATGACTCGGTGGCATTACCACTTAGGCCACCCATCCATTACTAGATTGAGACTTTTGTTTCCTTCCTTATCTGTCAATAAACCATTATGTCGTGATATTTGTGAATTGTCTAAACATCATCATGCTACATTTCCTCCTAGTTCTTCTGGGAGGAAATCTCAACCTTTTCTTTTGGTTCACTCGGATGTCTGGGGATCAGTCCGGTTACCTCGACTTTTGGATTTAGATATTTTGTTACCTTTATTGATGATTATTCCCGCATGACTTGGATTTATCTTTTGAAATCTAAAACCGAAGTGTTTGATGCGTTTAAAGTGTTTTATCATGAAGTGTACACTCAATTTCATTGTTCCATCAAATCCCTCCATTCTGATAATGGGGGAGAATACATATCTACTGCATTTCTGTCCTTCTTGCAGGAACGTGGTATTTTGTCTAGGACGTCATGTGCTCGCACTCCTCAACAAAATGGTATTGCAGAATGAAAGAATCGTCATCTTCTTGAAGTTGCTCGCACCCTTCTCCTTAGTATGCATCTACCCAAACATTTTTGGGGTGATGCTCTTTTAACTGCTACTTTTCTTATTAATCGTATACCTTCACGTATTCTATCTTACAAATCTTCATTTACTATATTGTATCCTCATGATAATCATTTCCTCTACCCCCTAAAGTTTTTGGTTGTACATGCTTTGTTCAAATTTTAGATGGGAGTAATGATAAATTTAGCCCCAGGGCGATTAAATGTGTCTGTATAGGTTATTTTTAAAAGTGATTGTAAGGGCTAGAAGAATCATGATTTATATGTACAAACATGCCCTTCTTCTCAGTCGAATGAGAAAACACATTGGGGGGTAACTTGTTATGTCTATTAATCACCCGTTTCACTATAGCTTCTTAACACTACAAAGATTACATGCAAAAAAACTGGAACTTAGAAGTTTGTAGTGTCAGCCGATTTTAGAAGTGTGCTTTAGTCAAAGAAGGCAAAAGGGAAAAAGGTTCAACAAACAATCCTTTCACAAAGTTTTTGGACTCAAGTGGTAAAGGCACTAAAAGCATCCGAGCCCTTAGTCATTGTGTTCCGATTGGTGGATGGAGATGAGAAGCCTTCAATGGGTTACATATATGATGAGATGGAGAGGGCGAGAAATAAGATTGTGGACCATTTTAATTATAGAGAGCGTGATTACAAGCCTATTATAGATATTATAGATAGAAGATGGGGCAGACAAATGTCATATCCATTGTATTCGGTTGCCTACATCTATAACCAAGCCTGTTTATTCGCTTCTCCAGATCCGGCTAAAGCACTTACTATACATATGGTTCGATTTATTGATGTGTTGGAAAGAATGATTCCAGATAGAGAAAAACAAGAAAAGATCTCAGCTTTAATGGACTTCTATACAAAGAGTGAGGGCATATTCTCAAAGGATATCATCATTAGGCATTGGACAAAGAAATTGCCCAGTAAGTAGTATGAATATCTCAACTCTCTTATAAATAGTTTTTTACAATCTAATCTACGAAGTCTAACATACTTAAACTGTTTTTCTCAACTGACTGGTGGGCTACCTATGGAGTGGACCCGAACAAGAGGGATCCAACTCTAAAGAAGCCAGCCATGAGGATTCTTGGACTCACGTGTTCTACCAACGGTTGCGAGCACAACTAGAGCACGTTCGAGGCGGTAAGTTAATTAGCTAAATAACTAATGCCAAATGCACTTTCTTTCATGCAGATTCATACCAAGAAATGGAATCACCTTGAGCAAAAGAAGCTCAATGACTTAGTCTTCGTCCAATACAATCAGAAATTGCAAAAATGATTCCAGACTAGGAAAGAAAAGCTTGGTTTCTTTTACCCTATTTACTCAGGTGAGCTGGATCCAGATAACAAGTGGCTCATAGATACGGAGGACCCAGTATTTGCTAGCAAGGACCTAACATGGGCGTAAATTGAAGATGTCGCATATGGATCGACACCTGGAGAAAGTACTTCTACTTCCACTCGAAGGCGAAGGAAAGGAGGGGCAAGTAGTAGCAATCAACCCGTGGAAGATAATGAGGAGATAGAGGAGATGATGATTAGGTTGAAGATCCACCGTTAGATATTGATGAAGTATTAGTACATACAGATGATGAAGAAACAGAGGAAGAAGTATATGTGGAAGAAGGAAATGACTCGAATGATGACAACGATGGTGACGATGGTGGTGGTGATCAAATGCCACAATGGCAAATAGATTAATGTATATAGTAGCAATGTAGCATTTACCATTTTGTAATATTTTGTTAGCGACTTGTAAATTATATTTCCATTTTCTACAATCAATAACAAGTAAATAGCTTCTTCATTTTGTTAACTTACCAAGTGTTAATTGATATTTGTTAATTATATTGTCGAATGTTGATGACTTGATGTTTAATTCATTGTTTAATTGGTTTTATTTCACTCAAATGTATTTTAAACATATAAAATTAGTGATCTATTAACTTAGGAAAGTTCCCCCTACTTTCTTATATTTTTTCCATTTTTTTTCTTTTTCCCCTATTTTTTTGATTTTTTAAAATTTTCCAAAAAAAAAAATTTTTAATTTAAATGCGACCGCATATGCGATTGTGCGATCGCATATGCGCACAGGCATATGCGATATGACAACATTGCTTCCAACCCTGTTTACCATGAGCACATCAAGCTTATCGAAGTCGATAGCCATTTCCTTCGTGAAAAGGTATCTTCTCAAGTGGTTCATATGTCCCATCAGTCAGAAGATCAGCTTGCCGACTTCTTAACCAAAGGCATCAGTCATCATCAACTACTCAACACATGTCACAAGCTGGATATAATTGATATCCAAGCTCCTGCTTGAGGGGGAGTGTAGAGGAATCTATGTTTTCTTTTTCTTATGCATATTTGCACCTTTTTTTAGTATACAATGTACAGTTATTTAAGTGAGTTTTAAAGAGAGAGATCATATATTGTGTGATCCGATATTGTTGAATGGGGACATATGGACTTGGGATATAGTGACGGATATGAGAGGGATACAAGGGGGATATCGGCTTGGAAAGGAAACCAGTCATGGGAGGTGATAGCATATGACTTAGCAATAAGGGATACAACTGCCCATATCTCTCTATTATTTAAAAGGAGAAAGCAATTAACTTCTAAAAAAGTGGACATACATACCACAACAAGACTTCTTCCTCCCTAAAGGACAAAGATGTCAATGTGCAAGGACTATAAAGTTATACGAGGTTTGCCTCTAACTACGCCACTTAAGTAGTAGCCTTATATGTGGGCAACTGGGCATTAAAAGCTGGAAAAGAGGCAGTAAGAGTAAAAGTTGCCAGAGAATAAAATGCTAGAACTTAAAAGGGGAAATGTCAGTGTCACTTACAGGGAAAGTAATAAGAGGCAATTGGACTCTTTGAAGAAAAGATCTTGGAGGAGTGGACAGGATGTCTGACTGTGTAAAAAGAGTGGTCAATGAAGTACTTGGAGGATCTAAAGGCATGAAAAGCATATAATATAGGAGAATTTTAAGAAAAGGTCCAATTATAAATAGTGGCAAAAGTAGAATTTTGGATAACCTTGAACGATACAAAATACTAAGAGGCAAAAAAGAAAAGAAAAGATCAGGCCAGCCAAGTACAAACCAGCCGATGGCTTGTAAAATATTTAAGCCCTAGAGAGTAAGAGAAAGAAACCTATAAACTAGAAACAAGGGCCACGGAAAGTAGAGCATAAACCATATTGAAATAGTTAAAGATGGTGAGATTAGGGAAAGATGGGAAGACTAGGTTGTGGAATGATGAACCAAGCACGGGGGTAGAACAAGGAGGGGCCTCCAACCCTAACCTTACAGGGTTGAGAAGGCATGTGGATTATGATACAATTCAGATAAGGGAAGTATAAGTAGCCTTAGCAAGTATGAAGAAAGGAAAGGTTATGGGGACGTATGATATACTTAGAGAAGTGTGGAAGATATTGTGAGGAATCAGATTAGTTTGGTTAACTAGTTTTTGCAACAAAAATTTTCAAACAAATATAATGCCAGATGAGTAGAGGAGAACCATTGTGATACCTATATTTACAGGAAGAAAGGAAATGAATAAAGTTGCACTAATTATGGTGTGATCAATTTTATGAGTCACGCTATAAAGCTTTGCCAGAGGATGGTGAAGAAAAGACCAAAAAAATAAAAGACATGAAACATGGGTTTCGGAGGATCAATTTGGCTTCATGTCGAGGAGAAGATATAGTTGCATGAAGAGGGAAATAAAGCAGCAACAAATCCGGGTGTGGGAATGGGAAGCATTTGTTTCAAAATGTTGGCAAGTATAAACCACAAGAAAGTGGGAGTAGGAACGTGAATTCTAGAATTCTGAAGAGCGATTCAAACTAGGAGTGGCACTTGATTAGAAGGACCTGCAACTAGTGTTCCAAATATTGGTGATATTATCGATAATATTGCCGATATTATCAGTATCGTCCAGTCAACGATATTGAAACTGTTGGAAGAGTAAAAAATTCCAAATATCGCAAATATCGATACTTGGGGATATTATCAATACTGATGTTACTTTGAGAAGAATCCCTCATATAAATTCCCTAGTATCAACAATACTATTGATAATATCCACGATACCAGCAAAAATATCCTTGATACCAAAGAAACATCCATAAACAGACAGCCTAGAAAGGAGGGACGTCCAACGAATCCCCACTAACATGGGGAAAACCTAACTGACACTCGAGAGGGATATCCCTAACCTCTTGGACCCCAGCCCAAGAATGGTAAGCAAGCGAAGAAGGAGATGAGGGATATCATCCATTGGGATACCCATAACAACCCTGGAAGGAAACTCAAAAGGGTAAGGAATAGTAATAGAAGACGGGATATGGAATGAATCGGAAAGAAAAGGGGACACTAGGTTATAATCACACGTGTGGGAATTCGCACATGCCACTTCATAGAAGGGTGCCACACGCAATGGGGATTCGCATGTGGGATAAGGAAAAATCTCACTAGCTTCTCTACTAAAAAGACTCACACGAGCAAGAGACCCCGCACGATCGAAGCAAGGGGTAGAAATATCAGGCTCCACATCTCGAGACCCCGAGGACGATGCCGAACAAGTGAAGGATGAGAAACACGTGTCACTAAAACTATCCAGGGGATCAACATTGCTAAGCTAAGAGGACTCCATGTTGCCCCTTTGCAATAAAGAAGAGGAAACTTCTCACTATGGACCGCCAACTCCGTCCAGCTCAAGAAAGACACACATCAAGACAACATTGGAAGGAGAGGCGGTGGGTTGGCTCTCGTCCTCGGAGTAATAAATGCTTAGAGACGCTAACGTCATATCCCCATCATCACAGCACCCACGCATCGAAACCCCCTATGTCTCGAGCCCAACACCTGCCACATCACCCCCTCGAGGAGACGTAGCGTTTGCTCTGATCGCGGGGCTACTAAAATTAATGCATCAGGACTCGATTTCGAAATTACATACTCCTCTCTTGGCCTCCCAAGGTGAGAACAACACGGATTGAGATGCGTGTTTGAGTCTTGGAACCTGAGGTTAGTAGAGAAGCAGAGGAATGGACCTCATCCAACCAATGTGTCAAAGAACAAGGCCACTAATCAAAGGGGGGCGCAGGAGGAGAAACCGTGGCCCACACATATCTAGCCCTTTGCTGCTAGGAACCGACTCATGGCAGAAGAGGATGAGGAAGCCAATCGTCTAGAGGGGCTACGGGCGCCACACATTTGACCAGGGGGGACATTGGGGCGAAGGCGGAGCACGCGTACCTATCTCTTGCCTCACTGGAGACATACGAGGCAAGACCTCAAATCCTGCTTCACATGATCACCTAAGCAGATCTGGTAGCCCATGGGACCAACTCACTACAGGAGCACCAAAAGTCCCCTAATGCCCCGTCGAAGAAGGAACGCCATTGGACCTTCCATCATGGATTCCGACAGACCCAACACTCGGAAAAAAAATAATAATAATAAATACACGCCCTATCCCTCGCATGAGAACCACCCTGACCACAATCTTCACCTCCCCAGCCAAGACTAAGAAGGGATCGTAATCGAATTCTTGATATGAACGCAAATCCAAACCTATCTAAGTTCCTCCCATTTCAAGGTGGCTTCATCGATGGCCAAAAATTGCCCCAAATAGGAGCCAATAGCCCTATCCTTCCCATGAGAACCACCCTGACCACAATCTTCACCTCCCTAACCAAGACTGAGATAGAAGAAGGGATCGTCATCGAAATCTTGATACAACGCAAATCCCGGGCCATCTAAGTTCCTCCCATTTCAAGGTGGCTTCATCGATGGCCAACAACTGCCCCAAACAGGAGCCAATAGCCATCATAGCTTCCTCTAACCAAATATCCAAAGGGACGTCAAGGATGTGGAACCAGACATCCGACGAACAGAAGGGGGACCAATCAACCCATTCACGAGAGAGAGAGAGAGAGAGAACAGGACCTCCGATATGAAGCTAACCCACAAACGCAACACAATCAATACTCTCTGAAGGTCAAAGGAAAACCCATAAAACATATTCAGATAGCTACCAGAGGAGAAAATCCCCTACCTCCAAGCTGTAATACTAGGAAAGCCAAAATGACAACTCTGAGCTACACACGCCCTCCCTAAGCGTGGCAACCAGACTACATTGTAGATTATACCAAGCATTCTCAACAACGGAGGAAAGGACTCTAATCTCATACCTAACCACTGAAAAGGACTGGGGGTTAGGACCTAGGATAGGGACCAGAGAAGACTTTAACCCAGGCAAGGAAGAGTGAGGATCTACCCAAACCATAGGATTAATGGAAGGATTGCACCCATTAGCTGGAATGACAACCAAAGACACTTTGAAGGACACCAGACCCTTACTTGGTTTCGAACCACCACCACCCAATCTAACTGGGATGGTTGCAGACCTAGGATTCCCCCTTTGCTTTAGTTGTCGACTACCCTGAGACCTACCCTTGACCCCTTTCCCTTCCCTATTCGCTTCCGCCAACCGAAAATGAGCCCGTTGGACATGTATTTCGGTCCCATTGAAAGTTGAAACTTCTACCCCTCATCCCATCTAAGGACCTATGCAAATCCTCTTCATTATCCATCCGAATGAAAAGCAAAACATCGAATGGACAAAGACCCTTTAACCTAGGGAATAATCACTTCCCTAACTTCCCCGAAATGCCCAAATACCCTAGAGAAATTAATCACCATCCACTCTTCCGAGAACGATTTCACGAAAATAGTCCGAAGCTCCTTCAAGGATTCCCCCCCTAATCTACTCGCTTTCCCCAAATCCTTTTTCTTATCCTTTAACACTACAATCCACTCACCTTCTTCCTTCTCAAACCTTGGATCGTCATCGTACCTGAATCTTCAATGACGTTCCCTTTCCCTTTAGGTTGAGACCTTACTCTTCTCCCTTCTCTATTTCTCGAGGATTTCCAACCCTTGGAGTCAGAGGCACCTGACCTCCTCACCGCTCTACTATCCAGAGATCGGTTTCTTTGAGAGGAAGACCTTTCCCAAGAGGTATTCCTGGCATCGTTGACCCGATCCCCTCTAGTGCTTTCCCAACGAAATCCCCCAGAATCGTCCTCCTCTCCATCCTCCACTTGTCAAGCCGATCTCCTTGAAGTATATGGATTTGTGGCAAAAAAAAATTTGTGCCATTGATATCTCATAAATACATCTCATGTATTGACAAGGATTTGTGGCAAAAAAAAATAATCATTTAAGTGAAAAATGGAAATTTTGGGGAAATCTAATTTTTCAATTTTTTATATTGGAAAATGTGTTCTTTATTGTTAATTAATATGGAAATTTTATATACTAATGAGTGTTGACCAATCTATTGATTGTGTACAAATTTTTAAATTTATTTATACTAATTTTTTCAATACCACATTGGCATACCCCTATAAAATGAAAGCTTAATACATGTAGTTGTATTTGGCAATATTTTGATTCCACATGAGTACATGTCTTTTAATATCCTTAAGTTTCACTGAAAAAATTCACCTTTTCCCTAATATTTCCCTTAAACGGTGATATTTTTCCAAGTATCGGCGATACGGATGCATATTTCCGTATCCCCGGTCATCGATATATATAACGATACCAGTACTCTGAACATTACTTGCAACTAACAATCAACAATTGAAGTTATTTTATCCTTAGGCAGTTGATGGATACATATAGAGAGGATGAGGAATTCACATATGATTTTTGTTAAACTGGACAAAAAATATGGTAGAGCGCCTAGGATGTTTTACAATGGGTCAAGACAAAAAAAGGCAAGAAACGTGGGTATCAAAGAATCGATTTGGCTTCCTGCCAAGGAGATTAGGATCTAGTTACATGAAGAGTGAAACAAAGCAGCAACAACTCCAGGTGTGGGAGTGGGGAAGCATTTGTTTCAAAATGTTAGCAAGTATAAACCACTAGAAAGTTGGAGCAAGAACGTGAATTTTGAAGTGCAATTCAAAGTGGGAGTGACAACTAATTAGAAGGACCCGCAACACTAATGATCAACAATAGAAGCTATTTTTTTACTTGCGCAATTGATGGATAAGTATAGAGAGAAGATGAGGAATTCACACATGATTTTATTGAACTCGACAAAAAATACAGTAGAGCACATAGTTTGTTATGTGGTGGGTGATGAGTAGAAAAGGCATCCGAGAAAGATTCTCTCTCCCTCTCTCTCTCTCTCTCTCTCATATATGGTGAAGCCTAGTTTCACTAGGTTTTGGACTTTAATCTCTTGTGGTGTGGTCTCTAGAAGGGGGATCACAGATGGAAAGAGTGTATCCTTTTGAGAGATTTCTTGTGCAGTTTAGCAGTGCTTCTCTATGTGGCAATTCGATTGTGTGCAGGGTGTCTCGTATCCGTTACGATACGGTCGTATCGGCCGATACGTAACGGTAATGGCCGACACCATTACGCGATACGGAGTTGAAACGGGCACCCCCCCCCCCTACGTCCCGGCTGTTACGGGCTAAAAAAAATAGGGAAAAAAAAAAACCTTTTCTTCTTCTTCTTCTTCTTCTTCTTCTTCTTCTTCTCTCTCTCTCTCTCTCTCTCTCTCTCTCTCTCTCTCCTCTCTCTCTCTCTCTCTCTCTTCTTTCCCTCTTTTTCTTTTCGGTTTCCCTCTCTTCCTTCTTTTTCATTTGGTATCGGAAAAAAGAAAATCGGAAGCGGATTGGCTGGTGTACCACACACCAGCTATATAGCTGTTGTAGGTACGTGTCATGCTAAGACGAGCACTGACACTCCTCAAGCTCCGAGTTGTATGAACGGTTCAAAGGAGATCAAAGTTACATGGGCTCCACAGTGATGTATTTATTATATCTACACTGTTCATCTATTTTTAGAGATCATTTTAGAGCATTACCGAAAAATGAAAAATATCCAAAGATCGTCTGGACCACACCAAAAATAGCAGCGGAGACAATGATTTTCACTGTTAAAAAATTCGTAGGGCCCACCATAACGTTTATTTTCCATCCAATCTGTTCGTAAGGTCAAAAAGACCTGAATGAAGAGGAAAAACAAATTTCATATTGATCCAAAACTTCTGTGATCCCAAAAAGGGTTTCAATGGTAGACGTTCAACCCCCCCACTGCTTTTTGCAGTGTGGTCCACTTGATAATTAGATTTGTATTATTTTTCGTGTCAAGCCTTAAGACGAGCTCGTCAAATGAATGGACGGTTTAGATATAACACATACCTCATAATCAGACCCACAGGACTTGCTGACGTCCAATGAATGGACTGCGTACGAGTTACGCAGCACGAGTTAATAAAAGGTACACGTGCCATGTGGCCCCACCATGATGTATGTATTTTATCCCTGCCGTCCATCCAATTTGCCACATCATTTTAGGTCATGATCCAAAAAATTAGTAAGATCCAAATCTCAGGTGGACCACAGCATAGGAAACAGTGGTTATAGAATGCTCACCATTAAAAATTTCTTAGGGTCCACTGTAATGTTTACTTTCCATCTAACCTGTTAATAGGGTCACACTAACGTAGATGAAGGGAAAACACACATGTCAGCTTGATCTAAAACTTTTGTAGCCCCCAATAAATTTTTAATGGTGGACGTTTAATTATTGTTGTTTCTTATAGTGCGGTCCACCTGAGCTTTGGATCTGCCTCATTTTTGGGCTCATGCCCTAAAATTATTTGGCAAAATGGATGGACAATGTGGATATAACACATTCATCATGGGTGGGGCTCAAAAAACTTTGACACTCATGTGCTACACTTCACAATCCGAGTCCCACCTAATTCGGGCCCTTCAAAAATTGTACACGAGACATGTATTAACTTAAAATTTACCAATTAAATTATGGACTGTAATTGCTAACTCACAATGCCAAAATCAAATTGTTTGAATAGTTTTAATTGTTAATTTGTGGACGCTTATTTTTTAAAATAAGGCCTTTTGATTTTTTTTTCATGATTCACTATCCAATAAATGTCCACCAATTCATAAGTGGGATAATGCCAATAAATTGCATGAATTTGAAGCTGATTTGGGGCATGGATTGGTCCTCGAAGTGAGCCCTAAATTGGCAACGCCATCTACCTGAATTTAATTTCATTTTTTTAAAGAACTATTGGGAGAAATGATATCAAATTGTTAAGTATATAAATTAGATATTTAGAAAATTAAATATATGAATTTTGTAGTCAAATTCAGGTTATCTGATTCATAAATTCATCAGACAGTCCGATACAACTTCTCACCAAAGAGTGGACCGTTACACCACCATAAATATGTTCCAATTTATAAATGAATGCATATTTGGAATGCTTAGAATATTCCGGATTTAATTCATATTTTTTTGGCAAAAAAAAAAAAAATGCACCGTTACGGGCCGTTACACCCCCGTATCGCCGTTACACCCCCGTATCTGTATCGGTATCGGAGGGCACCGTTATGCCGACCAATACCGATACGGGATACCTTGATTGTGTGGAGCCCTACATTTCGAAGGAATATGAGGGAGGACGAGATTGTTGAGTTAGTTGGCCTCTCATATCTTCTCAAGAACTTAGCCCACTCAATTCAAGAAGAAGACTCCATGATTTGGTTAGGTCACCGCTCTAGTAGATTCTCCATGCATTCTTTTTACTCCGTTCTATCTACAGGTCCTCGAAGTCCTTCGCCTCCTCATTTGTTTCACCAATGGTTTTACAGTGCTCCTCTGCGGGTGGCGGTGTTTGTGTGGTTGGTGGCCAAAAAGAGTGTTGAGAATTAATAATTTACAGCGCCGGTCTCTCATACTTCTGAACGCCTGCCTTATGTGTATGGAGAGCGCAGAATCGATCGATCACTTATTTAGTCATTGCACCTTTGCTCGTGAGGTGTGGGGTTATTTCCTTGAGGCGACTAATATGCCTTGGGTGATGCAGGAGTCTGTTGACACTCTCTTGTAGGCTTGGCACACTAACGCTGGGGGGAAGGAGGCTTCTCATTATGGCAATCTTCTAGGCTATTTGGAAAGAACGGAATGGACGGTGTTTCAGGAATGAGAAAGTTTCGATTGAGGGAGTGGCGGGAATCATTAAGGGTCTCACTTTGGCATGGACTCCCTTTATAAAAGCAGCTAAGGGGGCTATTCCCTTATTTGCTTCTATGTTTTAGTGTAGAGATGTATTTTTTTTCTCGCCTGTGGCGAGCTCCTTAATAAATTCTTTTGTCATCTCTAAAGACTAAAAGATTTCTTTTGCAGTGAAGGAGTGGGAGTGAGAGGTAAGCCTTGTACTTCCAATTTTTTTTATTTCAGTAAAGAAGAAAGCTCTGCACTATCCGTGCTCGTTACATGAGCTGGTCGAGACAGCGTAGCGTGTCGGTGATCCAGGATTCAATCCCTGGTACTGTTATCTTCCGAAAAATAATAACAATAATAAATAAATAAATAAAATTGAAGAAAGCATCGTGATATTGCCCTGTGGAGTAGGCGTATTGCCAAACCACGTAAATCTATGTGCCTCTTCTTTTGCTTTTGGTTTGGCCATTTGGGTTTTTTATTTTGGATATTTTTGTTTGTGGTTTTGTGTTATCGGCATCAAACGTGTGCAGGTGTAGCTGCGCAACAACTAGTGTCAAATCTTTGGTTCGGTTTGTGTTTTTTAATTTAAATACTTTTGATTAGCGATTCGTTGGTTATTAAAGGTGTGCAATGGCGACATAGATGTCGAATGCATAGTTTGAGGTGGAGAAACCGAAACCGAAACCGATTGTGGTTCTCCCTCTCCCTCATCGACTCTGGCTCTGGATTAGCCCGTTAGCCCTCCACACAAGTTGGCTCTACACTAATGTAGATAGTCTTCCCCACCTCGACCCCTCTAGCACGGCTTCTGGATAACCCACAAGATCTTCCTCTCAATCGAGCTCTCTCCATTGTTCTGGTCCCCGTCTGTCAGTGCTTGCTCTCGATCTTCTTCACTGCAAGTAGATCCTCAACACCTCCCTCATCGAAAATGCAAGTTGTTTTTTATTATTTTGAATGAAGAATGCTATATTGAAACACTTCTAAACATAATATTGTAGTACTCAATCTAGACGGTTGCTCAGCATTTTTCAAATATGCATTTTAAGTGCAATCAAACAATCATATGATGAGTGCAATCTTTAGTTATATGCCAACTCTAGTGAGTCCTAGCAAATCATGATGATGCATGTCGAACATGCAGGCCAAACAAAGAGCGTGGATGAGTGTTCCCCTTTATTTCAAGAATAGGAATATAAGCAATTCTAGGAAAAAGTGAGTCAAGATAATGTGTTGTTCAAGCCTAATTTGTCCAGTCAAAAAAAAAAATTTTTTAAAAAAAAAAAAAAAGAAGAAGAAGAAGCAATTATCATTTCATTGGAGAGCTAAGCATATTAGGTGTTCAACCAAAAAACAATGGTTGCAAACTTGACGTGTCGAACTACCTTCTAACACTTTCTTTTTAGAAGTTGGCGCTTTGCAAGCACGCAATTGACGAGAAAGTGTTTCTTCCACGGCATTTAGAATTGATAAGCATTTCTCATCACCCTCTCCTTTCAAAGGCAGACCATAAGCCATCGTAAAAAGATCCTCTTCCTGCCAAAAGTAATAACAAGTTGAATATGTTAATTCAAACTCCCGGTAGCAAACATTTGATTAGCACATAAGAAGAGGGAAAGGTAACCAAGAGATCTGCTAACAAGATTAACATTTAGTCATAGAGGCCACATTTTGGCATAATCGCCACGATATGATTTTCCAATCAAAAATAGCATAGCATTCCTTTCTTCCCTCTTTCTGCGACTCTAGAAAAACACTCATAAAACTATATCAGATGGCAATAACTTATGGTAAGTTTCTTAGATAGGTTATTATACAGTTTTATGAGTGTTTGTTAGTAAGTTTCTTTGATGAACTGTAGTTATGGCCCTTGATTGAGTGGAATAGCATAAAATAATTCAAGTAGACGACCCCAATTAGTTGGTATAAGGCTTAGATGATGATGATGATGATGAAGTTTCTTAGATCAACTCACCTACCTCTTTTACACATCGCCAAAATTAAGATTATTAACCTTTCTAGATATTTCAAGTGATTTTCATTTCTTTGTTCATTTTCCTCTCGATACCTCCCTCCCTCCTATTGTAAGTTTCGTAGATCAATTCACCTACCCATTCTTCTTCTCTCCCCCCCTCCTATAGTAAGTTTCTTAGATCAATTCACCTCCCTCTTTAGCACATTGCCAAAATTAAATGCTATATTAACCTTTCTGGAGATTTCAAATGATTCTTATTTTTTTAAGACGAATACGAACTACTCCCTCCCTCCCTTGCTCACTGACAGATTATAATTAAAAAATAAATAAATAAATAACCTAGAAAATGCAAATTCTCATTCAATCAAAGAAGAAGCCTATGAGCAATTACGTCAAACAAAAATGACGACTATGTTCCAATAAACAGCATAAAATGCATAACTTTGCAACTTTATCTACTAAATACTTCCCTCTACACAAATATTCCAAATATCACTAAAACCATGTTGTGAGGGTTAATAAAAAATATTTTAAATTAATTAATTTATTTTTTTTATTTTTTTTTTTAAAAAACAAACTAGAAAATGCAGGCTCATCCAATCAAGGACAAAGCCTATGAACAACTGAGAAAAACGGCAAGGTCCCCAATAAACTGCATAAAATGTCATACTTTTGAAATTTTATCTACTAAGTAGTTTTCCATTCGGCAAACTTGTCAAATATCACTGAAACCATGTTATGAAGGTACCAAAGTAACCCTAGGCAGCTTAGAGCATAACCTTTAATTGCTTATGCGAGAAGCTGGCAACAGAAATAGTAAAACACTATGATTTGGAAATAAGTCTCAAGTAAAATATGAAACAAAGTAATAGAGTTAGTCACACATTCGTAATGTTTAACGTTAAACGTTTAGTTTGTGGCCAATGGCCATACAGATATGCATACATACATATATACAGATAGATAGATAAAGAATGAGAGAGTGATGCAGGATCGATGCCTGAACCAAATAACATGTGACATCAAGTAGCCGAATTAAGATATTTAACAAAAAAAACACAAACATCGCTATAATCATGACAAACATCATGAAAATCAAAAGAACATCATGCATAATCCTAGACTAAGCTACCAACATCATAACACAAGAACATTAAATAAAAAGAAACTACGATCTAATGGATGTAAGGACATCCAATTAGCATAGGGTATAGTCTATTTCAAAATAGCAAACCTAATACAACCTAGGGTGAAAATTAGGGTTTTTGATATAGGATACATGTATGGATGTCATGTTTCAAAGGAGATTATTCAAAGGACAATTCAAAGCATACAGATCCAAGGACCTGTGGGTTATAGGCCAAGCCCACTAAACAATAATTTCAGCAGAACAGTTCACCAAACGGTAATTTCAGCAAGAAAAACTTATGTCATTTCATTAGAAATCATTCTCACATGCACACAATCATATAAAGATTAAATCGCAGGATGTCAAGGTTGTTAGAACAACCCCTTAGCACAGAATATCAACAAAATACTCATGGGCAGATTCATACACACATAGAATTTACCATACTCATTCACCACATAAACTATGTTTAGAGGAGATGAAGATCACGTGGGATATGGGGAGGGATAAATCTGTAATTTGGGAATTGAGGGTTGTGGGAGGAAATTTGGGTCTAGGGTAGGTTTTATGTGGGAGGCAGAGACATAGGGTGTTGAGGTTTTGGGCGCAATGGATTGAAGGATTTAAGCTAGATAGGATCAAAGAGGTTTTTTTTAAGGAGTAGAAGGAGAAGGAAATATCATACCTTGCAGAAGATAAACACGTGAGCGAGTCGCACGCCCACAAAAAGATGGAATCTCACCACCTTGCTCCAAGTCTCATGGAGGGTTCTTCCAAGTCGCATGGAAGAAAGAAAGGCTTCTCTTTAGAAAACAAACGTGTACTCTCTTTTTTTTCCCTAGGGTTGGACGTTCCCCCCCCCCCCCCCCCCCTAAATAGAGTTTTTACATTTAAAAGTAAAATGACCAACATGGCCCTTTTAAAACTAGCAAAGTAGGGGCCCACTAAGAAATCCAAACCAACCAAAATGTGCAGAAAAATAACAAAACATAAATGGACACTAAAACTGAAAAAGGACTTGATCACATGGTGGGCCACCATGTGATCAGACGCGATCCAACGGTCGGATCTCAACCAAAACTGTCAAAAACTATCCTGGCACTCTAAATAATGCAGCCCATGTGCATCGTCCCAATCTGGGGCCTTCATGATGCACATCCTATGCACATGGGGTCTTCAAAGTGGCCCACGGGCCAGGCCCAAGTAGTGATCACCCAAATAAAGTGTGGGTTGGGTTAGGCCAGGGCCTGGGGCTGATCACTACATGGGCCTGGCCATGGGCCACTTTGAAGACCCCATGTGCATAGGATGTACATCATGAAGGCCCCAGACTGGGAGGATCCACATGGGCGGCATTATTTGGAGTGTCAGGATGGTTTTTGAGAGTTTGGGTTGAGATCCAACCGTTGGATCGCGTCCGATCACATGGTGGCCCACTATGTGATCAAGTCCTTTTTCAGTTTTTAGTGTCCATTTATGTTTTGTTATTTTTCTGCACATTTTGGTTGGTTTGGATTTCTTAGTGGGCACCTACTTTGCTAGATTTTAAAAGGGGCATGTTGGTCATTTTACTTTTAAATGTAAAAACTCTATTCAAGGGGGGGAAATGTCCAACCCTAGGAAAAAAAAAAAAGTACATGTTTGTTTTCTAAAGAGAAGCCTTTCTTTCTTCCATGCGACTTGGAAGAACCCTCCATGAGACTTGGAGTAAGGTGGTGAAATTCCATCTTTTTGTGGGCGTGCGACTCGCTCACGTGTTTATCTTCTACAAGGTATGGTCTTTCCTTCTCCTTCTACTCCTTTAAAAAAACCCTTTTGATCCTATCTATCTTAAATCCTTCAATCCATTGCGCCCAAAACCTCAACACCCTATGTCCCTGCCTCCCACATAAAACCTACCCTAGACCCTCTCCCAATTTCCTCCCGCAACCCTCAATTCCCAAATTACAGATTTATCCCTCCCCATATCCCACGTGATCTTCATCTCCTCTAAACATAGTTTATGTGGTGAATGAGTATGGTAAATTCTACGTGTGTATGAATCTGCCCATGAGTATTTTGTTGATATTCTGTGCTAAGGGTTGTTCTAACAACCTTGACATCCTGCGATTAATCTTTTTATGATTGTGTGCATGTGAGAATGATTTCTAATGAAATGACATGAATTTTTCTTGCTGAAATTACCGTTTGGTGAACTGTTCTGCTGAAATTATTGTTTTGTGGGCTTGGCCCATAACCCACAGGTCCTAGGATCTATATGCTTTGAATTGTCCTTTGAATAATCTCCTATGAAACATGACATCCATACATGTATCCTACATCAGTTTTGGTAATTTGGGAAAGTAAGAAAATTAGGAATTTTAGGTTTAGTGTTAGGATTTCATGGATGGAAGAAAGGGGTTTTGATATAATAATGGTGGGAAACCAAAAGGGGCTGGTGGGATTCACACGTGTAGCCGTATGGTGACATGTGTGGCGTGGGGCTGATGGATTTAGGTCGGTTATGGTTTGGATTGTGGATGGGTATGGGAAGTTGAGTTCGGGAGAAGACGAAGATCTGGGATAGGGAGAATGAAGAACCTGAAGAAAATACCTGGATGGGGGAAAAAAGAGAAGATGTGGGGATAGATGGAGACCTCGCACCTTCGTTGATGAAAATTAGCCTCACACCAATCTCCCTTCCAAATCACATGGAAGTATCTTCAAATCGCATAAAGATGGAAGAAGAAAGCATGAGCTTTTCTCTTTTTTTATCACAAAATCCAATGGGAGAGAGGTCACGCGCCCCCCTCTTTTTATAGATCCAAGAAGTTTCAAAAATTACAATAATCCCCGTCTTGTGAATCTTAACGAAAATAACCCTGGTCTAAATAAAATCAACCAAAACACTCATAATGTATCCAAATATAAAATAATCAAAAACTAAATCCTAAAAGATGATAAAGTCTAAAACTGATGTGGACGATCAACGATCAATGGCCCGATCATGTGATCCATGCGATCTAAAGACCCGATCGTCACGTCC
Organism: Magnolia officinalis; assembly: GCA_021015155.1. Classification (NCBI taxonomy): domain Eukaryota; kingdom Viridiplantae; phylum Streptophyta; class Magnoliopsida; order Magnoliales; family Magnoliaceae; genus Magnolia; species Magnolia officinalis. Next base: position 37,662,435 of record JAJHSJ010000011.1, read on the forward strand.
CTCCAATCCAACGGTCTGAATCAATCCATAAAGCAGTCCATGTGCATCTTCCCAGTGTGGGGTCTTCCAGATGCTCGCAAATGCACATGGGGTCTTCAGTACGATCACGGATACTCGCTTAGCCACGGGGAAATAGGTGCGACCCGCCTCCTCTGATACGTACATAAGGGTGTACGTGACGTGATGTCCTCATCAAAGAGGCCTCCTAATTTTACAAGTATCTGAACTACAACTCCATACACAACCATGCATGCCCATGTGGAAGACATGGATCATCCAAGCTATTGATCAGATGGCCCAAACATGTAAATACCATCCTTGTCCCTAAAATAGGTTGCTCACTTATTATGTGGGCCAGTGTACAAAACAAATGGACAGCTACAAAAAATTTGGTCAAGTACTTTTTTCAGCTTACCATTTGGCTCATACATTATGCCCTCTCGATGCACGGACCGGCTTGACTCTTGGGCCAGGGCATGTATATAGTGGATCCCAATTCATGGACAGCTTGGATATCAAATGCCATCAATTTTGATGGATTTGGCGGAGAGCAGTGGGACTGGGGGAGAACCTATATGTACTGTTATTTACATATGCGGGACTAGGAAATCACAGGTTTGGCGCTAGCTTACAAACCAAGCGTAGTACAGTACATGCACTAATATAGAAAATAAGAAAACATTCTGTGGATGCACTTCTCCATTTAATGGCATTTGCACAATATTGTATTATATGTGGAAGAAAATGTGAATCATTACAAAATAAACCACCAAAATGAAAAAAAAAAAAAAAAAAAAAAAATCCAAAAACAGCCATAGAATCAATAAGATTTCAAACCATTTGATCTACAACGGGGAGAAGAGTCTTTTTTTGGGTTATGGGGTACATAAGTTCCCATTTAGTGTCATTTTTCTTTTACCTAAGGTGAATCTAGACCTATATAGGCATTAATTATCACTTGGTTTTAGACAAGCCTCCATCAAGTAGTGTTGCCTGCAACTGAAGAGTCTGATCCTACTCTTGGTGCCTCATGCTTGGCCACCAATATCAGTATCCCAGCAATTCCAACATTAAAAAATAATAATAACAAATCAAAGTGCCATCTCCTTAGAGAATACTATCCTGAAACACACCTAACATTCACTTTCCTGTTATCGCCATTTAGGTTTATCCCCCAAAGAGCCCAATCTACCCAACATCTCTAAGCCTAAACACTTATTATAGTTCTACCAAAACCTGATCAGGCTTGTCAATGGATGAATTCATGTCACCCCTCGGAAACAAGGATGGAATGTAGCTCTTCCAAAAGTTAATGACTATTCTTTAATTATAGAGATGATTCATAACCTCCTAGAATTCAAAAAAGACAACTCCAGTATTCATTCCCCTCCATATGCCAATAACGACAACACAATATCTTATTGCTGATCTTTCAGCACATACTCCAAAAACTAAACAGTGAACCTCATGGATGCTGGGAAACCTTGTCAGTCCTGCTAAACTCAGTTGTACACATACCTTAAATCTGTGTATGCAGTCAAACAAATGTGTGTTTCCTTCTTGAACAACACTAGGGGTGACAATGAGCTGAGTTTGGGCTCAGATCAGGCCAGGACTTGAATGGACCAAACATGAAGGACCAGGCACGCAGGACCATAACAGGCTTACAGTGGCAAAACCAAGCCCGACTCGGTCCTGCCAGATTAACCCAAGAAAAAACCCATCAGTCCAGAGAGAGGGAGGGAGGGAGGAAGGGATTACAGGATACATGATCGAAGGTCTTGCAGAGCATACACAAGTTTTCACTGCTGAAAAGTACAGCTCATGCTTCATTAATCCAAATCATCGGTTGCGGTTGACTTGATGGCCATGCCTGAAACCCTATCAAGGATATTTGTAACCTTTTGATTTGTTGCCTACAAAGGGATGGTCAATCAGAGAAATATGACAAGTCCACTTAACTGAAGAAGTCCAAAGAGAGGCAGCTAGGATCTTCCAATCTTGGAAACTTTTTGGGCATGTTCCATCCATGGTGGGACACCATAATGATGGTCGCAGTTCTGGGAAATGAATTAGGCGGACCATCTTGACAAGCTGGGGGCGGTCACAGCTTATTTCTCCTTACAGTCTGGCTCTCCTTTATGTGGTTTTCTTTTTTCCTGCTCTTTCTCATGTGTAGTCAATGATCATATAGTCGATGTCTAGGGGTTTTCTTGTGGGGGTTTCTCTTAGTCCAATTCTGCTTTCAGAGTTTTTTTTTTTTTTTTTTTTTTTTTTTTTTGCCATATGTGCTGTATTTCCTTTCTTTTCTTAGTAAAATTGCAGATTGCTCATCACCAAAGAAAAAATTTCTGGGTTCTATCAATAAGAACGATTCATTCAATGGTGTTGGAGGGGGCTTCGCTTACTCCTCCACGCCTACCTTGAAGGGAATGATTATTCATGAGGGTAGTTCTTCTGGGGATCATTTTATTATTGGGAGAAATTCAGGTCCTTCTAATTTTGCTCTTTGAATATAAGTAAGATGAGTTCTCATCGTCACCCTGCTGTTACTTCTCATAGTTTTGGCTCTTTTTGGCAATAAAATTTTCAGTTACCATCGAAAAAAAAATTGCTCATTTTCTATTTATGTTTTGTTTTCTTTCCATTTATCTTTCTACTTAATGAAGCTAAATTAAGTTAATAAGTTTCTTGATCATGTTCACCATATTAGGTTGTATTTTGTTGATCTTGTTTTTAGTTTTTAGTTCCAATGATAATGCAATTAGATTAAAAATTGAAACAAAATGAACCACACCATTATTTACTAAAGATGACAAGCACATGAACCAATCATAACAATGGGAAGCTTCTATTGAACATTTGTTCAAAAGAGCCCACTGCATACACAAGTTAGTTTTTTGGCTCAATAATAAATTAATATTGCAACAAAATAAATAAAAAACCAGGAATAGGCTACTAAACTCAAATTCACTATGAGGCAGGTAAAACAACAGGAAAGCATTACCTCATGGGTACGTGCATCTGAGACAACTGAAATGACAGTGTTGCAGGTCGAGCGAATGATTCTACAATAAGAATGCAACAAGGCATGTGAGGATGTTCTTTCGATCCTCAAAAGATAGATGCACGAAAACACAGTCTGTGCAAGTGAATGACCCTTGTGCCATGTTGCCTGCCAAGTAGAAGGTGTTTAAGACGGTGAACTAGCAAAAAAGGTAAAGTGACTCATTATATCATATCAATGGCAATACCTCACATGCTAAAAGGTGGTCCATGACATCTATAGTGCATTGAATATCAGCAGTTCTATCAGAACTTAGAGGAATGGGAGCAGCACCATTCTCAATTGCTTCTTCAACAGAATGATATCCACAATTTTCCATACCAGAATCCATCTTTGGATCCATTATCTGATTTAAAAAAAAAAAAATTGCAACAGGTAAGAATAGCTTTAAAAGAACAGTATGAAGAAAATTACGTAGCAAAAATGAGAGCAAATAAGTGCTACTACTTTATTTTGGAGGATAAGAATGAAAATATCCAAAATATTAGAATAGAAACTGTAAGATGGAGCTAAAATTCTCAAACAAAATCCCAGAGAATTGCAAAGAAATCACTGAAACATCATCTTGTTCCTACTCACTGAAACATCATCATGTTGCTATTCATCATGCTCCTAATTCTACCACGAGTGAAGCATGCAGTCGAACTCGCTGGATCTTATTCCTCTCGCACAAGCAAGCAACATTGTCACATGCGGGACCACTTCGAAGACCTTTCTTTTAAACCCCGCTATTGCAGATGTCACATGGAGCCTTTCTCCCCTCAGATCAACGCAGGTAGCTGGATCGAGTGAAGCAATGGCGCGGGAGCACTGTAACGTTCCTTTCGAATCCATCAAAGTGCAGGGAAGTAAGGATGGCCTCTCGTTTCCCTCAGATGTTGATCATCAGGTGATCTCTAATAGTGTGATAGGTGGGGAGAATATCGCAGAGGGCGAAGACCTCTTACAAGATGGGAGTTTGGTTGTGGCAGGAGAAGCGGTAGAGGCTGAGATGTTCGAGGAAGCTTTGGATGTTACCCCTCTTTGCGTTGAGAAAATGGTCCTTGTTTCTTTGTCGACTCAGGTGGTACAAGAATCGCAAGAGAGGTTGGAGAATATTTTCGCAGAACACCAGAGGTGGGATAAAGATGTTTTGGAAAGGGTAGGGGGGCTCGTGGGGATGTCCTACGGTGCAACAGATGAAGACATGAAGGCTTTTTTCGAGTTTGCTCAAGCTAGGGCGGGCCTCTCAGTATTTACAGGAAACTCGTCAATTCAAAGCGAAGAAATCTCCCAGGGGGTGGAGGGAACTGCTAAGCCTCGAGTGTTTCATTAACTACGATTCTGCGGCTAAAGCAGTGGGAGGGAAGATGGCGAGGTCGGGTAAGTTAGGTGACCAATGATCATTTTATCTAGGAATGCTCGTGGTCTGGGGGGCAAGACCAGAAGGGCTCAAATCAAGAAAGTCGGCAGAAAGTCGAAAGCTGATATCATTACATTTCAGGAAACAAAGTTGCAGACCTTTAACGGGGGTACGCTTGACTCTCATTGGGGTTTGAAATCAAAAGACTAGGTGGTGTTGAATGCTACTAGGGCTGCAGGAGGTATTTGTGTAGCCTGGAATTCTGATAGGCTGAGATGTATTGATTCGCTGGTAGGATCTTTCTGTCTCTGTTTTGCTGTGCGAGGTGGCCTCGGGATTTAAATGGGTCTTCTGTTGTTTATGGTCCATCCGTTTACAATCTCACAGAGAAATTTTGGGAGTTGGATAGGATCAGGCGTCTTTGGTCAGCACCTTGGTGCATCGGAGGAGATTTTAATGTAGTTCGTTTTTCATATGAAAAATCCAGGGGAGGCAAGATTACGAAAAATCATGAGTGGGTTCTCCGATTGGGTTGGTCGTCATGAGATGGTGGATCTTCCGTTGGGTGCAGCCAGGTTCACATGGTCTAATGGTCAAGAGAATCCGGTAATGTCGCAACTAGACAGATTCCTCGTCTCAGCAGATGGGATCAACAAGTACCCTTTGGTGACTCAGCGGGGACTTCCGCGAATTATATCTGATCATGGACCTATCGTGCTTCAAGTAGACGAAGAAGACGAGGGTCCCAAACCTTTTAGATTTGAAATGGCATGGATGGAAGTTGAAGGCTTTGACCAGCTAATTTCAAAGTGGTGGTCATCCTTCTCAGTTGATGGTTTTGCAGGTTTCAGATTATTTAGAAAGCTGAAGATGTTGAAAGAAAAATTGAGAGTATGGAAGAAAGAGGCTCTCGCCAAGAGGGAAGAGGAGTTCGACAAGTTAGCTGAGGAAATACATGAGTTGGATCTTAAAGAAGAAGCCTTAGGTCTGTCGGAAGATAAAAGAAGGGAGAGGGATGCTCTATCGTCTAGATTTGCAGGCAGGGCAAGGGTAGAAGAGATTAGGTGGCGCCAGAGATCGCATGCAATTTGGCTGAAGGAGACAAAAATACCCAGTTCTTCCACAACATTGCTAGCGCCAGGGCCCGTGTTAACAGAATTTCCAGTTTGGTGGTAGAATTGATAAATTGCGAAGAGATTTTTTATGGAAAGGAGCTGAGGAAAGAGGAAAGTTTAATCTCCTAAACTGAGAGGAAGTTTGTAAACCGTTTAAGGACAGCGGCGCTGGCTTGAAAAATCTGAATCTAATGAACACTGCTTTTAAATTGGCTTTGGCGATTCGGAGTGGAAGAAGGGGAGTTATGGTGGGATATTATTGCTTCCAAGAACAGCACTCAAACCAGAAATTGGATTACAAAGTCTTCTTCCTTCTACTGCGCCTCTAGCGTGTGGAAGGCAACTATGAATTATTTACATCTGTTCCAGGAGGGTATTTCTTTCTCTCTTGGGAGGGGAAACCGCATTCACTTCTGGATTGATGAGTGGTGTGCAGATCGTCCTTCGATAGAGCTTTTTCTGAGAATAGCCAATCTTGCCTCAGATAGGTTTATCTCTATCGATCGATGTTATTCTATATGTGCCGGGACTGCTATTTGGTCTCCCTTGTGCCGAAGAAGTCTTAATGATTTTGAATCTGAGGAATTCATCAGCTTGTTGAATCACCTTGCTCTCCATGTTCCTTCGCCTCAAGATCAAGATACGATGATTTAGAAAGGTAATAGCTCAGGAGTCTTTTCAGTTGTTCTGCGGGTTAATCTCCAAGCCAACCAGCTCTTCTCCTTTCCCTTTCCATCATTGGAGCTTCAGTGCGCCCCCAAGAGTCGCGACATTTGATTGGTTGGTTGGTAGGAAGAGGGTCCTAACCATTGATAATCTTCGAAGGAGATCGCTTATTATCCCCAACATTTGTCTGATGTGCATGGCGAACGCAGAATCTATTGACCACCTCTTCATCCACTGCCCGTTTGTCCATAAAGTTTGGGATCATTTCCTTCTCCACTTCCATAGTTTTTGGGCAATGCCAAATTCGGTGGACCGTCTCTTATGGGCTTTGCTTGGAGGAGGTAGCGGGAAGTCTAGGAAAGCAGTGTGGCATCTTGTTATCATGGGTGTTTTTTGATTCACTTGGAAGGCCTGCAACAGTCTTGTGTTTCGATAGCAAGTCTACTTCTGTGGACAAGGTTATTCTCTCTATCACTTGTGTTGTGTCGGAGTGGGCCCCTAATGTTAAAGAAGCCAAGTTTGTTGACCTTTCTTTTTTGCTTTAGCCGTTCAGTTTTCTTTTCTTCTTCCGCTTTTTGTGGCTTTTAATAAACTTGCAGTTACCTCTCAAAAAAAACAAACTATCGGCGATAACGAAATTCTTTCTTTATCCCGGCCAGCAAAACTTGTAGCGATACCGAGTACCGACAACTTGAACATTGCTTACTACTTATCCATCTCGACATCCTCATTTTAGATACTCATCCTATGAACATATTATTCCTTAACTGCCCAAAATTCTACCCCATGGAACATGGCTAGTCTAATAGCCATCCTATAAATTTTCCTTTTCAATTTGAGTGGTACACAACGATCACATAAACCTCCAGAGGCACACCTCCATTTCTTCCACCCCACTTGAATTCTATGAGCAACATCCATCTCAATCTCTCCACTCCCATGAATTATCGACCCAAGATATCAGGAGTGGATATTTTGGCAACCTTCTGGATCAGCAATCTTAAATAATTCCTCGCTCCCACTCCTATTGTTATGTTCAAGAGGTATCGTCCAAACACGAAATGTCAACACCCATGGACGCCCCTACCCACAAATCCAAACATAACATCTCAACAAATATTGAAGCCCATGTCATGTGATCCTAATTCATGGACATGGACACCCCTATACATGTACAATTAGATTCATACAAGCATCATTTTTAGGTAAGATATCATCACCATCATCATTATCATCATCTAAGCCGTATCCTAATTAATTAGGATCGGTTACAAGAATCATGATCCATCATTCCTATCTATCAAGGGCCATGCATTCAATTAGACCATAGGTCATCGGGTTTTTTCTCACTGCCTCCATCTATGAATTTTTGGGCATTCCCCTTGCCGTTTTAGAGCCTTCAACTTCTTCTTTTTTAAAGATAGAGCCTTCAACATTTTAGAGCCTTCAACTTATACCAGCTCACTCATTCTAACCAGCACAGTTCTTGGTCTCCATTGCACATGACCAAACCATCTAAGTCTAGTTTCTCTCATATTATTACCTATTGGTGCTACTCCTAAGTTTCCTCGAATACATTCATGTCAAATTCTATCCTTCCTCGTCTTGCCACTCATCCATCTCAACATCCTCATTTGAGCCACACTGATCCTCTGAACATGGTGTATAAGCAGGTATGGTATAAACCGTTTAAAAGTTAAGACCTTTATCTCTGGTTCATTAGTTGAGCTGGTAGAGACAGTGTAGTGTGTGTGAGTGATCTAGGGTTCAATCCCTCGCTGTCTTACCTTGTAAACGTACTAGTTCTAGGAAAAAAATAATAATAATTAAAACCTTCTGGACCAGAAACAATCTTTTGACTCATGTATTTGATTTATAAACCAAACTATAGTATGGTGGTACAACTATAGCAAATTGCATTGAATATGCTAAAACGAAACAGTACTCAAGATTACCCATACCTCCAAGGCAGACATAGCAGCGAAGAGACTAAAATTCTCTCCATGAATAAGCTCACCATCTTGAAGATCTGAGAAGAAAAAAGATCAAAGAGCGCAAATTCAATTAATGAACAATTGATATTCATATCTTAAAGCAGATACCACGCAAGAAACACAGCAGCCGATAGTTTCAACAGATAATGTTTATCACATAATTTGTAATGATTGGAAAGTGTATTTTTTGAAGCAGTAAGCTTCTGTGGTACATAACTTCATGCCTGAATATGGATTTTAGGCGGATTTTATAGCTCATTTTGAAGATCATTACAACATCTATGAGCACTACTTATATGGATATTATAAGATTTCATCATTTTGGACCATGAATTCCAGTCCTGAACTATATTTAAAAAATTTAACGATTTTTCTATGTTGCTGAGAATCAGGGTCATTTTCATATTTTGGTTTTGTAGAGTATTCTGGGTGTCTAGTCATTAAATGCATGGCCACGATTTGATGAAGTCAACAATCCACATGTAAGATTGATTAGGGTTCTAGTTGCTTAGGCTCCATGTTTTAGTTTTGTTTCGTACTTACCACAAACTACGTTTAGTAGAATTCTAATTATTTAATTTCATTTTCGTTTTCTTTTGTACTTGCTACAAATTACGTTTAGTAGAATTCTAATTATTTAATTTCATTTTAGTTTTGTTTGCTTGTGCACTCATTGGAACCTTTCTTCATGTCTTTCAGTCAAGGTATCCCGTATCGGTATCGGTTGGCGTAACGGTGCCCTCCGATACCGATACAAATACGGGGGTGTAACGGCGATACGGGGGCGTAACGGCCCATAACGGTGCAATTTTATTTTATTTTTGCCAAAAAAATATGAAAAAATATGGATTAAATCCGGAATATTCTAAGCATTCCAAATATGTATTCATTTATAAATTGGAACATGTTTATGGTGGTGTAATAGTCCACTCTTTGGTGAGAAATTGTATCGGACTGTCTGATGAATTTATGAACTAGATAACCTGAATTTGACTACAAAATTCATATATTTAATTTTCTAAATATCTAATTTATATACTTAACAATTTGATATCATTTCTCCCAATAGTTCTTTTAAAAAATGAAATTAAATTCAAGTAGATCACGTTGCCAATTTGGGGCTGACTTGGAGGACCAATCCATGCCCCAAATCAGCCTCAAATTCATGCAATTTATTGGCAATATCCCACTTGTGAATTGGTGGACATTTATTGGATAGTGAATCATGAAAAAAAAAAATCAAAAGGCCCTATTTTAAAAAATAAGCGTCCACAAATTAACAATTAAAACTATTCAAACAATTTGATTTTGGCATTTTGAGTTAGCAATTACAATCCATAATTTAATTGGTAAATTTTAAGTTAATACATGTCTCGTGTACAATTTTTTAAGGGCCCGAATTAGGTAGGACTCGGATTGTGAAGTGTAGCACACGAGTGTCAAAGTTTTTGGACCCCACTCGTGATGAATGCGTTATATCCACACCGTCATCCATTTTGCCAAATAATTTTAGGGCATGAGCCCAAAAATGAGGCAGATCCAAAGCTCAGGTGGACCGCACCATAAGAAACAACAATAATTAAACGACTACCATTAAAAATTTATCGGGGCTACAAAAGTTTTAGATCAAGCTGACATATGTGTTTTCCCTTCATCCACGTCAGTGTGACCCTATTAACAGGTTAGATGGAAAATAAACATTACAGTGGACCCTAAGAAATTTTTAATGGTGAGCATTCTATAACCACTGTTTCCTATGCTGTGGTCCACCTGAGATTTGGATCTTACTAATTTTTTGAATCATAACCTAAAATGATGTGGCAAAATGGATGGACGGCATGGATAAAATACATACATCATGGTGGGGCCCATGTGGCACGTGTACATTTTATTAACTTAACTTGTGTGACGTGTTGACGTGTTGAGTAACTCGTACGCAGTCCATTCATTTGACGCAAGCAAGTCATGTGGGTCTGATCATGAAGTATGTGTTATATCTAAACCGTCCATTCATTTGACGAGCTCGTCTTAAGGCTTGACACTAAAAATAATACAGATCTAATTATCAAGTGGACCACACTGCAAAAAGCAGTGGAGGATTGAACGTCTACCATTGAAACCCTTTTTGGGATCACAGAACTTTTGGATCAATATGAAATTTGTTTTTCCTCTTCATTCAGGTCTTTTTGACCTTTTGAACAGATTGGATGGAAAATAAACATGGTGAGCCTATGAATTTTTTAACAGTGAAAATCATCATCTCCACTGCTATTTTTGGTGTGGTCCAGACGATCTTTGGATACGATTCATTTTTTGGCTAATGCTCTAAAATGATATTTAAAAATAGATTAACAGTGTAGATATAATAAATACATCACTGTGGAGCCCATGTAACTTTGATCTCCTTTGAACCATTCGTACAACTCGGAACTCGAGGAGTGTCAGCGCTCATCTTAGCATGACACGTACCTACAGCAGCTATACTGGTGTGTGGTACACCAGTCAATCCGCTTCCGATTTCAAAAGAAAAAAACGGGAGAGAGGGAAACTGAAAAGAAAAAAGAGGGAGAGAGAGAGAGAGAGAGAAGAAGAAGAAGAAGGCCCGGGCCGCAGCCGCAGCCACAGCCGTAGCAGGGCGAGAAGAAGAAGAAGAGGAAGAAGAAGAAGAAGGAGAAGAAGAATGAAATCGATGTTTTAAATATCGACGATATCGGCCAATATATCCCACAATATATCTTGTATCCCACCTGTGCGATACAAAACGCACAAGTAGTCCCGATATATCCCACATGTTCAATCTGGTGAGCATTTTCAATTTTTGATCCCTTTTTTTGTTGAAATTATATTAAATCAATGTCAAATGGTTACAAATCCATTGGTTCTTCATGTTTTGCATGAAAAATTATGGAGGTGAAGCTTTGATTTCGATATCCATTGGTTCTTCATGTTCTCCATGGTTTGTTTTTTTTTTAAATTTTCCTTCAACAACAAGCTGTCAATTGAGACCAATTTCGAAGTATTTAGGAGTATTTGATGAAATGATCATCACATACACTTTAATTTCAAAATTTTAGTGTAGGTAGTCTGATTTGGAGAATTTAAAAAAAAAAAAAAAAAAAAAAATCAAAATTTTCCCAATTTCTCCTACATTGCTTGCAATGTTGCACTCCAAACATGAAATCAAGCATGCATGAGGGCTGATCTACTTATTTGTTAAGTCCTTGTCAATTTTCGAAAAGTAAAAATCATTTTTAATTAAAAATTAATTTTTTAAAAAAATATATTTTTGAAATTTTAACCAATTGTCAATTAAGATTAATTTTGAAGTATTTAGGAGTGTTTGATGAAATGGTCATCACATACACTCTAAATTTTGTGCAGTCAATTTGAATGTAGTTGCATTAGTTCAGTCAGACAGTGCATAGCTTAGGACCTATACAAAGGAAACCTATTATGCACACTTCTTTTTTGAGATGTTATAATTTAAAAAGTGTGTTAAGGTCTTTTTTAACAATCCCTGAAGTTTCATTGAAAAATTCAACCATTTTACCAATGTTTCCCAAAAAGTGCGATAAATTACCCAATACAAACGATATATCTCGTGCGATAATCGATACATATTTGTATCGCAAGGATGCGATACATAACGCAATACTGATATTTCGAACACTGGTTGAAATGGAGTCAAATTAGTTGTCGTTATACACCCACATGGTAGAAATGATTCACATTCTTTACTAGCATTGAAGGTAATCACATGCCCACTGCTTTGGGGCGTCAATATCTTATTGTATTTGTATAAGCTTTATATGATATGCAATTGGGGCCAAAACGGCCCACCTTAAAAACATGGGCCGCATTGGCCTGTATCAAGCTGTATTGGCCTATATGCCCATAAATGGCCAATTTTGATTTTTTTTTCACTTATTTTTCCTCTTCTATTTTCATTTAAACCATGGAGGATTATAAAGTCATTTTCGACTAGATATACACCTATTTTGGGGTCAAAACAAAATATCTAAATGGGATTTGACAAATCGAAGTGTCTAGGCTAGAGTATAAGACATGGGAGTGCAAGCATCATAAAGTGTCATTTCTTCCTCATGTAGAAAAAAGTAGTGATAAATGTTTCTATTTGCTACATTAAGATGTTTGGGTCAAGTTCGTGTTACTAGTCTATCTAATTTCAAATACTTTCTTATCTTTGTTGGTGATTGCTTTAGAATGACGTGGTTATACTTTATAAAAGATCGCTCTGAAGTATTCTCTTATTTTAAGGAGTTCCATATGCGAGTACAAACTCAATTCAATGTTAAAATGTGTATTCTACGTCAAACAATGGTAGGAAATATGAACAGGTCATTCGCCCACACAATCTTGTACGACTTTGGATACGTTTGAGCCTTCAGCTTCAACTTGTCCACCATGCTTTGCAAGGCCACATTCATATTGTTGCCTCCATCAATAATGACAACCTTTCCACCACACGACGCTCATGTATGAAAGATGATGGTTCTTAACCAATCTTCTTGGGCCTCCTCGTTTGTTGCTGTCAAAATCCTCCTGACCTCCAATGATAACATATTTTCCTCAAGGCCATATTTACCTCCCTCAAATTACTACCCATCACCTTCTGGGTCACTTTCATATTCACCTTCCCCTCGGCCTTTAAAAAGTTCTCTTTATACCATTCACCCTCTTGTCCCTTGCAGAACTAGAAATTGCAAGAAGGACATTATTGCATAATGTCCGCAACCAACACACTCGAAACAAGTGTTGGTCGACCTCTCCTAAATTGGAGTGACAACTTTCCCTTTATGTCAATGTTTTGGGAAAGAGGATTCACCTGTTGATTGTGACCACGAGTGTTAGAGGCAAAGTTTTGGCAAATTTTGTAAACCAAAGAAAAATTACTGCAATACACAATTGGTTGCATACAGGGAGGGTATGGAGCCGTTGGCAATAGGCAGGTGGGTGTATGGCCCCTGATTTGACGAGTACTACATCATGCCACCAACTTCTACTTCTACACTCTTCAGGTCATTTGGTACGCTTCATCCAACTGTTTAGCTGAACAATCACCAGTTCTCTTTGAATGTTGAACCATAATCCATTGCAATAACGTGTCACTTGTTGCTTTCACGTCTCCGTCCAGTGGCAACAAATCGCCAATTCATAATAATGTTGTATGTATTACTCCACGGTCATGATGTGTCATCGTAATGTAAGGAGCTCCTAGAAGGAAGTCATCTCATAATCCCATAGCAAAAACTTTTGCTTCAATCTCGCATTCATTTCCTCCCAATTACCTATGAGAGGAATGCCAAAGCATTGCAATTCTTCAACAACATACCACCAATCTTGGGTTGTGCCATTAAGTTTCATGGCAATAAAATGTAGCTTGATGGCTTCTTCCATTTCATACCAAAAATATTGCTCCATTAACTTTAGTCAATCATCAAAAACCTTTGGATCTTGATTACCATTGTAATCCAAAATCTCAATCTTGACATGCTTGGCGAGATCCGAAGTGCGAACATATTGCCCTCCTTCAAGATAATTTGGATAGTCCTAATAAGGATTGTTTGTTCCTCTTATTCTTGGTTGCGCATAGCAATGTTGTTGGATCCTATAGCCCGACTCATACTCCTCATGGAAATCACCATTTCGGCCAGGTTGCCTTAAGTCAACATTCCCAAATCCCAGGTCTCCCTTAAGGCCATCCATAGATGTTTGACAGCCTGGATTGATTCATGTTCTTGCTTCTTCAAAAACAGCAACTCGTCCTTTAATAATATCTACTCTAGGTTTATGACAAATCATGGGTTGTTTATTGGCTTAGTAACCACCATGTTTTGATATTATTTGGGATAGAAATAGGATAATGGTATAGGTGGATGGAGCATATGGTCTTCAATGAAGGGTTTGAAATAACAGGCTGATTTAGGGAACTATTTTGAGGAAAGATTTGGGTAGAATATTAGGGCTTTTTTTAGGGGTAATGAAAAATTTATTAAAAATCCCACTAACAAAGCAAAAGGGAAAAAAGAATACAAGAGGAAGAACCGCATATCACAGCCCAAAAAAAATAGGGCAGAGCACAATCGGCTACATCTTTTAAGAGGAAGAACCTCTATCACTAATAGCTTGACCTTGCTCCCCACCAACTCCAAACTGGAACTGTTCTAAAAGCGCCAACTATTTCTCTCCCCCCAAATAACCCAACACGAAGTCAGGAGGATAAGATGCTAAATAATCATGCCTTTCTTTCCTACTCTACCATGCCAAGCCTAAAGAAGTTCCCTCACATTGTGTAGAATAACCCAAGGGGAATTGAACTCCGCCACTTGCATGCACAAGGAGCAAATATTAGGAATGATCATATACCTCTTTGGGAAACTGTCAATTGTCAAAACCTTTCCTTCCCACTAACCAGGTGAAGGCAGCAGCCTTGGCAGAGGCACCGACACCGTAGAACCAAAAGTGGAAGGCATGATCCCGATCAATTGTTGTCCCACTCATCCAAAGCATCCTATTGAGCACTCCAAACCATTGAGTCATTCCCTCTCAATGGAGGATGTGAAGAAGATGGGGAAGAGAATATAAAAGTTTTAAAAAAATAAATAAATAAATAAGAATCTCCCAAGAGTAGAACTTGTTTTGATACCAAAATAATGTAAAGTTTCAAATCATACAAGAGAAAAGAGGCAACTACTGTGAGCAAGCCCAACGGTCCTCTAGTCTTATGCTAGAGATCAACACTCCCCCAACACACTAACATGGAGAAAAAAGAGAGTTTGCTCAAAATAGAAAATCTCTAGCATAACGTAGGGAATCTAAAAATAGAATTCATTTCTAGCCAAGATCTCTAAAACAAGAAAACCATAAATATGAAAATCTAATAATACTTATTTCCTAGCACAGAGATATTTTTCGTAAAATAGAAATATGAAAGAAACAAATTTAGAAAAAAAAAAACTATTAAAAAAAAAGGGAAATTGGGCCTTTTCTTGTGCACACATGTGGAGCGTGCACGTGTGAGATGGGGCCTGATTGCATCAGAAAGCATATATGAGCATTATGTATATTTCAAGCAAGGATTGACCTTTTTGCACTTGAATAAGTGCAAGTCATGGCCAGGTGATCCAGACCGTTCATTTGATAGCACCTGCCATTGATGAGACATTCCCCAAAGCACCCATACCGAAAGATCATATAAATCTGATTTTCTTCGCATATTCCATTCAATGTAGACCATTACAACCATCTAGTTGCAAGAAACCTCACATGTATCAAACATACAAGTAACTTCAAGAATGACTCAAGTGTCTGTATCATTTTCGCCTCTTTCTCCTGTAAGAAAGTCACAGGTTGAGAGAAAGTTACCTGTGATTTTCCTCCCCCAAACACCAACTGCAACAATCTCACCTGTAACTCTCTTACATTTTAGAAATGTTATAGGCATCCAAACGGCCCCTTAGTAATACCCGGCCTTTCCATGGGACTCGTCAGACGAACGTCCTTGATCCCCCAACCATTGTCCCCACATGTACGAACACAGTTATAATTCCTCATTTCAGCAAACGATTCCATGCAGCAGAAGAAACAAAAGGAGAAAATTCAAAATGACCCCGTATTGATTCGATCAATCGTACCCTAAAAAATCGAAAAAAAAAAAAAAAAAAAAAAAAACAAAAAAAAAAAACGAAAAACGAAAGGTCTGACCGTTGCATGCGGCGTCTAAGAGAAGGGAGACATCGGCCCAGACGGTCTGTTCGCCAGGAGAAGACAAAGGAGGGAAGCGACCGTCTTCCCCTCCTCTCTCTGATGATACTGACATTTTTTGCGCCTGCAAGCTCTTCTGCTGCTGCTGCTGCTGCTGCTGAGGAGGGAGAGGGATTAGATCTTCTGCTATGAAGAGAGCTTCCACTGCTGGACTTGTTTTGGGTGGAGGGAATCAGCTGCCCTTTGCTTGTGTAGCCTTCTCTTTTTACAAAATGGGGAACATCAACATTCAACTCTTACGATCATGCTTCGCTAGTTTCAGTCTGTTGGGCCGCTCGTTGTTGATCAATGGCCCGGCTCGTGCATGTCTTGATCAACTAAGCCTTTGGCTCAACTCATTTTGTGAAAAATCCACTCCGTCCATCCGTATTTCCATGTTATGTTAGGAGTTAGGACATGAGCTCAAAAATGAGAAAAATCAGAAACTTGAGTAAGCTGCACTACAAGAACAGTGAGGATTCAATATGACGGATCCAGGCCATTCAACAAGTTGGTCATATGATGAATGGACGG
The DNA here is from genome assembly GCA_021015155.1 of Magnolia officinalis. Classification (NCBI taxonomy): domain Eukaryota; kingdom Viridiplantae; phylum Streptophyta; class Magnoliopsida; order Magnoliales; family Magnoliaceae; genus Magnolia; species Magnolia officinalis. The sequence continues at coordinate 37,678,917 of JAJHSJ010000011.1, forward strand.
GCCTAAATTTTGGACCATGGCATTTTCATGTGTGAAAGTGTAGGACCGAACCAAGCCGTACATTGAGTCGGTCAATGATGCACGACCGGCCTATATTTTAGGCCACCACATTTCACTAATGAATGTTTGGAATGGGTTCACGTCATTCATCAAGTGGCCCATGTGATGTATGGACTGATCCAAATTTGGGCCATGAAACTCCGCGTGCGAACACTTGACTGATCCAAGCCGTACATCCATTGCCAACACGATGCATGGTCCAGCTTAAATCTTAGTCCATAACATATTTGACACGTGGACATATGTGATAGATCAAAGCTATTCATCAAGTAGGTCACATGAGGCATGGACCAGCCTAAATAGAAGTAGTTGAATTTCTTAAATTTTAACCATCTTTGGACCTTTTCAGTTGCGTGTGAACATTCATGTATTTTTATTCTCAACCATTTGAGTTGCGTGTGAACATTCATGTATTTTTATTCTCAACCATTTATGGATCGTATATGTACAGTGGTGCCCACCGGGGATCCAACGCTCTGGATCAAGTGTAACACGAACCCCAGTAGCAAAGACTTAAAAGAACTAGTTATGTTGTGTTTAGCTTTCCATGTAGGATGCCTGCTCCTCTTGTTGCCTTTTATTCACTTGAAGCCCAGATAGACTTTGCTTTTAGCCTGTCTACACTACAATGATTTCTGTTGTTACTGTCTCATTGGTATCATTTGTTCGTCAGAGAGAGAGGGTCGCCAATGGTGGACTATATATACATGCATACTTCTTCCTATTTTGTGGTCCAATTAAATTTTAAATCAACCTCTTATTTAGGTTAACATCATAACAAGGGGCGGCATAAATATTGTACGGATGGATGTTACACGTTCACTATAGTGGGACCACTTAGCATTTCTTAGATGTGTTCATCGTGCGGACTACATGTAAACGCAAATATCGGTGAAAGTGGGCTATTGCACTAAAAAAAAGCAGGGAGGAGAGGGTGAACCGGGCCCTCGGTTGATGGTAGATAAAATCAAGTTATTTGTTTTAAAAAAAAAAAAATAGATTTATAAAAAAGCCCCTACTCAATATTAAAAATCTCATTTAATGTCACGTGAAATCCCAAAGGCCACGACACTCAAAACTAATTGCTTGAGCAAAATGTCCATGTCTCTTCCATGTTTGTGTCTACATATACACATATATGGAAATGGTGCTATGAGGTCACCTCAAGAGAACTTTCCATGATGTCGAGTTGTGTGGGCCCTACCGTAATGTGTATTGAACATCTACCCCATTAGTCAGATGCACAATTCCATGGTGAGACACGGGCTTAAAAATCAAGTCAATACATGACTTTGGTGGGCCACACCACATACAACAATTGAGAGGGATTACCCTCCCATTAAAACATTCATAATCATTTCTTGGGCCCACCGAGATGTGGTTCATAAATCCAAATGATCCATTATGTGTGTCCCACTTGGATGAGGGGTCAAATCAAGTTTCAGCTACATCCAAAACTTAGGTGGGCCCCACCAAGTTCTTTTATTTGTTTTGGTTATGTCTTCACATGGTTTTAGCTGGTATGGCCCACTTGTGTTCCATATACGGCTGATATTTGGGATATCTCTTTGTGGGCTACATATCTCACATGCATTATCTGAATTTATTTGAAATTTCATTGATTTTATTTTTAGGTCTTAGCCTTAGGCATCATGCATGCCTAACTGTACCCGAACATGAGACAGCTCCTATTTGCCCTGTTTATATGATAGATTAAGGAGAGACTACTTAATTTTGAAGAGAAACATCATTATTCTATTTTTTATTGATCCGACAACACACATGAAGGTATAATTTATTTATGATTTTGCACTGTAGAAACATGATAATGCCGTACATGGGGATCTAAATTAGAGCCTAATTAAATTTAGGATTTTTTCAGGTATACATTTTCATCGCATTTCAAAATTTCCTAATGGTCCCTTTCATTTAGCGGGCCAGAGAAAATCAAGATGCTTCATGTACTTTCACACCTTGGGCTGGTCTAATCGAATAAAAAAGGATGAAGGGCCGCAAATAGCCTTTTAATTTGCATGTTGTGGCCCATTTAAAGAGAAAAAATGTGTAAATTTTTAGGCAAAAAGATTTATATGTCTTTTCCAAACTTATGGACTGACCACATCTCACCTGTGCATTTCATATTTGCACCTGTGCAGGTATGTGAACGTACACAGTTCTACTGCGTGTCGAATCCACAAAGGGGTTGCGCAAAGGGTGTGATAGGATTAGGTAAATAGGTTAATAGATAAGGAGCATTTTCAGAAATTTCAAAATACAATATCCATGGCTGCAATTGTTTTTTTTTTTTTTACAATAAATAAATAAATAATGGCAGAACGGGTGGAAGCTTATTTAGGGCTTATTTGATGGTCAATTACTTTACATTAGCTACTGAAAAAGTCTCCACGATGCATTGTTAAAACAGCCAATCCAATAATGCTGTGACAACGGGCGCACCTTGATATGTGTGTTATAAATCCACTATGTCCATATGTTTTAATCACTCATTTTAAAGCATTGTAAAAAAAATAATAAAAAAATGAACCAAATCCAAATCTTAGGTGGACCACACCACAGGAAACTGTGGTGATCGAATCCATACCATTAAAACTTCGTAGGGCTCACTGTAATATTTATTTGCCAGTCAACTTATTAATAAGGTCATATAGATGGGATGACAGGAAAATACAAGCATCCGCTTGATCCAAAACTTGTGCAGCCTCTAGAAAGTTTTTATCAGTGAGTGTTCAATCACCATGTTTTACTATCGAGTGGTCTACTTGAGATTTGGGATGCTTCATTTTTGGGCTTATGTCTTAAAATAAGCTAGCAAAATGGATGGACGGCATGGATATACAGCACTTGCATCAAGGTACTTGGACAGGACTAAATCTACTCTCTCTCTCTCTCTCTCTCTCTCTCTCTCTCTCTCTCTCTCTCTCGTGGATAGGGGTGTACATCGGGCCGAACCGAGTCGAACTAGGCTCAACCCAGCCCGCCTCGGCCACCGGCCACTAGCCAAACCCAGCCCGAACCTGGCCTGGCCTGGTCACCGGGCCAACATGTTCAGCCTGAACTCGGCCCGGTCAACAATCAAGCGAGTTCGGGTCAGTTTCGGACCTTACAGAAAGTTCATAGGTCGGGCGGCGTTCTCACTTCTCTGTATTAAATGGTTAAGGTAAGGATTTAGGAATATATATATGGCCGAGTCAGGCCAGGTCGAGTTAGGTTTCATACCGAGTCGGGCCGAACTGGGACCGCTCGAACTCGGACCGAACTCAGTTTCGAGCTGAAGAAAATGGCTCATCCCGGACCGAACTCAATTCTGGGTCGAGCCGAGTCGAGCGAGTTAACCGAGCTAGCCCGGTTCATTTACAACCCTACTATACTCATGGATATACAACACTTGCATCAAGGTACTTGGACTGGACTCTCTCTCTCTCTCTCTTCTCTCTCTCTCTCTCTCTCTCTGAACTGCTAGGTGAACTCAACACCACATACCTAGGGCCCACTACAATATTTCCTAGAAATCCACCCCATCCATCTATTTTAATAGATCATGTCAGGAGGTGGTCTAAAAATTGAGCCACTCAAGTGAGCCACATGGTATGAAATATTAGGAGGGCAATCTAGACCCAATCATGTAGGTAGAGCTCACCATGATGCATGTTGAAAAATCCACTCCCTCCATTCATTTTTCCTGCTCATGTTAGTGGGTGGGCCAAAAAACGAGGTAGATCCAAAGCTTAAGTGGGCCATATTAAAGGAAACAATGGAGATTGAAAGACTACCATTGGGCCCCACAATGATGATTATATGCCATCTAAACCGGTCATAAGGTCATTCCCACCCCATAAGATCATATGGTGAAGAAACCCATGGACAAGTTGGACGTTTCAAAATATCAATATAAGCCCCATTACTATTTCAACTGTTGTGGTTCAATAGCACTGTTTCAAGTAATGCGGCCAACTCGAATGTTGGATCTACATCATATTTAGGCCCAGGGTCTAAAATGAGCTGACAAAAATGTTAAAAGGGCGGATTTGTTGAAAACATCATGGGGTGAGACTTCAATAACATTGTTTCAAGCTATGTGGCCTACTTGAGTTTTGGATATTTATTATATTTAGGCCCACTGATTAAAATGAGCTGAAAGAACAGGTGGATAGGGTGAATTTCTTAGAAACATCATGGTCGGAGTGGTTTCAACCCTGACCATTCAATACTATCATTGCATATCTTATGGTCCACTTGAGTGTTAAGTCTAGCTTACATTTAGGCCCACCCTCTAAAGTGAATGGTGGGTGGATTTCTCAAAAACATCACAATGTGTGATGATTAGCCTAATAGTCTTATTTTAGAATTGGTCTGTTCTTTGAGCTGGACTCAATTACACACCTGCCCTACACCGGCACATTTGTGTCAATGGTCTTGACAACTTTAGATATGTGATGTGACGAATTGCGTATATGGCACAAATAGAGATCCCATTCATTCATTGCGTGGAGAGTGTTGTGAGCAATATATAATGGCAGTTTAAGTTACTTCCTGAGAGTTTGAAAAGTTAAAAAGAATAAAAGAATAAAAGAAAAGGAAAAGAAAAAATTGAAGGAAATAAGCTACCTAGTTTAATAGCTACTTATTTAAAATTCACAATCAAAATAAATGAAGAAAAGTAGCTTACTCATTTACCTATCCTTAAGAAAAGGGCAGTGTTGTATAGGAATATGCAAAAATAATAAATAAATAAAATTGTAAAGGAAGACGATGGATTGTATTGTTTAATAAGCCATGAGTTATTAAAGCGGCATAGTATGGTGCAATAGATGAATGGAATTCGCATTGACAGCGTACTTACGTGAGATTGGTTTCTACCATCAGACTTGGATTGCATGTGCATTAATGTCACCAAATTCTGTGGGTCTCACCATGAAGTATGTCTTGTATATGCACTGTCCATCCATTTCACGATATCATTCCAGGGCGTGATCCCCAAAAATAGGGGGATAAAGAGCTTAAGTGGACCACACCACATAATTACCATCCAAAACTTCTTGGAGCCACAAAATTTTTGGATCACAGCAGGTCTATGTGACCTCATGAACATGTTGGATGACAAATAAACATCCAACATGTAGACTCGCCTTCTAGGCCCATGACTCCGCCGACCCGGCAAAGACAAACGAACCGTTGGTGTACATACTGCAACAAAGGGGGACACACTGACCCCTTCTGTTTCACCAAGATGAAAGACAACAGTGTCACGCCACTTCAGAAGATCGATCGTCAGCTGTCACGGGGTATAACGACTCCACCCCTACGATCTGCACCACCAGCGCAGCCATATTACCGACCGCCTGTACCTCAGAATAGGCCACCATAAAGACCTATGGCAGCGCATCCAAACCATCCTCAACAAGCCTGTGTGCATGCACTTGCAGCTGAAGCACTTGAGTCAACAACTGCAGCGCCTTTGACCTTTGAGGTCACTGTCCTTTAACCTTTGAGGTCACTGTCCACATTCAAGGTACACCTGTTTCCTATTGGTAGACACTGGGTCTATTAAACCAATTCGTATGAAAGAATAAGCCTAACAATGGATTACTATAACGATTATATATATATATATATGGTAACTGAGGTGACAAATATGTTATAAATAATAGAATGGTTGAAACGAAAAATTTCTACAACTTCGAGTTGCCAATAGTCTGGTCATATCTTTTATAGTCATACTAGGAATCACCCTGTGATTAAATTTAACTATACATATATATCTACTTTAGTTGTTTTTGTGCACTTAAATTAGGACCCCTTGCGTAGGATTGAGTTTCATCGTTTAATAATCCGTAAACTCATGTTAGTGGCGGACTATAGTAAAATATTATAAGTTTCTTATTCCCTTGTAAATTCAAGGTTCATACCGCGTCGAGGAGATGTCCCTCTTCTTTCCTTTCCCGTGGCCTTATGTTGCTAGCATTCCAAACCTCTGAAATATTTTAGGACTCTCGACTCTTCCTTCCCTCTCAAAGTTAATGAAACCAAAGTGCAATCTGCCCATAACCCCTTACCTATATAATCGAAATGGTGACATACAAATATAATTTTAGGAGATTGAAAACCCTTCTAGTATGGTCTTTTGACTATGAGCACAGTGGAAGAACTTAGTATCCACCAAGTTAAACATAGGTTAAACAAGAACTTTCTTTGAACAAGACCTAAGAGACAACCTTATAGACATGAGGCTTGAACCTCTTAATGAATTATAATACTCCTTAAATACTTAGGATGATCAGGTTTCAGAATTTCAGAACCATATCCCTACGAGACATTCGCGGCTTAACTCAATTCTCAATCCTGGGTGATTACCAAAGGACTCACTGCTTTGACCGAGCAGAAGACCAGGATCCATCAGGATTAGGAAGGGATACAGCGAGTTGTCTGCCCTAGTCAGGCGAGCAATCGACGTATCGGATTCGAGCCCACCACAACTGTCTTTCCGTATTAGCCCGATCATAAAGAGTAGATTATACCACCCTTAGGTAAACTTTAACATCAAACACTTAGCACGATAATAATGATTTGGACATTTATCTTCAAACCTCAAAGGTAGAAACTTTTAAGGGGCGTAAACCAATATGAGCTAGGCTGATGTAGTTATTATATACCCTAACACGTATGTAGACAAAATTGTTCTTTAAGGGGGGTAGATTGTAATGTCCCGGAAAAATCCATACAAAGACCCGAGTACCATCTCAGGCAGAAATCACTAAGGACCAAATCCTTTATAAATTAGACGAAGATTAATTAAGTGCTTAACTAAATCACCCATCGAATTAGCTTGGACAACTTTCAATACGAACTACAAGACCCAAAATCAGTAGGATCGCTGAAGCTACGTTACCCTGAAACCTAGGATCAATCTCTAAACCCAATTGCTCTCGGGAGTGCATTGAAACTCCGTATCGGACCTGGACCGCGCGTCGAAAATCCGATAACTACAAAACTATACCGTTATGACCACCTCACTGGACTTGACAACCACCTCGAAAATCAAGTCCAGATAATATGCCAAAACGTACAACTTAAGCCCGGAGCGAAGTGTGTGAGAAACGCGAATATCTTTAGAAAATGACTCAGAATTAAGTGAATTGAGTCGTTCACTTGCAGGCCAAATCTAAGGATTCAGACTGTCAGAATCTGACCCAACTACACCCTCGGATTAGGGAAAATTTTCAACACACGTCAGTGTACTTGTGGCCCTGATCAAGTACCGGTGACCGTTGAACTGAAACTGGTCCCCCGCGGTTGATCTGTAAATTCGATCAGACCAAAAACTTAGCTTGACCAAGATCCAATGTCAGGGGACTTACTCCCGACCATATGTGGAAAAGGGCCCCCCAGGTGAGTTCCGTTTGGTTGAAACAGACGAGTTTTGGCTATAAACTAAGTATACCATGGCCTTGGGGCCATTCCCATCAATTTTGGGCCTATATAAGGACCTAAAACCCTCTCTCTCCCATTCCATACGAATTTCAAATCTTAGGAGAGAGAAAATAAAGAAAAGAGAAGAAGAAAGTGATGAGAAGAGAGAGTGTGTAAGAGTTTGTTCTTGGGATTCGATCCCACCCCTCCACGTGCTTAATCATCGCTACTGTATTGCTATACCGGCGATTCTGATTCCATTTTCGGGTAAGAAATCTTAACCCTAATATGTTTTAGGGATTCAAATAGAGTAAATAGTGATATAGTTAACCTATTTCATGCTATAGGTTGCCATTGTGCCGTAAGAGAGGACTTAGTGTTTAAACTGAGTTCATTACGGGTCTACCGACAAAAGGTGCAGATTATAAACGTTTAGGTTATGGTTTTCAAGGCTTTCAATGTCAGTTAATGATTTATGACTGACTTGATCGCTATCACATGCTTAGATACGATGTTTTTCGCGCTTTACACATATATATGAACTATGTAGAATATAGTGTATTCCATGTGTTTGTTGATATGATTGAATGAGTATGGAATTTGGATTCGTGCTTGCTATGATTATTCATCGTGAATATATGGTTATCATATGTGTGACAACTCTTTGGTGAAAGGATTTGCCCTAACACCTGTTATAACCAACATATGTCACGCATGTTGAAGTGTGTAGTCTAAGTGCTTGTAAAAATGTCTGAATGAATATGAAATTTGGATCTGTGCTTGCCATGATTATTAACTATAAATATATGTTTGTTGTGTATGTGGCAACTCCTTTATAAAAGGGCTTGCCAGGATATATGGTATAACTAGTCTAATACATGTATGCTGAAGTGTGTAGTCTAAGTGCTTATAAAAATGTCTGAATGAATATAGAATTTGGATCTGTGCTTACCATGATTATTAACTATGAATATATGCTTATTGTGTATATGACAACTCCTTTGTAAAAGGGCTTGCCAGGATATATGTTATAACTAGTCTAATACATGCATGTTGAAATGTGTAGTGTGTTTGATAAAATACCTGAATGAGAAAATGCTTGTTGGAATGTATTTAATGAAGGTGTTGAGATAGGATTCTCAATCCCCTTCTCTATAATTACAGTTCCCTTTATGTAACCTATCTTACTACTATGTGTTATACGGATGAAATGCCTATGTAAGATAACTTGTGTATTATGTGTTTGTTGAAATGTTCAACTAAGATTTATATTTAGATTTGGTTGTCACATGCTGTCATTGATTATCACTTGTGAATGCTATCTTTTGAAGTGTGATTGGGGCTACGATGTAGTCCAGGCAATCGGTAATGATTTTCGAGTAGTGGCGGAGGTCATTTCGCCACACAAGACACGTTCGATGAATCCGAGTCGTATTATGATTGTCGACAGTGGTACCATATCGACTAATTTAGCATACACTTGTACCAATCAAACTTGTCAAGTAACCCGATTGGCCTATTGTGTGTTTACCATGTATAGACACTACTGCTTAAACCTAAGGTACCAACTTACTAATGTAAAGACCCGTTTAACTTTGGTACCACGATCCGCTAAGACTCATGAGCCGGGCATGGTGGTATGGGACACCGTGGTCTAGCTGTTAGCCTATGCTGGGGCGACGAGCCTCCCCGTAGTGACTAGTGAGCAACCCAAATTCGTGAGCTGAATACGGTGGTATGGGATACTGTATTCGAGCTGTCGGCCTATACCGGCGCAGCCTAGCTGTGGTCCCTAGTCGGGTTGGTGACGAGCCTTCGAAAATAGACTGTCAGTTGGTAGGGTGTTAGTGTTGTGACCTCGAGTACAAAATAGGCCTACCCCGGCGTAGCCTGACTGTGGTCCCCAGTCAGGTTGGTGACAAGCCTTCGAAAATATACTGCCAGTTAGTAGGGCATTGGTGGGGTGACCTCGAGTGTGAATTAAGCCTACACTGACGGTGACAAGCCTCTCGTAGCAACCCATAGTGTAAACTTGCGAACTTGTCTATCGTATGTGATGAACTAGGATTGACGACCCTAGATGGATCATTGTTTGGGTCAATGATATAAAGGGAGGTACCTTACCTTCCCAAACCTGTTGTATGAATGAGTTTAATTAAGAACTTGGCTAATAAAGCTCATGCATTGTATTGCATGTGCCTTTGGCGTTGGTGTTGAGCACAGAGTAAGGGGTGCATGCCACGACCGTAAGCGGAAGATCACAGAGGGAGTCCAGGCCAGGGCATGCATCATTAATACATATCATATTTGCATTAACCAGACTTAGGGATGTTTGATTGTATTGCTTTATCATTTCTGCTTGATTGAATTGATAACATGTTAACCTTTACCTTATAGCTCCACTGAGTTGATCACTTACTTCCACATTCTGGGACGGTGTTTTAAAACACCAACCAGACTCTGCTGTAGTTTCAGGTGATGACGAGCCTTACGAGATGGAGCCTATCTTCTATGATGACGAGGAGGAGTTCTCCTACATGCAACTCTCTGGCGAGTCTATGTAGACCTAGAGTTGCGTATCGGGGCTACAGGGATATGGATAGATGACATTACACTCTTGTTATTTTGTATATCTTGGAACAATACATGTAATTATTTAACCTGGTATCATGTTCACACTCTGGAGACTTACAACAACTTAAGTGTTTTATATATCTATCACAGTCTTTCGCTTGCGTAATCTAATCGTCTCTGGAGTATGATATGCTGATTTAGCTTAATCTCATTCATGTTTAATGCACTAACACGGACAACATTTAATCATCATTATCTATGTTGCATAAGTGATGCGCTGGAACTCGGGAGTTGAGCTCCTGCTCGACCCCAGATTTTCAGGTTGTTACATCTAAACACACCATCGAAGTCAGTGATGTGTGTCACACCATGCAGTCCACTACCTCCACTATGAGTTGAGTGTAGGCATGAGTGCGTTCCACATTACACCGCCAACGAGTCATGTTTCAACCAAGCAAAATTCGGGCTCAAGTCAACCCTAGCTCCAAGTAGGTTCACCCACAAAATGACCCAGATTTTAAAAATGAACTTCCACAGTATGTGATCTTAAGAATCCCACAAACATTCCCCTCTCTCTCACTCAAGCTTGTTGGAAAATATGTTGGAAAATGAAATTTTCAAAATATTTTGATATTTAAAACCAACATTTCAAGTGGCCAACATAGAGCGATCTTGATTTCGGGTCACCATTGATTGCATCGCGTGGGCCACTTGCTGATTGACTAGGGCTTCTGATGAGTACCTGGTACTTGACCGAATCAACCCTCCTTCAATGGGCCCTGTCAGATTTCTCATCCCACTTGTCTCTTTATTAAGTTGGCCTTGCCACTCTCCTCTTTGTGAAGTTGGCCATTGTCAATTTTTGTTGAGTTGACCATTGTCAATCTTCTCTATATTTTATTAGCCTTGTGCTATCTACTTTTATGGCTTTGGATACATGTCTTGGATTTTTTAAAACCCTCATATTTTAATTTATCCATCTATAAGTGCAAGTGATGTGTTAAGAGCTATCACAACTAGTGATTCAAATATTTTATCATGTACTTAATGCACTCTGGGTAGAGACCCTCTTAGTCAACACATAATTCCATGGGTTTTGGGTAGTGGGGCACAAATCGATGTAAGTAATTCGCAATGTGTGTTACATCACTTTCGGGATTGGATGTCGCAAATAGTCACTCCATGAACAAATCGTGTCACGTAATTCATATTACTTATGTGTTGTGCTACCTTAAGGTGTTCACATAAATCCACGGTAGCGCCGGACATGCTGGTGAATCTTCGTAGTATGAGAATGCAGGGCGATCCGAGTTTTATATGAATCGTATTTCACATTATCATGATCGCTATGTATGATGAGCCACACACACTTTGCTAGGCATGCATCTCATGTAGGTTGATTACGCATATTGATACCCCTCATAGTAGTGGAGTGCGAGATGTATCAGAACCCTTACAATGCTTTTATGAATCTCTTGAATTATTGTTAATCTTAAAGGAATAACCATCACTATAAGTAGGGCATTGACCCTCTCCAACCATACAGATGATATAGGTGATGTACAGATTGAAGACCTGGAGGACCGTCTCCCTATGGAAGACTATACTGAAAGAATACGAAGATAGTTTTATGATTTAGTTGTACACTTCTGCTGCAAACTCAATAAATATAATAAGCTCCTATTGAGAGGGCATTTGATTATTTACTGAATTCTTTTACTTTGATGAAATAATCAATACAGTTGATTTTATTCTCATAAATGTTAGCTTCATGAATGTATCTGGGTGTGAGCTAAATGAAAAAAAAAAAAAAAAAGTGCAATTTTTAAAGCATCCAATTTATACGTTATTAACACCCAGTTTTCTTGGGCACGAGTATAAACTCTGGCCGTGAAAAGTCGGGATGTTACAGGGTCCTCCATTTTGGCCATGATTACAACACCAGGTTTGATGCAGCAGTGGATGCCTAACTATGGGGGCTACCATGAAATGGATAGATGACATAGATATTAGACAAATATATCAAGGTAGATTCACAATCAAGGATCCATTGAAGCCGCCTCCAACCATGCCATTATAGGGGAGTGGATAAGGTGTGCCCTAGCCTCACCCAAGACTATATAGTTGGACACAGAGTCAAGCTCGGTACGGTTCGGCTCAGGTCGACTAACAACCTATCCTAGCTCAAGTTTGACTTGGCTGGGCTGGTCCTTGATATTAATTGGCTAGCTCGGTTCGATCAATAGCTCAAACCAGCTCGAGCCAAGTTCAAACCTTTAATGTGAGTTAGAATTCGAGATTTCGAGTTGAGTTCGAGTTTGAGCTTGAGCTTGAGCTGTCAAGTTCGAGATTATAAATAAAATTTAATCCATCATATATGCAGAAGTGAAAATCAAATATAACTTATAAACAAAAAAAATGAAAATATTACAAACTTACAGTGTTCACAACAACATTAACTTAATATCTTTTATAAAATGAGTGTCATCTTGGCATATAACTATATCTGTGTCCATGATAGTTACCTCTTGCATCCGAACTAGATTCATCACTTTCGTCATATGATCCATCCTTAGATGCGTTTATGTCTTTTTGTACTACAAGATATTCATTTGCTGAGCTGAAGCCATTATCCGAATCTTCATATAGGTACTCGTTCACCTCTCTTGAGTCATAAGGTTGTTAGAGTTTTCCATTATGCTCTTGTATAATTTTAACTATATTTTTCAATATTTCTTCGGCATCATATTATTTTGGAGGATACCGTTAATGTCTAGAAGCCGCTTTCATACTACGTTTCAAGGCGATTTATAATTATTTTTCTTTTAATGTTAATAATCTAACTTATTCATCTGCCTCTTTCTTAGTAGTTTTCTAACTCTCTACTATTCGTCCATCAGAACTTTCTCTGATTACAACTTTTTGTAAAAGGTTTGGATATAGTAGGATGTTTCTTATTTGAATCTAGAAAGTCCTGAAAAGAAAAAGTTAGACATCCTATGAACCGTTAGAACATGGTTTTACATCTTCACCCCAATATAATAGGTGTAACCTGAGTCGATTGGTATTGTTAACAAATTCTACTCCACACAAACAAAATATAATCTTTACTTTTTCAGAACTTGGAGAGTGGACCGGGGAACTGTAGTTCCAGATGTCGGGCGATGGGTCAGATGACGACATATTTGCACTTTCATGTTTTGTAAAAATTAGCATTCTAACATATTCAGAAATCAAACAAAAATTAGAAAAAGAAACTAACTACTTGACGTAAAAGCTAAACAAAAGACTATGATATGATAAACAAAAGAGATGATGAAATATGGTCTAGCAATTAACATAATAAAAAAAAAATTGAAATAAAATTTATTGCATTTCTTTATATGTGTAAATTATAATATATTCAAGTATACAATATATCACTTTAAACAAATTAACAAAAAATAATAAATTATGACTTGCTTCATGTTGATGTTACTGCTGGTGTAATATCATCTTGACACTCGATCTTATCCTCGTCTTCGATATCAAAACTATTACCTCCTCAAACTGGACACAACTAATCTTGTAGACAAATTAATACTTTGAAAAAGAGTTTCGATGCTTGTTCACGACCCTATTCCTAGGGGTGTACATCGAGTCGAAACGAGTCGAGCTGGCCTCAGCTTGACTCGGCTCGGCTTAGTCCACGAGCCTGACTAGCCATCTCGGCTCAGTTCGGTCAGCAACTCCAGCCAGTTCGAGCCGAGTTCGCCATTGCAGCATTTTTCACAGACACCTAGACCGCACCTTTAAAATCTCACTATATTTGAGACAGCAACAATGGTTTTACAGGTATTTTATCAAACACCTTCTAAGCAACATAAAAATCAAGAAAAAAAAAAGGGTGTTGGTTTCATATACATACCTTCATTGCTACCAGCCACACTTCTTTAAGGCATTTCATCAAACACTTGGTGAGCAGCATCAATATCAAAGTAATCAAGTCACCAAACTAGTTCGATTCAAGTTCAATTCGAGCTGGGTTCAATCCAATTCAAGTCGAGTTAGGGCCAGCTCGAACTCATTTTTAAGCTCAAAAAATCAGCTCAACTCGACTCGAACTCAACTTCAAACCGAGTCGAATCGAACTTTTTTGAGTCGGGTCGAGCGAGCTAACCGAGCTAGCACGGTTCGTGTACACCTCTACCTATTCCCCATGTTAAAAGCATATTCTTATTCCATTGTTGAAATTTAAAATGACAATATGTCCTATGTCATCACTAATAATGTAGGGTATTTTGATTCATTGACTCTCTGTAAGTGCTATGGTTTCTTGCTCCTTTGGTTGTCAAATTTTGTGGTGCTAAAAACACAATCTGTGTCATGTTGATTTATATGTTCAAGACACTGCATCACATTGCTACAAGTTAAGAACAGTGATCTACTTCAAGAAATGCAAGGTTAATTTTTTGTTCACTTTTGTAAGCTTCAATGTTAAGAGTTTTTAAAGCTACATCGAAAAGACGAGTGCTTGTTCAATAGTCGAGATAATGTTCAACATGAAGTACAACTCAGGATGACAAATCCAAGCTTTTGAAGATCTCAAGTTCAAGCTACATCTTGTAGAGATCTCAAGCTTCATAATCTTCAAAGGTCAACCATCATCTGAAGAAATGAAGACTCAATGTCCATACTTCACATTTAAGGTATGAATGACCTTAGATTGACCTTAGGGTAGGTCGTTTTGTATACATAATTCAAATTGAATCATTTTATAGATGTTTGGTCTATTCTAAGACTAGTCCTGAACTCTGTTCGACTAGTCCTAAAACTGGCTTGACCAGTCCATGAAAATTCAAGACCAGTCCTAAGTTGTTGCAAATTTTTGGATTTTTTTGGTTGAGCTACGACTAGTTCTGGAGTCTGATCAACTGGTCGTAGGAAAGTGTCAACTCATTCACGACCACTCCTGCAGCTTCGACTCAAACTCCAGCAATGATTTCTGGTGTCTCACGACCAGTCGTGTGCATGTCACGACCAGTCGTGGAGGCCTCATGACTGGTCATGAAGTGCCTACGACCAATCGTAGAACGGTTTTATCTGATCGCGCTTAAATTTTCAAAATGCAGTTCATCCTACGATCAGTCGCGGTGGCCACACAACCAGTCGTAGACGTGGTTTCTGCATCTATAAATAGAACACGAATTTCAGAGTTTTATATTGAATTAAAGTAAAATCAAGGCGTCACTCTGAGAGATAAGTTTGTGTTATTATTAAGCTACATTGTGCTTATTTAAAATTCACTTTTGTTAGCTTTGTCAATTTGATTTTATTTTAATATTCCATTCTGATTTGAAAAGAGGAATTATTGTATTCATTCATCTACCTTGCCAGGGTAGAAGGCTCATCGTATCTCTTTCTAATCCTGATGGATCCTGGTCTTCTGCTCGGCTAAGCAGTGAGTCTGTTGGCAGTCGCCCAGGATTAAGAATTGGGTCAAGCCGCGAATGCTTCGCAGTGGTATATTTTAGTAAATCCGTAGACCGATCGGTCTAAAAACTTAGGGAATGCCCATCATTGAAAGGATCAAATGTCCTATTTCTCGGGTTGCCCATTGGTCTTAGTCTAAGAGAGTCCGCGATATTATCTATGTCCAAGGAAAGGGTGAATCAAATCTTACTAGATTATCCTAAAACATTTTCATAGTAGAACTTACTAGGGCTTCTATAATGTGCGTATTTAACGAGCACCATTTCGATCCTGGGCCAAAGGGGTAGGGTCCACCACGCTTTCGCTGTGCCACCCAGATCAAAGAGATGCAATAGGTGACCTAACTAGATTGGGCTCATAATGTTCTACCCCCCTTAAAAATTTATTTTCACCCTCAAGGCTCAAGATTTATATCCTGCTCCGTATATCGGAACAAGGTGTAATTTAGGACCTACCCTTGACATGAAATGGGATGCGGTCTCCCACTACATTGGTCTTCTTTTCATCGATGATGTGTATTATGGTATTGATACCTATGGTTATCGAAAGGAGCTAAAATGATGGGTAATGTGGTTGATTTCAGGAGCAGGTGTGAGTTTGAGGGCAGACGCCTAAGTCTACCAAAGGAGGACTATCATCACGGTCCCGACCTACCTTATTTACTCATGTCAAGCCTAACAGGCAGGCTATCTTTCTACATTCATATGCACCATATGTATGCCAACATGGCATGTGATTTGGGACCTAATTCCTAACTGTCTGTTGCTCACTTGGAAAATTCCTTAGGCCTAAAAGGAAAAATCTCTATTCGCTATATATTCTTACACTTCTCAAAGATGAAGTTATAAACTTTTGGTTGTAAGTGGTCGAGCCAACGCGGAAGGAAAGTTGTATAGTGGGTCAGAATCGGATACATGGACCTTCTGCCTCGCGAAGACAGAAAATTGTCGTATCAGTTCTGAATCCTAGTTGATCCCGACCTTCTGCTTGATCAGAGTATAGAGTTCATTGGTAACTACCAGGATTGAGAATTCAATTCAAACCGCGAATACCTCGCTGATATATATCGTTTCTCTACTCCGTGTTACCAGTTGTAATAAGTCCTCGAGAAGGCAATTCTAAGGGATGCATTGATTTGATCTAACATTAAATCCAAAGGATATATAAGTTTCCTCTAAGTGTGACTAGTTTCTACGTCAAACCACTTTCCTAGGAGTTATCAAAGAAGCCTATGAGTATAAAGGGGATTCAACGAAAGAACAGGGTCTCGCTCCAACCTAACCAAGCCAACTAACGAAATTCATCTTTCAATTATCTTAGCATAATGAATCTTTTACATTCCTTAGTCTAACCAGTAGCCTAGTCGCAACGTATAAGTAGTGGTAATTCCACTAGTTGTGATCCAAAGTTTATGCTTCTATACACGAGGATTTCACATCGTTTCGAATACAGGAAGGGTTTTATCACTTAGGGTCGAAGTTGTCTAATTGGAACTGAGTTGTCTGTACTTGACGCTCGAGCATTCCACATGTGCTCATCCCAACTAAGAGGGTCCTAAGGTTCACATTATAAATTTGTTGGATTTCCTACACAGTCAGGCCTGTCGAAATCTAGGATTACCATTCTAGGTCCAAAACTCTAGGGCCTATTGTCTTAAATGGGACTGCATTGCTAATCTCACTTCGGGATTGGGAATGACATGTTTGGTAGGAGGGTGGGTGGGGATTAAAATTAATGGTATAAGCTGTGGAAAATAAGCCTTGTGTTGGAAGGTGTGAGATGGAATTTCCAAATCCCATGATGATGAATTCTTAAGTGTAATTGGAAGGAAATCTCGGAACATACTTTTCATTGCATACATTCCAAACATAGTATCGGAAACCATGGGATACACCCAATCTAGGGACCATACCTTACACATACATTTATTATTACTTTTACGATTCCATCCACCCTAAACTCACCTAATGCGGTTGGCCGAACGACCCTAAATATTCCAACATTCGGAGGTTGTGAAGAAGACGGTGAAAATGGAGAAAAAGGCTATTTTCAACTCGAATACAGCCATGGGAAGTGAAGGAAAAGAGAGAGAGGAGGGGCTGGCGTTTTGGGTTCTCCTCAGATGTGAGCCTCAACAGAGGTTGCAAAGGCCCAACTGATAGGGTCTAAAGAAGGAAAGTGAAGAAAATGGATGGGTTAGAGAGCTTACACGGTTTTAAGCTTCAAGTGAGGGGGTGTGAGAGCTCAAGTGTGAGAGAATGAAGGGAGTAGGGAGGTGGGGGCTGCTATGAACGAAGGACGTGGATGGGTTGTGGTCGAAAATGGTAGGTTAGGTGAATGGAGTGGCGATTTGAGAGAGAAAACAGCAATGAGGAAGAAAAAAAGAGAGCTTGGGGGTGGGATTTGTGAAGGAGGTAGGCCTTTGGGAGATTTTCAGTGGACGGCCCACATATCAGGGGGGTCCTAAGACCCCCAAACTTGATTGGCCCGAGCTACGGGCCTGGCCCAGCAAAGAAACCGGCGAGGCCTCGCCGACCGACTTTGTGGTTTTCAAAGGGGGGCCCCATGGACATGTTCCTCCAGTCCCCTAGGCCCCAAAAAACACTAGGTCCCACCCTGGCTACCCCTGGATTAGCGTGGGTAGGCCCCCGACTCCGATTCGCTTCATTTCGGGTAGTTTCGGAACAATCAGACGTATATTGCAATCCGGAATGAGTTATCTGACGTAAAATATATGAATTTGGGGTAGAACGAGCTAATGAAGCCAACCAAATTTTCTACGCCAGGTTACGCAACCCAGAATTGTGGAAAAACCCTCCGATTGACGGTCATTTCCCTGTTTCAATTTCGTTTTACTAAAAATAGTAGTTTTAGTTTGATTACTCTTCATCTGTTGGGCTTTAGGGGTTACGCTCATTGTGAAAAGAGCCTAGAATAATTAGGAGGATGGTTTGGTGAAGCTAAATAGGACACTTACATTTTTTTTGGCCGAAAACCTTGCGCACTAGTAGACATCACGACCTTATAGTAAGTCGCGAATCCTAGGAGTTTTAATTGTAGTTTGTTTCTGATTTCTTTCCCATTAATTGGTATCCCTATTTAAAGGGTTGTGAACTCGTTGTTAGTCATTCATTAATCAATTTCGAATTTATTAGAATTTAATTCTATTTTCTTCTTTCTTTCCTCGTAGACTCAAGAAGTCTCTGTAAGGAGTCCAGTGAAGCTCCAGGGATTCGGAGTAGTTATTCTCATCACGTTTATCCCATATTCTACCGATTTTCAACGGTTGGAATGAGGTGGATTGTGATCTAGAGATGTTGTTTGACGGTCTAGAAGTGTTCCAGGATCATTTCATGCAATCATCGAGGCCTATGGGTCCAATCTCTACGGTTGATCTCAACCAATTGTGTTATTTACCGAAATTAAAGAACCTAAGTCTGTTTCTACATTCCGTCGCTCCCTCCTAAGTCAGAGTGCGTCAGTGTGCGTCGTGTGACCATAACCCAGGTCCGGTTTAATCCAAATCATGCTCTGATACCAACTGTAACATCCCGAAAATCGGGGGTCGAGCATAAACTCAACACCCGAGTTCCAGAACATCACTTATGCAACATAGATAATGATGATTAAAGGTTGTCTGCATTAGTGTATTGAACATGAGTGAGATTAAGCCAAAACAGCATATCATACTCCAGAGATAGTTAAATTGCAAGCGGAAGACTGTGATAGATATGTAAAATATATAATATATAAAAACTGTGGTAAGTCTTCAGAGTGTGATAACATTACCAGGTTAATAAATTTCAATTACATTTCTAAAATATACCAAATGTGTAAGTGTAATGTCTTCTATCCCAAGTACCATAGCCCCGTCAATACAATAACAGGTCTTCATAAACCTATCAGAGAGCTACAAGTAGGAGAACTCCTCCTCTATCTCATAGTAGTCCGGCTTTGCTTCATAAGCATCGCCATCACCTAAAACTCAACAAATCTGGTTGGTGTGCACAACACCGCCCCATAACGTGGGAGTGAGTGATCAACTCAGTGGAACAGTAAAGCATAGGTTAACATGTTATCAATTCAGTCAAGCAGTAATGATAAAGCAGTAAAATCAAACACTCCTAACTACTCTTATTAATGTAAGTATGAATGCAGTCATGATGTATGCCCTCACCACACCCTCCCTCGTGCGACACCATCTCACGTTCGCGGCATGCTTTCATCCCTCAGTGTTCCACATCTTCCAGACACATGCAATGCATGATGAGCATGATTACTGAGTTATTATTAGTTCATTTCAAACAGCAGGATTAGGAAACTAAGGTACCTCCCTTGTATCATTCCCAAACACGATCCATTCTAGGGTCGTCAGTCTAGTTAATCTCATACGATGGTGTGTTTTCTAGGTCACTGTAAAGGCTGTCGGGGCTGTTACGCACAAAGGTTACACCACTCCCCCATCACCTCTTTAACGATTCATCACTATACAGAAACAGGCCTAGTTTCATACTCTATACACTGCGGCAAAACTCGTCGCCTCATCGCAATTCAGAGTATGCTCAAGGTCACTACAAAGGGCTACCAGGGTTGTTACGCACAAAAGTTACACCGCTCCTCCATCACCTTATCAATGTAGGCCGACAACACGAATATAGTGTCCCATACCACCATAGTTGGCTCACGAGTCTGGTTGCTCACTGGTCACTACGGGGAAGCACGTGGCCCCAACGTAGGCCGACAGCTCGACCACGGTGTCCCATACCACCATGCCCGACTCATGAGTCTTAGCGGATCGAGGTACCATGGTTAAAAGGGATTTCACTGGTAAGTTTGGTACCCTAGGTTCAAGCAGTAGCGTCCAAACATGGTGAACATACATTAGATAGATCGGGTTACTTGACGAGCTCGGCTAGCTCGAGCGCACAACAAGTTGAACGACATGAAGTGCATAAGTACTTCGCGTGGCCAACTACTATCGCCAACCGAAGTACGACTTGAGTTCGTCGAACACATCTCACATAGCAATTGAATCACAGCCACGAATTCAATTCTGGTACCGATTGTCTGGACTATAATCATATCCCCAAACACAATCAATTGCATATAGATAAAGCAGTAGTGGATCGAGATTCAACTCATATAATCAAGGTCTGGTATTATCCGTTTAGGGCTGCCAAGGCTGTTGCACACACTCGTTGCTCCACTCCCCCATCACCCATGACGGATCATACAACGTAAATATGAATTTAAACATATGCATTACATAGATAAAATCATAAAGGCAATTGAGCATGTTATGAAGCACAACACAAGCATGAGTTTGTACATATTCAATTCCTAATCACACAACTATCCAAGGAAAATATACACATAGTTAAAAGAAGTTGAGAATCATATCTCAATACCCTTATACATTACAATTTGCTAACTACTACTCATTCAAACATTTCAACAAATACTTTAAATACATACATCAACATACATGACATATGTTGATCACATAGGCATTAGGCCAAATCCTTTCACTAGGAGGTTGCCCCAATCATAACACGCGTACACCCACGACGGATAGTCATGGAAGGTAGGAATCTAAGTTCCATATTCATTTGAACATTTTCACAAACACTTGGGCTACCCATTTCAACATATATAACGTATAGTAGTCGTGGCGTGATTCAGGGCAAATCCTTTCGTCAAAGGGGTATTGCTAATACAACAATCATATATCCATGACAATTAGTCATGGCGAGCACGAATGAGAATTCTATACCCATTCAGTCATTTTCACAAACACTTAGAATACACTATTACCACATACATGGTGTATGTTAAAAAAAACATGTATTAGGGCTATCCTTTCACCAAGTAAGTATTTTGTCCATGTATAATATATTCATACAGCAAATAATCATGGCAACTACATCTCCAAAATTTATACGTATACGATACTTTCTAGAATACACAATTTCAACATACATAGTGTATATAAGCAAAACATGTATAAGGCGAGTCCTTTCGCGAAACAAGTAATTTATCCACATATAATATATTCATACAATAATTAATCATGTCAAACACATTTCTAAAATTTATACGTATACGGTACTTTCTACAAATACCTAGAGTATGTAGAATTCCATATTTATCATCTTTAATCGAAACGGAAAACAGACAACACTTTGTACATGTGCAATTGCATGCAGATCATGAATCTATCATTATCTAACATTAAAAGCATTGAAAACCATAACCTATACACCTAAAGTCCGCACCTTTTGTCGTAGAATCGTAACGGATCCGATAGGTTTGCTAAGCTTTCGTATACGGCTGTTTGGTAACCTATAGATCGAAATAGGTTAGCTATTTCATAACCTACAACTATCAAAACTCCAAAACAGATTAGGGTAGGGTTTCTTACCTAGAAACGGAGCTGGAATCGCTGGAAAAACGATTAGAACGGAGTAGTGGAGCATGGATAGCAGCAGGGAAGAACATCAGGGAGATCCTCCCACAACTCCCACATTTTCTCTCTCTCAAATCTCAAATTCGTATGGCTGTGAGAGAGAGGGTTCAAAGGTCCTTATATAGCCTAAAAAGTCTCCAAATTAGACTTCAAGTTAAGGTATACTTAGGTTATAATCAAAGCGGACCTTTTCCAGCTCAACGGAGGACTTCTGGCGGGCCTCCTTGAGCCAAAGGTCGGACTTAAGCTCACCGACACCGGATCTAGGTGGAGTTAAGTTTTCATTTTGGTCGGGATTCCAGATCACGCGTGGCGGACCAGTTTCAGTTCAACAGTCAACGGATCTCGATCGAAGATTCCGAGTACATGTAAATGTGTATGAAATTTCTTCTGATCCGAGGGTGTAATTTGGTCTGATTCTGATGGTCTGGTTACTTAAAATTAATCCGCAAGCAACACGTGCCAGATTACTATTCAAGATATTTTATTTTGAATTAATTTCACATTTCTCACACTCTTCACTCCGAGCTCAAGCGAATAGCGCTGGGACACTATCTGGATTTTATTTTCGTGATGGTTGTTAAGCCCAGCAAGGCGGTCCTAATTCTTTAACTTCGTGTTAATCGGACTTCTGACGTACGGTCCAGATCTGATACGGAGTTTCGATATGCTCCCGAGAGCAGCCGGGTAATGAGATTGATCCTAGATTTTAGGGTAACCTAGTTTCAATAATTCTACAAGTTTTGGGTCTTACAGATCGTATTTAAAGTGATTGGTGCTAATTTCACAGGCACTCTAGTTTAACACTAGCTAAATCTCTCCTAATTTCTAAAGGATTTTGTCCTGTAAGATTTCTGTCTGAGGTGGTACTTAGTCCTTTGTAGTTTGTATATAAAGTGATCCAAGTTATACTACTTAGCTAGTTTAAGATAGTGTCTAGGGTGAAAGTACTTTGAAAAATTGAAAGATCAAGGTGGTGAAGGGTGGGATTTGTGAAGAAAATGGTTTGAAAAGGGATTTGAGGCTTTAATTGAATGTTTGAGAAGTTAAACCAATGTTAGGATTGACCCATTGCCTAAGGACGTCTAATTCCAGGTTGGAAAAAATCCGGGCTGTTACAGTAAGCCCATTTGAAGACACAATTGTGAAGGTTTTAGGTGAACCTGTGAAACCTATTTTCATAGTGAACGCTGATATCCCCTGTGTGAGGATATTAGGAGTGGAGTAGCAAGCTGTGTGGCTGTTGTTTAACAGCTGGTGTACACACAGGCGAACCATTATAATTCTTTGTCTTGTGGTTTGAATGTTTGTTTAATTTTTATATCTTTTATCATTCAAGTTTGTGGGATGTATTTGTGGATGTGAATTCTGTAATCTTTTACATTTCAAGCTTTGTGGGGAATGTTGTAATAATTTAGTTTTCATTTCCTTGTTATTTATCCATTTATTCCTCTGTATCAAGTTTGAGTTTTTGATGCAAAGACCTTTCTAGGAATCAGGTTGTCCTACCATAAACCTTGGTTTTTGGTGTAAGGTTATCTTTAGAACAACATTTATATCAATCTCTTAATACTCATACATTTGAGGTTGCTTTACTTTTCAGTATTGTGAATTGATTATAGTGTTATCTTTTTATTTGTTTAGAAGGCTATCTGATTGTTTATATTCCGTTGTTAAAATTTTAATTTGGCATAGTCTTATTCACCCTCCCCCCTTTAGGACTCATAGCTAGGCCTTTTCAAGTGCTATCAGAGCCTAATAGCTCGTTCTAATTGTTATATTTCTGGATTTATTTCCTGAGCTAATCGATCTAAGTTATTTATAAGATGTCAAATTTTGATAGCCTTTCAGTCACTAGGCCTCCACCATTTGATGGCTCCAATTATGCTTATTGGAAGGCCAGGATGAGGATTGTACTTAAATCCATGGATGAGAGCATGTGGCAAGCCATAGTGACTGAATGGATCCCTCCTACCACTAAAGTGACTGGTATCGATGAATCAAAATCAATGAAAGTCTCACCTTATTTTACCTGGACCACACTTTAGGAAAGTGAGAGTAGTGTCAATGCAAAAGCACTAAATGCAATCACTTGCGTACTATCACCAGATGAGTTCAAAAGAATTATATCCTGTGATACTGCAAAGCAAGCTTGGGATATTTTAGAAATGACACACGAGGGTACATCAATTGTCAAGAAATCTAAAGTCCAAATCCTCACAACCAAATTTGAGAAAATACATATGGAAGAAAATGAAATGTTCATGGACTTTTATACAAGACTAAATGACATTGTGAACTCTATGTGTGGTCTTGGCGATAAAATCCCATAAAGTAAAGTGTGTGCAAAGATACTATGGTCACTACCTGAACAGTTCAACTCAAAGGTAACTGCGATCCAGGAACTTCGTGATATGGACAATATGAGGGTAGAAGAATTATTTGGGTCTTTACAAACCTACGAGTTAAATCTTAAAGCTCCTAAAGGTAAATCTATTATGCTTAATTCTTCTAAATGTATTTCTCAAGATAATTCTGATTTTGATAATTCTGAAGATGATATAGCTCTCTTAGCGAAAAAGTTTTACAAGATTTTCAAAACTAAAAAGAGGGTTGACTTTCAAAAATCAAATGATAAGAAAAGATCTAAATCTAAATCTAAATCTAAAACTTGAAAATCTTTAAAAGATAGTCAATGTTACGACTGCCAAGAATATGGGCATTTAGCAAACAAGTGTCTTAAAAAGGATAAACTGTAACACTCCGATTCCTGAAACCCAAGTACATTACTCCTTTTCCAAAAACCCGAGCGTTAACCTCTGAAAACCCCCAAATTCCACGTACATTTTTTTCTCTTATTATCAGAGTTAATAATATTACGGGATGGAGATAAACTAGATATTAGAGTGAGTCCAAATATACAAAACCAATGTTTCAAGTGGTTACCCAAAAACTTATACAAATCAACGTCTTAACTTATTACAAAATGTAACAGTACAAATTAAAATAAAATGAAATCAGGAAAGAGAGTCACAAGGTCCTCTAGCTCCTCCTAATCCACATGAACACCAGTATGTGCGTCATCTATGTCTCCTGCACACTGAATGTGGTTCGATAGTGTCAATGGGTATCCAGTGAGGTATACCCCTTAAGATTTATCATAACATCGAGATAATTAAGCATAGTTAATAAAAGCAGTGTATAACAATCATTACACAATGATTATCATGAAAATCAGATAAGGTTCATCAAATACATATTCATTAAATAAATTACACAAAGATGATCTTGTTTAAATGCGTGGATGCATGCACATGCTCACAGACCTGGAGATGCACATCCAGCTGGTAAAAAGTCGCCCAAGGAGAACTAGTCGCCCGGAAAAGACAATGATATATAGATCGCCCAAGGAAGACTAGTCACCTGAAAAAGTACACAAAGGTACGCCCAAGGAGAACTAACCACCCAGAAAAGACCGTAATAATACATGGATCCCCCAAGGAGGATTAGTCACTCGAAAAAATACGCAAAGGTACGCCCAAGGAGAACTAACCACCCGGAAAAGACCGTAATAATACATAGATCGCCCAAGGAGGATTAGCCACCAGGAAAAATACGTAAAGGTACGCCCAAAGAGAACTAACCACCCAGAAAAAACCATAATATATGTCATGAAAATGCATGATTAGCCCAACCATTATTATTCAAATTTTAAACAATCACTTTAAGAAAGCTTAAAGGTCACTATGGTGGATTTGTCACCCATCACAGGCCGACGGCTCAGGCATAGTGTCTCATTCTACCATCCCTGGCTCATGAGACTAATAAATATGATGTTTTAAGGATAACCCCTCCAACTAGTGGCCAATTGTAGTCCAACAAGTGGAACTTACCAGTACAAGGTTGTATAAAATAATCCATTAAAGCCGCAAAGGGCAAGTATTCCACCAAAACCGCGAGGGTCGTGATTAAAAAGGGATTATTCCCCAAAAGCCATGTAGGTACAAATGATACACAATGTGGTAAGTCCACGATAAGGAAATTCTGTTTAATTTATTTGACAGAAAGGCCACTAGTTCAAGGACTTCCACAACATCATAAAATAACCGCAACTGACAAAACAAGTCAAGCACATTGTCAAAGTAATTACACATGTAAAGAGGAATATTTGAGACCTATCGCATGTTCATAATTGAATATAAATCTAAGCGCCAGTCATTATAAAGAATTACTAAATTAGAAACTAGCATTTATCAACACTTTCACTGAGTATTATTTTAGGCAAGAGATTAAATAAGCAAGCTATGCCGACTATCAAGATGTAGAAAAGCTTGAAGGGTGATCCTCACCTCAAATGAACATTCCTCTTGATTTGATCCTTCTTATAAGGTGAGTTTATGAGTTCCTAAATCAAAGCAATGAGAATTAATTACTGTCTTAGTACATGTATGGACAATGTGTGATTGGAGATTGCCTTTACTTATTTGATTTGAAATCGATTGAAGGTAAGCATCCTTCAAGGATCACAGTTGTAAACAACCTTAAATAAGATGCTACCAGATTCCAGCGAGTCACGACTGAGTTGACTCGGTTGGACGTCTCAAATCTAGGAAAACCATTTGTTGCAGTAATCGATTACTGGGTTTCCAAATCTGTGGTGATATTTCAGATTTCTAATAAATGTCAAGCTAGAATTAAATTAGATTCAACCCACTTAAGAGACCGAGTGAGTCAACTCATGACCGAGTTGAGAAGGAATTTTAAATGTAGGCAGAAATGTTGGGTCTCATACCTAGTTATTGTTTGATCTAGTCGATGGCGTGGAGTAGGTTCGAACAAATATTACTAAATCGAAACAGCAATACAGAGTTTGCCCAGGTCAGAAAACTAAGGACGTAACAACGACTCAGTCACTAACTCGGTCAGATTAACGATCTGTTACCTGAAATCGTCTACTGATTGAGACTGTTCCATGGCCGATTGGGTCCTTTCGATCTACGACAGACAAACGTTGCTGGACTTAACGAATCGAGCAGGAATGGTCAGGATCTGTGGCGAGTCTGGTCAGTTTTCTAGGTGGCCGAGTCGATGTGGAATCGCTGGGTCTGCAACGGAGTTGAATCGATCTAGAGATCGGGCTTCTGCTGGGGTAGACGGTGCTTTCTCCCTCCCCCTTTCTCTCTCTTTTTTCTTCTTAGCAAATGGACGGCCAGATCTGATTCTGACCCGACTCCCGTTGGGACTGAGTTGGGTCGCAGCCGGAACTCGTTCCAGCGGCTGGCTCCCTCTCTCCTTCTTTCTCTAGATTCCCTTCCTCTCTCTCGTCTTCCTCTTCTTTTTCTCCTCCTTAGCTTTCTCTCCGTCTTCTCCCTTCTGCACTTCATGTCCAGCAACTAGACTGAGCACGACCCGCCTCGACTCGAATCGAGTCGACTCAGTCTCGTGCGACATTATAGACGGCTACTTTTCTCTTTCTCTTTCTCTTTCTATTTTCGGAAAGGATGCCCTAAAAAGCAGCCTTTTATAAGGCTTCTCTAATCTCCTTCTCGAATGGTCGGCCGTAACTAATCACTGGATTAGTTATGCACCAGTGGCTTTTAATCGTGGGAGTTTGCAATAGTATACTCAGATTATGTTTGTATGGCTGAGATCGGACGGTGTGGATGAACTTCTGGGACCATGGGCTACACGATGAAGGTCTCAGATCTGTGAATGGGATCCACCCAATGAAGATGGGTTTTTCAGCTTAATAAAGAAGATGGTCCAAGCACCAATGGTAGATCTTTGTTTAATGGCTAAACTGGCGGTCTACTGCACATGAACGATTTTGATTGGGGTACTTAACAACATGGGACCCATATTTTGGATGGACGAAACTTGGTGGTTTCTGAGTTTTTCTCGTCTACAAGCGGTTTTCTCGCAACTAGGAGATCTCGTGCGAGATCTCCAAACCGTTGCGAGTGTGGCTATAGAGATAGCACTAGGTTTAAGGGTCGGGATGCAATTGAGAGGTTTCTAGAAGGAAAACGATCGGCTGAGATCGTGCCAGCACACAACTACTTGCAATAAGGCGAGATTCCTTCTGTCGCTCTACATGCCCTAAAGAAAGCTATTTCGTGGTTGCGTGGAGGGCTGAGATTGATGGTAATAGAAGGCTGGGATTAAGAAAAATCTGCATCCGGTTAAACAGCCTGGCAGCTGTGTTTCCATTTTCAGAAATGAACGTGCTCACAACTGAGCTTGCGCTGAATCATGTGTGCACACGGGTGCATAGAGACGGGTGTGAAGAGTTGGGTTTTGGTCTGTTTCGAGAGCCTGTCAAGATGAACGGTTCAGATTATCCATATGATCTCGTATAGTGGCCCGAAATCAGAACTCCAAATGGCACTTTTCAAACACCGTTACTGGCGAGAAAAATGGAGAGAAATTTCCTCTTTTTTTTTTGTTTTATCGGGCCAGTGCCCATTTGACCGGGTCGTTTGAACCTGTGTGCTGCGGGCAGACAAGTTCTTGGTGCACATGCACCATGATTGTGGGTTCCACATAGATGTACTTGGCAAATCTACTCCGTCCATTTCATTTGGAAGACCATGATATGGCAAGGGATTTAAAAATGAGGGAGATCCAAAGCTTAAGTGGGCCATACCAATCGATCTTTAGGTTTTACATTGCAATTTCTATCAATCTGATGGTTAGATCATCTCTAATCTTATCTCCTGGGTTCCTTAGTAAATTCTAGAGAGATTTTAATGGTTTTCTTTTATATTAATCATATAGTGTTTGATTAAGTGATGGATTCTTAATTTGAGTGTTACGGTCCATTGAATGACAGATTGGACGAATTGGATTCTGATTTTTAAGGTCAGGGCTGCCATAGTCTATATTGAACATTCTCAATGGTTTCTGGGGTTGTCAATCGCAACTTAAAGATTGATTTTTTACAATCTGATGGTTGGGTTAGGGAAATCAAGTGTTAGACCAGTTGACCTAATGCCTCTCTGAGGAGTCCTAGTGCATATGTACGGT
Source organism: Magnolia officinalis (assembly GCA_021015155.1). Taxonomy (NCBI): domain Eukaryota; kingdom Viridiplantae; phylum Streptophyta; class Magnoliopsida; order Magnoliales; family Magnoliaceae; genus Magnolia; species Magnolia officinalis. The sequence continues at coordinate 37,707,943 of JAJHSJ010000011.1, forward strand.
CTACCTTAAGATTGAAGGGTGAGTTTAGTGATCTAGGAAATGGTGTTGGTAATGAATGGCTTGATTTGTCTCTAACGTGGTTTAATGAATTGATAAAGATTTCTCTTCTCGGTCTGATCAGACTAGAATGTAGGTGATCATTCCATTACTTTAGATTTGTGTTAATGCCAAGTTAGGTTCCACGGTAACACCCGAGTACGAAAAAGTACAAGGTGTTACAATCTACCCCCCTTAAAAGGAATTTTGTCCTCAAAATTCGGTGCTTCGAATATGGTTAGGGACAATGACAACGTAATTTGTTGTGATTCTAAGAATCCATTATTTTCTTATAAAGGTTGTTTATGTGTAAAACACATATCACTATCTATCAGAACTGGGGTCGCTACACATACCTAAAAAGAAAGGAATGTTGGCTACTTGGGATGAATCTTCTGGCACTGAAGCCTCTTCTGAATTAGAAGATTCTGAAACTGAGTCGGGCAATGAAGTCAAAGCTCTTATGACTCTAGCCAAGTTCACTTTTTCAGATAATGATGATTCTACTAGTGAAGAAAATCTGAATAGTAATCATAAAAATGAAGAAAATCTTCAAGATGCTTATAATGCCCTATACAAGGAAAGTTGTAAGATTGCGGTAAAACTAAAGCTTCAAAAAAGAAAGGTTTTCAAAGCTTAAAGAAAATTTTGATTCTCTTATTTTAGAAAAATCCCATATTTCAGATTATTTTGAAAAACGCAAATGCAATTTAGAATTCAAAACCACCCTGATTCAAAATCTGAAATCTGAAAATAAAAAACTTAAACTTGAAGTCTCTTCACTTTTGAGTTTAAAGGATACATGGAGGTATGCCCAAGGTGATCCAAAATTAGAAAAACTTTTATCTGGATCAAGAAAATGTGACAACCGATCTGGTTTAGGCTACGATAAAAATGTTCCTTCTAAACAGAAGAATACTTCTCCTAAGTTTGTAAAAGAAGAGTCCTCAACCTCAAGAGAGAAAAGTACTAATCAAAAGTTGTCTAAAAATGCTAAAACTTTTCAATCTTTCAAAACTAAAAGTAACCATATTAACTATAATAATCAGAACCGAAACACTTTAGCTGAGAAAATAGTTGATCTACTTAAGGAGCTCTTAAAATCTAACTCAGTAGGTCATTCTTACACAAAACTACAAACATAAGAAGACAAACTATACTCCTAAACCCAAAACAGTTATGAAATGGGTTCCTAAGGTTACTTGCTTGGTTGCTCACACGACTTTTAAAGCTTCAAGCCATTTAAAGTGGTACCTAGACAGTGGATGCTCCAGGCACATGACTGGTGTGAAAGGTGTAACGCCCTAAATTCGGGGGTCGAGAATGAACTCAACACCCGAGGTTCCAACGCATCACTTATGCAACATACACGATGCCGGTTAAATGTTGTCTGAGTTAGCACAATAAACATGAATGAGATTAAACCAAAACAGTAAATCATACTCCAGTTCAATTGCATTTAAAAAACAGCGGAAGACTGAATTTTTCATTCAAGTATGTAAAGTAACAAAATTTTCTGAACTCCAGAGTATGAGTACTAGCTGAGCACCAATATACATGTAATGTTTGTAAATCAAAAATCCAAAATACATCCTCAAAAGAGGCCCCGAGAGTCCCGCGATGCAGCCGGCCTAGGCGTAGCCGTCAGAATACTGCATGAAAGAGAACTCCTCCTGGTCCTCATCAACGTCGGGCTCTGGCTCCTGAACCAAGGCGCCCTCTAACCCTGCAACAGAGTCTGGTTGGTGTGTACAACACCGTCCCGTAACGTGGGAGTGAGTAGCTAACTCAGTGGAACAATAATGCATAAGTTAACATGTTATCAAATCAACCAAGCAGTAATGATAAAGCAGTACAAATCAAGCATTTCTAACTACTCTTGTTAAATGCAAAAATGATATGACATGATGCTGTATGCCCTTGCCAAACCACCCTCAAGCGACATCATCTTACGTTCGCGAATGCTTAACTCCCTCAGTGCGCCACATCTACAAAGCACATGCGGTGCGATGATGCTCGTGATTGCCAAGTTATTATTAGTCCATTTCAATCAGCAGTATTGGGAAACTAAGGTACCTCCCTTGTATCATTCCAAACATGATCCATCCTAGGGTCGTCAATCCTAGTTATTCTCATACGATGTTATGGTTTGAGAAGCTTAGTGATGGCATCGCAAAGGGTTCGTCACCCGTCAGCGCGGATACAGATCTCATCTCACCGTATGCGGCTCAATTGCTGGCCGTCAGCTCGAGTACAGGTCTCACCGTACTCGGCTCAATCACTAGCCGTCAGCTCAAGTACAGGTCTCACCATACTCGCTCAACTCACACTCTAGTTGCTGTGAAAGGCTCGTGGCCAATCACAGATACTTAGAGTACACTCGATGATACCACGGAGGACTCGTCGCCCGTCAGCACGAGCACAGATCTCACCGTACTCGGCTCTCGCCGAAGTATCGACAGCTCGAATACAGTGTCCCATACCACCGTATTCGGCTCACGAGATAGTTGCGCAATGGTCACTACGGGGAGGCACATGGCCCCAGCATAGCCGAAAGCTCGACCACGGTGTCCCATACCACCATGCCCGGCTCATGCGTCTTAGTGGATCTAGGTACCATGGTTAAACAGGAATCACCACTGGTAAGTTTGGTACCCTAGGTTCAAGCAGTAGCGACCAAACAGGGTGAACACACAACTACACTTCGGTTTCATTGGCGAGCCTGACTAGCTCGAGCGCACCACAAGTTGAGCGATATGGAGCGCAAAGCACTCCGCGTGGCCAACCACTATCGCCAACCGAAGTACGACTCGGGTTCGCCGGACCCGTCCTTTGTGGCGACATGAATCTCAGCCACAATCACAAGTCTGGTACCGAGTGTTTGGACTATAAACATAGTCCCAAACTCAAACATTTTCATCATCGCTAGCATGTGAAGTAAAGCATGGTAAACAAGCAATACAAGCATGTTAGTCGGCATGTTATAAAGCATAAAGTAAGACATGAAGTAAAGCATGTTACAAAGCATGTTGAGAAGCATGTTATAAAGCATATTGTAATGCATGTAATAAAGCACTATCCCCATAGGGATAGAATTGTGTGTGCAATACAATTAAGTGGTTGCGGTGAACCACCGCATGGAGGGGGTCCTACATGTCTCTAAGGGAGTTGGAGAACCCATATCAGCGCCTATCTAGGCACTAGTACATACACATGTACACATACATGCACTTATACAAACGCTTAGAATACACGTTTCCAACATACGTGACGTATGTTAGGCAAGTCCGTGATTGGGCTGTCCCTAAGCCTCGAGAGTATTTTTTTCCCGTGTATATCATAGTCATACGGCAAATAATCATCACAATTATATTTCCAAAATCCGCACGTATGCGGGATTTCCGGAATACACAATTTCAACATACATGACATTTACACATGAACATGTATATACGCGATCTCTTTCGCCAAACTAGTATTTTATCCACACATGATATAATCAAACATTAAATAAACATGTCAAACATTTTCTCAACAAAAATACGTATACGGTATTTCTACGTATATCAAGAGTATGTAAAATTCCATATTCTTTATCGCTAATCGAAACAGGAAACGGAAAGCACTTTGTACATGTGCATTTGCATGCAGATCATGAATCTATCATTATCTGACATTGAAAGCGTTGAAAACCGTAACTTATACGCTTAAAGTCCTCACCTCATCAGCCCTTGGAATTCCAACGAATCAGCAAGAGGGTTGGTGCTTCCGTATACGGGAGTTTCTTAGCCTAAAGAGCGCATTCGATTAGTCTTTCCTTAACCTATCACTAATCAGGCTCAAATCAGACCTAGGGTTAGGGTTTCTTACCTTCAAATGGGGTGGAAACCGCCGGGAAATCTCTTGGAATAGAGCGGTGTAGGCCGTGGAGAAGTGGAAGCAGCAGGAGGAAGAATCGGCCTCGATCTCCACAAGTTTCTCTCTCTTTTCTCTCTTTCTCTCTTAGGGTTTGAACCCAAATTCGTATGGCTGTGAGAGGGGCTGTTCTAAGCCCCTTTTATAGCCTAAAACATAACCAAAATAGACTTAGGTTCAAGGGTGGCTGCATACTTAGGCAGTTCGCCACTTTCCAAGCTCAAAAGGGGTGTTCTGGTAGCCCTCTTTGAGCCAAACGTCAGACTTAAGCTCACCTCTGGGATCTACGGGGTTACGTTTTTGGCTCGATCTACGTCCCTGATCGTCGTGCGTCGACGAACGACCACTTTCACAACGGTCCGTGAGCCACGATCAGAATTTCTGAGTACATGTAAATGTTCCTGAAATTTTTCTTAATCCGAGGGTGTAATTGGTCTGATTCCGACGGTCAGGTTTCTTAATACTGACGCGCAACCGAAAGGTGCCAGATCACTATTCCAGATATTTTCTCTTGGATGGAAATAGTGTTTTTCACACTCCCTCGCTCCGGAGTGAAAATAATGGCCGTGGGACATCGGAATCATCTGATTTTTGAGATGATTGTCAAGCCCAGTGGGGCGGTCCTGGTTCCTTAGCTTCGTGTTAATCAGACTCCCGATGTGCGATCTAGACCTCATACGAAGTTTCGTTTCAGTCCCGAGAGCAGACGGGTAATGAGTTTGGCTCTAGACTTTAGGATAACTAGAGTCACCAATTCTGCAAGTTTTGGGTCTTGCAGATCGTATTTAAAGCGATCCCAACGGATTTCATGATTTATCGAGTTTAGTACTTAGTTAACTTTGTTAATTTCTAAAGGATTTAATCCTATGTGATTTCTGGTCGAGGTGGTACTCGGCCCAATGTACAGAAATTTTCAAGTCGTTACAAAGGTCTGTTCACCACTCCTAAGACATGACTGATGGGTCAGTCACATTTGGTGTTAGTAGCAACTGTTGTACGTTGAAGGTTTAAAACATAACTTGTTAAGCATTTCTCAAATATACGATAAAAATCATAGTGTTAAATTTTCTAACTTAGGGTGTGAAATATTAAATAAAAATGTTCAGTAATATTAGCTAGTCGTAGAACTTCTGAAAACTGTTACATCGTAAGTGCTTCTAGCTCATCTAATTAATGTGTTACATGGTCCATACCGATGAAAAGAGTTATGGCATAAACGCTTGGACATGTACACTATCGCAATCTCTATAGATTGAGCAGAAGAGAACTAATAAGAGGTTACCTAAACTTAAAAAAGTAGACAAAATATGTGGCGAATGCTAGATTGGTAAACAAACTAGGAGTGTTCACAAAAAGGTGAACTCTAATGCCACATCTAACCCTCTCGAACTTCTCCACATGGATCTTGTAGGACCAACCAGGACGGAGAGTCGAGGTGGCAAAAAAAATACTGGTGATTGTGGATGATTATACCAGATTTACTTGGGTAACCTTCGTAAGAGATAAATCAGAAACCCTTGATGAAGTAAAAATGATTCTCAAACGGATCCAAACTGAAAAAGGTTCTCAAGTCAGTAAAATCCGTAGTGATCATTGATCTGAGTTCGAGAATAGTAGTTTTGAGAAATTCTGTTGCAATTAGGAATATCACTGTAACATCCTGAATTTTTGCCAACTTAGAATAAGACGTCCTTAGGCAATGGGTCGCTCCTAACACCTTATTAACCTGTCAAAACTCAATCCCAAAGTCTAAAACCGCTTTTAAACCCATTTCCTTCACAAATCCCACCCTTCATCACCTTGTTCTTTCAATTTTTCTAAGTACTTTCACCCTAGACACTATCTTAAACTAGCTAAGTATTATAACTTGGATTACTTTATATACAAACTACAAAGGCTCAGGTACCACCTCAGACAGAAATTACTCAGGACTAAATCCTTTAGAAATTGGCGAGAATTAGCTAGTGTTAAACTAGAGTACCTGTGAAATTAGCACCAATCACTTTAAATACGATCTGCAAGACTCAAAACTTGTAGAATCATTGACGCTAGGTTACCTTAAAACCTAGGATCAATCTCATTACCCAGTTGCTCTCGGGAGCACATTGAAACTCCGTATCAGATCTGGACCGCACGTCAGAAGTCCAATTAACGCGAAGTTAAGAAATTATGACCGCCTTGTTGGGCTTGACAACCATCTCGGAAATCAAATCCAGATAGTGTCCCAGCGCTATTCGCTTGAGCTCGGAGCGGGGAGTGTGAGAAATGTGAAAATAATTCTAAATTTAATTCAAAATAAATTAATCTTGCACATGTCACTTGCGGATCAATATTAAGCAACCAGACCGTCAGAATCATGCCAAATTACACTCTCGGATCAGGGATATTTCCCCAAACATATCCATGTACTCAGAATCTCCGATTGAGATCCGCTGACTGTTGAACTGAAACTGGTTCACCACGCGTGATCTGAGAACCCTACTGGAATGAAAACTTAATGGTACCTAGATCCAATGTTAGTGAGCTTAAGTCCGATCTTTGGCTTAAGGGGGCCCGCCAGAAGTGCTCCGTTGAGCTGGAATGGCTCACTTTGGATATAACCTAAGTATACCTTAACCTGAAGTCTATTTCAGTGAGGTTTTAGGCTATATAAGGACCTTAAAACCCTCTCTCATTCAGCCATACGAATTTGAGAAAAACCCTAGGAGAGAAGAGAGAAAAGAGAGAGAAAGTGTGGGAGTTGTGGGAGCATCTCCCTGCCACCTGATCCTGCCGCTCTGCAAGCTTCACCACTCCATTCTCATCATTTTTCCGGCAATTCCGGCATCATTTCTAGGTAAGAAACCCTAACCCTAAACTGATTTGGGGTTTTGATAGTTGTAGGTTATGAAATAGCTAACCTATTTCACTCTATAGGTTACCAAACTGCTGAATACTAAAGCTTAGCAAATCTATTGACTCCGTTACGATTCTACGATAAAAGGTGCGGACTTTAGGTGTATAGGTTATGGTTTTCAATGCTTTCAATGTCAGATAATAATAAATTCATGATCTACATGCAATTGCACATGTAAAAAGTGCTGTCTGTTTTCTGTTTCGATTAAATACGAAGAATATGAAATTTTGTGTATTCTAGGTATTTGTAGAAAGTACCGTATACGTATAAATTTTGAAAATGTGTTTGCCATGATTATTTGCTGTATGAACATATTATATATGTGTATAACACTTACTTGGCGAGAGGGTTCGCCCTAATACATGTTTTTGCTAATATACACTATGTATGTTAAAATAGTGTATTCTAAGTGTTTGTGAAAATGACCGAATGAGTATAGAATTCGCATTCGTGCTTGCCATGACTAATTGTCATGGATACATGATTGTTGTATAGGCGATACCCCTTTGACGAAAGGATTTGCCCTAAATCACACCACGACCAATATACCCTATATATGCTAAAACGTGTAGCCCAAGTGTTTATGGAAATGACTGAATGAACATGGAACTTGGATTCCTGCTTGCCATGACTATCCGTCGTGGGTGCACGCGTGTTATAATTGGGGCAACTCCCTAGTGAAAGGATTTGGCCTTATACCTATGTGATCAACATACGTCATGTATGTTGATGTATGTAGTTTAAAGTATTTGTTGAAATGACTAAATAAATATGGATTTATGATTTAGGTTTGTCATATGTATTGAATATAAGAGCATGATTGATGTGTATGAGACAACTCCTTGATATGAGGATTTGTCCTATTCTATGTTGAAATCAACATACATCATGCATGTTGGAGTGGTGTAGTTTAAGTGTTTGCTAAAATGCCTGTGTGAGAAATTGTGTGACGAACTAAGTTTAATAGTGGTGTTGAGACAGGATTCTCAGCTACCTTAGAGATGTATATGATTTCCTCCATGTTGCTTGTTTAATTTAACCGCTTACTAATGAAATATAGGTGTTTGTATTTCCTGTTTATATTGTGCTTTTTTACATGTTTTATGACATGCTTGTCAACATGCTTGAATCACTTTGTTTATTCTGCTTTACTCTACATGTTTCTGGTCATGGATTGATTGTGTTTGGGGCTATGATTATAGTCCAGATAATCGGTAAAGGGATTGAATTCGTGGCTGAGATTCATTTGCCACGTGAGATGTGTTCGACGAACCCGAGTCGTACTTCGGTTAGCGATAGTGGTTGGCTACACGAAGTGTTTATGCGCTTCATATCGTTCAACTTGTTGTGCGCTCGAGCTAGCCGAGCTCGTCAAGCAACCTGATCTATCTTATATATGTTCACCATGTTTGGACGCCTCTGCTTGAACCTAGGGTACCAAACTTACCAGTGAAATCCCTTTAACCATGGTACCTCGATCCACTAAGACTCATGAGCCGGGCATGGTGGTATGGGACATCGTGGTCGAGCTGTCGGCCTACGCTGGGGCCACGTGCCTCCCCGTAGTGTCTATTGAGTAACCAGACTCGTGAGCCGATTATGGTGGTATGGGACACTATATTCGAGCTGTCGGCCTACACAGATTGGTGACGAGCCCTTTGTAATGACCTCGAGCATACTCTGAATTTGCGGTGAGGCGACGAGTTTTGCCGCGGTGAATAGAGTATGAACTAGGCCTGTATCAATTTAGTGATGAACCGTTAAAAGGGTGATGGGGGAGTGGTGTAACGATTCCGTGTAACAGCCCTTGCAGCGACCTAGAAACACACCATCGTATGAGATTAACTAGGATTGACGACCCTAGAATGGATCATGTTTGGGAATGATACAAGGGAGGTACCCTAGTTTCCCAATCATGCTGTTTGAAATGGACTAATAACAACTCGATAATCATGCTCATCATCGCATTGCATGTGCCTGGAAGATGTGGAGCACTGAAGAATGCAAGCATGCCACAAACATAAGATGGTGTCGCACGAGGGAGGATGTGGTGAGGGCATGCATCATGACTGCATTCATACTTGCATTAATAAGAGTAATTAGAAGTGTTTGATTGTACTGCTTTATCATTACTGCTTGACTGAATTGATAACATGTCAACCTAGGCTTTATTGTTTCACTGAGTTAATCACTCACTCCCACGTTATAGGACGATGTTGTACACACCCACTAGACTTTGTCTGATTGCAGATGGCGACACTACTCTTGAGGTGGAGCCTGACCTTTGACAACGAGGATGCTTTCTCGTATGTATTATTTTCTGTCGACCTCATGCGAGCCGTGTCTTGATCGACGGGGTACAGGGATGTTGTCTAGATGACTTTACACTTTCATACAAATTGGACTTGTACTTGTAATTAATTAACCTAGTAACATTATCACACTCTGGAGACTCACCATAGTTTATATATGTTATTTATCTATCACAGTCTTCCGCTTGCAATTTAACTGTCTTTGGAGTATAATATGCTGTTTTGGTATAATCTCATTCATGTTTCAATGCTCTCATCATAATCATCATTATCTGTGTTGCATAAGTATTGCGTTGGAACTCTGGAGCTGAGCTTTTCTCGACCCCCAATTTTCAGGGCGTTACAATCACATGATTCTCTGCACCCAAAACACCACAACAAAATGGAATTGTTGAAAGAAAAAATAGAGTGCTTCAAGAAATGGCTAAAGTAAAGTTGAATAGTACGAAGCTCCCTAAAAATCTTTGGGCTGAAGCCGTAAATACTGTCTGCTATATAATCAACCAGGTTTATACAAGTACATCTAATAATAAAACGGCTTATGAAATGTGGTTTGATAAGAAGCCTACTGTCAAATACTTTCATGTTTTTGGCAGTAAGTGCTATATTTTATGTGACCATGAAAATCTGGGAAAGTTTGACACTAAAAGTGATGAAGGTATCTTTTTAGAGTATTCTTTGAACAGTCGTGCATATCGAGTACTGAACAAGAGGAATGGTGTGATTCAAGAGTCCATAAATGTGGTCATTGACGATCACTTGAATACACTTGCCCCAAGTTCAGATAACGATGAAGTTCTTTTAATTGACAAACCAGATACTTCATCAAATCAAACTAATTCTGAACTAAGGACTGTTAAAGATCATCCAACCACTCAAATTCTTGGAAACCCTCTCACCGGTGTGCTCACTCGTAGACAACTAGAAGACATATAATTACGTGTGCTTTACATCTCAGATAGAACTGGCTAACGTAAAAGAAGCTCTTACTGACGAAAACTGGATAGTAGCTATACAAGAAGAGCTTAACCAATTTGTGAGAAATGATGTTTGGTATCTTGTTCCTATACCTAAAGATAAACACTTTATAGGAACTAAGTGGATTTTTAAAAATAAGTCTGATAAACTTGGTAATATAATTCGAAACAAGGCTAGACTGGTTGTACAAGGATACACTCAAATTGAAGGCATCGACTATGATGAAACCTTTGCCCCAGTAGCTCATCTTAAATCAATCAAACTATTCATATCCATTGCGTGCTTTAGAAAATTTAAAATTTATCAAATGGATGTAAAGAGTGCCTTCTTAAATGACGATCTCCATGAAGAAGTTTATGTTGAACAACCAACGGGTTTTGAAGACCCTAAAAATACTGATCATGTCTATCACCTAAAAAAGACTCTCTATGGTTTGAAACAAGCTCCCAGGGCATGGTACGAAAAATTGACTAAGTTTTTACTAAGTCATAATTTTCTAATGGGAAGTGTTGATAACACTCTTTTTGTTAAGAAACATAACGATCATATCTTAATGGTGTAAATCTATGTTGATGATATTTATGGATCTATCTGTACTAACATGACTGTTGAGTTTGCAGATTTAATGAAATCTAAATTCAAAATGAGCATGGTTGGGGAATTGAATTATTTCCTAGGGTTGCAAGTAAAACAACAACCTGATGTTATTTTTATTTCCCAAACCAAATATGCTTTGAACTTGATTAAAAAGTTCAGATTTGAGAATGGTAAAAATTTTGATACTCCTATGAGTACAACTTTAAAACTCTCGAAGGACTCTACATGTAAAAGTATAGATCCTAAATTGTATCGTAGAATGATTGGCAGTTTACTTTATTTAACTGCTAGTAGACCTGATATTGCTTTTAGTATTGGTATTTGCGCTAGATATCAATCTGATCCTAAAGAGTCTCATCTAACTGTTGTTAAGCGGATTATGCGATACGCGAGTTCTGCTAATTTGGGTCTTTGGTATCCACATGAGACTAGTGTTCAGTTGGCTGGGTACTCAGATGCTGATTGGGCTGGTAATATCGATGATAGAAAGTCAATCAGTAGTGGTTGTTTCTATATTGAAAATTATTTAGTTCCTTAGTTTAGTAAGAAGCAAAGTTCTATATCGCTTTCTACTGCTGAGGCTGAATACATCGCAGCTAGAAATGCATGTACTTAGCTTGTTTGAATGAAACGTATGTTAAGCGATTATGGAATTGCATAAGATTTAATGGTTTTATATTGTGATAATTCCAGTGCAATAAATATTTCTAAAAATCCAATTTAGCATTCACGTACCAAGCACATTGACATTAAATTTTATTACATTCGTGAATTAGTGGAAGAAAAAATTCATTGGAATACATTCCAACCGAGACTCAACTTGCTGACATTTTCACTAAACCGCTCGACAAAAGCAGGTTTAATAAATTGAAATTTTATCTTAGTATGTGCAATTTAAATTGATTATTCATGCATGTGTGTATCATAGTGTATATATATATATATATATTTGATAATTTATTGGTTTAAATTTCAATTTTTTATGAACAATGCATGTTTTTGTCTTTGCACGACCTGTCGAGGATGTACTCGACCAGTAGTGGCACGACCGGTCGAGGACATCCCACGATCGGTCGTGTAGCGCACTGGACCTGTTTTAATTTGGGGAAGAACTCATCTTCCTCATTTCCTATTTCTTCTCCAATGGGCTGAAGCATGACTAGTCGTACCCAACTGTTTGATTCCTCAAGGTTAGTGCATCATTTATGTTTTTCTTGTAGATTCTAGTCAATATTACTTCATTTTCACTCTTGGAGTAATTTATTTTGTGATTCATTGTGATTTTGGGATTTTCTTTTATAAAATATGATCTAGCAAAATCTCACTCCATATATTTTGAAACTCTTTGTTTATTTGATTCTCTTATTGCAAATGGATGCTAGAGGGAAAAAGAAAACTTCTTGTGATCCATCATCTTCTAGATCAGCTCTTATCACTTGGCGCCATCTTCAGTCACCCGAAGATGATCCCTCACATGTACGGGATTTGCGATTGTGTAATGTTACTATTGAAAGACATGTGTCTATTGATCATATTGCTCCTTTTGATCTGTTTCCACTTCTTCAATCTGTAGGCTGGGAAAACATCCTACATTGGGGTGGGCCTACATACCAATCTATTGCTCAGGCCATGTTTGCATGCATTTCTGAATTTTTGACTAAGAATTTAACATTTAATATAGCAGCTAGAGAAGGTCCATTCGAAGTAGATCGTCATCTGATTTCAGCTCTAATGGATATACCTGTTAATGACGAGGGTATTCTTATTCAGACTCTAGTTGAAAAACTGTTGGAATCAGAAAAACGTATGTTAACTAGAGATTTATGCAATATGGATGTTCAATGGACTCATAAGGGGAATGCGCTCTCCTCAAAGTACTTATTACACAGATACAGGGTTCTCCACAGAATCTTTACTTCAAATCTGTATCCGTGTTCTGATAACAAAACAGAACTGACTTCCTTTATGGTTCGGGTTTTGCATTCTATCATCACTGGTACTAAAGTCTGTCTGCCTTCTTTAATATGTCATTTCATCATTCAGTTTCGTCTCCATCTAGGACACAGTGATATTCCATTTGCATATCTTATGACTGTGTTAGCTACTTTCATGCTAGTTGCTATGCCTGTTGGAGAGACTCTTATTCATCATCTTATTTTTAACAATTCTAATATAAACAAGATGAAATTGGAATTAGCTCCGGGCCAAGTGGATGTTGGTGGTGGTGGAGCTAAAACAGGGAATGTTGATGAAGCTGGTGATCTTCCTCCTGATGATATTAATATAGATGACATTTTTGATGAAATCGAATTAGACTCTACTAATGATCCAGACTATGAGTCATCCGATTTTGATGCTCGTCTTCGTGCACTTGAGGAAAAGGTAGAGAACATGAATGTTGCCTATGATTTACAATTTAAATATACGCGCAAGTATCTTAGGTGCTTAAACAAGGGTCTTCATCAACTTGATCCTACCATACCTGCTCCTTCTTCTGAATCTGATTAAGTGTTTTTATTCATTAGTCTGTAATAACTGTTAGACTATTTTGGTTTATTTCAGTGTGCTATACTTACTTTGGATTTTACTGGTTTATGATATACGCACTTTGAATTTGCTTATATATCTTTTGTCTATTTAACTCCTTTATTACTCTCTTATTGGTCTTTCACTTCCATTTATTCCTTTCTTCCTTTGTCATATTGTGACAAAAGGGGGGAGAATATTTTAAGTTTTAGATTGATTGATAAATATGGAATGTATATGGATTGTGGGGGAGTAGCATAATTTTTATGGATCTGTGTGTGCTATTCAGGGAGAGTAAGTAATGAGAAATTTGTGCTAGTTAATGACAACTGGTGCATGATTCTTTAACCTAGCTATAACTGGATCTTTTATATATGACTGGTGTATGATTCCTTATTGAGCATGTAATGCTACTCTTATTTTTATTGGAGTGTTTTGTTACAAATTTGACAAAGGGAGAGATTCTAAGTGCTATGGTTTCTTGCTCCTTTGGTTGTCAAATTTTGTGGTACCAAAAACACAATCTGTGTCATGTTGATTTATATATTCAAGACACTACATCACATTGCTACAAGTTAAGAACGATGATCTACTTCAAGAAATGCAAGGTCAAGTTTTTTGTCCACTTTTGCAAGCTTCAATGTTCAGAGTTTTTAAAGCTACATCGAAAAGACGAGTGCTTGTTTAAGACTCAAGATAATGTTCAACATGAAGTACAACTCAAGAATGACAAATCCAAGGTTTTGAAGATCTCAAGTTCAAGCTACATCTTGTAGAGATCTCAAGCTTCATAATCTTCAAAGGTCAACCATCATCTGAAGAAATGAAGACTCAATGTCCATACTTCACATTTAAGGTATGAATGACCTTAGATTGACCTTAGGGTAGGTCCTTTTGTATACATAATTCAAATTGAATCATTTTATATATGTTTGGTCTGTTCTAAGCTAGTCCTGGACTCCGTTCGACTAGTCCTAGAACTGGCTCGACCAGTCCAAGAAATTTCAAGACCAGTCTTAAGTTGTTGCAAATTTTCAGAATTTTTTGGTTGAGCTACGACCAGTTCTGGAGTCTGCTCGACCGGTCGTAGGAACAGTGCCGACTCATTCACGACCTATCCTGCAACTTCGACTCAAACTCCAGCAACGATTTCTGGTGTTTCACGACCAGTCATGTGCATGTCACGACCGGTCGTGAAGTGCCTACGACCAGTCGTGGAACGGTTTTATTCGATCGCGCTTAAAATTTCAAAATGCAGTTCGTCCTACGACCAGTCGTGGTGGCCACACAACCAGTCGTAGACGTGGTTTCTGCATTTATAAATAGAACACGAATTTTAGAGTTTTATATTGAATTCAAGTAAAATCAAGGCGTCACTCTGAGAGATAAGCTTGTGTTATTCTTAAGCTACATTGTGCTTATTTAAAATTCTCTTTTGTTAGCTTTGTCAATTTGATTTTGTTCAATATTCCAATCTAATTTGAAAAGAGGAATTGTTGTATTTCTTCTTGGAATCAAAATCAAATAGAGTAAGCCCAACTGGTTTAATTTAAAATCAATTAGAATCTAGAACCATTTCAAAGTGAGTATTGGACAATTGAACTTCTATATTCGAACTTCTACTCCGATTGGTTCTTCCGGGCTGCTACAAAAGGAGAAATCTAGGTATTTTACATTTGTGTAAATTTCCTTTATTTTGGTTTCTTTTGAGATTGAGCCAGAAAAATCTCATTGTGTTGGTTACCTGAGGAGAGGCAGAAAACTCAGAAAGTGGAATTTTTTGAATTGTGTAAGCCCATTTGAAAGACACAATTACGAAGGTTTTAGGTGAACCTGTGAAACCTATTTTCATAGTGAACGCTGATATTCCCTGTGTGAGGATATTAGGAGTGGAGTAATAAGCTGTGTAGCTGTTGTTTAATAGTTAGTGTACACACAGGAGAACCACTATAATTCTTTGTGTCTTGTGGTTTGAATGTTTGTTTAATTTCTATATCTTTTATCATTCAAGTTTGTGGGATGTATTTGTGGATGTGAATGCTATAATCTTTTACATTTCAAGCTTTGTGGGGAATGTTGTAATAATTTTGTTTTTATTTCCTTGTTATTTATCCATTTATTCCTTTGTATCAAGTTTGAGTTTTTAATGCAAAGACCTTTCTAGGAATCAAGTTATCCTACCATAAACCTTGGTTTTTGGTGTAAGGTTGTCCTTAGAACAACATTTGTATCAATCTCTTAATAGTCATACATTTGAGGTTGCTTTACTTTTCAATATTGTGAATTGATTATAGTGTTATCTTTTTATTTGTTTATAAGGCTATCTGATTGTTTATATTCCGCTGTTAAAATTTTAATTTGGCATAATCCTATTCACCCCCCTTTAGGACTCATAGCTAGGTCTTTTCACTCTCATCTTCCACCACTCCAAAACATCAAAGTATAAGTCTGGACGCTTTACGATTGATTCTTTGAGATATAACTCTAGTTCTGATTCCTTTGATGCCTGATTATATGTTTTTTCTTGTGTTAAGAAATGCATGCATTCGTCAAGCACATTATTATCGCTTATAAAAATACTTGGAGCTATAACTTCTTTATCACCTACTATGGTTGTGAGTATAGTAAAAACATATAAAGTGTACAATTCTTCGATTGAGTCAGAAACCTAAAGGTTTTGGTTATCGCCCTTTCAACATAATAAACTTTCATAAAAAAGAACTTAACCAAACTTGTCTTACACCGAGGATCACGAACAATCACTAAGACCATCGACAAATGACTTTCATCACAGTACTTATCGAACTTCATTTACATACCAAGCGTCATAAATTGTAGAAAATATGGACCTTCACTGACATTTTTCTTAGGGCTTCCTTAATCTTCCAAAGAGACAGAAAAAACAAATTTACGGTGGGATACTTATTTATAGAAAAAAATCTGTGTAGTAAAAAAAAAAAAAGAAACTTGTGAACTTGTTTTACTATGCTCTAATCATCTTCAATAGGCAACCGAGTATACTTTTCGTCATGCACTGCATGTTAATTAGGGTTGTACATGAACTGAGGTAGCTCGATTAGCTCGCTCGACTCAACTCAAAACAAGTCGATTCGACTCGGTTCGAAACTGAGTTCGAGCTGAGTCGAGCTGATTTTTTTAGCTCAAAAAAATTTTGAATTGGGTTTGAGCTTTCCTGAGATCGACTCGACTCGGATTGAACTAGTTCAGTGACTCAGTTATTTTAATATTGATGTTGCTCATCAAGTGTTTGATTAAATGACTCAACGAAGCATCGACTGATGGTGAGGAATTTATAGTTATGAAACAAATACTCTTGTGTCTTGATTTTGATGTTGCCTACTAAGTGTTTAATGAGATACTTGTAAAACCACTGTTGTTGTTTTACATACAGTGAGAAATTAAAGGTGTACTCCATGTGTTTGTGAAAATATTATACAGGTGAACTCGGCTCGATCTTGGCTCGAACTGGCCCGAGCTGCTGACTGAACCAAGCTGAGCTGGCCAGTCAGGCTCGAGGACCGAGTCGAGGCGAGTTGGAGCTAAGGTCAACTAGTGGCCGAGCCGAGTCGAGTTGTGCCAAGCTCGACTTGTGTACACCTCTAGTGTTGATGGAATGCAAGCTCTAATTCCATGACTGAATCCAATATTTTAAAAGTCGAATTCTAACGTGGGCATACATCTAATTTCAACGTTTTTTTTTTTTTAGAATTTCACATTCAAACGTTGAATTATATCATTTTATGTATTCAATCTTAAATGTGACTCCCTTATGTATTTTATACACTCTCTTATGTTCTTTATAGTGGGATTAATTATTTTCATCCATTATTGTACAATTAAGTTTAGTATATGGGTACGATACCTAACTTAGAATATTTTCTCCTAAAAAAATAAAATTTTGGTTGCCTTGAACTAGTTACATAAGAATGAAATTACATTGTCATTTGTAGAGACATTATTTAAAGTTATTGAATAGATTTTCTTTTTAATGCCCTACCATTGTAGACAACTGTAGATGCAATCTGTAACAAATAAACCAGTATGAGGAGGAAGGTGGTGGAAGTTCAAAATTGTCATGCAGAGTTTTCAAATTTCATCAATGTAATGTACGATTAATGAAATGTGTTTTTTTCTTTGATTGGACGTCATTCACAAATCAAAAGTTAAACTTATTCTAATGATTGATCCTAAAAGTAATTTAATTTTTATCTTTCATTTGCGTACATATTCATGCACTCTCTCTTCACAGTTGCGCTGAAGGCCTTCCGAACTTAAGGATTAAGGAATTTAAAGAAAAACATGAAAACTTTTCTCTATATCATTTTAAATGGTTTTTCTTCAACGACTACTAATCTTGCATACCACTCTTTCAACTTCTCTTTGTCAAAACTTATGAGTAGAAAGTGTACCCTAAGGCTGTCCCATTCAAATTTTGTGAATAACAACTGTTGGCCTGAAATTGAGATTCTTAGTCTATTTGAATAATGTTACTTATGTTTTTTTAAACGAGTAGTTGACCATGCAGAATTCTTAGTGTATAATGACTTGCAATGAACACATCTAATCTTTACTATACAATTAACCATAACTTCTTCAAAATCATTCCGCATTAATGATATTTTCTTTCATTTGGCTGAAACTGTAGACACTTCTCACTCCACAATAAGAGTAGATGTGCCTAACACACTGGCAACGGGGTAGTTGGGACTTGCTCACATATTATAATGCTTTCATTTTTCTAAATTATAATCTTCACCACACTGCTCCATAGTTTGTAATGCTTTCCTAGAGTTACTTAACTGCCTAAATCAGTCACTCATTTAGGGCTGGATAAATTGTATGTTCTCAATTTTCAATTTAAATGTGATGCCAAAATTCTGGCAGCACCCCCCCTTATCTCTCCACAAATATTAGTCTTACATTTGATATCAATGTTAAGTATATACATAAAGTGTGAATATTTAATGATGGAAATAAACACAAGAAATATATTCAAAGATAAAATGAGATATAAACTGAAACAAGCGTATGCATTTAAATTATACTAAATGAAATATTCTAATCTATCCAACCATGAACTGTATAAAAAAAAAAAAAAAAAAAAAAAAAAAAAAAAAAGGGACAATTTAAGAATTTTTATACCTCAAAAAATGCACTATATATACGCCTGGCAACGTATAAATCCTTAAATGGGTAACTGATTATCTTATATTATAACAATAAATGAAAATAATAATAATATAAGTAATTGAGCAATTGATGAAATTTTAATAATTAACAATCTAACTAATAATTTAACAATAAACACGATTCACGTTAATTCTAACAATTTAACAATAAATATGATTTACATTATTTTCAATCCACATGATTCACACTAATTCTAATTCACAGTGTAAAATCCACACAAATGTGATTTTAATTCATATTAATTATAATTAGCGTGATTATGATATATATCAAATACATGGTTTGGGTGTAACGCCCTAAAAATCGGGGGTCA
Organism: Magnolia officinalis; assembly: GCA_021015155.1. NCBI lineage: Eukaryota > Viridiplantae > Streptophyta > Magnoliopsida > Magnoliales > Magnoliaceae > Magnolia > Magnolia officinalis. The sequence continues at coordinate 37,726,727 of JAJHSJ010000011.1, forward strand.
AGCAAAGCTCAACTCCCGAGTTCCAACGCATCACTTATGCAACAAAGATAATGATGATTATGATGAGTCACTGAAACATGAATGGGATTATACCAAAACAACATATTATACTCCAGAGACAAGTGAAATTGCAAGCGAAAGACTGTGATAGATATATAAAAATATATAAACTGTGGTAAGTCTCCAGAGTGTGATACTGTTACCAGGTTAAATAATTACATGTACAATTCCAAAATATAAAAAAGGTGTAATGTCATCTAGTCAACATCCTAGAAATCTCCGTCGATCAGGACACTACTCACATGAACCTGCCCGAAAACTGCATGTAGGAGAATGTCTCCTCGTCATCCTCGAAGTCCAGCTCTGCCTTGTAGGCATCGCCACCACCTGCAACTAAGACAGGGTCTGGTTGGTGTGTACAACACCGTCCCGTAACGTGGGAGTGAGTGATCAACTCAGTGGAATAATAAAGCAAAGGTTAACATGTGATCAATTCAGTCAAGCAGTAATGATAACATAATACAACAATCAAGTCCAAGTACTCTTGTTAATGCGAGAATGATATGAAATACTGATGCATGCCCTCGCCTACACTCCCTCATGCGACACCATCTCACGGTCGCGGCATGCTTTCTTCCCTCTGTGCTCTTCAACCCAGGTCACATGCAGTGCAATGTTATGAGCATAATTACCAAGTTTTTATTAGTCCTTTTCATACAGCAGGATTAGGAAGCTAAGGTACCTCCCTTATGTCATTTCCCAAACAATGATCCATCCTAGGGTTGTCAGTCCTAGTAACACTCATACGATGTTGCGGTTCTAAGTTGCTACAATAAGCTCGTCGCCAAATCAGTACAGGCCTAGTGTATACTCTGATTACTATGAAAAGGCTCGTCGCCTCTACGCAGGTTCAGAGTATACTCGAGGTCACTACAAAGGGCTCGTCACCAATCAGTGTAGGCCGATAACTCGAATACAGTGTCTCATACCACCGTATTTGGCTCACGAGGCGATGTTGCTCACTGGTCACTACGGGGAGGCTCGTCGCCCCAGCGTAGGCCGACAGCTCAACCACAGTGTCCCATACCACCATGTTCGGTTCATGAGTCTTAGCGGATCGTAGTACCAAGGTTAATGGAGATTTTCACTGGTGAGTTTGGTACCTTAGGTTCAAGCAGTAGCGTCCATACATGGTGAACATACATCGGGCCAATCGGGTTACTTGACGAGCTCGACTATTACAAGCGCACATTGAGCTGATCGACATGAAGTGCATAAGCACTCCATGTGGCCTAACCACTGTCGTCCATCAGGCACATCCCATGTGGTGAAACAACATCAACCACCAGTCTAGGATTTGTTACCGATTGCCTAGACTATACAATAGCCCCAACCACATTCAATTACAACATGATATCCTATGAGATAGTCAAAGCAGTAATAAATCAATATTACAAATCATACAATCATATGAACATGTTCTAAAGTGCAATGTAAACATGAATTCACACACATTCAATTCATAATCAATCAGACATCAGAATGAGACATGTATGGAGGAAATCATACACATCACTGAGGTAGTTGAGAATCATGTCTCAACACTCATATAGGTAGAATTTACTAACCATTAACTCATTTAGACATTTTATAAACACTTAGCACACACATTCCATCATATGTGATATATATTAGTTATCATACGTATTAGGGCAAATCCTTTCGTCAAAGGGTTATCGCCCATACAACAATCCTATATCCACGACAGTTTGTCTTGACGAATACGAATGCGAATTCTATACTCATTCGGTCATTTACACAAACACTTAGGCTACACAATGTAACATACACGACGTATGTTAATATAATGTATACTAGGGCTAATCCTTTCTCCCAGGAGTTGTTACACATACATCTAATATACATAGACGGTAGTTAATCATGGCAAACTCAATTTCATATTTCATACATATACGGTCTTTTCTACAAATACATGGAATATAGTATATTCAACTTAGTCCACGTATAACTGAAAAGCGAAACGGACATCGCATTTTGCATGTGAAATAGCATCCACATCAGTAATAAATCATTAACTAACATTGAAAGCCTTGAAAACCATAACCTATATGTTCAAAGTCCACACCTTACGCCGTAGAAGCGTAACGAATTTGTTAGAAACTCTAAGGCTTCGTCAACGATGGTATATCAACCTATAGCATGAGTTAAGTCAGTTATCTCACCACTTGTAACAATTGAAACCCTAGAACAGATTAGGGTTAGGTTTTCTTACCTAAGAACGAAATCAGAATCGTCGGAATAGCGATTTGATAGTGATGGATAGGCACGTAGAGTAGCAGGGATCGATTCCCAGGAGTGACTCCAACTTCACTCTCACTTTCTCTCTCTTTACTCTCTTCTCTCTCCTAAGGTTTTTTCCAAATTCATATAGAGTGAATGAGAGAGGGTTAAGGTCCTTATATAGGCCTAAAACTGATGGAAATGGCCCCACGGCCAAGGTATACTTAGGTTATGTCCAAAGAGCGTCTGTTTCAGCTCAACGGAGCACTTCCAGAGCCCCCCTGAGCCAAAGGTCAGACTTAAGCTCCCTGACCATGGATCTAGGTCAAGTTAAGTTTTCAGTCCGATCAGATTTACAGATCGCCCGTGGCAGACCAGTTTCAGTTCAACGGTCCACGATTACCAATCAGGGCCACAAGTACACTGGCCTGTGTAGGAAATTTTCCCCTGATCCAAGGGTGTATTTGGGTCAGATTCTGACTGTCTGAATCTTTATATTTGGCCCGCAAGCGACACGTCTCAGATTACATAAATTGGATTTAATTTCTAAAGAAATCCACATTTTCTTACAATCTTTGCTCTGGGCTCAAGTTGTCTGTTTCTGGATACTATCTGGATTTGATTTCCAAGACGGTTGTCAAGCCCAGCAAGGCGGTCCTAAGCGCTTAGTTTCGTAGTAATCGGACTTTTGACGTGCGGTCCAGATCCGATACGGAGTCTCAATGTGCTCCCGAGTGCAACCGGGAATAGAGTTTGATCCTAGATTTTAGGGTAACCTAGCGTCAATGATTTTACAAGTTTTGGGTCTTGCAGATCGTATTTAAAGTGATTAGTGTCAATTTCATAGGTACTATAGTTTAGCACTTAGGTAATTCTCGTTTAATTTCTAAAGGATTTGAGGTTTGAGAAGTTAATAAGGGGTTAAGATCAACCCCTTGCCTAAGGACATCTAACTCCAGGTTGGCAAAAATTTGGGGTGTTACATCGGGTCCCAATTCCCAAGTCCTAACCCAAATTATCCTTAATTATATTTTTAACAAGTGGTGGATATGCACATTTTTAAAAATCCACAAAGTTTAATAATAAATGGATATGTTATTGAATGAAGATGAACCATAAGAAACTATGAAATAGATATATAATACATGTAATTGATTATGTATATAATATTCTTAAATTAATTGCCACCCAGCTGGGCTGCCATTGACAATGACTGGTTGGGCACTCAAATACAAATGGAGAGAGAAGGGGGGAGGGGGGTTACTAGCTCGAGTGGTCCGACATAAACGATAAAGTGGTCGGACATGGAGGACGGTTGGACAGAGATGACCGGGATTTAAAGTCGGGCTCAGATAGGCAGGGATGATCGAGATTTAGGCCGGGCTTGGACAGGCAGGGATGGGGTGTCGGTCGCTCGAGTCACCTAGGGTGAAAAAACAAAAAGGGAGAGAGGGACGCTTGAGCAAAAATCAAAATGGGGGATTGTTATGACTTAAGCGACCAATATTTATATTTATATATATTAATAATATTAAAACCAAGCTAAGTCGATCTGAGTCGAGTTCGAGTCGTGCTTTGAGTCGAGTCGAATCAAGCTGGCCCAAGCTCGAACTCGGCTCAAAATTTTTTCGAGCTCAATAATACAAGCTTAACTTAGCCTGAACCCAGCTTTAAGTCAAGTCAAGTCAAGATTTTTTTGGCCGAGTCAAGCGAGTTAACTAAGCTAACTCGGTTCGTGTCCAGCTCTACCCAAGACAGTGTGGCCCTTAACATAGGGCTCACCTTGATGCATGCATGCCACATCCATGTCATCCATTTATTTTTTTCATGTCATTTTAGGACATGAAGCCAGAAATGAAGCAGATCCTGTTGGGGGCCTTGCATAAAACCTTAGGATCTAGCCTCCCGAAACAAACCAGAATTATGGAATAGTAAAGTAATGAAATAAATCAAAGCATAAACCACACACCACACAAGAGATTTTTACGTGGAAAACCATCAAAGAGGTAAAAACCACGGGACTTCATCCAGATCAATAATCCACTATGAAGTAGAACGTTACAACCGTCTTCACTCACTTAGGAGTGGATAAACAATGAGAGAATGAAAGAAAAACGAAGAGATCTAACCGATTATGAGAATTTAGGAGCGTTGAGATATAAATTGCACAGTAGATAACCTCCACGAGCATAACCTCCCTTTTACAAGCTTCCTCTCTCTCTTTCTCTCTCTCTCACACCTTTGATAGCCCTCTTGTGTTTTTTGTCCCTAGAAAAACCTTAGAAACCCCTATTTATAGTTTTAGGAAACTCATTTCCGCATCCTTATTGCGAAAGGACTCAAAATCCACAATCCGCACAAAATCACAGAACAAATCTGCGTAACCACGACCGGTCTAGACGAGGCCACAACCGGTCAAGCACCACCCACGACCGGTCGAGCACCCCTGAAAAAATAGTCTAACGTCACTGGACTTTGAGTCAAGTCAGGGCTCGACTCCACGACTGATCGTGCACCAGCCCTCAACCGGTCGTGTAAGGCTCACGACTGGTCGAGCACGGGGAAAAAACCCCATCAAATCTCTCCCTTTTTGATCCAGGAGGGATTTATCTTCTTCAAGCCAACCAGGTTTCTACAAACTTCAAGCTTGCCCTTGAGCAAAGCCTTGGTCATCATGTCTGACCCGTTATCGTCTGTGTGGACCTTCTCAAGCTGTAACACCTTATGTTCCAAAGTATCCTTGATTCAGTGATACCGAATCTCTATGTGCTTTGACCTGAAATACTGACTTGGATTCTTGCTCGAGTGTATAGCACTCTTACTATCGTAATAGACCATGTATTGCTCCTGCTTCAGGCTAAGTTTCTGTAGGAACCTCTTCATCCAAAGCATCTCTTTACATGCCTCTATGACTGCAATGTACTCGGCCTCTGTCGTCGACAATGCTATGACTTTCTGTAGCTCAATCTACCAAGAAACCGCTCCTCCTGCAAACGTGAACATGAACCCAGATGTAGATTTCCTGGAGTCTATGTCGTCTACCATATCTGCATCTGTGTAGCCTTCTAGTACAGGTTTTGTCACCATAACATAGGCTCAACCTGGATGAGTCCCTTAGATACCGCAGTATCCACTTAACCATAACCCAATGTTCTTTGTCAGGATTGGCAAGATACCAACTGATAACACCAACCGCATATGCTATGTCTGGGCGTGTACACACCATAACATACATTAAACTTCCTACAGCTGACACGTAGGGTATCTTCTGCATCTCTTCCACCTCTGCCTTCGTCTTGGGACACTGCTTGTCGCTCAATCTGAAGTGACCATCCAGTGGAGTACTGACCAGCTTCGTTGCATTTATATTGAACCGCTCTAGGATTTTCTTAATATACCACTCTTGTGACAGCCAAAGCTTCCTGCTGCTTTTGTCACGGGTTATCTCCATTCCTAGGATCTGTCTAGCCGAGCCTAAGTCTTTCATCACAAAAGACTTGCCCAACTCCTATTTCAGCCTGTCGATCTTCTCAATGTCTTTTCCCATGATGAGCATGTCATTAACGTATAACAACAGAACTAAGAAATCATCATCTGAGAACTTGCGCGTGAACACACAATGGTCAGACTCCGTTCTATCATACCCATGCTGTAACATGAATGAGTTAAACTTCTTGTACCATTGTCGTGGAGCTTGTTTCAGCCCATACAAGTTCTTCCTCAGCCTACACACCATATGCTCTTTGCTCATAACTTCAAACCCCTCTGGTTGTGCATATAGATCTCTTCTTCCAGGTCACCATGGAGGAAGGCATTTTTAACATCTAACTGCTCTATCTCCAGATCCATGTTAGTCGCTAACCCAAGCAACACTTGTATGGATGTCATCTTCACCACTGGTGATAATATCTCCTCGAAGTCTATGCCTTTCCTCTGACCAAACCCTTTCACCACAAGTCTGGCCTTAAACCTCGTCTGCGAATTCTTCTACTCAACCTTCTTTCTGAACACCCACTTGTTGCTCAAAGCTTTCTTGCCCTTAAGCAGTTTCACCATGTCATAGGTGTGGTTCTTATGCAAGAATTTCATCTCCTCTTGCATAGCTTTCAACTACTCCCCCTTATGCTCGTTAGCCATCAGTCAGCATAATGTACTCATGCGACGAGTACCTCTTGGACGGCTATCTGTCCCTAGATGACCTCCTCACCTGTGGCTCAATAGGTGGATCAAGTGGGGGTTGCTCCCCTGATCCATCTTCTAAAGGAACTCCCTCGTCTTCTGTACCTTGCTATACTCCCCCGTCATCAGGCATCACGGGAGAAATAGTACGATCCATGTCCTCTAGCTCACCTGAACTAGGTTGGTTCTTCTCTGGCTTACCAATGCTTCTTTACACTGATCTTCAAAGAAAACCACATCTCTGCTCCTGACGAGCTTATTCTCGGTCGGATCCCACAATTTGTAACTGAATTTTTCATCACCATACCCCAAGAACACACATTGCCTGATCTTCATATCGAGCATGGACCTCTCATCCTTTGGTACATGAACAAATGCCATGCATCTAAATACCTTAAGATGACTGTATGATGGATCCTGTCCAGTCCACACCTTCTCAGGTACTTCTCCATTCAACGGGGCTGATGGAGACCTGTTTATCAAATACACTGCTATGTGCATTGCTTCTCCCCAGAACGTCTTGGGAAACTTCACATGGGATAACATGCATCTGATTCTCTCTATAATGGTGCGATTCATTCGCTCAACTACACCATTTTGGTGGGGGGTCTTGGGAACCGTTTGTTCATGCTGTATACCCAGGGACTTACAGTACTCATGAAAGTCGCCAATGTATTCGCCACTATTGTCAGTGCGGATGCACTTCAATGATCTACCTGTCTCTTTCTCGACCATAGCATGAAACAATTTAAACACACCAAAGACCTCGTCCTTGGATTTTAAAGCATAAACCCAAACCCTCCTAGATGCATCATCTATAAAAGTGACAAAATACAATGCCCCACCCAAGGTTTTTGTCCTCATAGGACCACAAACATTAAAATAAACCAAATCTAATGCATGCATTTTATTAATGTGAGAAACAATTTTAATAAATGAAACTCTATGTTGTTTACCCGATAAATAATCAAGACAGGTTTTGAGAGGCATACCTGTCACGTCTGGAAGGAGTCGCTTCCTTGCTAGTAGCTGAAGCCCTTTTTCACTCATGTGGCTTAGACGCCTGTGTCATATGTCAATAACTGAATCTTTCGTTGCATTCAACCCACCCTTGCACACACTAACACTTGCCTTGTAAAGGGTGCAACACTTCTTTCCTCTGGCTGCGATCAACGAACCCTTGATGAGCTTCCAGTGCCCACCAGCAAAACGACTTTCATAGTCGTCATCATCCAACCTTCCCGTCGACATCAAGTAAAGGCGAAGGTCTGAGATATGCCTCACATCCCTGAGAACCAATGTGCAGCCCACATCGGTCTTTAGGCAAATACTACGGACCCCTACGATCTTCGATAAGGCTAGAATTTCCCATCTTCATGGTCCTATAGTCACCAGACTTGTCGCTAGTGAAGAAGCTCCTGCGTGGAGTCGCATGAAAAGAAGCTCTTGAGTCAATCACCCAGTTGGTGTCTTGACTCGTAGTCATGAAACAAACATCATGATCTGCTGAAAGAATAACTACAACGTCATCATCTGAAGCAACTGCAGTAGAATCTGATTCATCTTCCTTCTCCTTTCTTTTTCCTTTCTTATCGTTCTTCTTACCACAACATTCATGCTTGCAGTAGCCCTTCTTGCCACAATTCTAGCAATTAACATCCTTCTTGTTACTCGACTTGCCTCTTATTTATCTCGGGCCTTCCTGCCTTTTCTGTTCTTTCCTCTCCCTCGTTCCTGTATCACAAGGGCCTCTTGTTGAGCAGACCCCTGAGACTTTCTCCTTGTCTCCTCATTGAAGAGACAACTAATTACCTATTCCATGAAAATATTTCCGTCTGGCACGGAGTTACTTAGAGACACCACCAATGTCTCTCAACTGTCAGATAATGAACTAAGTAATAGTAAAGCCTGCAATTCATCATCCAGGACCATCTTCATAGAGGAGAGTTCGTTCACTATATTGTTGACCTCGTTCATGTGCTCAGTCACAGAACCACCATCTTTGAACTCGAGATTCACAAGTCGCCTTATCAGAAAAATCTTATTACCGGTTGTCTTCCTCTCATACAGCCCTTCCAATTTTAGCCATAGGCTAGCAGCTGAGGTCTCTGTAGACACATGGTAGAACACAGAATCATCCAACCATTGTTTAATAAACCCCACCGCCTTTCGGTCCATCTTCTTCCAATCATTATCAGACATATCCTTGAATTTTGCTGATATGCCTAAATTTGGAGAATATAGGTCCTTGCAATAAAGCAAGTCCTCCATCTTAGCCTTCCATATGGTCCATTTAGAACCATTGAGGCTGATCATCCTTGATGAGCCACCTTCATAACTCAAAACCGATCCTACCCGTTCAATGAACTTAGCTCTGATACCACTTTGTTAGGGGCCTTGCACAAAACCTTATGTAACGCCCCGAAAATCTGGGGTCGAGCAGGAGCCCAACTCTCGAGTTCCAACACATCACTTATGCAACATAGATAATGATGATTAAATGTTATCCATATTAGTGCATTAAACATGAGTAGGATTATACCAAAACAGTATATCATACTCCAGAAACAATTGAATTACGCAAGCGGAAGACTGTGATAAGTATAAAAAACATATAGGTGATTGTAAGTCTCCAGAGTATGAATGTTACCAAGTTATATAATTACATGTTTGGTTCCAAAATATATAAAATGATAAAATGTAATGTCTTCTAATCTATATCCTTATAGCCCCGGTGACGCAACTCCCTGTCTACGTAGACCCGCCCGAGAGTTGCAAATAGGAGAACTCCTCCTCATCGTTGTAATAGTCAGGCTCTGCTTCGTAAGCATTGCCATCACCTACAGCTAGGACAGAGTCTGGTTGGTGTTTAAAGCACCGTCCCAGAAGGTGGGAGTGAGTGATCAACTCAGTAGAGCTATAAAGCAAAGGTTAACATGTTTTTAATTCAGTCAAGCAGTAATGATAAAACAGTACAACAAGCATTCCTAGGTACTCTGATTAATGCAAGGATGATATGTTAGAATGATGCATACCCTCGCCTGCACTTCCTCTTGCGACAACGTCTCACAATCGCGGCATGCAATACTTCCGTTGTGCTCAACTCCAATGCCAAAGGCACATGCAATGCGGTACATGTGCGTGATCAGCCAAGTTCTTAATTAAGCATATTCATACAGTAGGATTGGGAAGCTAAGGTACCTCCCTTTATATCATTTCCCAAAAGATGATCCATCTAGGGTCGTCAATCCTAGTTAATCACATATGAAGAACAGTTTCATGTAGCTACGGAGCGGTTCGTCACCTTAGCGCAGGCCTGGTTTATACTCGAGGTCACTACGGAAAAGCTAGTCACCTTAACGAAGTCTTAGAGTATACTCGAGGTCACTACAGGCTCGTCACCTGATCGTAGGCCGATAGCTCGAATACAATGTTTCATACCACCGTATTCGGCTCATGAGTCTGAGTTACTCACTGGTCACTACGGGGAGGCTCTTCACCCCAGCGTAGGCCGACAACTCGACCACGGTGTCCCATACCACCATGTCCAGCTCATGAGTCTTAGCAGATCGAGGTACCAAGGTTAAACGGGCTTTGCACTGGTAAGTTGGTACCTTAGATTCAAACATTAGCGTCCATACATGGTGAACAAACATCGGGCCAATCGGGTTAATTGATAAGCTCGACTAGCACGAGCGTACGTTGAATTTATCGACATGGAGCGCATACGCACTCCTCGTGGCCTAACCACTTTCGATAATCACCGTACGACTCGGATTCATCGGACGTATCCGTCGTGGGTAAACAGTTCGGCCACCATTCGTAGACCATTACCGATTGCCTGGACTACATCGTTGCCCCAATCACACTCCAAACAATGGCATTCACGTGTGAAAATCAACGACAGCATGTGACAACCGACTTAAATATAAATCTCATTTAAACACTTCAACAACACATAACACACATGTTATCATACATAAGCATTTCATCCACAAAACATGAAGTAGTAAGATAGGTTATATAAAGGAAACTATAATTATAGATAAGGGGAATGAGAATCCTATCTCAACACCCTCATTAAACATCATTCGATACGCATTCTCTCATTCAGGCATTTTATCAAACACTTAGACTACACATATCCATATACATGTAATATATTAGTTACAACATATATTATGACAAGTCCTTTCACAAAGGAGTTGTCACATATACAACCATCATATATTTACAGTTAATAATCATGGCAAGCATGAATCCGAATTCCATATTCATTCAAACATTTTTTTTAAACACTTGAAATGCATTATAATCAACATAGTTTATATACATATGTAATATGCGGAAACATCGAATCTAAGCATATGTGATAGCAACAAGTCAGTCATAAATCATTAACTGACATTGAAGGCCTTGAAAACCATAACCTAAACATTTATAGTCTGCACCTTTCGCCGATAAACAAGTATCGAACTCAGTTTGTATGACAAATCTTTATCTATGGCACGACGGCCACCTATAGCATGAAATATGTTAGATATTTCATCACTTGCACTATTTGAAACCCTAAAGTAGGTTAGGGTTAGGTTTTCTTACCTAAGAACTGAATTGGAATCACCCGTATTGCGATACAGGAGTGATGGTTAAGCACGTGGAGCGTCAGGGAAGGATCCCAGGAACAACCTCCCACTGACTCTCTCTCTCACTTTCTCTCTCTTTCCTTCACTTTCTTCTCTCTTCAATCTCTAAGGTTTGCAAATTCGTATATGAAGGGAGAGAGAGGGTTTAAGGCCCTTATATAGGCCCAGAACTGACATCAATAGCCCCAGGGCCATGGTATACTTAGGTTATAGCCAAAAGTCGGTTGTTCCGGCTCAACGGGGCACATCTAGAGGCCCATTTTCTGCGTACGGTCGGACTTAAGCTTCCTGACATTGGATCTAAGTCAGCTTAAGATCTCGGCCTGATCGGATTTGTGGATCGACTGTGGCGGACCAGTTTCAGTTCAATGGTCATCGTCGCTCGATCAGGGCCACGAGTACATGGACCTGTCTGGAAAATTTTCCTGATCCGTGGGTGTATTTGAGTAGGGTTCTGATAGTCTGAAAGCTTAAATTTGGCCCGCAAGTGAATGGCCCAAATCACTTAAATCTAAGTTCATTTTCTAAAGATATTCGTGTTTCTCACACATTTGGCTCCGGGTCCAAGTTGTGCGTTTCGGGATACTATCCGGACTTGATTTTCGAGGTGGTAGTCAAGCTCAATAAGGCGGTCATAACCGTATAGTTCCGCGGTTATCGAACTTTCAACGCGCGGTCCAGGTCCGATACAGAGTTTCGGTGTGCTCCCGAGGGCAACCGGGTTTAGAGATTGATCCTAGATTTCAGGGTAATATAGCGTTAATGATTCTACAAGTTTTGGGTCTTGCAATTCGTATTTAAAGTGGTTCAAGCTAATTTCACAGCTAATTTAGTTTAACACTTAGTTAATTTCGTCTAATTTCTAAAGGATTTGGTCCTGAGTGATTTCTGCCTGAGGTGGTACTCGGGTCTTTGTACGAATTTTTTCGAGACGTTACACCTTAGGATTTAGCCTCCCGAAACAAACCAGAATTATGAAATAGTAAAGCAATGAAATAAATCAAAGTATAAACCACACACCACATGAGATTTTTACGTGGAAAACCTTTAAAGAGGTAAAAACCATGGGAACTCATCCAGACCAACAATCCACTATGAAGTAGAACGTTACAACCGTCTTCACTCACGCAGGAGTGGATAAACAATGAGAGAATAAAAGAAAAATGGAGAGATCTAACCGATTACGAGGATGTAGGAGCGCTGAGATATAAATTGCACAGTAGATAGCCTCCACGAGCATAACCTCCCTTCTACAAGCTTCCTCTCTCTCTTTCTCTCTTTTTCTGACACCTTTGATAGCCCTCTTGTGTTTTTCATGTCTTTAAAAAAACCCTAGAAACCCCTATTTATAGTTTTAGGAAACTTCTTTCCGCATCCTTGTTGCGAATGGACTCAAAATCCGCAATCCGCACAAAATCGTGGAACGAATCTGCGTAACCACGACCGGTCGAGACGAGGCCACGACCGGTCGAGAGTCACCCTCAACCGGTCGAGCACCCCTAGAAAAAATAGTCCAACGTCGTTGGACTTTGAGTCCAGTCAGGGCTCGACTCCACGACTGGTCGTGCACCAGCCCTCGACCGGTCGTGTAAGGCTCACCACCGGTCGAGCACGAGGAAAAAACCCCATCAGATCCAAATCACAGGTGGACCATGTCACACCCCAGACTCGGTAACCGAAATCACAAGGAACCTGATAACCAATTCTAGCCATAACAGCCTCCATAGTACCCCATTCTCGGCTCCTGAGGCAAGTTCCGATCTTGGGATCCTACAAGGAGGACTATTCATAACAACATAATCATTACCAATACGAGCATACCCATGATCACAGCAAGAACATCTGAGGATAACAAAGGCACACATCACAAAATTCACTATAAATTTGAACTTTTACAATCATCCATAAGGTCCAAAAGGACATACATGAGATAAAAAGGAAATGAGAGAAAAGTCGGCAACACTGGAGTCCTCAAATGCTCAGCTCTACTCCACGCTCCGCTGCTACGACGCCTACCTAGAGTCTACTGCACACATCAATCGTGCATAAGCTTATAGAAGCTTAGAGGGTGGTGTAAGTGTGTGACAATGGTGCACAGAACAATAGTGGGAGATGCAAGAAGGGGAAACATGCTCAATGAGAATATCACTAGCCTTACCAAGACTTATTATGAATACGATGCGATGAGTACTGGATGTCATACCAAGGCAATGCATGAAGGGGCTTACATAGCCAATGCTAATGTGATGCAAGTAATGTTAGTGCTCATATCCAAACCATATATCAAGTACATTTCCAATCATAAGGAAATCACCGGGGTCTATTACACTGTTGTATGACTGCCGCTCTATAGACCCCGCACAGTCAAACAAGCATAAGAGACCTCACTACCCGCCTATGGACAATCAATCACCAGCAAGGCCTGACGGTAGCGGACTCATTTACGAGCTGGTCAGACTCAGCTTAGCAATGTCCCCTTACACACCAGGCAGGTAAGGCCACACCCTTATCCAACCGACTACACGACAGTGGGAGTCGTGGCCTAACGGTATAAGGCCCTCGTGCGCTTATATATTCCACCCGGTCACGGCGTTGGAGCAGATCCTTGGTACCATGAAAGTTTTGGGAATTTCACTCATGGGCATCTTATGCACTCGGTATGCTCAACTAATATTTTTGGTATCTACACATATAACCATCCACGAATACCCCTGTGGAGGCAAGGCCCTGATGAAGTAAGGGCGGATATCCACAAGCTATGCAATGCTAGATGCATGAATCACACAATCACCCATGCATCCATCTCAAGCATTCATCTCTCGGGGAGATACCAACATGTCCTACACAATGGCACAACCATGGCCAATCAAACCTCAACCAAGCATGTATATGATGCGTATGGGAGTGGGCCATGAAGATGAAGAGGGGTGCCAATGAGGTGAAAATGAACTCTCTACGTAACCACGAAGGGTCTAAGTGAACACAACCTCTAGTGGGGGCCCATTTACCTGGGGTAGCCCACAAGACTAAGGAGAACAATGATATGGGCCTAAACAGATAAGACGGGCCTAGTAAGGGTCTATGGTGGGCCTTTAACCACCTATAGAAGCCCATGGGCATACCTTAGGGCCACCAATGTGGACATCCAACCACAATTGGTCCATAAGAGGTAGCCCATCTCTAATTGATCACAGATCAAGGATCACACAACATTAGAAATAAGAAATGGGCAGCCATAAACATACCACATACACTCATGTTGGGCTTCAGAAATGCGGCCCAAGGCCTATCCAAAACATGGGTCCAAGGAAAACACACATAACCCAACCAATACATACCACTATGGGCTCATAGAGGAAGGGTTAGGGCCCAACATAAAGGCCACTAATCTCATATATTGTGGTGGCCTAATGGGCAGCCCATTGCTCAAACCACATAGGCAAATGTCATGCTCTTAGTCAAGTAAGTTTGGGCCTACAACCTGGCCCAAGTATAAAGTTGATTTGGTGGGCAACCAAAGGCCCATCTACTTGTGTAACCTGGCCCACTAGCCCAACACAATAATATGCATGATAAAAGAAAATGGCCCAAGAGTATTCTTAAATATAATGGAGCAATAAATGCCCAATTTCCTCAATATGGTGGGCCCCATAATCATGGCCCCAATGGGCCCTAGAACATCAGAGATCGGTCCCCAGCTAATCATCACAAAGCCCAATGGGCTGGGGCCCAAAAGTTCTGAAATAAAAAGGGGACAATAATGTACAGGAAATTTCTGCAATGCATGTTGCTGTCTTAAATTTGGGCACTCCATTAGAGTGGGTCTAGGGCCTCTAAAACTCTAGAAATTGAGGGCTAAGGTCCCTCATCATGCATACAATAAGAGAAAACCCAAAAAGGTGGCCCACCATTAGAGGAAACATTTTTGAATTATGGTTTTTATCAAGGCATATTGCTGGACTGCACAGCAGAAAAATCTAGCAGTCCAACCATCTTGGCCTATTCTTTTGGATGCCCAAATGGGGTCAGTTGGAACTGAAATTTTACAAAGTGATACTTCCATAGGTGGGCCACACTCCTAAAAAATTTCAGAATTTTTTTATATTCCTAAGTATTTTAATTAATTTAACCAAAATAGTCTGTCCAAAAAAATCGAAAAGACCTGGACGTCCCAACGTGATGGGTCAGTCCGGCCCTCTCCACAGTATGTATAGGGGTCCATTGACTCTAAAATTTTGCAGGTAGGTCCCACCATGGGTGGACCACAACTCCACAAAATTTTAAAATTTTTGGACATCTGAAAATATTTTAATTTATTTAAGGAAATCAATCTGTCCTGAAAATCGGACTGATCTGGACACCATATTGTAATGGGCCGGTCCAGCCACCACCATGGTGTGTACAGGTGTTCATTGGCCCCAAAAAATTTTAGGTGGGTCCTACCATGAGTGGACCACTTCCTTGTAAATTTTTATAATTTTTAAACACCCAAAAGTATTTTAATAAATTTCAGAATTCTGACCTGTTCAGGGTGGAATGTTGCTGGAACAGTGCAGAAAATCCAGACTGTCCGCCTCACTTAGACCACACCTTTGGGACCCTAATGAAGGTCATATGGGGCTGAAGTTTTGGGGACATCAAGATGAGATTCCCACCTTTCAGAAAAGTATATTTGATGGGTACAAAAAGTCCCCCAATTAGTCCAAAATTCAAGCCCAAAGTCTAACAAAAATCTGTCCAGAAAATTTCTGGGCAGCAACACGCACATGAAATAAAATGAGCATAGGAACCAAAATAAGAGGAAATCACCCTATGAAATTTGAGTTGTGGTCCACCTCAGTGGGCCCCACAAATATACAGACCTAATCCATACCATAAAATCCATTGCATGTGTCTAAAAAGGAGCAAATGGGGCACCTATGTTCATAGAGTGGATAGACATGGGTTTCCACTCTCTTTGGATGGTCTGGATACTTCCAGGCCACAAGGTGGGCCACACACATCTAAGAATAATAGATCAACAAAAGAATAGTAAGAATCGGCCACAAGGGAAGGGGCTCCGCCACATTGAGGCCCTTCCCTTCATCACAAATCACACATATCACTATATTGATGGGATTACAAGATCTACCCATGCATGCATCCTCTAATCAAAATCCAATGGTGGAGATGCCATCTCCACCAAGGATCAACGATCTAGATGACCCACAAACCTATAAATCAAAGGAAAATCTCATGATGGGGTCCATGGAGAATGGCCCCATCATGACAATCATGCATGCATAAAGTGGGTTGTTAGCCACACTCATGGAGTCATGTAGGACCTCCACCATTGATTGGTGGGTCCTACATACTCTCAATCAAATGAAAAAGGTTCATGCAAGAGGAAAGGAAAAAGACTAATCCCATGAATCATCCACCTTGAATCTTCAAGATTCTCCTATCTCCAAGCTCCTTAAGCTCCAAGGGTTATAGATCTATGGTTGAGATCATGTTCCAAGGGCTAGATGATGGGGGATTAGAGGGAGAAGGGGCTGGAGAAGAGAAGGAGATGGAAGGAAAGTTGTTGGAAATTTCAGCAATGGAGGGAAATGAGAGGGAGGGAGAGAATAAAGAGAGAGAAAGAGAGGCCATGATGGGTTTGTAAGAGAATCCATCATTACCATAGGGAGGAGTTTACAAAGTTATAGGTTAGACTAGGCCTCTTGGTGGTGTTTGTGGTTGGTGATGTTAGTTCCATGCAATTGTGTAGTGTGTGGGTAGTGTACCTTGGAACTTGTGCCAAGGGTAATGGTGGTCCACATGCATTCCACTTAAGTGGGCCACATGATCAATGGTCATATAATGAATTATATACAACTTTTGATCTACATATTGGATTTATGCACGAGACGTGGCGTTGGAACCGCGGCGACGATGTGGTCACAATGGCATAGGTCTCGGGTCAATCCGAGTCGGGTCAATCCGAGTCAGGTCTATATGATCGAACTCAAGGATGACCGCAAACACTATCCAAGGGTCATGGGTCGCCGGGATTCGACCAGTCGGACCGCGAGACCATGATGAATAAGATGCATACTCACACATACACATACACACATGCGAACTCGGGTCAGGTCTCACAGACCATACTATAAGAAACAATGGTAATTAATGGTCTATCATTGAAAACTTCCTAAGGCCCACCGTAATTTTTCCATGAAGTTTATTTTCCATCAAACTTGTGGGGATGAAGGGTAAACAACAAGTATCAGCATCATTTCCTGTGGTTTAGTCCACCTTAGATTTAGATCCATTTAATTTGGGATCATGCCCTAAAATGATCCACTAAACTGGATGGACAATGTCGATATAAAATACACACATCAAGGTGTGGTGTAACGCCCCAGTTTTTGTAACTTGAGTATACCATACATTTTTTAAAAATCCGAGTATTAACCTTTAAAAATAGCCCAAATTTTACGTGTGTGTGTGTGTGTGTGTGTGTATACTTCTCAGAGTGAGCAGTTCAGCAAAAGAAAAACAATCAAGCATAAAAGAAACTTTGCATGAACATTTCAGATATACGAGCGGTTCCCCATTGGGCTTATAGAAACCATTGCCTCAAATTTTACAAATATAGGGAAATACAAAATTGATACAAGTGAAATTTAGAATTTAGAGCTGCAAGATCATCTAGCTCCTCATGCTCCACATGAGCACAAACCTACGGATCATCTATGTCTACTGCACCACTGAATATGGTCTGATAGCGTCAATAGCTATCCCAATGAGGTATAATCCCTAAGATTTATTAAAACATCACGATAATTAAGCATAGTTTGTCAGGAAAAGTATATAATGAACATTTCACAATGACTATCATAATAATAAGACAGAGTTCATAAGATACGTATACATTATATTAATTAATTTCACAATGATATTCTTGTTTAAATGTATGAATGCATGCACATGCTCACAGACCTAAGGATGCTTATCCAACTGGCAATAAGGTCTCCCAAGGAGAACTAGGCACCCAGAAAAGTACTCAAATGTATGCCCAAAGAGAACTAGCCACCCAGAAAAGACCATGTAACAGTACACCAAAGGCGAACTAGCCTCCCAGAAAAGTATTATACAATACGCACAAGGAGAACTATACACTCGGAAAAATCCATGAGAAAAGAACAACTCTTGGTAGTTTGAGTGTACGCAATGATAACTTTGGATCACTCGGTAAAATACTCTATGGTACAACTCATATTGACCTGAGAAACTCAATGTCTTCTATTGACCATCCGGTAAAGTTCGCATGCCATGAAATGCATGATTAGCTCAACCGTTATTATTCCAATTGTAAACAACCATCTTAAAAAAGCCTAAAGGTCACTATGGAAGGCTCGTTACCTAGCATAGGCCGGCAACTTGATTCATAGTATCTCATACCACCATCATCGGCTCATGAGACTCTAACAAATAAGATGTTTAATGGTAACCTCTTAATTAATAGTCAATCATAGTTCAACGAGTAGAACTTACCATCGTAAGGTTATATAAAAATAGTTCATTAAAGCCACATATGGTAATTAGTCCATCAAAGCCACGTTGGGCAAATAGTGCATCCAAGGATGCGATAAAAAATGGATTATCCTAAAAACCACATAGGCATAAATGATCCACAAGATGATAAGTCCACCACATAGTTTCATTTAATCTATTACATAAATTGCCACTAGTTCGAGGACCTCTAAAGATTTCATCAAGTACTCACAAGCGGCAAAATAAGCCATGTACAATATCGATAGCCCTTACACATATAAAGCATTCATCTTAAACTATAATAGAGATTTTGATATCCATAGCATGTTCAAATACCCGAATTTAAATCTAATTATTAATCATGTATGAAGAATTATTGAAATAGAAACTAACATTTATCATCCTTTTCACTAAATATTATATTAAGTAATCAATGAAATGAATGAACTAAGCTAACTATCATGATGTAGAAAAGCTCGAAGGGTGATCCTCACCTTCGAGTGGGGACTCTCTTCTCGCTTGACTATAAAGCATTCTAAGTGAGAGAACTCGGGGAAGATACAAGCCCTTACATTAAATCAACGAATTACAATCAATTACCTATAATTAATTTGCTTAAATTAGTATCAAAATTGAGAGTTAGAGGTTAACTCATCTCAATGTTTTGAGTGAACACGATTCCCACTTGATTTTTGATTGATGAACTTGATTTGACCCAACATGAACTCGATCTCGAACTCGAAAAAAATAAATGTACAATTAAACTTTTAGAATTTTATCGAGAAATAGTTGTACAATTAAACTTTTAGAATTTTATCAAGAAATAGGTGTACAATTAAACTTTTAGAATTGTATCTCTCAATTTGTAGTTGGATTTAAATTAAATTCTCTCAGGTTAATTTTAAATTAAAACTTTGAGAAACAAAAAGAAACAATTCACCTTAAGTGTTAATCTCAACTCATCCCTATTTCATTCTAACTTGATTCGAATTCAAGGTTCTCTAAAAATAACCGAACCTACAGCAGTTGTTGGACTGAATACAACCTGGAGTCATGCCTGCTAGAACAAGAATGCTCTAAAACTAAGCTGAGGCCGGCTGAACACGACAGATGACTAAGTCAACCCAGCTCGATTTAGCAACTACTCGGCCAGGAACCCAAACTCAATCAGGATCGAATGATGAAACTAAACCAGCCCAAACCAGCTACTTGAATTGCCAAGACTGTTGAATGCATGACAAAACTCTCAGATTCTAATCCAATTTCTCTAATTCAGCATGCTTACTGAGTTAACTCAACCATGAGTTTAGCACTCGGTTGCCTTTGTTCAATTCGATACAACAGGGCTAACCACAAAAGCACCACCCTTTATTGAAAATCAACCTATCAATGGTGATGAAAAGCACACTAGGCCCGAATTAAACTCCCAACTGAGTCATACTCGACCGAGTCGACTCAGAACAGCCGAATGGGTTCAGTTTCAGCCCAAGCTCACAAGAGATGGGTGAAATTACCTTTGATGAGCTCCCCCTCCCTGAACTTCTTCAACCAATGGGCTTTGAACTCAACTCGTGACCAGATCTCAATAAGATAACGACTTGGCAATGAGTCAGACTCAACCAGCAATGAGTCAAAGCCAAACAGACTCGAGAACCCCCACAACTCAGTGAATCTCTACACCCTGGAGGCCCCCGGACAATCCAGAAGAATCTACTGTTAAGCTCTGCTTTAGATACAAATCTTCGTTTTTAACACTTTAGATAATCAACTCCTATTACTAATTATACATGAATCTTATTGCATGACTGCAATCCACCCATACAGATAGATTTTCGGTGTTGAGGGCCACACTCTGGGCGTCTCCGATCAGAAGATGGGGCCCACTAAAGGGAGATGGGTTTTTCCAACCACGCGAGGAAGATATCTCCTACGGTAATGGTGAAGTGTTATCGTGTGGATAATCTTATAATCTACAACGTGTAAATAGTGTGGATCGATCACTGATCACTGTGGGGGGCCACCAATCAAAGAGCTTGATCTAAATCTCTGAGATTTGAGAGATTTTTCGTATCAGAGCGATATCTCTTAATGAAATGATATCTTGTACGAGTTCTCCAATCAGATGCCAACAGGGATATGTGAAGCCCTAGATTCGACATCCTAGATGCTCCCATAAAGTTTGTAGAGGCATACAAGGGGCTAGGATAGCGTCAGCACGTGAATGGAAAAGGTTCCCTTCGGATGCGGCTCTTGTTGGAGTTGCAAACCCAAGACCCATTTTCCAGGTGACTGTTCATCTTCCAATGCACAACAACACTTCCTATGGAGATGCTTTTGGAAGATGAAATGCTTGGCGTAGTTTCTAAAAATGTTTAATGTTGGAATCTCCTAGTAGGGGCATTTTTGTCTTTTCACATTTCATTCAAAAGCCTATAAAAGGGCGTCTTGTGTACCCCGTTGCAAAAAGCAAGTGAATGGCAAGAAAAAACAGCCAGTAAAGAAGCAAGTTTTAGATTTTTCTGAGCTGTGCTGAGGCTTTACAAAGTTAAGAAAAATTTGTTATCTTGAAGCAAAGAAAAACTCTAGCTTATACAGCCAACAAATTGGTATCAGAGCCAAGTTCTTTTTCTAGAAGAAGTTTCCAACAATTTTTTTTCAGCCAAAAACAGAATTTTTTCAAAAAAATTAAGAAAATTTCAGATTTCAACGGTTTTTTCAGCCAAGAAAAAAAAATCTGCAAAAAAATAAAAAATCAAAAATCAAATTTTCTATCCCATCCCTCTCTCCCTTCATTAAAATAAAAAATAAAAAAATATCAGCCCTTCCTTCTTAAAAAAAAAAAAAAATCAGATTGTTTAGGTCATCTTGAGGCTTAGTAAAGTCAAGTCATCTAACCCATAAATCTTATTCATATAAAAATGGCCACCACAATCCAGCCGCAGGTTCCTAAGTTGTCAAAGGACAACTATGAAAATTGGTGCATCCAAATGAAGGCATTGTTCAGGTCGCAAGAACTATGAGAGATCGTGACCAATGGGTATGTAGAACCCACTATCAAGGAAGAAGCCGCGTTCACCAATGAAGAAAAGACCACTCTAAAAAATCAAAGGAAAAGAGACAACAAACCTTTGTTCCTCCTCTATCAAGGGTTGGATGAATCAACATTTGAAAAGATTGTCAAAGCAACATCGAGCAAGCAAGCTTGGGATACCCTTAGCACCATCTTCAAAGGTGTTGATCGAGTGAAACGGGTTCGCCTTCAAACACTAAGAGCCGAGTTTAAAGCGGCACACGTGAAGGAAGGTGAAAGTATCTCTGACTAGTACTTCTCATGTCTACTTGTTATTATTAACAATTTAAAAGGAAACAGTGAAAAAGTTGAAGACATACGTGTCATAGAAAAGGCACTGCAATCTCTCACAACCAAGTTTGAGCACGTGGTTGTGGCGATCGAAGAATCAAAGGACTTGGAAAAATTATCCATTGAAGAGTTGATGGGATCGTTGCAAGTGCATGAGCAACGAATGAAAAAGAATACAGGAACGATGCTTGAACATGCCTTAGAGTCTAAGCTGACTCTAAATGAACAAAGAGGTAGCCATACACATTGTGGGGGTCGTGGCACTAACAATCGTGCAAGAGGAAGAGGGCATGGATATAATCCAAGCAATCCACAAAATCAACAAAATTTTACCAATTTCGTGGTAGAGGAAATGGTATAGGCCGATCCGCACGAGGTCGTGGAAATATGAAAAGTATTCAGTATCGAAATTGCAACAAGTTCGGCCATTATGCATCAGATTGTTGGAGCAAGCCAGTGGATTAAGATGAACGGTCCAACTATATCAAAGCATCAAATCATGAAGAGGAAAGAACCACACTCTTCCTTGAAAAAGAGAAAGGCTATGATCAGTTAGATGTGTGGTATCTTGACACGGGTGCAAGCAATCATATGTGCGGCGACAAAAAGCTCTTAATGGATGTAAGACCCGTATCCTAGTCCATATGTTCCGTCGACTCCCGCGATCCTTCCCAACGAATTCCGGCAACCTGCGACGTATAATCGACGTTTGCGCGTGACCCTAAATCATATCTTGTAGGTTTGAGTCGGCTTAATCTAAGACTTGTACCATTACAACCGCACTGTCGCCGCGACTCGCTCACCGATCCGATACCCTGGCCGAGAGATGTGGGCCGACGTTTATTTTGAAGAAAACACTGCACGTTTGCAATCCCAAGAGAATCTCTATAACATGTCCCATCAATCAATCAATCAATCACCTTGTGTCAAGTACACACACCCATGCTTTCTTTCTCCACAAGTCAAGCAACCACCAAGTCAACTCTCTCTCATCCTCTCTCTTACACACCCATACATGTCAAGTACATCACTCACCTCACCCATCACTCACCTCACATCCATCACTCCTTACAACCCTCTCTCTCCTTCTCTCCACACTTTCCAAGCAACACCAAAGAGAGGAAAGAGTGTGAACGTCCAACATTTCTAAGGAGAGAAAAGTGATTTTGTGTAGCCCACTTTTCCATCCCAAAACCCATCATCCTAACCCTTAAACTCTCATCACCTTCCCTCAAAGAGGAACACTAGGAGATCGGCTTTCCAATGGACCAAGAAGATCAAACGGTGGGTGCTTATTAGACTAGATTTTTCATATTTTGATGATGGGCCAAGTGAGGCCTACCGATTGATGGTATGGATCTCACTTTGGACCCTTGATGTGGCCGATGGACCACCTTGATCCTCATGATCATTATATGATGGGGTCATTATCCATGGACCCTATCATGATGTTTATTTTCCTTGCATAAAAAGAGGTCATCTAGACCGTCCATTTTGGGTGGAGAAGGAACCTCCACCGTTGATCTTTGATTTAGTAGGCCCACGTGTATTGGGACCCACTTGATGTATGATTAAATGCAAAGGAGGGCACATAGTGGCGGAGCCCTCCATCACACGTGTCCCGTCTCTCTCTCTCTCTCTCTCTCTCTCTCTCTCTCTCCTCTCTCTCTCTCTTCTCTCTCTCTCTCATCTCTCCTCTTTTTATGATGTAGTTGTGTGGCCCACTTGGATGGACCCCACTTTGATGTATGTATTACCCATGTCATCCAACCCTTTCTTTTGGTGGCCCACGTCTAAAGGTGGGGCCCACCTCAAATGTATGTATTATGTCAAACTGTCGAGCGTCCGTTGATGGAAAATAAAAAATATTAGCCTTGGTTCAAGGCTATTTGGGTGGGCCGCTTATGTAGGCCCCACCTTGATGTATAAATTCAATCCACACCGTTTACCCTTTCCTCAGACCATTTTAGGCGTTGAGCCAAAAAATGGGGCCAATCCGACCTTCTGGCGGGCCATAGCATAAAAACAGTGATTTTCACTATTTAAATTCACCTTAACTTTTCTACACGCTGAAAGATGCCCAATATTGGGCTTGTTGGATTGGTTTTGGACTATAGAATCCGTTAGGTGAGATGAATTCTTCCGATGCGGGCCCCACGCATGAAAAACCGCTAGATTACGCGATTTCAAAAAAAAAAAAACAATATATGCAACAGACGTTGCTGCTGCCAGAGGTGCGCAGGCAGCGCTTGTGTCATTTTGGCGGACGGACAGCAAACCCACGGTCCAGCCGTGGGCCCCACCATGATGTGTGTTTTGTATATCCACACCATCCATTTTGTAGGGCCTTAGGGCAATAGGCTGCCCTCTAAAAATCAGCCACATCCAAAGCTCAGGTGGCCCACGTCATAGGAAACAGTGGGGTTGAACTGTCTGCCATTGAAATCACAGAAGTTTTAAATCAATATGAAATTTGTTTTTCCTATTCGGCCTGGTCCGTGCGACCTTATCAACAGTTGGATGCCAAATAAACATTATGGTGGGCCCCACGTGGGACCCCAAGATGTATGTGTTCTATCCACACTGTCCACAACAGTGGACGGTGGAACCCACTATGACGTATGTGGTTTAGTCACACCGTCCACAGCAGTGGACGGTGGAAACCACCATGATTTATGTGTTTTATCCACACCGTCCACACCTAGATGGTGGGACCCACCATGATGCATGTGTTGCATCCAATCGTCTAACCATTTGGCCAGCTTGTCTTATAAGCTTGAGACTAAAAATAGGACAGAACTAGGGTCAGGTGGGCCACATTATAGAAAATATGGGTTTGAACGTCCACCATTAAACCCTTGGGCTACCAAATTTGGGACAATATGATATTTAATTTTCCTCTTAATCCAGGTCTTTAAGACCTTATGATCAGATTGGATGGGGCATAAATGATACGGTGGGCCTTGAGAATTTTAATGGTGAAAATCATTATCACCACTTTTATTTGGTTGTGGTCCATTTGATGTGCATATGAGGCCCAATTGGTGTGGCCCATCTGATATACAAAAGGCCCATGTTACGAGGCCCATTGTGATGTATTCAAAGGCCCATGGGATATGACCCATTGCAATGTATATAAGGCCCATTGATGTGGCCCACTTGATTTATATAAGGCCCATATGAGGTGGCCCATTCGATGTATCTAAGGCCCATGGGTCGAGGCCCAACGGGATATCCTTAGGGTCCATTGCAATGTGTGATTCCTCCATGGTTTGTGTAATGATGTTTTATGGCAGGCCATACCTTGGGAGCAATGTTGGTTTGACGTCCACATTGTAAGAATAATGTTGGTTTAATGTCCGCATTATAAATCTCTCTAAGGCCCATTGATAGGCACATACTTGTTGTGAGTAGGCCATCTAGGCCCACCTTTGTTGTGAGGATAGTTCATCACCTTATAACATGCTTAGTGTAACTCCATGACTCATGCCCATACGCATCATTTGTATGCTTGATATGAGGAATGTTTGATCATAGCATAAGCCGGTTAGGTTGAGACATTTATGGGACTCCTTATGAGACGGAGTGCCCCACATGATCGCGCGGTATGCGCTGAATTGCTGCATGATTTGACGGTATGATTCATGCATATCGCATTTGTGTGTCATGATCATTGTACGCCCTAGCGACATCAGGGTTGTGGCTCTACAGGCACATCATGGATGGCCGTATCGGATTTCGGAAATATTGGCTCTAGCATTGTGGGCACTTAGGATATCCTTGAGTGAAAATCTCATAACCTTTTTGGTACCAAACGTCAAGACCGAGTGGATATACAAGCGCCCGAGTGCCGACCGTTGGAAGGGGGTGTGGCCTTATCCACCCGAGTGAGGGGGCTATAAGCTAGGCTGAGTTTGACCAGCTCACAAATGAGTCCTTTATAGACGAGTCGGGTAGTTATTGGCAGAATACTGGTCAGGCGGATAGTGTGGTCTCTTCCACTTGCTTGGTTGTGCAGCTAGGGAGGAGGCAGCCAGTGTGAAGTGTATTAGACCTCAGTGATATCCAGAGAGGAACTGTACTGATATGTGTACTTGATGAGGACTGACATGCTTGCTTTGCATCTCGCATATGACATTTGGCTACATAGGCCTCGCATCGCATGGCCTTGGTATGGCCGATAGCATTCATGTCTTGCATCACATAGCTATGGTACAACTGATAACATTTATGGACTTACCGCATATTTTTTCATTACTCTGATATTGTACATTTGGCGCTTGCCATGCGCACACAATTACACCACCCTCTAAGCTTTTGTAAGCTTATGCACGACCGTTACGTGCAGGTGTCGTTAGGTTGCAGCAACATTGAACTTAGAGTGAGCAACGGACTTATGGAGCTTTAATTTTGAAACATATGTATTTCCCTTTCAGCACTGTATTCAGATGATTATATTAGTGGATATGTTATGATGATGTTGCCTTTGTGATTTGGGTAAACTTGCAGTTATTCTTCTTACGAGATAAATGTACGTTGGAAAATCCTCCTTGTAGGATCCCAGGATCGGAACCTGGCGTGTGGACGCTGGGAGCAGAGAATGGGGTACTACGGAGGTTATCGGCACCGGATTCGGCGATCGGGAATTTTGTGAGCCCAGTTTCTGAGTTTGGGACATGACAATGGAACTCACAGAAGGAGTTCATGGTGATGTAACATTCGAAGACTCATAAAAAACTCCAGTGAAAGGTAAAGGTAAATCAAAATTTAGTAAAAAATTAGTGAGCCGCAATTCATCTATAATGTATATTACATACCCAACATGAAAAGTAACATCCCCAGCATCGGCCAACTACTTGAAAAGGGGTATGTGATATACATGGAGAACTCAGTTATGTCATTAAAAGATGCATGCGGTAGACATGTGGCACGGGTCCAAATGGCGAAAAACTGAATGTTCCCACTCCATATAAATAGAAGGCTTGAGAAGTGTCTTTATTGACGTGTCAATAATGAATCATGGAAGTTGCATCTTCGCTTCGGCCATCTGAACTTTAATGGCCTTAAGCTCTTGTCCTCATCAAGCATGGTGCATGGCTTACCTGCTTTGAAGCTCCAGAACATATGTATGAGGCGTGCACACTTGGCAGGCAGCAAAGAAACTCCTTCCTAGTTGGAGTATCCCAAAGAGCAAATGAGCCATTGTAGTTGGTTTACACGGACATCTGTGAACTATTTGAAACACCCTCTCTTGGAGGTAATAAATACTTTATTACCTTCATTGATGATTTTAGCATAAAGTTATGGGAGTACTGTATCAAAGAGAAATCTGCTGCTTTTACTATCTTCAAGAATTTCAAAGCTTGTGTTGAAACTGAAAGTGGCTTCAAAATCAAAGTTCTCAGATCTGACAGAAGTGGGGAGTACACCTCAAATGCTTTTGGAGACTATTGCAGGAAACATGGCATTAAGAAATAACACATTTCAGCTTACACGCCACAACAGAATGAAATTGTGGAACGAAAGAACCACACCATCCTCGACATGACGAGGACCATGTTGAAGGAGAAAAGCCTATCGATGAACTTATGGGGAGAAGCATGTACTGCATATACGCTCAATCGGTGTCCCGCCAAGAGCGTCAGGTTCATGACACCACAGGAGGCATGGAGGGGCTACAAGCCGAGTGTGGCACACCTTAAAATCTTTGGGTGTGTTTCCTACGCTCAAGTTCTAGAAGCAAGAAGGAAAGTTTGATGATCATGGCGAGAAGTGTATCTTCATCGGCTACAACAAAGAATCAAAGGCATACAAGCTCTACAACCCACTAACTAATAAGGTGGTGGTAAGTAGAGATGTGGTGTTCTGCGAGGAAGAAGCCTGGAAGTGGAACCAAGAAGATTTAGCTAAAGAAAATAAAGTCGAGGCTGAAGAATATGAAGAAGAGATGCATGTGAATCAAGAGAAGACACCCACATCACCCCCTTCGGGTCGCAGAAGTCCATGAGTACGTTGCATCTTCCCTGGAAGTACTTATCAAATCAGAATTCAGCCATCACATCTTCATCCAATTCTCCTTTACCATCGTTTATCATCAAAATGAGAAGCCTCAACGAGATCTACGTAGAAACTGAGGAAGTGAATTTGCTTTGCCTATATGCGGACCATGAGCCTCTCACATTCGAGGAGGCAATGAATGAAGAATGTTGGAGAAAGGCTATGGAAGAAGAGATCCATGCCATCGAGAAGAATCAACATGGGAACTGATCTCACTCCCTAAAGGTCAGAGGACCATTGGTCTCAAATGGGTGTATAAAATCAAGCGGAATGCCGATGGTAAGATTGAACGATATAAGGAAAGGCTCCTAGCAAATAGCTACAAACAGAAATACGGGGTAGACTATTAAGAAGTTTTCGCCCTGGTTGCTTGCCTTGACATTATGAGGATGATTATCTCCCTTGCAGCTCATCGCAGTTTGATGATCTACCAACTGGATGTGAAATCCGCATTATTAAATGGAGTGCTCGAAGAAGAAGCCTATGTTAACCAGCCTGAAGGCTTTGTAATACAAGGGGAGGAACACAAGGTGTATCGGCTGAAAAATGTCTTGTATGGGTTAAAGCAAGCTCCTCATGCTTAGAATGCTCGGATCGATGACTATCTTCAAAAGAATAGTTTCGTCAAATATCCATATAAGCATGTCGTCTACATAAAGAAGAATGCCCATGGCGATATGCGTATAACTTGTTTATATGTTAATGATATGTTATTCACTGGAAACAGTTAGGCGATGTTCAAAGAATTCAAGAAGGCTATGTTCAATGAGTTTGAGATGACTAACTGTGGATTGATGTCATTCTTCTTGGGCATCGAAGTGAAACAACAAGTTGGCGGCATCTATATATCACAGAAGAGGTACGTAAAATAACTTCTTAAGATGTTTCGGATGACCGACTGTAAAGCCGTGAATACACCTGTTGCAACAGGCCTGAAGCTCACAAAAGATGGCGAAGGAATAAATGTTGACTCAACTTTATTCAAGAACCTAGTCGGAAGCCTGAGGTACCTCAAAATCACTAGGCCGGATATAGTCTATAGTGTGGGGCTTCTAAGCTATAGTATATGGAAGTGCCAAAAGAGTCACACCGGTTAGCTACGAAAAGAATTCTAAGGTATATTAAAGGGACTATTGAATTCGGTTTCTTTTATCCATACGATGATGAAGCAATTCTGTATAGATACTCTGATAGTGATTAGGGTGGTGACCAAGACGAAAGAAAGAGTACCATGGGTTATGCTTTCTATCTTGGATCGATAACATTCACATGGAACTCGAAGAAGCAGAGTACGACAGTGTTGTCCACATGTGAAGCTGAGTATGTAGCAGCTTCGTCCACTGTATATGAGGCGATATAGCTAAGAAATATGCTAAAGGAACTGAAGCATTCGCAGGAAGAATGCACTATCATATACGTGGACAACAAGTCGGCAATTGAGCTTGCCAAAAATCCAGTGCAGCATGGGAGGAGCAAGCACATTGATACAAAATATCATTTCCTGAGAGATCAAGTGAAGCAGAAATCAGTGAAGCTAGAATATTGTCATACCACTGAACAAGTGACGAACATCTTCACCAAAGCATTGCCGACTGATACATTCAAGAAATTGAGATCGATGCTTAAAATGAAACCTGTTTTGGTTTGAAGGGGAGTGTTGGAGTTGTAAATCCAAAACCCATTTTTCAGGTGACTGTTCATCTTTCGATGCACAACAACACTTCCCATGGAGATGCTATTGGAAGATGAAATGCTTTGTGTAGTTTCTAGAAATGTTTAATGTTGGAAGCTCCTAGCAAGAGCATTTTTGTCTTTTCACATTTCATTCAAAAGCCTATAAAAGGGCATCTTGTGTATCCGGTTGCAAAAAGCAAGTGAATAATAAGAAAAAACAACACGTAAAGAAGCAAGTTTGCAGCAGTGCAGCAGTAACAAAATAGTTTAAGAAAATAAAAATTCTGTTTTTCTCTCTCTTCCTTCCTACAAAATCATATTTTTCTAAGTTGTGCTAAGGCTTTGTAAAGTTAATAAAAATCTGTTATCTTAAAGCAAAGAAAAACTCTGGCTTATACAGCCAACAACTCTCTCTCTCTCTCTCACTCTCTCTCTCTCACACTCTCAGCTGAGGAAGCCCTATATCAAAGAGTTGTGATTTAAGGGACTGGAGGGCTAAGATGAAGAGTGTTAGGATGACTTGGATTTGTTAGTAGTGCAGCAGAGACGGGGTTTCTGTTTTCGGCAAAACAATTACACGCCTCACGGATTTCACTTGTTTTTATGCATACAAACATGCGCACTAACGTATGAGATTGTTAGGTTTTTGGTCGGATTTAGATGCTCTATAATATGGACGGTTTGGATCGTTCTAATGGATAGTCATGATGTGTCATGGCCATCATAGCGAGAGGCCATCTTTCAAACGCCGCAACTGGCGGGAAATGAAGGAAAGAGACGAAGGAAGCTTTCTTTTTCGAGCGAGCTCGAGTCAACCTGGTTGACCCGATTCATTGCTCCAATGATCTATGGTTGTACACCCTACCGTGTACACCCGAGTCTTCTGTTGGACCCACTAATTACGCTTTGAAGAATCTAGCTCGTCCATCGGTTTTAACAGTTTATTTTAGGCCACCAATCTGACTATGGGGCAGATCTATAGCTCGGGCGGGTCACACCAAGAGAAATTGTAAGATTGTGTTATGGTCAGTCATCCACACTATCGTGGGTTGATGTGGGGTCTACAATGATTACACGTGAAATCTAACCCGTCCATTGTCCCCACTACTCCTAAGAGAGCATTGGCCCAAAGATAATGTGGATTCATAGCTCAGGTGGGTCTGACAAATGATGAATTTGACTATCTTAGTCTCAAAATTAATCATGGAAGGTTAGATTTTTCTATCAAAAAAAATAGAAATCCTAAAAATAAGTTTCACTAATGATGTGATGGTCTATTTTAAAAACCAACGGATGAGTGGTTTGATCGATAGATGAAAAGTGTTCTTAATGGTTAGATTAATGCATGATTGAATTTATAGGTTGATTTTGAGGTGTTTAGGTGTGATATCATATGCCTCGACGAGTAGATTTAGATTGTGGGTTGAATAATTGTTGATGATGTAATCATATGTTGAGAAGTCAAGGGTCAATCAATGTCAGATTGATCTCGAATCAAAAGTTTAAGATGGGCGAATCGTGAGCAATCGAGTAATGTGTTAATTATAGATTATATGTGTTTTCACAAGTGCTCGTGCCAAATTTGATTTAAATGGTAACACCCGAGTACTAAAAAGTATGGGGTGTTACATGTAGCCCACGGGTAAGGGCCACATTGTCTTGGGTGAGACTGGGTCGTGCGTAATCATCTCCCCTATTCCAGTCCGGGTAGGGTCCACCATCCTAGACCTTTTTAAAATCGGGTCCAATCTAGTTAATTTGAATTAACAAGGTTATATATGTATATATTAAATTTATATTAATTACTATAGCGACTGAATGAGGTTTGCTAAGAAATATCAATGTAAGATATGTCAGTGCACTAATTTTTGCACCATATTTGTCAATCACGTGAGTCCTTGTATTATGTAGTTGGTTAAGCTATTGGAAAGTGAAGACCGAGGACACAAGCGAAGTTAAAGTATCAAGGAGTAAGGAACATGTAAAAGATGTGCCTTGGTGACCCTAACCCTTGACCCAAAACAACCATTGACCTCTAGATGATCTAGGCTAAATAAGAAAACCAATTTGATCATCCCTTAGCCTTAGGAACCCAAGTGAAACATGATAAGTAATGTTAGAAGAGGTGTGGAATTGTTGTAAAAACAAACGCCAAAAGCAACAATTTTCGATGGTTGTTCGATCCCATCGAGCTGCCATTGAAGGGCCTTCGATGGCATTGAAAGCCCCCTTAATGGCATCGATCAAGAGTTAGATATGTCTAGCAAGAAATCGCATTTAAATCTGATTTTCTCAATGACATCAAGGCTACCTTCGATGATATCGAAGGTCAAGTTCGATGGCATCAAAAGTCCGTTGATGTCATCAAACAAGTGAGTCAGATATGTTCAATAAGAACATCTGATTTTCTTAATGGCGTCAAGGTAGCCTTCGATGGCATCGAAGGTACTTCGATGACATCGAACCCTCCTTTGATGACATCGATAAATTCATTTTTTGCCCTTTTTTTTTACTGTTAAAACTCATTTTTTTTTTTATAAAGGGTATTCGGTTCTTGGATATTTGGATGAGTTTTTGGTATAATAGAAGCTTAGATGAATCTATGTTCATATCCCTCATCCCAAGCCTCTATACAATTGAGTTATAAGCAATCTCAATTAAGATTAACGCTCTTATGAGGATTTCAACCTACAACTTGAAGATGCCTTTGAACTCTTATATTTTATATAGATTAGACTTAAGCTATCTTGTTATATTATTGTTTAATCCTCTATAATACCTATTTAGGTGAATCCCCTAGGAAATACAACTTCTTATTAGTTGTAGGAGATTTAACCAACCTCCCATCACCTTGGTCACCTCAAAGGAGCATTATATGCAATGTGTTTGATCTTAGAGCTGATGTGTAACGTCTCGGAAAAATCCGTACAAAGACCCGAGTACCACCTCAGGCAGAAATCACTAAGAATCGAATCCTTTAGAAATTAATGAAAATTATTAAGTGTTAAACTAAATAATTAATGGAATTAGATTGAACTGCTTTCAATACAACTGCAAGGCCCGAAACCAGTAGGATCGTTAACGCTACATTACCTAGAAACCTAAGATCGATCTCAAAACCCAGTTGCTCTCGGGAGCGCATTGAAACTCCGTATCGGACCTGGACCACGCGTCGAAAGTCCAATTGCCGCGAAACTATACGGTTATGACCGCCTTACTGGATTTGACAACCATCTCGAAAATCAAGTCCTAATAGTATCCAGAAGTGCACAACTTGAGCCCGGAGCGAAGTGTGTGAGAAACGCGAATATCTTTAGAAAAAGAACTCAATTTAAGTGAATTGGGCAGTTCTCTTGCGGGCCAAATTTAAGGTTTCAGACCATCAGATTCTGACCCAAATACACCATCGGATCAGGAAAAATTTCCTACACAGATTAGTACACTTTGGCCCTGATCGAGTGACGATGACCGTTGAACTAAAACTGGTCCTCATCGGTCGATCCATAAATCTGATGGGACCGAAATCTTAACCTGGTATAGATCCATCGTCAGGGGACTTTCTCCAGACCGTACGCAGGTAATGGACCTCTAGATGAGTCCTGTTGGGCCGAAACAGATGCCTTTTGGCTATAACCTAAGCATACCAAGGTCCTAGGGCCATTTGCATCAGTTCCGAGCTTATAAATAGCCCTTAACCCACCCCTCTCTCATTCCATACGAATTCTCTAACCCTAGGAGAGAGAAGAGAGAAAAGAGGAGGAGAAAGTGATGAGAAGTGAGAGAGAACTGGAGTTAGTTGTTGAGATTCGTTCTCACCGCTCCACGTATCGAATCGTCTCTTTCGTGTCGCCACACCATCTCTTTCAACTCCATTTTTGGGTAAGAAATCCTAACCCTAATCTGTTTTAGGAATCCAAATAGAGAAATCAGTGAAATAGCTAACCTATTTCGTGATTCAGGTTGCCGTTGTGTTGTAGACGAAGACTTAGTGTTCAAACTGAGTTCGATTCTAGTTTACCGACGAAAGGTGCAGACTATAAACGTTTAGGTTATGATTTTCAAGGTTTTCAATGTCAGTTAATGATTTATGACTGACTTGATTGCTGTCACATATGCTTAGATGCAATGATTTCCGTATATTACATATATATGTGAACTGTGTTGAATATAATGCATTCCATGTATTTGTTGAAATGTTTAGATGAATATGGAATTATGATTTGTGCTTGCTATGATTCTTTGATTGAGAATACATGATTGTTGTACTTGTGGCAACTCCTTGTGAAAGGATTTGCTATAATATATATTATAACTAATTCATTATATGTATGTTTATATGCATAGTCTAAGTGTTTGATAAAATGTTTGAATGAGAAAATGCTTGTTGAAACGTATTTAATGAGGGTAATGAGATAGGATTATCAATCACCTTATTTATAGTTACAGTTTCCCTCATGTAATTTATCTCGCTGCTACATGTTTTATGGATGAATGCTTATGTATGTTAACATGTACTCTATGTGTTCCTTAAAATACTTTTATGAGATTTATATTTGAATTGGTTGTTACATGCTGTTTCAACTAGCACATATGAATGTATGGTGTTTGGAGTGTGATTGGGACTACTGCATAGTCTAGGCAATCGGTAATGATTCCTGAACGAGTGGCCGAACTAGTCTCACTACATTGGATAAGTTCGATGAATCCGAGTTGTACATGATTGTCAATAGGAGTACCATGTCGACTAATTCAGCGTACGCCCGTACCAATCGAACTTGTCAAGCAACCCTATTGGCCTATTGCGTGTTTACCATGTATGGACACTACTGCTTGAATCTAAGGTACCAACTTACCAGTGTAAAGCCCGTTTAACCTTGGTACCACGATCCGCTAAGACTCATGAGCCAGGCATGGTGGTATGGGACACCGTGGTCGAGTTATCGACCTACGCTGAGGTGACGAGCCTCCCCGTAGTGACCAGTGAGCAACCCAAAACTCGTGAGCCGAATACAGTGGTATGGGACACTGTATTCGAGTTGTCGGCCTACACCAGCGCAGCCTGGCTATGGTCCCCAGTCGGGTTGGTGACGAGCCTTCGAAAATAGACTGCCAGTTGGTAGGGCATTGGTGGAGTGACCTCGAGTACAAAATAGGTCTACTCAGTGCAACCTGGCTATGGTCCCTAGTCGGTTTGGTGACGAGCCTTCGAAAATACACTGCCAGTTGGTAGGGCGTTGGTGGTAGTAACCTCGATTATAAAACAGGCCTACGCTGATGTGACAAGCCTCTCCAAAGTGACCTGAACTTGCCTATCGTATGTGACAAACTAGGATTGACGACCCTAGATGGATCATTGTTTGGGTAATGATATAAGGGAGGTACCTTAGCTTCCCGAATATGCTGTTTGAATAAACCTAATTAAGAAATGGGCTAACACGATCATACATGCATTGCATGTGCTTTGGCGAGGAAGTGCAAGTGTCCAGAGTGGTGCATGCCGCGATAGTGAGATGATGTCTTGGAGGGAGTGTAGGCGAGGGCATACATCATTATCGCATACTATTCCTGTAATAATAAGAGTACTTAGGATATGATTGTTGTACTGCTTTATCATTACTGCTTGATGAATTGATAACATGTTAACCTTTGTCTTATAGCTCTACTGAGTTGATCACTCACTCCCACTCTAGGACGGTATTTTAAAACACCAACCAGACTCTGTTGCAGTTTCAGATGGCGGCGAGGCTTACGAGGCGAAGCCTGCCTTCTATGACGACGAGGAGGAGTTCTCCTATCTGCAACTCTCTGGCGGGTATATGTAGATCTGGAGTTGCGTCACCGGGGCTACAGGGATATGGATTAGATGACATTACATTTTATCATTTTGTACCTTTTGAAGTTACATATGTAATTATTTAACCTGGTAACACGTTCATAATCTGGGGACTTATAACCACTTATATACTTCATATACCTATCACAGTCTTCCGCTTGCTTAATTTAATCGTCTCTGGAGTATGATATGTTGATTTAGTATAATCTCATTCATGTTTAAATGCACTAAACTGGACAAATTTTAATCATCATTATCTATGTTACATAAGTGATGCGTTGGAACTCGGGAGCTGAGCTTCTGCTTGACCTCCGATTTTCAGGGCGTTATATGATGTCTTAACAAAGCAGCGACATCATGATCAGGGAAGCATCAGGAAGCTGATTGAAGCACGGAAGAGCGACGATCAAGCAAACCAAAGAGGCGTTTCAAAAGAGGCTCGATTCTACAAGTGAGTTGTCAAGTGTAAGAGTCTATGTGCTCTCTTTTCTTGTATAGGATTGATGATAAGAGTTTGAGATCCAAACTCGACTTAGGTTATTGTGTAGGATATTGACTTTTGTGTAGGGCCTAAATCAAATCCGTGTGTAGGTCGCCCTGCATGAGTGTTTGCGTGTCAGTCTCCGTGGGCGCCTCCAGTGGGAATAAACATAAGGTCTTGTGTAGGACCGAGGTTGTTGAATAGCTTAAGGAAAAACAACTAAAGTCTCTTACGGGAGCCTTCGACGAGAACGTACTTACTAGGTTCTCGTGTAGGATCTTGACTCTTGTGTAAGGCCCGAATCCATGTTATGTAGGACCTTGGCTTTTGTGTATGGCCTAAATCTTACAGTACTTGTTTATGGTTGTAAATGTTAAAAGTTAACCTGATTTAAACCACCTGATAGTGAAATCCAGTATGCTCATAGGTTGAATGCGTTCGTCGGAAATGAAATAGGCAAGTACTTGAACCACTATATATGATTGTATTTAGGATTGTCATTCGCACACTTGTTTAATTATACTTATGTGTTTGAATGTTTAATTATGTATTTTCGATTAGATGAATGCTTAGTGTTGATAGTTGGTACATTCCACACACATCTACATTATCATTTTATAGATTAATTGCTTAATGGCATATCATTTGTAGTATACGTGATTGACCCCTCTATTGGCTTGGAAGCCTTAGAATTATATTATCCTGTTTAGTTTAATTGTTAATTAGTTAGGCAATAAACTCTTAAAAGACATAATTTTTTATAAGTCTTAATCACTGCCCTCTAGGACATAATCTTTATTAATTGGTTTCACCAAGCTTCCGCAATCACAACCGTGGTAATCTCACCACGGGACATGCACATTTTCAAGGTACGCCATTTACAACATGAATGCGATAAAGCGGAAAACTGTGTGTGATCTAATCAGGTGTGCCCAATCTACGGGAATGCCCATATCTGACGTGGAGTCGACCAGGACTCGACTCCAAACGACACGGTTTAGAGACCGAACGGGGTACCTCTGAGCCCAACTGGATGTGAGAGACTCGGACTCAAAACGATTTCACGAACCGAACCCGATCATCCCTGTTCTGGGAATAGGACCCGAACCTGTTGACAGCCCCAGATGTAGCCGCGTACCGCCGAGTACGAGCATAGTTCCTGGTTTGAGAGAGGGAGAGAGGGAGAGATGCTAGGGTTCCCAGCTATGATGGCCCAGTTCCCATCTTCAACGTTGATGCCATCGTCGATTCTGCTGCCATGGCGATGGCCTCAACCTACCGATGACGAGCTTCTCCTCAGTCTCGATGAGTGCAATCTCGAAGACAAGGTATTTTATTTTATTTTTCCTTTCCCTCGTGGGAGAACTGCTATTTCCCTTTTTCGCCTTTCTTCCCCTCAAACGCAATTAGTTGTGGATGAATACAATCGCGCAACTAGCTCCCTGTGGGAGGCCCACCGTGGTGTGTTCGCGTCATCCAACCCATCCAGCAAGGTGGCTCCACCATCAAAATCTTGGGAACCAACAGTTATCAGGTGGGCCACACCATAGAAAACGATGGACAGCCCACCCAAAAATATCCAAATTTCAAGTCGTGGCTCGCCCAAATTCCTTGAGCCTAGCAAGTCAAACCAGGAGGTTGGTGGCTGTGGATTACTTCATACGGTGCTGTTTTCGTCAATGAATTGAGAGTTGTATTACATGACCACTCAGCCCGTGATAGCCCTTTGATCCATTGCTTAGGATGGTCCCTGGCAAAGCAACAAAGGTAACTTTCCATGAATTTGTTGACAGTTTCAGTGTGACTGTCCATTTGCGGGTTATAGGTCGGACTCTTCTTCAACTTGGTACTCTGCATGCCCAAGACCTCTTGCCATAAATTGCTAGTAAATACCACATCTCTTTTGCTAACAATGAAGAGTGGTAGAAGGCGTACCGTGCAGTTTTGGAAAGGTTGGCCACTGACCATTGTTCTGGCTTCATATGAGTGACTTGACAGGCTGAAGTAACTTTGAATGGTGGTAAAAACCACCGTTACCCCACTTTTTTGGTCCATTGAGACCACTGTCCAAAGCTGGAGCTACCATCTCAGCTTTATTTGTCTGTCAAACATCACATTTGTGTATGAATATCTTGATGTCTGAGTGCATCCCTCTCTAGTATGAAGTTTAAGGAACTCTTTCGTATGTTCTCAAGTAGACAGAATTGCCAGCTGTAGGAGAAGCATGGAGCTCCCTTAAAATTTCATCCCAATATGAGATGTAGACCCCAAATAGAGCAACCGATCATCAAATGAATAGTTTGGAGCCGAGTAAGGTTGCTCTTATAAATTCCAAAATCACCGCACTTACAATCATCTATTTCATACTCTTTCTTGAGTTTCTTGACCCAAGAGAATTTCAAATACGAAATTGTTGAGATTCCTATTTATTTGTTTTCTTCCCTATCGGCAATGGAAATTTTATTGAAAAAATCTCCTGTAAAGGGAAGAAATGAAAAGAAGATCCCTCAGCCAAACAAATAGAGATACACTTTGATTATATAGGAATATGAATAAAAGCTATTTCTAACGTTTGAGAGCATAATCTCAACTCATTTAAAAATGTGGGCTAATTCCTAAGGTGGTGCCACCTCTTGGATTAAAGGACCATCCACATGGCTTGCAAAAAGCTTCACAACTGTCTTGAGTCTCAGTTACAGGTCTTACCTCCACTGGGCTAGAGAAGGTAAACATGATAGACTATTGGTCCTACTTAAGAATATCCCTGATTTTTTATGATCCAGGATTGCTAACTGATCTACCATCAACATAGGTTTCCACCAACTCAAGGGCGAAGGCATCCAATGGCTCACTTTTCTTATGAGGCTGGCCATAGTCATCGATAACCCCTCCTCAATTATGAAGAGGATCACATGCAGACGAGACAAATAACTCACTGCTAGAGCAAACCCCAAATGATCAAGGATCTATGTTTTGAGCTGTAGTTTTGAATAGAAATATGGCTTTGAAAAATCTTTTGACTTTCTCTTTTTCCAAATAATCTACATGATCGCAAGTCAAGGTATTCTATATCGGTAACGGTGACAATAATGACCGATACGGGGGCATAATGACTGTTACGACCCCCATAATAGTTGAATTTTTTTTGCCTTAAAATTTTTGAAAAATATTTAGAAAATTCAGAATAATGTAAATATTCTAAACATGTATTCAAATTTTTTAAAACATATTTATGGTAGCATAATGGTCCACTATTTAGTGAAGTGTTGTATCTGGTTGTTTGGTGAATTTGTGAACATGGTTACGTGTCTCTAATATTTACACATCACAATCAAGCATTAGAATTATAAATTGAAAAAAAAGGCATGAATATCATTTTTTTTTTTTTTTTGAAAAATGGGAATGGCCCCTCAAAGCTTCTATTCTCCCAAATCTTTTTAATCTAAGGTTTTAATCATGAAAATTATAGTAAGAGTGGTTGAATATGCTATAGAATAAGCTAGAAAAGTTTTTGGAATGAGAAAATGGAAAAATGAGGAGAAAATGGATTTAAATAGAAAATAAGTTGTTGTTTTTTTACCATTACTGGGTAATGGTCTTTATGCTCCATAGCGGCCATTATGGCCCCTGTAACAGTTGATACACCATAAAAAAAACCAACTACCTTGTTTCACCCTTGTATCGCATAACGGTCGTGCAGTCATAACCGTTACCTATACGTATCGGCCTTCAAGGTTGTATCATAACGGATATGGAACACCTTGTCGCAAGTATAACCACTACTCTAACCACTATTGTCGTTTTTTGACTGTTACGGGGGTAACAGTCATTATGCTCCGTAGCGGCCGTTACAGCCCCCATAACAGCTAATACAATCTTAAAAAACCAATTGCCCCGTTTCACCCCTGTATCGCGTAACCGTTACCTACACGTATCGACCTTTACAGCTGTATCGTAACGGATATGGAACACCTTGTTGCAGGTATAACCACCATTCCAAACGCTCATGAGCTCCTTCATCCCACTTGGTAGAACCCATTCGATTTCGAAAAGCCGAAAGAATGTGTACTACATTCTCTTAGTCACATTGCATCAAATGAAGAGATAGTTCACTTATTATGCTTCCTTCCAACATATGACACATCTTACCAAGTGACCAATTTCTTTTTTGACCATTTTTTCAAAATCATTGACCGTTGAGATCTTGATCACAATACATGTTTTTAGGGAATAAACTTAAATGAGAAACGACCTTTAGGATAAGCAACCCAAACTCTCTCATCATCTTCAAATGGACAAATAACACCCCATAGTGAAGGTACAGGAGACCGATAATTGCATCAGTTAGGAGTGAGTTGGTTTATATTGAAGCTTATAAAAGGGTAAGGGGAAGGCCCAAAAGGATGGGGGTGGAAGTAGTAATAAAAAATTTGATGGCCTATGGTTTAACTGGGGATATGGTTCGTAATAAAGTGGAATATGGAACATGATTCATGTAGCCGACCCTAATGAGTTGGGATAAGGCTGAAATGTTGATAATGATTCCTGATTGATGCCCTGTGAAGCTCGAGACATCCTCTTTCTTTGGCATGGATATAGCGGTGGTGCTGTCTATAAGGCTTCCTAGCGCTTGCTCATCTTGGCTATCTTCTGGGAGATTTGGAGAGAGCATAATGGCCAAAATTTTCAGAACTCCTCTCCCCCCTTTTGGGTTGCTGGCTTTGATCTCTCGAGATGTTGTGGAATTGTTGTCCTACCTCCCGATCTTGGATGCTCAAGCCTTCCCTTGCTAGTGTTGGGCTGTTTTGTGTTTTGTCCTGTTTCAAGTTGTATAGATGAGCTAAGACTTCTGTTTTAGTTTTCGTCCTATGTTTTTGTTGTAGGTTTTCCTTTTTGTTGTTTCTTTTGTTGTCTTGTTGCTCTTTTTCTGCTTCTCTTTTCCCCGCCTTTTGACATTTTAATAATATTTATGCATTCTTCAAAAAAAAATAAAAAATGCTGATTATGAAAGAAGATCTTGGATATGAGCCAACATCTCAATTTCAAAATTCCAAAGGAATTGTACAAACGTGGGTGGAGGTTGTAAGGGAAAGGCCCAAAAGGATGTAGGTGCATGTTTGATGGCCTATGGTCTAATTGAGGATATGGTCCTTAATAGAGTGAAATAAGGGAACATGATTTGTGTAGCCAACCCAAAAGGGTAAGGGGAAAGCCTAAAAGAATGTGGGTGGAGGTACTCAGAAAAGATTTGATGGCCTATGGTTTAACTAGGGACATTTTTCGTAATGGAGTGGAATATGGAACATGATTCACGTAGCCAGCCTCAATTAGTTTGGATAAGGCTGAAATGTTGATAATGAAAGAAGGTCAACGATATGCGCCAACATCACTATTTCAGTTCCTATGGAATTGTACGGGCTCATATGATTGTATCATCGTTGGATTTGAGTCTTTGATGAGGGTATTTTGTCTTGCAAGGGAGTAAATTCATCAACCCATATTTCTTTGCAAATGGGACTTTCTGACCATTCCCCACTTTAAATCTCTAATTATTCCAGAAAATTTGGTCCACTCCTTTAAAGTGATTCTGAATTTAGAAATAGCTTTCCAAATTAGGGACCCATTATCCCTAAGCACTACTCTTGAATGCTAAGCACGTCACGTTTGGTAGTGACTCTTTCTAAGGGCCCCTTGCTCCTTGCTAAATCTCCACCACCATTTGATGAAAAATGTCCATATTTTCTTTGATTATTCCCATCTAATTATCTAAATTCCCTATTTTTTAGCACAATCCCACCTCATTGGATAAAATTTATGGCCATCTTTAAATTCCTTTAAGAAATATATTTGAAGGTTTTCAATCCTAGTTGTCACTTTAGCCAAGATTTTGAAAAGGGAAAGATAGTATGTGGGAAGGTTGGATAGGGTGGATTTGATGAGGGTTACGAAATTGCGGGTGAACTGCTAATTTAAGTTTGTAATTATGTCCAAGTGTCCTAAAGGGGGTCGAATAGGACTTTTCAAAAATATTTACTTATTAAAAGCAAACGATGCCTAACTTAAAGCAATTTACCAATCAGGCCAAATAAGGCAAAGTAATTCTAAGGCTTTCAAGCCAATAGAGGGTCCATTCACATAGGCTATTCATGAATTGTAAGTAAAGCAACTAGCCTATGGGGATAGTGTTTATGAGTGTGTGGGATGTGATTCCTATCAATTCTAAACATTAATCTAATCATGCATTGTGACTAATCATTTAAGGTACATAAGC
This sequence comes from Magnolia officinalis, assembly GCA_021015155.1. Classification (NCBI taxonomy): domain Eukaryota; kingdom Viridiplantae; phylum Streptophyta; class Magnoliopsida; order Magnoliales; family Magnoliaceae; genus Magnolia; species Magnolia officinalis. The sequence goes on from JAJHSJ010000011.1 coordinate 37,769,048, forward strand.
ATAATTAAATAGATGCACAAAGAGCAATCCCAAACACGATCATATATAGTGGTTCAGATATGTGCCTACTCCACTCTCAACGGATGCACTCTCTCCTAGAGTATACCGGATTTCACTATCCAATGGTTTTAAATTAGGTTAACCATGAACCTTTACAACCCTACACAAGGACTCCAAAGTTTATGCCCTACTAAAGGGCAAGGGTCCTACACATGAATCCAATGCTTTAGGCCCTACACAAGAGCAAAGGTTCTACACAAGAATTTATCAATTTAGGCTACACAGGCCAGGGTCCTACGTAAGAACCTAACAATTTAGGCCACACAGGCCAATGTCCTACACAAGAACCTACTTAGGAGCATACACAAAGCAACTTAACAATTTAGGCCACAAAGGCCAAGGTCCTACACAAGAACCTAACGTTCAAGTCCTACACAAGGACAAAAACATGTCTTCTCCCATCAGAGGCCTATGAAAGGTCTTAGCGAGTTTGTGAACTCAAACTTTGAATCTCAATCCTATACAAGGAAATGACTTTAGACTCAATAGACTCTATATACTTACAAGTAAGTGAGTGAGCCCTGTTTCAACATAGGTTGATGAAGATCTTCCTAGTGGTGAAGAGTCTTCAGCTCCCTTGAACCGTAACTGCTTGTAGATGCTCCAATCGAGGTACCGAGGTTGTTGGGTTTAGTAGCGAACAGACATGGAAAGAAGATGAAAACTGAAAAATCCCGCCCGCGCTGAATATATAGACCCCGATGATTCGATGCCATTGTAGTATTGTATATCATTACCTAGAGTAGATCAACCAAACTCTAAACCCAACAACCTTGGTTCCTCGATTGGATCATCTACAAGCGGTTGCGATTCAAGAGAGCCGAAGACTCTTCACCACTAGGAAGATCTTCATCAACAAGTGCTGAAATGGGGCTCACTCACTTATTTGTAAGTATATAAAGCTTATTGAGTCTGAAGCCCTTTTCTTGTGTATGTTTGGGATTCAGAGTTTGAGTTCACAAACTCGCTAAGACCTTTTGCAGGCCTCCGACGGGAGAATACATGTTTTTGTCCTTGTGTAGGACTTGAACGGTAGGTTCTCGTGTAGGACCTTGGCGTGTGTGGCCTAAATTGTTAGGTTGCCTTGTGTAGGCTCCTAAGTAGGTTCTTGTGTAGGACCTTGGCCTATGCAGTGTTCGAATTATCTCCGATATTATCGAAATATCTCTGATATTATCTTTATCTCCTGCTCAGCAATACCGATAACACTGGTAGCGATACTGATAACGTTGATAGTATCAGAAATTCCAAGTATTAACAATGTATCACCAAGTATCGCCAACGTATCAATATCGCTAATGTAATCATCAATATTTTCAACTATGTAAATTTTAGGTGTTGCTTGTATTGCCAATGCATCAATATCGCCAATATTTTCAACTATGTAAATTCTAGGTAATGCTTGTATCATAAGTGTATCGACAATATTTTAATAATATCGCAAACGTATTGATATCATTAGAATTTTGTTTATTAGAAACAAATTTATTTCAATTTTTTTTTTCATGGGCACATGGTTGTATATAGTGTTCAATTTGTCATTGATAGTATTAATAATATCTCGATATTATCGATATCACAACATGCGCGATATTGAAACCACAATCTTTCGTTTCCTTTCCAATTGTTAATGATTTCTTGGTGAAATATCATGTGTTGTTGATATTTTGTAATATCGATGAATGTTTGGATGAAATGTTAGATAGTTAAATAGGTTGGATTGATTTCTTACAACGACACATGCTTTTAAGGCCCCATTAAATGGAAACTTGTTATGTATGCATTCTTTTTGCAATTTTTTTTTTTTTTTTTTTTAATTTCTAAATATGCAAATATGTATATTTTAACATCTCCTGAAGTTTCGTTGAAAATTCCACCATTTTCCCCATAGTTCCCGGCATTTCTGGTTATCAGCGATATTATCGATGATATCGATATTGTTTCTGTATCCCTGGCCAGCGAAACTTGTAGCGATACCGATACTTTGAACATCGGGCCTGTGTGGCCTAAATTGTTGGGTTCTTGTGTAGGACCTTGGCCTGTGTGGCCTAAATTGATAGGTTCTTGTGTAGGATCTTTTCTCTCGTGTAGGGCATAAAGCATTGGGTTCTTGTGCAGGACCGTTGCTCTTTTGTAGGACATAATAATGCAGGATGATGGAAACTATCCTAGGATGCATGATGAGAGATCAATTACACATTAATTTCAGCAATCAACATGTAAAATCAAGCATATCCTCATAATAGATTCAAAAATTCAGATTTATAACATGAAGATCCTAGGTTTTCACATACACGGTATATGAAAATATAAAATAGTTCAAGAGTGGTCCAGTTGGAAGTAAAGACTTCCAATCTAGCGTAGGCACGTTTCACAATCAAGGGAATGACTAGTAGGTTTTATGATTAGGGTTAGGAAGGGGAAAATCTGAAATATGGAGAATTAGGGTTTCTGGGAATTGGGGATTTTGAATTAGGGTTTTTAGAAATTGGGGAAAATAAGAAATTGAAGATCTAGGGTTTAGAAGGTTGTAATGGAAGAGAAAAGAGGAAGACAAGAGAAGAAGAGAATACCTTTCGAAGATGAGAGAGGAAGGATGTAAGACGAAGAATACTTTTTGAAGAAGAGGAAGAGGAATGATGTACCTTAGAATCTATTACCAAACAAACTTCTACCCTTTCACAATTTAATTGGAAGGTATGTTTTTTTATTTTATTTTATTTTATTTATTTTTTTAAATTAAAAAAACCCTAGAAAATAAGGAAGAAAATTCCTTCACACAAGAGAACTCTACTTTTTTTTTTTCTTCTCAATAACCCCACTAGGTTTGGAACTCCACCCCCCTGTGCTTTTATAATAAAAAATTCGGAATTAAAATACAGCGTAATTACAACTATGTCACTCACTTAAGTAAAGTGGCCCATTGTCCAAAATAAGAAAACTAAAACATATATTATCAATCTCAACCATCAAATAATTCCTAAAAATACCAAAAACCATAAAAAAGCAAGATCAGAGTCCAAGGGGCCCAGATCTAAAAGATATGGTGGCCCGATGGCCTGATCGACAAGATCCAATGGTCGAATCGACATGAAATAGAAATCCTATCACTAAAATAGTCTCCTAAGCAGCCCACATGCATCATCCCAAGGTGGGGTCTTCCCGATGCACGTCCAATGCACGTGGGGTCTTTAAAATGGCCCGGCGGACCCCATCTGGAACTCGTCTTCATTTTTGGTACACTCGAGTAGGTCTTCTGATGTCCCCATCACATAAACTTTGGATGCCTTGTGTAGGGCCGTAAAAGTGCATGGTTAACGTGATTTAAAACCATTGGATAGTGAAATCCGGTACACTTTAGGAGAGAATGCATTTGCCAAGAGTGGAGTATACACAGCCGAATCACTATATATGATCGTGTTTTGGATTTCTTTTTGTGCATTTATTTAATTATATGCTTATGTACCTTGAATGATTAGTCACGATGCATGATTAGAAGAATGTTAAGAATTGATAGGAATCACATCCCACACACTCATAAATACTATCCCTATAGGCTTGTTGCTTTACTTACAATTCATGAATAGCCTATGTGAATGGACCCTCTAGTGGCTTGGAAGCCTTAGAGTTTCTTTGCCTTATTTGGGCTGATTGGTAAATTGCTTTAAGTTAGGCATTGTTTGCTTTTAATAAGTAAATATTTTTGAAAAGTCCTATTCACCCCCCTCTAGGACACTTGGACATAATTCCATACTTAAATTAGCCGTTCGCCCGCAATTTCAGGTTATTCTACCACAAAGGAGAGATGTTACCTTTTCCATGAAGTCAATTTCTTTTGAAACTAAGTTTTCACCAGATCCCACGTCGATGTTAATCTCATGTTGGCTCCAAGAGAAAGGCCTAGATAATTCATGTGAAGCGAAAGCTGCTCTACAACCCGTGAGAAAAGCAATGAGATCCACATCCAACTGCCAAATGCCTACCGCTAAGAGGGCACTTATGCTGAAACTTATCTCAAGGCCCGAGGAAGTTTCAAAGTATCTTGATATAATTTTAATAGTTTCCACTTGAGATGAAGAGGCCTTGCACAGAATATGATCCGCAAATTGAAGATGGGAGATAAAATGCTCATATTGCCAGCTGAGAAACTATTTAGGGTATCCACGTTACTTACTGCTGCAATTGATCCACAAAGTAGACTCAATTTCTGAAAACTATGCATACACAAAGCAAATCCACTCAAAATAACCTTACTTTGTTAGTTCATTCATTGTTTGGTGAAGTACATGACACGCTAATAACAAAAAAGAAAAAGAAGAATCATTTTACCTCATATAGTTTTTCTTCCAAGTCAGCAGGAATACACAGCTTAGGTTTGTGTTTTTCTTGCTCAAATCTAGTAGTAATAGTTGAAAAACCACAACCCTTTCCCCAAGAAAAAAATGCAAAAACAGTGAGCTAAAAGAGCTCTCTGTGCCCGTGTCAGCCATATCAGTCCCTTATTGAATTTTTGGGACCTTGTTTCAGCTGCAAAATATCTTATTGGGGACCCTAGATACATCGATATGTTTTTTTTTGAACATTAACAATTTTATTGATGAAAGGCAAAAGCCTAAAGAATACAAGTAGCTGTTAAATTTTTTTTTAAAAAAAAAAAAAAAAAAAAACAGCATGATTACAACTCTATCCAGAGATTTGGAAACTGATCAGCCACCATATTGAAGCTTCTATCGCCCATTCCATAACCAGATTATTAACCATTTCACAGACCTCCGATGAAGAGTTTTTCCGATTATGGAAACACCGACTGTTTCTTTCCCGCCATAATACCCAAATTCTAGCAGGTTTACTTGATGTGTAATTGATCAGCCACTATACATTGATATGTAATTGTTGGATATTGCAGGGGTTTCCTTGGACCATCCGCTCTTATATTTGGAAATATTTTGCTTGAGGTTCTTGGGTTTCCAAACCTCATTGACTGGTGGAATGACTGTGTCGCATTTTGGTTGGTTGGGGTTTTGGTTCCAAAGAGAGCTTCGCCTTGGTAAAGAAAAAAGATTTTGGAATGGAAAGTGTTAGGTAATGTTGAGCGGAGAAGCAAATGTGCTTGGATAAATTATGCCTGTGGATGAGAGGTGCTAGGTGCCATCTTAGACAGGTTGATTGAGGGTCGATCCAACTCAAAGGAAGTCAACAATATACTAAGTGGAGATCTCTTGTTGGTGGAAATCTTGGGCATGGTAGCCTTAAGGAGGGAGATGAAATAACTTCTTCTATTTTCTCACCGGTGGTGGATGCAAAAGTGAAGAACTGTATTTCTAAGTGAGGATCGTAGTTGCACAAACCTTCTACACAGGTTTCACTTCTATTTCCTAGCTTTTATACTTGTTGACATTTTGAAAGCGACACTTGCTTCCTCCTTGAATCTGTTGCTACTTCACTTTACACTTTGTTCAACTATAGGGAGGTCGGTGCCCACATAAAATGGGGCTGTTAATGCCGTAATTACACTGACATAATTTTTTTATTAGCTAAATGAATCACTAGAGGATATTTATTTGCAACAAAAGTTCAATGTTAATAGGGATAGGAGCTAAATGTTAATCTCTTAGTAAAACCTTAATCATAAGTGAATGGCAGTAATATAGGCTATAACAAAACCCTAAGGGGGGTTGTATGGCTTATGGAAATTGATGGTAGTAAGTGGGATGGAATTGCTTTTTTGCAATAAATGGACTTGTTGGTGGATTGTCTCTCAATGCCATGAGAGTGAGCTATTCACTTTGGTGTTTGGATCATGTAGGATGTAGGGCTTAAATACATGTTTTGATTCATGTAGTGTTTGGTTGTACATGGAAAACAACTACCAATCTCGAAAATTGTGTTTGAACACTACAGTGAGAAGTAAGGTGGGGCCCACCTTGATGTTTGTGAGTAATCCACCCTGTCCATCTATTTTGTGAGATCATTTTAGGACATGCTACCAAAAGTCAGGCATATCCAAAACTCAAGTGGGCCATACGAGAGGAAAGAGTAGGGGAAGAATTTCCTACCGTTGAAACCTTCCCGAGCTCCACCTCGATGTTTATATGTCATCCCAACCGATTATAAGTTCATTCCTGCCGGGATGAACTGATAACATAGAAAACTTTATCGTGATACAGAACTTTTGTGGCCATATGAATGTTTCAATGGTGGTCACTCAATCCCCACTGTTTTCTCTTGTGTGGCCCACTTGAGTTTTAAATCTACCTCATTTTTGGTCGCTTACCCTAAAATGATCTTGTAAAACAGTTAGATGGGGTGGATTCCTCACAAATATCAAGGTGGCTCCACCTCCCTTCCCAGCGTAAGAACTTCCTAGCTCATGCTTTTAGGAGGAAATACCATGGATTTCGCAAATCCTGGTTGAATTCCGAAAAGCCCTCCCTACTCCATGCACAGGATCCAATGTTCGAAACCTATGATGAACCACACAAGAATGATTTTTAAAACCAAGGGATTTAAAGTTCCATCCCACTTAATACCATCTAATTCCATGCGCCAAACACCCCCTAAGGGGATTGCTTTAAAAAAAAAAAAGGGGTAGTAAGCAAATTTAGATTGTTTGGCCATGTGCAATGGATGCTAAGAACTGCACCTATGAGGAGTGAGTCCATTCAAGTTGAAGGCTCTGAAAGGGCATGGGGAAGGCCGAGAAGGATGTGGGTGGAGGTGGTAAGAAAAGACTTGAGGACCTGTGTTAACTTGGGGTATGGTCCGTGATAGATTGGAATGGCGTAATAAGATTTGTGTGGCTAATTCCATTTAGTCGGGATTAGGCTTTGATGATGATGACAATTGTAGTCCAGACTTTACATGTGGACATACATGTTTTTGTTAGGTGCCAAATCTCGTAAGATATAATCTTTTTTTTTTTCTTTTTTTAAAAAAAAATAATAATAATAATTTAAAGAAAGAAAAATCACGTAGGATATTTTCCAAGATAGAGTAAGAGAAGGATTCGAAGGTGAGGTGCATGAAGGTGATCGACATAGACAATTGCTCTGTGTGTGTGTGTGTGTGTGTGTGTGTGTGTGTGTGTGTGTGTGTGTGTGTGTGTGAAAATCAGACAAATAATTAGGAAGCCAACAACAAGAGGTTTTTGTCTCCCCAGGAATCCTTTTGAAGGCCCAGAATTCCTTTCAATGGAGCCTGGTAGTCACCATTCGCTCAGGTTACTCGCTAGATGACTTGGAAGTTTGGTTTGAACTTTCTGCAAGCTTGGTCGGGGATGCCCTCCTCCATTTTCTTAACCCTTATTCGGTCTGGATTTCTCTTTGTTCGGCAAAGAATATTGATTAGGTGATTTTCATCGGTCATCTTCATAGAGTGGGTTCGATCAGTTCAATATGTAGAGGGGTGGACTGGTCGCGTCTTTTGGCTTTTTCAACATCTGGTTTTAATTCCTAGAGTTGCCGCCGGAAATTTGGTATTTGGAATTTTTTTAGCCTTGGGATCCTGTTTAGGGGAGGTGATTCTGGTGGACCCGACCGTCGAGAGATGGGTGGAACTTCGCTTCGCGAGGCTCTGCATTCGTATGAAGAAGTCAACGCCAGTACCAGATGCCATTGAAGTCCTAGTCGGAGACGAGTTAGTCCTTATTAGGGTGGTGAGGGAAGGTCCGCCTTCTTTTCCTTCTCTTGGTTTTAAGGGCTCTCAAACTAGAGCAGAGGTAGGAAGCCATCCGCCTTCTTCCCTAATGATTAGGGTGGCAGAGACAGGTGCTCCAATGGTAGACTCTAGAGGTCCTTGACTCTGTGAGGTTCCCATGTGTGAGGCGAACCAGCTGGTTCATTCGTGCGAGGTTTTGCATGTGCCCCATGCAAATACGTGTGGTACAACTCTGAGGCAGCTAGCATGCCCTTCTCCAACTTTCAATCCTCAAGCGAGTATCTCTTTTCGTCCAAGGCCATGTTCTGTACCTTCCTCAGGCGCGAAGGAGGTTGTGTGGAGGGAGGGGGACTCCCCCTTAGGTGGACCAAGGTATTGCGTGGCACGCTTAAGATCGTCCAGGGCTGGATTCATTTTCTCACTCGATATCTCACCATTATCTGATTCGCTCATGCCAACTCCCTTTATTTCTTGGCTCAAGATTGTGCTTATCCATGTTTCGTCTGAGCCAGTTGTTCTATCCTCCCCTGCCCTGTCTGTAGAAGAAGGACATGTGTCCTTGATACTTCAAAAGGAAGATTTGAAGTCCGAGCACATTTATTTCAGACGGTGGGGAGGTTCCAAAGGGCCAGGGGTGCGGTGGTGATGTTGCCACGTGTAGGGCTGATCTCTCCTCCTTATGCTCCGATTCATCTCATGTGTTATCAGATGAGACACGTACAACTTCAATGGTCCCTCCATTTTCAAAGACGGCCTCTAACTTCCACATGTGTCACTCTGATACGACAAGGCCCAATGATAGTAGGGGTGTACACGGTTCGGTTCTGGTTTCAAAACTGGAACCGAATAGTCAAGGAGATTGATGAATTGGTCATTGCCAGCTATTGATATGGACCATTCATGTGAAGGGGGCCACCTTTAGTTCTCATCCCTTTGGAAACCGGACCGAACCGTGTGCACCCCTAAATGATAGCAACACTGTAGTCCCCCCTTTCTCAGTTCAAGAGGGAGGTATGGAGTAGTGTGCAGCCCTAGATTTAATTGTTGTTGACGTTCCCTCCCCACACGTCTCCCCCTCATGTCGAGAAGTGGCTCGTGTTTAATGAGGTGGACATTTGTCCCTCTCTTGAGGCTCTGCAAAAGAGACATCATCAACTATTGATTGTGCTTCACATTTTTGCATCTCAAGGGTGGAAGATGGGATCTCATCCCTTGATGGCTCTAATGAGGCGACTTCTCTACATACAAGGATGGCTCGGATGAGGACACGTTTTTTTTTTTTTTTTTTTTTCTTCAGAGGACGTTTACCTCAACGTTGGAGAATTGGATGAGGCCATTCCCTCCTAACTTGATTTTAATGGTCTTCCCTCTTGCAGTCCCCCCGAAAATGTTCTTTCCCCTATCTCACACCTATTCCCACATTTCCTTCCCCCACTCTCCTCTTGAGTCCTTCCAAAACTCTTCTGTATATGTTTGGGTTCGTGTCTCCTAGGCCCTGTGTTGACCTAGTGGAGTTCGTGTCAAGTCAAAGCCTGGTGAAGGAGGGGCCCTTGGCCATGGTTCTTTTCCCCTTGCCCTCCTTGATTGGTCTTTTCTCCTTTTGTGGTAGGGCTGGAGACTTCCGGTTCAGGTCAATCTTATCAGGAACTCATGGCAGAGGCTTTGGATGTCAACCCTCTCAGAGCTTCTTTTAGTTTTTAGTAACGTTTCAAACCCCTTTGCTTGGTCCTCCTCTCCTGGCATCTTGTTGTTACGCTCAATGTTTTAAATATCGATGATATTGGCCGATATTTCCCATGATATATCTTGTATCCCACCTGTGCGATACGAAACTCGCAAGTAGTGCGATATATCTCACATGTTCGATTCAGTGAGCATTTTCGATCCTTTTTTCTTCTTCTTCTGTAAATCATGTTAAATCAGTGTCAAATTCTTACAAATACATGGTTTTTCATGTTTTGCATGAAAAAGCATGGATTGGGAGCTTCAATTTTGAGATTTGGAGTAGATGTGCCGAGTTGCGAAAAGTTGAAAAAATCAAAATTTCCCACTTGCTCATAAATCGGTTGCAATCCTTGTGTCCAAACATAAAATCAAACATGTATGTAACCTAATCTAGTGATTCTTATTTTGCTTTTGAATGTATTGGTTGTGTTTCCACACGTCTTCTCATATTTGTAAATTATATGAATGAACTTTGAATATACTTGCATCAATTCAGTTAGACAACGCATAGATTAGGACCCCAAACAAAGAAAATCTATTATGCGCACTTATTTTTTTTGTAATGTTTTGATTTATAAGTGTGTGTTGATGTGTTTTTTAACAATCACTGAAGTTTCATTGAAAAAATCGACCAATTTCCCCATGTTTCCAACAACAATGATACATTACGCGATACAACCAATATATCCCATGCGATAACCGATATGTATCTGTATCCCAAAGGTGCGATACGTAACGCGATACCGATATTTCGAACACCTGTTACGCTTGGAGGGGTTTGTGGAAGCGATTAAAAAGAAAAGATGGGTGGAGGTTGTTTGGCATGTGGGGAAGTTGCTAGTAGTGGTTTTTGGAGACCATGATGAACATTATATTGCTTTGTTTAAACTGGTGGCTGAGAGGGGTATCAAAATTCTGGCTGTGGCGCCCTTTGCTAGATCCCCCAGACCTGCTAAGGGTTGCAGGCTGGAGAACCTTGGGGTTCTTCCGGAGGCGTAGATGGAAGCTATTCATCGTAATGAGAGGAAGGTAGGAGGGATTAGACTGTTTCCCCAATGAAGATGCTCTCCTGGAATGTGGGGGGATTGGGATGCCCCCTGAAGCGGTATCAGGTGAAAGAAATTTATAATCGATCGAAAGCCGGTCTTATTCTTATCTAGGAGACGAAGCTCCATGATGTAGATAGATGTCTGGTTAATTCAATCTGGAGTTGTCATGGTGTGGAATGGTTATCCTTGGATGCCATTGGTTTCACAGGTGGTATTTTGGTCTTTGTGATGCTTTGCTATGGCGAAAGGAGGACAGTTGGGTCATGGGTGGGTCTATTCTTTGTTAATGTGGCCTTGCAGGAAATTTCCTCGAGATTTAGATGCCCCTTTTATGAAGTTTATGGCCCCAACCAGCCATTATTCTGTAGTGGGTTTTAGGAAGAGTTTTCTTCAGTCTGGGACCGATGGAACCTCCCCTGGTGCATGGGAGGTAATTTTAACGTGGTTCGTTTTTCGTTTGAAAAATCTTCAAGGGGCCAGGTTACTTCCAATATGTGTTCTTTTCCTGAGTGGGAGAAAGCATGATCTTGTGGATTTGCTCATGGGAGCTGCTAGATACACTTGGTCGAATGGTCCGTCTTCCTCGATCATGAGTCTTCTGTATAGGTTTTTGGTCTTCCTGGGTTTGGGTACTTGGGTTCAGCATTTCCCATTTGCTTGTGAGACTGGCCTGCCGAAACCAGTCTTGGACCACTGTCCTCTTTTGTTGGAAGTTGATATCAATTGGGGTCCTAAACCATTTAGATTCGAGTTGGTCTGGCTTTAAATGGAGGGTTTTCTGTTCACTCCCCAAGTATAGGGTTGTGATGTAGTAATAAACTCGGTAAGATTGAGGTCGAATCCCACGAGGACTGGTCGTCACAATTCAAATCTGTAATTCTCCTTAACTAATCCAACAATTAATGTAGCGAATTACTAACACAAATTATGGAAAATAACTATTGAGAATATGGAAGAAAATTCAATCAGAGAAAGAGCACTAGGACTTTCGAATCCACCCCTAATTATCCTAACCTTTGTTTTGTCTGTTAATTCACCTTAATTTAGATTGATCTAACTTATCTAGAGAAAGCACAATCTGTGTCCTTAATCGGGCAAACATAATGTCTAATTCCTTTAAGCAATGCCATGAATAACATATCCCATGTCCTTGGTCGGGCACATGGAATGTATAGTTCATTAAAGCACCCTGTTTCTTCCTCTATAGGAAACTTGTTCATGATCAGACACAAGCACCTAGAATAAGCATCCAAACAACATCCATCTATATACTTTGGTCGAGTTCATAGATGGAGAAGTATAGAATTTAAACCAATCAAGCCCACTTAGAGAAAGAAACACACCAATCAAGTTTAAAGTAAATTCAACAAATAAAAGAGTTAATCAAATTAGGGGCTTCATCTCAGCCCTAGCTGAGAGATTAGTTACCCATAAAATCCATTAAACAGATGGATAAATAAAATTCATAAAAAAAAAACATCAAACCAATTTCTCTCTCTTCTTTCTTCTCTTTCTTCTCTTTTCCTCTCCCTTGCTCTAGATCTGGACTTCCCTGCTTCTGAATGACTTTCCACGTCCAAAACTCCTCTTTTATAGCTGCTGGAAGGCTGGAGTCAGTGGCAGAGTTGTAGCAGGACATGGAGTGCAAATTTTTGCAGCCATGATCGGTGGGCCCCACGAAGTGTTTTCTGAAAAATCCACCCCGTCCATTGGATTCAGGACGAAATTTCAGTCAAGAATGGGTGGTTTTGAACGTCCATTAACGCGGCCCAGAGAAAAAACACAGAAAGATTTGAACGATTTGCAGGCAGCCTTTTGTGGCCTCTGTATCACACACATGTGCACGCATGGTTGCAAAGTTTCAACATGGGTTTGTAGTATTCGCGGCCCTCTACAAGATGGATGGATTGGATCGGCCGTACAGGCCATGGGTGGGGCCCACAACTCTTCGCAAAACGGACCAGCGACGTCCGTTCGCTGCTGCGGAAACAGGGACGCGGATTCGTTGTCCGTTCTGGTGGGGTCCGTGATCGGAATCCACAGCGGAATCCACTCCGTTCACCGAATTTCTCTCGGCATTTCGTTCGGAACTATATAAATTTTCTCCGTTTTGGTCTGGGCCACAGAAAATCTCGCTTCACCGTCTGTTCTGCTGTTGAATGGTTGGATTTCATTCCTGATGAGAATTTGCAAATCTTCCACCTAGGAGGCAGTGATAATGGTCTTCATTTAGACCTGATGGACGGTCCGGATCATCTGATTGATGGATGGTGTGGACCCACAACTCGAACGTCCAATCGAACAGCGTTAACGCTGTAACGGCAAGTGCCGTTTTTGAATTTGAGGAGGAGAGGGTCGATCAGCGCGCTGACCGCCTCGGCCGTCCGGTGCACGGCTCGCATGTGAGTGCATGGTGCACATGCATCACACATGGGGCCCACTATGATGTTTATGAGAAATCCGCACCGTCCATCCTTTTTCCCATCTTAATTAAACCATTGGGACTAAAATTGAGGCAGTTCCAGATATCAGGTGGGCCCCAAATTGGAGATTTAATGGGCTGATCTGTTCGTTGGCCCACTTCCTGAGATCTTCAGTAGATGAAATTTAATATGTACGGTTAATTTACGGTCCCCATCACATGTATGAAGTTTCGAGTTGATCGGATGGCGGGAACCATGTGATCTTGCATTCTGGACCTTTTTCGGGCCCCTTTGGCTTGCTTTCCTCAGATCCCAGGCGTGTAAAATCTTCATTATTGGTTTTCTGGAGTCCATCCCGAGCTCTGGTAATTTCGGAGCGTCAAATTCACGCTTTTTATTTCATCCTGCGACAAAACACAATTAAATTATGACATTAGGTGTTATGATTTACATAAAATCGTGCAATAACTGGGGTCTGATATGCAATATTTGACCCTCATCACAACCCCTAACCAGCATTTTGCTAGTCCCGAGCAAAACATGCGAAAAATAATTTCAGAAATAAAAGACAATTCCTGTAAACTCAAGTGACTTGTGAACAGATAGTTGAGATGTGAAAATTCTAAAATTCGTGAATGGTGAGAAGATTTTTCTCCTGAAATCAAGCTTACAGTAAACTTCATAATCAAGTTCAAAATATTAATCCATTAATTAGAACAATTTTTAAACATTGAGTTCCATGAGTGTATAGTGTGATCTCGGCTTACAATCATTAAAAGATCCAATTGTCAATTTCATGATATCATTAGTAATTCGTGACAACCAAACCTGAAACCAACACTAGCATTTTAGATCATCTTTTCGTTCTATCAGCCTTTGATTTCCTTTATAAACAGTGGTGCCAAGGAGGGGAATCAAATCCGCACCTATAGGGAGCAAACCTATGGTGAAAACTTGTCGCCTAACTCTTTTCTCATGTCATCTATGGGGAATCGAATCTTCATCTATAGGGAGCAAACCTATGATGACGATTATGCGACTTACTCTTTCAATTCTTCTTTATAAACTAATGCTAAAAATTTTGTTTTTCAGGTTGGTTTCTTTCATGCTTAGTGATTACCAAGTTACCATTTAATATCGAACTGAAAACTTAATGTGTAAGTGAGATCTGATATGTGCAATCCTGGTTCAATCAATGTTTACAACTTCTAATCATGGATTAACAACTCAAACTTAAGTGTGAAATCTGCCAGACAACTGAATCCAAGAGTCATAAATTACTCACATTCTGTATCTTGTAATTTCAAAATCACAACTATCCTTCAAAATCATTTTGAATTCAACAGAAATTCCAGAAATTTTTTTAAAAAATTTTCACAATTTTACTCAAGACCAAGAAAATACTGATTAGGTAACCTAATCTCCCACCCCCAACCTAAAATCTACATTGTCCTCAATGTAAAAGAAATAAGCATGCGATGCAGATGAGACAACGAAAAGAAAAGAGGAGTGAGGGAAAGATAGTACCTGGATGAAGAATCAAGCGGCTTTCCCAAAAATATTAACGTAAAAGTAGGTCAGCACAAGAGAGAAATCAGTAAAATAAAAGATCCTACCTATACTACTTTCGCAGGTGCTCTCGATTGCATTTAGCGTATGCAACAAGCCTTTAAACCCCTAGGTTACCCCTAGTGGACGAGTTGTAGTCTCGTGAGGGTTTGCAGTAATGTTACCCACAAACATTGAACTAACTAACAAGGAAAAAGAAATAGAATGAAATGTTGGGTTGCCTCCCAGGAGCGCTAAGTTTAACGTCTTCAGCCAGACAAAAATGGACCATGAATTAACTAATCTTGAAGACCAGGGTCCGCCAAAGAACTTACCTCAACATTGTGGTTAACCAATCCCAGACAAGTGATGTGAGTTCCCATGAGCTGTGCTATCTGCAATGAGGTAACTGACACTGTCGTCAAATAATTTAAGGACTTCTGCTCGAACAACTTCTTCCATGTTAGGATCATGCTTCCTTTGCATTTTACGTGACATTTCCACAGCATGATCCTTACATACAGTGGGGCACACTGCTTGTATTTCTGCTATCTTCCGTTCAATTGTTGCCTTATATGTTTGAAGAACATTAAGCAACCTGCTCTCTTTTGCCTTCTCAGAGTTAGAAACTGTGCTGTCAGGAAGAGTCTCAAAGGGATGAAGAGGTTTTATTTTCGCTCTCCATTTTTCAGTCTCCAATATCGGAGTAGAGTCGAGCAGTACATTGACTTCGTGGATGGGACTATCTATGTCAAAATCCGTGCCATGTTGTGCTAAGCAGGTCTCAAGTGGATCTTCAAAAGATTTGAGGAAGGAGTCCTGCACTAGACTATCGATCATGTCCACTTCAAATATGTCGTCCAAATCTGCGGATTGTTGTCCTGCATTAAAGACATTGAGTTTAATATTCATGTTACCAAATGACAACTTCATAACTCCATTCCTGCAATTTATAATAGCATTAGATGTGGCCAAAAATGGACGACCTAAAATGACTGGGATCTGACTATGAGGATTCTGGACAGGCTGCGTATCTATAACTATGAAATCCACTGGAAAATAAAACTTATCAACCTGGATTAACACATCTTCAATAACACCTCGGGGCACCTTGACAGATCTATCAGCTAGCTGTAACGTTATTTTAGTCGGTTTCAACTCACCAAGTCCTAGCTGCTCATAAACCGAATATGGTAACAAATTCACGCTCGCCACTAAATCAAGTAATGCCTTCCCGATTTTATGATCTCCTATGCCGCAAGAGATGGTGGGAGCTCCTAGATCCCTAAATTTAGGAGGGGTGTTATGTTGAATCATGGAGCTGAGCTGCTCTGCAAGGAAGACTTTCTTATGAACATTCTGCTTACGCTTTTGAGTGCATAAATCTTTAAGAAACTTAGCATAAGCAGGGACTTGCTTCATAGCGTCAAGCAACGGGATGTTGACTTGCACTTTTTTAAACACGTCCAGGATTTCATCAAAGTTGTTTCTTTTCTTCATTGGTGCCAGACGTTGAGGAAAGGGTGCTTTGGGTACATAGGGTGGCACGTCAGCGGCTCTTGGAGAGTCAGAGAGTTTTTGGACTTTGGATGCATTGGTGTGTCTCTCTGCTTCACCTTGATCTCCTGTTTTAGAATTTGATTCATCCCTAGGTATCTCTATTTTGTTGTCAATCTGTTTGCCTGACCTAAGGGTAATGATCGATTTGGCTTGCTCATGGTATTGCCCTTGGTTGGAATTAGAGCCAATCTCATACTGTCCCTTTGGATTAGCCACAGGTTGGCCAGGGAAATTACCCTTCTCTCTCTCATTCAATGCGGTAGCTAGTTGACCCAATTGTACTTCCAGCTTAGCAATGGATTGCGCATTTGCATGTAAGCTTTGCTGGTTGGCTAGTAAGGTTTTTTGGGTGTCTTTTTGGAATTGGAGAGAGCTCTGCATAAAAAGATTGAGAGTGTCTTCAAGAGATGGTTTCCGTGATTGTGAAGGAACTTGTTGATACTGTGGAAACTGTTGAGGTTGTGGATTGCCAGCTTGATGGTAAGGTTGCAAAGGAGGATTTCCAGATGGTCCTCCTTGTTGCGGTCCTTTCGCCCATGAGAAATTTGGATGTCTAGCCCACCCTGGGTTGTGATGAGGGTCAAATAATGCATATCAGACCCCAGTTATTGCACGATTTTATGTAAATCATAACGCCTAATGTCATAATTTAATTGTGTTTTGTCGCAGGATGAAATAAAAAGCGTGGATTGAAAAAATGATATTAAAAGCGTGAATTTGACGCTCTGAAATTACCAGAGCTCGGGATGGACTCCAGAAAACCAATAATGAAGATTTTACACGCCTGAGATCTGAGGAAAGCAAGCCAAAGGGGCCCGAAAAAGGTCCAGAATGCAAGATCACATGGTTCCAGCCATTCGATCAACTCGAAACTTCATACATGTGATGGGGGCCGTAAATTAACCGTACATATTAAATTTCATCTACTGAAGATCTCAGGAAGTGGGCCAACGGACAGATCAGCCCATTAAATCTCCAATTTGGGGCCCACCTGATATCTGGAACTGCCTCAATTTTAGTCCCAATGGTTTAATTAAGATGGGAAAAAGGATGGACGGTGTAGATTTCTCTTAAACATCATAGTGGGCCCCATGTGTGATGCATGTGCACCATGCACTCACATGCGAGCCGTGCACCGGACGGCCGAAGCGGTCAGCGCAAGCGCTGACCGACCCTCTCCTCAAATTCAAAAACGGCACTTGCCGTTACAGCGTTAACGCTGTCCGATTGGACGTTCGAGTTGTGGGTCCACACCATCCATCAATCAGATGATCCGGACCGTCCATCAGGTCTAAATGAAGACCATTATCACTGCCTAGGTGGAAGATTTGCAAATTCTCATCAGGAATGAAATCCAACCATTCAACAGCAGAACAGACGGTGAAGCGAGATTTTCTGTGGCCCAGACCAAAACGGAGAAAATTTATATAGTTCCGACCGAAATGCCGAGAGAAATTCGGTGAACGGAGTGGATTCCGCTGTGGATTCCGATCACGGACCCCACCAGAACGGACAACGAATCCGCGTCCCTGTTTCCGCAGCAGCGAACGGACGTCGCTGGTCCGTTTTGCGAAGAGTTGTGGGCCCCACCCATGGCCTGTACGGCCGATCCAATCCATCCATCTTGTAGAGGGCCGCGAATACTACAAACCCATGTTGAAACTTTGCAACCATGCGTGCACATGTGTGTGATACAGAGGCACACAAAGGGCTGCCCTGCAACGTTCAAATCCGATCTTTCTGTGTTTTCTTCTCTGGGCCGCGTTAATGGACGTTCAAAACCACCCATTCTTGACTGAAATTTCGTCCTGAATCCAATGGACGGGGTGGATTTTTCAGAAAACACTTCGGTGGGGCCCACCGATCATGGCTGCAAAAATTTGCACTCCATGTCCTGCTACAACTCTGCCACTGACTCCAGCCTTCCAACAGCTATAAAAGAGGAGTTTTGGACGTGGGAAAGGCATTCAGAAGCAGGGAAGTCCAGATCTAGAGCAAGGGAGAGAAGAAAGAGAAGAAGGAGAAGAAAGAGAAGAAAGAAGAGAGAGAGAAATTGGTTTGATATTTCTTTTATGAATTTTTTTTATTTATCCATCTGTTTAATGGATTTTATGGGTAACTAATCTCTCAGCTAGGGCTGAGATGAAGCCCCTAATTTGATTAACTCTTTTATTTGTTGAATTTACTTTAAACTTGATTGGTGTGTTTTTCTCTAAGTGGGCTTGATTGGTTTAAATTCTATACTTCTCCATCTATGAACTCGACCAAAGTATATAGATGGATGTTGTTTGGATGCTTATTCTAGGTGCTTGTGTCTGATCATGAACAAGTTTCCTATAGAGGAAGAAACAGGGTGCTTTAATGAACTATACATTCCATGTGCCCGACCAAGGACATGGGATATGTTATTCATGGCATTGCTTAAAGGAATTAGACATTCTGTTTGCCCGATTAAGGACACAGATTGTGCTTTCTCTAGATAAGTTAGATCAATCTAAATTAAGGTGAATTAACAGACAAAACAAAGGTTAGGATAATTAGGAGTGGATTCGAAAGTCCTAGTGCTCTTTCTCTGATTGAATTTTCTTCCCTATTCTCAATAGTTATTTTTCATAAATTTGTGTTAGTAATTCGCTACATTAATTGTTGGATTAGTTAAGGAGAATCACAGATTTGAATTGTGACGACCTGTCCTCGTGAGATTCAACCTCGATCTTACCGAGTTTATTACTACATCACAACCCTATACTTGGGGAGTGAACAAGTTGGTTGGGGGTTGTATGTGTTCAAGTAAGGATCATTCCCAGGTTTCTGAAAGGTGTTCAAAGTATGAACTTGTTCAGAGAGGAATTCTGGAAATGCTGCACCAGATGAGCAAGATTGCGTAGGATGGGCAGGACTAGAACATATGGCACAAGCCTCGGCTTGAGTTGTTTGTGGAGGTCCATTATGCAACATCAGAGCGTCAACCTTCTTTGTCAGGCCGTCAATCTTGGCATAGAGATCAGGCGTGACTCCTATCTCATATATACCACCTTTCTTTTGTGGTTGAGGACTTCTTTCACCTCTATCTGAATAGTCCCATTGCTGGGAGTTTTCACACAAGGTTTCAAAGAATTTCCATGCTTCGGTATCGCTTTTGGTCATGAAGGACCCTCCACTAGTGGCGTCAGCCATGCGACGATTTTGGGGTGTCAAACCGTCATAAAAGTATTGCACTTGTTGCTACTTCTCAAAACCGTGGTGTGGACATTTAAGAAGCAAGTCCTTCCATCTTTCCCAACATTCATGAAAGTGCTCGCCCTCTTTTTGTGTGAAGTTAGTGATTTCTCTACGGAGGGCATTAGTTTTGTGAACAGGGAAGAACTTGTTTAAGAGCTTCCTAGACAGTTCGTCCCATGTAGTGATAGACCCAACTTCTAGAGAATTCAACCATGCTTTTGCCTTATCCTTCAAAGAAAAAGGAAAAAGGCGCAAATGGATTGATTCATCTGAGAAGTTTTGGAACCGAAAGGTAGAGCAAATGTCTAGGAACTCTTTCACATGATGATATGGGTCCTCCTTGTCTAAACCGTAGAAAGAGGGCAACAATTGTATGACCCCAGGTTTAAGTTCAAAGTGTGCTGCCGTTGTGGCTGGCAACACTATGCATGAAGGTGCATTAAACTGGACAGGAGCGGAATAATCCCTAAGCGCTTTAACTTTATTCTCGTTCGTCATTTCAACTGGGATGTCTCTCAATCTTCTATGGAATGTTCTTTCTATTTCAGGATCACAAGACGCTAGTTCTATATCTAGAGATCTACGTCCTAGCATAAACTAAGTAACCACCTAAGAGGAAGGAAACTAGAACTAGAAACTATGATCTTCTAAAACAAGTTAAAACTATGTAAATAAGAATGGGAAGAAAGAACCCGAAAAAAGAAATGATTGGTGTAAGAAGATTTAAGAAGCTCCTCCTTCACTTAGTAGCTTTCTTCCTCAATTCCTGAAAATAGAAACAAAATCAAATCAAGTTTCCTAAAATAATGAAAAAAAAATCCTAAGCAACGTTTAATTTCTAAAAAAAGAAAGTTTCTAAAAAATAAAAAGAAGAGTTAGTTTCTAAAAAGGAAAGAAATCCTAGAAAAAAGAAAGTTACTAAAAATAAAAAGCTAAGTAGGTTTCTAAAAAGGAAAAAGAAATTTCTAAAACTAGAAAATAGAAAGTTACTTAAGAGAAGAATCTAAATCTAAAAATAGAAAATTTAAAAATTCAAAAGAAATTCTAGAATTAGAAAATTTCTAAAAAGTAAAAACCTAATTCTAAAAATAAAAATTAGAAAAAGTAAAGAATTTAGAAAGGGATTACCAAATTAGAAGTTTATCTCAGGACCCTACAAAATAGGAAATAGGTTAATTTCTAAAATAAAGAAAAAGAACTCTAAGTTAGTAAAATCCTAAGCTATGAATTATGATAAGAGAGAATCCTAAATTCAATTTGGAACGAAACAGTCCCCGGCAACGGCGCCAAAAACTTGTTCACTCCCCAAGTATAGGGTTGTGATGTAGTAATAAACTCGGTAAGATCGAGGTCGAATCCCACGAGGACTGGTCGTCACAATTCAAATCTGTGATTCTCCTTAACTAATCCAACAATTAATGTAGCGAATTACTAACACAAATTTATGGAAAATAACTATTGAGAATAGGGAAGAAAATTCAATTAGAGAAAGAGCACTAGGACTTTCGAATCCACTCCTAATTATCCTAACCTTTGTTTTGTCTGTTAATTCACCTTAATTTAGATTGATCTAACTTATCTAGAGAAAGCACAATCTGTGTCCTTAATCGGGCAAACAGAATGTCTAATTCCTTTAAGCAATGCCATGAATAACATATCCCATGTCCTTGGTCGGGCACATGGAATGTATAGTTCATTAAAGCACCCTGTTCTTCCTCTATAGGAAACTTGTTCATGATCAGACACAAGCACCTAGAATAAGCATCCAAACAACATCCATCTATATACTTTGGTTGAGTTCATAGATGGAGAAGTATAGAATTTAAACCAATCAAGCCCACTTAGAGAAAGAAACACACCAATCAAGTTTAAAGTAAATTCAACAAATAAAAGAGTTAATCAAATTAGGGGCTTCATCTCAGCCCTAGCTGAGAGATTAGTTACCCATAAAATCCATTAAACAGATGGATAAATAAAATTCATAAAAAAAAACATCAAACCAATTTCTCTCTCTCTTCTTTCTTCTCTTTCTTCTCTTTCTTCTCTCCCTTGCTCTAGATCTGGACTTCCCTGCTTCTGAATGACTTTCCCACGTCCAAAACTCCTCTTTTATAGCTGCTGGAAGGCTGGAGTCAGTGGCAGAGTTGTAGCAGGACATGGAGTGCAAATTTTTGTAGCCATGATCGGTGGGCCCCACCGAAGTGTTTTCTGAAAAATCCACCCCGTCCATTGGATTCAGGACGAAATTTCAGTCAAGAATGGGTGGTTTTGAACGTCCATTAACGCGGTCCAGAGAAGAAAACACAGAAAGATCAGATTTGAACGTTGCAGGGCAGCCCTTTTGTGGCCTCTGTATCACACACATGTGCACGCATGGTTGCAAAGTTTCAACATGGGTTTGTAATATTCGCGGCCCTCTACAAGATGGATGGATTGGATCGGCCGTACAGGCCATGGGTGGGGCCCACAACTCTTCGCAAAACGGACCAGCGACGTCCGTTCGCTGCTGCGGAAACAGGGACGCGGATTCGCTGTCCGTTCTGGTGGGGTCCGTGATCGGAATCCACAGCGGAATCCACTCTGTTCACCGAATTTCTCTCGGCATTTCGGTCGGAACTATATAAATTTTCTCCGTTTTGGTCTAGGCCACAGAAAATCTCGCTTCACCGTCTGTTCTGCTGTTGAATGGTTGGATTTCATTCCTGATGAGAATTTGCAAATCTTCCAGCTAGGCAGTGATAATGGTCTTCATTTAGACCTGATGGACGGTCCGGATCATATGATTGATGGATGGTGTGGACCCACAACTCGAACGTCCGATCAGACAGCGTTAACGCTGTAACGGCAAGTGCCGTTTTTGAATTTGAGAAGGAGAGGGTCGGTCAGCGCTTGCGCTTACCGCCTCGGCCGTCTGGTGCACGGCTCGCATGTGAGTGCATGGTGCACATGCATCACACATGGGGCCCACTATGATGTTTATGAGAAATCCGCACCGTCCATCCTTTTTCCCATCTTAATTAAACCATTGAGACTAAAATTGAGGCAGTTTCAGATATCAGGTGGGCCCCAAATTGGAGATTTAATGGGCTGATCTGTCCGTTGGCCCACTTCCTGAGATCTTCAGTTGATGAAATTTAATATGTACGGTTAATTTACGGCCCCCATCACATGTATGAAGTTTCGAGTTGATCGGATGGTTGGAACCATGTGATCTTGCATTCTGGACCTTTTTCGGGCCCCTTTGGCTTGCTTTCCTCAGATCCCAGGCGTGTAAAATCTTCATTATTGGTTTTCTGGAGTCCATCCCGAGCTCTGGTAATTTCGGAGCGTCAAATTCACGCTTTTAATATCATTTTTTCAATCCACGCTTTTTATTTCATCCTGCGACAAAACACAATTAAATTATGACATTAGGCGTTATGATTTACATAAAATCGTGCAATAACTGGGGTCTGATATGCAATATTTGACCCTCATCATTTTCATGCCATGGTTCTGACTGGTGATTTTCTTTTCTGGTCGATGGAAGACGGTTTTATTCTCTTTTAAAAGTTACATATGTTGAAAGCAAAGTTTAGGGCGTGGCATTGGGAGATCTTTGGGCTCCAAGAGATGGCTTCCCAACTCAGTGAAATTCAGTCCCTGGATATCAAGGAAGGAGGAGGCCCTATTTTAGAAGCAGAGATTTGTTAGAGAGATAAGTTATCTTCTGATTATTGTGCTCGCCTTTGGGAGGAAATAAAATGGAGGTAGCGCTCCCGTGTGGTCTAAGCTAAAAGATGGGGACAAAAACACAAAGTTTTTCATGGTATAGCCAATGCGAGAGCGCTCTCTAGTTCTATTTCTTTCCTCACGGTGGATGGGGTGAGGGTCTCTGACAAAAACTAGATTACCTCTTCTATTATTGATTTCTAGTTCCGCCTTCTTTTGGATGAGGGAGTTGAACATCCCAAGTTAGATGACTTCCATTTAAATAGCATTTCTCAGGAAGAAGCGGATTCTCTCGAGAGTTTGTTCCTTCTCGATGAAATTAAAGCCATGGTCGCTGACTTAGGAGGGATAAGTTGCTAGGGCCAGATGGATTTCCTTTGGCCTTTTTCCAATCTTTTCGGGAATTAGTCAAATTGGATCTCCTTGGCTTTGTCGAGGAATTCTTCTAGTTGGGTCGTTTACCTTCGGAGATGGGAAGTCCCTTCATTGTCCTCGTTCCTAAGGAGGGCACATAAATCTTAAAAGACTTCCGTGCTATTAGCCTGATTGGTGGTCTGTATGCGATCTTAGCCAAAGTGCTTAGCCAAAGGTTGAGACCGCTCTTCTTTATCTTGGTTTCAGAGGCTTTGAGCAGAATGCTTTCTAGAGGTCAGTAGGTAGGCTTATTTCGGGGGTTCTCGGTCAAAAACTATCCTCATTGCATAAATCATTTACAGTTTGCCAATGATACTCTATTGTTTTGTGAGGCTAAAGAAGAAACGGTAGATTTCTTGGGTATGTCTATCTGTTGGTTTGAAGTCGTGTCTGGTCTCAAGGTAAATAATAAGTCCGAGCTCTTTAGAATCCATTCAATGAGGGAGGAGACCTCTAGGTTGGCTGGTTCCTATGGTTGTAGGTAGGTTCTTTCCCCACTTCTGATTTTGGTATGCTTCTTTGTGTGGGAAAGCCGACACTACATCTTTGGGACTGTCATTGAGAGGATTGAGAGGAGGCTCTCCCGTTGGAAGAGTAAACTTCTCTCTCCGGGAGGTTGTATATTCTCATTAAAGCTTCTCTTTCAAACACGCCCTTGTATTTCATGTCCCTTTTTGGTGTCCCAGATTTGTTATTCTTTGGATTGTAAGTTGAGAAGGGATTTCTTGTGGCAAGGAGGTGGCCTGTGGGAAATTCCCCCACCTTTACTGGAAAGAGGTTTGTTCCCACTTGATGAAGGGGGTCTGGTGATTAAGAGGTTCTGGTCAATGAAGCTCTTTTAGGGAAGCGGGCTTGGCATTTTGGAATCAAGGATGCTAGCCTGTGGAGACCTTTTTTAGCTGCTAAATACAGGGTGGCTCATATGTGTTGGTGTATTAAGTCGTCTTCCCTTTGCCATTCCTCCCATGTCTAGAAAGTAATTGCCCGGGTGGCTCCAAAGGTTTTCCATTGTGTGGCCTTCTTGGTTGGGGATGGGTCTAGGATTAGGTTTTGGGATGATCCTTGGTGTGGGGATTCCTCCCTCAGGTCTTCCTTTCCTTCCCTGGCCTCTCTCTGCCCTGAGGCAGATATCCCTGTGGCTAATTGCTTTTCAGGTTTGGAAGGGGAAGGGATTTGGCTCCCACCTTTTACGCGTAATTTGACAGAGCGACATTTTTGACTTGGTTGGTCTTCTTGCCCATCTACTGGATTTCATGCTGTCCCCGGGAGTGGAGGATTCTTTGGTTTGGAAGATTGGAAGCTTGAGAGTGTTCTCTGTATAGTCATTCTGTAGCTTTCTTTCTTAGACTGAGACTCCTACTCCCAAGTGTCATAGGCGCCTGGTCTGGTCGTATGGGGCCCTTCCCAAGGTCGCGGCTTTCACCTGGTTGGCAGGCAGGAATAGGATCCTGATTGTCGATAACCTCCGCAAAAGAGGCATGGTCCTGCCTAATGTGTGCCCACTGTGCCTGGGGGAAGTGGAATCTGTCGCTCACCTGTTCCTTCAGTACCCATTCTCCTATTCCAGTTGGGGTAGCATCTTCCGTCCTCGCCGATGTTTCTTGGGTGAGGCCTCTGTCTATCTGAGGCTTCTTCTGGATCTTGGCATGCTTGCTGCGACGGGAAGCTTGGAAGAAAGAGATGGAGATTAGCCCTTCTTGCAGCTCTTTGGTCTATATGGGGGGAGAGAAACAACTGGTGTTTCTGTAATAAAAGGTAGTCTCAGTCTAGGGTGTTGGTAGGGTTTTGTCAATGTTGAGAGATTGGGTGTAATCGGGGCTTTTCATTAGGGGTGCGCACAGTCTGCTGGCTGGGTCTGTTGTGTTTTATGTCTTTGTTCCCTTTTCTTTCTTTTGTTTTGATTTTCCTTTCCTTTGTATAGTTTTTTTCCTTTTGGCTTTGCTTATCTCTCTCTCTCTCTCTCCTCCCCCCCCCCCCCCCCCCCCCCCCCCAAAAAAAAAAAAAAAGAAAAAAAAGAAAAAGAAAAAAGAACAAGAAGAAAAGACCCTGCTGACTAGGAGCAACATAGAAAGCCTAAACTGAAGGGGATCCCAATACTAGTAGCACACCAAAGGAAAGAACCAAATCCCAGCAGGTCAACTACCCAAAAAGGTGATGCTTTCCAACTGATTAGGTGAGAAAACCAAATTCAAGGTGCCTCAACAAAGCAATCAACAAAGAGAGACAAACGGCAACTGAAAGTCCAACCCCAACAGAAGTAACAAGGTCAATCTAGCGACAATCCAGGATGTTGATAATGTGAGAAACTGATACCTTGTCATTGTCAGAGATTTAAATACTTATTTTCTAGCTTGCACTCTAACACTGAATCCAGAATTTGGTGAGCTTTGTCAATGTAGTGTACTTTGGGAATCTGCTCTTTTTAAAGGTTTATTGGCTGAACTGTGTTCTCTTTATTTCCTTTTTGCAGTGGAATGAAATAAAAAGGATGAATAACAACTTGGTTGTGATTGGGAAAACAACTATTGACAATGACAAAGAAGATTTCGATGCTGACGCTGATGACGATGATGCTGACAATGTGGAGGAGTCTGAGGGAGATGAGTTTGAGCAGGAAGCTGGTTGATTTGCCTCCAAACTTCAAAACTTTAGTAGCTTTGATTCGTGAACTTTTGTTTTTGGTGCATTGATACTCTGGGCCATGTCTGTGGCTTCAATGTCCCTTTCATCTGACAGCCAAAAAATCTCTTGCATTTGCTTTTGCAATTGTTCCAGTGCATCCGTAGGCAAGGACAAATGAGAATGATCAAGATAAATCTAGAGCTGAAAGACATGGATTTAGTAGAGAAGGGATGATAAGATAAAAATCTTTTTCAAGCTTTAGTAGCCAGCTTACCAAACTGATGAATGCAAGTGTGGTCAGTTCCATGGAAGTTAGGTTGAGGAATTTTAATGTCCTGATTCATCATGATGTGTATAATGTCGTATGTTGCCAACTGTACATGTTGGGTATATGGTTTGGCTATTCAGACATTGGATTGGATGGGACCAGCATGATGCCCATGAATATCCTAGCCTTCTGATCAGTGACCTACAAGTAGATTGGCAGTTAAGAAAAGTATGGTAATCCATGTGCACGCTTATGGCTTTAAATTGGAAGGCTAGGATCTTCTAGCCCAGGAGACTTTTTGAGCATTTTCAATCCACTGGCCCCCATCAGACAATCCAAGGCTAGGATCTTCAAGCTAAAGGGCAAAGGAAGATTGATGTAGGTCCTGGGGTAAGGTGAAATGATTACATGCAAACTTGGGACTCTGGACTTGACTCAGTACACCTATAAAATTTGACTTGTGTGAGCCATGTTTTGGAGAATTGAGAGCTCGGTTTTCATTTTACAGTGATCCATTCCATTGATATGATTTCCATCTATACCATTTCTATGATGGGCGTTGTTGCATGTCCCTACAAATACCTTAGGTTTAAATCGCTTTATATTTGAACCTGAACCAACAAGTGGTGAACTATATTATTTGACTGGTAAGCATTTAGCCGACTCCCTCCGAGTTCGCCAAAAATTAAAGCAGATCCAAATCTTCGGTAGACCACACCACAGGAAACAATGGTGATTCACCATTAAGAACTTATTTCAGGCCACAAAAGCTTTGGAACAAGTTGATATTTGTGTTTTCCCTTCATTCAGATCCGTGTGACCTTATCAACGGATTGGATGGCAAATAAACATTACTGTGATCCCTTGGAAGTTTTTAATGGTAGTCATTCAATGAGCACTCTTTCTTGTGGTGTGGTCCACTTGAGATTTGGATTTGCTTCAATTTTGGGCTCATGCCTTAAAATGAGCTGGCAAAACGGATGAACTGTGTGGATATATGACACATACATAAGGTGCGGGCCGAACGACCTGATCGAATCCACTCGCGAGTTAAATGCCTGGTGGGTGTGCATGACAACCATCACATTCTTTATGCCCCTTTTCTAAGTAGCTAATTGATAGTCTTGCAGAGTATGATGGTTGTTTCTTAAGTGATTAGAAATTGAACGTAAGTGTTGAGAAGTGGAGCTACATCTGGGGCTGCCCACGACCAGTCGAGGTTGCGCGGATTTCGTGTCGCAAGTCCTTTCGCAACTGGGATGCGAAAGGAGTTTCGCGGATTTCGTGTCGCAAGTCCTTTCGCAATTGGGATGCGGAAAGGGAAGTTGCCAAAACTATAAAATGGGGTCCCTAGGGCTATTCTAGGTTAAGGTGAATTTTAGGAAATTATTCTGAGGTGTGGGCAAAGGATTTTCTCTGTACTTCCAAGGGAGAGGTTAGTATATTGTCTTGTAATCTTCGTTTCTCTTCATAGTGGAATTTTGCATCCGTGGTTTTTTACCCTAGTTTGGGGTTTTTCCACGTATATATTGTCTTGTGGTTTGTTTTGGATTGCTTTGATCTATTTCTAGTTTATATTTCTTCCTGTCTATCGTTTGTGGGTGAGGCCTTAGATTGGATCTAGGCTCACTGCGTTGTTGGCGTGCTGCGCAACAACTGGTATCAGAGCTATTGGTTTAGTTCTATTGGGAGCGATGGCAGAAGATGGGAAAACTAGAATTGAGAAGTTTGATGGTTCAAACTTTGCCTTCTGGAAGATGCAGATGGAGGATTATCTGTATCAGAAGGACCTCTATATTCCTCTAGGAGGAAAAGAGAAGAAACCAGAAAAGTTGACAGATGACGAATGGTTTTTACTCGATAGGAAGGCTTCAGGAACGATCCGACTCTCTTTGTCTAAGAGCGTCGCCTTCAATATATCCAAGGTAAAAACGACAAAAGAATTAATGGAAGCCCTAGCCACCATGTATGAAAAGCCCTCAGCATCCAACAAGGTTCATCTTATGAAACAACTATTCAACATGAAGATGTCAGATGGTGGGAGCGTGGCTGAACATCTAAACGAGTTCAATACAGTCACGAGCCAGTTGGAATCCGTTGGCATTGCTTTTGAGGATGAGGTCAGGGCGTTATTGATATTATCCAGTTTTTCAGACAGTTGGGATGGTTTGGTGATTGCTGTGAGCAATTCTTCAGGATCGACAAAGCTGAAATTTGATGATGTGGCCGGTCTAATTCTCAGCGAAGAATCTAGAAGGAATGCATCAGGAGTTTCAAAGGATTCAGAGAATGCTCTAAACGTTGAAGGAAGAGGAAGATCGTTGAACAAAGGAGGCAATAAACACGGGCGTTCTAAGTCAAGGAATAAGTCCAAGGGACCGAAAGACAAAGACGGGTGTTGGCATTGCGGCAAGAAGGGGCACATGAAACGTGATTGCAGGGCTCTCAAGAAACAAGAAGGAAGCTTTCAAGGTGGGAAAGATTCAGTGAATCTGTCTGAGGAGAGCGACACAGAGGCGTTGATTTTGTCTTTTGATGCGAGGAATGAGTCTTGGGTTATAGACTCGGGTGCTTCGTTTCATGCTACTTCGTGTAAGGAAGTTCTGCGTGATTATGTGTCAGGTGACTTTGGGAGAGTCTACCTGGGTGATGATGAGCCGTACAATATTGTTGGAAAGGGAGATGTTCATGTAAATCAGAAAGACGGAACGGTCTTGAAATTGAAGGATGTCAGACATGTACTGAGTTTGAAACGTAATCTGATCTCAGTGGGACAGTTGGCTAATACCGGTTATGTGACGACATTCACCAGTGACTCTTGGAAGATCACAAAAGGTGCCTTGGTAATATCTCGAGGCAAAAAGGAAGGTACTTTGTACGTGACTTCAGGATCGTATAGTTCACTCGCAGTCGCATCAACTGGAGTGAATGGGCAGTTATGGCATCAGAGGCTGGGACATATGAGTGAGAAAGGGATGAAAGTGCTATTGTCAAAAGGGAAGCTACCAAGGCTGAAGTCTATTGACTTGGAATTCTGCGAGGACTGCGTGTATGGCAAGCAGAAGAGGGTAAGCTTCAAGAAGACGGGACGCACTCCAAAGACACATCTGTTGGAGCTTGTACACACTGATGTGTGGGGACCGGCACAGGTATTATCTCTTGGTGGCTCACGTTATTTTGTTACCTTTATTGATGATGCTAGTAGAAAACTGTGGGTCTACTTCATAAAACATAAATCTGATGTATTTGATGTATTTAAGAAGTGGAAAGTTATGGTAGAAAATGAGACAGGTAAAACAGTAAAGTGTCTCAGATCTGACAATGGGGGAGAGTATTGTGATAAGAGGTTTGAGGAGTATTGTGCAGCAAATGGAATCAAAAATCAGAAAAAACGATTCCAGGGACACCACAGCAGAATGGTGTGGCTGAGCGCATTAATAGGACCATCCTTGAGCGCGCCAGGAGCATGAGGTTACATGCAGGGTTGCCCAAGACCTTTTGGGCAGATGCTGTGAATACTGCCGCATATCTCATCAATAGAAGTCTCTCAGCACCATTGGATGGTGGGCTACCAGAAGAAGCGTGGACTGGAAAAGAAGTGAACCTTGCACATCTCAGAGTGTTCGGTTGCACTTCATATGTTCACATTGATGCAGAGCACAGAAACAAGCTGGATGCGAAGTCCAGGAGGTGCACGTTTATAGGCTATGGGCAACATGATTTTGGCTACAGGTTCTGGGATGCAGAAAACAGAAAAATCATCAGAAGCAAGGACGTAGTCTTTAATGAAAAAGTGATGCATAAGGACAGTGTGCAGGAAAATAAGGCCGAGAAAAAGGAATTCGTAGAGTTGGAAGAGTTACCGGACATGGGTGTTACAGTGCCACAGGATGAGGCAGAGCCGCATACACCAGTTGTGAGGAGGTCTACTCGGGAGAGGAGACCCACGGTCCGATACTCACCCTCCTTACATTATCTACTACTGACAGATAATGGTGAGCCAGAGTGTTTTGAAGAGGCGTTACAGTCAGATATACGGGTTAAGTGGGAGCATGCCATGGATGATGAGATGGACTCTCTTGAGTCTAATCGTACATGGGAGCTAGTCACTCTACCAAGGGTAAGAAAGCTCTTCATAACAAGTGGGTTACAGACTGAAGGAGGAGCACGATGGTTCGAAACGGTACAAGGCCAGATTGGTTGTGAAAGGGTTTCAACAAAAGGCAGGTATCGATTTCACTGAAATATTTTCACCGGTAGTGAAAATGTCTACGATTCGCATGGTCTTGAGTATAGTGGCTTCAAGGACTTACATCTAGAACAGCTAGATGTTAAGACAACCTTTCTTCATGGGGACCTTGAAGAAGAGATATATATGCATCAGCCGACAGGATACGTGGCACCAGGTAATGAGAACAATGTGTGCAGACTGAAGAAGAGTCTATATGGCCTGAAGTAGGCCCCGAGGCAGTGGTACAAGAAGTTCGATAGTTTCATATCGGGAAACAGTTTTAGGAGATGTCATGCAGACTACTGTTGTTACTTGAAGAAGTTTGATACGTCATACATCATCCTTCTTCTGTACGTTGATGATATGCTTGTGGCTGGCTCAAGCATGGAGGACATCTCAGATCTCAAAAGACAATTGTCTAGAGAATTTGCCATGAAGGATTTAGGAGCTGCAAAACAAATCCTAGGGATGAGGATAAAGCGTGACAGGGAAAACAAGAAATTAGTTTTGTCACAGGCAGAGTACATAGCCAAGGTACTTGATCGATTCAATATGGGAGGTGCTAAGCCGGTTAGCACTCCATTAGCCAACCACTTCAAGCTATCTAAGGAGCAAGGAGCAAGGGCAAAGACGCAGGAGGAACAGGACTACATGGCTAAAGTCCCATACGCGTCAGCTATTGGGAGTCTCATGTATGCTATGGTGAGCACGAGGCCAGACATTGCTCAAGCAGTGGGAGTTGTTAGCAAGTTCATGAACAACCCCGGGAAGGAACATTGGGAAGCTGTGAAGTGGATCCTTAGGTACTTGGTAGGTACTAAGGACGTAGGGCTGTGTTATAGTGGATCGAAAATCAAGTTACAAGGCTACGTGGATTCAGATTTGGCAGGAAATATCGACAGTAGAAGAAACACTACGGGTTATGTTTTTACTCTGGGTAGTGCTGCAGTCAGTTGGGTCTCTCAGTTACAAAAGATAGTATCTATCAGTACGACAGAAGCAGAATATGTTGCGGCTATAGAAGCATGCAAGGAGATGGTGTGGATGCAAGGTTTTATGGAAGAGTTGGGTAAGAAGCAAGCAGATTGCAAGCTGTACAGTGACAGTCAGAGTGCAATACACTTGGCTAAGAATTCAGTCTTTCATTCAAGGACCAAGCATATTGCCATCAGATATCACTTCATATGTTCGTTACTGGAAGATGGATCGATTGCTCTGGAGAAGATTCATACAAGTGAGAATCCGGATATGCTGACCAAGGCGGTCACAAGGGACAAGAGAGAAGTGAAGCTCTGTTCAGCTTTGATTGGTCTTCAGGTTTGAAGACGGGGAGGTGGTGCACTCCGGATGAAGAAG
The DNA here is from genome assembly GCA_021015155.1 of Magnolia officinalis. Lineage (NCBI taxonomy): Eukaryota > Viridiplantae > Streptophyta > Magnoliopsida > Magnoliales > Magnoliaceae > Magnolia > Magnolia officinalis. The sequence continues at coordinate 37,800,893 of JAJHSJ010000011.1, forward strand.
ACAAAGGTTTATGGAGATGTGTCTCCAAGTGGGAGATTGTTGAGAAGTGGAACCCATCTGGGGCCGCCCACGACCAGTCGAGGTTGCGCAGATTTCGTGTCGCAAGTCCTTTCGCAACTGGGATGCGAAAGGAGTTTCGCGGATTTCGTGTCGCAAGTCCTTTCGCAACTGGGATGCGAAAGGAGTTTCACGGATTTCGTGTCGCAAGTCCTTTCACAACTGGGATGCGGAAAGGGAAGTTGCCAAAACTATAAATTGGGGTCCGTAGGGCTATTCTAGGTTAAGGTGAATTTTAGGAAATTATTCTGAGGTGTGGGCAAAGGATTTTCTCTGTACTTCCAAGGGAGAGGTTAGTATATTGCCTTGTAATCTTCGTTTCTCTTCATAGTGGAATTTTGCATCCGTGGTTTTTTACCCTAGTTTGGAGTTTTTCCACGTATATCTTGTCTTGTGGTTTGTTTTGGATTGCTTTGATCTATTTCTAGTTTATATTTCTTCTTGTCTATCGTTTGTGGGTGAGGCCTTAGATTGGATCAAGGCTCACTGCGTTGTTGGCGTGCTGCGCAACAGTAAGCTGATACAATGACTTAAAATAAACCTTCCAAATTGGGGGATCAACGATATGTTGATTATATTCCAAAAATCAAATTCATTGAACTTGAGTTTGTGGAAATAAAAATTGAGTTGACTTGCGCAAATCGTAAGTCAACTCGTTGAGTCGGCTCCAATGCACTAAAACAAAGACTTGGATTGCGTAGTGTCGCACTCAGCACCTATGTCGGTACTGCATGCTGCTGGAAAACATGTGGGGGCTCACCATGATGTGTGTTTTTTTTATACACGCCGTCCATCCATTTTGCTGGCACTTTTCAGGGCATAACCCCAAAAATGAGGCAGATGCAAATCTCAAGTGAACCGCACCACGGGAAGCAACTGTGATTAAACGTCTACCATTAAAATCTTTCCAGGCCCACAACTTTTGTTACCTTCGAGAAGTTTGTAACCGCGTGCATTCAATCACCATTGTTTCTCATGGTTTGGTCTATCTGAGATGTTAGTCTTGAATTCGGCTACGCGGTACATGTGCGAGGTTTGTGGCATGCCAAAATTGATTGGGTCTGATTCAAACTGTTACCATCGGCCCTGACCTCGAAATAGATTGGTGTTAGGTCATGACTCGACTGCTCGTCTATTCAGTCAACTGTTGGGTGTGCATAATCTCATATGACTAACGGGTGTTGGGGCTCTTCTTCTTATGAGTTCTTTTATTTTTGCCTTGGAAACCAAGGACTTTCGAAGGTGCAACAATTATATATTGGAACAGAAAAGATAGATGATGGATGCATAGATGAGCGATACTTACTAGTACAATGGGATCACCAACTTGGCAGAGAGCAGTAGGTTGTTTTGTGGAGTAGTGTGCTGATGAGTGAAGTGTAGACAATGTTGGAAATTACAGCCACTGTTGGCCCAACGTATGAGCATAGGTAGACTGTTCCTAAAGCTAAGGTCTTCTTTCAGATCTGGCACATAGGTGCAGATGAAATGGAATTACAGCTACCAGCTATAATTAGAAATCGATCTGGTGTGATTGCAAGGACATACTTGAACTAGACTACTCCTAGAGGCTAGTATCCCACGGTTGAGGAGCGGTGGAGGTGATAAACTAAACTAAGATAAACAACATTGCACTGGTTGATTGATTGGTTTTGGGTTTGATTGTGTGAGGATTCCTATCTTCAAATATGCCTTCACTATTTATAGTCTTTCCTAGAAGAGGTGCGAGAATAACCACTTGCACACGTGACGCTTAGACATGTAACCAGCTGGGAAAGAATGTTTACTTCTTCTTGACTGTGGTTTTGCCTTTGTCGAATGCCTAGAATGTGGTCCAGTGCTAACATAGCCTTAATGGTTATTCGTCCTTATCCGGATATTGCTTAAACATAGCCCTAAAGTTATCAAATATGCCATGTGGCACAATATGTGCCTTTGGTATAGTTTTGCCAAATTTTGGTATAAATATTGCTCCTCACATTTTTTGTCATTTGGCAAAGAATGGCGAGAGATGTGGTATCCCTTTATTTAACATTAATTGAACAACCACGTGTCATGCTACTCATTCATCAAATTTTCAAACAAAATCTCAATCGTTTCATTCTTTTTGCCATATGCAGCGACACGTCATTCAGGGAATATGTTTTTGTATTTTAACCATAGCTTTTGTTGTAGAATTTGTTTGTATCATCACGCAACAAGTAATGTATGCATGTGGCTAACTGATATATACTGATTAATCTTTCTTATTCTTCTTTCAACATTCTGTCTTTCTCCAAACCCTAGCTTTCCACTTCTCTCATTCCTTAATAATCGTCATGGCTCCAAAGAAGTCGAAGTCTTCTGATGTTTCAACTTCTCCTTTTCTCACCCTATTACAACCATTCCAATTTTTTGCCGATCCACATGTAATCTTTTTTTTTTTTTCTTTCCTTTTCTTTTCTGAATCTATTACTCCCGATCACTCTTTATTTTTAGGTCTTGCATTTTTTCCTTCATTTTCTCCAAAGAAAAGGAAGATTTCTTGATCAATCGACAATCCTTAGAATGAAAGTACCGGCTCCCCAAAAGGTTTCCCAGACTATGGCCCAATATACTTGATGAATAAGTGGATTGGTACAGGAGAGTGAAATACAAATACCTTAGTTTGTGGGAAGCACTTGGCATTGTTGATTGCATTTATCTATTTGTTTGTGATATTAAGCCTAATCCTACTCTCATAGTAATGATGGTTTGTTTTTGAGTCGTTTGATCAATGCTTTTCATTTCCGGTGTGGTCCCATGAGTTCGACCATCCTAGGCATTTGTGCTTTCACTAGCCTGTCAGCCACTAGTCTTGAATTTTACCTAGGATACTTTCCTGAAGGTCTTGCTGAACTATCATTTGACTATTCCATCGATCGTCATTCCTCCCATTTATGAAATTAGAGGCTAAAACTGAAGGTGAAGTCACCCATCAGGAACATTGTGCCTTTCTTCTGATGTGGAGTTGCCATACTCTTCTTTCTGTTCCAAGGGTCCTTAAATGATCAGAGGTCCTTTTTTGTTGCTCCAGATGTGGCTCTGTGAGTATTTTCTCAACTTTAGTGAAGAAATCACCAAAATTGTCGACCAATTTTATTTTTACTGTCAACAATGAGTTTTTGCAGATGTCAAGCTCATCTCTATTAGCAATTGTCTAAACCTTCCGACCAACATGATCTTCTATTATGTCCCATTCTCAAAAGACAGACCAGTCCCGATTGGTTTACAGACAAGAATCTCAATACAATCAAGCTTCTTCGTGTCGGAGAGTGTTAGATGTGAGCCAGTTATTTATTGGCTCGAGATCTTCCCGTCGGTAGTGCTAAAATAAATTGAGGGAAAAGTGTTAAGAACAGTGTAGAGTTATATTCTCTCATTTTTCTTGCCCGTCAATTTGGTTTTGGCTAAACAATCCTATTTTCTTCCAACCAACTTTCCTTGAATCAACCTCCTTATGAGCATTGCCATATTAGATCCATCGATGAGATCATCAATTTTTTGTCCAATCATGCTAAGAATATCCAAGGATTCGAGTTAATTTCACTTATGATAACCACTTTTTCATCCGATTCTTTTTAAGTCGTGGTGCGCCAATTACTATGACAATCACTGGGCTTTATCACTCTAATTAGCCACTGATAAGTTATCACCTCCTCCATCTCCCAAGGTTGATCTAGCTGGAACATCATCATCCACTGTTCCAGTACAGAGGAAACATATCAAGCCTGGTCCTTGATCTAGTGGGTCATCTCAGACAGAAGACTAGGAGAAAAAGAAGAGACAAAAATGTACTACGCCTGGCCTAAGTAAACCAGGTATCCTTAATCAAATTTCGGCCATACAAAGGTTCTGACAATTTTATCATTTGATTTTCAACACCATGATACCTCTTAAGGTGTATTTGCCATTGTTGAGGGTCAAATATTGCATATTAGACCCCAGTTATTACCTGATTTTACGAACACGATACCGTTTAACGCTCTATTTTAATCGTGTTTGTGCTGCAAGGTGAATTTAGGAGCTTGGACTGAAAAAGGGTGCTAAATGCATGGATTTGAACTCCAGAATCACTAAAGCAAGGGATGGACCCTAGGGGACCAAGATCGATGAATTTACACGCCAAAGATAAAAAAAAATCGAAAAACTGAAGTTCAAGTGGCCTAAAAGTCGTCCAGAATGCAAGATCGCAGGGTTTCCATCATCTGTTCGGCTCGAGACTTCATATATGGCCTGAGTACCATAAATTAACCATATATGTTAAATTTAAGTCCTTGGATCCCTGTGGAAGTGGCCCAACGGCCAGATCAGACCATGAATTGTCAATCTGGGGCCCACATGATATCTGGATATGCTTCAATTCAATTCTCAACCCTTTAAACGGGATGACGAAACGAATGAACGGAGTCGATCTCTCGAGAAGTCACCCTATGTGGAACCCGCATCAAATGGAGCGTGCACGCCTAAAAGTGCACAAGCACTATACCGAACCAAAGCAAACGGTCAAAGCTCGTTTGACCGCAAGAATTCAAGAAAAGGAAGGAATCTTCCTTCCTGGTCTTCCCCTGCTGCGAACGGAGGCTGCTGACGGACGCAGATGGCCCACCATTCGAGATCCGTTGTCCAATCTGGACCGTCCATTCGAAGCTCAAGGATCCTCTGACCCAGTCCTAGAAGAGGAAATTTGAAGAGGGTCGCGCAAACGGTGTCCCTATGATCGAACGCAATACGGACGACTTAAACAAAAATCAGGTGGGCCGCATCAATGGTGATCCAAAACCATACGTTTCAGACCGAAATTCCGAGTATAATTCAGTGAACGGCGTGGATTTCTTAAAACGACAGCTAAGTGGGCCCCACCAACGTCACAGCGCAATCAGTGCGCCGGCCCTGTTTTCGCGCCGAACGCTGGACGATTTTTTGGCCGTTGATTGGATGGAAGATCTGATCCGTTCATCGTGTAGACCGTTCAAAACCGTGCGTAGGGACGTTTTTATTTTACAAAAAAACGAGACGCCCTGTGTGCAAATGCTGGGACAACGCAGATCGGTTGCGTCGTTTTTTCTGCTGCATAAGGTGTTACGCACGTTGCTGTGCGCCTTCTCCACCGACCCTTCCCTGCTATAAAAGAAAGAGAAGAAAGAGAAAGAAGGTGCCATCCTTTGGAACGTGCAGCCATGGAGGCAATTCAAGATTGACGACGGGAATGCAAGAGAGAGAGTTGTTCTTCTTGGTTTAGTATTTTTTTAATGCTATTTTTTTAGTGCTTTAGCCTAATCATGTCAGGCTAAACCTCTTAGCTAGGGGTAAAAGGTGAAGCTTGTGGCGTGATGGGAGATGCTCTATGGTTTTGATTCATGTTGAACTTGATGTTGATCTAGTTTCAATTTAAGGAATACCTTTAGTTTTTAATGATTTGTCATGACTTATATTACAATAGATCTGCGATGGCTTTGAGTATTTCCTTTTCATGATTGTGATTATATAGTTAGGAAGCCCTGTAGTGTTCACCATCGCCCCTTGGACATAGTTGGATGATGGAATCATTCCTAACATTCATTCATTTTTCTGATTGGTTTAATTTTGTTGTTTGTTTTGTCTCGTGGGCATGGTTTTGTGATAGAATCCATTCTAATCCTCATACCTCTCAGCTCTTTGAAAACTAGATCAAAGGAAGTTCATATTTGATTTTTATGGTTATATCTTCCAAATGGATGAAGATGGGACTCTAAATCCAGTTGAGTTCTTGAATCAAGCATAAGATCTCCCTGATTTCTACAAGTGGATCCTTGGCACCCTAGTTCCCTACCATTGAATTCTCTAAATTTTAGATAACTATTTCACCAGTATTCCTTAAATTTATTTGATTTAGATTTCGTCTTAGTTTAATTCTAGTACTAAGTTTCAGATAATGTACAGGTTTCATCCCTTGGGATTCGACCTCGGTCTCACCAAGTTTATTACTACATCAACCCTATACTAAGGGAGTGAACAAGTTTTTGACGTCATTGCCGGGGATTGACAGTTACATTTTTCTGAAATTTACTAGTTTTAGAATTAGGTTAAGATTAGGATTTTTTATCTTTAGGTTTAGATTTTTCTGATTTCTAAAAACTAATCTGTTTTCCTATTTTGTAGGACCTTGACATACACATTCTAAATTGGTAATATCTTTATAATTTTCTAGCCTTTTTGTTTTCTATTTTAGATTATGTTTTATCTTTAGAAACTTTCTAATTCTAGGATTTCTTCTAATTCAGAAACTAACTTTCTTTCTATTTTAGGTTTAGAATTTTCTTAATTTGTTTTTAGAAACTTTCTATTTTCCTTTTTAGAAAATTTTCTTTTTTTAGAAACTAGTTTACTTTTTATTTTAGGATCTCCTGCTATTTCTAGACTTTTATCCGTAGAAACTAACTTGGTTTTTTTTTTTTTTTTTTTTTTTTTTTTTTTTTTTTTTTTTTAAATTTAGGACTTCTAATTTGGTAACTTCCTCCCAACTCTTTTATCTTATTTTCTAGATTTGTATTTCTTCCTTTCTTTTAAGTATAGGTTTAAAATTTGAATTGAGGGTTGCGAGTGTTTCATGCCCAAGTGGGTTCGTGACAACACTTTACGTCTCAAGGAGGATTGGTTGAGGGGTTATCTATCCATCGCAGGATTAGACACCACTTGAGATCCTCAGAGTTAACTGAGGTTATGGCCGCAAATCAACCTCTTCTACCCCAACCTAGGGTGGAGGACATCTAGGATGAGAATGAGGTGCATCAAGCACCCTCGCCTCGTACTTTACGAGATTATTTACAATAGGCAGGGGTGACTATGTCCTCATGTATGATTTTTCCAGAAAATACATGACACATGAATCTCAAGCCAGGGGTGATCCAACTCCTTCCAAAGTTTCATGGGCTTGAATATGAAAATCTGTATCTACACTTGAAAGAGTTTGATGAAATCATAGCCACTTTTTACTTTCCTAATGTGTCCGAGGACACGGTCAGGCTGAAACTCTTTCCCTTTTCTTTGAAAGAGAAAGCTAAGACGTGGTTACATTCATTACGTGCCTGATCTATTGGCACATGGAATGACATGACAATGGAGTTCATAAAGAAATTTTTTTCATATCACAAAATGAACACCCTTAAAAGTCAATCATGAACTTCGCCCAAAAGGAGGATGAAACATTCTTCCAATGTTGGGAGCGATTCAAGGATCTTGTCAGCTCATGCCCACAACACGGATTTGAAACGTGGCGCATTACACACCTTTTCTATGATGGACTGACAGCTTTCATGCGCTAATTGGTCGAGACAATGTGCAATGGAGAATTTATGAATAAAAATGTCGATGATGTGTGGGATTACTTGGATAAACTTGCTGAAAACACACAAGCATGGGACACATACCCAAAATCAAATACCACTTCTAGGCCCACTCGATCAAAGAAAATGGGCGGAGTATACATTCTAAAAGAAGATGATGATCTCAATTCTAAAGTGGCTAGTCTCATAAAGAAATTCGAGGCCATGGAAGCAAGGAAGGACAAGGGTAAGGAAGTTGTTTGCGGTATTTGTGATTGTAACAGTCACACAACTGAAAATTGTCCAACTATATCTGCTTTTCAAGAGGTACTGACTGAGCAATCCAATGCTGTAAATAATTACCAAAGGCCTTTCAATGAACCCACCTCTAACACATACAATCCTAGTTGGAGAAATCATACAAACTTCAGTTAGAGGAATGAACAAACTACTACTCCTCAAGGTTTCTTTAATCAAATCCCAAATCAAGTGAAACCTCAAGAGGATCCGGTTCTAAAACACATTCAAGACCAAGAGCTACTTAATCAGAATACGCACAAGCAAACCAGGAAATCAGATCAGCAATTGGAACGCTTGTGTCGTCTGTCCAAAGGATGGAGTCACAATTAGCAATTGTGGGAAAGTGGATGCTTCCTGCTCAACCTCTCCCCAATCACAAACCGCAATATGAAATAAGTGACCCTAGCTCTTCAAATCAGATGGAACAAGCTAAATCCATCACCACTGTTAGGAGTGAGAAGATCATTGACAAAACTATTCCGGTTAGGGCTGAAAAGCCTAAAGATCCAGAAGATGACAACGATGATAGACCTAATATTGCTCCACACGAATTAGAACCGAAACCTCAAGGGAAGCCGATTGTTCCATTCTCCCAACGGTTGATTGCACTAAAACCTCTCTCTAACTCTCAGGATATTCTAGAGGTGTTGAAACAAGTGAAGGTCAACATTCATCTACTTGATGCCGTAAAACAAATACTTTCATATGCCAAATTTCTAAAGGACTTGTGCACGACCAAAAGACGGCAGAATATTCAAAAGAAAATCTTTTTGACTGAGAAAGTGAGTGCTATCCTAAAGCAAGATGTGCCGCAGAAATTCAAAGATCCCGGTAGCCCAACCATATCATGTGTAATCGGGGGCTATCGAATTGATCACGTACTTCTTAACTTAGGAGCGAGCGTCAATCTGATTCCCTACTCGGTATACAAATATTTAGGTTTGGGTGAATTAAAACCCACCCTAACCACACTACAACTTACTGATCACTCCATTTGTGTACCAAGAGGGATAATTGAAGATGTGTTGGTCTAGGTCGACAGATTTTACTACCCTGTACATTTTATCATCCTGGATACCAAACCCATTAGTAACATGAGCACTCAGATTCCCGTCATTCTTGGTCGCTCATTCCTTGCCACTTCAAACGCAATTATCAATTGCAGGAAGGTGTCATGACTATGTCTTTCAGGAATATGACATTTGAGTCAAACATATTTTTCAATACATGGAGACAGTTAAAGGATGATGATGGTTTTTTAAAGAAGGAGATTCGACTGTCGATAACCATCAAGAGTGACGCCTTAACCAAATAAAAAGAACGAGCTCAGGTTCTAGCTATGTCAGCAGTGAGGATAGAACGATTGGCCAAAACATCGATGGTGATCTTGGGTCCCTCGAAGATAGCGGTGGATACATACAGTCCATCAGAAGCTAACCCTATTGAGGAAGGAGGTAGCCATAGTGCTTTGCTTGTCAGACACCGACATCTAGTTTACTCGAAGATCGTGACTACTGTTCCTTCATCATATACTCCTTCAACTTCAGGGTCTCCTTCACCTCAAAAAGATAAAGAACACGATGACCCTACTGCCAAAGCTGAAAATCTAGAGATTGTCCTTGATGTGTTGGTCCTTTGATTCACAAATTGATCACTTCAGTTCGTTTGGCCAAGAGACCCGAACAACAATTGACCATCGCCGAACCCATTGTTTCTTCGAATGTACCAACAATGACCTACGCTCAAGCCGTGGTTGATTCCTCTATACCAGCCATTGCTGCCCAATCCGCTGGGGGTCCACCTCTTGCTACTATTGATTCGCCATAAGTTGGAGAATTGGTCAACCCTTCAGGGGAAATGGTTAAGATCTGTTGCCTCATTTTTTTTGTCGAACTCCTCGTACCACATTCCATTGGACTACATTCCATGATGGTCGATCCTACTCTGGCATCATCTTCTTATAATTATTAGCTATCCAAAATTAACTTATTGAAGAGGGAGATAGAAACACTGCTAACCTTCAACATGCATGATCTTGTGGCAGATGGCCAATTGGAATCTCTGACCGTGCTTACACCCCTAAGTAGTTTTGTTGAATTTCGGCCTTGACAGGCTAAAGACCTCTAGCTTAGTTTTATGTTTGACCTTAAAAGGCCAAATACTTCAATGTTTCTTTCGTGTCAACTGTTGATGGTCTTAGCCAATTTCGGCTAAGGTTTATTTTCTTTGTTTTTGTGTTTGCATACGAACTTGGTCGTATTTTGATTCAGCCTTAAACTTTGATCATTTCCCATCTTTGTGGCATTACTATTTGAAACGCCACATCATAGATATCATTCTATGCATTAAATGTCTTGCTAGTTGAAGCCTTTTGATTTCCAAAGATGTCTGTTGAGGGGTGAAAAATTAGCAACAAATGCAAAACCATAATCCATGCTTTGACGCATATAATTTCCTTCTAATTTTTCATTTTTTTCATATGAGTTCTTAAATCCTTCAGTTTTTTTAACAAAATTTTCCTTTTTAAATAATGGCTCTCAACATAGTTAGCCTGGATGGTGCATTCGTACTTGCCATTTTTTAGCTTGACCTCATGTCTTTACACCCAGTAGGAAGAAAAGAAGAGATTGCTACCCACCATCTTATGCTGGAACTATTACTATCTACAGATGATGGAGTCAGAACACATGAGACTCTTTTGCGAAGACTTCAAGTTATCCTTGAAGAATTCAATCGAGCTAGAATTTTTCATGACTTGATAACTCAATGGCTTGAGGCTCTCCACTCTACAAAGGCTCGTCTAAAACAAATGGAGCTTAATCACAACAACCTCCAGGACTCTTGCCATAGTCTGTTCGGGCTACCAAAGTGCTCAATGTGGTTTTATAGAATTTTGGCTTCAGGAGAGGGCTAAGACCGGAAGCCAAAAATGAAGATCCTCCTGCTGACCTAGAAAGCCTTCATGAAGTAAGGCTTCAACTTCATTCGGCTCGTTGCGAGTTGCGACGTGCCTCCATGAGATGGACTAAGATGAAGACTACCTTTAACCAACGAGGCTTGTCCATAGCAAAGATGCAGGTTTATCTTAAGAAATAAGAGGTCAATTGCCTCAATGAACTATGCACGTTAAGACTCAAATATTGCATATTTAACCCTTCAATCACATTAGTTTTCCTAGCATTTAAGTGTTAATTCGATTTAATTATATGTTTTTGTCATGTGAGGTGGTTTTGGACCTAAAGATGAATATGCGCTTAAAAGGATGGATTTAGAGCTCAAAAGAAGATAATGAAGATTTGGAGATTTAGAAGTCATTAATGAAGAATTTACATGCCAAAGATCCAGGGAAACCAAGCGAGGAATGAAGAGAATCGAAGATTTGAAGTGAAGAAAAGGAATCCTGAAAATTGGCTAGAAAAATTATATTTTGGAATTCTGAGTCAAAAAAATTAAAAGTCCCGAAACAAACTTTGGTCCAACCGAAATCACGCAAAACAGTCCAGCGAGAAAGTGAAATTTTCAAACTTAATTCGGTCTTATTGAAGCCAACTTCGATCCAATCGAAATCAACTTCGCTCCCACCTAAATTTTACAGATTTTGCACAGATTTTTCATACGCGACTTCAGTTCGACTAAAGATAACAGAAGTGAGTAAATCCAAAGTCGATTTCCAAAATCTCCAAGTCGGTGCGAAAGTTAAAGTTCCACAACTATAAATAGGAGTCCATAGGACGTTCCAAAGCATCTTCTAGGGTTTGGAAAGAGAGAGAAGGCCTAAGTGGAGAGACGACAACGTTCTTCCACTTCGCTTTCTTCATGGTTCTAGTTGATCTTTTTGTTTTTCTTATAGGATGTTAGTCTTCTTAGGCTAATCTCTTAACTAAGGCTAATGGATGAAATTTTTAGTTTATTTTGATGTTTATTTTTCTTTGATTCAAGTATATGTTGAACTTTTATTAAGTTTTAGTTTAAATAAAGATTTATTTCCAGTTTTCTAGGGTTTATCGTGATTGAAATTACAATAGATGATGTGAAAGCTTTTAATATGATCTTATTGGCTTTGAAATTGTGTGATCTGTAAAAGTCATTGTTCACCATCGTCTATGGGCATGGTGGATGATTGAATTCCCCACGATCATTGCAATTAGACGGATATTTAGGAATTAAACTAAGGAAAAGTTTAGATTTTGTTTTAACTGCTTCATCATTCGATTGGATAGGATAAGACTTCGATTCCAATTGAGTTATTATTGAATTAAGTAAATTAATATTGAGATTGCTATAGGTGGATTTCTGGATCCTTAGTATTTTATCTTTATTATTTTAAAACCTTTTTATAAATCGCTGGATTAAAAACCCAAACCAACCAAGTTAGACTTAGATTAGTTCTAGACTATGTTCCCCATTCCCTGTGGATTCGACCTCGTTCTCACCGAGTTATTACTACATCGCGACCTGCACTTGGGGTTGTGAATAGTGCACAATGGAAGAAATAATGACCAATTGCACTTCTCGTTATGAAGCACTTCGCGACTGGCCAAATTAGAATTTAGCTTTCTTTTGTATTTTCTCTTTATTTGTATAGGCACTTTTCTTTCAATAAACAAAGCCGATCTTCGGCCTTTTTTGCATTTGAATGACCATAATTTGTCTCTATGTGGATTCAACCAAATATCGTGATCGAATATGTCCATTATTTTTCCGAAGCGTTAATCAGTAATGACAATTCTTTGTATTGAATATCTCTTCTGGCATAACCCTTCGGCTCTCAGTTGTATCTACTCAAAAAATGAAGAGTCTATTCTCAAGAAACCAAATGATGTCATGCAGTTGTTATTCACGACCATGTTGCAATTAATACAGTACCATTAAAATTTGTTGTATAAATAACCTCTTAGGTTCTTAATCCCTTCACTTTCTTGCATCTTTAGGCTTCTATAAATGCCCTTCATTGTAATTTCTTCAGTTGATATGTTTATAGATTCGATCTTTGAACTCCATTTTCCATCCCTATACCTGGCGTATAGAACTAAGGAGGTAACCTCTCATCTCCAGGCAATCCATCCATTTAAGCCATCGAGTCATTTCGCTCAAGTTTTCACGAACACTCTACATAGGGTACAAGCTACTCTTTTGGAGTATGGTGAAGCTTGGCGCGTTCACAATTTGGTAATCTAATGGTTCGAAGTTCATCGGATTACTTGAGAAATGCTCAATCGACTACAAGAAGCCTAAAATGTCGAACAGGCTGCTTCAATGACTTTCCCTACAGAAGCTTTAGACACTCAAAACTCTGTTCGAAGTCTATCCAATCACCTTCTAGGGTTGCAATACGCATCAAGGATGAAGGCCACCATGTAAAATTGGAGGACCGCGCTACTGAAGTCAATGCCCAACTTCAATAAGCAAGGTGCCAGAAACTATTGACTGGCATAAAGATGACAAGCATGGAGATGCACTTTGAGGGTGTGACCAACCACCTTGCTGATGCAATCACCGTCTTTGAATGACACGACGCTGAAGTCGCTCATAAAAGCGAACATGGAGCTACAACTGCTGAGACCATTGGGCCATGTGAAAAAACCACTCGATGAATTCCTGATCTAATCAGATCTCACTCTAAATAAGTTCCATGGTAAAATTAATGGATCCCTTATTAGGCTATGCAAGAATCAATAAACCTTGATGGATGTATCTGACTTCACCCACTTTTGATGGCCTGTATGCAGCCTCATAAAGTGAGCCAAAGATGCTCATGCAAGATCCAAGACCCTCATACGTCCTTAGGTCTAAGAATTGATCAATTAATGTGCGAAGTGAAGTTTTTAATCGCATAATCCCAATCCAGGATAATGGCCCCTAGACTGTTGACTTGAACTTCGATCCACCAATGTGAGTGTCCAATGGTCCATATTAGGATCCCATATCCATGGCATATTCACACTTCTGTGTAAAGTAAGGGCAAAAAGGCACAATCAACACCAAGTCAATTCCCGATGGTAGAGACCTTCTATCTTGACCCAAGTAAGTTCTGTCACATAGGATGATTGTACATCTCTATGATTAATGTCCACAAATATGTCTTAAGTATCTATGTCAATCGTGGCTCATTTGGATGCTAAGATCCATGAAACAAAACTCTTCCCAATCAGTGATCACTATGTCAAATCTTAAGTTATTTAGAACCAGAGGATGTGTATTCACTGCACAACCCTTTGAATATAAGATAAATGTAACACTAAATATGTCTAAGTCACAAAGCACATGTCCAGGTAGGACCCATACCCATCTAAATCAACGGTTGAGATCGGCCTTGTTACATCCACATGTTAGGTGGATTAGGACGCACATTGGTTCTTCAGGGTACTAACTCCAACAATCTCTCACTTGTCCTATAACCAATACATGCTCAAATCCAATCAAGCACATATATCAAAAAGGACTTCTTAGCCAATGGATTAAAGAGTCATACTAATCCTCTAAGAAGTTGATAAAGTCTCTCTAATGGTAACTCTCACTTCCTTACACACTCAATAAAGTGAATCTAATTCCCACAGTTATCATTTCCATTCTTTATGTCATTTAATCCTTGTGATTGGAAACCTAATAACCCAATAGTCATAGTTCACTAAAGAACTTCAATTGATCCAAGATATAAGAGTTTCCATGCATATCACACATCACCACGGAACTCATGATATATCACATGTCAAACTGACAATGTTACCATATGAGTTACATAACATAAACATAATATCTAAAATATGAACATGAGAAGCATATCTACTCACAATGACATAAACTAATCACCGACAAGAGTCATTGTTGTGTTTATTTCCTCTAACTGACTAAGACATTTCGTCAGAAGTCATACAAGAGTCATTATTGTGTCTATTTCCTCCAACCGACTAAGACATCCCGTCAAAAGTCATACTTTATGCGCATAGGCTAATAAGAAAAATCCTTGTAAGCATATTAAAAGGACCTAGTGGTCCACATCCCTTAGGTGTACCTTTGATTGGCATCATCCAAATCCAATCAATTTGGTAGGAAAACACAAGTAATCAATCCTCAAGTCAAGGTTATATAAAAAATCTTGTCACATAATGTTCATAATTAGACAAGATAAAATATGTCATTCCATAACACATGGTCATGCAAAGCAAAGTGTGGAAGACATATCAGAAACAATGATTTATTACGCATCATCAAATAACACGCCTAGAGTCATTACTCTTGTCACCACCATCTAGCAGATGGATGACAATTATCAAAAGATTAAGTTATATGCTTGATTAATGAAATATTATGCCTATCTTAATGTCACGCCCCAAAAATCAACACCCGAGTACGGAGACTCCGATCCCGGGTTCCCGGGTGTGAGCCTGATAAAAAATACATGTGGGCGAGTTCCCATGTTCTTGCACCGTCCAGTTACCATTCACCTATGATCATTGATCAGAATAGCTTTAAATCAACGACATCAAAAGTTAAGTAGAGATAACTAAACTCAAAAATATTTAAAAACTTTTAAAATGTATAACTCTAAAAGTGGTGTTCACCCAGATGAGGACCACATAAGCCACAATATACATACCCAAAATGAAGAAAGTGTAAAGTATTATATTTTCACCTAATGCTTCAAAAGATAATGGTGGTGGTACAAGCCGATCTAAACCTGCCCATTTGGGATACCGGTGGTACCTGCATCAATAATATCGTCCAGTTGATGTTTTAAAATACCTTTCAGGTGGGAGTGAGTAGTTAACTCAATGGATCTATTAGTTTTAAGTTACATATGTTATCAACTTAATTAGCACATGTAATGATAGAGTAGGTAAATAAACATTCTCAAATACTCTTGTTAAATGCACGAATAAAAATATGAAATGATGCATGCCCTTAAAATCCAACACTCCCTCACAAGCGACTTCAACGCCTATTTCGTGAATGCTAACACTCCCTCATCATACGACTACAATGTCAAATCACAACAACTTAAATTAATGTGATGCGATTGATATATATGTTTAGCCGAGTAGTTATTAAATCTCGTTCATCTAGCATATTAGGGAAGTTAGAGTACCTCCATTTTGTCACCGGTCTCAACCGAATCACTAGGCTTAGAACGGTCGTAATGGCTCCTTGTTCACAACCCCAAGTATAGGGTCGCGATGTAGTAATAATCTCGGTAAGACCGAGGTCGAATTCAGAAGGACTGAAACTTGTACGTTTTGAAATTAACTAGAAGAAGATGTGAAACTAATTCTGAAGTATTTGAGAGAGTAATTGTAAATAGAGTAATCAAAACTAAGAATTTAAAGGTGAGAACTAGGGTGTTAAGGATCCACTTGTAGTAATCAGGGAGCCCTCTTACTTGATTCAATTAACACAATTACAATTAGAGTCTTATCCTATCCAATCGAAAAATATATTAATAAAACCAAATCTGAACTTCCATTGACTAATTCTCAATGAAGGAGAACTATGATAATTAGCAGGGATTCCATCACCAAACAATGCCCAGGAGGCAATGGCAAATAACAGGATTTACCAATCCCATAATCTCAAAGCAGGAGAATTGTGAAGATTAGGAAAGATTCCATCACCTTACCATGCCCAAGGGACAATGGTAAACAATAGGACTTACTAATTTCACAATCTCAAATCAGGAAAAGAAGATACACAAAGCTATTGCAGATCTAATGTAATTTGAGTCACAATTAACCATTTAAAAACTGAAAGTATTTCTTAAATATCAAATTAGAATCCATAGAATTCAACATAAACATGAATCTAAGCAATAGAAACATCCCATCATGCTACAAGCTTCACCTCTTAGCCCTGGCTAAGAGGTTTAGCCAACCATAGACATGAATGGACCAAAGTCTCTTAAGAAAAATATAAAAACAACCAAGGAATAAGGAAAAAAACTCTTGGCGACGACTTATCCACCATTTTGCTCCACTCCTTAAACCCTAGAAGATGCCTAGGAACATCCTAGGGAGTCCTATTTATAGTTGTGGAACTCCAACTTTCGCACCTAGTTGGAAAACTCTAGAAACAGCCTCAAAGTTACACAGTTTATTAAAATAGACTTCACTCTGCGCAGTTTCTCAAAATAGACTTCACTCTGTGCAATTTCACAAAATGACCCAGAGTTTTAGAATATACTTTTTTAGGACGATTTAGGGATTCCTTTTCTTCACTTCAAATATTTGATTTTCTTCATTTCTCACTTAGTTTTCTTGGATCTTTGACATGTGAATTCTTCAATCTTGATCTCCTAAGATCCATCCCTTGCCTTGGTGATTCTTGAGCATCGAATCCACGCTTTTAGCACCCTTTTCAATCCAAGCTCTTAAATTCACCTTGCAACACAAAATAAGTAAAATAGAACATTAAGCATTATCATGTTCATAAAACCAAGATATAAATGGGGGATAATATGTAATATTTGACCCTTAACACTTACTTGTGTCCCTTAATCTATTTTGGGTTTGTCACTCCTAATTGAATACATATGACAGGTAAGTTGTTAACAGCGTTACTCAACGGACATTACGGGGAGACTCATCACTATAGCATAAGCTGACAACATGAATACGGTGTCCCATACCATCATGCTCGGCTCATGAGTCTTGTGAATTGCATTGCTAATGGTTATAAGTAGACTCATTCGATGGGAACAGGGGTATCCTATATTCAATTGGTCGTCATCATATATTGTGAACATATATGATCAGTCGGCTGTTAGATTAATTTGATTAACCTGAGAAAACTTGGTGCAACTGGCATTGGGTGCAAGCATCTCGCATAGTCCAGCTATTATCGGTCATCCGTGTTCAGCCTTGGTAGATCGAACAAGCCTAGGGTAACCGACCTAACTCTGGCCACCCCTTAATTCAGGAGATTTGCAGACTGACCAAACATCGTGAGAAGTTCTAATCATCAACTAACGACTTCATAATTGTTAACCAATCCTAATGAGATCATGCACAAATCCTAAATTTAGCAACTTATTCACTGAGGCATTACATCGAATATATGACCATCGATAAGTAAGTAATAATAAGATTTATAATTAAAATAGAAATATAGACATGTTATCACACATCGAGCCTTTAACAACAAGTAATCATTAACTAAGACCCTAAAGGGTCGATAAACGGTAATCTAGGAGTAATAGTCCACACCTTATAGGGTTTTACGTGACTTAATTGTGCTTAGGGTTAGAGTTTTTAGGGAAAATCATCAATTTCTAATGTAAAGTAAGGAAATACCATTATTAGAAAGTAAACTAGGTATAGGTTACAAAATCAAATGGTTGAATGCAAGTGTTACCTCTGGTTGCAGGTGGCGGGGGATTGGGTAAGTCCAAGGGTTTGATCGATGAGATACTAACCCCCAAGCACCAAGATCCTTCACTCTCTCTCACACTCACTCTTTTCCTCATT
Source organism: Magnolia officinalis (assembly GCA_021015155.1). Lineage (NCBI taxonomy): Eukaryota > Viridiplantae > Streptophyta > Magnoliopsida > Magnoliales > Magnoliaceae > Magnolia > Magnolia officinalis. Next base: position 37,819,029 of record JAJHSJ010000011.1, read on the forward strand.
CTCTTTCTCTTTCTCCATTTCTCGCATTCTCTCCTTTGGCTAAGGAAAATTCCTATGAGAAGAGGGAGTGCCCAAATGAGGGCCTTATATAGTGCCAGAAGTGGTACAAATGGCCCAAGAGATTAGGAATTTGATATTATAACCTTATGGGAGGTTGTTTCTAGCTTTTAAGACCAATATGGAGGTATCTGGGTCAATCTATGTCATGGGATAGATGGCCCTAGTGATGATCTACACATGGATATGATCAGCCCGTCATTTGGATGCATTGATCAAGAGTATGATTAAAAGTCAGTTTGATAACCATCGATCATCGATCGGGGCTGCGACTATAGGAATGTGTGTAGGGTGTTAACTTAAGGTGCTACCCTAAATTTTATCACTATTTAACGGTCTGAAAGGTACAACTTTGGCAAAGTCCGGATACAGACAATTAACTTTAATTAGTTCTTGATTAATTTCAAAAATATTCACATATCTCATGCATTGGCCTTGTAAGTCTATGTTGAATGATTCAAGACACGATCTCCGCTTGATGTCCCACGATGGACATCAAGCCCGCTAAGACGAACGTCTTTATATAGTATCGGGTTTAATGACCCACTAACAAGCGATATAGAACTTTTTTTAGATAATCAGGAATTTCTAGAATGAATTGGGTAGTGTGATTTCTTCTGGATGATGATTAGGGATTTGGATGAGCTTAGTTCATAGTGTGGCTTATTCACAACTATAGAAAATGCCGATTAGACCTTAATCACCTAAAATCGCTAGTTCTTAGGCTAAAAGAGTAATCAGGACAGTTTGGTTTGTTAATTATGATCTGACCCCTAGTTATCTCGCCTTCAGGTAGGTCTTTATTTAGTTATGACTGTCTTGATTAGTCAGTCATAAGTTGACTAGATATGGGCCCTAGATGAATAATTCATGAGGATAGATCCAAGGTTTAAGTGATCAGGCAGATTTATAAGCTTCCTATTGTTAATTAATCGAATTTGTGCAGTTCTTTACTGGTAACACCCGCATATAGACTAACATTGAGTGTTAAGGGTCAGTAAGTGACAACATAAGCTAATTATAGTGAAAAGTTTTAAGGATTTTTGAAATCTAAAATAAAAAAAATTAGGACTTCATAATCTAACCCCCTTAAAACAAATTTCGTCTCTGAAATTTCCTAACGTTTTTATTATGTAAACTGCTATGGATATTGCAATTTGTGATGCATGAGTTTCCATTAAGTTCATCATGATAGGATGACATGTGGGTAGGTACTAGGGTTATTATTAAGATCTACCCTGTTCACACCCCAAGTATAGGGTTGTGATGTAGTAATAAACTCGGTAAGACCGAGGTCGAATCCATAGGGACTGAAACATATACGTAATCTGAAAGCAACCAGAACTAAAACTAGAAGAAGATGAAATCTAAATCAAGTGAGTATTAAGGAATAATGGTGCAATATTAATCTAAAACTTGTAAATTTAAAGGTGAAAAACTAGGGTGCCAAGGATCCACTTGTAGCAATTGGAAAGTTACCTATCAATGATTCAAGGACACAACTGGAATTAGAGTCACATCCTATCCAGTTGGTAAGAAAAGATTTGTTAGATCTCTAAACTTCTCATGGGTCTAATCATCAATAGATAAGAATGGGGAAAATTTGGAAGTGATTCCGTCACCTAACCATGCTCAAGAGACTATGGCAACAACAACAATTTACCAATCTCACAGTCAATCATGAGAGAATTATGAAAGTTAGGAAAGATTCCGTCACCCAACCATGCTCATGAGACGATGGTGAACAACAGGGTTCCCAAGTTCACAATCTCAGTACATGAAAAGAGAATATCTCAAGCTATCACAGATCTATTGTAATTTGAGTCACAACAAACCATTAAAACTAAAAACATTCGTTTATAATTGTAACACCCCGGTTCCCGGAACCCGAGTACACTACTCGTTTTCCAAAAATCCGAGTGTTAACCTTTAAAATACCCCAAATTTCACTTACACTTTTTTTCTTTATCAGAGTTAACCATTTAAGCGGAATAAAAACAATACAAGTATAAGAGAGAGTCCAAATATACATAACCAAGGTTTCAAGTAGTTACCCAAAAACTTATACAAATCAATGTCTTAACTTTTACAAACATGACAATACAAATTAAATACAAATGAAATTATAAATAATGAGTTGCAAGATCATCTGGTTCCTCCCATTCCATATGGACGCCAACATGCGCGTCATTTGCATCTCCTGCACACTGAGTACGGTTTGATAGCGTCAATGGCTATCCAGTGAGGAATAACCCCCAAGATTTATCGTGTCTCAAGATAATTAAGCATAATTATCATAGACAGCGTATAACATTCTTACACAATGATTATCATAGAAGTCAGGTGAGGTTCATCAAATGCGCATTCATTAAATAAATTACAGAAGATAATCTTGTTTAAATGCATGGATGCATGCACATGCTCACAGACCTGGGGATGCACATCCAGTTGGCAAAAAGTCACCCAAGGAGAACTAGCCACCCGGAAAAATACTCAAAGGTACGCCCAAGGAGAACTAGCCACCCCGAAAAGACTATGCAACGAGGTCGTCCTAGGAGAACTAGCCACCCAGAAAAATACTCAAAGGTACACCCAAGGAGAACTAGCTACCCGAAAAAGACCATATAATATAAATCACCCAAGGAGAATTAGTCACCCGGAAAAGTGCACAAAGGCATGCCCAAGGAGAACCAACCACCTGGAAAAGACCAAATAACATATATCGCACAAGGAGAATTAGTCACCCGAAAAAGTACACAAAGGTATGCCCAAGAAGAACTAACCACCTGAAAAAGACCATAATACATGCCATGAAAATGCATGATTAGCACAACCATTATTATTCCAATTTCAAACCATCATTTTAAGGAAGCTCAAAGGTTACTATGGGGGGTTTGTCACCCAGCATAGGCCGACAGCTCAGGCATAGTGTCACATTCCACCATCCTTGGCTCATGAGACTAACAAATAGGATGTTTAAAGGCAACCTACACAACTAGTGGCCAATTATAGTTCTACAAGTGGAACTTATCATCGCAAGGTTATGGGAAGACAATTCCTTAAAGCCACATAGGGCAAATATTAAATCAGGCCACATAGGGCAAACAACTCATCCCAAGGATGTAATAAAAAGGGATTATCCCAAAGCTCACTTAGGTAACGTACGTTCCATAAGATGATAAGTCCACATCAAATGCTCCATTTAATTTATTTAGACAAAGTGGCCACTAGTTCTAGGACCTCCTATCAATCCATCAAGTGAGCATGAACGACAAATTAAATCATGTATAATATCGATGTAGTACATACATATCCAATGCGTTCATTTCAAATCAAAATCGAGGTATCTAGATCTTACTACATATTCAAATATTGAATTTAAATCTAATTTATCAATCATCATAAGAAATCAAAATCAATAGAAGCAATTAACTACATTAGTAATTAATAAAGTAAATAGACAAAGATGAATGAGCAAGTTAATTATCAAGATGTAGAAAAGCTTGAAGGGTGATCCTCACCTTAAGATGTGGATTCATTCCTTGCTTAATTAGAGATCACTAAGAAGTATTAAATGACCACTTTAGCCAATTTGAGATGCCCCATAAGTGCGCTCAAACGAGTTGGTGACTCAGTCTCCTCGATCTTAAAAGAACTTAGATTTTATATGGTTCCATGGAATGGGTGACCCCACCAGTCTTATCTCTGTTAAGAGTGGATCTTTTACTAGCTGAGATGGTAAAACCCACCGAGTCAGCGACTTAAAGACTAGACTCGTATATAAGAGATGAATCGACTTAACCCAATTTCAAGAACTAACACAAAGTAGTAATTGAAATCTGGTTTCTCCATATGTGACTGAGGGAGTTGAACTTCCATCAAGTTACTAGGTAGGGATGATTGAATTTAATCTCTATAGTTGCTGAACTCAGCTCAGTTTTAATACAAAATGAAAATGATTGGAAGATTCCTCCATCAAGGGCGGATGAGACTCCACCCAAGGCTCTGGATTGTTGTTTGAAGAACATCCAACAGATCCCAACTCTCCTATCGTATAACTCACTAGCTGAAGCGAATTAACTCGGCGGCGAGTTTAGCTCCAAAACTTGCCTTCTTCCTTTCATTATTTCTTTCTTCTCATCCTGGTTTTCTTCTCCTCCTTTCTTCTCCTTCCTTCTTCGGCTTTTCTGCTCCCTAAGTCGGCCAGCAAGGAGTCTAGCCTCAGACCAGACTCATCACGTTTCTTCCCTGACTCAGCGAGTCAACCCAACCTAGTGAAACTCAATCAGATTTTGATTTAGTGAGTTGCAGTCCCTCGACTTGGCAGTAACCCACACGAATCCTCCTTGGTTTCTCTCTTTTCTTCTTCTAAGCTTCCTTTTTTTCTCTTCTCTTTTCTCTGGCGCTTTAGCAATGGACGTCAGATAGCTTGACTCGGCCAAAACTCAACTAGATTCGAGCACAAATGCAGCTGCGAGTAGCAGCCCTCCGATCTCCTCTTCTATTCTCTCTTCTTCTTCTCCTTCTCTTGCTTTTCTCTTCTGATTGCTTTGTCCCTCAACCTCTGATTGTCCCTCATACGCTTGGACAGAGCCTGACTCTGTTACAATTAGCCCACAACTCGAACGAGTCAGTGTGGCACGAACTCAGCGCTGCGTGTTACAATCTCTCTCTTTCTCCATCATCTTCTGCCTCTTTCTCCTCTCTCGCTCTCTTTCTCTGTATCTTCTTCTCCTCCCTCCTGCTGGAAGACATCCAACAGCAACCTCCCTGAGCCGAGCCGACTCATTTTCAGTCGAGCTGAGTCGACCCAATGCAACACGAACGGACGACGCTCTTTTCTCCCTCTTATTTCGCTAACTTTTAGGGTTTCTTTAGGGCATTTCCTAAGTCGGAAAGGGAGCTTTTATAGCCTCCGCAATTTCTTCCAGAGGCTTCGGGCGTAACTAATCCGGGATTAGTTAATGGGTTTGTCATTTTATCAAGTGTATTTAAGATGGTTGAGCAACGTATGGATGTATTTTGACGTTATAGATGGTCCTCTAACATTAGGGGTCACTGGGTGGACGTCTCTGATTGGGAAATAGAGCACACGCACTGATGGTACAGTTTTCAGCCAAATCGAGGAAGATGACCGCACTGTTCATGGTGGATTTTGATTTAGGGTATCACCCTCCAATCCAAGCCTTCTGATCGGTTTGGAAGGGCCCACAGATCATTGTGAAGTTCACATTTTATATGGACGGCCAGGTGTTTTGGCAATATTGTTTGATCTACACATTTCGAATGACGTTTTCTCGGACTGACGATTTCTCTCCTGAGATTTCCGCACATGAGCGAAACGGGCTTCTTAACGCCCTAATTTGAACGTCTGAGATTCGTCGAAGAGGCTTTTAGAAGCCGACTAACGGTCAAGGTTGTGCCAGCAAACAGAAACCGAAAGGTTCCTTGCGGCGCTCTCCTTGGATAAGAAAACCTAATCTGTAGGATTCTAGACGACTGAGATTGATCCTAATAAACGGTTAGGATAGCTCGAGGACGACTCACTTGGAATGCCAAGCTGGCAACGAAAGCAGTTTTTTCCATTTTTGGGAAGATCTCACCGCATACATCTTTCTGCGTCTGGATTTGTGTTCATGGATGGCACAACTTCCCGAGAAATATCCTAGGTTTTAGTCGGGCCCACTAACTGAATCAGATGGACGGTTCGGATCAGAGCAACGGCTCGTGATGGTGGGCCACGATCACCGCACACGGATGTTGTCCGTTTGAATTCGAGAAAGGAGGGAAAATTCCTCTTTCTTTTAGATTTATCGGGTCAAACTCTGTTTGACCCGATAACTTGATCTCGTGCTTGGCGGGTGTGCACAGGTTGTGCATGCGCATGGACTAACAGGTGGGGTCTACGTGATGCTCGGTGAGATCAACACTGTCTATTTTTCTTGGCCAGTTATCCTAAGGTCTTGGACCGAAGGTGGGCTAGATTAAGAACTCAGGTGGACCATACTTTCCATTTTTGTGAGTTGAACTGACGATTTCCATCGATCTGCGGATCAAATCATTTTAAGATTGAACGTCAACGGTCAAAATGGTCCCAAGGGTCCCTTAGTTGGAAATCAATGGTTGGATTACTGATAAGATAGTCTAATATGTATTTAAATATTTTTGTTACAATATTCTTAATAACGTTATTATTATTATTATTAAATTTATTATTACTATATGTCTAATCATTGCATATTTATATTCTAATATGATGATTCTATCATTAGGAGTTGTATTATAGGCTTTTTCAAACTAATTTATCTATTTATTTATTTATTACACTTATTTTATTTTATTTCGGATTAACAGTTGGATGTGATGATACGAATAATCTACATTATTGACCTTCAAATTTGCTATTTGAGTGGCTCACAAGACTTGTAATTGCTGAGATGAAGATCTACGGTGGATCTCCCAAATTAACGATCAGATGGCGAATTTTTAGATGAAGGTTACTCTCAATGGTCAGTTAGGCTATAATGAAGGTAGATGTTCAAATAAGCGAGGTTTGTACTTGTACTAAGTTTGGTTACAAGGTATCACCCGAGCACTAGAAAGTACGGGGTGTTACAATAATCAAACTAGAATCAGGAGAGTTCAATAAACATGAATCAAAGCAAAGCAACCATTCTAATCACACTACAAGCTTCACCTCTTAGCCCTAGATAAGAGATTTAGCCCAACATGATCCGGCTAACTCTCTAAATCCAAAACAAAAGAAAACAGAAAACAAAGAAAACAAAACAAAAACTCTACTCCTATCTCTCTCTCTTGTGCACGTTTCAACCGAGATCCTCTTCTCTCTTTCTTCTCTTTCTTTTATAGCAGGAGAAGGCGGTGGAAGGCTGGGTAAGGAGAGACGGTGGCTTGGAGTTGGCTTTGTTTATGCAGCATACCCGTTTCTGTACAACGAAACGCAACAACTGCTTGCGTTTTGATCTAAATCTGGGACAACAGATTGTCCTATTTTTCTGATCTGATTTCTTGGACGGGGTCGGGATTCACATCCCGTGATTTTGGACGGTTGGGATCAAGTCCCTGATGTCCTTTTTTGATGTGCAACGCATCGACTCGCCCGGATTTCTCGAACGCTCGAACAGGGCTTGCGTAATCTTGCGCTGGGATATTGGTGGGGCCCACTTTCAATGGTGTTTGAGACATCCACACCGTCCATCATCTTCTCCTCGAAGTTTCTACCGGGGATGAACGGTTCTCGTCATCCGTTAATGTGGCCCACTGAGACAATCAGGCTACAATGGCAGTTGAATATTCTTTTTGCGATTGTTGTAGCGATCATGTGCATGTGCATGGCCGCCAAAAATCAGCATGAATTCGACTGGTTTTTCTCCCTCTACCTGACGGACGGTTCAGATTGATCGTCTGGATCATGATGTGGGCCCACTGGAATTCATCTGCACCCTCTGTTTCGCAGAAAACAGAGGTTGCATTTTGGATGTCGGTCAGAAGGTCTTTGACCATCTTGGCTGACCCGCTGCACGGCGGGTGTACATGAGCTGGGTGTACATGCATCCTAAGGTGGAGTCTATCCTATGCGTGTGAAGAATCCGCTCCGTCCATTCGTCTTACCACCTCAATTAAGGAGTTAAAACACAATTTGAAGCATATCCAGATATCAGGTGGGCCCCAAATAAGGTTTTAACAGGCTGATCTGTCTATTGGGTCACTTCCACAGGGATCTGATGGCTCAAATTTGACGTGTACGGTTAATTCACTGTCCACAGGCCATGTATGAAATTTTGAGCCGAACGGATGATGAGAGCCCTGTGATCTTACATTCTGGATGACTTTTAGGCCACTTGAGCTTCAGTTTCTCAGTTTTCTCGGATCTTTGGCATGTAAATTCATTTATCTTGGTCCCCTGGAGTCCCGTCCATTGCCTTGGTGAATTCTGAGCATTAAATTCATGCTTTTAGTACCATGTTTCAGTCCAGGCTCGTAAATACACCTTGCAACACAAACATAGTTAAATTGGGCCGTTAAACAATACCAAATTCGTAAATCTAGTCAATAACTGGGGTCTGATATGCAATATTTGACCCTCAACATACCCCCCCTTAAAAAATTTTACCCTGAAGATTTCTTTAAAAAATTTCAAAGTATTTGGATTCATGAAGATAGTTTCCCACTATCTATAGTAAAAATTTATGTTTCTAGTGTTCGGCTAACACATAAAGACGGTTGTGTCCGGCTTGAGGTTTGAGGTTGTTAGGCTTGAGGTTGATACATCGATCTTCTGCTTAATCAGGACAGTGAGTTCATTGACATCTTTTTCCCAATCCTAGTGTATCCAGATCTTTTGCTTGATCAGGGCATTAAGTTCGTTGATAATCACCTAGGATTTAGAATTTGGATTAAACCGCAGCTGCTTCAACTAATCTTGTTTCTTTAAGTCCATGGTGCCAATCATTTTAGACACTTGGGGAATATCATAAGTTATCAGGAAGTTTAAGTTTCAATTTTTTAAATTGCCCTTTGGGTCAAGTTTAAAGAGTGTTCTTGTTTAAATTTATGTTCGACTTGATGGGTAATGAATTTCCCACGATGCCTATGGTCAAACGGCTATCTTAGAAAGGTTTTCATGGGCCTAAGATTTTGTCTCTATATTTCCATTTTGATCATGTGGCTTGTGGTATAGGTCCACCACACTTCGGTTTCATTGATTTTGAAAGGGAAGGAAGAATCCGAAGTTCTGCGACATTTTAGAGATTTTGAGGCTTGCGAGACCAGGAAGAGCATAAAAAAGGGAATGGGAAGAACATCGTCTCCTCAATATAATATGAACCTTGAATTCACCAGGTGTCAGGGCTCATGAATCCAAAAGGGGATAAAGAGAATTTGGAACATTTTATTAAAATCTGACCTTAAAACAAAATGCTTTACATGATATGACGCAAACCCAACTAAGAGTCCTAATTCGTCTAAACTAGCAATTGTTTGAAATAGTAAAATATACTAAAAATAAAAAAATAATAATAATCTAATTGAATAAAAAAGGATGATGATTTATGGGATGATTTGAAGCAATTCTTAAGAAGATTTCGAATCCTAAAACTCTAGGATGAAAAATTTACGTTCGGTCAATCAGTGACTTGTAGTTGTAGAAATTTTTAGTTTTAACAGGTCAATTATTAGTAACATTTTTTGCACTTTTAGTTACTGAATTTTTATTATAATTTTTTAAATAATTTATCAATCAAATATACTCTTGTCTCATCAAAATTTGTTTCATTTTGAGTTCCAAAAAAATTATAAAAACTTCAGAAGTAGTAGTTGTCTAAAACTCATGAATTTCTACCTAGTTCCAAAACATCCTAAAATTACCCTATTTTAAGTTTGGTTTTTATTTTTTATTTATTTTTCTATGAAACTAAACTCATCAAACTTCAATACGGCTTTTGAATAACCTCAATTGCAGTTATATTTAAGAATATATGTATTTTTCAAGTCGGCCTATTTAAGCTGTCTAAAGGGGGTCAACCCTTGATTTCTGTTTAATTGAGGGTCGTCCCTCAACTTTTATTTACTTGAGGGTCGACCCTCGACTTATGTTTAATTGGAAGTCAACCCTTAATTTTGGGCGTCGACCCTCGATTTCTGTTCAATTGGAGGTCAACCCTCTAATTCTATTAAATAAGGGATCACCCCTCGACTTCCATTTAATTGGGGATCAACCCTCGATTTCTGTTTAATTGGGAGTTGACCTCGAGTTGCAATCTCCAAATCCCTTTACATCTGAGATTCTTGGAATTCCAAACTTAAAATTTCCGTTCTTCCTTGTCTCGGTCCACCCACCTAAGTGGTCCTAAAATGGATTTGGGCGAATCGAAGTTTCTACTGACTCAATTTCATCGACCAAGGCGATCTTAAGACACAAAGTAGTACATTCAAAGTCAAGCAAACTCGGGAATTTGATCCTAAGGTTCCCATTTATAAGTCTTGAGTTCCAAAACAAAGCAAATTAGAAAAATTTTATCCCAGTATTCTCGTTTTTAAGTTTGAAGTTTCAAAATAATGCAACTCAGGAAATTTGGTCAAAGAATTCATTATCCCTATTTTACTAGATTTCCTACATTGTCAGATACTCTTTAACTAGGGAAATCTCCTTAGTATCCAAACCTCGAATTTTAAGCGTTTCAATATCTAGTTATTGTGGTTTATATAGTCCCCAATCCTAAGGTCCTTACTCAAGTACGAAGACTCCGATCCTGAGTTACAGGGTATGAACCTGGCAAAAAATACATATGGGTAAGTTCCCACATGCCCGCACTATCCGGTTAACATTTACCCATAATCAATAATCAGAGTAGCTTTAAATCAGTGGTATCAAAGGTTAAGTAGAGATAACTAAAATAAAAAAAAATGACAACGTTTAAAATGTATAATTCCAAAAGTAGTGTTCACTTAGATGAGGACTACACAAGCCACAATATACATACCCATAATAAATAAAGTATAAAGTATTTTATTTTCAACTTACGCTTCAAAAGATAGCGGCGGTGGTGCAAGCTGATCTAAGCCTGCTCATCTGGGATATCGGTGGTACCCGCATCAATAATATCGTCTGGTTAGTGTTTTAAAATACCTCTCAGGTGGGAGTGAGTAGTTAATTCATTGGTTCAATTAGTTCTAAGTTACACATGTTATCAACTCAATCAGCACAGGTAATGATAGAGTGGGTAAACAAATATTCATAAATACTCTTATTAAATATACGGATGATATTATGAAATGATGCATGCCCCTACAATCCAATACTCCCTTATAAGCGACTTTAACTCCTATTTCGCAAATCCTAACACTCCCTCATCACGCGATTACAATGTCAAATTACAACAATCTAAACTAACGTGATTCGATTGATATGTATGTTTAGCCGAGTAGTTATTATGTCTAGTTCATCCAGCATATTGGGGAAGCTAGAGTACGTACATTTTATCACCAGTCTCAACCAAATCACTAGGCTCGAAACGGTCATAGCAGCTCCTTGCCCGTGTTCCTTAATCCATTTTGGGTTCGTCACTTCCAATTGAACACATACGATAGGCAAGTTGTTAACAACATTGCTCAACGGACACTACAGGGAGACTTGTCACCCTAGTGTAAGCCGACAACATGAACACATTGCCCATACCACAATGTTCGGCTCATGAGTCTTGTGAATCACATCGCTAATGGTTATAAGTAAACTCATTCGATGGGAATGTGAGTATCCGAGATTCAATTGGTTGTTATTATACATTGTGAACATATATGATCAGTCGGCCATTAGACTAATTTGATTGACTTGAGAGAACTCGGTTGCAACCGGCATTGGGTGCAAGCATCCCGCGTAGTCTAGCTACTGTCGGTCATCTCTGTTCAACCCGAGTAGGTCGAACAAGCCTATGGTAGTTGACCTAACTCGGGCCACCCCTTAATTCAGGTGATTTCCTGACTGACCCAACATCGTGAGCAGTTCTAATAATCAACTAAGGACTAGCTAATTGTTAACCAATCCTAAGAGATCATGCATAAATCATAAATTTAGCAACTTATTCATTGAGGCATTTCATCGAAGATATGAACATCGATAAGCAAGTGTTGGACCATAAAAATAAAGAGTATAAATGATGGAAAAAAATTAGAAAAAAAGAAGGAAGAATCAGAAATAAATGAGAAGATGAAAGTAAGTATAAAAGGCAGTTGAGTTGCGCGGACCCGCGCAACTCATGTCAAGTTGTGCCGGACCGCGCAACTTGTTTTGAGAATACTGAAGTTGCGCGCCGCGTAACAGGGGGACTGAGCGAGGTGGGCCCCATGGCACGAGAATCGAGGACTTACACGTATTGAAGCCTATAAATACTCCTTCACCCCTTCATTTGAGACAGACATAATATTAGAGCCTCTGACCTCTGAAGAAAAGATATCTTCAACAGGTATAAAGGAGGAAGAAGAAGAAGAAGAAGATACGTGGTGTTGCATAGGACCGCACAACAAGGAGTAGTTGCGCGGGTCCGCGCAACTCATGTCAGTTGCGCGGAAATAATCTTGTACAGCTTATATGCTGCTAAACTTGTTACAGTCTTTCAGGGAATTCAAGCAATCCTTTCAAAAATCGTTATTTGAATAGAGATGATGATATTTAGATCCCCACAACTCTTCTCTTATTGAGACAAAAATACTACAAGCTGAAATGCTACCGGAATTGATTTTCGAACTTATTTGATTCTTGTACTTTCATTATATACAAACATACCTTATCTTGGAATCAAGGGATAAATGAGGATGTAAATGAATTCAGAATCAATAAAATATATTGCGATGATTGTTCTTTTTATCTTTTCTTTGTTATTATTGAATAAGATAATTTCCCCAAATCAAATATCTTTCGTTTCTTATCAAAACAGCAAGTAATAGCAAGTTTTGTAATTAAAATTGAAATATAGACATGTCACCACACATCGAGCCTTTCACAATAGGTAATCATTAACGAAGACCCTCAAGGGTCGATAAACAGCAACATAAGAGTAATGGTCTACACCATAGAGGGCTTTACATGACCTAATCGCACTTAGGGTTAGGGTTTTGGAGGGAAATCATCAATTCCTAATGTAAAGCAAGGAAATAACGTTTAATAAAAGTAAACCAGGTATATGTAAGAAATCGAAGGGTCGAATGCAAGTCTTACCTCTAGTCGCAAGTGGCGGTGGATTCGGTAAGTCCAATGGTTTGATCGATGAGATACTAACCCCCAAGAACCAAGATCCTTCACTCTCTCTCACACTCACTTTCTTCCCCTTTCTCTTTCTCTTTCTCTCTTTCAACCTGAGCTAAAGGGCTTATCATCTCGGGTCCCAACCTCATACACCTTATCAGGTCGGAACACATACCAGGTTGTTATACTTGCATTTCATACACTTCCTTTTGATGTTGTCCTCATATTGTTTCTATCTACAGCTTTTCCCAGGTCACAGCCCAGCCATCCTGACTATCTTTTGCATTAGTTTGGGGCCGAGGCCGCCGCTTCTACTGTTATTGTCCCTCTTGGTCGGCTTGTAGGAGGCGGTTGATCTGGATATGCCCTCCCAAAGGGTTGAGTAGGCCCAATCCGATGAGGCTTTGGGTGCAGAGGGTGCTTCTGAGCACCAGAGCTCGTCTCCCGGGGTGTTGTTGCAGGGGGACCCCTATCCTCATCCATCCCGAGGCACCTGGCCATGCTCCTTAAATGGGGTTTGAGCTCAATGCCCGAAGAGGATGTTAACTCTTTACTATCGTTGCGTCTAGATCGCCTCCTGAGGACAGTGACGACCATAACTATCAAGGTATGTTAGTTGTCGGAATGTCATTTAGTTGCCTCTTTTACTATTTTTTTACTAGCTCAACTTCTTTTCTATTGCAGGAGGCCCTTAATGCCATAGCGGTCTGACAACTCGTGCTTGACCAAAAGGGTCGGATCAAGGAGGTTGATCGCCTATTGGGCGCTGCTAAGGCCGACTTCAAAGCGAATGCCTAAGAGCTGTCGGCGACCGCGGAGGCTCAGGAGGCGTCCTGGCTAAGGTTGAGTCTCTCCGTGATGTCCTAAGCATAGCCAAGGAGGAGCATGATGTCGAGATTTCCTGTATGGTAAATGCGTCTTCTCAGCTGGAGGTGGAGTGGTAGATAAACACCAAACTGAAGGTCAAGGCGACTGAGCTATGATGATATGATTAGAGAGATGGATGCCTTGTTGGATGCTACACCGGTGCTTGAAACTAACTGATGGAGGCTATAATTTGAAATTTTGCCTAAACTGACAAAAAGCCTCTACCATCTAGTGCTAAGGCGCCGAAGCTTGACCTAAAACCATTACTCGTTGATCTTAAATATGTCTATTTGGGTTAAGATGAAACATATCTAGTGGTGATTTTTTCCCACTTGGATAAAGAACAAGAGAGTATGCTTATTTTTACTCTCAAGGAACACAAACGAGCCCTTGGATGGACGATCGTGGACCTCAAGGGAATCGATCCTTTGATTTGTACTCATGTAACGCCCTGAAAATTGGGGGTTGTGTACACACTCGACTCCCAAGTTCCGGGGTCACTTATGACCGGTTTTCATTAATTATGTGATTAATCCAGTCAATGCGTAGCCTGAAAAATCCTGTAACATGAATCACAATCACACAAGTCTACTGAAATGAAAGAGACCAAAAGCAAATACATATATATATACATGTCCAAAAGAATAAAGGGGTCGCACATGGCGTCACCCAACAAAATCTCAAAAGAATAGCGAGTAAAAAAAAAGGACTGAGCTCACTGCTCAGTGATCCATCGGCCCATTTATGGGTTTGGTGAGGTCTCACACATCAGCTGGAAGTATGACAACTCCTCCTCGTCGTCGGGAGTAGCATCGCCATGCTCCACCTACTCTGCCTCTCCTCCATCTATGAGAGAGTCTGGTTGGTGTTTTAAAACACCGTCCCAGAGTAGGAGTGAGTGATCAACTCAGTATGTACTATTAGTCTTAAGTTATAACAAGCATTAATTGTAATATGAACTTAATGAAAAGCAGTCAAGCATCAACACCTAACAACTCGTATTAAATGCGCATGCGTGCGGGATGATATGATGCATGCCCTTGCCACAACGCCACTTCTAGCGACTCCATCTAACAATCGCATATGAGCACACTCCCTTAGAGCGACCTCGACTTCCGAGTCACCCCCTAACTAATGCGATATAATGCGATCGTGTTAGCCGAGTTATTAGTTAAGTCCATACATCCAACAGGTTGGAGAATCTGATACACCCCATATATCAATGCCCTAAACTGGTTGCGAAGCCAAGGCCCTATCAACGCGTGAGGCCGAGACCCTGTGGTCCGTGATCCCGTCGAGTTCCTCGCGGTCACTACTGGGAGGCGCGGCACCCCAGCGTAGGCCGATAGCTCAGACACTGTGTCCCATTCCACCATTCCCAGCTCACGAGACTATGGGCCAGTTGCAATCGGTTATCGGTGGGCCACTTATGGTTGTAGGGTGTTCCAGGTTCCATACATGTGTGAGGAACCAGGGTTAACAAACAAGGTTGGTCAGACACTAGGCTAGACCGCACGAGTCAGGCGAGCGTGAGACGAGTGACTTCGGGCACAAGGGACCCATGTAGTCGAACTACAGCCACTCGAACACTCCTGCCCAATCCACGGATCTAGCCCTAATGTAGTCTTACTGATGGGACTACCGTCTCTCATCATGTTCCTGACTAACCCAAGAGGGTGAAAGGGATCCATAACATGTCAACTATCCACGTCATCAACTAGCATATCAACATCATGTTTTCATGCATCTCAAGCATACGAATCATATACTCCTAACAAGCAAGCTATCGCCATCATGAAACAAAGTGCATGTGAGTTGTGTAGATTTGTGAGGAAGTTGAGCACTTCCTCCATCTCAAGAAATCATGTGCACAAGAGTAATGAATCATACATATTATGAAGCACAACATATGGGAAAACCAACAAAGCATGAGCATGTAATCATCCATACACAAAATCATGTGAGAGACAAGAACAACATCACGAGAGAGAGCTAAGCATGCACATCCATACCATTCCAACAAACATATAATTTCCTAGGGTTTCTCTAGAATTTCAAATATAACATCCAAGTAATCAAAATCATTAAGCTTGTACTAAAATTGGTGCTAGGTCACCTAAGATCAATAGTCCGCACCTTTGGATTCGTTGGAGACTTGAAAAACGGCCTAGGAATGAGGTCTTTTGGGGTCGGACGGCCGGAATCCCTAGAGCAACATTTGCATGTTAGAAATCCATGCCTAATCCCTCTCAATACATGGGTTTCAAGAAAAGAGGGTGAAGGATCTTACCTAGATGATCAACGGAGTGAAAATGGCGGTCACGGATGAGGAATTCTTCTTGGAGAAGATGTAGGGAGTTGTGGGGTTCGATTCCCTTGGGCCCCACCTCGATCTAAGGTCCACCGTAGCTCAACTTCACTCTCTCTTTGCTCTCTCTTTACTCTCTTGAGGGTGGTAGTTGTGGTGAGGGTTATGAGAGGGGTTTGTTGTTAGAGAATGGAGGAGGATATGAGGGGATTTGTTGTTGGAGAATGGAGGAGGATATGAGGGAGAGGGATTTGTTGTTGGAGAATGGAGGAGGATATGAGAGAGAGGGATTTTGTTGGAGAATGGAGGAGGATATGAGGGAGAAGGATTTGTTGTTGTTGGAGAATGGTGGGAGATATGAGGGAGAGAGCTAGGGTTTATTTCCTAGACTTGGGCCTTTAGCCTTAAGTTTCCTCAAATTCCAAAATAGCCCTTTAGGACTCCATCTTGGCTTTGGGGCGGACCCCACACCCCCCTGGCCACCAAACTTAGTGTGTAGGTGTCTCATGGCTCGAGGAAGGGTCATGCGAAGTTTGAGAACAAACGGATGAACGAGTACGGGGTTCGAGTATATGGTTCCGATCTTTAAATGGCCCTGAGGGGCCCATTTCGGTGATTGGGGTGGCTCTGGTGGCTCCCTGGCCATGAAACTTATAGGATAGATGATCCATGGCCCTTGAGAATGATTGGATATGGGGTTTGATCGTACGGGTCCGGTTTGCGATAAATGGTTACATGCCACGATCGGGTTCCAGATTTGGTGGACGGGTGTAGAAAAATATATTAAACCTTCACCATAAATATGAAAGAAAACCAACGGCTGGAACGCCTGGTATCTAGGTTTTATTTGCAATGCCAGATTCTCATTCTGGCATTGGTGGAGTGATTTGGCAAGTGTCAGATTCTAATTTTGGGTGTCCACTGGGTCCGCAGTCCGTGATGGACCACAAGCCCAGTGAGATGTTCGGTTCCCTAAATTTTTAGATTTTTCTGACCCTCCTCGGTCGCTGGGTGGCCCACACGAGCTGTTGTTAAGTGTAAACAGGCCATCTGGCTTGGCGGCCCACACTAGGTCCTATCATGACCCGTCTGGTCTACTCAGTTGGGTTAATCCTAGATTAATTTTACTTGCGGTACCTCACCACGAGTAGTTTAAACGAATGGTCCTGCGGCAAATCCTACGTGGACGCCACAGGACACTGTACTGGTTGGACGAGACGTTACAATCACCCATGTATAAGCTAGCATTGAGTGTCAATGGTCAGTAAGTGATAATATAAGTTAATTACATAAAAAAAATTTAAGATTTTTGGAAATCCAAAACAGTAAAAATCCGGGATGTTACAACTCATCACATTCACTTTAATGATAATGCTAAAATATCTAAACAATCACAACATCGATTAAACCTAAATATGAAAGAAGTGGTTAAAGTCGAGGTGTTAAAGTTGTTAGATGTGGGTCTGATATACCTTATATCCGATAGCCAATGGGTAAGCCCAACTCGGGTGGTACCCAGGAAGTCCGGGATCACCATTGTAACCAATACGAAAAATGAACTTGTGCCAACCAGAGTCACTACTAGTTGGAGAATGTGTACAGACTAAAGTTGAATATTGTTATAAGGAAAGACCACTTCCCTTTACCTTTTGTTGATCAAATTTAAAAAAGGTTAGCCGGTTATTTCTACTAGCCTTTCCTTGACGGGTATTAGGGCTACAACCAAATAGAGATAGCCCTTGAAAACCAAGAGAAGACCACATTTACATGTCATTTTGGCACTTTGGCATACCGAAGGATGTCATTCGGACTATATAATGCTCACGTCACTTTTTGGCGATGCATGTTGAGTATTTTATCTAACATGGTAGGGCAATTCTTAGAGGTTTTCATAAATGATATCTCTTTTTTGGGTACATCTTTTAATGAATGCTTTGCTAATCTTAAACTTATGCTGAAAGGATGTGAAGAAAAGAATGCTGAACTAGAAAAAATGTCATTTCATGGTTCAAAAGGGAATAGTCCTTGGACATATCACATCCTCCAATGGAATTGAGGTACACAAAGCCAAAATCAATTTAATCTCTAACCTACCTCCACTCACGAGCATACACGAGGTGCGATCCTTCTTTGGACACGCCGACTTTTATCGAAGGTTCATAAAGGACTTTAGTTTCCTCTCTCATCCTTTATGTAACCTTCTTCAAAAGGATACTCCCTTTCAGTAGAATGAAGAATGTCAGGAAGCTTTCACCAAGCTTAAGGGCATGTTAACTGGCACTCCTATTATGCAACCACCCAATTGGGGTCTTCCTTTAGCATAAATAATCTACTAATGGCTAATCATATCTATATTAATAATCATGATAATAATAATGGTAACAATAATAATTATAAATCGAAACACTTATAGTCTAGGAAGAAAACATTAACTCACCTTAGTCGACTCGGTAGCTCAACGCGGTGACTCAACTATGCCAATTGACTGAACTCAGCTGAACTTATATGAACTTAGCCGAATTGGGTTGAACTCGGCTGAACTCAACAAATCAACCTACCGCCGCTGCTCATTCTTCCTCACCTCTCTCTCTCTCTCTCTCTCTCTCTAGGCTAACCTGTAACGTCTCGGAAAAATCCGTAGAAAGACTCAAGTACCACCTCAGGTAGAAATCACTCAGGACCAAATCCTTTAGAAATTAGATGAAATTATCTGAGCGTTAAACTAGATTATCTATGAAATTAGCCCTAATCGCTTTAAATACGAACTGCAAGGCCGAAAACTTGCAGAAATGTTAACGCACATTATCCTGAAACTTAGGAACAATCTCTAAACTCGATTGCTCTTGGGAGCACATTGAAACTTCGTATCGGACCTGGACCGCGCGTCGAAAGTCCCATTACGTCGAAACCATACGGTTATGACCGCTTTGTTGGAATTGACGACCATCTCGGAAATTAAGTCCTAACGATACCCAGAAACGCACAACTTGAGCTCGGAGCGTAGTATGTGAAAAACGCAAATATCTTTAGGAAATGAACTCAGATTTAAGTGATTTGGGCCGTTCGCTTACGGGCCAAATCTAAGGTTTCAGACCGTCAGAATTCGACCCAAATACACCCTTGGATCAAGGAAATTTTCCAGCACTGGTCCATGTATTCGTGACCCTGATCGAGTGCCGATGACCGTTGAACTGAAACTGGTCCGCCACGGTCGATCTGTAAATCCGATCGGACCGAAAACTTAGCTTGACCTAGATCTAATGTCAGGGAGCTTAAGTCCGACCGCATGAAGGAAAAGGGGCCTCCAGAAGTGCTCCGTTGATCCGAAACAGATGGCTTTTGGCTATAACCTAAGTATACCATGGCCCTGGGGCCATTGAGCTCACGTTTGAGCCTATATAAGGGTCTTAAACCCTCTCTCTCCCTTCACATACGAATTTGCAAACCCTAGAGAGAGAAGAGAGAGAAAAGAGAAGGAAAGAGAGAGAGAAAGAGAGAGAGAGTGTGGGAGATTGTTCTCGGGACTCAATCTCACCGTTCTACATGCTTATTCACCATTCTTGTATCGTTATTCGGCCGATTCCGATCCCATTCTTAGGTAAGAAAACCTAACCATAATCTGTTTTAGGGTTTCAGATAGTGTAAGTGATGAAATAACTAACCTAATTCATGTTATAGGTTGTCATTCTACTGTTGACAAAGACTTAGTGTTTAAACTGAATTCATTACACGTTTACCGGCGTAAGGTGCGGACTATAAACGTTTAGGTTATGGTTTTCAAGGCTTTCAATGCCAGTTAATGATTTATAATTGACGTGGGTGTCATTTCATATGCTAAATGCGATGCCTAATTCACTTTACAGATATATATGAACTATATTGAATATAGTGTATTCCATGTGTTTGTCGAATTGATTGAATGAGTGTAGAATTTGGATTCGTGTTTGACATGATTATCCATCGTGGATATAGGATCGTTGTATATGCGACAACTCCTTGGTGAAAGGATTTGCCCTAATACATGTTATGGCTAATATACGTCATGTATGTTGTAGTGTATAGCCTAAGTGTTTGTAGAAATGTCTGAATGAGTATGGAATTTGTATTCATGCTTGCCATGTTTATCCGTCGTGGATACATGGTGGTTGCGTGCGTGACAACTCCTTGGTGAAAGGAGTTGCCCTAATACATGTTGTGGTTGACATACGTCATGTATGTAGAAGTGTGTAGTCTAAGTGTTTGTAAAAATGTCTGTATGAGTAAGTATTTGGTAAATTATACTTTATATGGTTGTTGAGATAAGATTCTCAACTACCTTAACTGTGTGTATAAATCCCTTCATGTAACTTACATTATATTGTCCGTTTTACGTATGAAATGCATATGTTTGAAATCATGTTTATGTTATGTTTCATGAAATGCTCAAATGGTTGATATTACTTGAAGGATTAGTTTAATGCTGAGGTGCCTATTCATATATGATTTTTGTTATGTTTAAGTGTGGTTGGGACTATGATATAGTCCAGGCAATCGGTAACGATTTCTAATTGGGTGGCTGAGGTTATCTTGCCACACGGGACGTGTTCGATGAATCCGAGCCGTACTTTAATTGTCGGCAGTGAGGTCATACGTAGTGCTTACGTACTTCATGTCGATTAACTCGAGGTGCGCTCGTACCAGTCGAGCTCGTCAAGTAACCCGATTGACCCGATGTGTGTTCACCATATATGAACACTACTGCCTGAACCTAAGGTACCAAACTCACCAGTGGAAACCCTGTTAACCTTGGTACCTCGATCCGGTAAGACTCATGAGTAGGACATGGTGGTATGGGACACCGTGGTCGAGCTGTCGGCCTACGCCGGGGTGACGAGCCCACCCGTAGTGACCGGTGAGCAACCTAAGCTCGTGAGCCAAATACGGTGGTATGGAACGATGTATTCGAGCTATCGGCCTACGACTAGGTGACGAGCCATTCGTAGTGACCTCGAGCATACTCTGAGCCTGTGTTGAGGCGACGAGCCTTTCCGTAGCAACTAGAGTATAAGCTAGGCCTGCATTGAGGTGATGAGCCCTTTGTAGTGACCTAGAACCGCAACATCGTATGAGATTTATTAGGACTGACGACCCTAGAATGGATCATTGTTTAGAAAATGATATAAGGGAGGTACCTTAGTTTCCCAATCTTGTTGTATGAAAAGGACTAATAAGAACTTGGTAATCACGCTCATGCACCGTATTGCATGTGCCTTTGGCGTTGGAGTTGAGTACTAAGGAAGTGATTACATGCCGCGACCGTGAGATGTAGTTCGCAGAGGGAGTGCAGGCGAGGGCATGCATCATTAATACATACCATTCTTGCATTAATCAGAGTACTTAGGGATGCTTGATTGTATTGCTTTATCATTACTGTTTGACTGAATTATAATATGTTAACCTTTGCTTTATAGCTCCACTGAGTTGATCACTCACTCCCACGTTCTGGGACGGTGTTTTAAATACCAACCAGACCCTATTGTAGTTTCAGATGATGGTGCAGTCTGCGAGGCGGAGCCAGACTTTGAGGATGATGAGGAGGTATTCTCATATATGCAGTATTCAGGTGAGTTTATATAAACTGTTCTGATCGGCGGG
This sequence comes from Magnolia officinalis, assembly GCA_021015155.1. Lineage (NCBI taxonomy): Eukaryota > Viridiplantae > Streptophyta > Magnoliopsida > Magnoliales > Magnoliaceae > Magnolia > Magnolia officinalis. The sequence goes on from JAJHSJ010000011.1 coordinate 37,840,655, forward strand.
GCTTCAAGGCTTATACTTTGTAGTGGACCACCACATTTTGACATTTTGTATTTTGAAACAATACTTGAAACTATTTGACCTGGCAACGCGTACATACTTTGGGACCTACAGTGGTTTTTACGTTCCATGTATTTCTCTCAGTCTTCCGCTTGTGTAATTCGACTGTCGCTGGAGTATGTTTTGCTGTTTTAGCTTAATCTCATTCATGTTTTATTCACTAATACGAACAACATTTAAATCATCATTATCTATGTTGCATAAATAATGCGTTGGAACTCGGGAATTGGGCTCTTGCTCGACCCCCGATTTTCAGGGCGTTACATAACCAGTAACATTTTCGAGCCTAACTAAACCCACCAAACGTGGCGAGTCGCAGCCCAAACTTGACAACAACGTCACTTATGAGTCGGCTACTTGTTTCCTTTGAAGAAGAGCTTAGCATCTCTCCTCCTTCGCTTCTTTGGGTGTCCAGCAGGTACTAGACTTGACTAGGTGACTGAATCAACGAGTTGGACTCGGTGAGTAACTGAGTTAACTCGGTTTGACCCCACCGACTTTTCCTCTCTTCCTCTTCCTAGTCTTCCTACTTTCTTCTTCCTTTAGCTTCTCTTTATTCCACTGCTGGAAAACTTCCAGCAAGGCCTAGACTTGAAGTAGGCTCGCCCCAAACATGTCTCGACTTGGCATAACTCAGTGAATCGAGTCATCGACTTGGTCACGACTCGCTCTATCTCCCTCATTCTTCTTCTTCTTTTTCGATTCTTACTCTTCCAGCTATAATGTCCAGCTATCCTGGACCCGATTATATTCAATCCAGCTTGACTCGATGAAGAAGAGTTGAGCTAGCAACCCTTAACTGGACAACGAGTCATGTTCCCAAACTTAGCAGCAACTTGCAACTTGACTTGTCCTCACCCTCTCTTCTCTTGCTTTCTTTCTCCTTCTTTCTTCTTGTCCCCTCCTTCCAACTAAGGGACAGATCAGATCTGGACCCAAGCCATATCTCAACATCACTCGATTCAGCGAGTCGACTCCATTCAACTCAGTAGTGTTATAGTGAGTTGACTGATCTCTCACTTCCACTCTTCCCTTTTTTCTCTTTTCCTTTTTCTTGCTTCCCTTCCAAAAACGCTCAACGAGTTCTAGACAAGGCCAGACACGAACGCAATCCACCTACACTCGAACTAATTCGATGCAGTTGACATCTCTCAGTAGAGAAGAAGAGGGTCGGCAATGGCAATCTGCATATGGGAGTTACTTCTTCAAGACGAAGACACTGAATGACTCAGATTGGTATAAGGGAGCTGGTATAAGAAGGATTTCAAAGTTCAAATGTAGATTTCCTAGTGGGTTTGGTGGTAGAAGGGTTCGGGAGTTTTTTTATTCTTTCAGTTGCAAAAATGGTGAAGAACCAGAAGTTGTTCGATCCTTCTTCTCTTATAGTAAGCCCAAACTCTCCTGGAGCGTTGGATGAAGAATAAACGATATGGATAAGGGCAGGGTATCCGGTTTCTAAAAACCGCGGAAGAGATCGGTTTCTTACAAGGAACCCTAATTTGTGTGAGGGAGAACGAATGGCTGATATTTGTCTGTTTGGAGGGTCGAGAATCTCCTTCACACCGATTGTGAGCACATCAAGGAGAAAATGGGATTTCCATTTTCAGAAGCCAGCTGCATACAACACCACCCGAGTTAAAGCTCATGCATTCTCACATGCACGAAAATGTGTGGAAGGACGCAGGGTTCGGTCAGATTTGAGTGGCTGACGGGATGGACGGTTCCGATCATCCGTCTAGATGGTGGAAGTGGGCCACGACTCAAGATGAACGGACATCGTCCGTTTAAACCTTTACCATGCGGGAAAGGGAGAAAGGAGGGCTTCCTCCTCGGGCGAGATCGAGTCAAACCTGGTTTGACCCAATTTTAAGTTTGGTGTGCCGTGAGTGCACATGTTGTGTATCAGGAGATCCACTTCGTCCATCCCTTTAGTCCACTCATTTTGGGCCATAGATCTAAGGATGGGGCTGATCTAAGACTCGAGTGGGCCACCCCAGTGAAAGTTGAATTTATTTTATAATCTTCATTGATCCAACGATTAGATTAACTCTAAATATGAACCCTAATGGTTCAAGGGCTTTAGGAATTGCTTATGTGAAAATCAACAGTAATTTTAGTAGTTAGATGACCCAATGGTGATGATTTAGTGATGGATTGTTAGATTGAGGGTTATGGGTCTGATGACTAGTGAATTTGATGATTTGCTTCTGATTTTTTAGATAACATGAGATCAGGGCCTTCCATAGTCCAAATTGGACGATTTTGATGGATTGTTAAGGGTCAAATGTTTTGGATTTCCATTTAACAACCTAAATTTCATATGTCCAATGATCGTTCGATGGCAAAATCTTTTGATTTGGGATCTTGTTACTATTGAAAGACATCTAATTATAATGTATAACAGCCAATCCTTTAAATAGATGATTAGATTTGTGCAATCATCGAACGGGCCATCCCAATGATCTTATGAATCAAGCTTTGATACCAGAGATGGACAGTTAGATTTATCTAATCAGGAGATTGAAATCCGAAAAATAGGTTTCTCTGATGAGGTGGTGCTCCATTTTGAAAATCAATCGAATGGATGACTTGAATTATGAATAAAAAGTGTTCTCGATGGTTATATTGATGCATGATTGAGTTTTTAGGCTGATCTCGAGGTGTTTAGGTGCAATATCACATGCCTCAACGGGTGCATTTAGACCTTGGGTTGAATAATCGTTGATGATGTAATCCTACGTTGAGAAGTCAAGAGTCAATCAATGGTAGGTTGATCTCGAATCGAAAGGTTAATATGGGTGAATTGTGAGTGATCATGCGATGTGTAAGTTATAGGTAGCATGTGTTCTCACGTGCATTCGTGCTAAATTTGATTTAAATGGTAACATCCGAGCACAGAGAAGTACGGGGTGTTACAACTAGTAACACTTCAATTCAAGTTGAGTTGGCTCAATTGTTCTTGTTAACGCGAAAGAAGGTTTGGTCGTCGTTATTGGTATTGGGGATGAGACGGTCGATGCGACTGAAATCATCTTTCTTAATTGTGTCTTCCTTTGGATAGGAGACACGACCAAATGAGGTGCAATCGATTTTTTCTTACCTTATTTAGTTGTCTTCTTCTTCTTGGCCATAGATTTCTCCACTTTAGAATGAAGGAGAAAGTGACTAATGATCAATTCATGGGACCCACTAATCAAAGTCCCATAATAGTTTTTTCCACCATGAGTGAAAATGACTTTAGTTGCTGAAGATAGTTGGTAAAGAGTGGATGCATGAAAGAAGAGCTTATATAATTAAACCATTTGTGGAGAGTCTAAAATGTGCTGACCGAATCCACAACTGGTCGATGAGTTAGATGTTGTTGTAAGTTCAGTGAATAAATGGAAAGGGGATGTCTTGGGCTAGACCAAATTAATGAGTAAGAATATTACAACAGTATTGTTCAATTCTAACCTTGGCATTAACGCCCGTGTCTACTGTGTCGTCTCTGCAGATCAAATAGCTTTTTCAAGCCGCTTCTCTAAGGCTTGCCATCTCGGTATCAATTGAACCGCAGTCGTTTGTGAACCAGGTCGGGCCGAATTCTTTATCTTTAAATGGATAGAAGGAATAACTGAACTTATCAAGGGTAAAAGAAAGAAACTCATATACTCGGTAAATGAATGATTAATTTTAGAGCAGAGGATATTACGATGCTCGAAAGAAGTGAATTTCATATCTGTTGGAACAAATTTGATAAAATTTGCCCCAAATATTCATAGAACCACATATGGACAATCTAGATAGGCCCGCTGTAGTGGTAAAAACCCTTCGTGGTTGCTTCAAACATACTGCGATAAAGGCTGCTGAGTACAAAAGGGGTGAGAGCAAGCTGACGTCCTTGAGTGAGCACCTCGGCTAGATGGATGTATTCCTTGGTAATTTGAAGAACATTTATACATAACAGAAATTGGTAAATCTATATTAAAATGAAAGCCGTATGTTTTTGCTCATCAACTTCATATTAAGATTTGCGTTGTAGAGCCATAAAGGTGGAATACGCCTTACTGTAGTTGTTCGAAAGGGTGAATGGATGTTGATTCTTTGAAGCAAAGCCCATATAAATAGGCTTACTAAAGGGAAAAAGAAAGGTAAAGGCACATACATCCATGATTGTTGGACCCATGGGGCTGCATCGAAAATGGAATGTATTGGTTGACCGACTCAAAAAAGTTAAAACTTCTGTAAGGAGGAAAGTATTAACTTAATATTTGTGTAAGTTGGATACATTCATATATTCCATCATGCTTCCATGTACGCCATGTTGTGCTTCAACATGAGTGTACCATTCTACCCAACCATTCATCAATTTCAGCAACGTTCTCAGAGACTTAAGAGCATTGAAATGGTCCATGAAATGATCAGATTGAACAAGCAGAACTTCATCAGGGCACTTTGGAAAACATGGTTCGATTTCACGAAATTGTTTGTGAGTAATCGCATGATGAAAGGATGGACCAAGTGTCAACAATGCCTTATTTGGTTCGTTGGGAATATTGAAGAGAAGGTCATTGATCACTCCTGAAGAAAGAACATCCAGATCTTTGATGGACAATTCTAGGTGGAAGATTGAAACAAAATAGGAGGAAGACTATGATAATTAAGAGAAAAAAGACTAGAAAGGGGATTTCGACACAAGGAAGAAAAAAGCAAAAGGTGAAGAAACGTAAACATCAACTTGGAGTTGTGTTTATGTATCAGCCGCGATATGTGCACATTAATGAAAGGACAATCATGACTCCTCGTATGATACAATTCCATACAACGTGTCATATGGACATTTTAGAGGGAATAAACAAAGAATATTTTTTGGTACAGTCTCAGTCAGGTAGAATCAATGAGGAGACAACACATGGACTAACGACTGATTGCATTAATTGCAATGGGTAACGGAACAAAGTCATTTTCACATTTTTCTTAAAGGTGAAGCGACTTGGGGGGGGAGCAATTTTGTAACTTATTTATGGACATTCTGGAAAAAAAACCAATAGGAGGGCAACATGTGGCATCGCATGAGAACTAGGAGGTGGATAAAATGATCTTCAAGATACTTGAGGCGCTTTTTGTGGAATCATAGCCGGCATAAATCCAATTTCACATGTCATTGAATGGTCTACGAAGTAATGTGGTCGGGTTATCCAACAGTTTAGCAAGCAAAGATAGAAATGCAGTTGAGTAGTTTAAGATACAAAAGGCAACCAAGAAACACATAACTTGATTGATAAAAAATGAACAGTCATAAAAGAGAAACATAATAAGAGAATAATCTAAATAGATGCTCTTCGACTACTATAACTACTGGAGTAATGAAAGAAGCATCTGGAAGAAGAATGAGCTGAATAGCAGGACTATAAATAACAGAGGAAATCATCAAAATACGACACAAACTCAATACAATCCAACAATTAAATCAAATCAATTTATCTTTTAGGCGATGATCAAGTAGCAGTAATTTTTAATTATAGTTTATAGTTGTAATTCAAATTTACAATCATATGTTGTATTTGTCATTTATCCAATATCACATAACTTTTTCAATAGACACATTTTTACGGTCACTCTTGGTGGCTGATTATGAGTTTTTTTTTTTATTTTTTTCCTTTTGTTTGATTTGTATCTGTATACTGAAAATCCTTTCTTATGGAATGAAAAGCACAACCTATCTTCAAAAGAAGAACCCCACTTCCAATTATTGTTTGATCATTATAAACTTTTGTAAGTGACATACGAAGTGATTACTCTTTTCAAATTTGATCATATATGTTTATATTGAATATATTAAACGTATCTACTTATTTTGATGCTTGAGATTGAAATTAATAAATTTAAATGAAGTTGCTATGTCAATTATGACATGCCCAAACCCGCACACATTAAACGTGACAAGAAATAAACTAACCTCTAACACCTACCATTGAAATCTTACCGATGCTGACCATAATGTTTATAAGCCAGCCAATCTATTCACAAGATGATTCCCACCTGGATAAAGGGAAATCAGGTCAGCCTGATATCAAACTTTTCTGGCCTGGTAAGGTTTCAATTGTGGGCATTTTCATCCCCACTGTTTTTTACGGTTTGGTCACTTGAGTCTTATTTCTGCCTCATTTTGGGCTCTTGTAGTAACACGAGCCGGCCAAACTGATAGACGGTATAGATTTCACGAAGACATTTGGTAGCCCTTTGCAAGAACTCTATGCTACAGCTGTTGCAACAAAACTGGCGTCCTCAGGACATGCGCGGCACGCACGAATATACCCATCTTCAAACTGATGAGCCCCACAGGGAATGGGCCAACACCGCCATCTGTACAACCCTAATTATATCGCCCATCTGGTGAGCTCAACTAAAACGGGACGAGCCAAACCGTTGGGCTTTGGATTATTACAAACAGGCCTTATCAATCGGTCATTTTACTGGCAGCGGATTTTGTGCGGCCCTGAGATGGGCCCCACTTTAACGTATATGTAGTATATGCACACCGTCCATTCGTTTTTTCAGATTATTTTATGACATGAGATTGAAAATAAAGCAGATTCAAATCTCAGGTGGACCACACAACCATTTAAATTTTCTAAAAAAAATATTCCTGTGCCAGGGGATCTGTGGGCCCACAGAGATGCCCGTGACAAATCTACTCCATCCATCTGTTTCGCAAGACCACAATGGGACATGAATCTCAAAATTAGGCAGATTCAAGATTCATGTGGGCCATTCCATACGAAACAATAGGGTTTGAATGCCTTGGGTGACAGAAGTTTTGTATACGATGATATCTATGCCTACAGTTTTTCTGAGTGGTATTAACCCTATTAAAGGTTTGGACGGCATATACATCATGTTCAGCTCAAGGAAGGTTTCAACGGTGAACGTTTCTACTCCCACTGTTTTGTTTGTGTGGCTCACATTACTTCTGTATCTGCCTGATTTTTAGTCTAATGTCCTATTGTGGTCTTTCAAAACAGATGGACGGAGTAGATTTGTCATGGATATCCCTTTGGACCACACACAGCCCAGGCACGTGTAGGTCACAGGTGTACTGAGTAAACTCTGTGAGGTTCACCATGATTTACCTATTTGATCCTTCCGTCCATTCATTTTATCAAATAATTTTAGAGCTTGATATTAAAAATTAGGCACATTCAATGTTCAAATGGAACACACCACATGAAAAAGTTGAATTGAAATTCAACGGTGAAAAATTCTCAAAGGGCTACTGATTTTGGATCTGTTTTTCCTTCATCCATGTATATATAAAAACAGGTTGGATGACAAATAAACATCACTGTAGGGCTTAGAAAGGTTTCAACCATAGAGATAATTATCCCCACTTTTCCCAGTGGCATGATCTACTTGATCTTTGGATATGCATCAATTTTGGGCTCAACCCCTTAATTGGGATAGAAAAACAAATGGACAACGGATATAAACCGCGTACATTCAAGGTGGGCCCAACTGAGTTTACTCAGCCGATTACCTCTGGGTTCTACCATGATGTACAGGTCTTACATCCACGCCGATCTTCTGCTTTGCAAGCACTTTTGAGTGCGTGCCCAAAACTGATGAACAAAATCTCAGGTTGACAACAATAGAGGAAACAGCGGTGATTGAATGGTCACCGTTAAAAACTTTTTGGGGGCCATTAGAACGTTTATTTGCCATCCAACCTGTTGATAAGGTCACAAGGACCTGAATGAAGGGAATACACAATCATCACTGTTTCATGTGGTGTGGTCCACCTAAGATTTGGATCTGCTGCATTTTTGGGTTCATGTCCTCAAAAGAGCTGGTGAAATGGATGGACGTAGTGGATATAAGACACCTACATCAAGGTGGGCCTCACAGACAGGGATCCACCGTAGCCGCGACCTACTAAGTGGCGTCTAAGATGGAGGTGATTTGGTGAACCACCGTCTAAGGTGGGACCCCACTTAAATGAAGGGTGAGGATAAGGTAGCGTGAGCAAGACATCCAATGTTAAGACGGGGAGAGAAGCGTCAAAGACCGGATCCTTCGTAGATAGATATATCTGTCATATATGGGGAGAGACCGAAGCGATGAGAGAGAGGGAGTCGTCGTTGTCTTCTTTTTATACATAATGTTAAAAAGATGAGCGATTTCTCATCCCTCCTCTGCCCAAAAGAAAGAATGATTTTCTTCCTTCAATATCAGGCATCTTCTCTCTCTCTCTCTCTCTCTCTCTCTCTCTCTCTCTCTCTCTCCTGCAATGGATTTATTTATTTATTTATTTTTATTTTTTAATTTTAATTACATCTTCATGGGTTCGATTTCGTTGAGATCTGGTAGATTCTATTGCTATTTCAATTTGGTATGTTGATTTTGATTTTGATTTTGCAACGACCATGTCCTTCTCATCTCTTGATTTAGGGCTTTTGTTCAATTCGTGATTGCTCTGTTAGGGTTTCTTTTTTATTCAATTTAATTTAGGGTTTTTGTTCTATTCGAGATTGTCAGCTATGGAGAATTTTGGGTTTCTCATCCAGCAGGTCTTTACCCGGATTATTATTTTGTCAGATCGGTTTGTTGTTGTAGTGATTTGAGATTTTTAGGGTAAAATTTGCTTCTTTGAAATCATGGAGAATATTAGATCAGTTTTTGACAAGTGCTGTTTGCCTTGCAGCTGTTTTTTTTTTTTCCTCTCATACAAATTCCTCGTTTGTCAATCCATGGATGTTTGCAGATGAATTTACATAATTCTCGGATCGAAGGTATTTAGTGTCCTCGGGCTTTGGGTCCTGAGAAGTGGGACCCATGGTTTGATGTCCAGAATGTTTCTGTTGAATCATTCATTAGTCCTTGATAATTAATAAGAGACATCGCAATATCTATATCTATATTTAGTCATTCGAAGTTCTCTTTTATTAGCTTAGCTTTATTAGCATAGCAGAAAGTAGCAAATTTTAGGGAAAAACTGCTGCCACGAATTTGTTGATAATATTGGGTTGGTTTTTGAAAGGCGTTTCTGGCCTTGAAGCTTTTTTCCCCTTGTACCGACTTCTTTTTCTTCAATCCAAGCACATTGGTAGAGGAATTATCTGATCTCAGCTCTGGAATATGCATATTGTCCTTAGACCTTGATACTGTTTAAGTTGGGTGCCATTATTTGATGATACAGAATGTGGAAAATATGTCGAGTGATTGAAATTAGTTTTTTGGCGGGCCACCATGTGGATAGGACATATCTTTACAGTTAATGGGATTGGACTGTGATAGTCATCTAATCAGTGGGCTTCAGAGGGAACTGTTAGAGCAACAATTCACATTAAACTAGAAAAAAAACTCATATTGAATGTATGGTCAAACTTGTTCTGTGACTATGATATTTGGTCTTTATCATGTGCAAATGGTGGCCCACTAAGTCAATGCTCATGATTGCTGGAAATGTCTGCCCTGTGTACTGTGAGGACTGTGTACGTGAGGGAGTTGCATCAAACTTTTATGCAATGGCTGCTTGTTAGATGGGAACTCACTGCTAAATACCATATCAAGATTGAGTGATGTAGGTGAGTAAGCAGGGGTAGTTTGGTCTGGACCAATCACTTATTGGAAAGAGGGGTTTACTACTGGACGAGATATTGATGATAACTAATATTGGTGCCTAATCAGTGGAAGAATTATGATCCATCAATCATTTTTTTTTTTTCCTTTGGTGTCGACCTCATCCCTTATTCCCCCTTGGCCTGAGAGGTGGCTCTTACAACATTTTGGCAAAAGTCTTAGCTTCTAGGCTTTGTTTTGTACCAGGGTGGATTATTTCAAAGGTGCAGGGTGCTTTTATGCATGGTACTTATTGCCTGTGAATGGATCGTTTTCATATATAAGTTTAAGTTGGTATTATTTTGCAATATGGATATGGAAAAAGATTACAACTATATAAATTGGAAGTTAGTCTTTATATTCTTTTCCCGCTTTGTGGGCATTAATAAATTGTTGTTTACTAAAAAAAAAAAAAAACTGGAAGTTAGTCCTCCATATGCTTAGACGGTTTGGTTTTGATATCGAGTGGGCAAGCTGGTTTTGGGAATGAATGAGTTTGAATTACTTCTTGGTAATAGTGAATGGATCCCTAAAAGGCTTATTAAAAAATTAAAACTGATAGTGATTTGTGACAAGGGGAACCTTTCTCTCACATTCTCTTCTTCATAATCATAGTTGCAAAGACTGTTACCAAATGTTGGATCAGGTGAGAAAAATAAGGTTCAACTAAATCCTCTGTGGTAGAACATACTAGCTTTTAGATTACTCATCTTTATTTCATTGATGACATGGTTCTATTCTATAAGGATTGTATGCATGTTCATAACCTTTGTAAGGTTCTTCGGTGCTTAAGTTTTATTAGGGAAAAACATCAGTTTTCAGAAAAGTGAATTGTAGGGGGTTTGTATGTATGAAGGAGAGGTGTTCGCTTCCGCACAAGCCTTTGGATGCAATCCTGCCAATTTTCTTCCTCTCCACCTTTTGTCTCCCCTTATGCATTGGCAAGGTAGCCAAATACCTACAGGCATGGTGTGTCGTAAAGGCTGTTATGGGCCCGTAAAGGCCGTTACATAAAGGTAACAGTGTAAACCGTTATATGTTACGGGGTCGTAACTGCCGTAACAGCTGTTATAGAAAAAAATGACCCATAATTGCCGTTAACGGCACGTTACATCTCCTATAAAGGCCATAATAGCCTTGTAATGGTCTATTACGGGACATATATAGGTTTTTCATACTTTTTAATCAACATTATGGGGCAGATACAGGTTTTTAAGGGGTTTGTTCAATAACTAAAAAAAAATAAAAAAGAGAGACCGTAACGGCCGTTACGGGACCATAATAGTCGTTATGCGCCGTATCGTAAAGGTAACGATGGTGGCCATTACGGCCACCATTACCGTTACGGAACACCTTGCCTACAGGATGTGTTGGTGGGAGGATGGAGGGTCTTATTGCCTTGATTAAGTGTGCCGTATTTTGCATGCTGATGTATTTTCTCTATTTCAGTGCCCGGCCAATGTCATCTATAGGCTACAAAGGATTTGAAGGGATTTTCTTCGGCAAGGGATGGGAATAAAAATAAGTTCCACTTGGTTTGCTGGGATGAGGTTTGTAAATTTAAGAGTATGGAGGGTAAGCTATTAGAAGCCTTAAGTATATGAACTTACATATCCTTGGAAAATGGCTGTAGAGATTTAGGGAGGGCGATGCTCTATGAAAAAGCGTGATAGCTTGTAAACAAGAAGTTGAAGATGGTGGTTGGTTTTCTTGCCATTCCTCTGACTATAGGACCTTTGGTCTCTAGAAACCTGTGTTCAAACTCAAATTGGGTTTCCTTTTTCGAGGGGAGATTTTTTATTTTATTTTTTCCTTACAAGGGATGGTACCCGGTTTCAATTTTGGAATTTTGATGGAAAGTTGGTATGGAGAGAAAACTCTACATATCACACTTTTGGAAGAACCTTCAGACTTGCCATTAAGGAAAATTCTCTTGTTTCCCAATGTGCTTCTAAGGTTGGAGATCATGTGATTTGGGTTCATTCCGATGAAACTTTGTTCAATGATTAGATGTTGATGTTGTGTGCCTTATGGATTTGTTACATGGCCGTTGTCTTACTTTGATGGAATGGGACATTGGGTATGGAAACTATGATTGCTTGGGATGTTTCTTTGTCAGATAGTTCTATCTTGTGATATCTACCCTATTCTCCTCTATGATTTTGGATCCCATTCATCCCATTTGGAAGTACATGGGTTTGTGTCTTTGATTTTGCTTGGCTCGTTGAGAAAAGAAAGTTTCTTTCAATTAACCACTTGAGGGATTGGAAGATGATTATTGCAAATGGATGCATTTATGGTCTTAGTGATGCAAAAACGGTGGATCATTTGACCATGCATTTCTCCTTTTGTGTTGGATATATTGGTGAAAATTCTTTAATCTAAGTGGAAAAGGTCATGCCATGTTCAATCGGTGACTTCTATCAATCTTGGCATTTGGTTGAGAAGTAAAAGGACTTACTTATGGAGACTTACTTTGCTTGCTACTTTGTGGGTGAGGTTTGAACGCCATTAGAAGGATATTTTATAAGAAGTTGTGTTCATTGGGGCGCTATGTTGATCAAATGAAGCCCTATATTCTGGGGATCTTGGGGTTTCTTGCCTTTTTAATTGAGATGATGCCTCATGATCCCCTTGTAGTAACTTATTCTCCCATTTCTAATAAAAACTTTGGACGCCCCTAAAATAAAAATAAAAACCTTGGATGCCCCTAAAATAAAAATAAAAACCTTTTCACACCTAATGGTTGAAAACAACTAGTTTATATTAATTATAAGGGTTGGGATAACAATTAATTTAATTTCTAAGGGTTAAAAAATAGCATACAAAAAAGAGTGCTTGGTTGCAACTTTAGTTGTAATAGTGATGGAGACAATGCTTTACTTAAAAGCAATGGCCATGAGATTGGGTTCTTCGAGATGACATCTTTCATCCGTAGTTGCATGATCCTTCTAACCAGTCCCACTCTTGCTTCAAATCATACTTCAGAGTGGCACGCCTGCTCTTGCTTCCTAGTCTTATATACATGCTAACATTTTGCAAGAAATGCTTCCCTACACCCGCACTGAAATCCATTTCTGCTTTGCTTCACACTTTGTGTAGCTATAGTTGTCTCACCTAAGCTCTACACTAAGCATGGAGAGATCGATGAGATTTCCAATAGAACTAGAGTTAGGTGAATGAAGTAGAGATATGCTTTTGTAATGCCATGTGATTGCTGCATACTAGTGAAAGCTTAAGGGAATTTTTTTATGAGGCAATTATTAGACTAGCTCCAATAGGTAATTAGATAAGGGGAAGTAGACTTTGATGGTTTTGTCATGTGCAACAGAGGCCAAAAAACCATGCTAGTTAGGAGTGAGTTGGTACAAGTTGAAGTCTCTAAAAGGGCAAGGGGAGGGCCCAAAGGGACGTGGATGGAGGTAATAAGAAAAGATGATGTTGTATGGTCTAACTGAAGGTATGTCCCTTAATAGAGTAGGATGGCAGAACATGATTCATGTAGTTGACACCAATTAATTCGGATATGCCTAAGATGATGGTGATGAACTATTTGACTAGCTATGTGCTACATGTTGCAATGTTAAGTGGGAGGCAAAATGAGCAAAGAAGATCATTGTGGAGATGAAAATGTGTAAATTTCACCCAATTTCGACAAATAATGAAATCATATTGGTATGATAGTTCACTACTTAATAGCATATTGAGATTGAATGGTCTATGTGAGAAAGTAGGGTAGTTGGGCTAGAAATTCTTCTTGGAGAGATGGGTTTACCAATTGACTACTTTTTTTTTTTTTTTAATAATTTATTTATTTATAAAATGACATTGGGTGTCCCTACCCCTTTTTAAGGCGAGACTAATCCCTGCAAATGCACGCAATCACCTACAAACCACGTGCATCGGGTAAATCATGGGGAGGGGAATTGAAACCAATTGACTACTTAGTTGTGCTGAAACCAACAGTGATGCCTAATGAGTAAATGAATCACACTGCTTCAATTGTTTTCTTGCGGCAACAACCTCACTTTTGATGACTGAAGACAACTAACTTATATCAATTATAATGGCTTAGATAATGACGTCTGTAGGTTTAACAATTAGCAGAACCAATACAGTATTTGGAATGCTATTTTAGTAGGTACTGTTGTAGTGGTGAGGGCCCTGAGGCTGTCTTTGATTGAGTGGAATGGCGCAACAAGATTCTTGTTGCCAACCCCAATTAGTTGGGATAAGGTTAGACGATGATGATGATGATGTATTGCAGAGGCGAGGCTTAAAGTCAATGTCCATGAGATTCATCAAAGCAATGGCATTTCATTACATAGGCAGCATAATTCGAATGGATAGAGAGATAGATGAGATTGTTTCCAATAGAATCAGATCTTGGCCGATGAAGTGCAGATGTGCTGGAGTAGTGTTTGATCACCGCATGCTAGTGAATCTCGTAGGCATATTTTATAAGGCGACCGTTGGACCTGCTATGCTGTATGTGGAAGTGTTAAGTAGGGGTGACATTAGCATACGAGGAACATTGCAAATATGATGATGTTGAGATCAACAATGGAAGACTAAGAAGGATAGAACTGAAAACAACAACATCTGGAGGGACCTAAGAGTAGCAGTGGTAGGAGACAAAAGTGAGGAGGGATAATTTAAATGGCTTGTGCCATTGGAGTGGTGTTTGATCACCACATGCTAGTGAATCTTGAGGGAAAATTTTATAAGGCGACTGTTTGATCACAAACTATGCTGTACACGGTAGTCTTAAGTAGGGGCGACCTTAGCGTAAGACGATCAATATGGAAGGAACTAAAAATGATGACATATGGATTGACCTAAGAGTAGCATTGGGAGGAGATAAAAGTGAGGGATGATTTACATGGCTTGTGCATGTGTTAAGAAGGTGGAGACATCCCTGATAAGTTGGGAACTTTGATTTGGGCCTTAAAAGGAGGATTGAGGGGAAGACGTAAAAGGAGCTGGATTGAGGTGGGAAAAAGGGATATGAAGGTTTATATAGCTACTAAGGGTAGGGCCTTAAATAGTAATGATCAGCGAAATAGGATTTGTATAGTTCACCTGCATGTGACTAGGCGATGATGACACCACCAATTATGTGTCAGGTCTGATGTATCATATTGGTAGCTAATAGGACCGTACTCTTTTGCCCTTCCCTCCAGTAAGGAGTTGGTAATCTATGCGAGTGGCTTTTTTCGTTTTAGGGAATGACTCTCAGTCTGTTGATCAGTTGAATCAACCAACCTGACCACTTAGTGAAGTATTTAATCGACTCTCTAACATGTTCCTTTAATCCTTTCTGAAAACAAAATTATATCGATTCCCAAATTTCAATTGAGTTATAATTGAGATAGTCTTTTAAAGAGAGAAATAAATAATAATCAAGTTGAATTTTGGCCTTTTCTTGAAGGAATTCACTTGTGCTTGATTCTTAGAATAGCTGTAGGTTGAACTATTTGAAATTGGCTTATTTTATTTATTTATTTTTTTTTTCCGGTTGACAATATTATGAGTTTTGCATGCCTTTTTGATGGATCTACCTGCTTTAACCTTACTATGTGATTTAGTTTTTTTGTCTATTTTTCACTTTGCAGCAGTATTCTTTGCTTCTTTGAATTAGTTACTTATGCTTGTAGTTCTTGCATAGGTTTGATGATATAGGTTAAATGCATCTATCGTAAAGCTATTCATTTCATGAAGTTATGGTGTCCCATATTTGATGGATGATGACCGTACCGATGGATAACTCATCTGCTCCTATACGGGAGCATGTCCAACGTCTTTTCAACAAGGTACGTGTTTGATCTTGTTTTGTTGGTTGTGTTCTTTGGCTCTTCTTATTTTTGGTTTGTTTACTTGTGTTTCATTTGTCCTAGACTCGCATGAAATTTAATGTATTACTTTCTACTGTAAGCAAATGATTAGCTAGGCATCGTCCTATTTTTCTGATTTTGCTATCCTTCATTTAAAAAAAATAATCTAATTTTGCCCTTTTTCTTATCCGTAAAGTTATGATGCAACGGGTAGTCGATGGGATGATCTGGTCATGATTTTCCTTAGATCAGGAGCTGCAACAATTGTAAAATATTTTCTACACCTCACCAAGAAACAAAGACTGGGGGAATGATTCCCAAGTCCCAACAGTACACTAGTACACAATGAGTGATTGAACTGCCTTCTCTCATCTCTACCGATTAGCAACACATGTTAAACCACCAAACCATTCTCTTTTTTATTTAATAAAACATAACATAAGAAAAAGAGTTACACGTGAGAAACAAATGAATATCATAATGCAATACGCTTATTTTATTTTATTTTTTATTTTATGATGATAGGGTGCCCCCTCCCAATAATGCAATATGAAATTATAAATTCAACCTAACCCACTCAAACCATATCGGAATTCCATGATCTTGGACTTCTTTAAATGCTAAAGTAACAGGCTTTCAAATTGCGCCAATTGCATGTGGTTTTGACATGGTTTGTTGCCCAAAAGTGGCCTACAAAAAAAGTGACAGGATACCAAAGGAAACCAATCATGACTCACTAGTAGAGTCCTCACAAATAGCTTAACTGGTCCATGCATTCACAGAGCAGGTATATCAACTTGCGGATAACATAGGTGGTGTCACTAATTGGGTGAGGGAGCTCTAGCTCAGAGCAAGGTATCCCGTATCGGTATCGGTTGATGTAACGGTGCCCACCGATACCGATACGGATACGGGGGTGTATCGGCAATACGGGCGCATAACGGCCTGTAACGGTGCAATTTTTTTTTTTTTTTTTTTTTGCCAAAAAAATATGGATTAAATCCTGAATATTCTAAGCATTTCAAATATGCATTCATTTATAAATTGGAACATGTTTATGGTGGTGTAACGGTCCACTCTTTGGTGAGAAGCTGTATCGGACTATCTGATGAATTTATGAACTAGACAACTTGGTATTGGCTATAGATATTTTATATTTAATTATCTAACTATATAATATTAATATGAATTAATTAGAATGAATCTAATACCAAAATATCTCATATTTGTAGGTATTGGTGTATTACATACCTTGTGACTTGTGTACATTTTATTTCAATATACAATCTAGGGACTTTTATGTCCAATTATATAATTCATATATCTAACAAATTAATACAGTTTTTCCCAATAAATCTTAAGAAAAAATTTGAAATTATATTCAAGTAAATAGTGTTGTCGATTTAGAGCTGATTTGGTGGACCATTTGATGCCCCAAATCGACGTTAAATTCATGCAATCTATTAGCATTTTATCTCACTAATGGATTGGTGGATATTTATTGAACAGTGATGAATGAAAAATATCAAATGATCCTATTTCAGAAAAACAAGTGTTTGCAAATTAACGGTGAAAATCATTTAAATAATTTAATTTTGGAATTGTGACATGGCAACAATAGTGCCATAATTTAATTTATTAATTTTGAGTTAATGTATGCCTCATGGACAATTTTTACAACCATGTACATAGGGCCCACCACGATGTATGTATTGTATATCCATGCTGTCCATCCTTTTTGCCAACTCATTTTAGGGCATGGTCCAAAAAATGAGGCAAATCCAAATCTTTGGTGGACCACACAGTAGGGATTGAATTCCCACAATTAAAACTTTTATTATTATTATTATATTTTTATTTTTAAGCTGCGACTTTTGTTTTCCTTGATCTAAGTCCATGCAACCTTATCAGTAGTTTTGATGGTAAATAAACATTACAGTGGGCATTCAATCCTATTGTGCAGTCCACTTGAGATCTGGATCTGCATCATTTTAGGGACAATGCCTTGAAATGATCAGGAAAAACTGATGGGTAGCATGGATACATAATACAACACATAAATCAAGGTGGGCCACATGCACTAAAATAATGCAAGTGAATAGTGGGCATTCAATCCTATTGTGCGGTCCACTTGAGATTTGGATCTGCTTCATTTTAGGGACCATGCCTTGAAATGATCAGGAAAAACTGATGGGTGGCATGGATATATAATACAACACATAAATCAAGGTGGGTCACATGCACTAAAACAATGCAAGTGCACAGTGGGCCTTCAATCCTACTGTGCGGTCCACTTGAGATCTGGATCTGCTTCATTTTAGGGACCATACCTTGAAATTATCAGGAAAAACTAATGGGTGGCATGGATATATAATACAATACATAAATCAAGGTGGGCCACGTGCACTAAAACAGTGCAAGTGCACTAAGCAGCGTGCGCCGCAAACCACTTTAAACAAAAGGTGTGTGGCTGTTTTATAGGCACGCCACCCGTTCATTTTTTCGAGACCAAGAGAGAGGGAGAGAGAAATGAGAGGGAAAAAGAAAAAATGAGAGGGAAAGAAAGGGAAAATGAGAAAGAGGAAGAAAACGAGAGGGAAAGAAAGAGAAAACGAGAGAAGAAGGAGAAGGAGAAGGAGAAGGAGAAAACGAGAGAGCGTTTCGGCCCCGTATCGCGTAACGGCCTGGGCCGTTACGCATCGGCCGATACGGCCGTATCGTAACGGATACGGGACACCC
Source organism: Magnolia officinalis (assembly GCA_021015155.1). NCBI lineage: Eukaryota > Viridiplantae > Streptophyta > Magnoliopsida > Magnoliales > Magnoliaceae > Magnolia > Magnolia officinalis. The sequence continues at coordinate 37,858,882 of JAJHSJ010000011.1, forward strand.
TGACTCAGAGGCAATCCAGAGACCAAGATGGATATATAAGATTGAAAATTGAAAGTGCAGGTGGAAACTGAGTGGGACAACAAAAATCCTCCGCCCCCCGTTCTTCATTTGCACCAATTAGTTTGATAAATAATGAAATTTATGACATTTGGTACAACTAAGCACAACCTAAAATAATACAAAAAGGAGACGCAAAGATTTTTTTTTTTTTTTGAAAGATCACTGAAATTCATTAGAAGGAAAAGAGAGACAAAACAAGAAAGGGCAAAAAACCACACAAAAGACAAAACGCAACCACCCAGCAACGGTCCGCCGAGAAGGTGGACCTTACAGCACTGATAAAAGGGAAAAATCAAAAAGCCTGAGTCTAGCGTCAGACGCAGCCCACTCAACGAGCAAACGTTTAGCATAAGCGATAATGCTGTTCACCGTATTTGAGATATTTTCAAAGCATCTGCTGTTTCTTTCTGTCCAAACGGCCCACCAAATTGCTAGAATTGACATTCTCCACAGCCGCTTTAACCGCTTGCCCAAACTGACCCCGTACCAGTCGTGAAGGAGGAGATCAACTGAGCCCGGAAGACACCAACTGATCCTAAAGCACTGCAGAAAATCTGCCCACACAGACACTATGAACGGACAATGGAGGAGGAGGTAAAGATTGAGTATAAAGGTAAAGAAAAAGCAACCTAACTGATTTAATACTATTGCTTTTATTATTTTACTAAAATTATTGAAAAGATTAACTAATTTTTATTAAAAAAAAATGAAAAACGTAACAAATTATTTTAAGCATTAATTGATTTTAATCTTTTAGTGAAAATTAATTTGTAGTGTAAGCTACCTAGCATGTACCATAGGCTATGTAGCGTGTAGCATATACAAAATTAGCATGTAGCATAGGCTATGCGTGACTTAAGCTGTTTTCATGAGCTACGTGGCATTAAGGCTAAGCTTCACGCTACACAGAAACACTGGATGCCACTATATTGTCATCCTTGTGTGTTGTAGAAGTGCTCGGGCTAGCAAAATTCTCATATTACAATTGACTCGTCATTCATCAGAAAGTACACATCTCCTTTACTCATGCCCTTCAAATGCGAAATGATCATTGTCATCATTGTCTTGCCCCAGCTAGGTTTGGAAATGAGTTGGGCTGGGTCAGGGTAAGCCTGAGCCCGTCCCCATTTACTACACCGGTCTAAAATCCTGGCCCGAGCTATGAGCAGATTCCTATGCATGCAAAACCTTTTACAAGTTCCAGACATTTCTACCACTAAAGCATGCACACAGTTGTTGAGCCTTGCTCATTTATTTACATATTTATTACATATAATATATTTGGGTGGGTCAGCTCTGGTTGAGCCAATGCCAACCCAAGTCCGATCTGTTTACTTAATGGATTGCATTTTTCTGACCTGATCAGAACTGGTCCTAGGTGGGTAAATGTTGTTTGCTAGCTTGGTGGAGATCTGAGTTAGAATAATGCCAGTTGCACTTTTTTGCTCGAAAAGGGCAAGGGGAAGGCCCAAAACGATGTGGATGGAGGTACTAAGAAAAGATTTGAATGACCTATGGTCTAATTGAAGGTCTGGCGGCCCTTGATAGAGTGGAATGGAGGAATAGGAATCATCCTGCCGACCCCAATTACTTGGTTTGAGGCTTATATGCTGATGATGATTTTTCTGACCTGATCCCAATCTGAAACCTGATAAGCTCAACCCAAGCTTGACTGTTATGTGGGTCAGATTGGTTGGCTTGCTAGTCAACCCGATCCATTGCCAGCTGTAGTCCCAGCTATTTGGGGTTGGCCTTCGAAGGTGCATTTATGCAACAGAAGCTTGAAAGTAAGGTTTTCTTCATGATACTCATAAACATTGAAATTCTTTGTAAAGATAATCAAAGCTGTAGTTACATTCACCTTACTTCTGTGCAAATTAGGAAATTGACTAAAACAGAAATTATGGAATTGCTGTAAACTGATCAGTAACTACAAACAGAATCACAAACTGACCTTGTCAAAAGAAACCCTAGTATTCTTCTTTTATCTATTTCTTAGAAAAGAAGAGAAAACAGAAATAGATAAAACAAAAGAAAACAGGGGCTATTTCTTCTCCTTCATCTTCTACTATCTATTTATTAGAAAAGAAAAGAAAAGAAAACAAACACAAGCTGGCGGGAAAGAGAAAATCCACCGGGGCTAACCACCCACCTTACTAACACAAAAGGTGCCTAATTTTTTTTATATTAATGGTGGCAGCATATTGTTTAATACCTTGTTACTTGGGAATTGGAATGTTCAAACTGTGTATTATGAATCTCATAAATGATCATTGTAGACATATCAGCCACGAGGCAATGTTTCATGTTTGAAGTGAATAATTATTGCTTTTTTACTCCACTCCTTGTAAATTATGAGGCACTTCCATTTCCAACACCTTTAACTGTGAATCTATGATTGCCTTATTGCAGAATAATGAGTTGGAGAAGGGACTTAGGAAGGCGGCCCAGGCAAAGATACCTTCAGATCCTAATGCATGGCTACAAATGAGAGAAAATTATGAAGCCATAATTCTTGAGGATCATGATTTTTCTGAGTTACATGAAATAGAGTATGGCTTGTGGCAGTTACACTACAAACGAATAGAGGAGTTCAGGGCACATATGAATTCTGCTTCAGCATCTGCAGGATCTGTCACAGGTGGAAAAGGTGTTGCTCGACCTGACCGAATTAAGAAAATACGTTCTGTTTTCAAAGGCTTCCTATCAGAAGCAACTGGATTTTACCATGATCTGATTCTGAAAATCAGAGCAAAATATGGGCTCCCTCTAGGATATTTTTCTGAGGGTCCTGGGAATCAAATTAATCTGGGGAAAGATGAAAAGAAATCTGCTGAGATGAAGAAAGGCTTGATATCCTGTCACCGTTGTCTTATATACTTGGGTGATCTTGCTCGTTACAAAGGATTATATGGAGAGGGCGACTCTGTCAGCCGTGATTATGCTGCTGCTTCAAGTTACTACATAGAGGCAGCTTCCCTTTGGCCTTCAAGTGGCAATCCCCATCATCAGGTCTCTCTTTTTTATGTTACTGTAGATCATGGGACTGGAATGATTGTTGGTCATTATCTTTTTTCTCCTTTCAGCAGTTATAACGATGTTTCCAGTGAACTCATGTGAACATTACAATTGCTGTTCTTTTATATCAGCTTGCAATATTGGCATCCTATTCTGGGGATGATCTGGTAGCAGTCTACCGGTACTTTCGGAGTTTGGCAGTAGATTGCCCCTTCTCAACAGCAAGGGACAACTTGATTATTGTATTCGAGAAGGTAATTCTTTCTGCATTTCCATCAAATGTAAAGTACATGTTTCTCAACCAATTGGCTGTTGACGTATGATCTTATTTGAGCTGAACTTGTAGTTGGTGAATGATTTGCAAGTCTACCTCTTCCCAGAGGATGATTCTGATGTTAACACAATTATACATTGTCGCCGACTGTGTTGTGTCCAGACACACCTAACAGTTCAAAAGTGCTCACTTGCGCAAATATCAGTATTGGTAGACATAATTCCTGGCCCAAAAATGACAGGATCCAAGTGCATCTTGATGATATGGACCTGTATCACACATTTTGTTAGCCCATAAATCTTGAAATTTATTAGAAAAATAGGAAAAAGAATCTAAAACACTAGTCTATCAAAAATTTTTTTTGTGCTTTTAACATGTGTATTCAATGGTGTAGCAGACCATTCTTTGATTAAAATGTTTCATTTAGCTTGACCTGTTAAAAGGCAACCAAATAGGTTGTAAATTGTAATTGAAAAACAAAGATGACAAAAATGAAAAAGAAGTGATGGTTTACCCTTCCTATATTTCCAAAACAGTCAATTTCGCCACAGCATGCAAATCTTGCATTTTGATCCCAAAATGGGCATAAGTTTAGTCTAAAATGAAGTTTCTAAGTTTCCTGCATGGGTGAAAATAAGTGAAAAAATTAGATAGAATTTGAATTGTAATAGTTGATATTTTGCTTCCAAAATCTGGACTTCTAATATACTAAGTCTAGAATTTGCAGGAGCGAGGCCTTTATGTCCTGATTGGCATGTATTGGCACCGGTTTGGGCAGTATCATCTGAGTATTGGCTGATACAGGCTGCTCCAGCCTTTCAAAAAATAAAATAAAAATGGAATGGATCACCCTCATATCGCATAGTATGGGTGACCAATACAGATTTGGTATAGCCGCATTATAATTTAAAAGCATACTTGACTGAATTCCCAAAAGTGCACTGGGCATAACAACTTTAGGCCCACCGGCAAAAGGATTTATACTGATTATCATCACTTGCTTGCCATGTCTGCATCATTTATACGAATATGCATTGTTTGAGGTCAAGAGCTGGTGGGATTACATTGCCTACGCATCAATTCCAATTTACTTCCATGGGATCTCAATCAATGTAATGGGCATGGGGTCGACAATGGATGGAGATGGATCTTCCGCGTGAACTCGAAATGAAACTCATGGAAAACAAGCTCGATTTGGAATTTGAGGATTTACGACGAAAATCCTACCAAAGCTCTTGGAGTGTGCTACTTTTGGTGAAGCAATTATGGTGAATGCCATCAACGATGGGATTGGGATTAAGAATAGCCATGACGGAAAATCCGAAGTAGTTGTAACCAATGTTCGAAATATCGGTATCGCATCCTTGGGATACAGATACGTACGGTTATTGCATGAGATATATCGTTTGTATCGAGTAATTTATCACACTTTTTGGGAAACATGGGGAACATTGGGAAATTGGTTGAATTTTTCAATGAAACTTCAAGGATTGATAAAAAAGATCTTAATACATACTTTTAAATCATAACATCTCAAAAAAGAAGTGCACATAATAGGTTTCCGTTGTATAGGGTGGTAACCTATGCGTCGTATGATCAAACTTATCCAACTATATTCAAATTGAATGCATACCATTTAGAGTGTACGTGATGATCATTTCATCAAACACTCCTAAATACTTTGAAATTAGTCTCAGTTGATAGCTAGTTGAAGGAAAATTAAAAAAAAAAACATGGAAAACATGAAGAACCAATGGATATCAAAATAAAAGCTGCAATTCTATGACTTTTCATGCAAAACGTGAAGAACCAATGGATTTATAACCTTTTGACACTAATTTAACATAATTTCAACAAAAAAGGGATCGGAAATTGAAAATACTCACCAGATCGAACATGTGAGATATATTGACACCATATGTGCGTTTCGTATCGCATAGGTGGGATACAAGATATATCGGCCAATATCGTCGATATTTAAAATGTTGGTTGTAACGATGACTGAAACGACTTCTACAACCTATTTGCAGAGCATCGGTATAGTTACATGTATCGATGATTGGGGATAGGAAAACTTGTTTGGGTATCATAGATATTATTGCAGATACTCGGAAAAATATAGCTGAATGAGGGGAATGTTTGGAAAAAGGTGCAAATTTTCAGTGAAACTTCAACAAATGTTAAAATGCACATTTACACATGTAGATATCAAAATGTTGTAAAAACAACTGTACACAATAACTTTCCATTTTAAAGAGGCCTAACCATGTGTTGTATAAAAAAAAAAGTATAAAATAAATAATTTTTTTTTTTGTAGCAAATCAATAGATTGCCCAACAATCATTAATATATGAAAATTTCACCATAATTAACTATGAAGAAGACATATTTTTCAATATAAAAATGGAAAAAGTAGGATTTCCCCGTTTTCTCCCATTTTCACTCGAATGTTAATTTTTTTGCCACAAATCCATGTTAGTGCATGAGCATCATGCATAGCATGGATTTTCATTGTGGCCCATGCTAACGTTTGAAAAATAGAAATGAAGTTTCTATTGATTTTTCATCTCCTTTGACTTTCAGCCTGTTTTTGTTTCGAGTCGAGATTTCTCCTTAAATCTAAACTTCAATTCAATAAAAACTAAGAGTGATCAAAATCACCTAAATAACAAAATTTAAAAAAAAACCAAAATGGAGATTTTCTTTGGGTTTTTGTAAATTTCCCGTTTTACTATCAATTTTCACCTATTTATGGATGTTTCCTTGGTATCATGGATATTATCATTGGTATTGGGGATATTATCATTTGTATCATCAATATCATGGAACTGATGCAAGTATATTCAAAGTCAATCATATAATTTGCAAATATAAGAAGACATGTATAGAAACACAAGCAATACATTCAAAAGCAAAAGGAGAAATAGAAAACTAGAAATATACGCATGAATGATGTGTGGTTGTGGCACCCACATTTAGCTGTGCATACATTAGGAGTGAAGCTTCAAAAAAGAAAACTTTAAAATGGGGGCTAATTGACCGTTGATCGAACTAGAATTTTGAAAATTTTTAATTTTTTATATTTTTATTAAATTTTTTTTCTGAAAAATCCCAGATTACCAAGAATCACTCGATCAAGCTACATACATGTTTGATTTTATGTTTAGACACTAAGATTGCAATTTGCAATTGATTTGGAACAATTTTGAGTTTTCCCCAACTTTCTGCAAATTATCTAATCTTCTCCAAAATCCCAAAACTAGAGTGAATATGATGATGATTTCATCAAACACTCCCAAATACTCTGAAATGGGGGCCCATTGACTACTAATCAAAGCGAAATTTTGGAAATTTTTTTTTATAGGAAAATCCCCAAATTACCAAGAATCACTAGATTAGGTTACATGTTCGATTTCGTGTTTGGACAATAAGATTGCAATCGATTTGGGAGAAATTGGAGAATTTGGGGAAATTTTGATTTTTCTCCAAATTTGTGCAAATCGGCTCATCTCCCCCAAATCTCGCAATCAAAGCTCCCAAATCGATGATTTTAAACTTGAAAATGTTCACAGGATTGAAAAGGACCCCAAATTGGCCTAGATCTTGATTCAACTCAAAATTTGTGTTTTTCTTCGGAGGGATTCAAGAGGAATAGTTGAAATTCACAATAGATCTAGTTAGAAGTGGAGAGGAATCAAGAAAAAGAAATTTAGAATTGTTTTCTCAAATTTTTTGAAGAAAGACATGGACTTCCCACGTTTTCGTGTGTTATTGATGGATATCATCGATATCGAGAATTTTATGAAAGGGACCGGTTGTGATGTTTCGCGATATGTGCGATATTATGCCATACATTGCGATATCATGCGATATCTTCTACGATATGAAGAATTTCATGTACTACCTTGGCGTTTCATATTGCTCAGTTAGGATACACGATATATTGTGGGATATATCGGCCGATATCGTCGATACTAAAAACATTGTCCCCGATGTTATCGAAAATTTCAAATGATGTTGTTTGGAAATATTTATACTTTCAGTAGTTTTTTTTTTTTTTTTTTTGAGAATTAAAAGCGAATTCTATTAAAAACCAGGAAAAAACAAGGAGGAGAACCCGCTGAGATAGCAGGCCTCACACCTATCAAAAAAGGGAAAAATTACAAGAGGACAAATTGACTACATTCGAGGCCCATTCGAATATAAGATGGTGCACCCTTTTACATGTGATCTCCACCGGATTCGACACATCCCGAAAACATCTATTGTTTCCTTCTTCCCAGACTGCCCACCACACTGCTAGGAGAGCCATTCTCTACACCACTACCATTTCTTTGACCAGGAACACGCCATGCCAAGCTACGAGCAAATGATCCGTAGACTGCGGAAAGGCCCAAGAAACCGCAAATGAAGATAGCAGAACTGCCCAAACCTGATGGAAAAACGGGTAGTGGATGAATAGATGGTCGGGTGTTTCTTCATTCGCCATACAACAAAGACAAATGTTAGATATAATCATTCCCCTTTTCCTTAAATTGTCTACAGTGAGGACTTTCCATCTCCCCACTAGCCAACCAAAAACAGAAATCTTGGGAGGCACTTTGTACTTCCACACTTTAGCTGTCGTAACCTCATTATGTAACACTGATTTTCTGCCAATGCAAAGGTATAAAGATCTTACTGAAAACAGACCCTTCTTATCCGGGAGCCAGACCAGCTTATCATCTTGAGCGGTATTAGGTTACCACTTGCCGATACGATTTAGGAGAACCGCGAAGTCCTCGATTTCCCAGTCGTGGAAATTCCTTCTACTTGGGGGATGCCACACCACTTCATTTCCGTGGAACGAGTAACATTCAGCAACCGTAATGGAACCATTGGGAGCCAAGCGAAATATGGAGGGGAAATCCTCCTTTAGCACCGAAGAACCCACCCAAATATCTTCCCAAAATCTGGTCTTGTCTCCTTTGCCTGTGGAGTGCCCGATCCTGTTGCGAACTTCCTTACTAGAGCTAAGCACCCCTCTCCATAAAGAAGATGCTCTATAGGAGGACGAATCCTTGGACCACCAGCCATCGGGCGAACACCCATATTTGCATTTGATTAGCTTGTTCCAAAGTGCCCCTTCTTCAGTCCCGAGTCTCCACCGCCTCTTGCCTAATAAGGCTCGATTCATCATTTTAAGATTTCTAACCCCAGCCCCACCTTCTTGAAATCGTTGGCACACCTCATTCCAATCAAGTAAATGAAATTTCTTCTTATCCTCCATCCATGCCACAAAAGTCCCGTCGTAATTTTTCCAATGTCGCTAAAATCTTAGGCGGACACTTGAAGAGAGACATGAAATAAAGCAGAAGATTAGAAAGAGCTGCTTTTATCAAAGTAAGACGCCCACATAAAGATAGATATCTGCACTTCCACCTGGCTAAGTAAGATTCAATCCTCTCAATAACTTTGTCCCATAGAGCTAACGGGGGTTTACCAGCACATAACAGAAGCCCAACGAAGGTTGTCGGAAGCGAGTCTGTAGCACAACCAAAAAATTCAGCAAACACTTTCGATTCATCCACATCCAAGTTGACCCCAATCATCCTTGACTTAGACAGATTCACTTTGAGACCCGAAACCGCTTCGAAGCAACGAATAGAGGTACGAAGATTACTAACTTTATTCATATCTGCCTCACAAAATAAGAGGGTGGCATCAACATATTGGATGTGGGAAATGGTGGAATCCATACCATTCACCTTGAACCCCCCAATAATACCTTCTTCCTAGCCTTTGCCTAACATTCTTGAAAGGGCCTCGCCCACTATCGAAAATAAGAAGGGGGATAAAGGATCTTTTTGTCTCAAGCCCCTTGAACTCTTGAAAAAACCTTTAGGGGACCCATTAAGGATTATCGAAAAGCTGACCCAATGCATTCCTTCATCCAAGATATCCACTTGGTCCCAAACCCCAGTCTATGAAGCATGTATAGGAGAAGCTGCCAATCAACGTGATCATAGGCCTTCTTTAGATCAAGCTTGCATAAAAGACTTTTATCACCAGAAGTGTGACTAGAATGGAGACATTCAGCAGCGATGAGGGCGCTATCTATTATTTGTCTTCCCGGGACAAACGCACTTTGATTATGGGAGATAATCTTGTCTAACACCCCCTTCAAACGAGAGGCCAAGACTTTGGCCAAGATTTTATAAGGTCCTCTGAGGAGACTGATCGACCTGTAGTCTTTCAACGACTTCGCTCCACGAATCTTTGGAATAAGCACAATAAAAGAAGCCCCCATCGATCTCGACAGCCTACCATTTATGAAGAATTCCTTGAAGAAAGCCATGATGTCCTCCTTTAACACGTCCTAGAAATGCTGAAAGAAGAATATTGGAAATCCATCAGGCCCGGGAGCCTTATCACCTCTCAGCTCTTGAGTTGCCACCTTCACCTCCTCTATGGAGAACTCCGATTCTAGAAACAACGCTTCCAGCTTGGATATACACTGGAACAAGAGAGAATCCAGGGTGGTCTGCCCCAATCTTCAGCTTGCAGGAGATTACTGAAATATGCAATGGCCTCCTCTGATATACGATTTTTCTCTTCAATCCGCTCCCCATTCACCATCAGGCTGCTAATCTTATTCTTTCTGGCACGCGCACTGGCCAAAGAGTGGAAAAACTTGGTATTTTTGTCTCCTTCCTTGATCCACTTACTCCTGGATTTTTGCCTCCACGATATTTCGTCTTCGGACACCCTGACTGAGTACTCCTGAATTAGCTTAGCACATTTGGCCCATATAGTGCTATCTGTAGGGTAGTCTTCAATCGCAACATCTATAGTCTGAATCTCGAGAAGCATGGCCTCATTTTCTGCTTGCCTTCTGCGAAGATCCACCTTCTTCCAGGCTTTAATCTTCTCCCTCAGCATATTCAGTTTTTTGCTTAGTCTGAACCCTGCACAACCATCGATCTTGAACCCCTTCCACCATTCTGAAATCATTTGCCAGAAATCCTCTATCTGCAACCAGGAGGCATCAAACCTAAACGGTTTCGGGCCCCAGTTATTTTCCTCCATAGAGAGAATAATTGGACTATGGTTTGAAGTTGGACGAGGCAGCGCCGATTGCGTGAACAACGGAAACTCTTCGGTCCATTCCCTTGACAACAGAAATCTGTCTAGGCGCGCCTGAGTCGGGGCCAATCTCTAATTAGACCACGTGAATCTCGAACCAATCAGAGGAGGATCCACCAAAGCATGACGCTCAATTCACCTGGAAAAAGAACGCATTGCCGAAGAGACTCTACCTTCTTTGGATTTCTCGTCCGCATAACGTGTGATGTTGAAGTCTCAACCGATATAGCAGGGGCCTTCAAAGCTTTGCTTAACAGCACTTAATTCCTCCAAAAAAAGCAACTCTACGATCTTCTTGATTGGGGCCATACACCGAACAAATAAGACAAGAAAGGTCTGAACTGACCTGTCGGAGAACAACCGCAACTGAAAAAGATCCAACTACCACTGGGACGATTTCCAAGGTACCAGAACACCGCCCGAGCTACCTATAGCGTTTAATGACACCCACTTCGCATCTGATTCCTTCCAAAGAGAACCCATTAGATAACTGTTGAAGGCCTGGACTTTGGTTTCCTACAGACAGATAATTTCTGCTCTACTCCTGCCAATGATATCTTTTATCAGCCTACGCTTCTTCTTACACCCCACCTCTCTAATGTTCTAGGAGAGAATTATCATTTAGGAAACCAATCTTCCCCTTTGCCCTCCACCGGACCTGCCCAATGTGATCTGATTACAGTTGAAGGAACTGGATAGGAGACTTTGAAGTTCTCTGTTTTTTTTACTGATTTGGGCGATTGGATTCTTGGAGATTTAGAACCTTGCATAGGACGTCCGCGAGTCTCGTTACAGTGGAACAACGCTATGAAATCTTCAGGGTGATCTTCGAATGAGAGCCCTAGAGATCTGCCAACGTGGCCCAAAGCTGCCCTTATCCATCTTTTGTCCTGAATAGATTCGGCGAGCTTCACCCTTTGTGCCTCTGGGAGCATAATTTCCCCAGCTGCTTGTGTCGGGGTCCCCATCCTAATTTGAAGGGGCTATGCTTCGATGATACCATCCCCTCCATGGTCCTGAAACAGGGCTAAAAGAGCTGAATCGGATAGAAGCTGTGATTGGGAGGTTGAGCGAGGCGAGGAGTTGCTCTGCACCTCCGCTTCCTTTGGGAAGGAGACTTTGGTGCTGTTATCAGTGGTATATCCACCCTCTAGCGCTGCCAGTTGAGAAGAGGAGGCGTCGGGACTGTTGGAGACGTTTGCCCTCAGAACTTCATCTTCGTGACAATTGGAAAGAATTTGCAACGGTATCTTGCTAAGGGGAAAATTCGCTATAGAAGGGGAGAGATCCGGACGCAGAGGAACAGAATCAACATGATTGTCAAGATTAGAGCTGACCTTAACGGAAGGTTCAGATTCCAAAGGTTTTGGTTTGGGACCTTCGAAGCCTCAGGCTGGAAACTAGCTACGTGCTCGAGCCTACTTATGGATAACCCAGCCTCTCGATGGGATCCATCTGTCCAAGCTTGACACCCGATTTTGACACGTCTCTCCTGAGCTATGGAGAGAAGGTAGCATCGGAGTCGACGCGCGTGCGAACGTGGTATCAATTCCCGCCGTCCAGCTATGCGAATATCTGCCCTGGATAGCTAGACGTGTGTCACTGAGAAAAGGAGAGATGTCGACATCCCTGTAAATGTCGACATCCTGTCTGCTCTGACCGGCTCGCTCAACACCCTCCACTTGACGCTCTTCTTCATTGTGATTTTGACGCGTCCTGAGAGTAGTTGGGTGTCCCAACGGCACACTCAAGCTCCATGTCCTCCTGTAACGATAGGACAGGGGAGTACCGGGAGCGTGCTCCATCTTCTACCTCACTGGCTACTGTAGCTGCCGACGCCGACTGAAGGCGCTCTTTTGCCCTCCAAAGGTCTCCCCACCTCGGAATGGGAGTGTCTTTAGCCTCCTGTTGCACTGGGAGAACTACCACTCTTTGCTCAACCGTTGCTTGAATGAAGGGTGGTAATGACTTCCCTTTTCTCCTTCGGATCCTTGCTCGGATCACACCCACCTCCTCCCTCGATGTCGTCTTAGGATCCAGCTCGATGAGTTGACCCAAACTCTCGGAGGCAGATCGGAAAAATTCTTCGTACCATAGCTCCAGTGGAACCGACCATATTAGTATCCAAACTTCTTCAAACCCAAACATCGAATATTCTTCCCATCTTTAAACAGCCACGATCGGACCTTTGTGAATGGCTCCTGCCATAACTAGGAGATCCAGGTTGTATTATGGACTCATCCTAATCCATAGCTCGTTGAAGCCGATGGGTTTGATATTGTAGCAGGATGCTAGAGCTATGCAACACTCAAGGTGTCTCATATCCGTTACGATACGGCCGTATCGGCCGATACGTAATGGTAACGGCCGACACCGTTACGCGATACGGGGTCGAAACGGGCACCCCCCGATATTGTGACCGTAACGGCCGTTACGGGGCCGTTATGCACGTTACGGGCCATAACGGCTGTTACGGTTCCGTAACGGCTGTTACGGGCCTAGAAAATAGGGGAAAAAAAACAGAAAAAAACATACCTGTTTTTTTCTCTGTTCTTCTTCTTCTCCTTCTCCTTCTTCCTCTTCTTCTTCTCGCCCTGCCGCAGCTGCGGCCCGGGCCTCCTCCTCTCTCTCTCTCTCTCTCTCTCTCTCTCTCTCTCTCCTCTCTTTCCCTCTTCTTTTCAGTTTCCCTCTCCCGTTTTTTTCTTTTGAAATCGGAAGCGGATTGACCGGTGTACCACACACCGGTATAGTTGCTGTAGGTACGTGTCATGCTAAGACGAGCGCTGACACTCGAGCTCTGACTTGTACGAACGGCTCAAAGGAGATCAAAGTTACATGGGCTCCACGGTGATGTATTTATTATATCTACACCGTTCATCTATTTTTAAATATCATTTTAGAGCATTAGCCAAAAAATGAATCGTATCCAAAGATCGTCTGGACCACACCAAAAATAGCAGCGGAGATGATGATTTTCACCGTTAAAAAATTTGTAGGTCCACCATAACGTTTATTTCCATCCAATCTGTTTAAAAGGTCAAAAAGATCTGAATGAAGAGGAAAAACAAATTTCATATTGATCCAAAAGTTCTGTGATCCCAAAAAGGGTTTCAATGGTAGACGTTCAATCCTCCACTGCTTTTTGCAGTGTGGTCCACTTAATAATTAGATCTGTATTATTTTTCGTGTCAAGCCTTAAGACAAGCTCGTCAAATGAATGGATGGTTTAGATATAACACATACCTCATGATCAGACCCACAGGACTTGCTTGCGTTAAATGAATGGACTGTGTACGAGTTACGCACCACGTCGCACAAGTTAATAAAATGTACACGTGCCACATGGGCCCCACCATGATGTATGTATTTTATCCATGCCGTCCATCCATTTTGCCACATCATTTTAGGTTATGATTCAAAAAATTAGTAAGATCCAAATCTCGGTGGACCACAGCATAGGAAACAGTGGTTATAGAATGCTCACCATTAAAAACTTTGACACTCGTGTGCTACACTTCACAATCCGAGTCCTACCTAATTCGGGCCCTTAAAAAATTGTACACGAGACATGTATTAACTTAAAATTTACCAATTAAATTATGGACTGTAATTGCTAACTCAAAATGCCAAAATCAAATTGTTTGAATAGTTTTAATTGTTAATTTGTGGATGCTTATTTTTTAAAATAGGGCCTTTTGATTTTTTTTCATGATTCACTATCTAATAAATGTCCACCAATTCACAAGTGGGGTAATGGCAATAAATTGCATGAATTTGAGGCTGATTTGGGGCATGGATTGGTCCTCCAAGTCGGCCCCAAATTGGCAACGCAATCTACCTGAATTTAATTTCATTTTTTAAAAGAACTATTGGGAGAAATGATATCAAATTGTTAAGTATATAAATTAGATATTTAGAAAATTAAATATATGAATTTTGTAGTCAAATTCAGGTTATCTAGTTCATAAATTCATCATACAGTCCGATACAACTTCTCACCAAAGAGTGGACCGTTACACCACCATAAACATGTTCCAATTTATAAATGAATGCATATTTAGAATGCTTAGAATATTCCGGATTTAATCCATATTTTTTCATATTTTTTCGCAAAAATAAAATAAAATTTGCACCGTTACGGGCCGTTACGCTTCCGTATCGCCGTTACACCCCCGTATCCGTATCCGTATCGGAGGGCACCGTACGCCAACCGATACCGATACGGGATACCTTGGCAGCACTCGTCCAACCATTGTCGAACTTGAGATAGGAAGGCTCCCTCCTTGGTAATGGTTACCATTGAATCTTGAAGACCTTTTTTAGATTTAGCAAAAGCTGACAGATTGACGAAAATGCCTATTTCCTCTTTATGATCTTCTTCGTCGCTACCTCTATCCTTCGTATTTCGCACTCCTTCTGCAGCCTTTGGTTCCGCCTCACAAAATGAGGAGGCACCGCCATTTTTAATCAGGATCTCCTTGAAAGAGATGGAGCCTTGTTGAAACGTTGTATTGTTATGGGTCTTCCTCTTTTCTGTCTCAGGCGGGATAGTCTGCTGGGTCCTTCTTCCTGGTTTGAACCTTAGATTCGGTCCAAATCTCGCCCTCTGCACTCGCATTTTATCCCCCCCAAAACTCACCCCATCTAAGGATTGAATCGCCTTCCGTAGTTCCGTTTCCGAGCGCATTCTCACCAAGGCGAAACCCCTGTATGCACCATTAGCCTTGTTCCTCGGAACTACAACATCCATCACGATTCCCGCCCTTCCAAAAACCCTAGCGAAATTAATGGGAAGCCAACCAGCAGGGTAACCTTTAACAAACAAGGTCGGGTAGCTGGCGACATCTCCTTTCTTCCTCGGTACCGTCTCTTTCCTGTGATTTTTAGCAACTACAACCCATCCATCCCGTTTATCTCGTCCAGCCGAGGATACCATGACTTCTTTCCCTTTATCACTGTTTCTGCACGGTCCCCCTTCGGTCATCATCACCCTTGCCCTATTTGTGTCATCTACGCCCTCTTCTGTTCTCGGCCTGTCATTTCTCGTCGTTCGTCTGTCTTTCGTCATCTCCGGTCGTTTGTCATCTCCGGTCGTTCGTCATCTCCTGATGGTTTACTTTGAAAAATAATTCGACGATATTATCGATAATATCACCGATATTTGGAACACTGTCAGTATTCGTAGTACCAATATTGTTACATGTATCGTTGGATGGGATACGAAAACATGTATCGATATCATCGATACCGGAAACGTATCACTGATTGGCGGAGACGGAAAATGGTGGAATTTCTCACTGAAACTTCAGGAGATGCTAAAATACACATATTTGCATATTTAGGAATTAAATAATTGCAAAAAAGACACATACATTATTAGTTTCCCTTTAATGGGGGCCTAAAAGCATGTGACCCAAACTAAGGGAAACATGAGGAAAATGATGGAATCTTTTAGATACTTTAGGAGATGCTTAAATACATATATTTACATATTAAAAAAATCAAATAATAGTAAAAAAAGACGCATATTTGCATATTTTGGAATAATAAAATAAGTTTTCCTTTCATGGGGGCCCAAAAGCATGTATCTCTGACTCGGGGAAACATTGAGGAAACATGAGAAAAATGGTGGATACATCCATCCGTCCAACCAGCCATCCATGCATGCACGCACATACAAACACACATGCATGATCCATCCATCCATACACACTAGTGGGGGTGGCTAACAGTGAAGTGTGTACTGACAAGCTAACTTAAAAAATAAAATAAAAAATCTATCCATCCATTCATGCATTCATACACACACTTGTGCATCCATCCATCTATGCATACATACATCCATGATCCATCCATTCATGCATACATACATCCATGCTCCATCCATGCATACATATACACAAACATTAAAAATTAGAAATGGATTTTTGCAATACCGTACATTGGCAATATTATTAAAATACCGCCGATACATTTGTTATACCAGTGACACCTGGAATTTACACACTTGAAAACATTGGCAATACTTGGTGATGTATGGAATTTCTGATACTACCAGCATATTCGGTATTGCCGAGCTGGCAATACCGATAATATCGGCGTTCTCAGAACATTGCTGACAACAGATTAGCATGTGGGGGAAAGCATCAATTTCAAAGTGTTTAGGTCTGCAGCTGAGTCGTCAAACCAGTTAGGCCGACTGCCAATTTCAAGCCAGATTCTATGAGATGACCAACTGGTTGGTTTTATTGTATAGATTGAGCTGTCCTGTTAAGTATTTGCATATTTTATTCTTTATAATGTTGGCATGTTTATATATGCTGTGAAATGGTAACAAGCCATACTTATGTTGTTCCTGGATCTTGCTTTTACAACTCTCAAGATCTGTTTCATTGTTCGTCATTCTTATTTTCGGCAGAACCGTCAGAGCTACTCCCAACTGCCTGGGGATGCCAAAATTAACTCAGTCAAGCGAATGAATGGGAGAGGAAGAGGAAGAGGGGAAATTAAGCTTCCAGCGAAAGATGTCAAAACAGAAATTAATCCCGTAAAAGGAGTGTTCAGTATCCCAGAGATTTATAAAACCTTTTGTGTTCGATTTGTCCGACTAAATGGCATTCTTTTCACACGCACGAGGTACTTTTTGGTTTTTTTAGCATTATAATGATTCCGTGTTTCTCTCACATCCTCTCTTTTTAACGCCAACTTGTGCTTGCTGTGCCTTTCTCCAGCTTGGAAACATTTGGAGAAGTTTTCTCTTTGGTAATGGCTGATCTGCATGATCTTCTTTCTTCTGGAACTGAAGAAGAGCTGAATTTCGGTTCTGATGCTGCTGAAAATGGGCTTTTTGTTGTTAGGCTTATCGCAATTCTCATATTCATGGTTCATAATGTAAACAAGGAATCTGAAGGCCAGTCATATGCTGAAATCTTGCAGCGTTCAGTTCTTCTTCAGAATGCATTTACTGCTGCCTTTGAGTTTGTGGGACATATTCTCAGGAGATGTGTACAATTACAGGATATTTCGTCAAGCTATCTGTTACCTGCAATTCTAGTTTTCATCGAGTGGTTAGCTTGTAATCCAGATATTGCAACTGGCAGTGATGTTGAGGTTAAACAAGCCACTGCTAGGTCATTCTTCTGGACTCAGTGCATTTCTTTCTTGAACAAACTTATATTGAGTGGGTTGGTATCCGTCGATGGTGATGAAGGTGAAACTTGCTTCTCAGACATGAGCAGGTATGAGGAGGGGGAAACTGGCAACCGGCTTGCATTGTGGGAGGACTTCGAGCTGAGGGGATTTTTACCTCTGCTCCCAGCGCAGCTCATTCTCGATTTTTCAAGAAAACTCTCCTTTGGAAGTGATGGTAGCAACAAGGACAGAAGGGCCCGTATGGAAAGGATTCTAGCTGCAGGAAGGGCTCTTATGAGTGTGGTTCGGGTTGATCAGCAGGGAATATATTTTGATCTTGAACTCAAGAAATTTGCTATAGGCGTTGAGCCCAAAAGGTCTGAGCATGATATGATTGGTGCTTCTTTAGACATATCTTTATCCACTGGAATGAAACAAGGAATGCCGATTGAGAAAACAAGGAATTTGGGAGCTATGCAACCGATGGAACAGTATTACATGGAAGGAGAAGAGGAGGATGAGGTGATTGTTTTCAAACCAACTGTAGCTGAAAAGCATACTGATGTGAGCATCCCAAAATCAATTGCTTATGAGGTCCTTAAGCCTGTTGAGGATTCTTCTAAAGATGACTGGGCAAATTATGCAGGAGCTCTTTCTGCACCTCAGCTGCAGGTTGCTAGTTTAAGTGCTAATTCACAACTGCCCTTTTCTTTTGCTAATACTATCCCACATCCCATCCAACATGTTGATCCGAGTACTTCGAAGTGGATTGTGGAACAGCAGGCCTCTTTGGATGATGGATTGAAAAGTTTGAGCATTTCTGGGAATGTGTTAGCTGCTAAAGCCGAGTTGCAACAAGGGTTGCACCCTCATGCATCTTCACTTCCCTTTTCATCATATGAGAATCTCAATACTACCAGCATTTTATCTGGACAGACAGGATTTTCGGAAGCTGTAATGCCATCCAAATATGATCATATAATACCTTCTGGACCAACTATGAAACTGCCAAATGTGGCAACAAATTCAAGAAAAAGTCCGGTGAGCCGGCCTGTTAGGCACTTTGGACCTCCACCTGGTTTCAGCCCTGTTCCTACCAAACAATTAAATGACTCCATGGCTGGCTTGGTATTGAAGAATGAGCATCCACCCATGGATGATTATAGCTGGCTAGATGGATATAAATTTTCCTCTGCAGGAGGTGCAGATTGGAACAATTCCCTCAATCACATGGGTGATGTGTATTCCCATGCTTCTGGTAATCACAATATCTCGACTGGTATGATGAGCTTCCCTTTTCCTGGAAAACAAGCTCCTGCTGTACAGGCCCAGGTGGAAGACCAGAAAATGTGGTCAGATTACCAACCTCTTGAGCATCTGAAGCTTCATAAGGAACAGCAGCAGCAGCAGCTCCAGGTCCAGCGGGGAAATCAACAGTCTGCTCCACTGCCGGAGCTGTATCAAGGACCGTCTCTTTGGTCAGGCCAGTTCTTCGTGTGAGAACCTTGGCATCAGATGATAGCTGGTAATGATCCATTATTCATTAATATGCATGCTTGCTATGAAGAATATCATCATTATTTTTGTCACTCTTCTGAGTTTGGCGTTCTAAGAAGCTGGGAATTATTTTCTGCTCTCCAAAGTTTTGACTGATTTTATTCTCCTGTGCTTGAGGTTGTGGAGAATCTGTCTTGTGATTGGCCTCAAGCTTGCTGCTACTGAGTTCGGACTCCACCTTAGCAGACCTTTCAATGTCATTATACTTATGTTGGAGCATGGACGGTCTTGTGAGCATTACAGGCTCATGCCTCTGAAACAGGTATCTTTCTGCAGCTCTGCATTTAACATCCCAAAACTGGCGAATTTTTGAGAAAGGCTTTTAACTTGTGTAATCATACTTGCTTTACATCCAAAGAAATAGTGAGCATTACTAGGAACGAGTTACACAATTTTTATGCTGGCTCAGCTTGTTGCTTAGGCCAAGTATTTACGGCCTTCTAATCAGGCCAAGCTAAGTGAAGGTCAACTTTCAGAATGGTTTGGCTCCTTACCAGTCAGTGTTGAAAGATTCCCTAGTGGCAAGCTGAGCCAGTAGTCCTATGCCTGTCAAAGGACATGCAAGATAGAACTATAAAGTTAAACTCACCACTTGACTCAAAACTTGCTTATCAACTCAACTTGACGTGATTTCAAGCCATGACCTTGGGAAATTGGCTTGTGAGCCTGAATCGATCAAGACTACACGATTCATTGAGTCAGTTCTTTAAACTATATAGACTCGACACAGCTCAAACTGATTTAACTTGGCAGGTTCTAAAAGTTACAAGAGGCTGCTGAGATTACTAGAATATTTGACCTTGCCCATGAAAGCAAACACAGTAACCAAGATCATCAACTTCTTTGCTTATCTGGGGTTTTTTAAATATGTTAGGGATTCACTACCATGTTAAATATTGACTCGGTCTAGTCTGAATTGCCTGATCTGACTGGATATCAAAGTCAAGCCGAGTTTGCGGGTTTCTGACCTGTGCTTTAAACTAGTAACAAAGAATCTTATCATGTGAATCTCCTATCAAAAGTATAAAGAAAAATAATATTGATGCAACAAGACCATCCGCTGATCCAATCAGGGTCCAGATTGGACCCATTGCTGGATGATTGCAGGTTGGGCTCACCTATGGGTCCATATTACAGACCAGGTCCATTTATGGGTCCTTATTGAAAGGTCTGGACGCACATTAGGCTTCCAGATTGATCTGATGAAAAATCAGGACCCTAGTAATGGTCCTGATGGATGTTCTGGACCAGGTCAATGGTTGGATGGGCTGTGGAACCCAAAGATACAATCGAATTTTTGTGGTCGGTGATTGGTTGGACTATGGGGCCCACAAGTCCATCCAGGCACTATCTTTAGGCGTTACATATTACAACCATATAAGATTTACTACACTACAACAGTACAACCCCTAAGCCATATGGTCATAGAGAGATTTAGTTGGTTTGGACCATAATTTGTTTCCTTTTGAAGTGTCTTCCAATTGCAAATTTAGTTAAAGGAAATTCAGACTATATTGACGACTATTTTGTGGGCCAATGCAGTGCAAGCTAAGTAGAGATCTAGAGGATTCTTTCTAGGCTTTGTTTGTTTGCAAAGCATTTACATATGTAAATGCATGGTAAGGTACTTTAGTAGGAATCTTTTTACATATTTAAGTCACTTTTCCATGTTTGTTTGTGCTACCATATAGAAGTGTGGAAATTTGTGTTCAAACCATGTGCCTGAAAAATGGATATAATCTATTTGTACATCTAAGTCATCCATCATCTGGGGCCCAGCTTGATGGCCCATCCATCTCAAATCACTTTGGTTAGATGCTCTTAGCCATCTGATCCATGTAAATTAAAATGGACAGTGTATTGTGTGAGTGATCTAGGATTTAATCCCTGGTAGTGTTACCTTTAAAAAAAGAGAGGACAATTTATGTTAATTACACTAGAAAAGATCTGATCATTGAGATAGACTGTTCATCACGTGGGACCCACTTATGATTGTCCATCCCTCTCAAATCACTTTGATCGGGTGAGCCTAACCATCCGATTAGTGGTTTGGTGAAAAGGATGGTTCATATTGAGTATACTAGAGAGGTCCAAGAATGATGTGGAGCTTCCATCATGTGGGGCCCACCTCTAATTGCCCATCCCTTTCAAGCCACCTTGGTCGGATGATCCTAATAATCTGACTAGTGGTTTGGTGAAATGGATGATCCATGTCGAGTACACTAGAGAGGCTCAAGCATTGATACGGACCATCCATCATGTGGGGCCCACCTTTGGTTGCCTGTTACTCTAAAATCACTTTGATTGGATGATCTTAGCCATCATATTGGCAATTTGGGAAATGAATGATCCATATCGAGTATGCTAGAGAGGTCTAGGCATTGATGTGGACCATCCAACATGTGGGTGCAACCTTTGATTGCCCATCCCTTTCAAATAATTTTGAACGGAGGTTCATAACCATCTGATTAGTGGTTTGGTGAAATGGATTATCCATATTTATCAGAGAGGAGTTCAGTGCATTGATGTGGATAATTCGTCAGTTGGGACCCAAATTTTTTATTTTTTATTTTTAATGAAGATTGCTGAATATTATTAAAAATGCCAAGAGGCCAAAGAAAACAAAGTAAAGCAAAACAGGA
This sequence comes from Magnolia officinalis, assembly GCA_021015155.1. Classification (NCBI taxonomy): domain Eukaryota; kingdom Viridiplantae; phylum Streptophyta; class Magnoliopsida; order Magnoliales; family Magnoliaceae; genus Magnolia; species Magnolia officinalis. The sequence continues at coordinate 37,880,689 of JAJHSJ010000011.1, forward strand.
AAAGAAAACTAAAATACAGAAAAAAAAAAGAGCAAAAAGAAGAACTTAAACAACTATACAAGGGACAAAGGCCCGGACATAAACCTAGAAAGAGGGAAGAACACTGTGATATGAGATTGGAAGAATAAACTACTAGTCAGTGATGTCTCTAGAAATCAAGGCCAACAACCGAGAGGAAGTATTTTAGAAACACCGGCAATTCCTCTCCCAATACCCCAAAGAACTGCTAAGATAGAAAGGCGTCAAACCGCTTTAAGATTTTTGCCTGCACCTCCTCCTTCATGCCAAGCAAACAGAAGGTTCCGAGCTCCGTAGGGCATGACCCAAGGAGTGTAGAAGCGAGCGAGGATAGAGGACTAAATCCCCTAAGTGAAAGAGCAGTGAACGAACAAATGATCAATGGATTTCACCTCCTTCATACATAGCAAGCAAATGTTGGGAAGAATCATTCCCATTCTCTGGAGATTGTCAATGGTTAGGATTCTCCCCTAGCCAAAAGCCACACAAATGCTGTGCTTTTTGGTGGAGCACCATAACACCAAATGAAGGGTGGAAAGATGATTTTGGTTGCGTTTCTATGGTTGTTGAGAAGCTTGAAAATTGATCAAACGGAAAACTTGCTAGAGCTTTCTAGAGAATAGGCGAGCGAATCAGCAACTTCCGCAGAAGGATGGACTCTCCGTAGAAGCTCTAGAAGCTTGAGAAACTCTTCCAGCTCCGAATCCGAAAAGGGCCTCTTGCAAGGAGGGCAGCAAACCCTGGACCCTTCCATTGGAGAAACAGGAAGCTTCAGAAGCATTTAGGTTCGAGGCTACAAGGGCCAAAGAAGGGAAAAGAGAAAGGTGGGAGTTTCAGAAATCTAGTGATACTTCCAAAACCTGATGCGTAGACCATTCCCAAGGTAAAAGAGAGGCCTTCCTACACATGGGTCCTGAGGAGCGCAATGGCTTTCCACACCGAAGAGGCTCTATAGAGAGATGAGCTTTGATGAACCACCACTCAGCCTCAGAGCCATAATTCCCAGCTAAGATTTCTCTCCACCAGCTACATGCCTTGATATCCATTTGCCGAGAATGACAGAATTAAAGACAACCAAATCCCGAATGCCTGCCCTCCCCCTTCGAGAATGGTTTGCATACTTCAGGCCAGTTGAGCAGGCTGAATTTATGCCCCTTAAGAGTTCCCTTTCCACAGTAAATCTCTTCTTAGCCCATCAAAACTCCACAAGACCAACTTGGGACAACGGAAAAGGGAGAGAGTAAGTGAGAAGGTTAGAAAGGGCGATTTTGATTAGGGTGAGGCATGCCCTCGAGAGAGATGTAGTGACTGTTCCAGGAAGACAATTTCCGCTTAACACACTCAATCTCTAAAGGTGCTTGGCCGGTTTCCCAATGCAAAGGGGAAGGCTAAGATAGGTTTAAGGAAAGGAGCCAACCTTATAGCTGAAAACCGCTACTAAGCGAAAAAGAGCAGAGGGAGGAAGATTGATGCCCAACATCTCACTTTAAGGCCAGAAATGGCCTTGAAGCAACGGGCAATTTTCTGAAGATTATCAACAGCAACCTCAGTGGCCTTGACTCAACTATGATTGCCTATCACTTTCAAATTACTTTCAATTGATGATCCTAACCATCCGATTAGTGTTTTGGTGAAATGGACGGTCCATATTGAGTATGCTTGAGGTCTAAGCATAGTTGTGCATCATCAATAATGTGGGACGAAACTTTGATCACCCATGGCCATCCCTGTCAAGTCATTTTGATTAAATGAGCCTAACAATCAGATTAGTGGTTTGGCAAATGGATCGTCAATAGTGAGTATATTATGTATTTGGTGGGCATGGAGTCTATCAACCATCTTTTCGTCCATTGCTTGTATGCTACATGGGTTTGGAATGCTATCCTTGGTCTATTTGGATTCTCTCGGGTCATGCCGGAGTCAATTAAGGAGTTAATTCTTTACTTGGCATGGCGTTCATCTCAAGACAAACTTGGGCAGCTGGCAATGGCTGCTCTTTGGGCCATTTGGGGGAACGGAATGGAAGGTGCTTCCGAAATGAGTCTTTCAAGGAAGCAGAAGTTACTTTCAGGGTCAAGAACTTTGTTGTCAAATGGGCTTCTTGTATAGGCTTAGTACAAGACTGTAATTTTTCTTTCATGCTTAGGCTGTAATTCTGTCTTCTTGATGCTTTTTCAATAAATTGATTCGTTAATCCTTAAAATTAAAAAACCACTAGTGAGTATACTTAGGTCAAAGCATTAATTTGGACCGTTCATCATGTGGGGCACAGCTGATTGCCCATCCCTCTTAAATTATCAGATGATCCTAATTATCCGATTAGTAGTTTGTTGAAATGCACAGTCCATATTAAGTATGCTAGAGAGGTCTAAGCATTGTTGTGGACCATCCATCATGCACCGCCCGCCTTTGATAGCTCATTCCCCTGAAATCACTTTGATCGGATGAGCTTAACAACTGTATTAGCAGGTTGGGAAATAGATGGTTCATATTGAGTATGCTAGAGAGGTCTAAACATTGATGTGGACCATCCACCTTTGATTTTCTATCCCTCAATTCATTTTGATGTGATGGTAACCATCTAATTACTGGTTTAGGAAATGGATGGTCCAGTTTTCTCGTGGGGTGGGATATGATTTTTTTTAGCCATTCATATATGTAAATGGGTGGGTGGGAAAACTTTTACATATATAATCGGTGTGAGCAAACATGCACAAATCAATTTACATATGTAAATGGCGTAGAAACCAACGTGCCCTAGAGCATTCTACCAGTAGTGTTGGATCTACATGAAAGGCCAATGAGGCCATACCAATGGATCAATGCGACAATATTAATTAATGAATGAAGTTCACTTGTTTCTTGTCAAAGTTAGGCTTTCTTTTATGATTACTAGTTTAAGACTAGTAGGCTGTTGGGAATATCACACAATTCATATTTTGGGACCTATTTAAATTTTAAGACATACGGTCGAATTGCCTCTATGGAAGGCTTTTTATTTATTTATTTTATTTCTTCCAATTTCAGTCAATTCCTTACGGTTGTGTGTCTTCAGTTTCGTTCAATCCTAGTGAATTTGTTAAATTGCACTAACATTGTAGTGTGATCAAATAGGCCTTTGTGGAAGGCTGCTTCTTTAAAAAAAAAAAAAAAAAAATTGATAACAAATGAAGAAGAAGAAGAAAAGAGGGCATGTTACACCTTTCCAAAAAAGAAAAGAAAAGAAAGAAAAAAGAAGAAGAAGAAAAAAAAAGAGGGCACATTATCCATTAGGCAATGGATAAGAGGGCACGTTAAGGACTGGCCTAGAGACCCCTAACGTGGCAAGAGAATCTGCTAAACAGTTCCCCTCCTTTCAGAAAGTTGGCTTTCAACCAACCATCTATACTGTATATAAGGTGAGTAGTGTTTGGACATTTTTGCCCCCACAATTAGGCGTTTGAGCCGTTGCTTTGCTAAAGACATGGGAATGAATTAAAAAGCAGGAGGGTTATTTTGTTATTATCAAGGTGTGGCTGACATCTGTCTTGCGGTGTATATTCTATCCACACAAGGGCTTCAACAGCCTAGATTTTTGCCCCTGCAAAAGTAGTCGTGGGGAGGGCTGTTATAATTACTTTTGAGAGGTTTATTTTAGTTTTTCAATTCAGTGATTGATGAGAGTAGCCTGCTCCCTCTGTGTAGCACGCATGAAGGCATGGTATGAGGGGAACCATGCAACAAAGGCTCTATGGGGCCTACCATGAGATGATGTAATATCCACACCAGACATCCGTTGACACAGCTTACATTAAGACCTCTCTCTCTCTCTCTCTCTCTCTCTCTCTCTCCATTCTTCCCCCTACTCTCCACACATGCTACACCCCATAGCATCTTTGATCTCATTTACAATGGATGCCCTTTTTCCAAGTAGGATGTTACCAACTACCCGAGAGACGGTTGCCTTTGAGTCTCTTTGCACTATGAGGGGTTTGCCAAGGGAATCTTAATCCTTCAAATATGGCCACCTTCAAGTCTCTCTCTCTCTCTCTCTCTCTCTCTCTCTCTCTCTCTCTCTTCATTTTTTGGAATGAGCATAATGGTCTCTCTATCTCTCTTCCTTCTTTTTTGGAATGAGCATAATGGAAATACTTAATCGCCTTGTGAACTTGGCCCCTTTCATCAAAATCGTGGAATACCCGCATGCTATTGGACCTTAGACTCCCCACAAGATTTATAAAAAGCCATTATAGAATAATCCAGACCTGGCGTGTAATCATTTTCCATCTCAAGATTGATGAAATGTGTGTCCACACTCTTAACCTCATTTTTGGCAATCTAATTTTTCCTTTTAGCATTTCACCTACTGGAAAATATTATTATTCTTATTGCGTTCTACCATGCAGCTCATGCCTTTGATTTCCGGAGGTTCCTTCAGTTTTTAGATTATTGCTAAATTCCCATTAGGCATCCCATTTAAGGGATGGTCTAGTAACTGTCCATTATGCATCTAGGCCACGCAAGCTGGCTGATCGATGATCAGGCCCATCTAAGGATCATGATCAAGATCTGCATATCCAACCATCCAGATTGAAAATCTGAACGACTTGGAGGGTCTAGATTTATTTGATGGATGATCTGCAATCATGATGAGCATTTTGGAATAGATCAGTAGTCATTAATGTTCAAATTGGTTGAAGCAGTTTCCCGTTGGTATTTTCATCACTTAGTGGGCCGCTTCTCGGGTATTAAATAATGTTCAAATGACATGAAATCCGTCACATTAAAAACTTATTGGATTAGCTTCAAATGAGTCGTTGCCATTTTCATTTCAGTATGGCTGATTTTTGGAAGGCATATATGGTTATGATGTATTAAGGGATATTTTGGTCATTTTAACATTTTATTGCAGTAGATTGTTGGTATTATATTTGAGGTTTTTTTTTTTTGCTTGACAAAAGTATTATAAACATGTTATGACTCTACGAATCATTATGATGGTTATTTGAATAAGAGAAGTTATTTTGATGGGTTATAGCATGTGCTGCTTCCTTTGTGACGTGTTGATTGAGGTGGAAAACCTAGGGAATATTGTGATTGCTTGCATAGCGGCTGGTAGTTTGTTAGGTATTAATCTACAGTCCTTTATCTTTTGTTTCATCTATGAATGGTTTTTTTTGAAGGGTTATGAATGAATTTGTAGTTTGATCTTCACGAAAAAGGTACATATCCAAATCGAGATTCTAGTTTTTTTTCTCTTAGTTGCATCAATTTTGGTATTGGAGATTTGGAGCAAGTAAAAACCTCGGTTATTTTTATTTTTGTTTTTATTGTTTCCATTTTCTTTTTTCTTCCTCCCAATTTTAATCATCCCTAAACATCAGTAAAGCCGAATTCTCAAATCCATAAGCCCTAACTTGCCAAATCCCCAAAACCCTAATTTCTTCACTTTCCCAAAATTATCAAATCCCAAACTCTAGGTCTTTTGATTTCCACAATTTCCTAAACCCAAAACTTAGTTTCCCAAAATCCCCAACTCTCCAAAACTAAATGCTTAATTTTGCAAACCCCCAATTTCCCTAAACTCTAAAACCCAAATTCCTGAATTTTCCCTATTCCTTTAGCTTTAAGTCCACTCCAGTCTTTTCCATCACTCTAAATTTCAAATTAAACACTAATCTTGCTACTATTCCCACACACTGTCATATTTAGAACAATTCAAAACTCTGTTTAAATTCCACCCTGCCCCATCTGTAGGCTCTAAAGTTTAAACATGGAACCTTTTTCCAGTTGCTACAGGAACAATAAGATAGCTACAACAATTCCCTGACACATTAGCTGTAAACCCAGCCTGTCTACAGTCTACGTATTGTCCCATAATCTGTTAGAGCATCCCCTGTGCTTCTAAAACTTTCCTTTATCTAGCGATTGAAAGACCATGTAATGCAGGGGCATTTTCACACCGGGTTCGAGTGGGGTGGCCTGTGGGATGCAGGGGCACACTCGGGGTGGGTGGCCCGCGTGAGGCGGGTGGCTCGTGTGAGTCGGTACCCATGTGATGTGGGGCCCACGAGGGGGGTTTGGCCGAGATCCTAACCCATGGGATGTGGGGCATGGGCTATGAGATAAAATGATTGATTTGTCATGCTCTATCAGTTCGAGCTTTAGAGCAAGTGGTTAATTGTCCTGCATCAAAGTGATAGGTCTCGTGTTCGAGACTCCTCACTAGAGGTGATTAATGCAGGGGCATTTTCACACCAAGCTCGAGCGGGGTGGCTTGTGGGATGCAGGGGCACACTCGGGGTGGGCGGCCCATATGAGGTGGGTGGCTCGTGTGAGGCGGTACCCATGTGATGTAGGGCCCACGAGGAGGGTTCGGCTGAGGTCCTAACCCATGGGATGTGAGACCTGGGCTATGAGATAAAGGCATTGATTTGCCATGCTCTATCAGTTCGAGCTTTTAGAGCAAGTGGTTAATTGTCCTGCATCACCATGTTTCAACCTGCTAAACCTGCCTTTTACATGCAAACAGAAGCTATCTGTTTACAGCCCCTAAAGAACCCTAATCTGTCCAGAAACCAGTTCATTGACCTGTACCTAAAACTTCACACAATCTGCCTGTTTAAACAGTCCATGCTGACCATGCACCTGCCCCTAAATCAGATCAATCTGTCCCCTTTCAACCTCTGGCCAGTCTACTAGAACCTCTACATTCCAGCTGCAATCCATTTGGCAAAACATTTTCCAAAAACAGTCTTCCTGCAACCTGTTAACCCAGCCCGCTGACACTGAAAAGCCCAACGCTGTTTTTCCCACACCTGTCCCAATTCCTGGCCACTTTTAAACCATAAATAGCCCTACCATGTTCCTGAAAGCAGCCCATTGATATACCTCTAGTGGTCCATACACGCCCTTCAAATGTTTTCTTAGCCTACTATGATGTCAATCCTTCACACCCATGTGAAGTACTTCGTTTAGTCCTAAAATGGAAGGAGAGATCCAAAGTTATATCATGAATGTGCTCTGGGGGATGTCAGAGAAGATGGATGGTCATGTTAGGTTGGGTGCTTGCTAAACCCCAGTAACAGTACCATTTAAAATGCTAGTAGCAGTGAATGGCATGATTGTTCAGATTATCAATGCTAATGCCATGGAAAACTTTATATCTGAGATCAATTACGAATTTTTGTAGTTGGTAAGCATGACAAACAACCTATTACAATATCTTTCAACCTGTTCTGGATGTATTTGGTTCATGTATGGTACAGAGTCATTCTCATGGACCACTATCATCTGACACTTGGGTGACTAGGGATACATCACCAGTGCCATCCATGATGAGAAAAGAAATACCCATAAATTCATGAAGGGTCGAAGAAAAATTACATTAGTACCAAAGCATGACTTTATGAGGATCAAAGCCAACCAAATAATGGATCAATGGTTAGATCAGACAAGGGTCAATTGAATCAAAAGAAAAGTAAACAAATGAAATGGCAGGTGGTGCTGATGAATCATTCAATGTGCGAACTGAATAAGACATGAAACACCTGACAGTTAAAAGTGGCGTAGGAGATGAGCAACTCAACAATCATTCTGACGAATTCTAAGCTGTATGTTAAAGTTGAGATACATTTGTCGTTGCCATCCCACTGATGATCTGAGTACCCAAATGAGGTCAGCACTGACAATGACGACACCAAAGCAAATCCAGCATTCAATGCAAGCAAATCCACAGCTGCAAATGACATGGAAGACAATGCCAAAAATGTGGAGAAACAAGAAGTGCAGGAAGAGATGCCATTGTCTACAATACCGTGGTATGCACAAGATTCCAATCTGAACACGAACTACAGCCAAAGCCTAAGAAGACTAACAAGATTCCCATTAGTATTTTCAGTAGCTCATTTGATGGGCTGCTTTGCATATGCCGAATGTCTGATAGCATGAATTTGGTCCTGTTTAAAAGCTTATTGAGTTACCTTTCAAAGTAGAGCCAAGATTGTGCAACTTCATTGTCCTTTAAGTGGAACTATGGCTGATTTTTGGAAGGCATGTCTGGTAATGATGGGAATAAGGCATACTTTGGTTGTTTATTGTTTGATTTAAAGAGATGTTTAGGATTAGATGTAACGGATGGTTACAAAGGTATCTTTTTTATGGATTCTTTTGTTTGAGAAAAATATATAAACATGTTTAGAATCTTCTATAAATAGTAATGATGGTAATTTGTGTTTAAAAAAAATAAATATTTTCTTGGGTTATAGAATGCGTGGCCTTCCTTTTGGCATATGTTGCCTATGGTAGAAGAAAAAGGGGAACATCGGGATTACTATCATGGTGGCTAGTAGGCTGCTGGGTGTCAATGTGTGATAAGGGACTGGTATGGAAGACATGATGGAATATTTTAGGGGTATTTAGTAGGCTGGTGTGATATTTAACGCGAAGGTTATTTCGAGGGTTGTAGCTCTTGTGGGGGATTGGGCTATCTTGTTTGATGGTTTGTTTCGGTTTTTGTTTGCTTGTATTCTTTCCTCGCTCTGCAAGATTTTCTAATAAATTGGCTGTTACCTCTCAGAATTTATTGTGGGGGTATTTAGTAGATATGTTTTTGCTATGTTAGGCTAAATTGTTGTTAGTGGAATTTTTATTATCTTAAATCAATTATAGGTTGATTTGAAATCAATCTAATAGCTGAGGGGATTTTCATTAAAGATTTATAGGGATTGTCTTTAGGGTCTATAAAGGGACATTGCACAATTTTGAGTTGGAGCTTTCTTAAGTATTGTAACAGAAGTTTGAATATCAATAAAGTTCTCCGTCTCTATTCAAATGTCTTGTGTATACGTGTTCTTTTCTTTGCGATTCAGGTGTTGAGATCTCGTTGACTCAATTACCAGGTTGCAGCTGTTCTCATTATTATAGATATTTGTTAAAAGGAATAAAGAAATTATAAATGACTAGGTAAACATGGTTTTTACAGCTGAGGCAGCGAGCTCCTTTCAAGCATATTGCCTCAGCATGCTGCTAACTTAATTGTGCATGTTCATTGAGTTAATAAGCGAAAAACAAGTTTAACAGGGAATGCTCCCCTACAGATGGTATGTTATAAACCTTTTTTTTAAAATTTTCATTTACCTTCATTTTTTTAATGCTTGCAGTTTTGACCTTGAAAATGGAAACTACTATGATAGGATTTACTGCAAAATAGGATGTAGGTAAACCTACAACTGATTGTGGGTGTTGATTACTCAACATTCAAAATGCATATATATATTTAAGCAGAAAAGGGACAATTAATGAGGTGAAAAAGGTGACCCAAGCAACATTTACTGCTCATCTTTCCCGTTTGCAGTACCGAACGTGGTCATATTGAAGTGGGAAAGCAGTCTGCATATTTCCAGCAGTAGCATGCGGACTCCCTATTGGGCTGAACCTGCCCCTAGAAATGATCGCACCCACACAAAAAGTCCTATGGTTATTATCAACTGGAAAAAGGGCTGGGACCCATTCTATGTGCATTCTTTATTTAACATGAAGCTAATCAATCTTCTGGCTAATTTTGAAATGTGCAGAGCTCTCCAGACTGGAACAAAGGGATGGTGGTTGAAAGTTTCAAAGAAGATTCAAGTAATCCCCTGTTTGATTGGATGGTCAAGACAAGCCCAAATATATAGCAAGGTCTGAAATGGGTTGTTGGTGACTTTGGCGTTTGAGGTTTCTAAAACCCAACTCAAGCTGGGGCCAGGGAACCACTTAATATTCTACCATGATCATGATAATGGTCTACAAACAGGCTAATCTGTCGGAGATGGATGCATCATTGTCATCTTCTCATCAGCGATAGTAGCAACTGGTATCTAGTGAAGGTCATCAGTAACAGCCAAAAAATTCCAGAAAAAAGAAAAGGAAGTTTGGAATTGGAGGTTGCTGGTGTGGTGTGCAAATCAAAGGTGGAAAGGAAGAGTAATATTAGTTTCAAAAGGTGCATGCCATAGCAATGCGTATAGCTTTGTCCAATGGGTATGGATGTGGCTTAATGGTTGGTGTTATTATGAAGTATTCCTAGTTGCAAACATAAAAGACTCTTTTTTTTTCTCACTGGACTGCTGCAGTGGTGACAGTAGAAAGTTCTCTATAATATGATATTTGTTTGGAAATACTTAAAACTGGTAACACTTTGTTTCTAAAATTCTGGGTGGTGCTAATATCCTTTCACTTGCTATTTGGAATTTTGTCTAATTCACACGCCCTCAATGCACGCACGTGTTGGTGACAATTTGTTAGGGTGTACTTTACATGCCGTCACCTCTCTCTCCTCTCTCTCTCTGCTAATCTTTTCTGCTCCTCTACTTATCCCATGATGATGTTAACCGGTAGTGAAATAACTCTCCAAAACTTCTTCATCGTCGGTCAATGATTTCCAATGTGTAAGATGGTGAAGCATGAGTCTATCTGTGATGATGCTCTTTTAAGTTGTACCCCACCCACACGCACCATTACGGGACCTGCAAAAAAACCCATCAGCTCTAATTGAGTTGATCATTCAAAGTCTCACACGAGAAGTGCTGTGGACTTGTGTTTTAGGCATCTATCTGATTAGTGGGATGGTCCATGAGTTGCATTTTCAGCCGACTGTGTCTATGAAAGCGCTTGGGTCATGTCATGTATATAACCAAAATGGTACCCTTGCATCACTAAGAAAAGAATAGAAAGCAGAGGCCTTCACCACCCACTCTCGTCCATCTTGACGCCGTATGGACTTCAAGCGGATGACAGTTCCATTGTATGCCATAGGGCTGACTAGTCAACATCATGGGGCCAACTGCATGGACATCTTTATATATATATATATATATATATATATATATATATATATATATATGGTAACCAGATGAACATCTGTGCACTGCTGTCGCATACATGTTTCAATCGTCCCTTACGCTCCGGCCAAAGGTTTGTACAATTTTTTTTAGGGTTTCAGTTCATCAAGCATGGTTCATGGTTCAGTGATCCAATCCATTTGTTTTGATGGGTCTCATGGAGGATGGCTCATGCAACAAAAATCCTACATGCTGGAAGATCATAGCCATGGATCTTTTGTGGTTTTCGATGCATGGAAGCGTTAGGACATCTCCAAGCTAGAGAATTATCATTATCATGCACTGGTCATCCCCAACGATGCTCATCATTTCAACTGTTGGACTGAATCATGGGGTCCACTTGTACAAAGTGTATAAAAATTCAGCCTGACCGCTATCTAAGTTTGGGAAGTGACCCAGTCGGAGCACTAGCAAAACTTCACTACTGAGGTGGTATCTTTGTTGCTGGGAATGGCCCGCCTCAACAATTTCGGGAGGTAGTCCGTTACTTTGAATTGGATGGTGATAAGATTCATCAATAGCAAACTTCTGTTGCAAGTTTTTCACACCCGTATGAAGCATGCAACTTTTCTACAAAATAGCCTGGAATGCACCATGAATCCTTGCAATATATGAGGTCCTCTCCACATTTGTTATGACCACCCACTCACGCAGTTTCCTATGACATGTTTCAGCCCCTGATTTTCAGGCTGATACACACCATGCATGTCAGGAAGATGGAACCCACCCTCCGCAGCAGCTGCCGTTATGCACAATGCTAAACCAAACATTTGGTATTAAAGAAGTCACAACCAAGACAAAAAGGATTCAAACACCACAAGCATGAATACATCCCTTGTGCCCTCCATTCCTTCCAATCCAAAATCCAAAAAGGAGGCAGACCTTCAAAATTTTTTAGCGAATCAGCTCCCTACTCGAAAGGCTTGCTGTATCAGCATCCTACTTGGCTTTTCTCTTTTGCTGCAAATTTGTTTGACTAGTTTTGACTTTCTTTGATGTCTCTGTCACCTTTTTGTGTTTGTATTTTGTCGTCTTTGCTGTTTTCTTTGGTGAATCTTCAGCATCTTCATTATCATCCTCATGACTAGCTTTGACCCTCTTCTTTGATGTCTCCTTCACCTTTATTTGTTTGGTTTTTATCATCTTCACTGTTTCTTTAGCTTGACCATCATCTTCGTTGCTGTCGCTGGTTTTTGGTTTCCTTTTTGCTTGAGGCTCTGTGTTCCAGCCTTTCTTCTTGGCATGTTTGTCTTCCCCACTGTCTTCTTCTTCATCATCACTATTTTTGTTAGATTTCTTCCTTGGTTTACTTGGAGCCTTTGCCAATTGCTTCCCAGTTAATTTCTGTAACTCAGGCACAAAGGCTGATGTCTGAATCAACAAAAACATGAGAGCATTAAATCAAGCAGCCAGGACGAGTAAAACAGCCAATAATTTAGAGGGAGGTCATGTTCTACAAAGGGTTACCCTGCCACCAACAGTTATGAAGTCAATTTTCTTTCCTGTCATCAACAGAAATCTCAAAACGATTAGTACTTTTGTGCAGTTGGTAATTAAACAGATCTATTAATAAGTAGACCAATAAAATATATTCAACAATCTAAGCCAGCGGATAAGATGGGACATACAAAGTTCCCTCCACAACCAAATCAGCCGAGTAAATTGCCCCATGATGGATGCAAACCATTGTTCGAAGTATCACCGATATCATCTGTATCTCCAGCTTGGCGATACTGATAACACTGGTAGCAATACCGATAACGCTGGCGGTATCAGAAATTCCAGGTATCGGCGATGTATCACTAAGTATCACCAATGCATCGCTAAAAGTTTTTACAGTGTAAATTCCAGGTGTTGCTTGTGTTGCCAATGTATCAATGTCGCCAATGTATCGCCAATATTTTCTACAGTGTAAATTCTAAGTGACGCTTGTATCGCCAGTGTATCGGTGGTATTTTGGTAATATCGCCAGTGTATCAATATTGCCAAAAAACTGTTTATTAAAAAAAATCATTTTAATTTTAATTTTAATGGGGGCGTGGTTGTATGTATTGTTCAACTTCTCGACGATAATATCGCGATATTATTGTTATCGTAATATGGGCGATATCAAGATCACAATTTTTTGTTTCCTTTCCAGTAGTCGATGATTTCTCTGCGAAATATCATGTGTTGTCGATATTCTGAAATATCAATGGATGTTTGGATGGAAGGTTGATTGATTTCTTATGACAACACATTCTTTAAGCCCCCATTAAATGAAAACGTATTATGTATGCATTCTTTTTGCAAATTTTTAATTCCTAAATATGCAAATATGTGTATTTTAGCATCTTCTGAAATATCATTGAAAAATTCCACTGTTTTCCCCATGTTTCCTTGCATTTCTGCTTATCGGCGATATTATCAGCGGTATCAATATTGTTTCTGTATCCCCAACTAGTGAAACTTGTAGCAATACTGATATTTTGAGCACTGATACAAACAAAGGATGTTTTTAGGGTAAATGCTAATGCTTTAGTTTGATAAACACAAAACATAGTGACATAATCAAAATCATAAATGTATTAGTATTTGACAGCTGATTCAAAACGAAACTAACAGTTCCATGGTTTTGAGGTGTAGGTGCTTGTAAGATAACATAGAATTGATTGTTTGTATTAGTAATTGATATTGTAACCAAGTAGGAAGGATTCTCATTGCACAAGGTTTTGCAACACTGGGACAGCTTGTTCTATTTCTATTGTTCTGTTAATTGTGCTACTTTCTAAAGCATTCATGTGACAACATAACAAAACTCTGGCCAAAAGCCAAGTTCGGGGATAACCATGGGGCTATCAAGCAGCAACAGCGACCTATATGTTGTGTACCACATGTTTAGTAAACACCTTTCAGCCTGCTACCATCTATCAGTTTGTTTACTCTAGTTTCTTCATGCAAAAGAAAAGGTGCACAGGCTAATATTCCTAAAATGTCTCTCTTAGGACAACACTTGGTTGGCATATAGCCATTTGTATTTACAAGATATATGATATATTGTTTTGTTCTTATAAATTATTTTTTTTTCTTTGGTTTTGGGTAGGTAGGGTTGAACCAGTGTTTTAAATAGCTACACTATGTAGCGTGTAGCTTACGCTACATAGGGTAGCTTAACCTTAACGATATGCATCTCATGAAAATAGCTCAAGTCGTGTGTAGCCTATGCTACGTGATCATTTGCATACACTATACGCTACACGCTATACGCTACACGCTATATAGACTATGCTACGTTACTAGTTATTTATCACTACAACATTAAAATCAATTAATGTTTGCAACGGTTTGTTACATTTTTCTATTTTCAATAAAAATTAATTAATCTTTTCAATGCTTTTAGTAAATTAATATTAAATAACAGTATTAAATCAGTTTCATTGTTCTTTCTTTACCTTTATACTTTCCAATTACTTTCGGTTGCATTTGGTTGCACCAAATATAATGAAATTTAGTTAAATTTCATTATTAATCAGTGTAATTTGGTGCAGGATATCATAAATTGGTGCAGCCACGCTATGTAGCTTACACCTCACACTTCAAAAGGGTGAAAACTATCCTACATGCTATTCACTATTTAAAACACTGAACTGAACTCAAGGCATGGATTTTCAAATGAGGGTGAACACTATCCTACATGCTATTCACTATTTAAAACACTTACAAGGTGGCCCCTCAAGGTGAGCAGCCTTCATTTGAAAATCCATGCCTTGAGTTCAGTTCGGTGTTTTAAATAGTGAATAGCATGTAGCATAGTTTTCACCCTTTTGAAGTGTGAGGTGTAAGCTACATAGCGTGGCTGCACCAATTTATGATATCCTGCACTAAATTAGACATATTAATAATGAAATTTAACAAAATTTCATTATATTTGGTGCAACCAAATGAAGGCTGCTCACCTTGAGGGGCCACCTTGACGCTTACAAGGTAAGGTCACGTAATGGCATATAATCAGATAAAAAGAAACATGTCTAAAATAATGATATGCAGAAAGAACTTAAAAGGATGTGTGGATGTTGGACAGGAATATTGAAGCCCCTTCATGTGTATTACGGTTTATTCAATGAGGATGGACTATGGATTGACACCCTTTTTAGTGAATGCAAATAGTGAAGAAAGTGCACGAGATGCTCGTACAAATCTCTTCACCAGAATCAGAGATCACTGACGGATCTCTGTCCCGTTGGAGTCTCACCTCGTGCTACTCCTGCAACAAGTCTTACACCATTGAAAAAGCATTTAGGTATTATAAGAAAGGCATGGACTAAAAACACAAGTGACATGTCTGACACAGTCAATTCACTTTTGAGGAAGAAAAAAGAAGAAGCATCAGTTGAAATTGTAACAATATGCCCTGCCATGCATGACAGTCACCGAAAGTCAAGAGCCAAACCATCGACAAATGCCTTCCCAGGTTTCTTTTCGCGGGAATGGAAAATCCAGTGACTGGGAAACTGACTACCATCTGCTCCAACATCCAGTGCTTTTTCAATGACCTGTAAAACCAATCAGATATATCAAGATGGAGTATCTTACCATTCATTTTTCCAGCCTTTTTTCCCCAACGAAAATGAAACAACCATTCAACTGGAAAGCGGGTGCAATCAGCATCAACTTCAACCGCTAACTGTACAACCTACAAGTATTTTCCTTTGTATTTGCTTTTAAACATCATCGGAAATGCATGTTTTGCAGGGGAAAAATAACCATTGCAAGAAAAAAAAAATTGCCTCACACGGCCTCACCTCTTTGATGCACCTATGCAAAGTTTCAGTCTGCTCTTTGGACAGGCTTGAAGCAATTTGCAGTGGATGAATTCTGGCCTGGAAAAAAGTTCAAAGTGTTGGAAATCACGCCTCAAAAGTACTACTTCCGTACAATTAGAAAAATGACTGCTGTATATAGCATCATTCATGGCAAGTTGACAAGATCAAGAAAAACTAAAATTGGTTACACTATAATGGTCCACAACAAACAACAAAATGCAACAGCAAACTCTTGGGAACTTCATTCTATCTTCATAAACTGCATAGATATCTTTTTCCCAAAGCTTATAATGTGCAGCAGCATTTTTTCTCTCCTTTTGGAAATATGGGTAGATCTATTAACAGCCACCAGGGAAATGTTTCCCCGCCTGTGGAAGTTGACTCAAACTATGGACGTGGTCGGAGTTGACATGATGTAATTGGTGAACTCAATGCTGAGATCGTGGAAGACCTCCAACCTGATTCATGCTCCAGGATGCGCGTGTGGATGGTACCTGGTTAATTGATTTTCTCACCGGTTCACAACTCAGGCTGGGCTTGTGCATGGGTACAATGTACAGTTTATTTTTATTTTTTGGAAGCAAACCATTTAATGCAGGGGCATTTCCACACCGGGCTCGAGTGGGGTAGCCCGTGGGATGCAGGGACACACTCGGGGTGGGTGACCCATGTGAATTGGGGCCCACGAGGGAGGTCTCGTGTTCGAGACTCCTCGCCGGGGGTGATTAATGCGCATTTCACATTGGGCTCAAGTGGGGTAGCCTGTGGGATGCGGGGACACACTTGGGCAGGGCGGCCCGTGTGAGGCGGTACCCATGTGATTTGGGGCCCACGAGGGGGGTTCGGCCGAGATCCTAACCCATGAGATGTGGGGCCTGGGCTATGAGATAAATGGATTAATTCGCCATACTCTAACAGTTCGAGCTTTTACAGCAACTGGTTAATTGTCCTGCATCAAATTGTATCAGAGCGAGAGGTCTCGTGTTCGAGACTCCTCACTGGCGGTGATTAACAGGGGCATTTTCACACCGGGTTTGAGTGGGGTAGCCCGTGGGATGCGGGGACACACTCAGGGTGGGTGACCCATGTGATTTGGGGCCTACGGGAGAGGTCTCATGTTTAAGACTCCTCACCGGGGGTGATTAATACGCATTTCATACCGGGCTCGAGTGGGGTAGCCTGTGGGATGCGGGGACACACTCGGGGTGGGTGGCCCGTGTGAGTCGGTACCCATGTGATTTGGGGCCCACGAGGTGGGTTCGGCCGAGGTCCTAAGATGTGGGGCCTGTGCTATAAGATAAATGAATTAATTCGCCATACTCTAACAGTTCGAGCTTTTAGAGTAAGTGGTTAATTGTCTTACATCACCATTTAAGCCATCTTTGCTTCTTATAAACTTTCCATGTAGGACTAAACATTCCGACAATGAAAAAGTGTTGCTACACACACACACACTTAAAAAAAAGAAAAGGAAAGCCTTTATGTGACCAAAACAAAGATTTTACTTTGAAATAGACCAACAAGATCTCCACATGAAGGGTCTGGAGGAATGGGATTCCAGTATCTGGCCGGAAAGGTCCAAGAGGTGATTTTCGTAGAAATGAGATAAAAGAGAAATGAAAAAGGGTGAGAGCAGGGAAATATACTTGTGTTAGCCCATACTTTATATATAAGAAAGGAGTATGGTCCTCCCTACGATATCTCTCCACTCCCTCTTAAGCTGGCTTGCAACACGGGCAACTCAGGTGATGACAGCCAGTTCATTTGGTTCAAATAAAAAAAATCTTCAGACTTATGATAAGAGAGGTGAATTTCCTTCAAGACCACTTTTTCATGGATAAAGTCGCAATCAACTTCGATGTGCTTGGTGCGCTTGTTGTAGACTGCATTAGAGAATATATGAATAGCTGCTATGTTATCAAAGAGAAGAGTAATGAGAGAGGAGGCATGAAGCCTGAGCTCAGACAACAAGGTGTGCAACCAAAGGACTTCACATAAACCATGAGCCATTGCCCAATATTCTGCCTTAGTATTGGATCGGGCTACAACAAATTGTTTCTTGCTTTTCCACATGGCAAGGATTCCACTAACCAAGATGCAGTAACTAGAAGTGGACCAATGATCAAAAGGTGACCTGACCCAATCTACGTCTATATAAGGCCTCAATTTGTAAATGATTAGGTTTGGAATAAAGAATGCCTTGACCTGGAGAGCCCTTCAGAAATTTCAAGATATGATAAACAACATCGAGATGATAGGTGCGAGGAGCATGCATAAATTGGCTCACCACACTAATAGCATAGGCAATAGTCAGATAGGTGATGGTAAGATAAATGAGTTTCCCAACAAAGTACTGATACATGCCAGCATTAGTAAGAGGATCTCTACTATCTAGCTGCAGAATATGATTTTGCTCAAAGGGAGTATCCACAGGTTAGGCACCTAGGGCCCAGTATCGCGGAATATATATCAAGGGTATACTTCCATTGAGAAATCACAATATCTCGTCGTGAACGCAACTTCAATACATAAATAGCGTTTGGTGTATCGATCTTGTTAAATGTGTCGATGGCCAAGGATATAGAAACATGTATCGATATCGCCGATACCCAAAAAAAAATATCGTTGATTGAGGGAAATATGGAGAAAGGGTGGAATTTTTTGGTGAAACTTCAAGAGATGCTAAAGACACTTTTTTTTTTTTCTTTTTTTTGAAAGATCTTAAGACATGTGTTTACATATTTGGAATCAAAATATTGCAAAAAATGATTGTGCAAAATAAGTTCCAATTTAATAGAGGCCAAAACCATGTGTTGCTGGAATTTAAAAATAAAAATAAAAATAAATGATCGTAACCAAAATGAGTTCATATCATACAAATGCAGATGATAAAAAAAAAAAAAAAAAAAAAGACATCTAAAAGCTAAGGGAAATGAAAAACATATCTGGCTCAAGTGAGACATCTAAAAACTAAAGGAAATGAAAAACATATCCAGCTATCCCTCAAACCCGCATGGAGTTATAAGGCAGCTGGTAATCATCATCTCTATCTCCAATCGGTCAGCCATTAGTTCCATCGCTCAACATGTTGACAATATTGTGCCCAAGTCATGGACTAGTTATACCAATGCAAATTGCTCTCTTAAGCATTTCTGGTACTCATCCTCCCCCATCTGTACAAGTATGCCCAAACGTGGGTACTACATAATAATAACCAACTATGGTCTATCGCTGAGTAAGATCTATAGGAAATTGACCAACTCCAACCCCAACTCTTGGATAAAATCGTCTCCAACCATATGAGTAGCCTGAATATCCCCCCTCCGTACCCAGAACCATAAACAATCTACTGTAGCTTCCTATACCCATAGTTGGATGACTATAATGTGCATAAGGTGAGACGGTAGTGGAGCTCCCCTGCTCTGAATTATATACATGGATGACATGCTCAATGCAAGAGACTTCTCCTAACCATGGGGACCTTCTTCCTAACCTTGCAATGATCGAAATGATGGCTCGGTTCTCCTACTCCGCATGAGGATGATGGATGAGATCCATACTCTTGGTCTTGAGTGGCATCGTCAAAATAAGTTGGCTAACCGATTGCAGTTCCGACCTATCATGTGAGCCCCACTACTGCCACCTCCACCCTTGGCGCTTCCACCATTCCCGCCACTGTCACTACCACCCACACCGGTCTAGTCTAGTAACACAAGAAGAATTGGAAATTTTCTCCTATGTTTTTGTCTCACTGCATTACCCCAATGGGGCTTTTTTTTTTTTATAGAGATATCACATCATATACAAGGAAGATAATAAATATTACATCTATCTATAATTTTTTATACATGGAAAGAGATTAACTATACCAAACATGAACGATTTCACCCCCCAAGGATCAACAAACAACAATTTCTGAACAAGGAAAGAGTATTAGCAATCATCATAGTCTTTATATAAATATCCGCAATTTGATTCTGAGACACCACATAGGTAAAGGATATAATCCCAGACTGAAGCTTTTCTCAAATGAAGTGACAAATCAACCTCAATGGATTTTATTTGCTCATGAAAGATAGGATTAGAAGCAATCTAGATGGTGTTGGTGTTATCTATGTGAAGTGGAGTCGAGTCAGTAATATGAATCCCAAAATCCAAAAGAAGGCTTCGTAGCCAAACAATCTATTGTAGGTAGAGGACAACTCAAAACTTAGCCTCCATGCTGGATTCGGAGACTGTGGGCTGCTTCTTACACTTCCAAGATATAAGTGAAGTGCCAAAAACATACAATACGCGGTGGTAGATTGATGGGTGAGGGCACATCCGGCCTAATCAGCATTGGCATAGACACCAAGCTCAAGAGAAGATGTACATGAGAATAATAATAATTGATTTAAGGTGCCTCTCAAGTAGTGGATAATCCTTAAAACAACAATCATATGAGGTGTTCCGTTGCGGTATCGGTGGGCGTAACGGTACCCACCATTACCAATACGGATACGCCCCGTAACGGCCGATACGGGGTGTGTAACGGTGCAATTTTTTTTTAAAAAAATTAATTAATTTATTATTTATTTATTTTGGGTCAAAAAATTATGAAAAAATATCCATTAAATCCGAAATATTCTAAATATTCCAAATAAGCATTCATTTATAATTTGGAACATGTTTATAGTGGTGTAACGGTCCACTCTTTGATGAGAATGTTGTATCGGGTTGTTTGATGAATTTATTAATTTGATAAATTGATATTAACTGCAAACCTTTTATATTTAATTTTCTAATTATATAATATCAATGATAAATTTAATAGAATGAATTTAATACCGAAACATCTCACATTTACAGGTTTGACAATTATTTATAGTATTGGGGTATTACATACCTCGCAAATCGCGTACATTTTATTTCAACATATAGAGTCTAGAGACTTGTAGGCCACATTATGTAATTTATATACTTAACAATTTGATATCTTTAACTCTAAAAAAAATTGATATCATTTCCAGTAGATCCTAAGAAAAAATTGGAATTAGATTTGAGTGAATGGTGTTGTTAATTTGGGGCTGATTTGGCTGACCACTCATGTCACAAATCAGCCTCAAATTTATGCAATTTATTAGCTCTTATCCCACTAATGATTTGTGGACATTTATTGGACAGTGAAAAATGCAAAATATCAAATGGTCCTATTTCAAAAAACAAATGTCTACAAATTAATGATTAAAATCATTCAAACAATACCATGGCAACAACAATCCCATAATTTAATTGGTTAATTTTGAGTTAATACATGCCTCGTGTACAAATTTTTATGGCCCTGTACATGTGGTCTACCCCGATGTATGTATCGCATATACATGTTATCCACCCGTTTTACCAACTCATTTTAGGACATGGTCCAAAATGAGGCAGATCCAAATCTCAGGTGGACTACTGGAGGGTGAGCCCTAAACGTAGGGCCACCTCAATGTCTTGCCAACCCATTTCAAGGCATGGTCCAAAAATTGAGGCAGATGTGGACCACTAATGGGTGAGGCCTTAAATGTGGGGCCCACCTCATTGTATTTGTTGTATATCCATGCCGTCCATCGTTTTTGCCAACTCATTTTAAGGTATGGTCCAAAAAATGAGGTAGATTGAAATCATAGGTGGACCACACAATAGGAATTGAATTCCCACCATTAAAAACTTCTTAGGGCCAAAAAATGTTTTGGATCAAGCTATTATTTGGGGTTTCCCTTCAACCAAATCTACGTGACCTTATCAATAGGTTGGACTGCTTGGATATACAACGCATGCATCAAGGTGGGCCCCATGGTCAAGGAAGCACCAAAGTGGACCGTAATTATGGTCCAACTCACTGGACCTTTACTAGAAAAAAGAAAGACAAGGTTGAAAATAAGCCACGTTGGCTTGTTTTGAATTGAAAAGGGAGAGAGAGGGTTTCCCTCGTAAATGACAAGAAGAGAGGGGGACTCCGATTGTTGTGCGGACGTGGCAAAGTTTTGTGGGCCCCAATGTGATGTATGTGTTATATCCACACCATCCATCCATTTTGGTCTATCATTTTAGGCCATGATAAAAAAAATAAAAAATGAAGATCCAATGCTCAAGTGGACCACACCGCAGAAAGCAGTGGGGACAATGATGTCCACCGTTGAAAGATTCCTAGGGCCCACCATGATGTTTATTTGCCATCCAACCTCTTCATAAGGTTATAAAGACTTAGATGATGAGAAAACACAAATATCTACTTGACTTAAAACTTTTGTGGCCTCGAGAAGTTTTCAATGGCAGGCATTCAATCACCTTTTTTTTTTTTTTTGTATGTGTGTGTGGTTCACGGGAGCTTTAGATCCGGCTCATTTTTGGGCTCGTACCCTAAAATGATATGGAAAAATGTATGGATGGTGTGGATATAACGCATACATCACGGTGGGGCCCACAGAACTTTGCCATGTCAACATAACACCGTGGTGTGCTAAACCACGTAATTCAAGACCTCCTCGGGCTTCGGAATCGAAAAGAAAGGGGGGGGGGGGGGGGGGGGGTTCGTAAATGGACAAAGAGACCAAGAGACGGAGAGTCGCACGCGACGGTCTCTCTCCCTTTTGAGTTTAAAACCCAGAGAGAGAGAGAGAGAGAGAGAGAGACGCATGGCTGTCTCTCTACGCCTTCAATTTTGAAACCCTAACCAGAGAAAGATGTGCATGGTTGTCTCTCTCCCCCTTCGATTTCAAAACCTTAACCCTAAGCGAGTGAGAGAGAGAGAGAGAGAGAGAAGAAAGAAGAAGAATCGTTTCCAAGAATAGGTGTCTCTTCTTCTTTTTTCCTTTTAAGAAGATAGAAGAAGAAAGTTTTTTCGGGAGGGAAAACGTTACGGGGTAACGGCCGTTATACCCTGTAATGGCCGTTATGCTTCTTTTTCTCGGACCTCACCGATTCGACCTTGAATCGCGTAACGGTCATGGCCATTACCATTATGTATCGGCCGATACGTAACCGATTTTGGACACCTTGCAATCATATGCAAGGTATGGGGCTCGACAACAAACTGACTAACAACCCAGACAACATAGGTGATGTTAGGCCTGGTCATTGTCAGATAAACAAGATTGTCAACCAAGCGATGGAATAGGATAGGCTCTTCTAAAAGATTGTTGTTTTGTTTACCATATTGAACATTTAATTCCATCGGAGTCTTAATGACTAGTTGATTAGAAAGGTGGATAAGGTTGATGAGATCTGTGTATATTTTCATTGGTTGATAAGAATACCACCATTTGTGTGAGAAACTTCTAATCTAAGTATGTAAGTTGACCCAAACCCTTCACGTGAAAGGATGACTGAAAAATCTGTTGAAACTCTCGAATTCCAGTTGTCATTGCCAGTTAGGAGAAAATCATCAATATAAATGGGTAAAACCACAATACCATGGGAGGAAGACCGTATGAATAATGAAGGATCATAATCGCTCTGTCTAAACCCAACCCCAATCAAAACTTCGTGGAACCATTTAAACCATTCATAAAGGTGCCTATTTGAGCTCATATAGCACTTTATGAAGATGACACACCGAATCTTTCTGACCGGTTTTGGAACAAAGAGGTTGAGCCATATACACAATTTCTTTTAAATCATCAGGCCAATCACGAGTAGAAACAATAGAAATAAGTGTCTGAACAGTCTTCATCTTAGCCACCAATGCAAAAGTCTCTTCATAGTCAATGCCATACCCTTGAAGTCCTGGGCCACAAGAAGAGCCTTATACTGATAACGGGATCCATTTGACTTTATCTTGATAAAATACACACAGTAACTACCAATCACGTGTTGACCGGGTGTACGTGAAACAAGGTCCCATATATTTTTGTCTCGTGCTCTAATACCATGATAACCCGAGAAGAATTGGAAAAAAAATTCTCTGTTTTTCTGTCTCATTGCATCACCCCAATGAGGCTTCTTTTACATGAACGCGCGCGCACACATACACACAACATCATCTCAACGTTGTCATATGCAATTGCATAAAAGAAATCGCTTATTGTAATGCCCCAGATTTTTGCCAACCTGGAGTTAGATGTCCTTAGGCAAGGGGTCGATCCTAACCCCTTATTAACTTCTCAAACCTCAAATCCTTTAGAAATTAAACGAGAAGTAACTAAGTGCTAAACTAGATTAGCTACGAAATCCGCTTAATCCACTTTAAATACGATCTGCAAGACCCAAAACATGTAGAATCATTGACGCTAGGTTACCCTAAAATCTAGGATCAATCTCATTACCCAGCTGCTCTCGGGAGCACATTGAAACTCCGTATCGGATCTGGACTGCACGTTGAAAGTCCGAATAATACGAAGTTATAGAATTAGGACCGCCTTGCTGGGCTTGACAACCATCTCGGAAATCAAATCCAGATAGTGTTCCGGGGCTATTCGCTTGAGCCCGGAGTGAAGTGTGTGAGAAAACGTGGTTTTCTTTAGAAATTAAATCTAATTTAAGTAATCTGAGACTTGTCGCTTGCGGGCCGAATATAAGCAATCAGACCATCAGAATCTGACCCAAATACACCCTCGGATCAGGAGAAATTTCATACACATGGCAGTGTACTTGTAATCCTGATCGAGTTTCGGTGACCGTTGAACTGAAACTAGTCCGCCACGTGTGATCTGGGAACCCGACTGGAATGAAAACTTAACTCGACCTAGATCCATGGTCAGGGAGCTTAAGTCTGACCTTTGGCTCAAGGGGGGCCTCCGGAAGTGCTCCGTTAAGCTGAAACAGATGCCTTTTGGACATAACCTAAGTATACCTTGGCCCTGGGGCCATTTCCATCAGTTTTTGGCCTATATAAGGGCCTTAAGCCCTCACTCTCTCATCCCATACGAATTTGGGAAACCCTAGGAGAGAGAAGAGAGGAAAGAGAGAGAAAGAGAGAGAAAGAGAGAGTTGGAGTTCATCCTTGGGATTCAATCCCATCCTTCCACGGGCTGCATCAGCTCTTCCGTACCGCTCTACCGGCGATACCGATTCCGTTCTTAGGTAAGAAAACCTAACCCTAATCCGTTCTAGGGTTTCTAATCGTTGAAAGGGTGAAATAGCTAACCTATTTCATGTAATAGGTTGTTGTTGTGCCTTAAACGAAGCGTGGGTGAACGAATCGAATCCGTTACGCGTTTACCGGCGTAAGGTGCGGACTTTAAACGTATAGGTTATGGTTTTCAAGGCTTTCAATGTCAGTTAATGATATATTACTAACGTGGATGCTATTGCACATGTACAAAGTGCTGTCCGTTTCGTTTTTCAGATAGATGTTAACTATGTTGAATATACTGTATTCCTCGTATTTGTAGAAAATACCGTATACATATGAAATTCGGATTTGTACTTGCCATGATTAATTGTTGTCTATATATGCTAGATGCATGTGTATCACCTTCTGGGTGAACGGATTAGCCTAATACATGTTATCCCAACATACGTTGTGTATGTTATAACGTGTAGCCTAAGTGTTTATAGAAATGTTTGAATGAATGCGGAACTATGATTTATGCTTGCCATGACTATTGGTCGTGACTGCATGATTGTGGTCAATGTGGCAACTCCTTTGTGAAAGGATTCGCTACGACATGTGTTATAACTAGCATATTACAGGTATGTTGGAAGGTGTAGTCTAAGTGTTTGTAAAACTGTCTGAATGAGTAAGTAGTTGGTAAATTGCAATGTATAAGGGTGTTGAGATATAATTCTCAACTACTTTAATTATGTGTATGCTTTCCTCCATGTACCGTATATTATAGTGTTTGTTTATCTATGTAATGCATATGTATAAATCTATGTTTATATTGTATTCCATAAAATGCAAGAACAAAGCCGTGAAGGGTGATGGGGGAGTGGTGTAACGATTCCGTGCAACAGCCCTGGCAGCCCTAAAGTGGATAATATCGGACCTTTGATTGTATGATTTGAAATCTTGATCCATTACTGCTTTAACTATCTTCTAGGATATTTTGTTGTAATTGAATGTAATTGGGGCTATTGTATAGTCCAGGCAATCGGTAACAGATCCTACATTGGTGGATGATGCTGTTTCGCTACACAGGATGTGTTCGACAAATCCGAGCCATACTTCGGTTGTTGACAATGGTTAGGTCACACGGAGTGCTTACGCACTTCATGTCGATTCACTTGATGTGCGCTCGTGCTAGTCGAGCTCGTCAAGTAACCCGATTGACCCAATGTATGTTCACCATGTTTGGACGCTATTACTTGAACCTAAGGTACCAAACTTACCAGTGAAACCCCGTTAACCTTGGTACCTCGA
This sequence comes from Magnolia officinalis, assembly GCA_021015155.1. Classification (NCBI taxonomy): domain Eukaryota; kingdom Viridiplantae; phylum Streptophyta; class Magnoliopsida; order Magnoliales; family Magnoliaceae; genus Magnolia; species Magnolia officinalis. The sequence continues at coordinate 37,906,698 of JAJHSJ010000011.1, forward strand.
TCCGCTAAGACTCATGAGCCGGACATGGTGGTATGGGACACCGTGGTCGAGCTGTCGGCCTACGCTGGGGCGACGAGCCTCCCCGTAGTGACCAGTGAGCAACCCAGACTCGTGAGCCGAATACGGTGGTATGGGACACTGTATTCGAGCTGTCGGCCTACACTGTTTTGATGACAAAGCTGTGATGGGTGATGGGGGAGTGGTGTAACGATTCCGTGCAACAGCCCTGGTAGCCCTAGACGTGACCTTTGTAGTGACCTTGAGCATACTCTGATCCTACGTGGAGGCGACAACCCTTCCGTAGCATCTAGAGTATAAACTAGGCCTGTACTGAGTTGGCGACGAGCCCTTTGCAGCGACCTAGAACCGCATCATCGTATGAGATTTACTAGGACTAATGACCCTAGAATGGATCCTTGTTTGGGAATGATATAAGAGAGGTACCTTAGTTTCCCAATCCTGCAGTATGAAAAGGACTAATAAGAACTTGGTAATCATATGCATGCACTGCATTACGCGTGCGTTCAGGCGTAGCAGGTCAAGCACTGGGTAGTGTTGTTTATGCGCGAACGTGAGATGAAGTTGCTGAGGGAGCGTAGGCGAGGGCATGCATCATATCATTCTTGCATTAACAAGAGTACTTAGGAATGTGTGATTTACTACTTGACTGAATTGATAACATGTTAACCTCTGCTTTATTGTTCCATTGAGTTGATCACTCACTCCCACGTTACGGGACGGTGTTATACACACCAACCAGACCCTGTTTGAGTTTCAGATGATGGCGATGCTTGAGAAGCGGAGCCGGATTTTTGTGATGATGAGGAGGGTTTCTCCTTATACAGCTATCAGGCGAGTCAATGTAGACCATCTTCTGATTGACGGGGTTACAGGGTTGCTGATTAGATGCCATTACACTTTAGTTTGCTCTTTTGGAACACCCTTGTATATTCATTTTGTCTATTTTTTTGAGTATACATTGATATATTTAACCTGGTAACATGTTCACACTCTGGAGACTTACAACAGTTTATGTGTTATATATCTATCACAGTCTTCCGCTAGTGTAATTTAACTGTCTCTGGAGTATGATATGCTGTTTTGGCTTAATCCCATTCATCTTTAATGCACTAACACGGACAACATTCAATCATCATTGTTTATGTTGCATAAGTGATGCGTTGGAACTCGGGAGTTGAGTTTATGCTCGACCCCGATTTTCAGGGAGTTACACTTATCCCATGGTCGCATATGCCATGTAGGAAATGCCATGGCATACTAAAGTATGCCAGACATAATCCCATAATCATGGCATAATGGCCAACAATCAAGTTTCTTGTAGATTGTAATAAGTTGTAAGCTGTAACTTGTATTATATGCATCAACTCATCAAATTCAAGTTATCAAAACAATTTTTATATTTGTAGTTTTCAATAATTAATTCTTTCAGTGTAACTTGTTGATTATTTAAATTGGTTTTGTTATATATAATATAATATAACTTAACATATAGATAGCCTAATAGTCAAACTATGATGAAATAGGTAAATAAACCCAATCCAATCACTTGTAGTAATTATACATAGTTTTTCTTATTTTTTAGAATTTTTTCCTTTTTTTTTATTTAACCATTTTTTTTTTAATTTTAAAAAGAAAAAAAGAAAAAAAAAAAAAAGCCATCAGCCTGAGCGATCGCTTATGCGATTATGCGATGGCATAAGCGATCAACCCAGGCCGATGGCTTATGTGATTTGACAACATTGCATCATATATAAGGAAGATAATAAATATTACATCTATCTATAATTTCCTACACATGGAAAGAGATTAACTATTACCAAGCATGAAAGATTTTGACTATTTATAGCTATCATGGCCTCCATCCCTGCCTTCACCACCCCTACAACCATCGCCGGATGGGAATAAAATCTCATCATCATCATCGCTTAATATGACCCGACGTCGTAGGGTATGCTATGAAGATACTTTGTGTCATGCTCTAAACTCGGTGGACGGGCTCATAGAATTCCCGAGCTCTGAATCCGACGGTGACTGCCTCCATGGTATCCCATTCTTGGCTCCTAACTCTCATACCCTAGGTTCTGATCCTGGGATCCCACAAGGAGAATTTTCAGGGTGTTTTTTTTTTTTTTTTTGTACATGAGCATAACCATGAGTGTACCAAAACCAAAAACATCATCACATTTCCACTATGGTATCTATTAGAGTACAATGTTGGAAGGGAAATACATGATATAACAAAAGTCCAAAAGATTCAGGCACATGCTCCTACCTCAATGCTGCTGTGATCTAGCATAACCTGAACGTAAACAACGTGCGTAAGCTTACTACAAAGCTTAGAGAGTGCGTGCACAATGCATGTGACAAGCATACAAATATTAGAGTAAGTGAAAATGATGTAGGGCTAAATTGCCAAGTCCATAAATGCTATCGGCCATACCCAGGCTATGAGATGCAAGGGCCTACATGGCCCAATGTCATGTGCTAAGGACGCAATGCAACATGCCAATCCTCCACTAGTCCACATATCAGAATAGTTCACAATTGGATCATTATCAAGGTCCAGTACACTTCCTGCATTGGCTGCCGCCCGTCGTGCGCAAGTCCAAGTGAGCGCAAAAGACCTCACTATCCACCTCGTCAGTGGTACACGGAAACCACCCGACACATCAATAGCGAACTTCTTTCATGAGCTGGTCAGATTCAACCTAGCATATAGCCCTCTGCACCGGGGCGGGTAAGGTCAAACCTCCTTCCAACCGACCCCGACACAGTGGGAGAAGCAGCCTACTGGTATGCAATCCTCATGTGCTCATGAATTCACTCGGTCTAAATGTTGGAGCATCCTATTGGTACCACAGGGTTTAGGGACTTTCACCCAGGGACGCCTGTGACACCCTGTAACCTCAATAGTTTCCGGTGTCCATAAAATCATCTACCAGCCACAACAAGGCTGCGTATTACATCCCTGATGTCACTAGGGAGTAGATGCAACGTGTCGTACATAGTGCATAATGCATGAATCGCACTATCCAAGTCATGCATCAATCCTGTGCGTACTGCGCGATCATGCAAGGTGACCCTATCTCGTACGGGTCTCCTAAGTAACTCAAGCTGAAAAGGCATATGCTATGATCAATCGTCATTCATAACAGGCATACAGGTGATGCGCATGGGTATATGAATGGGCATGATATCCATTACACTAAGCACATTATCGGTGTCAACCTATCAGGCTAAGTACCCTAGCATGTTATCAAACATATCATGTGATGTTCAGCCATGAATGGCCTGAAATGTAGAGTGGGACCCGATTAGTGTGCCGCCTCTAGCAATGCAAGGGCCTACGTGGCGTGGCTCACTTGAGACTTGAATTGGTCCATATATTAAAATGATACATCAAACAGATGTATGGTACGGATCAAAATACATACATCAAGGCGGCTTTAGGAAGGCGTCAATGGTTGGTGTGCAACCACCACTGTTTCATAGCATGCTTGACAATTTGGTGGGTCCCACGCCCCCGCCATGCTGGCAGCGGGGTCAGCCCAGCAAGGTGGGGCCCTCTAAATCAGGTTGGATGGAAAGTAATCATCACAGTAGGCTCGAGGAAATTTTAAATGGTTGGCACCCAAATCACCACTATTACCTTTAGGTGCAGCCCATTTATGATAAGATCAGGCCTAACATGATCTGGCGAAAAGGTTGGACAGTGTGGATCATACACACATCATGGGGGGTCCCATGAGTTGGGCCACCTGCTAGCTTTAAAAAGGGGCAGCGCCCCTGGGAAGGCCCAATGTAACGCCCTGAAAATCGGGAGTCGAGCAGAAGCTCAGCTCCCGAGTTCCAACGCATCACTTATGCAACATAGATAATGATGATTGAATGTTGTTCGTATTAATTCATTAAACATGAGTGAGATTATACCAAATCAACATATCATACTCCAGAGACAGTTAACTTACGCAAGCGGAAGATTGTGATAGATATATAAAAAATATAAACTGTTGTAAGTCGCCAGAGTGTGAACATGTTACCAGGTTAAATATATACATGTATACTCCAAAACTGAACAAAACGAATATACATGGGTGTTCCAAAAGTGTAAAATAACAAGTGTAATGGCATCTAATCAGCAACCCTATAACCCTATCAATCAGAACATGGTCTACATAGACCCGCCCGATAGTTGCATATAGGAGAAACCCTCATCATCATAGAAATCTGGCTCCGCTTCGTAAGCATCGCCATCATCTGAAACTAAAACAGGGTCTGGTTGGTGTTTAACACACCGTCCTCTAACGTGGGAGTGAGTGATCAACTCAGTGGAACTATAAGGCAAAGGTTAACATGTTATCAATTCAATCAAGCATCCCTAAGTACTCTGATTAATGCAAATATGTATTAATGATGCATGCCCTCGCCTACACTCCCTTAGCGTCTTCATCTCACAGCGCGCATGGCAACCTCCCAAAAGTGCTCTTCCTCGCCAAAGCACATGTAGTGCGGTACATGCTCATGTTAGCCAATACTTAATTAGATTGATTCATACAACAGTGTTGGGAAGCTAAGGTACCTCCCTTATATCAATTCCCAAACAATGATCCATTCTAGGGTCGTCCGTCCTAGCAAATCTCATATGATGTTGCGGTTCTAGGTCACTATAAAGGGCTCGTCACTTGATCAGTGTAGGCCTAGTTTATACTCTAGTTGCTATGGAAAGGCTCGTCGCCTCAATGCAGTCTCAGAGTATGCTCGAGGTCACTACAAAGGGCTCGTCACCTGATCAGTGTAGGCCGACAGCTCGAATACAGTGTCCCATACCACCGTATTTGGCTCACGAGGCGGTGTTGCTCACTGGTCACTACGGGGAGGCTCGTCGCCCCAGCGTAGGCTGACAGCTCGACCACGGTGTCCCATACCACCATGCCCGGCTCATGAGTCTTAGCGGATTGAGGTACCAAGGTTTAAACGGGATTTTCACGGGTGAGTTTGGTACCTTATGTTCAAGCAATGGCGTCCATACATGGTGAACATACATCGGGTCAATCGGGTTACTTGACAAGTTCGATTGGTACGAGCGTACGCTGAATTAATCGACATGGAGCGCTAACCACTATTGACAATCATCGTACGACTCGGATTCACCGAACGCATCAACTATGGTGAGACTAGCTCGACCACTCAAATAGGATTTTTTACCAATTGCCTGGACTACGTCGTAGTCCCAAACACATTATGATGTAAGAAATATGTATATGTGGTAATCATACAACACTTAACAACCATTTCAACCATGGATAGCATTTGAAAATACAATGAAACACATATAACATGCTGTGTTACATATACATATTCTACTCAAACACACCATATAGATTTACAGCTACTTGAAGGAATTTATGTACATAGCTAAGGTGGTTGAGAATCCTATCTCAACTACCTTATTAACGACAGTTCATCTAGCAACAACTCATTCAAGCATTTTATCAAACACTTAGACTACACATAACCAACATACATGACGTATGTTGATTTCAACATATAATACGGCAAATCCTTTCACCGAGGAGTTGTCTAATACACATCAATCATGTTCTTACATTCCATACACATGGCAGGTACAAATCATGAATCCATATTCATTCAGTCATTTCAACAAACGCTTAGACTACACGCTATAACATACATGACGTATGTTGGCCATAACATGGATAAGGGCAAGTCCTTTTGCCAAGGAGTTGTCACAAATACAACAAGCATATATCCACAACGGATAATCATGGCAAGCAATGATTCAAATTCCATACTCATTCAATCATTTCCACAAACACTTAGACTACACATTTCAACCTACACGATACAACTCAGTTATAAGCTATATTAGGGCAAATCCTTTCATAAGGAGTTGTCACATATTCAACAATCACGCGGTGAATAATCATGGCAAGCACAAAACCAAATTCCCGACATATCCAGTCATTTCAACCTACACATGGAATAGCCTATATTCAACATAGTTCATATATAACCGTAAAGCGAGGGAAACAGCGTATCTAACATGTGAAACGGCAACCCAGTCGATTATAAATCATTAACCGACATTGAAAGCCTTGAAAACCATAACCTATACGTTTATAGTCCGCACCTTTCGCCGGTAAACTCTTAACGGATTCAGTTTGAACACTCCGCCTTCGTTTGCGACACAACGGCAACCTATAGTATGAAATAGGTTCGCTATTTCATCACATACACTATCTGAATCCCTAAAACAAATTAGGGTTAAGATTTCTTACTCGAAAACGGAATTAGAATCACCAGAATAGCGATACGGTAGTGGTAGCTAAGCATGTGGAACGACGGGATTGAATCCCTAGAACAAACCCTAACTCTACCTCTCACTTTCCCTCTCTTTCCTTCTCTTTCTTCTCTCTTCTCTCTTTAGGGTTTAGAAATTCGTATGTGAAGGGAGAGAGAGGGTTTAAGGTCCTTATATAGGCCCAAAATCGACCTCAATGGCCCTAAGACCATGGTATACTTAGGTTATAGCCAAAACCTGACTGTTTCGGCTCAACAAAGCTACTCTGGAAGCCCCTTTTCTGCATGCGGTCGGACTTAAGCTCCCTGACATTAGATCCAGGTTGAGTTAGGTTTTCGGTCCGATCGGATTTACAGATGGACTGTGGTGGACCAGTTTCAGTTCAGCGGTTACCGGTACTCGATTAGGGCCACAAGTGCCCTGACATGTGTTGGAAATTTTCCCTGATCCGAGGGTGTAATTGGGTCAGATTCTGACGGTAAGAATCCTTAGATTTGGCCTACAAGTGAACGACTCAATTCACTTAAGTTTTAGTTCGTTTTCTGAAGATATTCGCGTTTCTCACACACTTCGCTCCGGGCTCAAGTTGTGCGGTTCGGGATACTATTTGGACTTGATTTCCGGGATGGTAGTAAAGCCCAATAAGGCGGTCAGATTCGTATAGTTTCGCAGCAATCGGACTTTCGACGCGTGGTTCAGGTCCGATACGAAGTTTCAACGTGCTCCTGAGAGCAACTGGGTTTAGAGATTGATTCTAGATTTTAAGGTAATGTAGCGTTAACGGTTCATTTCGTTTTGGGTCTTACAGATTGTATTTAAAGTGGTTCAAGCTAATTATACTGATTATTCAGTTTAGTACTTAACTAAATTATGCCCTAATTACGACAAAATAAGATCCTAGGGCAGTTCTACGCCCCCTTCTGGCATTTTCAGTTAGTATATTATTTTAATTATTTTTCTAGTAGTTCGTCATCAAGTCTACTTCATCTCTACCAAATTTTATTATACTTCGTGTTGTAGAAAAATTCTAAAAATTCTTGAAGCAGCAGCTGTCCAAACTAATGATTTTCGGGCAGTTGTCACAACGACCTATATTTAACTATATTCAAATTTTTATTATATTTTTCACTTATTTTTTTTTTATATAAAACTAAGCTTATCAAGCTTCAATTTGGCTTTTGAATCACCTAAATCGGAGTTATAACGAGGGACACATGACTTTTCGAAGTCGGACGAAAAATTTGCAGAATAAGGTAGTGAAAGGTGAGATTTTGAAGGAAATGGGTTGAAAGGGGATTTGAGGCTTTAGGATTGAGTTCTGAGAAGTCAATTAAGGTGTTATGATCGACTCATCACCCAAGGACGTTTAACCCCAGGTTGGCAAAAATCCGGGGTGTTACAATCTACCCCCCTCAAAAATAATTTCGTCTCTGAAATTGGCTAAGGGTAATTAGTAAAGATTTTATTATTTCATTTGCCTAAATTTTATTGACTTCAGTTTATATGCGTGGTAGGGTGTATACTACCTATGCTAGTCTGGCTCACTTTAGTCTATCCTCCTTAAACTCCCTCCCCCCCCCCTTTTTTTTTTTTTTGCGCCCTGAAATTGGTTAAGGCTCCTATTGGGTCCGTATTCAACGAGCACATTCTAAGGAAGATTCAGATCCTATTTAGTAACCTATCCCTACGCACAGCCTGAATCAATTTCTTTCGATCCTGGGGCCAGTGGGGCAGGGGCCCACCTCGCTTCCGCTGCGCCACCTTTATCAAACGGGTGTATTAGCTGACCTAACTAGATTGGGCTTATAATGTTCTACCCCCCTTAAAAATTATTTCTACTCTCAAGGCTCAAGGATCTGTGTCCTGATCCGTATGTCGAAACAATGTGTAATTTAGGACCTATCCTTGGCATAAAATGGAAAATGATCTCTCAATACATTAGTCTTCCTCCCATCGATGATGTGTGCTATGGCATTGGTACCTATGGTTATAGAAAGGAGCTAAAATGATGGGTGTTGTGGTTGATTCCAAGGACGGGTGTGAGTTTGTGGCAAGATGCCTAATTCTACCAAAGGACTTTAACTACGGTCCCGACTTACCCTTTCTAATCAGGTCCGGTTTAATACTATAAAATAATCTATAGATTATTAGTACATAATGAATTTGGACAAAATAGGTTAACGGGCAGGTTATCTTTCTAAATTCATATGCACAATATGTATGCCAGAATGATCTGTGATTCGGGACCTAATTCCCAACTGTTTGTTGCCCATTTGAGAAACTTCTTGGGCCAAAAAAAAAAAATCCCTATTAGCTATATGTTCTTAACACTTCTCAAAGGCGAAGTAATAAACTTTTGGTTGTAAGTGGTCGGGCCAACACGGAAGGAAAGTTGTGTAGTGGGTCTGAACCGGATACATAAACCTTCTGCCTAGCTATGACAAGAAATGTGTCGTATCAGTTCTTAATCCTAGTTGATCCCGATCTTCTGCTTGATCAGAACATTGAGTTCATTGGTAACTACCAGGATTGATAATTCGATTCAAACTGCGAATACTTCACTTATGTATAGTTCCTCTACTCCGTGTTCCCAATTGTAACAAGTCCTTGGGAAGGCAATTCTAAGGGGTATGTTGATTTGACCTAAAGTTCAATCCGAGGGATATATAAGTTTCTCTCTGTGTGAATAGTTTCTAAGTCAAAACAAGCTTCCTAAGAGTTATTAAAGAAGCCCATAAGTACTAAGGGGATTCAATGACGGAACGAGGTCTCACTCTAACCTAATCAAGACAACTAAGTCTATATTTAAATTATCTTAGCATAATCAAACCTTTTACATTCCTTAGTATAACCAGTATTCTAGTCTTAACTTGGGAGTAGCTAAATCCAATAGTTGTAATCCAAAGTCTATGCTCATACATTAGATGATTTCATACCATTTCTAATACAAGAAATTGTTTTATCACTTAGGGTCAAAGGTCGTCTGATTGGAATCGAGTTGCCCGAACTTGAATTTAGCAGCGCTCGAGCACTTCACATATGTCCATACCAGCTAAGGAGGCCATAGGGTTCACGTTATTAATTTATTGGATTTCCCATACCGTCAGATCTTTCGAAATCTAGGAGTACCAACTCTAGGTCCAAAACTCTAAACGTCCCAACATTTGATGGTCATTGTTTTTTATAATCCTCATTCTCAAGGTCCTAGTTATCTTATTACTCCCCTCTAAATTTCTTGGTTAGGGTCCGTTTTTCCTAACTGTACATGCACATATTCACTCCTTTTTAGATTTGTTTCGAGTTCGAAATTGTCAAGTACAACTCCAATTCGTCAACTAACGGTCTAAATGTGATTGAGATCCATTCGCATGATCTTGAACGTGTAAGGGCTAAACTACTGTAGCTAATCTCGCTTGTCGGCGAAACTTGGAATTCTAATGTGGTTTCTAAATTCCATCGCCCCCTTCCTAAATCAGAGTGCGTCAGTGTACGTCGTGTTACCATAACCCAGGTCCAGTTTAATCCAAATCATGCTCTGATACCATCTTGTAACGCCCTGAAAATCGGGGGTCGAGCAGAAGCTCAGCTCTCGAGTTCCAACGCATCACTTATGCAACATAGATGATGATGATTGAATGTTGTTCGTATTAGTGCATTAAACATGAGTGGGATTATACCAAATCAGCATATCATACTCCAGAGATAGTTAAATTACGCAAGCGGAAGACTGTGATAGATATATAAAATATATAAACTGTTGTAAGTCTCCAGAGTGTGAACATGTTACCAGGTTAAATATATACATGTATACTCCAAAAATGAACAAAATGAATATACATAGGTGTTCCAAAAGTGCAAAATAACAAGTATAATGGCATCCAATCAGCAACCCTGTAACCCCGTCGATCAGAACATGGTCTACATAGACCCGCCTGATAGTTGCATATAGGAGAAACCCTCATCATCATAGAAGTCTGGCTCCGCTTCGTAAGCATCGCCATCATCTGAAACTAAAACAGGGTCTGGTTGGTGTTTAACACACCACCCTGTAACGTGGGAGTGAGTGATCAACTCAGTGGAACTATAAGGCAAAGGTTAACATGTTATCAATTCAATCAAGCAGTAATGATAAAGCAATACAATCAAGCATCCCTAAGTACTCTGATTAATGCAAATATGTATTAATGATGCATGCCCTCGCCTACACTCCCTCAGCGTCTTCATCTCATGGCACGCATGGCAACCTCCCGAAAGTGCTCTTCCTCGCTAAAGCACATGCAGTGCGGTGCATGCTCATGTTAGTCAATACTTAATTAGATTGATTCATACAACAGTGTTGGGAAGCTAAGGTACCTCCCTTATATCAATTCCCAAACAATGATCCATTCTAGGGTCGTCAGTCCTAGCAAATCTCATACGATGTTGCGGTTCTAGGTCACTATAAAGGGCTCGTCACCTGATCAGTGTAGGCCTAGTTTATACTCTAGTTGCTACGGAAAGGCTCGTCGCCTCAACGCAGTCTCAGAGTATGCTCGAGATCACTACAAAGGGCTTGTCACTTGATTAGTTTAGGCCGACAGCTCGAATACAGTGTCCCATACCACAGTATTCAGCTTACGAGGCGGTGTTGCTCACTGGTCACTACGAGGAGGCTCGTCGCCCCAGCGTAGGCCGACAGCTCGACCACGATGTCCCATACCACCATGCCCGGCTCATGAGTCTTAGCGGATCGAGGTACCAAGGTTTAAACGGGATTTTCACTGGTGAGTTTGGTACCTTAGGTTTAAGCAATGGCGTCCATACATGGTGAACATACATCGGGTCAATTGGGTTACTTGACAAGTTCGATTGGTCAAGCGTACGCTGAATTAATCGACATGGAGCGCTAACCACTGTCGACAATCATCGTACGACTCGAATTCACCGAACGCATCAACTGTGGTGAGACTAGCTCGGCCACTCAAACAGGAATTTTTATCGATTGCATGAACTACGACGTAGTCCCTAACACATTACAATGTAAGAAATATGTACATGTGGTAATCATACAACACTTAACAACCATTACAACCATGGATAGCATTTGAAAATACAATGAAACACATATAACATGCCATGTTACATATACATATTCTACTCAAACACACCATATAGATTTACAGCTACTTGAAGGAATTTATGTACATAACTAAGGTGGTTGAGAATCCTATCTCAACTACCTTATTAACGACAGTTCATCTAACAACAACTCATTCAAGCATTTTGTCAAACACTTAGACTACACATAACCGACATACGTGACGTATGTTGATTTCAACATATAATAGGGCAAATCCTTTCACCGAGGAGTTGTCTAATACACATCAATCATGTTCTTACATTCCATACACATGGCAGGCACAAATCATGAATCCATATTCATTCAGTCATTTCAACAAACACTTAGACTACACACTATAACATACATGACGTATGTTGGCCATAACATGGATTATGGCAAGTCCTTTTGCCAAGGAGTTATCATGAATACAACAGGCATATATCCACGACGGATAATCATGGCAAATAGGGATTCAAATTCCATACACATTCAATCATTTCCACAAACACTTAGACTACACATTTCAACCTACACGATACAACTCAGTTATAAGCTATATTAGGGCAAATCCTTTCATAAGGAGTTGTCACGTATTCAACAATTACATGTTCACGGTGAATAATCGTGGCAAGCACAAAACCAAATTCTCGACATATCCAGTCATTTCAACCTACACATGAAATAGCCTATATTCAACATAGTTATATAACCGTAAAGCGAGGGAAACAACGTATCTAACATGTGAAACGGCAACCCAGTCGATTATAAATCATTAACCAACATTGAAAGTCTTGAAAACTATAACCTATACGTTTATAGTCCACACCTTTCGCCAGTAAACTCGTAACGGATTCAGTTTGAACACTCCGCCTTCGTCTACGGCACAATGACAACCTATAGTATGAAATAGGTTAGCTATTTCATCACATACACTATCTGAATCCCTTAAACAGATTAGGGTTAAGATTTCTTACCCGAAAACGGAATCAGAATCGCCAGAAGAGCGATACGGTAGTGGTAGCTAAGCACGTGGAACGGCGGAATTGAATCCTGAGAACAAACCCTAACTCTACCTCTCACTTTCCCTCTCTTTTCTTCTCTTTCTTCTCTCTTCTCTCTCTAGGGTTTAGAAATTCGTATGTGAAGGGAGAGAGAGGGTTTAAGGTCCTTATATAGGCCCAAAATCGACCTCAGTGGCCCTAGGGCCATGGTATACTTAAGTTATAGCCAAAACCTGACTGTTTCGGCTCAACGGAATTGTTTTGGAGGCCCCTTTTTTGCGTGCGGTCAGACTTAAGCTCCCTGACATTGGATCCAGGTCGAGTTAGGTTTTCGGTCTGATCGAATTTACAGATCGACCGTGGCGAACCAGTTTTAGTTCAACGATCACCGGTACTCGATCAGGGCCACAAGTGCACTGACATGTGTTGGAAATTTTTCCTAATCCAAAGGTGTAATTGGGTCAGATTCTGATGGTCAGAATCCTTAGATTTGGCCCGCAAGTGAACGACTCAATTCACTTAAGTTTCAGTTCGTTTTCTAAAGATATTCGCGTTTCTCACACACTTCGCTCGGGCTCAAGTTGTGCGGTTCGGGATACTATTTGGACTTGATTTCCGGATGGTAGTAAAGCCCAATAAGGCGGTCAGATTCGTATAGTTTCGCAGCAATCGGACTTTCGACGCGTGGTTCAGGTCCGATACGAAGTTTCAACGTGCTCCTGAGAGCAACTGGGTTTAGAGATTGATTCTAGATTTTAAGGTAATGTAGCGTTAACGGTTCATTTCGTTTGGGTCTTACAGATTGTATTTAAAGTGGTTCAAGCTAATTATACTGATTATTCAGTTTAGTACTTAACTAAATTATGCCCTAATTACGACAAAATAAGATCCTAGGGCAGTTCTATGCCCCCTTCTGGCACTTTCAGTTAGTATATTATTTTAATTATTTTTCTAGTAGTTCGTCATCAAGTCTACTTCATCTTTACCAAATTTTATTATATTTCGTGTTGTAGAAAAATTCTAAAAATTCTAGACGTAGCAGCTATCCAAACTAATGATTTTCGGGCAGTTGTCACAACAACCTATATTTAACTATATTCAAATTTTTATTATATTTTTCACTTATTTTTTATATAAAACTAGGCTTATCAAGCTTCAATCTGGCTTTTGAATCACCTAAATCGGAGTTATAACGAGAGAGATATGACTTTTCGAAGTCGGACGAAAATTTTGCAGAATAAGGTGGTGAAAGGTGAGATTTTGAAGGAAAGGGGTTGAAAGGGGATTTGAGGCTTTAGGATTGAGTTCTGAGAAGTCAATTAAGGTGTTAAGATCGACTCATCGCCCAAGGACGTCTAACCCCAGGTTGGCAAAAATCCGGGGCGTAACAATTTACCCCCATTAAAAATAATTTCGTCCCCAAAATTGGCTAAGGGTAATAAGATTTTATTATTTCATTTGCCTAAATTTTATTGACTTCAGTTTATATGCATGGTAGGGTGTATACTACCTATGCTAGTCTGGCTTACTTTAGTCTATCCTCCTTAAAACCCTTTTTTTTTTTTTTTTCCTCTTGTAAATGATCTGGTGAAACAAATGGATGGTGTGGATTACACCCATATTTCATGGTGGGTCCCACGAGTGGGGCCCTTGTTCACGCACAAGGGCTTCCGCCCTCTCACGGACGCTGGGCAACAGCGTCCGCTGTCTGTCTAGTGTCTGCATGTTTTTTTTTTCTTTTTTCTTTTGTAGATTTTTTTATTTCCCATCTATGTGGGGTCCAATTGCAAGATCCAAACCGTCCATCGGGTTGGCCAACTCATGTGGACCCAAAGAGCCCTCACTTTGGTAGGTTCCACTGCATACACACGTCACGATGAGCCTTAAAAAGTTTCAATAATGGGTGTCATTGCCACCATGGTTTTATATGGTGTGGCCCACCTGCGATTTGGATCAGGCTCATTTTTGGGCCCCATCCTTGAAATGAGCTAGAAAAACAGATGGAGGGTATGGATTTATCAAAACCATCAAGGTGGGCCCCAAGTGGCGAGCCCCTGCTGGCTAAGGTGTGCCTGCACGTCGTTGAAGGTGGTGTCCTCACGTGTGGCCCCAGTGATGTTTGGATCGAGCTAATACTTGTGTTTTCCCCTCATCCTGGCAACACACAGCTAAGGAGAGGTCACGAGTGACCACTGCCCGGGTTAGACGGCAAATAAACATCATGGTGGGCCATAGGAAAGTTTCAATGGTGGACATCACTATCACCATTGTTCGCTATGGTGTGGTCCACTTGCAATATGGATATGGATCAGATTTGGGCTTGTGGCCTGAAATGATCTAGCAAAAAGGATGGATGGATGGCGTGGATGAGACATATACATCATAGTGGGGCCCACGAGTGGGGCACCTCTATAACACCCAAAAGGGGCTTCGCCTTTTCTAATGCTAGGCAGCAACGAACGTTGTATGTCCTGCTGTCCAACAAGCTTCCCATCTTTTTTTTGTTTTTAATCTTCTTTTTTCTACATTCAAGTGGGGCCCACGTGTGGATAATCCACTCCATCCATCTTTTGGCCATCATACGGTGGGCCCGAAAAGCTTTGGATCAAGATGATCTTTGCACTTTCCTTCTTCTAGATCTATATGATCTTCTAAACAAGTTGAATGACAAATAAATATCACCGCAGGCCACACAAGATGCCCCACGTTGTGACAGTGTGTGGGGCATTTCGCCTCACAGCGTGGCCCACTTGTTGGCCTCTTAACAATCCACAACATTTAAGGAAAGAGAAAGAAAAAGGAAAGAAGGGGGGTGATCAAGCCATTGGATGGGCTCCTCGCTACTATGGGGCTCTCCATACACATCTAACATATAAACAAGGTAGGTCCCACCCTTGTGGGCCCATGGAAATGAAAGAAAGAAAGGAAAAAGGGAGAGTTTGTCCTCCCTTGCACTCACAATGACGTTGAAAGGTTGGATTGGATTGGATTAGCGATCGGATGGCTCAGATTGCCCTAGCTCCTCCTAGACTTCTTAATCTCAAACTTCCCTTCAAGCTCTCTCTCTAATCTCTCTTAAACACTCTTTCAAATCTCTCTAATTTCTTATCTTTCCTCTCTAATCTCCTTATAATTTTCCATACTCTTTTCTCTCTCTAATATCTTTTCTTTTCACTCTCACTTGCTAGGAAAATTGTCGAAATGAGGGGGGTTTGGGGGCTTTGTGGTAGAACTTTTTGGATAAAGAGAAAAATAGGAAAAGATGAAACTTTTTGGATAAAGAGAAAAATAGGAAAAGATGGGAGGGGTAGAATGGGGAGTGGGAAAGAAAGAGGGGAGTGGCTTAGCACGGGTAAGGGTATGGGTGAGTGATGGGAGGCATGGGCTTGTTTGCCTAATGAAGAGAGAAAGAGGGGTATGATTGATGGGTTGATTGATGGATTGATTGATTGATTGATTGACGGATTGATTGGACTACCACGGAATTTGTGCAAGTGGGGCCCGCGTCACGTGTGCGTTGTGCGGTCCACATCAGATTGTGCCAAAACTACAACTTCTAATCTAGGCGTCGCAATGGGGCGTGCCGCGTGGCGTTGAAATCACAGCGCCTGCGCAGTCGCCAAGGTACAAGTCCCAGGTCATTGCGGTGCTAAAATAGGGTTACGATCGAAGCTCACCGATTTGGTCCATCTAGGATGTGCCGGCACTAAAAACGAAGCATACCGTCAGCTTCACAGGGTTATGGGCCTTACACTTTGTGACCCTCATCTGGACATGCTAGGCTACTCATCACTGTGTTGAAAGAGTTGGCCCGAGTCCTCTGCTTCTTCATGACCTGGTCGACGTTAATACCCAAAGACATTACTCTGCATATCGCTGGAGCAAGGCCTCCCTCAACAACATCCAAGTCAGCTGACTTCACCCACTCATAAAGTTGGTCATCAGCATCGCCACCAAGACGTGCTTCTACGCCTATCAACATCAGGTCCAACAGGTCATGATCTATAGACTGCCTATGCCTCTACCCAGCTGTCTCTCTTTCAACTTCATCTTATAGTGACAATATACTAGCTTCTACAACTTCTCCTTTAAAAAGATGTTGTATAGCAAGAAGAAAAATAATGTAATAATAACAGTGCCACCATCAATTGCAGCAAATACGATAATATGACACTCCACACAACCTTCACAAGCTGAACACATTTAGAAATCTCAATCTCATAATAAATTTCCAGAGTAACTGAATGCAGCAGCATATTCCTAGGACCACTGGTTTAAAAGCTACGACACCCAGATGCTTGCACATGGTCAATGTACCATCTCAGATACAGCAAGATACCAATTCGAGTACCAGATGCTAGTAGAATATGTTTTAACTGATTTCTAGTTCTTGTTCTAACTTCTAACATATGTATACATATTAGATCATATGTTTAATATAAAAGTCGAAAATATTAACATTTTGTTAAATGCAACATGCTAGAAAGATTAAAAAACTACCTTCTTAATAGAATGTGTGAACTGATTCTTGTAAAAATTACTAAAATAAATACAAATTCCCATACTTTTGAGAAATGAAGAGTTGTATCCCCATTCCTGTGCCTACGTTTGAATCAGTATTAGCATCTGTGTCATAGACTAAAAGTTCACTGCTACCAATTTTCAAGAACATCAAATTAGGAGAAATGTAAAACTACTGCAAAAATTACTATTGAAATTCCAACTGACTTTGTATAGGGAACCAAACCCCATATATAAAAATGATATGTAAATAAAATGGAAAGCTACATTATTTGAATGAAAACATAGTATATACTGACTTGATAAAGCACTTCATCTGCAATCCAATTGCCAATACCCGCGAGGTAACTCTGCACCATGAATGTTGTCTAAAGGTCACCATTTAATTAGAAAAGAATAAAAAGACAAATAGAAAGATATAATTCCCAATTATATACTTCCTACCGTCACCTGGCCCAGAAATAGGCCGGTCCGCTCATCCCCGCAGGCCATACATGAACATTGAACCAGTTCATCACTAAGGCCCTTAATGGGTTGGGCCAGCCGGATGGATCTTTGGGCCTGGCCCTTCATGGGTCAAGGTCTTTGGCTTAGGCCCATCAGGTCATATCGGTTCTATAAGTTCAGGCCAAATTGCTAATCAGGCTGGGTTCAGGTAGAGCTCAATGGTCCATCAGGTTGGGTCAAGCTAGGCCAGGCTCTTGAGTTTGACAAACTTTTTTAATTGGGTCAGACTCAAGCCTGAAAGTTTTGGAACACTTCTGGTTCAAGCATGAGCTTGGGCCTTGTATTTTCGGGTGGGGCTCTGGCTGACCCTGGCCCAACTCATTGACATAAGGGCTATCAACATGTCGGGTTCGGGGTGGGTCCAGGTATACCCATACCCAGACAGACCGATTTTTGAGTCCTATCAGGTCGGGTCCCAGGTCAGGGTACCACAGTTGAGATCCCAGATCTAGATCCGGTGGAACTCAGGTTCCGATCGGGTACCCATTGGGCCATACGAAGCACATGCGTGGCTTAACAAAAGCTACCGCATTAATTATAATTAATCCAGCCTCCCTAATTGGCAATTTCCCTTGCGTCTCCTCGTGAAAAAGCCACTCCATTAATTTAATTGTAATTAATTCGGCCTCCCTAATTGGAAAAATCCGATGCCTCTCCTCGCCCCATTAATTGTCATTAATCTAGTCTCCCTAATTGACAATTTCATTTCTAAAATTAATGCTACGAGGGCAACTATAGTAATGGTAATTAATACTCCATGTTCATAGTATCAATATGGTTACATGTATTGATGACCAGGGATGCAAAAACATGCATCGGTATCACCGATACTCAGAAAAATATCAAACATTGGGGAAAATGAAGAATTTTTCAGTAAAACTTCAGGAGACATTAAAAGACTCACATAGGAATCAAAATATTGTAAAAAAAAAAACAACTATACATAATAAGTTCTATTTTATAGGGGCCTAATCATGTGCTGTCGAAAAAATCAGTCTATAAAATAAATATGTAAATTTGTACCCAATCAATAGATTGGCCAACACATTAATATATAAAATTTCCACATTAATTAACAGTGAAGAACACAAATTCCAATTTGAAAATTGAAGATTTTAGATGTTTCCAATTTCCCCCATTTTCATTTAAATGTTAAGTTTTCCGCACAAATCCCTGTCGATGCATAGACATGGATTTCCATGGCAATCCATGTTAACATTTGAAAAGAAAAATGTTTCTATGGATTTTTATAGGGGCCTAACAATCTTCAGCTCAAGTCAACATTTCTCCCAAAGTCCAAACTTTTATTTAATAAAATCTAAGAGTCAACATTTTGTTCCTTGGGTAATTCCGATCACACTCTTAGATTTTTATAGGGGCCTAACCATCTTCAGCTCGAGTCAACATTTCTCCCAAAGTCCAAACTTTTATTTAATAAAATCTAAGAGTGTGATCGCAATTACCTAAGGAAGAAAATTCTAAAGAAAATCCCAAAAATTGGAGATTTTTTGGTTTTTGGAAAATTTTCCAAATTTATGTCAATTTTCACCTATTTACTGATGTTTCTTTGGTACTGTCGTATCGGTGGTAGTGGGTATATTATCGATGGTTTGGGCAGGGGAATTTTGTAAGGGATTCCTCTCAAAAGAATCGCATATATCGATAACATCACCAAGTATTGCCAATATTATCGAAAATACCGGTAATATTTGGAAATTTTTATACTTCCTGCAGTTTCGGTATCGCTGACCTGGTGATATTGATAATATCAACAATATTATTGATAATATCACCGATATTTTGAACATTGAATAATGCTTATAGCATCATATTTATATCATCATCTAAGCCTTATCCCAACTAATTGCGGTCAATACGGCATTATTATACACAGGGTTTTGCCGAACATCCCCATAAGTTAGCAACATCCCCAAACCTTTTGAATGATACGTGGGACGCCCAATCATCAATCAGGAAAGTTCATTCAATGCTACCAATAAGAGCAAGCCATGGTGCAAAAATCACGCCGATTGTATGATCCTAACCCTTCGAATGGGGCCAATTTGTTACAACCATCCGTTGTTTACGAGCCATAGATCACATGGTTAGACTCGTCAAACCAACTTTGGAATCATAAGCAACACAAATTGGGATCTATCCACTAGGTCTTTCAAGATGATGATTGGAGTTATTTTGTTTCTCTGCTCAATCTTGGTTGTCCATTTTCCATGATATTGATCAGGAGCTTAGGATCATCCGATTGGCGTGATCCTAGTTGTATGAATGAATGAATGGTTCATATTGATGATGGATTACCCCATGTGCCATTAAAAGCATCAAGGATGTTAGCAAAACCCATATGGGTTATAAATAGTATATATAATGCATTGATTCTTCTTCTTCTTTTGAAAGGCATAAAATTTTTATTAAACCACTTGCACGAGGCGAGAAAAGAATACACCCAAAAAAACACAAGCACATGCTAGAAAGAAGGAAAGCTGCCGAAGCAACCTAAACAAAAGCAGCCCAATCCGAAATGAGACCCTTAATTCTCAAAATAACCCCATTGACACCCACACACTCATTTTGAAAGCAACGTCTATTTTGAGCACCCCAAATACCCCAAAAAACGCTCATAATAATCAGCCCCACTAAGCTTTACCTGCTTTCCCAATTACTCCCTGATGAGGACATCACATCACGTACGCCTTTGCGCAAGTACCAGATGAGGAGGCGGGCCCCAGTCTCCTTGTGGCTAGGCGAGTATCCGTGTTGAAGACCCCATAGTGCATATCCGAGCATCTAGAAGACCCCACACTGGGAAGATGCAGGGTTGCTTTAGGGAGTGATTTAGACAGTTGGATTTGATGGACGCGACGATTGGACCGTTTGATCGCATGGATTACATGATCGGTCCCATTGATCGTGGACCATTTTTTTCATCATAAGACAAATGTTTTAGGATCTAGTTTTATGTTTGATTTATACTTTGGACATTTTATGAGTGGCTTTATATGTTTTCTTCTTAGACTAAGGTTATTTTGGTTAAAAGACATAAAACATGGCTATTTTATAATTTTCTAAAGTTCTTGAGACTATATATATATATATATATATATATTTGGGGGGGGGGGGGTGGAAGCTCCCTAACGGCGGAGTTCTTGAGACAATCCTATTCTACACTGATGCGTCGGTGAAATCATGGTCTTGTAGGATGATGCTTGGCAACTTAGGCTTGAACTATGCATGTTTTCCTCTTAGAATCTTAATATTTACGATGATGTTAGCAAAATTTATGGTTTTCATTAATTAATTTAATTTTGTTGATTGATCTCTCACATTATTTGATTTCATGCATTGGTCCTGCATCAAATTTCGTATCAGAGAGAGGTTTAGCATAAGATTTTTGTGGTGCACTTAGGTTAGAGTCCGTGTTTTAAATTTTGACAATATCAGCCGATATATCCCACGATAAATCTTGTATCCCACCTGTGTGATACGAAACACATAGGCAGTGCCAATATATCTCACATGTTCGATTCGATGAGCATTTTCAATTTCTGATTTTTTTTTTTTTGAATATTATTGAAATAATGTTAAATCAGTGTCAAATGGTTACAAATGTCAGATTTGCTCAATGAGCCTCAATCGAGTGGTCCTTTTCTTATATAAAAATCATTTTCCCTACTTACAATATATCCTTTAATTACAACATAACAGCAGCATCTATATCCCCTAATTACAACCCTTAATTACAGCATAACAGCAACATCTATATCCCCTAATTACAGCATAATATCTCCTAATTACAGCAGCATCTATATCCCCTAATTACAGCCCTTAATTACAGCATAACAGCAACATCTAAATCTCCTAATTACAGCCCTTAATTACAGCATAACAGCAACATCTATATCCCATAATTACAGCCCTTAATTACAGCAATATATGGTACAACAATATATGGTAGGTTTGTTGTCTATCCTACTAACATCCCCTCTCAAATTGATGTTGGTCGATCAAGAAGCATCAATTTGCCAACAAGGAATTTATGACGTAGTCATGTCATAGCTTTGGTGAAGACGTCCGCTATCTGAAGGTCGCTTGAGACATGTGGAAGAGAGATAACCCGAGTATCAACAGCTTCCCGAATAAAATGGCAGTCCACCTCGATATGTTTGGTACGCTCGTGATAGACGGGATTGGTAGCGATCTGAATAGCACTCGTATTATCGGCATGAAGAGGAGTGGGAGTAGACTGAGGAAAACCTATTTCAGCAAGCCACGGAGCCACATAATCTCCGAGTAGGCTACCGACATGGCACGGTACTCGGACTCAGTCGAAGATTTGGAAACACGATCCTGTTTCTTACTCTTCCAAGAGATAAGTGAATCACCAAGAAACATACACCACCCGGTGATAGACCGGCGAGTATCAGGACATCCTGCCTAATCAGCATCACTAAAAGCCACAAGGCGAAGAGGAGTACCAGTAGAGAAGAACAAGTCACGGTGAGAGGAACCCTGGAGATATCGAATAATTCGGCGGACTGCGGCAAGATGAAGGTGACGAGGAGACTGCAGAAATTGACTGCCTTACTAGACAACAAAGGAGATGTCAGGCCGTGTAATAGTGAGATAATTGAGACTACCAACTAACTATCGAAACACCATGGGATCAGGAAGGAGATCCCCCTCCTCACGTCAATACTTGACATTCACTTCCAAAGGGGTATCCACTGAAGAGGAGTCCTGCCAACCAGACAAGGAAATCAAGTCCTCTGTGTATTTATGCTGATGCAGGAAAACCCCAGAGGAATCGGACTGAACCTCCAAACCGAGGAAATACCGGAAAGGACCAAGATCCTTCATATGGAATGAATCATGAAGATGTTACTTGAGTTGATTAATGAGGGCAGAATCAATCCCAGTGATGGCAATGTCGTTGACATAAACTAGAAGAAGAACGATACCAACAGAAGTCGTTCGAAGAAATAACGAAGAATCATACTGGCTTTGGATGAAAGAAAATCGAAGTAAGGTAGCCCGGAACTTATCAAACCAAGCCTGGGGAGCCTGTTTCAAACCATACAGAGAGCGGCCAGGAGGAGGTGTCATGTAAACATCTTCCTGTAAATCACCGTGAAGAAATGCGTTCTTCACATCCATCTGGCAAAGGGACCATCCCTGAGAGGCTGCGATGGCAATAATAGTACGCATAATTGTCATTTTAGCGACAGGAGCAAAGGTCTCCTCATAGTCAACCCCATACTCCTAGCGGTTACCAAGGGCAACCAAACGAGCCTTATAACGGTCCACTTACACCCAATTAGCTTGACATGAGAAGGACAAGGGACCATGTCCCAAGTCTGATTTTCTTGAAGAGCTTGAAGTTCTTGCATAGCCTTTCTCCAACACTCATGTTATCAGCTTGTGAGTAGGAATTAGGAATCGACACAGTTGATAAGGTAACCGTGAAGGAGGTATGAGGGAAAACCATACCTATCCGGTTATGAGGGTGCAAAACGGGATCAGGTGGCAGATCAGACTCAGGAAGGGGTAGAGTTGGTCGACGGCGTTCATACACAAAACCAGACTTGAAGCGTTCAGGAGGGCACATCAAATCATTAAAGTGAGGAAGAACAGAAACTGCAGGAGATGATGTAATAGAACTAGGAAAGAAATATTGATGCTCAAAGAAAACGACATTACGAGATATATGAAATTTATTGGAAGAAGCATCATAGCATACAAATCTTTTTGAGATAAATTATATCCCATAAAGACACATTTCACAGATTGCGCAGAGAGTTTGTGACGTTGATGCGGAGGTAGATGCACAAAACAGACACAGCCAAAAGTGTGTAAGTCAAGAAAGCTAGGGTGCTGTTTATGCAGACGATAGAATGGAGAGTCGAAATTTAGCACTTTAAAAGGCAACCTATTAATCAAGTATATTGTTATAGCTAAAGCTTCAACCTAAAATTTAGGAGGAACAGAAGATGCAAGTAACAAGGTCCTAGCAACATACGAGCGGTGAGAAACAATTCCTTTGTGAGAAGAGAAAACTCAAGAAATTCATGAGACATATATTCTCCACGAGAATCAGATCGTAAAGTCTTAATGTTAGTGGTAAATTGATTCTCAACATATGCTAGAAACGATTTGAAAACAAAAAGACTTCAGACTTATAGAGCGGCAGAAAAATATACCCAAGTATGCCGACTATGGTCATTATGAATGTCACAAAATATTTATAATGAGCATGAGAAATAACAGGAGTAATGCCCCATACATCAATGTGAACAAGGTCAAAGCAATTCTTTGCCCAACTCCCGGAATAAGGGAAGGGAAGAATCTTACTTTTTCCGATTTTACACGTAGAACAATCAAAAGACAAAGCATGAGGCAAAGAAGAATCTTTTTTTCCCAACGAACCAGAATTCAACAAATGAGATAAAACAACATTGTTTGGATGGCCTAAACGTTTGTGTCATACTTCACAATTATTGGAGACAGTACTACAAGCCAAAGAAATGATACTAGGAATGGATAAGTATAATGGAAACAGTCTTCCAACTTTAGGCCCCTTCGCTATTGTCCTCCCCGACACCGGATCCTGCACATGAGAACCATCATGAGAAAACTGAACATTGTAATTATCATCCACTAATTGTCCAACCGAGATAAGACCCGTAGAAAGCCCAGGTGATACAAAAATATTAGTAAGTGATGGTGCGATATCACCAACCCCAGTAATCGGTAAACGATGGCCATTAGCAACTTGAATATTAGAAGAACCAGTGTACTTACGAACATTGCTAAGCATACCAGGAGAACTGGTCATGTGATTGGATGCAGCGGAGTCAACAAGCCAAGATTGAGAGGGTATAGTACCTATAATACCCTTGCAGCCCTAAAGCGGAAAATGCCGATACAATCATTTGCTGCACTATTTCTAGTGTAAGGGCAGGTGTAGCAGCAGTGGAAGATGACACTGGAGCGAGATTTTGAGTGCTGGTTACCCCATCCGAAGTGTGGCCAGTAGCGTAGCATGATAAGCATTCACGAGTCGGTTTTGAGGACGTGTTGGGCATTCTTTGATGATGTGCCCCTTCTGTTTACAGTAGTTGCAGAACTTTTTAGCACAATGGGCAGCAATATGCCCATAATCTTTGCAACTGTAGCACTGAACTGTATGCATGTCTCGAACCCTCCCTTTGCCTTGAGAAGCGTATGCGACAACATTCTCTTGCGGAAGCGAAGATTGAGTAAGAAGGCGTTGTTCCTCTCGAAGAAGTGCTCCAAAACACACATCAAGAGATGGTGAAGGATCCCTGTGCATCAGGTTGGAGCAAATAGACTTGAATTCTAGCCTTAGTTTCATTAAAAACTGGTCTCTTTTGCTAACTTCATGGACTGCTTGAACAACAGAGAGAAACTCGGCCGACACGTCAGCATACACAATGTCGAAAAACTCAGCCCAAAGATTTTGAAAACCACAGAAATATTCCTGAACAGAGAGTGTACCTTGGGAATAGGCAGCAAGATCAGTTTCCAACTAAAATCGCCGGGCGGAATGATCGTGATGATAGACCTTTTTCAAGTACTCCCACATCGATTTAGTCGTCTTGTGCGGTCTTAAATTGAGTATAAGCAGTGGATCAATAGACCCAAGAATCCAAGTCATCATGCGAGCATCTTTCACCTTCCATTGAAACAACGTCGTAGGATCGGTAGGCACTAGATCACTCCCATCAACATGACCCCACAACTCCTTTCCCATGATAAAAAGTTGAAACTAAAACTCCCAGGCAGCATAATTCTTCCCTGTAAACCGAGTTTGAAAGACTTCTGAGTTGGTGTTGTTAGCCATAACTAGAATCTCTCGAAATGCACCAAAAAAAAAAAAACTGTAAACCAAAACCCGCACCCAATAAACCAGAAAATTAGAGCCTAGAACCACGAAGATTGGACCAAAGACAAGGTTGCAAAGAGTGGCTTTGATACCATGTCAGATTTGCTCAATGACCCTCAATCGAGTGGTCCTTTTCTTATATAGAAATCATTTTCCCTACTTACAATATATCCTTTAATTACAGCATAACAGCAGCATCTATATCCCCTAATTATAGCCCTTAATTACAGCATAACAGCAACATCTATATCCCCTAATTACAGCATAATATCTCCTAATTACAGCAGCATCTATATCTCCTAATTACAGCATCTATATCCCCTAATTACAGCCCTTAATTACAGCATAACAACAACATCTAAATCTCCTAATTACAGCCCTTAATTACAGCATAACAACAACATCTATATCCCATAATTACAGCCCTTAATTACAGCAATATATGGTACAACAATATATGGTAGGTTTGTTGTCCATCCTACTAACAACAAATCCATTGGTTCTTCATGTTTTAAATGAAAAATCATCGAGTTGGAGCTTTGATTTTGATATCCATTGGTTCTTCATGTTCTCCATGTTTTTATATATTATTATTATTATTATTATTATTATTAAAATTTTTTTCCTTCAACTAGCTGTCAATTGAGACTAATTTCGAAGTATTTAGGAGTATTCGATGAAATGATCATCACATACGCTCTAATTCCGAAATTTGAGTGTAGGTGGTCCAATTTGGGAAAATTCGGGGAAAATTCAAAATTTTCCTAATTTTTCCAAAATTGCCTGCAATGTTGCACTCCAAACATGAAATCAAGCGTGTATGAGGGCTGATTTACTGATTTGTTGAGTCCTTGTCAATTTTTGAAAAATAAATATCATCTTTAATTAAAAATATTACTATTTTTTTTTTCGAAATTTCCCTTCAACCAGCTGTCAATTGAGACTAATTTCAAAATATTTGGAAGTGTTTGATGAAATGATCATTAAGTATACTCTAAATTTTGTGCATTTAATTTGAATATAGTTGCATTAGTTCAATCAGACAACGCATAGCTTAGGACCCTATACAAAGGAAACCTATTATGTGCACTTCTTTTTTGAGATGTTATGATTTAAAAGTGTGTATTATAGTCTTTTTAACAATCCCTGAAGTTTCATTGAAAAATTCAACCATTTCCCAAATGTTTCCCCATGTTTCCCAAGAAGTGCGATAAATTACTCGATACAAACGATATATCATGTGCGATAATCGATACGTATCTGTATCCCAAGGGTGCGATACGTAACACAATACCGATATTTCGAACATTGGTTAGAGTCACAGCTAGGGTTGTTCGAGCATACATTGCATATATAATCTAGGTTCACCTTGCTGAATTTTGTTCCTAGTTTGAAATGTCTCATTGCTGAATTTTCAGCTTGCGTTCTCCACATTACCATTGCTGAATTTTCAACGTAGTAATCCCGGGTTGTCACCTTGCTGACTTTTCAGTTTGTAATTTTCATATTACACTCTTGCTGAATTTTCAGTTTGGCACTCTTAGATTGTTGTCCTGTTGAATTTTCAGCATAGTATTTGAGGTTGATGGCTTGCTGAATTTTCAGATTAGTGTTTCTAGTGTGTTAGTTTGATCTATAGGTTTGTTTTATCTTTGTCATAACATTACCCTAGGATCTAGGTTCCCTTTTTGAGTTCCCTTGTGTATGCCCACTCGTTCTAGACGTGGTTTTGGTCTACATCCCACTATGAATCTAAAATAGATTGTCGAGGCCCTTAAAACTATCAACCACCGTCTGACGGCCATTGAAACGCACAATAGAACCACCGCCACTCAATTGACCACGCCCAATGCGCGCATCAATCAGCTTGAGGCTTCCCTTCAGACGAACCCCGACACTGGAGAAGATGTTCAATCTCAAGCTGGAGATCAAGTTGATAGGCGAGGGAATGGTTGTGGTCGAGCACAAGTGCAACCACAATGTGAGGAACATCATGACCATCATAACTCGGACGTGCAAGTCATGAAGGGTGTGAAAGTTGAGGCTCCCAATTTTGAGGGTCGCTTGGACCCCAAAGCATTCCATCATTGGGCGGCAGACATGAACCACTATTTTGAGTGGTATGATATGTTTGATGCTTGTCGAGTGAGATTTGTCAAGATGAAGTTGTGGGTCAGGCCAAACTTTTTTTGACCAACATGGAGCGTAAAATTGAGAGTGGGGAACCCCTAGTTATGCACTGGATTGAGATGAAAGAGGTCCTTTAAGAAAAGTACCTCCCTCTCTTACCGCCAGAGGCTCCAAGACCAGTGGCAGACCTCGCGTCAGGGATCCATGATTGTGTCAGATTACATCACCAAGTTCGAGGAATACATGATGTGATGTGACATTGAGGACCCAATGATTACACTATCCATATTCAGGATGAACCTCTGATTTGAGATCCAATGAGAACTCTATTCTCGTGGCATTGGCACCTTGGAGCACATGTACCAAGTGGTGCAAGACATCGAATACTATCTCAAAGCACCAGTTGAGAGGCGTTTTGACTCTCAGGATTCAAGTGTTAAGGCTTATCCTCAAGGGACTAAGTCTAACATGAGAAATCGATCCAAGCCCCAAGTTGGTTCCCAATCCAACCCTAGAGATGTTAAAGGAAAAGGGATGGCAAGTATTAACTCTAGGGGATGTGAGCCAACGCGATGCTTCAATTGTCATAGATTTGATCACTTTGCACATCAGTATCCATCGAAAGAGAGGAACAAGGCCCTAGTGATTGGCGAAGGTGAGGAAGAGGAAGACGAACAGGGTCATTATGAAGAAGTCTATCACTCAATATCACTGGTGCTAGTGACGAGGAGGTAGAGGTAGAAGAGACCACGCCACTTGCCAAGGTATTCAAAATCGGTTACGTAATGGTCGTAATGTAAAGGTAACGGTCATAACCGTTACGCATTACAGGGTCAAAACGGCCATTACAAAAAAAGGGGCCATAACGGCCCCGTAACAGTTTTTTCAAAAAATTAAAAACGGTCGTTACGGCCCGTATCATAACGGTAACAGTGGTGGCCATAAAGCCACCATTACTGTTTCAGAACACCTTGCCACTTGTAGTAGTCAGATGCGCCTTGACCAATGCTAAGGAGACTGATGACTGGCACCGGACTACAATTTTTTACACATGCAAAATGTGGGGAGAAGAATTGCTGCAAGTTGATCGTCAATAGTGGTAGTTGTACAAATGTGGTCTCCACTAGCACCTTATCCCATTTGGATTTGAAACCAGAACCGCACCGTCGGCCCTTTAGAGTTTCATGGATTACGCATTTTCTATGCCCGTTACCTAGCGATGTCTTATGCAAGTTCATTTTGGATCTTACTCAGATTTGTTGTGGTGTGACGTTTTGCCCATGGATGTTGGACACGTCATTTTGGGGTAGCCTTGGTTATTTGACCGCAATGTGATGATATATGGCCACTCGAATGTGTGTTCATTTATGTATCAGGGCAAGAAGATCACTCTAGTTCCTCTCCCGCCAAAAAGCAATGCAGAGCAGAAAGCTGAAGAGAAGTCGAGTAGCCCAAGGGATACGAGGAAATCCCAACCTAAATCTCTCTATGTTATCAATGCCAAGGAGTTTGAGAGAGAGGTTAAGGTGGATTCGATGGTGTACGCCTTGGTGTCTAGAGACGTTACACCCGAGGTTGGTGTAGAGGGACCC
Organism: Magnolia officinalis; assembly: GCA_021015155.1. NCBI lineage: Eukaryota > Viridiplantae > Streptophyta > Magnoliopsida > Magnoliales > Magnoliaceae > Magnolia > Magnolia officinalis. The sequence continues at coordinate 37,935,811 of JAJHSJ010000011.1, forward strand.
CCTGAGGTGATTCCGATTCTGCATGAGTTTCATGATGTATTCCCAGAGGACTTATCAGATAAGCTTCCACCCATGAGGGACATCCAGCATGCCATTGATCTTATTCCTGGGGCAACTCTACCAAACATTCTTTATTATCGAATGAACCCTACAAAGCATGCAGAATTGAAGAAGTAGGAAGATGAGCTCCTTAAGAAGGGTTTCATTCAAGAGAGTTTGAGTCCGTGTGCCATGACAGCGCTTTTCACGCCCAAGAAAGACGGCACGTGGCACATGTGTGTGGATAGTAGAGCCATCAATAAGATCACAATCAAGTACCGGTTTCCCATATTGTGTCTTGAAGATATGTTAGACATGATGCTGAGTGCCACCATCTTTTCAAAGATCGACCTCTAGAGCGGGTATTACCAAACACGTATACGCCTATGAGACAAATGGAAACAACCTTTAAGACGAAAGATGGGCTATACGAGTGGCTAGTTATGCCGTTTGGTTTGACTAATGCTCTAAGCACATTTATGAGAGTAGTAACCCAAGTGTTGAGACCATTTATGGGTAAGTTGCTTGTGGTGTATTTCGATGACATTCTTCTCTATCGCACATCAAAGGAACAACATCTCCACCATCTGAGACAAGTTTGTGGGGTCCTCAAAACTGAAAAGCTTTATGCTTACCTTAAGAAGTACACATTCATGTCAAAGGGAGTTTTCTTAGGGTTCATAGTATCATCTGAGAGGCATAAGAGCAGACCCCGAGAAGGTCAGGGTCATAGTTGAGTGGCTTAAACTGCACAATATTCATGAGGTGCGAAGCTTTCACGGCTCAACAACTTTTTATAGGCGGTTCATTAGAGGGTTTAGTTCCATCATGGCTCCCATCACTGATTGCATAAAGAAATGGGTGTTCGTATGAACTAAAGCTGCCTCTAGAGCATTTAAGAAGATTAATAGCAAAATGAGCGAAGCTCCCGTCACGCGCCTTCCAGACTTTTCTAAAGTCTTTGAAGTTGCGTGTGATTCATCTAGGGTAGGTATATGTGGAGTGCTTAGTCAAGAAGGGCACCATGTTGCTTATTTTAGCGAGAAGTTAAATGAGGCAAAGCAACGGTATTTTACCTATGATAAAGAGTTCTATGCGGTCGTTCAATCATTGCGCCATTGCATCATTATTTATTACCGCAATAATGTCTTGTTTTCTTACCATAAGGCCTTACGCTATCTCAATTCCCAGAAGAAACTAAACCTTAGGCATGCTAAATGGGTCCAATTTCTTCAAGAATATTCTTTCGTTCCTAAACATAAGGTCGGGTTCAAGAACAAATTTGTTAATGCCCTTAGTCGTCGTGTGGCACTGCTCCAAAGTATGAGTGTGGAAGTGACTGGGTTTGAGCAACTGAGAGAAGAGTATCTTACATGCCCAGACTTTGGTGAGTTATACACGTCATTACGAGATGATTAGTTAAGCGTCAGTCGTGGGTTTGTCATCATCGGTGAGTTCCTATTTAAAGGTGACAAACTCTGCATTCCACGTACTTCCCTCCATAATTTCCTAGTTTGAGAACTTCATCCAAAAGGGGTAGATAGTCATTTGGGGAGGGACCGATTTCCTTGTTTAAGAAAGTTCACCATGTCATTGATATTCCTCTTCGCATTTTCAGCTGCACTGCTTATGTACATGACTTCTCTCCCTCTCGAACAAAGTTATCAGATAGATCCATCTCTTGCATGTTTGTTGGGTATTCACCTACCCAAAAAGGTTATAAATTTGTGGATCCTCATACTGGTCGTTGCTATGTCACTCTAGATACGACATTTTTTTAGTCTCTCAGTTTCTTTTCTCCGAAGACTTCCTCTCCTCTTATCCCCACACGTTACTCTTATCCCTTTGCTAGACTCACCGACCCCTACCTCACCTCCTCCACCATCATCATCTCCTCCATCTCCGGTAGTACCTTCCTCATCTGCGCCATTCTCTCCGCCATCACTTCACCCCCCTCCACCTCCACCTCAACCACCGCCACCACGTCGCTCCAGTCACCCCAACCCTCGACCTCTCTATTTACAGGACTGTTTGCACTCAAGCCTCATCTATCTTACAGCACAGAAAAGGGCGAGCCAACATGTCACTGCCTCCACCATCATCAGGCGCTCCGAGGTTTACTCCTAACTTGAATCTTTCTACTTCTCCAGGGAAATGTATTAGTCCTTGCACGTTTCATCCTATTCAGCATTTCATTTCTTATCAGTCATTATCTCCATCCTATAGAGCTTTTATTGCTAACGTTGATTCTGTCTCTATTCCTACATGAGTGGAAGTGGCCTTGGCACACCCTCACTGGAAGCATGCGATGCTTGAGGAGATGAATGCCTTACAAAAAAAATAAAATCAAACTTGGGAGCTTGTTGATTTATCGGCCGGAAAACATGTTGTGGGCTGTAAGCGGGTTTACACTATCAAGCATAAACCTGATGGTACCATTGATCGGTACAAAGCACGCCTTGTTGCAAAAGGCTTCACAGACTTATGGCATCGACTACATAGAGACTTTTGCCCCGGTTGCAAAAATGAATTCTATTCAAGTTCTCTTTTCTATGGCTGCAAATTTGGGTTGGCCACTGCATCAACTTGATGTCAAGAATGCTTTTTTACATGATGACCTTCATGAAGAAGTGTATATGTCCTTACCTCCTGGGTTTCTTTGTAAGGGGGAGGAACATAAAGTTTGTGGCCTTCACAAGTCCATCTATGGCCTCAAGCAGTCACCACGGGCATGATTTAACAAATTCACTCATGCCATGCAGGCTGCCCACTTTCCCTAGTGCAACTCCAATCATTCTGTTTTTTGGAAGCGCACCACCAATGGGATCATAGTGGTCTCGGTCTACATTGATGACATCATTGTTATGGGCGATGATTCCACTACTATATCCGGCATTAAATCACATATTACTAGCACCTTTGAGGTAACAGATTTGGGCTCCTTGCATTATTTTCTCGGCATTGAGATTGTTCGTTCTCGCTATGGTATTTCCTTATGTCAGAGGAAATATGCACTGGACTTACTCAATGAGACAGGCATGTTGGGTTGTAAACTTGTTGCTACTCCTCTTGAGGTCAACCATCAACTCACCTCTTTTCATGGTGAGTCTCTCTCTGATCCTGGTCCTTATAAGTGACTCATTGGCCGACTTATTTACCTGACTATTACAAGACCCGATATCTCTCATGCCATGAGTGTTCTCAGTCAGTTTATGCACTCACCACGGGCTGCCCATTTGGATGCTGCCTATTGTGTTCTCCGCTATCTCAAAGGCTCTCCTGCTAAGGGCCTTCTCTATTCCAAACATGGACACTTGTCTATTTCCGCTTTTTCTGATGCAGACTGGGCCAGTGCCAAAGATGACCGGAAATCTACAACTGGTTACTACTCGTTTGTGGGGGGAAATTTGATTACTTGGAAAAGTAAGAAGCAGCCGGTTGTTGCTCGATCCAGTGCTGAGGCCGAATACAGGGCTATGGTCCATACCACTTGTGAGTTACTTTGGCTAAAGAAATTCCTGACTGAGTTTGGCTTCTCTCCATCTACACCTATGCGGATGATGTGTGATAATCAGGTTTCCATTCACATTTCTAGCAATCCGGTCTTCCATGAGCGCACAAACCATATTGAGGTGGATTGCCATTTTATTCGAGAGAAGTCCCATGAAATTGTAACTCCACATGTTCACACTGGGGACCAACTGGCAAATGTTTTCACTAAACCTCTTTCACTTGACCGGCATGACTCAATCACTTCCAAGCTTGGCCTTTCGAATATCTTCAGACCCAGCTTGAGGGGGGGTGTTAAAGGAACAAGTCCGACGCCGAACCCGTCGAACTCATGATACGAGCTCATCCATCCAGCTCATTTGTATCTTCCTTTTTCTGCATTGTTTCTAATTGTATTTTTCCTCCAAGCATTTAATATTCTACTATAAATATATGGGTTGTGTGGCTCATTAATATACACAATCTCTTTTCCCAAATCTTGTCTTATAACTTGGTATTAGAGTGGGTTGTTCCCGGGGAGACATGAGTTCCGCTGGCGCAACACCACCATCTCTTTCGGCCGCTACATCACCACCACCTTCTTCTCCACCGCCGTAGCACCACTGAAACCAACAACTTGTTCTTCACGCCCACGTACCAGATCCGAGCATCACAACCAAATCCCTCTCTTCTTCTCCACGCCTCTGAACAGGGCGACACTACCATGGCTTAGACGATAGGATCTGAGCCTCAACTGGCAGCAATAAGCCGTTCTTCTTCCAAGATCTACCGCACCACCAATCTTCATAACCAGTGTCTGCATCACCTGCTTGTATTCGACAGCCAGCCACCACAACAGATCTGGCATCAGCGATTGCAATCATTTTCCCCGACGTCGGGGCTATCTTCTGTACTGAACCCAATTTCGGCTGTGACTCAATCTAGATCTGGATCAACTCCGATACCAAGCATTTAATATTCTACCATAAATATATGGGTTGTGTGTGGCTCATTAATATACACAATCTCTTTTCCCAAATCTTGTCTTGTAACTTGGTATCAGAGCGAGTTGTTCCCGGGCAGGCGTGAGTTCCGCTGGCGCAGCACCACCATCTCTGTCAGCCGCTGCATCACCACCACCTTCTTCTCCACCTCCACGGCACCACTGAAACCGACAACTTGTTCTTCATGCCCACGTACCAGATCCGAGCATCACAACCAGATCCCTCTTCTTCTCCACGCCTCTGAACAGGGCAACACCACCATGGCTTAGACGACAATATCTGAGCCTCAACTGGCGGCAATAAGTTGTTCTTCTTCCAAGATCTACCTCACCACCAATCTTCATAGCCAGTGTCTGCATCACCTACTTGCATCCGACACCCATCTACCATTAAATCCAGCCACCACAACAGATCTGGCATCAGTAATTGCAATCATTTTCCCCGATGTCGGGGCCGTCTTTTGTATCGAACCCAACTCTGGTTGCGACTCAATCTAGATCTGGACCCTGTCTCTCTTCTCTCTTCTCTCCCCTCCCTCATCAGCCGACGTCAGCATGCTTGTTACGTGAAAAACATTTTATTTTTTATTTTTTTTGTGGTTCCTCTCTGCCTTGATATTTCTCCATGGCACACTCTAATGATATTTCATCCTCTCATGATGTGGATCTCAGACAGTCTAAAAATCCATGTCTGAAGATCACATCCTCTCCTCTCACAGGGCCCAATTTTCTCCAGTGGTAACAGGCTGTCCGCATCTTTATTGGCGGCAAGCGGAAACTTGGTCACATCACTAGGACCCTTCCTTGTCCAACCGATGCAAACTCCAAGAAAGCAGAGTGGGAATCTGATGACATGATTGTCATGTCATAGTTATGGAACTCCATGGCCGACAATGTCCGAAGTGGCCTTCTTTTCTTAAAGACGGCGAAAGAAATATGGGACACAGTCCACGAACTCCATAGTGATGCGCACAACATGTCACGCATCTTTCAATTAGAGAAGGAGATCGCCTCTCATCAATAGAGCTATGGCAGTGCCATCCTCCTGAGTGACTGAAAGAAGATGGGATGCAACTCTAGGTTGGACATCAACATCGAATCGGTAAAGTCCAGCACATTCACGTCCACCACCAATCATCTTCTGCGTTCTAAGATCCTGAAACATATAGTGAGATGGAAGAAAAATGGCAGCACTGGTAAATTGTTTGGTGAGTGTACTAACGGAAAGCAAATTGGAGTCAAGACCCGAGACAAGAAGGGTCTTGTCGAGGGAGACAATAGAGGTTAGAGGAACAGTTCCGACCCCGCAATGGGAGTAAAGTTTCCGTCGGCTAACTTTACTGATTCTAAAGTAGAACTGGGATGAAAAGACGAAAAAAGATGTGACATACCAATCATATGATCTGTGGCCCCAGTGTCTATGACCCAGGGCTGGGAAGAGGAGGTAGAGTGGATGTACCTGGCATCGGGGAACTGGAAGTAGCCATGGATTTTGAGACTGAGAGGCCAACCTTCTGGGCAATCAGGTTCTCATATTCTTCTTAGGAAATCTAGACCATAGTAGTGGAGGAAGCAGACGGTGTCTCTTCAGATTCAGTAGCAGACAAATTAGCCCATCGTCCACCCGACGAACGACCACATCCACGAGAGAAGCCTCCTCGCATGGGAGGTCTACCATGTTTGATCCAGCAAGTGTCAACCATATGGTTGGTATGTTTGCAATGAGTGAAAAAAAGAGAACCACGACCACATCCCCGATCATCAGAAAAAGGAGCATCAGCCTGTTAAGCAGATTGTGTGATCGAGACAGGTGGAATCATAACCTGATTCTGTTTTTCTTCTCTTGCAAGTTGAGCATAAACCTGATTCAAGGTCATCGTCTCAGCGTTGTGGATGATCTGTTGTCGGAGTATCTCGTACTCATCATTAAGGCCATCTAAGAACCTGAAGATCCGGCGTCGCTCATGCCGTTTCTTGATAAGAATCACATCTCGAGAACGGTAGGTATCTTCCTCGTCATGATAGGCGAGCTCCTCCCATAAACTCCATAGTTTAGCATAGTACTCTATGAGGCTCTTGTCGTTCTATTGGAGAGGGGCGATCTCCTTCTCTGATTGAAAGATGCGTGACATGTTGTGCGCATCGCTACAGAGTTCGTGGACTGTGTCCCATATTTCTTTCGCTGTCTTTAAGAAAAGAAGGCCACTCCGGACATTGTCGACCAAGGAGTTCCATAACTATGAAATGAAAATCATGTCGTCAGATTCCCACTCTGCTTTCTTAGAGTCTGCATCGGCTAGACAAGGGTCCCAATGATGTGGCCAAGTTTCCATTTGCCGCCAATAAAGATGCAGACAGCCTGTTGCCACTAGAGAAAATTGGGCCCTGTGAGAGGAGAGGATGTGATCTTCAGACCTGGATTTTCAGACTTTCTGAGATCCACATCATGAGATGACAAAATATCATTAGCATGTGCCATGGAGAAATATCAAGGCAGAGGGGAACCACTGAAAAATAAATAAATTGTTTTTCAAGTAATAAGCATGCTGACGTCGGCTGATGAGGGAGGGGAGAGGAGAGAAGAGAGGGGGTTCGGATCTGGATTCAGTCGCAGCTAGAGTTGGGTTCAATACAGAAGACAACCCTGACGTTAGGGAAAATGACTACAATCGCTGATGCCAGATCTATTGGGTGGCTGGATTTAATGGTAGATCGGTGTCGGATGCAAGCAAGTGATGCAGACGTTGGCTATGAAGATTGGTGGTGTGGTAGATCTTAAAAGAAGAACGGCTTATTGCCGCCAGCTGAGGATCGAATCCTGCCGTCTAAGCCATGGTGGTGTCGCCCTATTCAGAGGCATGGAGAAGAAGAGAGGGATCTGGTTGTGATGCCCAGATCTGGTGCATGGGCGTGAAGAACAAGTTGCCTGTTTTAGTGGTGCCGCGGCGGTGGAGAAGGTGGTGGTGATGCAGCGGCTGACAGAGATGGTGGTGTTGCGCCGGTGAAACTCACATCTCCCCGAGAACAAATCGCTCTGATACCATGTTATAAGACAAGATTTGGGGAAAGAGATTATGTATATTAATGAGCCACACATAACCCACATATTTATACTAGAATATTAAATGCTTGGAGGAAAAATACAATTAGAAACAATGCAAAAAAAGGAAGATACAAATGAGCTGGATGGGTGAGCTCATATCACGAGTCCGACGAGTTCGACAACGGACTCGTTCCTTCAACAAATACCATTGCCCTTGGGGAGGATAAGTTCTATTGGGCTAGTCTCAAATGAGATGTAGCCAAGATAGTTGGGCAGTACAGGACTTGTCAACTGATGAAGAAGAGAAAGCAAAATACAGGATTGTATACACCTTTGCCAGTACCCCATACTTCGTGGCAAGACATCAGTATGGATTTTGTGTGTTGGGTTTACCAATGACTATCAAGAAACACGATTCTATATTTGTGGTTGTGGACAATTTTTCCAAAATGGCCCAATTCATTCCGTGCTCGAAAACATCGGATGGCTCTAATGTGGCTAAGCTTTTCATTGGGGAGGTAGTGCATTTACATGGTCTACCAAAGACCATAGTGTATGATCGTGATGTACATTTTATGAGCTATTTTTGAAAGACACTATGTGACATGATGGAGACAAGGCTTCAATTTTCATTTGCCTATCATCCTCAAATAGACAGTCAGATTGAGGTCATCAATAGGAGTCTTAGAAATCTGCTTAGATTCCTTGTGGGAGATCACGTCAGAACTTGGGATACTGTTTTGCCTATAGCAGAATTAGCATATGATAGTTTCATTAATAGATCCATAGGCATGAGTCCATTTGAGGTTCTGCATGGCTACAAACCTAGGAAACCTGTAGATCTCATACATATGTTTGTGTCCTATAGGCTATCTGAGTCAGCACATGAGTTTGTACGTAACATACATGAGTTGAATAGTGAGATCAGGAAGGGAATTAACTTAAGTAATGAAAAATATAAAGCATTCACTGATTCTCATCGCAGATTTCAGGAATTCCAGGTAGGAGATTATGTCGTGGTTCATATGAGGCCTGAACGGTTTCCTCATGGGGATGTTAAAAAATTGCAAGCTTGTAGTGCAAGACCAGATAAAATACTACAGAAACTGGGTCTTAATGTGTATGTAGTAGACCTTCCACCTACAATGGGAATTAGCTCTACTTTTAATGTGAAAAATCTAGTACGATACAAGGGTCCTGCTACTTCACCTTCTGAGCCATTTCCCTGCCCCCCCCCCCCCCCCCCCCCCCCCCCCAAAAAAAAAAAAAAAGACCATGACCCAATCCATAACCTATAGCCATTTATTTGATCCATTATCCCAGCCTTTGCCACCTTTACCCTCCTACTCGAAGCAAACAAGTTGAAGATATACTGGATGCGCAAGCGGTTTCTACTCGTCATAGGGGATTTCAGAAATTCCTTGTCAAGTGGAAGAACATGTCAGTTTTAGATAGCACATAGATACAGAGCTGCAGACTTTGGATATCAACATCCTTGAGCCTTATACGAGTTTTAGTACGCCAGAGGCGAACTCTTCTCAGCCGAGGAAAGTTGATGAGGAGGCGAGCCCCAGTCTCCCTGTGGCTAGGTGAGTATCCGTGTTGAAGACCACATAGTGCATGTATGAGCATTTGGAAGACCCCACACTGGGAAGATGCACATGGGTTGCTTTAGGGAGTGATTTGGACTTTTAGATTTGAGGGACGCGATGATCGGACCGTTGGATCGTATGGATTACATGATCGGGCCATTGATCGTGGACCATTTTTATATCATTATATATATAATATATATATATATATATATATATATATATATATTATATATATATATAATTCTTTGTTTCTTCTCATGCGATGTGAAGACTTGTTCCATGTGATTTAGAACGAAGATCAGTGAGATGCCTATCTTCAATCACGAGAGTGTGAGGCTTCCAATTATCCACTTTTGAATCTTCCTTCTTCGTTCGAGAAATTCTGTTGTTGATATCTCCTTTTTTTTCAGGGGGGGGGGGGGGGGGGGGGGGGGGGGGTTCATGTGAAGCTCCCTAATGGTGGATTTCTCTCTATCAAAAAACAAAAAATCTTTGTTTCTTCTTCTTCATTGTGATGTGAAGACTTGTTCCATGTAATTGGAACGAAGATCGGTGCAATGCCTATCTTTAATCACAGGAGTGCGCAGCTTCCAGTTATCAACCTTTAATCACGGGGGTCATGTGAAGCTCCCTAATGGTGGATTTCTCTCTATCAAAAAACAAAAAGTCTTTGTTTCTTCTTCTTTATGTGATATGAAGACTTGTTCCATGTGATTTGGAACGAAGATCGGTGCAATGCCTATCTTTAATCACAGGAGTGCGCAGCTTCCAGTTATCAACCTTTGAATCTTCAATCGAGATATTTTGTTGAAATCTCTTTTATTCTTCATCTCAAACCATCTAAAACCCTTCTAACACCTTCCTTTCTTCTTCCTTATCCTTTCCATAAAAACCCCACGGTTACGGAACAAACACTAGCCAACCAGGCCCCACACGTGTGACCGTACGGGCACACGTGCGAGCCCACGTGCTGGTCCATACGTCCACATATCTATTCCCCCTTGCGTCTTTCACCCTTCCTTCTAAACTCCCATCATCCCTTGTCCAAAACCCTAACCCTAACCTTAAAATCCCAAATCTACTAATTTTTCCCAAATTCTCAAACCCTAGATCTTCAAATCCTTCAATTAACCTCAAATCCCTAATTTTCCTATGTCCAAAACCCTAACTCCCATCTCATAATACCTAAATCCTTTAATCCCTTCATCCAATTCTCCAATTTAGCCTTAATCTCACCATTTTCTCCAAACTTTCCTAACCTTAGCTTCTCCCACACCCAAATCTAGTAAACCCTAGGTAGTATTAGACCTAACTCTATGATATTTGGATGTTTCTACATCCATTGGATCCTAGCATTTCATGTTTAATGGCCTTGTAAGACGATGCTTGGCAACTTGGGCTTAAACTATGCATGTTTTCCTCTTAGAATCTTGATATTTGTGATATTGTTAGCAAAATTTGTGGTTTTCATTAATTAATTTAATTTTGCTGATTGATCTCTTACATTATTTGAGTTCATGCATTGGTCCTGCATCACTCCCCCATGCCAAGCCCACAACAAATCTTCCACCAACTTCGACATCACCCAATGATTATGAAAGAGACAAAGGAATAACTCTCAAACTTTAGACACAAAAGGCAATGGATGAACAAATGGTCAATCGACTCCTCATTTCCCACACATATCAAGCATACATTAGGAAGGACCAGGGATCTCCTCTAAAGGTTATCAATTGCTAGCACCCTCTTCCGGCCCACCAACCATGTAAACAATGCCACTCAAGGGGGAGCTATATAAAACCAACCATGAAACAAATGAGAAGGTCAGGAGAGTGCAGGGAGCAGAAATCAAGCTGAGAAGCGACCACGTAGAGAACTTCCTGGATCTGTGCCTAGACCAAATAATCGAGTCTTCCTCTTGAACCGAAGGGTGCACATCCTTTAAAAGATCCAATAACCCGAAGACTTCCACAATCTCACCATCCAACATGTTCCTGCGGCAAGGGGGATTCCACACCACCGAATACCTCAATAACGAGAAGCGATCTGCCACTAAAATAGACCTATCAATGGCAAGGCGAGCCACTTGAAGGAAGAGATCCTGAAAAGCACGATCACCACACCGAATATCCATCCAGAAGAAGATCCGCCACCCACTACCAAGCGCAAAGGAAATCCCAATACGAACCAAATGAGAAGACGCCGCAATTGATTTCCAAATGCTCGAAGCTCTATATAAAGAGGAAGACTTCAGAAACCACCCATTTTCCTGCACCTCCTACTTACTAGCAGCCATTTCTCTCCACATCTTACCCGCCTCTATTCCAAATTTCCAAATCCACTTACTAAGTAAAGTTGTATTCGTATCACCCAAGCTTCTAAGCTCGGCTCCTCCCTCATTAGTTGGATTACACACCTCATCCCATTTAAGAAGATGAAACTTCCTACCTTCCTTAGCACCTTTCCAAAAGAAATCTCCTCTTAACTTTTCAAGTCTCTTGATGACCAACTTGGGACATTTGAATAGGGACATAAAGCACACTGTCATATTGGAGATGGCTGATTTGACAAGGGTGAGGTGCCCTCCTAAGGATAGGTACCTACATTTCCAAGAAATTAACTTCCTTTCAATTCTTTCTATCATTCTGTCCCACAAATTAATAGGTGGCTTTCCAATGCAAAGAGGGAGCCCAAGGTATGTGGAAGGGAAGGTCCCCGGCTTGCACCCAAAGACGCCCTAATCGGCCAAGATCATCTAGAGCAACATGAATCCCCAACATTTTGGATTTTGCAGCATTAATCTTCAAACCAGAGGTAGCTTTAAAACACACAAGCAGCTTCCACAGATTATCCACCGAATCCTCCTACATCACAAAATAGAATTGTATCATCCGCATACTGAAGGTGGGAAATCTGACCACTCTTGGTTGAGACCTTGAACCCACTGAACAGTCCATTCTCTTCCCCTTTCCGAAGCATCACGCTAAGAGCCTCCCCAATCACTACAAACAAATAAGGAGACAGTGGGTCCCCTGCCTTAGACATGGAGAAAGATGCGAACTGAATACAGGATCGAATCCATCCCCTCCACTTTTGACCATAGCCTACCCTATCGAGCATGTAGTCTAAAAACTCCCAATCCACATGATCGTATGCTTTCTCAATGTCCAAGTTGTAGACTGTCCCACTCCTTTTCTCCCTCTATCTAGTAGCGATACATTCGTTGGCAATTAAGGCACTCTCCAAAACTTGTTTGCCGGCAACAAAAGCACCTTGAAATTCTGAAATAACTGACAAAAGAACTCCCTTGAACCTAGTCGCAAGGATTTTTGCCAGGATTTTGTAAGGGCAAAAGTCCTTGTAACTAGGTCTCACACACACACACACGAATTATATATATATATATAATATAATATATATATATATATATATATATATATAGTGAAATGCTCACCTGGGAACTGGTTCTCACGAGAATTCATGAGCACTTTTTGATACGTGATGTAAGCACAAAATCTGAACAGTCCATGTGATACGGCACCCCATATATATATATATATATATAATATATATATATATATATATATAGTGAAATGCTCACCTGGGAACTGGTTCTCACGAGAACTCATGAGCACTTTTTGATACATGATGTGAGCGCAAAATCTGAACCGTCCATGTGATGCGGCACCCCATGAAACCTCTAGGGCCCAACTTTCAGCCTAATCCAAAACTCTGGTGGGCCATGACAAAAGGAAACAGTTACCTCCCTTGATTTGCCTCTCTCTTTACTATGGCCCACAAGAGTTTTGGATTGGGCTGAAAGTTGGGCCTTGTGGGTTTCATGGGGTGCCGCATCACATGGACTGTTCGGATTTTGTGCCCATGACACATGTGCAAAGGTGTGCATGGGTGCTCATCTAAGGTGTGCAGGTGGCATGATCTCTCTCTCTCTCTCTCTCTCTCTCTCTCTCTCTCTCTCTCTCTCTCTCTCTCTCTCTCTCTCCTCTCTATCTAAGGTGCGCAGGTGAGCATGATTCTCTCTCTCTCTCTCTCTCTCTCTCTCTCTCTCTCTCTCTTCTCTCTCCTCTCTCTCTCTTCTCTCTCTCTCTCTATATATATATATATATATATATATTATTAGTCGGGTACCCGTCAACTACTTGATACTGATCTGATTGGAACCAGTTTCTAAACTAGGTCGGATACCTTGGGTGCCCATGGGTCCGGGTACCCGTTGATAGCCCTAATTGGCATCCCTATCCATTGGCAGGTCTGATTTAAATTCTCCATCATTTTGTACAAGGTGGCACTGCTAATGAGTGGACTGCCTGGTTCGTTGACCAAGTGATCTTCGTGGTTGGGCCCACCTTTTGCACAACTCATATGTCCTATACACATAACACATTGCCATGAGAGAGAAGTTGCAGGTCACCACCAACAGGTTGTAGGTGATGATTCCTCTCAATAGTTTGTTCCATCTCAAATAAAGAGGTTCTGGACTGCCAAAAATGATCCTACCCACTTGACCAAATGTAATCCTCTAAATCTAAACAACCCATGCAAGAATTCCATCTGCTTAAAAGAAAGACTAACTTAGAGCTCAAGGTGCTGCCTCTTCAAATATAGGAACTAAGCACCTTCTTAAATAATTTTGTTTTTAAAATTTAATGAGAATAAGTGCCACACAGACACTTCTTCCTCTACCAAGAATTAGGATGGGCGCTCTCCTTCTTGAGATGCCAAGCCAATGCTCCTCCAAAGTGTAATGAAGGCTGATGACCTAGGCCATTGGCCTTCGTGATCAACCATTGTTCCCATCCAAGTTTTTTTTTTAAATAATAATAATAATGATGTGCAATACTTGGTACAAAATATGAACGGCCATGAGAACAGTGGGAATAATAATAATAATAATGTGCAATACTTGGTACAAAATATGAACTGCCATGAGAACAATGGGAAATATGCAGAATATTTCAACCTGGTCAAGTAATAAAGCCTTAATTGCAATCTTCTTTTTGCTCATGGATTCCACGAATTCATCAACCTGCATAGGCTCTGTCAGTGCATCTGGACCTAGCTCAGATATTGGGGGCACAGATTCTGGCTGCATAAACAAAGCTATAAGTACAAGGCAGTGAGAAAGAAACAATGTAATTAAGGACCACAAAAAATGGAACTTGGAAAAAGTGCAGCAAACTGAGTGATGACTAATGAGTGATACATCTTCAAGCAAGCGGACTTTAGCGAAACGCCTTTTATCCGTGAAAGAGAATTCCAAACCATCATCAAGCTGGTACATCATAAACAGCTTTTGTTATAGACCTCAAAGAATTAATTGGCAGGTGCTAAAACTAATGCATATACAGACACGTGCTAAAACCATGAGCAGACTAACTAATGCGTATACAGAGACATGCTAAAAACATGAGCAGACTAACTAATGCAACCAGGAAGGTATGCATAGGCACATCTGCAACTCAAAATGACCAAAAAATTACTTAATGAAGGAGAAAAGACATGATGTAGTTTTATCCAAATGCCTCAAATAATATGAAGAAATCAAACTGTATGAAATTCCAATCAAAGTAAATTTCAACTGCTTAAGATATTGAACTTGAAATTTTAGTTTCAGAATATGCACCATTTGTACCACCATGAATATGGGAGCATCTTTTATATTTGTGGTGCCAAAGGGGGGAGCAGAGTAGCTTTCAGATTTTAGACCAATTAGCATAGGTGGAAGAGTGTAGAAAATCATACGGTATTAGCAGGGCGGATTAAGGTGCTGATGCCATGGATTATATCACCATTTCAAGGCACCTTCATCTCAGAAAGACAGATATTGGACTGAATTCTCGTGGCAAACGAATGTAGTCAGTCGAGGAAATGATTGAATTAGGAAGGGAGGTGTTTAAAACCAACATGGAGAAAACGTATGACCTTGTGGATTGGCAATATTCACACGTGATGCACTGTACGGGAGTCAGGGCGAAGTGACGTAGCTCGATCAAGGCATGCTTATCTTTCGCCTCCTTTCCGATTTTTATTAATGGAACTCTGGCAGATTTGTTTTCAAGCTCACATGGTTTAAAGACAGGCATTAATCCCTTATTCCCCTTTCTTTTGTAGGTGTGGCAATGGGCCGGGCCCTAGTCCCCTAAGCCTCGGCCCTAGCCCTAGCCACATGGCCTGGGTCAGGGAAGGGAGTGAAATGATCAAAGGCTTAAAGTAGTCCAATCTAAGAATTTTTTGGGGTGATCCCTTTCGTCAATGACGAGCTTCATTATGTAAATGGTTTTAATCATTAAACATAACTTAGATCCAAGATTGGTTTTGTATTACACATGTGGGTTGAATGGAACCCCTTACAAATGTCTTTAAACCGTCCATGTAAGATCTCTATGAGGTGGGCCTCATCGATCAACGGTCTGGATAGTCCTAAAGGCTGGATGATGAAATCAGGTAAAACAGTGGAACCCACTGCGTTGTGATTTCAGATTAATATGCGTAAGGGGTTGGAATGCTATGGCTGCGATACGCAGGTAGCTGTTTGTATAACACTAGGAATCTAATGTGTGGAGCCGTGGGAAGAGAGTTTTGATGGGTTTCAAACTCTCTTCACCACATCATCTATAAAAGGAGACTAGGTCCCCGATCCTACACCATCATAGAAATACAATTCCCATCTATTCTTCTAATTGGGGTGTAAGGAGAGGAAGATCCTAGTTGATTCTGGCATTCTGTTTCTTCAACTATGGCGTCTCAGATTGGTAAGCCATCTAAACCATTCGATCTCTATGTCCTATGCACAGCTAGATCTCAGGGATTTCTGCATTAAGCTAGAATAACAGTTGGTATCAGAGCCACTGTGCATAGGTATGGATGATCGGATTCAGCTATTCCACATTCAAATTCCATATCAGATAATTAGGGTTTTCAAATTCAAAACCCATATCAGAAAATTAGGGTTTTTTCAAATTCGAAACCCATATCAATTATTAGGGGATTTCTATTCGAATCCAAAATCTATAATTAGGGATTTGAATCCCAAATTCAGATATACAGGATTCGATTCTTGTATCAATCCTAAGTAGGGATTTTGGATTCCAATCCCCAAATCAGGATAGTTGGAAATTTGGCATCTATTCGTATTCCCAAATCAGGCAGATTGGGATTTTGCACTTCGAAACCTAATTGGGGATTTCGAACCCTAAATCAAATTGGGGATTTTTTGAATCCCAAATCAGAACATTAGGGATATCCATTCCCACATCAGGAGCCTTTCGAATTTCCTAATTAGGGATTTGGACTTCGAAATCCAAATTACTTGAAGTCCAATTAGGATCTTCGTAATCCGTTCATCTCAGCTTCTGTGGGCCCTTACCTGCAATTTGTGAGTACCGTCAGCCATCGTCAAGATCCGGAATTGCAGACGAAGGCAATGGCATGCCATCTTCCTTTCGACCATGTTTTGAAGCCATTACCGGCATCTCATGGGGGAGCAAGCATCGCAAAAAGATATCTGGATCTTTATAGGTGGCTGTGAGCAAAGACATGTGTGAAAGACTGTTTAGTGGAGTTAGGATGGCAGCTAGTGTGAGATATTCAATTTAGAAGAAACTTAGGAGAAGAAATCTCAAAGTTTGAAGAATTGATGGGCCCTCTTCAACAAGCACCAATTGGGGGCAGTGCAAATGATTGGAAAGTTTGGAGGTGGACAAGCTTGAGGGACTTTACAACTAAGTCCATCCAGATTTTGCAAAATAAAAAAATAAAAAATAAAAATCTTCTTTCCTCTCGTGTTTTGATCTTCAATAGCGCCCCAAGGGTTTTGGTTTGCATGTGAACTACAATGAAGGGGAAGATATTTGTTGACATTCTCAAGAGAAGAGGATTGAATATTCCGAACAGGTGGGAAATGTGCAAAAGCGAGGAGTTGGCCAATCACTTACTGGTTACTGCTACGTGTGCATGTTTGTTGTTGAATGGTTGATGGGTGAGAAGGTGTATGAGGTGCTGGACAGTTGAGGGAATTGCTCATTCAGATCCAACAGTAATGTTAGCTGTGTGTTGGGAGTTGTGTCTCAAGAGAAAATAGGTGTATCTTCAGAGAAGAGGAGCTGCCTGTCCAAGGTGCGGCAGAAAGAATTAAGAATGACCTATTCCTATGGACGTTGAACCACGGAACCTTCAAAGGACTTCCTCTGGACTTGTTATCAAGTAGATGGAAGAAAACTTTGTGGTTGAACTTGAAGCAAACCTTAGTGCGTAAGACTACTGGAGTGCTCATCAGTGGTGCTGGATTGGGTTTTTGAATTCCAGGGGGTTTGGAACAAGGAGAGTGGCAGGGCAAGAATCAAGGGTCTCTTGCCGAATCCAAAGGAGAGGACCATTGGCACTTCCAATGATTTAAACGTTTTGACTGAAGGGATGACAGATGATGATGAAAAATGGACAGAAGTGAAAAGACACACAAAGGGACTATTCAGTCTATTCATGCTTATATTCCCTTTGCCTCATTAGCAAAAGGCCTGTTAGAGAAGAATTTCTTTCTTTCTTAGGTTTGATTATGTTAGCCCTTGTTGTGAGAATATCAGTGTTCAAAATATCGGTATCTCACCCTTGGGATACAGATACGTATCGGTTATCGCACGGGATATATCGTTTGTATCGCATAGTTTATCGCACTTTTTGGGAAACATGGGGAAACATTGTGAAAATGGTTGAATTTTTTAATGAAACTTTGGGGATTGTTAAAAAGGCCCTTAATACACACTTTTAAATCACAACATCTCAAAAAAAAAGATGCACATAATAAATTTCCTTTGTATAGGGTCCTAAGTTATGCGATGTTTAACTGAACTAACGCAACTATATTTAAATTGAATCATGATATCAGTACATCCAGGCCGTCAATCCCTTTTGCTCATATCATTTTAAGGCTTGAACACAAAAATGAGGTAGATCCAACGATCAAGTGGACCACACCAAATACCAAATAATAAGCTTGGTTGCATTTAATAACCATGTGTGTGGTCCATTTTAGCGTTGAATCTGTCTCATTTTTATTTTGATGCTTAAAATAATCTGAGAAAAAGGGATGGACGGCTTAGATGAAGGGAACAAACAAAAATCAGCTTGATCCAAAACTTTAATGGCCCCAAAATGTTTTTAATGGTCTACGCTCATTCAACATTGTTTCTTGTAATGTGGTCCACTTGAGATTTGGATATACCTCATTTTTAGTTTCACGCTGTAAGATGATCTATAAAAAATAGATGGAAGGCAAGGATGAAACACACACATCATGGTCGGGCCCACAGAGCACTGACCACCAGCGAAAGGCTGGTGTTGCGTGGAGTAGCCAATCCGTTTCCGCTATAAATCGTAGCGCGGATGAAATTGGATTGCGTACTGAGTTACGCTCTTACCGTACTGAGTAAACTCAGTTGGGCCCACCTTGAATGTATGTGATCCATCCACACCGTCCATTCGTTTTTCCATCTAATTTAAGGAGTTGAGCCAAAAATTGAATCATATCCAAAGATCAAGTGGACCATACCACAGGAAACAGCTAGGATAATGATATCCACCATTGAAACCTTGCTAGGCCCAACAATGATGTTTATTTGTCATCCAACCTATTAAAATAGATGGACGAAGCAGATTAAATACATAAATCATGGTGGACCATACAGAGTTTACTCAGTACACTAAGCGTAGTGAGTTACTCAGTATACAATCCGCTTCCAGCGCGAATCACTGAAATCACGTCACGAAGTTACATGGGTCCCACCATGATGTATTTTTTCTATCCACACCGACCATCCATTTAAATAGATCATTTTAGGGCGTGAGCCAAAAAATGAGTCAGATTTAGAGCTCGTTGGGCCCCACCCATGTTTCCAGTGTCACCACTATTTCCTGTGGTATGATCCACTTCCCGTTCTAAGTTTTGGGATTAACCCCTTGATTTAGATGGGAAAACAGATGGACGGCGTGGATAGACCACATACATTAAAGGTGGGCCCAACTAAGTTTACTGAGTACGATAAGAGCGTGCTCAGTAAACCACTCCCGCGTCGATCCCCATTTAACCCCTCCCGCGCCATCTCCTTCATTTTCCCTCTCTGTCATGAGCGCTCTCCCTCTCTTTCACGCAGCGAGGGTTCCGGAGGAGGATTTCTCGTTCCATTTCCTCAAATCCGGCCTGATTTCTCGCCGAATCTCCAAGAAATCCACACAGGCACGCTCCAATCAGCGAAGAAAGAGAAAAAATGAAGAAAATAGCAAGAAAATTCGAAGAAAGAGAGATACAGATACTTACCTGTCGAATGGCCCACCTCCGATCACCGCTACAGCCTACGGCTACAGGTAGTCTCCGATCTCTCTCTCTCTCTTTTTTTTTTTCTAACTCAAAATTTTTTGATTTTCCGCAACCCACGGCATCGGCTTCCGTGACTTTGTTTGTCGATTTCCGACAATAATGGAGGCAGAAATACCGTGATATCGCACTGTGTGGGTTGTATCAACTATATCGACGATATATCGTGCGATATCTGAAGTTTTGGATTTTCAGTATCTTCCGGGGGTTATCGGAGGAGTTTCGTCTCGCCGAGGCCCGATACCAATAATATCAGCCGATATATCAGCCGATAGTATCGATATTTCGAACACTGGAGAATATTGTGTATATGGGTTATTAGAATATTGTGTATATGGGTTATTGATGCAGACATCAGTGGTTCACCATTTAGAGTGTACCAGAGGAGGAGGCGTCGCCGACAGAGCACCGGAGTGGAAGAGTTGATGTGGATGGACGTTGGGTCCATCAGACCCATTTTCTGACGCGCTACGAGTGCAGGAGGGAATGACCGCACCCTGACCATAGATCTATGAGTCGGATTTCACACCCTACCACACGAGTGTTTTAGTTTTAGGCGTTTTTGTTCTTTTCCTTATTTCAGGGGCTTTATTGCACTTTCTTTACTTTTCGTCTTTTTTTTTTTTTTATTTTTCTTGTTTTCGGGGGGCTTTAGTGCACTTTCACTTTTTCCACAGCTTATATATACATTGTGAGAAACCCTATTTTCATTATTATTGAATAAATAGAAATTTGTTTCTTTTCTTCCTCTTTATTCAAGAGATTAGGGTTTCAGGATTGGCCATTAGTGTTAAGGATTCCACCCTGATTTCAAGTTTCCTTTTTTCTAGATGTTCGAGGTGCAGGAAAAGGTAAGAATCACTCTCCTCCTTTTCTTTTGACAACGAAAGGACCTGTACTTTCTTCATCTCGAACCCTTCATTCTTCACCCCTTTTGTTGCTCTCTGGATATCCCCTTTCTAGTTTGAACGGAAAAGAGGGATGGTTAGTCAGTAGAATAAGATCCAAACTTGACTGTGGACTGACTTATGCTAGATCTGAGATATTCTCATATCCCTAGGTCTTCCCTTTTTAATGTTTACACGATTTTATGCTAAGGGGCATGATCCTGACGGAATGACCTCATCTTTGTTTTGAAGTTTACCTAATCCCTTTGACTAGAAACGGTTTTTTAATTGGTGTATTTATTTGAACATTCTTTAACTTGATTATACATGCATCTAGGATTAGGTCATTACATGTCCCTGCATCAAATTTGGTATCAGAGCTCAGTTTTTAGCGTAGGTCAGTTTATTGTCAATCCATCTTTGTAGCAAAAAATTTCTATAGAAACCATAACCGCTCAGCATAGGGGGCATATTTTGTTGAATTTAGTCAGCCCTTTTTTCCTAGGTTTTGTTAAGTCCCCATATAGATCTAGGCCATATAGGGTAGTTGTATTACATTAGTATCATTGTTTTTGCCCTTTCTCGCACATAGATCTAGGACCATTCACTCGTCATTCCTGGTGTATGCCCACGCGCACTGGTCATGGGTTCGATCTCCATTACACCATGGACTCCCATCAATTTACCAAGACTATGGAGGGCTTAACTAAGAGAATGGATCAACAGTTTTGAACTTTGAGGAATAATATCACGCAGCAGTTTGCGCATCAGGATGGTAGGTTCACGCATCTAGAGGAGAGTTGTGCGTCTAGAGGCTGGTATTCCAACCGCCACTATTGGTGGAGCCTGGGCGACCCCCAACACTGGAGTTGTCGATCAGTCCCAAGTTGTGGGCCTTGATCCGCCTAGGGATAGTTTGGCAGCAGACCAGGCCCGTGGGCCTGGCAACAGACACAATGGGGTGTATCCATTACCACCCACACACAATCGTGATCCTGTTCTTCCCACCCAATGGGAGGGACATGATGGGGTGCTTCATCAGCACCCTCAGAGATATCATGAGCACGAGGACCCTGTTTTTAGGGTCATGAAGGGTATCAAGGTTGATGCCCCCAATTTTGATGTGAGATTGGACCCCAAAGTTTTTTTTTACTAGTTAGCAGACATGGACAACTTCTTTGAGTAGCACGGTCTGCTAGACCCACGACGAGTCGGGTTCACCAAGATGAAGTTGGTGGGCGAAGCAAAACTATATTAGGGGAATGTGAAGCGCCGCCATGAGCGATCTGGAGAGGGGCCAGTTCTCTTTTGGATTAAGATGAAAGAGTCGTTGCGAGAGAAGTATGTTCCCCTTTCTTATAGGCAGAGGTTGTTGGATCAATGGCACATTTTGCGCCAAGGATCCATGACAGTGATGGAATACATCACCAAGTTCGATGAATATGTGATGAGGTGCGATGTGGATGAGGATCCTGTTGTGGTTCTCTCCCATTTCCGTATGGGCCTCAGGCCTGAGCTTCAGCGGGAGCTCACGCTTCACATGGTCACCAGTCTAGAACATACTTACCAGGTGGTGCAGGAATTGGAGCGCTATGTGCGCTAGTCCAATGTGAGGGAGATTGATTTTCGACCTAATATGCCTAGAGTAGCTCCAGAGGAAGCGAGACCCCAGGTCGGAATTCAACCTAGAGTTCAACCTGGTACCCAGCCAGTCAACAGAAATCGAAGTAATAATATGGTTGGACCAAGTACTAGGCCCGCGATGCCAGGGCAATGCTACCGCTATGGTGGCATGGGTCACATCGCTGTCGAGTGTTCAAATAAGGGTGGGCGCATTGCCTTTGTTTTCGAACACCCCACAGAAGAAGAAGTGGCAAATAAAGCTGATGGTGACCAGGGTGTTGAGGAGATCATTATCCCCTCCCTTGACCCGGCTAGTGACGCCGAGGATGATACTGTGGAGACTATCCCACTTGTAGTGGTGAGGTGTGCCTTAACCCAGATGAAGGAAAGCGAAGATTGGCGCAGAACCACCATTTTCCACACTTACGCCAAGTGCGGAGAAAAGAGCTGCAAAGTGATCATAGATAGCGGAAGCTGTGAGAATGTAGTTTCCCCAGTTACTTTGAGTCGCTTGGGGTCGAAGCTAGTCCCTCACCCCAACCCATTCAGAGTTTCTTGGGTGGATGCGACATCCCTTCCTGTGACCGAGCGATGCCTTGTTCTGATTGAGTTTGGACCATACAAGGACAAGTTGTAGTGTGTTGTGGTCACGATGGATGTTGGCCATATCATATTGGGAAGGCCATGGCTCTATGACAAAGATGTCTCAATATTCGGGCGTACGAATAATTGTGTATTTAAGCATAAAGGAAAGAAGCTTGTCTTGAGCCTGCTCCCTCCCAAATCGTCAACAGGAGCAAAAGATGTTGCATCCCCAGGCGGTCCTAAGAGTCAAAGGGCGCCTCAGTCGAAGTCTCTCCACATCATAAATGCTAAGGAGTTTGAGAGAGAGACTAAGGCGGGGACCATGGTGTACGACTTACTGGCTAGGGAGAGTACACCTGAGGCTGTTATGGGGATACCCCAGGAGGCTCGTCCGGTCCTGGAGGAGTTTCGCGATGTCTTCCCTGAGGACCTTCCAGACAAGCTTCCACCGATGCAAGACATTCAGCATACGATAGATCTCGTCCCAGGGGTGACCCTACCAAACCTCCCTCACTACAGAATGAACCCCACTGAGCATGCCGAGTTGAAGAGGCAGGTGGATGAATTGCTTAAAAAGGGATTCATTCGTGAGAGTCTGAGCCCATGCGCCATGCCCGCGCTTCTTACGCCCAAGAAAGACAGCACATGGCGTATGTGTGTTGATAGCAGAGCCATAAACAAGATCATTGTCAAGTATTAGTTTCCCATCCTGAGGCTTAATGACATGCTTGACATGATGGCCACCTCTACTATCTTTTTGAAAATTGACCTCAAGAGTGGTTATCACCAAATTCCTGTTCACCGGAGAGATGAATGGAAAACTGCCTTCAAGAGGAAGGACGGGTTGTACGAGTGGCTGGTTGTGCCATTCGGGTTAACCAATGCCCCAAGTACGTTTATGAGGGTGATGACCTAGGTGTTGCGACCCTTTATAAGCAAGTTTTTAGTTGTGCACTTTGATGATATCCTCATCTATAGTACATCCCCTAGCCAGCACATCGAGCACTTGAGGCAGGTCTGCAACGCCTTACGCGTAGAAAAACTCTATCCGAACCTCAAGAAGTGTTCCTTCTTGACCTCCCGTGTTATCTTCCTAAGGTTCGTTGTATCGTCAGAGGGTATGTTTGCAGACCCTAAGAAAGTCAAGGCCATTGTCAATTGGCCTGAGCCGCGTACCATACACGACGTGCCAAGCATTCACGACCTAGCTATGTTCTATTGGGGGTTCATCCATGGATTTAGCTTGATTATGGCTACCATCACAGATTGCATACGAAAAGGGGAGTTTCAATGGACTAAAGCCGCGGTACAGGCTTTCTCGAAAATTAAAAAGAAGATGACGAAAGCGTCAGTCACGCGTTTACCTGACTTTACCAAAGCCTTTGAGGTGGCGTGTGACGCGTCAGGAATTGTCATAGGGGGAGTGTTAAGCCAAGAGGGACATCCTGTGGCCTTTTTCATTGAGAAGCTAAACGAGGCTAAACAACACTACTCCACTTATGACAAGGAGTTTTATGCGGTTGTGCAATCATTTGCTCCATTGGCGGCATTATTTATTACCGCAAGAATTCGTCATGTTCTCTAATCATGAGGCCTTGAAATATTTGAAGTCTCAAAAAAAGTTGAGCCCTGGGTATGCCAATTAGGCACGATTTCTTCAAGAGTACACGTTTGCGCTTAAGCACAAGGCCGGAAAAGAGAATAAGGTTGTTGACGCGCTTAGCCGTCTTATCATGACGCTATGGTCCATGAGTATTGAAGTTACAGGCTTTGAGCAACTCAAGGGTGAGTACTTAAATTGTCCTGATTTTGGGATCATTTATACATCATTGTCTAGTAACCCGCCCTCGAGGAGTGCGGAGTTCGTCCTTACAAATGGATATCTTTTTAGAGGGGACAAGCTCTGTATCCCACAAACATCCCTCCGCGATTTTCTAGTTTAGGAGCTGCATGCTGGAGGGATGGCAGGTCACTTTGGTCAAGATAAAACAATTGCCCTTGTGTTTGATCGTTTCTGTTGGCCTAATCTCCAGCGAGATGTGGCTAAGATTGTAGGGCAGTGTCGGACATGTCAACTGCCAAAGCAGAGGAAGCAAAATACAGGTTTATATACTCCTTTGTCAGTTCCACATGCCCCGTGGCAAGAAGTCAGTATGGACTTCGTGCTTAGGCTTCCCAAGACTATTCGTAAGCACGACTCCATACTCATGGTTGTTGATCGATTTTCTAAGATGGCCCATTTCCTATCCTGTTATAAGACCTCAAATGCCTCCCATGTTGCTAAGTTATTCTTTCAGGAGGTTGTGTGACTCCATGGAGTACCTAGATCCATCGTGTCTGACAGAGATAATAGGTTCACTAGTTATTTTTGAAAGACTCTCTGGCATCTTTTGGGTACAAGGCTCCAGTTTTCTTCAGCATATCATCCCCAGTCAGATGGTCAAACAAAGGTAGTGAACCGTAGCCTAGGGAATTTGTTAAGATGTCTGGTTGGAGACCACCACAGGACCTGGGACATTGTTCTTCCCACAGCAGAGTTCGTGTATAATTCTTCAGTGAACAGGTCCGCAAGAATGAGCCCGTTTGAAATTGTTTCAGGTCTTAGACCCCGAGCCCCCATAGATTTGATCCCCATGGCTACCCACAACGTCCTTCAGAGTTAGGAGAGTCCTTCGCCCAACATATACATGCATTGCATAATGAGATCAGGAGGAAAATTAATTCAAGTAATGAACATAATAAACTTTCTGCTGACACTCACACGAGATTTAGGGAATTTTAACCTGGAGATGACATCATGGTTCGTATTAGGTCTGATCGGTTTTCACCTGGATCTGTGAAGAAGCCCCATGCCCGTAGCATAGGCCCACATAAAATTGTGAAAAGGTTTGGGTCTAATGCTTATGTTGTTGATCCCTGCTACCATGGGCATCAGTTCCACATTTAAAGTAGAAAATCTAGTTCCTTTTCACGAGCCATTACCTCTATTCACTAGTTCCCTGTTTCTTCCCAAACCCTCCCTATATATAGACCTTGGCCACACCCTAATCTTCCTGTACCCATCTTACCTTCTCTTTCACCTGCACCGAGAAGAGACGAGATAGAGGAAATTTTGGACTCTAAGGCGGTTTCCACTCGCTCCGGGGGTTTCCAGAAATTCCTAGTCAAATGGAGGAACATGCCCATTACAGATAACTCTTGGATCACAGAGGCAGAGCTGCAGCGCATCAACCCCGATTTGCTTTAAGGATACAGGAGTTCACTTTCGCCAGTGGCGAATTCTTCCTACCCGGGGAGAATTGATGCGGACATCAGTGGTGCACCAGTTAGAGTGTACTAGAGGAGGCATCGCCGACAGAGTACCGGAGTGGAGATGTTGATGTGGATGGACGTTGGGTCCATCGGACCCATTTTCTGATGCGTTACGAGTACAGAAGCAACATGACCGCACCCTGACCATAGATCCATGGGTTGGATTTCACACCCTACCACACGGCTGTTTTAGTTTTAGGCGTTTTTGTTCTTTTCCTTATTTCAGGGGCTTTATTACACTTTCTTTACTTTTCGTCTTTTTTTTGTTATTTTTCTTGTTTTCAGGGGCTTTAGTGCACTTTTTCCATAGCTTATATATACGTTGTGAGAAACCCTATTTTCATTATTATTGAATGAATAGAAATTCATCTCTTTTCTTCCTCTTTATTCATGAGATTAGGGTTTCAGGATTGACCCTTGGGTGTTGAGGATTCCACCCCGATTTCAGGTCTCCTTCTTTCTAAATCTTCGAGGTGCAGGAAAAGGTACGAATCATCCTCCTTTTCTTTTGACGACAAAAGGACCTGTACTTTCTTCATCTCAACCCCTTCATTCTTCACCCCTTTCGTTCCTCTCTGTATATCCCCTTTCTAGTTTGAACGGAAAAGACAGATGGTTAGTCAGTAGAATCAGATCCAAACTTAACTGTGGACTGACTTATGCTAGATCTGAGATATTCTCATATCCCTAGGTCCTCCTTTTTACTGTTTATGCGATTTTATGCTAAGGGGCATGATCCTGATGGAATGACCTCATCTTTGTTTTGAAGTTTACCTAATCCCTTGACTAGAAACGGTTTGTTAATTGGTGTATTTATTTGAACAATCTTTAACCTGATTATATATGCATTTAGGATTAGGTCATCACATGTTCCTACATCAGTTATTAGTTGTAAAATATTATGTACAGAGAAGCTCTAAATAAGCTTCCTTGTATAGCCTTGTAGAGTGGTTATTTAAACCCACCTTTGGGTTGAAGAAAGTAAGAAATACAAAGGAGTAATTAACTAGATTCTTGTATTATCATGGTACAGAGAGAGACATTTGAGCATTGATCCTTCATTCCTCTGCCATCGCGGTCCTCATTGTAGCCACAAGTCTAGAGATCGCCTCTCGCCGCTGCCATCTCTACCGATCTTCCTCAGATCCCAAACCTCTGCAACCATCTGCCCCAAATCGATTGTTGCCATCTCCTCCGTCGCAGCTCTGTCAGCGTGCTCATTTTTAACACCCATCCAAACCCCATCTGTCTTCCCTATTCTAGAAATCCGGCCCAATGTCGACCAGAGAACCGATTCGTCTTTGCCATCATCAACGTTGTTACTGCCATTGTTGCTCGTCTTCCCTATTCTACAGATCCGCCGGCCCATACCTGCCGCACGACCTGCGGCACAATCGATCGCACGATCAGCCGCATCTCCAGATCTGGCGCTCTTCTGCCAAAAAACCTCCAAATCTGCATCAGATCGCACCAGCAACGCCTCCAGATTGCTCAACCCATCTTTTCTTCTCCTTCTAGCATGTCGCTTCCGGCCTGATTCGAAGAATCTCTCCGTTGAAACCAATCTCTGGCTCGCCACCTCTATCTTCACATCTGGATTTGAGATCTGTTGAACCCATCAAGTCTAATCTACCTCTCCATCAACGATTTGGTCTTGCTCGCCCAGAAATCAGTGATACATTTCTTCTTCGTGGTTTTTCTTTCTTATGGCATCCATGAATCCCTCCGATAAGATCGAAACTATCCATGTTAGGTTGGATGGGAAAAAATTTTCCCAGTGGCAGTTTCAATTCAAGCATTTTTTAACAAGAAAGAGCCTCTACATTCTACAGGCAAACCAAATGATGAAAAGGAACTCCTATCTTGGACCACAAATAATTCGAAGGTGGTTACATGGATCCTTAACAGTGTTGAGAGCAACATTGCAATTAACCTCACGTCATTCGAGACTGCATCCGAGATCAAGGTGTGCCGTATCGGTATCGGTGGCGTAACGGTGACCTCCAAAACCGATACGGATACGGGGGCGTAACGGCGATACGGGGGCGTACGGCCCGTAACGGCGCAAAAAATTTTTTTGCCAAAAAAATATTAAAAATATGGTTAAATCCGGAATATTCTAAGCATTCCAAATATGCATTCATTTATAAATTGGAACATGTTTATGTGGTTAACGGTCCACTCTTTGGTGAAAGTTGTATCGGACTGTCTGATGATTTTATGACCAAATAACCTGAATTTGACTACAAATTCATGTATTTAATTTTCTAACTATCAACTATCAATGATGATATATTAGAATGAATAAATATGAAATATCTTACATTAGGTGTTTTGCAATTATTTTTGAGGAATTTCTCGAACACCTTGACAAGAGATAAAACTCTTGGTGAATACATGCGTAAATAGAAAAAAATATTAAAAAATTATTAAATGGCACCCCAAATCTGAAAAATGCACATTAACATATTCTACTATGATTAACACATCATATGGCATGATTAAAACGCAAAACAACCATTAAAAATTGATTTTTCAAATTTAAAAAAAAAGGTCAAAATTCATGTGTAAATAGAAAAAAATTTAAAAAAATATTAAATGGCACCCAAATCTGTAAAATGCACATTAATATGTTCTACTATGATTAACACATTAAATGGCATGATTAAAACAGTAAAACAACCATTAAAAATTATTTTTCGAATAAAAAAAAAAGGTCAAAATTCATGCATAATAGAAAAAAATAAAAAAAAAAATATAAATGGCACCCAAATCTGTAAAATGCACATTAATATGTTCTACTATGATTAACACATCAAATGGCATGATTAAAATAGCAAAACAACCATTAAAAATTGATTTTTCGAATTTTGAAAAAAGGGTCAAAATTCATGCGTAAATAGAAAAAAATATTAAAATATAAATGGCACCCCAAATCTGTAAAATGCACATTAATATGTTCTACTATGATTAACAATCATATGGCATGATTAAAACAGCAAAACACCATTGAAAATTGATTTTTCGAATTTAAAAAAAAGGGTCAAAATACATGCGTAAATGAAAAAAATATTAAAAATATTAAATGGCCCCAAATCTGAAAAATGCACATTAACATGTTCTACTATGATTACACATCATATGACATGATTAAAACAGCAAACATATTTAAAAAAGTATAAATACCTATTTTTGACGAATTCGGAATTTCTGAAAATGGCCCACCGAGCTTCGATTCAACAAAATCCGTAATATAATGTGTTTTTATCTCAAATGCCCAGCCAAGGTTGGTCGAAATTGGTAGTAGAAGGAGTAGAAGCAGTTTGGAAGCAGAAATTTGAAAAAAAACAGCAAAAAAGGAGCTTAAAACGAATTTTTTTTTACCGTTTTTTGACCGTTACGGGTGGCCCGTTACGGGTCGACCGTTACGCCCGTAACGGACCGATACGGGCCCGTATCGGCCGATACGGGTGCAAAAAACGTAACGGCCGATACGACCCGTATCGCGTAACGGCCACCGCCGTTACCGATACGTATCGGCGATACGCCCGTATCGTAACGGATACGGGACACCTTGTCCGAGATATGGGCTTACTTGAAAATGTGTTATTAACAATCAAATCATGCCCGTCGCTATCAAATAGAGTATGAGCTGTCAAAATTAGAACAAGAAGCACTGAGTATACAAGATTTCTATTCTAAACTTACCTTCCTTTGCCATGAGATTCAACTTATGGATCCAGTTATTCCCGTTGCAGCAGTAGAAATAGTAAAGATACTTCGCGACATAAGTAAATTGATGCAATTTATGTATAAACTCCATCCGGAGTTTGAACCAACCCGAGCCGCTCTTATGAACCGGCCTCAACTTCCATCTCTTGAGGAAGCTCTATCTGATTTGATGGCAAAAGAGACGTTTGAAAACCCTTGCTTCCATAAGTGAGGTTGTTCCTGATGCTGCCTTCATTACTCGCAATTTTTCAGGAAAGTTACGAGACATGTCGAAAGTTAAATGTTTTGAGTGTAATGGATTTGGTCATGTGGCTACTCGTTGTCCCAACAAGAAAGCAAATATTAAATCCTCTAGACCAAGTACAATGTTTTGTCGATACTGCAAACAAGAGGGACATGATATAGCCAATTGCCCGACTCGCCCTCCCCTACCTCACTACCAAAGACGAGGACGTGCATTTCTGGCTCCCTCTACTGAGAAGCCTGGCTCATCATCTATGGCCCCATCGGTGCAGCCTAATCTACTTTCTTGGAAACAAATTCAACAAATCCTTCAAGCGATGGGTTCTTTAGGTTCGATAGGTAATATTGATCCTATAAATCTTTGGTATATTGACTCAGGGGCATCTAATCATATGACTGGGGACCATTCTTGTTTAACTGATTGTGTCCCCTATAAAGGAATGGGTTCCATCTACACTGTGGATAGGAACCATTTACCTATCTCTCATATCGGGTCCTTGAAAGTCTCACCATCATCGTCTCGAAATTTCTTCCTTCACGAAGTATTTTATGTTCCTAAATTATCTACCAACTTGGTTTCGGTTGCTCAACTAGTAGAAAATAACTGTTTGGTTTTGTTTTCTCGGTCTGGATGTTTCATACAGGATCTGGAAGCAGGGAAGATAACTGGGACGGGACACAAGAGAGGAAGGTTATTTACTTTGGAGTTCGATCCTGGAGTTGTCTCATCGCATTGTTTTTTCCTTTCATCTTCTCATGATATTTCTTTTGCTAATAAATGTTGAAAACTTTGGCATAGTCGTTTAGGGCATCCAAATTCTAAAAACATGCTTTCTTATTTAGATCTGGTCTTTTGAATGATGAAATCAATATTAGTCACATTTCCATTCATATGAACTGTGTTAGTTGCAAAGTGTGTGAATCTACTGCATTGCCCTTTTCATTGAGTAACTCTTATACTCAGAATCTATTTGATCTAGTTCATACTGATGTTTGGGGTCCATCTCCCAACATGGCTCTTGGTGGTTCGTTGTATGACATCATCTTTGTAGATGACTTTTCACGGCACACTTGAATTTATTTCATGAAGCACAAGTCTGAAGCATTCTCATGTTACAAACAATTTTCCTTATATGCGGAGACCCAATTTGCAAAGAAAATTAAAATTCTACATTCTTCCTTCGTGATAAAGATCCAGATTATAGTCGGTTACGAGTGTTTGGACGCATTGCTTTTGTTCATCTTCCAGCACGAGAACGGGATAAACTCAATCCCAGGGCAGCTAAATGTGTATTTCTTGGATATGGGGAGCATCAGAAAGGGTATCGTTGTTATGATCCATGTGCTTGTCGTGTTCGTGTGTTTAGACATGTCACATTCTTTGAAAATTTACTATACTATAAAGTTGTCCACGCAACTCTTTCGGTTACCATTGTTCCATCTTCCATTTCTCATATGTCCTCTTTTGAAGAAAATCATTCTATGTTTCCTTCTCCCACCACTCCTTTGCAGGTCTACCAACACTGTGTGAAGCCTATCTCTCTTGGCTCTTCTCCCTCAGCTGCTCCCGCTTCCGATCAGGTGTCCTCTTCTCCTATAGCGCAGGTAATTGTCCCACCTTCCACTGAAATCCAATTACATCGTTCCAATCATCCGTCTGTTCCTCCTTGTCGATTAAATCTTTTTGCCTCTTATCATGCCTTGTTTTCTGGATTAGATTCTTTGGTTGTACCTACTTCTTATTCTTAGGCATATACACAACTGTGTTGGGTAAAGGCCATGGATGATGAGATTCAAGCACTCGAGGAGAATGCTACCTGGAAGTTGGTTCCGTTACCTGAGGGGAAGCAAGTGATAGGCAGCAAATGGGTATATACTGTGAAATTAAAATCTGATGGGAGCTTAGATCGATACAAAGCTCGGCTAGTGGCCCAAGGCTATAAACAAGAGTATGGAGTTGACTATGATGAGATATTCGCTCCAGTGGGGAAAATGAAAACGGTCTATTCCTTAATCACTAACAGTTCTTCTAAAGGTTGGCAACTCAGTCAACTCGATGTCAAGAATGCTTTCCTCCATGGGAATCCCAAAGAAGAAGTTTACTTGAAGCAACCTCCCAGTTTTAAGTCCAAGGATCCAAGCTTAGTTTGCAAGCTATCTAAAGCTTTATATGGACTCAAACAAGCACCAAGAGCAAGGTTTGAAATTTTTCATGGGGTGTTAACCACAGCGGGCTATTCTCAAAGCCAATATGACTCATCACTATTTATTCTCAAGTCTGATTCAGGTCTTGTTATTTTATTGGTCTATGTTGATGATATTCTCAATACAGGAAGTGATGCTCAAGGAATTGCCTATCTCAAATCATTACTTCACTCCTCATTTCATATGAAGGATATGGGGCCATTAACATATTTTTTGGGTCTTGAAATTTCTCGTAATACTTGAGGTTATCTCATAAGTCAATGAAAGTATACCTGTGATTTGATCAAGCTAGCAAACCTTACAAATAACAAGACTCATGAGACTCCTCTGGAATTAAATGTCAAGTATGGGAAAGATGATGGAGACCTTCTCTCAGATGTTACATCCTATAGGCAGTTGGTGGGGAGATTAGTCTATCTCACTATGTCTCGTCCTGATATCTCATATGCAGTCCATGTTGTTAGCCAGTTTGTAGAGGCACCTTGCACATTGCATATGACAGTAGTTCATCGCATTATTTGATACATTTGAGGTACCCTCAATTAGGCGCTTCTCTTTCCATCATCGCATGATCTACAATTAATTGCTTACTCTGATGCAAGCTGGGTAGGTTGTCCCATTTCACAACGGTCCACCACTGGTTATTGTGTTTTCTTGGGACAATCATTGGTTAGTTGGAAGTCTAAGAAGCAAACCATGGTATCTAGATCCAGCACAGAAGCCGAATACCGTGCAATGGCAGAAGCATGTAGTGAAATTACTTGGTTCCAGGTATTGTTGACAGATCTTGGGATTCATTTGTCTGTGCCGACTCCATTATATGCTGACAATCTCAGTGCGATTCAGTTGGCTTCCAATCCAGTATTTCACGAGCGCAAGAAACACATTGAAGTTGACTGCCACTTTGTAAGAGAAAAATACAAAGCTGGAATCATTTCTCTTCCTCATGTGACCTCAGAGCTACAACTTGCTGATTTATTTACCAAAACTATGACCTCATCCCGTCATAGGTTTCTTCGTGGAAAATTGATGTTGGTTCATTATCCCACATCAGTTTGAGGGGGGATGTGAGAATATTGTGTATATGGGTTATTAGTTGTAAAATACTATGTATAGAGAAGCTCTAAATAAGCTTCCTTGTATAGCCTTGTAGAGTGGTTATTTAAACCCGCCTTTGGGTTGAAGAAAGTAAGAAATACAAAGGAGTATTTCACTAGATTCTTGTATTATCACTTGTTACGTTGAAGGTGCAGGGATTAGTTTGACCAGCAAGCTTAGGAAAGAGTCTTACAATCAATCAGCTTAAACACAAAGGATGGTGTACGTAATCGATGTTCAATGTGCTTCTCAAGTGAAGAAACAGTGAATCATCTGTTGATCCACTGCCACGGCGAATGTAAGATTTGGAGCTCGGTTCCTTGCTAAATTTAAGATGCAGTGGGTATTTTCCAAGAGACTATCAAGAGCTTGGTCGGAAGCTGGTCTCCTGCAGTGTGGTCAAGCAAGGCACACTTTGTGGAAGATGACGAGCTTTGGGACATTGCAGTCTATTTGGTTGGAAAGAAACAATATGGTCTTTTCAAACAAATTTTCCTCAGTGTTGTATCCAATGTTTTAAATATCAACAATATCAGCTGATATATCCTACAATATATCTTGTATCCCACCAGTGCGATACGAAACGCACAGTAGTGCGATATATCCCACATGTTCGATCTAGTGAGCATTTTCGAATTTCAATCCTCTTATTTTCTATAAATCATGTTAAATTAGTGTCAAATTGTTACAAATCCATGAATTTTCATGTTCTGCATGAAAAATCATGGATTGTGAACTTCGATTTTGAGATTTGGAGGAGATGGGCCAAGATGCGAAAAATTGGAAAACAATCAAAATTTCCCAATTTCTCTCAAATCGTTTGCAATCTTTGTGTTCAAACATCAAATCAAACATGTATGTAACCTAATCTAGTGATTCTTCTTTTGTTTTTGAATGTATTGCTTGTGTTTCCACATGTCTTTTTACATTTATAAATTATATGAATAGACATTGAATATATTTGCATCAATTCAGTTAAACAACACATAGATTAGGACCTCATACAAAGAAAACCTATTATGTGTACTTGTTTTTTGTAATGTTTTGATTTATAAGTGTATATTGATGTCTTTTTTAACAATCATCGAAGTTTCATTGAAAAATTCAACCAATTTCCCAATGTTTCCCCATGTTTCCAACAACAACGTACATTACACGATACAACCGATATATCCCCATGCGATAACCGATATGTATTTGTATCCCAAGAATGCGATATCGATATTTCGAACACTGGTTGTATCTAAGAAAAATTTCAATTCAGTGAAGTTGTGGCAAAGGCTAATCAAAGATTCATAGGCACTCCTCGTGCCTTGATGGACTTGAATAGGGTAGAAGTATTGGAGCTTGGGTGGTCTGAACCAAAGGACAAAGTAGAACAGGCAGCACTTTCTCCCAAAGTGTTCAAAGTTAAGTTTGATGGTTGTTCTTTCAGGAACACAAGGCTGACTGGAATGGTTCGTGTGGTGCATGATAGTGGCTGGACTGTATTACTTGATTTCTCCAAGCCTCTTGGTATTGCGGATACCAATTCCGCTAAGGTTGTTGCCTTGCATCAAGCCATCAAGTTGGATGTGAAAGGTGATTCCAATGACATCATATCGGGAGCTAGGAGTGGATCTTGTTTGCGGAGGTGGCAGATTTGGTGAGAGAGGCATTGAAGATCTGTGATAGGAGCCTTGTGTGAGATGTGAACGGCAAGGCCAATCTTTAGCCAAGAAAGGCACATTGAGGGCTGATCTAATTGATGGTTGACAGAAGCACCAATGTGTAGATTTCTGTTTTGTGTGTTCTGTAGGCTCTCTTTTTTTTGGCTCCCCCATGTGGGATGGTAGTTTTGTGGCCCTGTGGGTTGTACCATTGTATGTTCTAATGGGCATTGTTTTTTTTTCTCGTTCTCTTAATAAAAATCTCCAGTGCTCAAAAATTGGGGAAGGTCCATAGCTGCTTTCTCTGGATCTGTTGCAGTTGTCTGTCCAATCCATGCCTCAAGATTGGCACTGAGGGAGACTATTAGGCTCACTTCTTCTCGCTTTCATCAGCTTGAAATTGTTGTGGTTGGAGAGGTTCCGGCTGCATTGTGTTGGGCTAGTGGACAAGGTTGTGTTTGGACAAGATCTGGCAGCACCAGATTGATGGCATAGAAACAGTCACGTGGCAAGCGTGATATCTTCACGGCGTGTGCCAAATATAAGGAGGACAGTTCATTAATGGGCAAATCCTCAAGGAGTCATGGCGCTTAGGTATTCTCTGGATAAGAACGAGCAACTGTCATGGCTGCGTCAACATTGAGGCACGTTCGATGTCTTATTATCGTGATGAGAATGCGTTTGACAATGGCAAGGCACAATCGGGTAATGGCAACTGCCACTTTACAACAGGCAATATGCAAAGTCACCACGTAAGCAGTGGTTATTCTCACGACATCGCGTGGGAGCTTATAAATAGCAAATGAGATTTTGGAGCAAGGGATCCCAGCATCAATCCAAAACCCAACAACATATCAAAACGGTCAATGAATCCAACGCAGCGTTGCTTATCCAGTCCCCCAGGGCACTTATCATCTCCACCGCTCACCAGTGTGGAGTCCTTAGTTTCTAGGAGTAGTTTAGTCCGTCCCTACTCTAAGCCAGACCAACTAAGTCATAACCCGTAGCTGTAATTCTCTTCCATCTACGCCTACATGCTGGATCAGAAGGAAGACCATACTCTTAGGAACCGTCCACCTATGCTCATACGTTCGGTCAACAATAGCTTGTAACTTTGATATTGCCCCCTCCTTGCTCATTAACACAGTGCTCGGTTAAACATCTCACTACTCTCAGCCAGGTCGGTGACCCCGTTGTAGTGGTAAGTTTTTCTTCTTCGCCTCCATCTTCAATTTCCATTTGATCAGACAATTGTTGCACCTTCAAAAGTCCTTGGTTTTCAAGGCACACACACACACACACACACACACACACACACACACACACAAAAAAAAAAAAAAAAAAAAAAAAAAAAAAAACCTCTTTGGAGGAAGAGCCCCAACCTTCAAAAATTGCCTAATTAGCACACTCGATAGTTGGAAAAATAGACGGTTGATCTTCCAACCATCTGAACAAACACCTCTCTATCTCGACGCTAGGGGTCAATGGTGTTCAGTTTGAATCGACCCGCAAATCGGTTATGGCACACCCGCAAATCTCACACGTGTACCATGTGGCCGAATTCCAGACCAACAAGTTGCATCCTGGGGACTAGTAAATGTGTTTAGGGAAGTTAGAGTCACATTCATTGGGCTAAACATTTCGTTTGCTCAAGGGAATATTAGTGCGAAAGACCCTATGGTCTCCTAGTGGATTTCGGGTCCTTGGCCCTATTCTAGGTCCTTCCCCCTATTAATTTAATATATCCAGTTATTCCCTCTAAATAAATAAATAACAAGAAGGGAATATTAGATATCAAATGCATAAACTCATTAAGTGTGTAGCTAGTTCATATCATTAGTGATGCAACCAAACATGGCATGCAAGAGATCTACAAAGTGGGTGCCACCTAATCACACGTGTATCCACACACGGCCCATTTGGTCCCTTCATGATTAGTGATGATTTGCTTTAGCTATTTTTTCCTCTTTGTAATGACCAAAAATACCCTCAGTCGAAGTCATGGTAATATGAGCTTTAGCTTTTCATAGTTTAGAGCCTCTTTCCTAAGCTTATAAAAAGGTTAGCATTGGACCTGTGGAAGCATTACGTTATTTTAATGAATAAAAGTTGCTTGAGTTCTATGCTTTTCCTTTCGGAAGAGGATGGGTTTTGTGTTACAGTTTAGACCAGAGCATTGTTGGGGAATCTTTGATCCACTTTGCATCTTAGGCTATGCCAGGAAGTGGTAATAGAGTTAGGTTCCCTCTATGAGTAGGGTTCCCCTCATCCCTTATCCTCTTCTACACACCTTTTCTCCATCATTATTACTTGTTTTCCTTTTTTTCTTGTCATCTCAAAAATGGATACCCAATACCCTAACCTATACGGTTGTTCCTTCTCATGCCTTAAACCCTAATTATCCCTTTCCCTATCCCGAAAACCCCAATAGCCCTTTTTTCCCATCTCGAAACCTATCCTCGAAAACCAAACCCTTTTTTTAAGATGTCAAAACCTTGACCATTACTCTTTCCCATCCCCAAAATCATGGTTTTCATTATATTATCGCAATGCAATTGGCCCTAGGTTGCAAGCATTTTACACACGGGGTCGAGAAGCAGAGCAAGGCAGTAGAAAACCATCAAAGAGAGAGGGAGGCTGGAGAGCCAAAAAAAAAAAAAAAAGGATGAGTTTTCAATCATTCACACCCACACTATAGTCTACAGTTGAGGTGGAATGAGTCCCCGATATCACATCTTACATGGGGACTTAAGCTAACCAAACCCGAAAACCCTAACCTTGAACTCTAGCCCCAAACCTAATTTAGATCTCCAACTTTTTTAGAACTAGATCTAAAACTTGAATCAACTAAGAATCCTAACCAATTATATCTATCACTGCTAGATTTGTGCATCTAAGCACCGATAGTGTGAGAAATTGCTCAGGTCTACTTATTCTCAAGCAATGTTGCTATGGGATCAAGGGCCACGATGATGCCAAATGAATTCCACAATGATCAACATGTGAATTATACTTAAAAGTTGCTTTTCCAATTAGTTACTAAACACATGGTTTATTGAACTAACAAACATAAAGAATAAAATGGCCAGAGTTGTGGTCGATGTATGGTAGCAACTACCCAACCCTGCAACTGCTAGCGATCTGAGCACTTGCCCAAACTATTCCATTATCATCGTGCAAGTGAAAAGGGAGAATGTTTTCGCCGATCCATAGTAATAAGAGGAATAGGCTGGGGTAAAAGAAGCTCTAAAAGTCCATGTTCTACCATTATAACATGAAGTTGCAATAGCTACAAGCAAATAGTGGAAAAGAACCAGCGAGCAACCCCTTACACTTGATAGGGATCAAAAAAGATACATTCATTATTGGGAGGAGGACCCATGATGGTGACATCAGAGGACCTACTCGGGTGTACCGAAGACGGAGGAGACCACCCACATCATCACAACTCTCTTTGTGGATGGGAGACGAGTTCCAAATATGGCCCGTAGGACCACTTTGAAGATCCCACATGCATTGGACATGCATCAAGGAGACCCCACTTAAGGATGATGCATGTGGGCTGCTCAAGAGATAATTTTAGTCATAAGATTTTTTTCATGTCGATCTGACCATTATATCTTGTCAATTAGTCCATCGGGCCACCAGATCTTCCAGATCTGGGCCCCTTGGACTCTGATCTTATTTTATTTATGTTTTTTGTTATTTTTAGGATTTATTTGACAATTAAGATTGATGGTAAGTGTTTTAGTTTGCTTATTTTAGATGATAGGCCATGTCACGTAAGTGTAGAGATGGGCACGGGACAACTCGACTCATCCAACTCGTTCAGACCCGGCTCGATCCGAACCCAGTAGGTGAGTCAATCTAAACTGAGTAGACTTCATCCAATCCGAACCAAAACCAGGTCGAGTTCGGGTCACCCAGTAACTCGACTCAACTCGAAATCCAACTCGATACTAACTCAATACATATATATTTTTTTTATAAAAAGAAACCCTCAAATCTAACGTTTCAGATCTGAGATGTCGTGTAGCTGATAGAGAAGCTGCAATTCATGCAAGTACACCTAGGTTTTGAGTTATGATTTCAGCCCATGGATACCTGCTACACTCGACCCAACTCGGTACTTGTTAGTTGTGACTGGGTCGGACTCAGTCTAGATTAGTCCTGGCCAGACCCGGACTCAGATCGGGTCAGGCATGTTGGACTCAATACCGAGTCGGGTCGAGTTTAGGTCGGGTCTATTTCAAAATCGGATCAAGTCGGGTCAACGCTAACTCGACTCAATGCCCAGCTCTACTTAAGTGAGTGGTATGTTTGTAATTTTTTTAAAAGTTTTAACATAAAAGTCGGGAGGGGACGTCCAAACCTATTAGAAAGCTTTAGAAAAATAAAAAAATAAATAAACAAACAAAGTCTTCCTTCTTTTGAAAAGGTGTTCTTCCTCTTCCTTTAGGGTTTGTGAGAAAAACCCTCCTTTCCAATCAAATTGTGGAAGGGTAGAAGCTTGCTTGGTGTTGGATTCCTCTAAGGTGTCTTTCTTCCTTTCTCTTCTCCAAAAAGATACACCCTCTTCACTTTTCTTCTTCCCCTTCCCTTACAACTCCTCTAAACCCATTAAAACCCAACCCAATCCATCTCCTTTCTCTTTCCCCCTACCCATCCACACGTGATCGCGCGCGCGCACGTGTGTCTATACGGGCTTCCATGTGTGGACTCCCTTTTTGGTACTTTTCCTTCCTTGAGTCCCCTCCAAACCCTACTTATAAGCTATAACGAAGCCCTAATCCCTTAATTCCTAGATCCCTGATTCTCAAAATCCCCAAGCCTCAATCCCTAACGAAAATTTGATTTTTTTTTTTTTTTAAATAAACCCATTCCCCAAATCTAATTTTATTGGTGTCATTGTTTTCTCACGTGGATGTTGCACTACCTACGCTAGATTGAAAATCCCTACTTCCAAATGGGTCACTCTCGTAATACTTTATATCTTCGTGCACCTTGTATGTGATAGCCTAGGCCATTTGCGTTGCTAACCTGAATTTTCTGAAATTATTATGTGGATGTGTTTGATTTTATATGTTGAATGCTGAAATTTATGCATATTTGATCTCACATCTTAGTCTTACCTCCTAGGTTAGTTTCACTCATCCTACGTCAACCCACTTTACAAGTGGGTTAAGCCGGCAGACCTGGATGAAGAAGATCAATGCCCTATTCCACGATAGCCAGTGAGATAATAATCATGGGCATCGATGACAAAAAAGTTATCAAAGAAATGGGGTTTCAGGATGACTCCTTTAACACCTTGATGAGGATGCTTGGAGGCAACGATGGTGATGCATCAAGATCGCATTGGGGTCACATGGTGGTCTAAGGGATACAGATAGCAACGATGATCGAACCGTCTAAAAGAGATGGCAATATTGGTGACAATGGGGATGATAACGGCGAAGATGGGAGTGACAACAACAATGGCGATGTTTGTAAGAGAGTCCGAATCAAAGGCCTTTTAGCCCATTTAGTGGAGAGGGACTTTGACCACACCATCCAAGACCTAGACCATGTGCTTATGCCTTATAAAGGGCTTCTAAGTAGTGGTTCTGGTTCGTGAATTGGAAGAAACAATTGGGATGCAATGAGGCAATTACATGAAACAATGGAGTCTATAGACGCCAGTGATGTGCAAAGAGCTCCACTTCCATGACACATTATGGATATGCCTCACATGGATATGGGATGAGTTACTCCAACATTTACAACACATAGTCACAGTCATTGTACTATGCATATGGTTAGGATTATGATATGCATATGAATAGGAACATGATTATGGACAGATGTATCCAAATACCCACATGGGTAAAGAGGTGTTGAGCCACAGCTACAGCCACAATAGTTGGTCACAGTTATGGTGTCTATACGGTATCCACCGAGCTAATCCTCCTTATTAGCTCTGCTCTACACTTTTCTACTGTCCTATGACCGATTCATGATAGAAAAGTTATGTGATTTATCATTCCCATTCTCTAAGGTATCCTATGTTAGGGAGTGTGAGATTGGATTCTATTCAAGGACCTTAGAAGAGATGTCGTGTAATTCTCACATGAACTCCATTAAAAGACATCAAAGTTCGAGTCTATACTATTGCCTCTTAAGATGTCTCATCATATGGAATTGTGAACATGCACAATATGTTTTTATCAATCACATATCTATCAACACCCATGTTCTAGCTAGTGGTAATAAGAGAGATGCTGGATCGGCTTCGACATTGGATCGGCTTGAGAAGCTGAGACGGGATTTCTTGTGGCATGGGACGGAAGTGAAGAAGAAGTTCCATTTGGTTAAGTGGGACGAGGTGTGCAGGCCGTATGAAGGAGGTACGGGAATTAAGGAGCTAAAAGCCACGAATCAAGCGCTTCTTGGCAAATGGTTGTGCAGATTTGGTGAGGAAGGGGACGAGCAATGGAAGAATGTTATTAAAAGTATGGGTGCTCAGAGGGGGAACGGTGGACTAAGGACTCCTTCATGTATAAAGCCTCCACTTTATGGAAAGGGGTTCTCTCTGTTAAGGGGGATTTTATGAGGGGAGTTGCTTTCTCATTGGGAAATGGAAACAAAATCAGGTTCTGGAAAGATGCTTGGGCCGAGGAATCCCCCTTGAAGTTAGATTTCCCGCGGTTATTCCGTTTAGCTCTGAATCTGTCTGTGATGGTGGGGGTTGCTTCTCTCATTTCGGTGATTCTGCCTCGTGGGATCCCCCTTGTAGGCGATTTCTTCAGGATAACGAAGTTTTTGAATTTGCAAGCCTCTTGGATCGGATTCACCTTTTCATTCCTACTCTTGACGGTGGATAAACTTCATTGGAAGGTTGGGAGTTCGGGGCGGTTCTCGGTTAGATCTTTTTATGGCCTCATTTGTGGTCGCGACTCCCTCCTTGAGACATGGCCGACTAGTGTCGTATGGCACTATGATGTCCCCCCAAAGTTTGCGGCTTTTGGTTGGCTTGTTGGTAGGAAGAAAGTCCTAACTATCGATAATCTTCGCAAGAGGAGTATGATGTTGCCTAACATTTGCATTTTGTGCATGCATGACGAGGAAACGGTGGACCATCTTTTTGCGCATTGCCGATTTGCAGGGTCGATATAGGTGGAGGTCCTTTCTCGATTACAAGTTCCGTGGACTTTTCCGAGCTCCGTGGATTCCTTTCTCTTGGCTGGGCATAGAGTGCGGATAGGAAGGGATAAGACAAGACTTTGGAGGATGATCTTAATTGGCTTGGTGGGCATTGCGGGAAGAAAGGAATAGCAAATGCTTCAACAACACCTCTAAATTGGTGGATCTTGTTTCTTCCAGGGCGAGGGTGCTTGTAGTTGAATGGGTTTTCTATTCAAATTTTGTGGGGGAATGTTGTGTTGATTTTCTTCTTTGAGCTTGGGTCGCCCTCTTGGCTTCCCTCCCTTTGTGTTTTGCCCTTGTATTTTTTTAATAAATTTTCAGTATCTCTATTTTAAAAAATTTATAAAAAAAAAAATTATAAAAAATTTATAAAAAAAAAAAAAAAAAAAAAGAGTGATGGCTTTCGTTGTATCACTCGGTGATACTAATAAATCACAAGTATGGTTGGTTTCCACGATTGCTTTGCTCGATTAAATGAATGACATGTTTTATCTCGCCTAATCGTGAGCACTCAAGACAAGATGTTAATCGTTATAATAAAGAATAATTACTAGTGTGGATATTATCCTACCAAGTTGATTGGATCTAGAGTTGTTCTGATGATACCAATCAAGAGATGCGCATAAGGGATATATGCCAATAGGCATGATTAACATGCACACAAGATCCCAATAATGCACTTGTGTGCACCATTAATGACTTGAGACGGGTGTCTTGGTCAGTGGGAGGAAATTTGGCACTATAATTAACCCCAGCTTGTTTAGAGAGCTTTCGTGTTAGAACAACCTCATAATAGTTTCCACCTGGGTAGAGATATGTATGCTTCTCATGAAGATGTGTTAGGCACCGAGTTAGTTAGGTAGATCATGTGGTAGCAATGTTGTGTTTCATTACTAGTATTTTATGAGATTTGAATCATATGAACTTGTTTTGCATATAATTGCCTCCCAGATTGCATAGTTTGGGCCCCTTAATTGAAACCTATTATGCATAGTGGTTTTTTGTAACGTTGTACATATAATTGCCTGTCCCTCAGATTGCAATATATTCTTCGATACATGTGATATTCCTCATGTTTCCTACGATAATTCCTGATGTTTCCATATCCCAAGGGTGCAATAAATGGTGTGATACTACTACATAAAACATTCATCTTAACCACTCTACCAATGGTAAAAACAAGTCTCAAATGGTATGTCTCCCACTTCAAGATATTCACGTTAGTGTCGGTGCCAAGAATGAGAACATATCATGATTTCACCAACGCATCAGTGTAGAATAGGATCCTTCATCATATCAACAATTCTGCACAATATGCCCAAACTTGGACTAGGAAATGGGACTTTGTCACTAACTAACCAACTTCCTTTTGCAGGCCCAGACTCTTGTCCACCACCAGTGGCAAGCATAAACCTGTCAGAGATTCTATAGATCATTCAAATTTGTGGAGCAATTTGATGACTATACATTATAATTTCATTATAAAATTTCCGATGGTTTAATTGAACAACTGTTAGGAAATGTTGTATCTCAAACGCTAGTCAGGCAGAGACTTAAACTAAAGATAGAGACATGATAGATGCAACAGGTAATTCTCATAGACTGTGAAAGTGCAAACTCTTACTTCAATAAATACTTTGGAATATTTGGAAGGCCATTCATCAGTATCATTTACCATGGATCTGTAGAAAACCAATCAATTACATCGTGAAATTCAATAACTACAGCTAGGATAAGCAAACTTTAGAAAACAAGCACTGCAGAAGAACGATAAGAGAATGATAGATTTCTAGCTCATATAATCAAGAACAATAAATTTACCATTAGATAACAAATAAGTCCATTTCACATTGCGAAAGGAGTTAGAACTCCTCTTCATTGCGAATGGTTTTACACCTCTAAGATTCCGTCAATTCATTTAAAACATGTGGCATCATGAACTTGAGTTGGAACTTGGAAAGTGTTAATGATGTGGATGTGGGTCGTACCACTATACGGCACACCTAGGCTCACTTAGATTTGTTTCTATGCTTGGTCTGGGACATGATCAGGATTCTTGCTTTTGTTATTGAGGGCACTTCTGTCATTATGAAAATTCATCAATATAAGAGAGGGAAAGTGGGGGCATCAACCCTAATTTGGGTCCTTCTCTTCCCTTCTCTTTTTCTTCTCTTCTTTTCTCTCGTTCTCTATACTTCGACATGGTATCAGAGCATCCTTGTTTCTGATTTTAACCTTTTTCTTTCTCCTATTCTCTCATTCTTTCTCCCTCTTTTATCTTTGGTACTTCCCATCCCTCTTGTAATGAGAATCTTTTAAGAAAGCTAGGGTTCTTTTTCCTTTTCTTTTCTTTCTTTTTTATTTATTTATTTATTTTTATTTTTATTTTTTGTGCCGAGCCTTTTATAATAGTTTGTGCGTGAGTAGGTGAATGAAGTCCATGTGATCTCACTTCTCTGTGATTATTAGAAAAAGTTTTATTCAATACAACTAATAAATGGTGAGTCATGCTATTTAGACCTATACACCATGTAAAGGGAGCACTACGCTCTAAGTGTGTGAGCAAGACAATGAAAGGTTCTTCTCTATGC
The DNA here is from genome assembly GCA_021015155.1 of Magnolia officinalis. NCBI lineage: Eukaryota > Viridiplantae > Streptophyta > Magnoliopsida > Magnoliales > Magnoliaceae > Magnolia > Magnolia officinalis. The sequence continues at coordinate 37,980,477 of JAJHSJ010000011.1, forward strand.
AAATTCTCTCAAAAGGCCTTAGCATTCCTGTGAAGGTTGCCCCTATTAGTCATTGTTGTTCTCATTTTCTCATTACTTCATTCATTTCTTACAGACCTGTGAAAGTTTCAGCTGATATCCCATATTTATCGAGAAGCCAAAGAAAAAGCAGGCCATTTAGCAAATAATGGGGTTGACTGCAATCATGTATGATTTCAGGCCAAGCATTTGACTTTTGTAGCCCTTCTTCTCAGTGGACCCTTATAATCTGGTTTTTGTCTTCCTTTTTTCCCATTGATCAGTGACACTAAACCATTGTTCGAAAACCAAGAACCCGAACTCGACTCAGTAGACCAATGAGTCGAGACTTGGAAGAGTCAACCAAGTAACTCAGACGAGTCTCGCAAATTTTAATTAGGTTTAACATAACAAGGTGCACCAGGCTAGGGAATTTTATAGTTACTGGGTATTCTGATACAAATTGGGTAGGCTCCCCAACTAATGGGCAGTCTATACCAGGTACTACGCATTTGTGAAGGGGAATTTGGTCACTTGGAAGAATAAAAGGCAAAGTGTTGTAGCCCGATCAAACGTTGAAGCAAAATATAGGGCAATAGCTCACACCACTTGTGAGCTTGTGTGAATCAAGAAACAGCTGCAGGAAATGGATTTTGCAATGAGCCTACCGATGCAATTATTTTGGGATAATCGATCAACCTCCCACATTGCAAACAATCCATTTTATCATGAGAGAGCCAAGCATATTAAAGTTGACTATCATTTCATACGTGAGAAGGTTTCTAGCAATGAAATTTCAATACCGTATGTTCGATCTCAGGATCAACTTGCTCATGTGTTCACCAAAGCTCTTGGCCATAGTCTACAAGACTCCAAGCTAGGCATCGACGACATCTATACTCCAGCTTTGAGGGGGAGTGTTGATGGCTATAGATGTGGGCCCTACCAATTTATGACCCACCTAGATGAATGTAATAAGGGGCCATACATTGAACGACCCACCTAGTCTTTGAGTTTTTGTCCATGTGTGCCTTTATTGGGCCTATTGACTGCACTTATTATACATATGTCATAGCATGAGGGGTATTTTTAGATTTTTTTTTTACTTTTTTGACTTAACATATAACGAGGGGGGCATGTAACCCTAATTTTCTCTCTCCATTCTCTCTTTCCCATTTCTTTTCTACCTTTCTATCAACTCTCTCTTCCTCTCTCTTACACCTCTAATCCCAAACTACAAAGCAATTTTTTTATGGAGATTGACTAGAGCAGTAGAGCTGAGTTTTCAGACACAAAAGCAGTCTAGTTTCATATAGGATTGATCCGTACTATGAATCAGCCAGGTTATTTGCTGCTCCAAGTCAACTTGACCAAATCCCTTTTTTAGAGACAGAGAAAGATAACAACGATTTTACTGAAAAGCCATAAAATCAGGAAAAGAATACATCCCAAAGGAAACAAAGGAATTAAAGAGGAAGGCCAGACGAGGCAGCCTTAACATGCACAGCCCATCCCGCAACAAGACTTTTGACTTTACAAATGACATCTTCAACACCCTCGCACTCATTCTTAACACAACGCCCGTTCCTAGCTCCCCATAAGGCCAAAAAAAAAAAGTCATTATGACCAATCTCAAGTGGCCTTCCCAGATTTGCCAACTCCTCCATGCCAAGCCCAAAGCAGTTCCCCCATGACTTTGGCATCACCCAATCGACATGCAATGATCTTAGGAGATTATCCCAAACTCTTTGGGAAAAAGAACAATGAATGAAAGGTGATCAATCGATTCCCCATTCGCCATCCACATCAAACAAATATTAGGGTAAACTAGATCTCCTCTGGAGATCATCAACCATGAGGACCAAGGTATCCCGAATCGGTATCGGTTGGCGTAACGGTGCCCTTCGATACCGATATGGATACGGGAGTATAATGGCGATACGAGGGCGTAACGGCTCGTAACAGTGCAAAAAAAAAAAAAAAAAACAAAGGCAAAAAAATATGAAAAAATATGGATTAAATCCGGAATATTCTAAGCATTCCAAATATGCATTCATTTATAAATTGGAACATGTTTATGGTGGTGTAACGGTCCACTCTTTGGTGAGAAGTTATATCGGACTGTTTGATGAATTTATGAACCAGATAACCTGAATTTGACTACAAAATTCATATATTTAATTTTCTAAATATCTAATTTATATACTCAGCAATTTGATATCATTTCTCCCAATAGTTCTTTAAAAAAAATGAAATTAAATTTAGGTAGATGGCGCTGCCAATTTGGGGCTGACTTGGAGGACCAATCCATGCCCCCAAATCAGCCTCAAATTCATGCAATTTATTGGCATTATCCCACTTATGAATTGGTGGACATTTATTGGATAGTGAATCATGAAAAAAATCAAAAGGCCCTATTTTAAAAAATAAGTGTCCACAAATTAACAATTAAAACTATTGAAACAATTTGATTTTGGCATTGTGAGTTAGCAATTACAGTCCATAATTTAATTGGTAAATTTTAAGTTAATACATGTCTCGTGTACAATTTTTTAAGGGCCCGAATTAGGTGGGACTCGGATTGTGAAGTATTGCACACGAGTGTCAAAGATTTTTGGGCCTCACCCGTGATGAATGTGTTATATCCAAACCGTCCATCCATTTTGCCAAATAATTTTAGGGCATGAGCCCAAAAATGAGGCAGATCCAAAGCTCACGTGGACCGTACCATAAGAAACAACAATAATTAAACGTCCACCATTAAAAATTTATTGGGGGCTACAAAAGTTTTAGATCAAGCTGACATGTGTGTTTTCCCTTCATCCACGTCAGTGTGACCCTATTAACAGATTAGATGGAAAATAAACATTACAGTGGACCCTAAGAAATTTTTAATGGTGAGCATTCTATAACCATTGTTTCCTATGTTGTGGTCCACCTGAGATTTGGATCTTACTAATTTTTTGGATCATGACCTAAAATGATGTGGCAAAATGGATGGACGGCATGGATAAAATACATACATCATGGTGGGCCCACATGGCATGTATACCATTTATTAACTCGTGCGATAAAAGCGTGTTGCGTAACTCGTACGCAGTCCATTCATTTGACATAGCAAGTCATGTGGATCTGATCATGAGATATGTGTTATATCTAAACCGTCCATTCATTTGACGAGCTCGTCTTAAGGCTTGACACGAAAAATAATACAAATCTAATTATCAAGTGGACCACACTGCAAAAGCAGTGGGGGATTGAACATCTACCATTGAAACCTTTTTTGGGATCACAGAAGTTTTGGATCAACATGAAATTTGTTTTTCCTCTTCATTCAGGTCCTTTTGACCTTACGAACAGATTGGATGGAAAATAAACGTTATCGTGGGCCCTACGAATTGTTTAACGGTGAAAATCATTATCTCCGCTGTTATTTTTGGTGTGGTCCAGACGATCTTTGGATATGATTCATTTTTTGGGTAATGCTCTAAAATGATCTCTAAAAATAGATGAACGATGTAGATATAATAAATACATCACTGTGGAGCCCATGTAACTTTGATCTCCTTTGAACCGTTCGTACAACTCGGAGCTCGAGCAGTGCCAGCGCTCATCTTAGCATGACACGTACCTACAGCAGCCATATAGCTGGTGTGTGGTACACCAGCCAATCCGCTTCCGATTTTTTTTTCCGATACCAAATGAAAAAGAAGGGAGAGGGAAACCGAAAAGAAAAAGAGGGAGAGAGAGAGAGAGAGAGAGAGAGAGGAAAGAAGAAGAAGAAGCAGGCCCGCAGCCGCAGCCGCAACAATCCAGAAGAAGAAGAGGAGGAAGAAGAGAAGAAGAAGAAAAAAAAAAAAAAGGTATGTTTTTTTTTCCTTTTTTTTTTCTTTTTTACCTATTTTCTTTAGCCTGTAACGGTTAGGGACGTAATGGCCGTTATGCCCCGTAACGGCCATTACGGTCACAAAAGGGGGGGGGGGGGGGTGGGGGGGGGTGCCCGTTTCGACCTCGTATCGCGTAACGGTGTCGGCCATTACCGTTACGTATGAGCCGATACGGCCATATCGGAACGGATACGGGACACCCCGATGAGGAATCTCTTCCTCCACAACCCAAACAAAGACCGCCACGCGAGGAGGAGCTACGTAGAACCACTAATGAAACAGATAAGGCGGACAAAGATAAAGAGGCGGCTCAAAAATCAGGCTGAAAAGAGACTTAACCGAGAACTTTCCTAAACGGTGTCTCGACCAATATATCGAGTCTTCTTCATGAATTGCTGGCTTGACGTTCTTTATAAGGTCCAAAAGCTTGGCAAACTCATCGATCTTGACATCCAACATATTCCTAAAGCAAGGAGGGACCCACACAACCGATCCCTCGTGGAATGAAAAACAATCTGCTACACTAATAAAACGATCAAGGGCAAGGCAGGCAATCCTCAGAAAGAGATCTTGAAGCACCCAATCACTCCATCAGGCGTCTACCCAAAAACAAATACATATCCCATTGTCAAGCCCAAAGGATATACCCCTCATAATCGAGTGTTCAGTAGCCGCCACTACTTTCCAAACTGCACAAGCTCTATAAAGCGAAGAGCTCCTCACGAATTAGACACCTTCTTACATGCCATACTTGCGAGCTATCAATTGCCACCAAAGCCTTCCTCTTCTCCACCACAAAAGCACCTTAACTTTCTGAAACAACCTTTGGAAGGACCTCCCTAAATCTTGAGGCAAGAATCTTGGCCAAAATCTTGTAAGGACTCCCGATGAGGCTAATCAGCATAAAATCTTTCAATTATTTGTCCCCTTCCACTTTGGGGAAAAGAACTATAAAAGAGGGCCTCAACTCACTAGAAAGACAACTCCGCTCAGAAAACTCCGTAACAAAATCCATAATATCATTTTTAACAATATGCCAATATTTCTTTTATATAAAAAAATAATAATAATAATAATTTAAAATTTAAAATTTTAAAAATTTAAAATTTTAAAAAAATTTAAAAAAAAAAAAAGAAGAAGAAGAAGAAGAAGAGAGGATAGGAAATCCATCTAAGCCTAGAGCCTTATCCCCATACATTGACCCAAGGGCCGCTTTCACCTTTTCCTCCGAGATTGGCTTTTCAAGTTCAAAAGCTTCCTCGAGAGATATCACAAAAAACTCTAAATTATCCAACCTCGGCCCCTCTCACTGCTCCAAATAACAACTTCCTATAATAGGAGACAATTGAGTCATAAATCTTATTTTTGTCCGAAGTGTTAGACCCGTCCACGATAAGACTAGAGATTCTATTAGAGTGAGCACGAGCACTAGCAATGTTGTGAATTTTATATATATATATATATATATATATATATATATATATATATATTATATATATATATATATATATATATATATATTATATATATATATATATATATAAGTGTTTTTGTCCCATTCTTTAAGCTACAACGCCCTTGATCTCTGGCGTCATTTAATTTCCTCTTCCTTGGCCCAATTGGCATATTTGAGGTAAAGATCCCCTTTTCTTTCTATCTTCCACAATCAAGTCGTCACCCTCTTTTAACAAATCAATCTCATGTATTTCTTCTGCTAACTTGTCAAACTCTTCCTCCCTTGCACCAAAACCCTCTTTCTTCCACAACTTGAGTTTTTCTTTCAACATCTTTAACTGTTTGCTAATCTTGAACCCAACATAACCATCTACCAAAAAAGAGGACCACCAGTCCACCACTAATTGAAGCCTTCAACTTCGAACCAAGCCATCTCAAACCTCAGGGTTTTTTACCCCAATTCTCTTCAACAACTTCTAAAACAATGGGCAGTGATCCAAAACAAATCTAGGAAGACCATTTTGATTAACCAAGGGAACTTTTTTAGCCAATCCGCCGACAACACCAGCTCATGAACGCCAACCCAATAAAAAAATCTCAACATAGAGATAGTCACCACCCCCCGATAGAATCAAGCGTACCTCTATTAATTAATTGAAGCTTGGATTCATGCACAACAACGATATCTGCTTTTGACTTTTTGTAAAGTTTCTTGACTTGTGCCCTCTTGACGTTGCAACCCTTTCACGTTCCAAGACGATATAATATTGATCATCACCTTTGCTCGATCTCAGCTCTTCCCTCTGCTTCCTTTGGCTGCAAAATCATAATTAATGGAGCATTCTAAGCTTAGCAGCCCCCTCCAACCCTTACGAGACTTCTTGGGCTTCACCATTTGAACAATACGTTAACGTTGCATAGCCCTAGCCTGGACAAATTGATAGAAGTCATAAACGTCTTCATCTCGCGTACCATAAGACATCCTTTTACAAGAACATCTTTTGTCCACTGAAATTGCTCCTCCATGATCGACCCTTTGCTCCAGTGAAACTCAAAATTCGTAGCATTCTTCTCCGCATCGACCATACAGACAGGAGCTGAATAATCTCTCATTTTCTCAACACGAAGGGGTGTGACAACAATAGCTTCCTCTAGAAGTTCTCCTTCGTGAGACCCAACAGCCATCAACAGCTCTCCTTCCTCTGGGTCATTTGCTTCCTGAGGCTCAGCAACCGTTGCATCTCCTCTACTTCTTTCTGTCACTACCCACTGGCAGACCGAACCGACTCTTGACTAGATGACGTCCCTTCCCTACGCAAATCTCACAATAGCAGACTCTTGTGAGATCCGTCTGATCCTCGTTACGAAGAGAGTCCAAGGAGGAACTCTCCTTTAGAGCCTGGATAAAAGGCCTTTTTCGATATATATATATATATATATATGTGTGTGTGTGTGTGTGTGTGTGTGTGTGTGTGTGTGTGTGTGTGTGTGAGGTGAAATGACTTCGCATGTGAGATCTTCGAGTGCATGTTGGGACGATTTATAAGTTGCCACACATGGGGAAGGATAAATCACCACACGTGTGGGCGAAATAACAATAGCTAAGGGACTAAGTCATCCTCGACACGAGTTTCCTGGATGGACCTTTCATCTGCTGACGAGTGGGCCTCCCCCTACCATGTGTCATCATCAGAGTTATCTCTGTTGCCCGATTCAAAAGTAAAGAAAAAAACCAAGGCAAGAGACATGAGCAGTCTCCTCTTGACACGTGTCCAAGATTTGGGGACCACCCCCGTTCCTTAGCTCGGGTCTAAATCGAGCTCTCTGAACCAAGAGCTTCTTCCCCTTGAAGCTCTCTTCATGCAGCATCTTCAGTTCTCGAGCCAATTCCTCCTCCAAGCTTATTTGAACAAAGGTGAAGCCCGCGGATAAGACGCCGTATACCTATCCCTAGGCAACACCACCTCCATCATAGCACCCACTCTCCCAAACACCCTAGAGAAGCTAATCGGTAGCCAACCCTCTAGAAATCCTTTTAAAGGGTTAGATAATTTGATAAAGTCGTCTTCCTACTTTACCTTCTTCCCTAGCCTTGATTTCCTCTTCCAGACAGTTTCCCATGACTCATTGTCCTCTTCTCCAATATTCTCCTCGAATCCTTCATTGTCTAAACCCTTTGCTCTCCCTCCCTCTGTCTTTCCATTCTTCCCAGCAATGTCCGCCTGTAATCCCCCCAGTTGCGAACCGTAACCCACACCCTTGTAGCGTCAGCTTTTCATCTCCACTCCATCTTCCCAACTCTTCTTGATGGAACTTTCAACATAATCGAATCCCTAGTTGACTCGCCAAGTTTTCGAACAATGGATTAAATTGTTTAAAAATAAATTTTATATTGAAATGGATATGCCAAAGAAGCAATCATTCTTGTCAAACAGTATTGTTCTCTCACAATGCTATTGACTTTCACCCTCCTAAATGGGATACAGAAGTTCTTCTTCCAAATAGACTTCACACCCAACAGGTAAAAGTCAGACCATGATCCTAATTGGAATTTTCTACTAATCTTTTGTAAAGTATAATTATAAATTGGATACCACAAGTTCTAATCTTCTACAAAATACAACATTACACAAAACTAAACTTTAAATTTATAAAAATAAAAAATTAAAAAAGGAATCTTTCTAGCCATCATGCATACTAATGATCAAGCTCCACCAAGGTTTAAAAATAGGTTTGGATGTGATGAATCAATGACCACCGAAACAGACTCATATCAGCCATATAGACCAATACGAACCAATATATGCCAATACCCCTAGTCTAGGCTCTATTTCGATGTGGGATATTGTTTTATAGTGGGTGTTCTCCCACATTGTTTCCACTGTTGTGGTCCACATGACTTCAGTTTTGGCCTCAAATTTAGTCTATGGGCTAGTAATTGATGGACGCACTAACGAAAGGATTGGATCTTAAACAAGAGCCCCACATAGTTGTTCTCAGGTTTAAGTTGTCGAGTCACATGCATGCGTATCGAGTTGACTCCACCTAGTCAGGCCCAATATTTCAAGTTTCTGTGATATTATCGATAATATCGCCGATATTATTAGTATCGCTAGTTCGGTGATACCAATAACACTAGTAGTATCAGAAATTCCAAGTATCGGTGATATATCGTCGATAAATTGCAAAAAAAAATAATAATAAATAAATAAAATAAAATATCACCAATGTATCAATATCACTAATGTATTGCAATATTTTCGACCGTATAAATTGTAGATGTTGCTTGTATCGCCGATCGATACAATATTCTCGATAATATCGCCAATGTATCGATATTGCCAAAAATCTACTTACTAAAAAAGATTTTCCTTTTCAACTTTTTGTTAACATGGTCGTATGATGAAATGCATGTGTGTATATGTATGCATGGATGGATTGATCATGGATGGATGGATGTATATATCTATGCATAGATAGATGGTAGGACGGTTGGTGGATGGATGTATGAATGGTTGTGTGTATGTATGCATGCATAGATGGATGGATGGATCATGCATGTGTATGTATGTGTGTGTATGTGTCATTGTCCGTTTGGATGGTTGTGTGTATGTATGCATGCATGGATGGATGGATGGATCATGCATGTGTGTGTATGTGTCATTCCCAAATATTCTCCGGAGACAGCGATACATGCTTTTAGGTCCCCATTAAAGGAAAACTTATTACGTATGCATCTTTTTACCATTATTTGATTCCTAAATATTCAAATGTGTCTTTTCGCATTTTTTGATGTATCTTTAAGAAATTCCATCATTTTCCCCATGTTTCCCTAAGTCAATGTCACATGATGTTAGGCCCCCATTAAAAGAAAGCTTATTACGTATACATCTTGTTTTAAATTATTTGATTCCTAAATATGAAAATGTGTGTATTTTAGCATCTCCTGAAGTTTCGTTGAGAAATTCCTCCATTTCCTCCATCTTCCTCAATCAACAATACATTTCCGGCTATCAGCAATATTGATACCTATTTTCGTATCCCCGGCCAACGATACACGTAATGATACCGATACTATGAACACTGGTCAGGTGATGCAGGACATGAAAATTAACTATGATATGCGAGATTTCAGGCTTAAGATCACGTTAGTTCAGAAACAATTACACAAATTTCATATCCCACATGAAAGTCCAAACATTCAATTAAGGGGAATCTATGCGGGTCCAGGCCTACACATGATAGGGCTGGATCAATAAAAATTACGAACCAAACGATACTCAAAGATAAGAAATTATCATCCACACCTGCATAGTAATCAGTCCCTAATCCAAGGGATTCACCAATTTCAAATCAAGAAACCCTAGGGTAAGAAAAGGGGCATATAACTTGGGGAAAACGTAATCTAGGGTTAGGTTTTATGAAAAACGGCTATGAGATGATAAAAGAGAACAAAAACCTGAGCCAAAAGACGATCCCGCGTGTGGACAACAACAACGGCCCAGACAGACGTGCGTGTGATCCCGGCCGCACGTGTGTGGGGCCCACTATTCAAAAAAAGGCCACCTTGGCCCTGGTCAGCCAGGGATGGACTCCAAAACCCCTAAATCTCAGCTCGATCCGATGTACGGTTTGTGAGTGGTGCTCCGCCGAAGTTTCAGCTCGCCTGCGGGCCGAAATCTGAAAACCTGCTGTGATGAAGAAATCTGATGCAACAAAAGGACAAATTCAAAGTACGGATGGTGGGGGAAGATGGAAAAAAAGATGATGGAAGATGGGGGTGAATTGGGATCGATGTGGCTTCGCACCACGGTAGTTAGCCCTTCGAAAAGGGAGGGCTTCGCACCCACTTTTGAATTCTTCCACAACTCACAAAGAGAGCAGAAAAATAAAGCAGGAATTTTTTTATTAACTTCAATGAATCAAAAGAACTACAAGGGGTGCCTATTTATAGGGAGAACCCTATACCCAAAAACTCGCACCATGTGCGACACCTATTACTTGGCGATGAAGTAAACTAAAATAAAAACTAAACACAGAAATCTAAAGCGTTAACAATGTTCTAAATAATAACAATAAGCAAAACCTAAAAAATGAAATCAATCCGACGAGTGGGCCACGATCATGAGATCCCATGATGGGCTTTTCTTGACTATCGGGCCCACTTTTCTAAACCAAAACTTGTCTTCTAGCTAGGGGGCCCTCCCTGGACGTCGTCATCGAGCCAGATCGATGATGGGATCCTCCTTTTGCGTACGTACGTGCGTAGGGGTGGTGGTGTGCGGCCGTGCGTGTGCACGATGTCCTCATCATCAGGCCAACAAAGAGGGGGTGGGGGAGGGTGGTTTTTGTTATCATTTCAATATCCATTGATACCGATACATATAGGGCAAGCGACACATACCAATTTCAGGTGATATTTAAAACCTTCACCTCTATAGACTAAAAGATTAAGCATGAATGTCTCACCTCCGGTATTTTGTAACAGCCACCCCCTTAATGTATATGGCACCCGCCATGCCTGAAATACAACAAGGATAATAGAAATAAGCATACTTCTTGAAAATTAGGTTAGTATTCATACTAGGAAATAAAGCGCAATATTAACGAATATTATAAGACGTGGAAATCAAATGCAATGGGGCAATCAATGCTATCAACTGGGGCAAAACGTAAAGACTGGACCTATGAAATTAAGAATTGATTACTGTTAACAGTTAAAGAAAGGTCTGGAAAGGTTAGAACTTATAAGATGTCAATCATTTTAAAAGAAAAGATGTTGGCTAGTGCTGCCACATTTTACAATATATCTCTTCCGTTCTATTTTATTCACAACATGGAGTTACAAGAAGTAAAACAAACCTAGAACTAAACATAGAAACATAACAAATATCGAGACATTAACACAAGCTAGAAGCATATAATAGCTAGTTTTGTATCATTGACATAGCTCCATGCTTCGTGTATTCTACAAAAACAACAGAATAGAGAGAGAGAGAGAGAGAGAGAGAGAGAGAGAGAGAGAGAGAGAGAGCAAATTGAGGAGGACGGTTCTCCTAGTTCTCCCAAGGAGATTGGTAAGGATCTTCATTCATTGCCAACAACTAATTTTGACTACACCAAGTCAACATTCTCTATATATAAAAAATCCATATTGGATCTTCCAACTGATCTCTAACCATAGACTTGGGTCTGCCCGTTGCTGTAATGGCCACAAGGCCATATGGGTTGGTCCAGAGAGAGAGAGAGAGAGAGAGAGAGAGAGAGAGAGAGAGAGAGAGAGATGGCAGTATGGGTTGTTGGAGGGAGAAGGAGAGAGAGAGAGAGATGAGATGCGGGGTTGATGTGGGGAGAGAGATGGACATGTTTCCCTTAGCTTACACCATGTTTTCCACATAGCATGTTCAAGAGGCGTTACAAGACAAAATGTTTAGCAGTTAAGGAACAGGATGTTCACAAAATGAGTGGGGTGTTTTCCTTCCCCAGGCAAAGCTGAGAGAGAGAGAGAGAGAGCTTACTGGAGCAATGTTGTCATGGGGATGTTCACAAAATGAGTGGGGTGTTTTCCTTCCCCAGGCAAAGCTGAGAGAGAGAGAGAGAGAGCTTACTGGAGCAATGTTGTCATGGAGGTGCGTTTCCCCCCTCTTTCCCTCTTTTTAAAAATCAGATCATTGGCATGTAAGTCACTTACAGGGAAGTGACTTCTCACCACCAGCCCCTGAAAGTTTCCTGGCAGTTTTGTTTGTAAGCAACTTACAGGTTGTAAGTGACTTACAGGTGAATTTCCTCCCCAAACACCACTTGTAAGTGACTTCCCTGTAAGTCACTTCCCACTTACCCAACTTACAGGCAAACAAACAGGCCCTTAGGGATTGTTTGATTTTTTAATTTACAATTGGATTATTTGCATGTGTAATTGCAACAGCATTTCCAATGTGGACGTTGACAGGTAGCTTGTTTGCAAAGCTTCCTTGGAATACAGTCGCATGATTTCGGACTGTAAAAACTGTGGGGCCCACCATGATGTCGGTATCTTATCCACGCCATCTATCCACTCCACCAGCTCATTTAGGGCTTCAACCCAAAAATGAGACAGATACAAAGCTCAAGTGGACCAAAGCACAGGAAACCGTGGGAATTAAAAGCCTAGCGTTGAAAACTTCTTGGGGGCCACAAAAGTTTTGGATCAAGCTGATATTTATGTATTCCCTTCATACATGTTTGTGTGACCTTATGAATAGGTTAGATGACGGATACACATCCCTGTGGACCCTAAGAAGGTGTCAATTTTGAACGGCGGTGGTCATTATCCTCCCTATTTCCTGTGGTGTGGTCCACTTCAGCTTGCAATCTGCCTCATTTTTTGGCTCATTCCCCAAAATGAGATGGTAAAATAGATGGACGGCATGGATCACACACATGCATCATAGTGGGACCCATAGATTTTATAGGTACCTAATCCTTGTGCAATTTCATGCATTTCGACGTGGTTTTTGAGGTGTAATTATATAGATATTTCTCTCTCATTTTAAAACCCCTGAAAAGTCATCATTATTTATTTACCACCATTTACGGTGGTAATCGGAAAAACAACCAGCCCCTTAATTAATCTCAGAGATTTAAGTTAGTAGTGTGTTCCAAGAGCAAAAAAAAAAAAAATTGTGGTGCTCTGGAAGTGCAATGGATCATCTAAGAACTTTCTTAGATAGGCTAGTCTTTTCATGGACATCACAGCATTTTGCATTCACATGAAAGTAAAAACACATTAGCCCACTAGACTATAAATTCAGATGGTGTACCAGCACCCTTTGATGAAACAACAAGCCCATCCACACATTCAATGGATAGTGCTGCTTCCACCAATGGGATCCAAGGGAACCAGCTGAATAGCTAGTCTGGAGGAGCACCAAACCATACCCTTACAGGGACAGAATTCAAGATCATCCTGCAACCACACCCACCCCATGCCTAATGCTCCAACATCCATGCAGTTACTGCCAACATTTGCAAACATAATGTCTAATATGAAATTTCCACACCTTATAGTGGTGTAAATTTGTATTTGGGGCTGTTGGCCCACCTTCGATCATGGTGGATTACCTGGTAGGAGGAATCGAACCCATCAAATGATCAAAGCCATTCAAATAAGAGCATGTAAAGTTGACAGGGAGACCAATTTTAAGTGTTCCTTCCATTTCGCATACCTTAATTGAAATGCTTGTAATTATCCAATCATGTTAAATTTTAGGCCGTGTGTAATCGACGGTATTAAACATAGGAGCGGTCAATTGGGCCCCACATAGGTGTACCAAACATCTCTTACGAATGCGAGCGGGAATTCAAATCCCAAGAGTGCATAAGATTCCGGCATACAACCAACGGGAGTTGCAGCAATGCCGCACTCTCGCCGAAGTGGAATGTCATGTGTACTGATTAAATAGAGAAAGAGACTCTTACCGAACTGGAAAGAGGGGAAGGGAGGAGAGTCGAGAACGAGCCACATGTTCTTGCCCTTCCTACAAGCGGCTACAATGGTTTTGCCGGTGAGAGAGGCCTGGAAATCGGAGGGAGAGAGGCCTCCAGCGTCGATGACCTTGTCATCGTCAGCTACTATCGACCGCTTGATCTTCTTGCCTACGCAATGCTCCTCTATTGCCCTTCTTGCAGCTTCTACCTCCGGGAGTTCCGGCATTCTCTCTCGATCTTCCTTCTTCTCTCACAGGGAGTGCTGGAGTGGGAGGACAGTAGGAAGAAATAGGCTGGAGTGGAAGCGGATTGCCTGTGACCCAGGGCACAGAGATATTCCTGTGCCCGGTAATAGGCAGATTCACAACTCAGGTAGGCCACACCAATCGAAACAGCGGGAACGGAAATGTCGACCGTTGAAACCTTCCTGGAGCTGACCATCATGTTTATATGCATCCAAACTGTTCATACGGTTATTACCACTTTGATAAACAGTACGCACGAATACCATCCTGATACAAAACTTCCGTCGCACCCCCTCCTGTTTCGGGTGGCATGACGAACATGAGTTTTGGATCTTCGTGATTCTTCGAATCCTGTCGTCCTATTGTGGTCTTGAAAAACAGATGGATGGAGTAGATTTATGGTGGACATCTCCGTGGGCCCACACAGTTCCCGCAGGGGACGCGGATTGCGTCCTACTCCCGCCTGTCTCCAGCTGGGAACGAGCAGGAGCTGTGAGTGGCCACCGTTATGCATGGGTCTTATCCACACCGACCATCCATTTTTTCCTATCATTTCATGCTATGAGCCCAAAAATGGGTTCAAAGGCTCAAGTGAACTATACAATGGGGATTAAACTCTTACAGTTGGAAATTTCCTGAGGCCACTCAAGTTTTGGATGGAGCTGATATTTGTGTTTTCTCTTCATCCCTTTATGAATAGGTTGGATGGCAAATAAACATCACAGTGTCCCTATAAAAGTTTCAATGGTGAGAATCATTATCATCGTTGCTTCTTGTGGTGTGGTCCACTTGATCCTTGGATCTGTCTCATTTTCATGCTTACACCTAAAATGATACGAGAAAATGGATGGACCGTGTGGATAACACCCATACATCACAGTGGCCAATCAAAGCACCTACCCGTTCCATATCCTGGGGAGTTTTTTGGTTCACATGGCCCCACAAGATAACGTGGCTGTGTAGGAGCTTTGTATGGATGATAATAATGAATTATAACTCTAAAACCACTTTTTCATTGATCGGAGTACGAAAATGCACCTATGCATCTCGTACAGTAAAATGTCATTTTGAAATGGGAAGTGGGTCCCACCTAAAACTAAAACTAGGCCTACCCCTTAAGCGATCCGATCTGTTCATTTTAATCAAACCGTCGTGAATTCACAGAAGGGACTTTTCAGTTTTCTGTTTGAAGGTGTCTGTGACCCACAAATATATTGCATTAATTTATAACTATTTCCTTCGGTATAGTCCATCTGTGATGAGATTTGCCCTTAAATTTGGGCCGATGACATGAAATTAAAATTCCTTACTTGTGGATGGGTTGGATTTGCTTCAAGACAAATTAGTAGGTCCCACATAAGACGTGGATGAGTTCAAAACGTGGGACTCTTACCACACGAGGCCATTTGGCCATTTCGTTTTCCTTGTCTTCTACCTTTTTTTCACTTCCCTAGATAACCAAACCACTTGCATGCAATCAACTTGGAGAACCAAACCACCTACATGTAATTAACTTGTAGAACCAAACCACCCTCCAATTAATGACTTACGATTTTTTGTCTTTCCTCCTTATATATGCTTTGTAACCATCAACCTTCCTTAATCGCATGCTTCCAGCTTTGTAATTTTCTTATAAGAACTAATCTTGTAACCATCAACCCTCCATATGCTTTCCAAAGCTGCTCGTCGTACCATTACCTTCTTGTTTTCCGTATTTTGAGTTAGATTCATTGTCTTTATGTCATGCAAAAAAGGATGCAAAGATTTCCGCACACATGCAAAAACTCCATCCCTTTGAAACTTCATATATTCTTGTGTGGGAATTCGTTGCCTTTTTATGAATGGTTCGAGCTGAAAAGTACAGCTAGCAATGACCTAGAGGGGGGGTGAATAGGACAATGTCAAATAATTAAAATAAATGCGCAATATGTAAATATTACAAAAATCTCAATAGCTTGAGTATTGAAACCTTAATTCCAAATAATTCGTAGGACATCCTTCGCCTAAAATATTAAGCGGACAACCTTATTTCACTAATGTCTTTAAAATCAATATTTCAAACTAGCAAGAAAATATAAAAAGATTACAACATTCACCGCAAGAATGAATTAATAAATAACATCCAATTACCAAAAAGAATATAGCATTCACCACACGACACGAGGAGTTATATTAGTTTGGTGCTTAAAACAACCACACCTACTCCACTCATAAAATTACTATCCTCATAATTATGGCTTTCACTATAATAATGTTTTCACAGAGTCACCTTAATAACCTGATACAGTTCATTGTGATTTTCATGGGCTATCACAATAAAAACCCTCTTTGTGATTTTCACAGGCTATCACAAATAGAAACCCCATTGAGATTTTCAAAGGCTATCTCAGGCAAAACCTCACTAAAATTTTCACAGGCTATCTCATAAAAAATTAAAAAGAAATATGGTAAATATATTTATCTTCAAATGTATATTCGAAGACGTGGCAGAAGCTTGTAGCAGAAGAATTTCTTTCTTGAATGTAAATATCGTAGTGTTCAATCAAACAAAAAGAGTCTAGGGTTCTATAGATTTTATAAATGAAAAACCCAAATGCTACTTGATTCAATTCTCTTAGATATTAAAGAAGAGTATAGTTTACCATCTTAGAATAAAATTAAAACGATATAGAGAGAAGGGAATTGAATAAGCTATAAATTAAATTTATAAATACCAACAGATAGCTTGTCGAGGACTTGAGCTTCTCTCTCTTTCTTGGAGAAGAATTATAGTAATTTTCGTTATAATTTGGAAAGAGAAAAAGCTTCAATTTTTAGGCAAGAAGGTTGAATCTTTGGCTAACCTAAGACTGGCTTCTACTGGTCGGAGTTCACCAAATTCGTTCTAACGGCACTCGGATTGCACGGGATAAGATTTATCCAAAATTCGGCTGGCCAAATTTTCAAAAAATTCAAATATTTTCACTACTGGAATTTCACCCGAACTTTCTCGGGCTAGCCGAATTTTCAACAGAAGTTGTTATTTTACTCAAGCTTAAAGTTGGGCTGGTCGAGGAAGTTAGGCTGCTCGATTTCCATAGTAAAAATACTTTAAAAAACCTATGATAGAGAATTTTTTAAAGCACCTAATCCTAAGGTATTTCTAGGGTTATACCACTTGTGTTTTAGCAAATATATGAGTCCTCTTATCTTGGACTTTGACTTGATCTTTGATTTGATCTTATTTTGAATACGGGTTTCGATTTCTAGAGAAGATGTGCTGATCTTGGCTTGATCATAAGCCGATCTTGAGTTTATCGTAAACCGTGTAGAGTAGTTGTGATTCCATACTTGTGATCTGACCTTGAAGCACTTTTGTCTTATGAAATTTGACAACCTACGTATGCTTAACATAAAAGCAATTACAATCTCCCCCTTTGTTAATTTCATGATAAAACACACAACATTACACAATACATCCATTAACTCATTTACAAGATCAACTCAACTCAAGATGTAACAACCTTGAAATTGATGTGAGTATCCCTGTAATCTTTGTAGCCATCTGTGATGCTCAAGTGATACTCCCCCCGCGAAATACAACATATAGTAGGCAAAAAAAATTTGTATACAACCATTCATTCCATATGCCCCCATTTACTCAGACACCAATCACCAATTTCTCCCCCCTTTTGTCACAAGTTGACAAAGGAAGAATCAACTGACGTAAGAGATAAATATCAAGGCAAAGTAGATAAGATAAGCGATGAATATCAGTAAGCAGGAATATCAGGGAGAATAACATTGTTTAAGACAGTGTATGAAGTATCAAGCAAATCCATTCATACAACTATAATATAAGGAAATCATCCAAAATATCACAAATATCCAAAATATCCAGAATATCCAACCAAACCAAAATATCCAAAATAAACAAACCATCAAATAGATCCAACATAAGTAAATGAATCAAGATGAATCTGACTCAATCTAACCCGAAAGAAGATGGTGCAAGCATCGAAGGATCATTAATCCGCAAACTTCGGTTGATGCGATGTACATACCTTTTCATGTACTTCATTGTAGACTATTGGGTTTGGGCTAATGATGCTTGAGAAACATGTAGTGCATCGATCTTCACTTCTAATACAGATAACCTCTCATTGAATTGAGAGGGATGATAGTCAGAATCGAGTGGATCATCAGAATCTTCTAACTCATTAAATATGTCATCCATGGTTGTATCTCCCGCCACATGCGGTTATTCTTCTCATTCTCTTTGTTTAAGAAGGAGAGTCAGGTTTATCATATTCAAGTTCGAGTTGTTGAAAGGAAGTTCGGATTCCGGTGCCTCAAACGTAGGTACTTGGACATTGTAATGAAAAGCAAGACTAAACATAAAATATTCAAATGGAATCGACCCATGTTTTGGATGCAAGCAAAATTGAATAATGATGTAATAAATCAAATAAGGTAAACAACACGAATACCAGAAACAACGGAATGAAAGACTCTAAGCATAGAGGGAGTAAGATCAGTCTTATTCCCATCTCTTGGATATACATTAGAGGTAAAAATTCAATGTGAGAGGTGGTATTTAGGAAATAGTTTGTTTGAGAATAAGGCATTACCGGATCGCCATTCAGCATTAAAACCACACAATACTCTTGTAATCGTCTACTTTTCACAGTTAGACATTTTCTCTGAAAGTGTGGCGATTGGAATCCCATCATCTGCAACGTTTGTGTCCATTAAAGCATATATGACGGAAGATGTAATAGTGAATGTCTCTTCTACAAACTGAATAGAGAATGATAAATTCTCAAGAGAAACATCACAAAGAGAGGCATACATGCCTTGCACTACAGATCGGTAAACCATCCCACCCCAATGCAACATACGTTCCCATCTAACCTAAGAAAGAATTGGTACAAGACCAAAGCGAGCAATATGGTCCAGATTCATAGATTTTTCAATGATAATATCCCTTGTGCGAAAGTCCCGAACATATTCCGGATCATTCTCCGGTGAGCGTATGGTTCATACACCAACAGGGGTTGATCAGGAAGATGAACCTACTAGAGCCTTACGTACAGATTTTTAATTGTATGTTTCATTATAAATGCAAAAGAGAAATTATAAGAAAAATACAAGAAAGAA
Source organism: Magnolia officinalis (assembly GCA_021015155.1). Taxonomy (NCBI): domain Eukaryota; kingdom Viridiplantae; phylum Streptophyta; class Magnoliopsida; order Magnoliales; family Magnoliaceae; genus Magnolia; species Magnolia officinalis. The sequence goes on from JAJHSJ010000011.1 coordinate 37,999,666, forward strand.
GGTAGATCAGATTTTGATGAACACCCGACAAGAAAAAGGGTTACAAAATGAAGAAAAACTACTCAAACTTGCAAATCTAGTGATGGACAACCAAAATCTAGAAGGAAAATGAAATAAAGTCACTTACAAGAGAGTTTGGTTGATGGGTTGTGTAACACCCTGTACTTTTCAATACTCATAGTGTTACCATAGTAGTTCAAGTTAGCAACTGGTGCACCCAACATATGATAGTCACTAGCAATTTATAATTCAAGATCCGTCCATTCCAACTATTGAACCTTAAGAGGGACAATCATGTTCCCTTGAAAAGTGAACTTTAAATATAAAATCAGAGTCGTAGATCACCAGATCCACCATTCATCAGGGTCCAACTTGAAGGCTTTTCACTTAATCATCACACTTAGACCATTGGACCACTAATCCAACCATGGATCTTCATCTGGATGAACCCTGGGACATTCAGACCATTGATGTTCATATTCGAAATAATTTGACCGCTAAATTATCGATAAACATTAACTAGATGCACTCGATCATTTCGATTGAACCCTAAGATCATCAAATCTAGTAATGGATTTCCATATAGGCGGGGTTAGAAATCCTAAGAATCACTAATGAATAGATTAGGAAAAGATCTGACCGTCGAATCTCCAATGATCCTCGGATATTTTCACTTAGATGCACAAACCCATTGTTATGGCTCACCCAAGCTTCAAATCTACCTCACCTTTAGCCTATTACTTTAAAATGATCAATTGAAACAAAAAAAAAAAGAAGATAAATTGGCCAAAGACATCGCTGTGGACCCCACTTATGATCCGAGTGTGCACTAGTGTGTGTGCACCCTATACACCAAACAAAAAATTGGGTCAACTCTGTGTTGACCCGATACATTTTGAAAAAGGGAAGCTACTTCTCTCCTTTTTCTTTAAAAACCGTCAGCAAGCGAACTATGTCCGCGGATCTCGATCAGGTGGGCCCCAATTAAGATCGGACCATTGATCTTAATAATCCATCATGATCAGAACTTGGATTCGACCAACCTCAGGCAATTTTGCACATAGTTGCATGCGTGTGAGCGCGCAATACACGCACACATCACACGAGAATGGACAAATGTTCATTCCTGATAAAATGTGACCACCATCTGAGATCGGATCAATAATCTGAACCGTTTATCTTATCCAAGACTATGATTAGACCAAAACCTTGTTGGTGGTACACCTTGAAGCCACGAGCGTGCTTGCAATCCCAGGCACAAATTGGCCGCGTGCGGTGACTTCTGAAAACGGAAACCGTTTTAGTTGCCTCGCTGGCAATCCACCTCCGCGATGATCCAGGGCGTTCATCATGAATAAATCCCAACCGTACGTTCAAACGACGAGCTGTTTTTAGGGTTTTTGCCATTGGAAAGAGAAAAGATGGAAGGAATCTTTCCGTTAGAAAGATGGTTCGATCCTAGCCACTAATTTCCTTCTGGAAATCCCTCAGCTCATCCTAGACGTCTAAACTAGGGCGAGAGGAAGCCCTTTCACTTGTAGTGAGGAGATCTCGTGCGAAAATCTTGTCGGTGCGAGAAATCGAGGCAAAACTAGAATAGTTCTTGCACCATCAAGAGATCGTGATTATCCGTCCAAAATATGGACCCCATAGTGACTAGTGGACTCATGCACACTGCCCATACGCCTCAGATCATGGGATAAACCCCTCGTCCGAAATTTGTCATGGACGATGGGTCATCTTCCTTGATTGGCTAGAAAACCACACATCCGTTTTGGGCCCTTAAACCTTGATCAAAGCTTACCCTTAGGTGGGCCAGCGTCCTAGAAACCCATCCTTGACGCTGGATTAAAGCCATGCAAGCTGTCTGGATCAACCCAACTCAAATCAGTGAAATACCACCAGATTACAACCGGATTCAAAAAGACCTCGTGTAACTAATCACGTGATTAGTTACTTCTGAATCCTCTAGAAGAGAATTAATACGCTCTATAAAAGCCATCTTTTAGGGCATTCTTTCTGAAAATGGAAAGATAGAGAGAGAGAGAGAGAGAGAAAAGGCGCCGCTTCTATTGCCGCACCAGTGGAGTCGACTCGGCTCGAGTCGCTGTAAATCGGGCCGAGTCCAGCACTTCTGTAGTTTTCCTAACCGAAAAAAGAGAGGAGAAAAAGAGAAGAAGAAAGAGCAAAAAAGAAGATGATGGAGAAGGAAGCATGAAGAAAGAAGAAGAAAATGAAGACTAGTGGGATCAGGACGAGCTTGACTCAGTCCGAGTTGCAGTTCGCTGTCTCAACCCATCTTCAACGAGTCAAGCTGAGTTGATTCTGGTCTGAGGCAGGCTCCTTGATGGCATATTCAAAAAGCAGAAAGGCAGAAGGAAGGAAATGAAGGAGAGAATCATTGCCGATGCGAGTTACAACTGTCGAGTTAGCTTGACTCAATGAGTCAGTCTATCGTGGGTTAAGCTTTGAGTCCAGACACAATGCTGATTATCTGAGAGAGAGAGAGAGAGAAAGCAAGAAGGAAGAGGATCAGGGAGAGTACGAGAGGAGATGGTGGGAAAGTCCGTGACTCGCTGACTCAAGTCAAGGTGAACGCAGGCTGAGTTCAGACTCATTTGAGCATGCAGAGAGAGAAAGAGGGAGAGAGAGAAGGGGTGGAGGCTTTGGTCGGGTCTCACTGCTGCACCACATTGTCCTGCCGAGTCCAACTGCTATATGAGAATTGCAGAGTGAAGGAAGAGAAAACCGGCAGGGGAGGACGAGCTTGACTCCTCCGAGTCGACTGGGCTATCCTCCACTGAGTCAAGCTAGGTCAACTCAGGTCGGGTCTAGTATCCATTGCTGGACCAACCAGAAAAAGAAGGAAAAGAGAAGAAGAAATGAGAAGAAAGGAAGAAAGAGAGGTATTATGCTGTTAATTTATTTAGAATAATACTTATCGTTACTATAGTTATCAATAAAAATTCATATTGAATTATTGCTATTAATTAATTTTATTATTATCATACTTTATTTTAATATTTTAGGTTAAATCATTATTTTCATAATAATATTATAAATTATTGGTATTTTAAATTTTAAATTCTTAAATCACCATCAATATTGATTTGAAATTTGTCGAGCAAACTAGATTTCAAATCCCCAAATTCTAAATATTACATCAAAACCTTAAATTTATCAATCGAAATACCTAGTTTTAACCCTGACCGTATAAAACAGGTATATTGTGATCTAACCACACTAATTATGTTAATCAAGAGAGATATCGATATTAAAGTGCGAACATCCAATCCTAGTAAGAAGAGAATCCACACTTCAAGGTGAGGATCAACCTTCAAGCTTTTCTACATCATGATAGCTAGCATTGATCATTTATGTTAATTGATTACTTAATATAGTATTAAAAGGAGATGATGATAAATGTTCCTCTCTACATGTATAATGATTTACAAATTATTAATAATTAGACTTTAACTCAATTATATGAACATGCTATGGATCTCAATTATCTCTGTCTAGGTTAAGATGGACATTTTAAATGTATAGGGGCTATTGAGATGGTACGTGGCTTGTGTTACCACTTGTGATTACTTTGTAGTGTTTTTGAAGGTCCTCAAATTGGTGGTCATTTATCCTGATAAAATTAAATAAAATGTTTGTTGTGGAATTACCATCTTGTGGGTCCTTGGAGCCTTTGTGGCCTTTTGGGGATAATCCCATTTTCATCACATCCTTGGGATGGGCTATTGGTCCTTGCGGTCTTGATGGAACATTTGCTTATGTGGCTTGATAGACCATTTTTATATGACCTTGCGATGGTAAGCTCCAAACTGTTGAGTAATGATTGGCCACTAGTTTAAGAGGTGATCCTTAATGATCTATATTATGCCGAGTTGTTAAACTATGCTGGGTGACAACCCTCACAATGATCTTTAAGTTTACATAAATTGGCTGGTTGCAACTGGAATAATAATGGTTGGGCTAATCATGCATCTTCATGGCATACGGACTTTACCAGGTGGTTGATACAATACGTGGGGTTTTCTTGGGTTACTACGGGCTGTACCGTAGAGTATTTTACCTAGTGATCTTAAGTTTTCGTTGCGTACATTCGACTACCATGGGTTATCCTTTTCGCATGGGCTTTTCCTGTTGTTTAGTTACCCTTCGACATAATTAGAGTACTCTTCCAGGAAGCTAGGCTACCTTGGGTGTCCTCGTTGCATGGTCTTTTCCGGGTGACTAGTTCTCCTAGGGCGTACCTTTATGTACTTTTCTGGGAGGCTAGTTCTCCTTGGGCGATCTTTTTACCAGCTGGATGTGCATCCCCAAGTCTGTGAGCATGTGCATGCATCCGTGCATTTAAATAAAATTATTTTTATGAAATTTATTTAATGAATGCGTATCTGATAAACCTTATCTGATTACTATGATAATCATTATGAAATATTTGTTATACACTGATTTTGACAACTATGCTTAACTATTTTGATGATACGATAAATCTTGAGGGTTATACCTCACTGGGATAGCTATTGACGCTATTAAACTGTATTCAGTGTGCAGAATACGTGGATAATGTATGGGTTGACTCTGGTGAGTCGCATGGTGAGATGGATGACTATGCTGCTCTAATTTCTAGTCTACTTCAATTATTTGGTTGTTCTATCTTTAATTATGAGACATTGGTTTGTATAAGTTTTTGGGTAACCACTTGAAATCTTGGTTATGTATATTTGGACTCCCTCTAATACTCAATTTGTTTTTATTCCGCTAGATTACTAACTCTGATAAAGAAAAAAAAATGTACATAAAGTTTGAGCACAGTTAAAGGTTAACGCTCGGGTTTTTGTAACACAAGTAGTGTACTCGGGTTTCAAGAACTGGGGTGTTATAGGTTTGTCGAATGGGGCACCAGCTAGCTGAAGAAGAAGAAGTGGAGTGAAAAAGAATTTGGGGTTTTTCCCCTTCTTGAGCAATTTGCTCGATCTTTGGCTAGCCAAAGCATGTGCTCGGCTGACCGAATTTTTCGATAGTCATCGGCTAACCAAAAAATCCCAAAATTTTTTATTTTTTAATTTATTTCATCTTTTATAACTATATTTATCTTTCATTTTTCTTTTCATGCATTTCATAATAAACATAAACCGAAATATAAATAAAATAATAATTATTTAACAATATACAGTCCAATATCATGCTTCATATTTGAAAATTTAACATTGTCAAGTGGTTTAGTCAGTATATTTGCAAGCTACTTCTCAGTTTGAATGTATTCCAGCATGATAGTTTTATCTTTAACTAATTCTCGAATGTAGTGATATCTTATATTAATATGCTTTGTACGAGAATGTTGAATTGAATTTTCAGAGATATTTATTGCACAAGAATTATCGCAATATAATGTTATTGTACCTTGCGTAATTCCATAGTCAGCTAGCATTCTTTTCATCCACATTAGTTGGGTGCAAGCATTCCCTATAGCAATATATTCAGCCTCTACGGTGGATAGAGATACTGAATTTTGTTTCTTGCTAAGCCATGATACTAAGCAGTTTCCAACATAGAAACATTCACCGCTAGTAGATTTTCTAACATCAACATTTCCTGCCTAGTCTGCATCTGTATAACTGACAATTTGTACAGATGTATCATGTGGATACCATAAGCCTGAGTTCCCGAAACTTGCGACATATTTGATTATCCATTTGACATCAAATAAGCGAGATTCTTTAGGATCAGATTGATATCTAGCACAAATTCCAACGTTGAATGTAATATCAAGTCTACTAGTAGTTAAGTACAAAAGACTACCTATTATACTACGATATAGTCGAGAGTCTATACTTTGACCTGATTCATCTTTTGAGAGTTTAAGAATTGTAATCATTGGAGTATTGAAATTCTTACCATTCTCAAAGCCAAACATTTTTATAAGGTTCAATGCATATTTGGTCTGAGAGATGAATATTTCATCTTCAAGTCGTTTGACTTATAATTCAAGGAAATAGTTAAGTTCACCGACCATACTCATTTCAAACTTCGATTTCATGAGATTTGCAAACTTAATAGATAGATTAGCGCACGTAAATCCATAGATAATATCATCAACATAAATTTGAACAATTAGGATATTATCGTTATATTTTTTAACAAATAGGGTTTTGTCAACACTACCCATAACAAAATTATGACTAAGTAAAAATTTAGTCAAATTTTCATACCACACTCTAAGAGCTTGTTTTAAACCATAAAGAGCCTTTTTTAAGATGGTAACATGATCGAAAAGTTTGGGATCTTTGAAACCCTTCAGTTGTTCAATATAGACTTCCTCATTTAGATCACCATTTAGGAAAACATTTTTTTACATCAATTTGATAAATTTTAATTTTTTTTATGACATGCAATGGAAATAAATAATTTGATTGATTCAAGCCGCGCAACTAGTGTAAAGGTTTCATCGTAATCAATACATTCAATCTGAGTATAACCTTGTACAACCAGTCGTGCCTTATTTTTTATAATGTTTCTCATTTCATCAGTTTTATTTTTAAAAATCCACTTGGTTCTAATCACATGTTTGTTAGTAGGTCTGGAAACCAAATACATACATCATTTCTAATAAATTGATTTAATTCACCTTGCATGACATTTATCCAACTTTCATTAGCGAGCGTTTCATTTACATTACTCTGTTCGATTTGAGAAGTAAAGCAGACATTAGGGATATACACGAGTCGAGTTAGCTCAGTTAGCTCGCTTGATTCGATTCGAAAAAGCTCGACTCGCCTCGGCTCGAAATTTGATTCGGACCGAGTTGAGATGGTTTTTGGAGCTCGAAAAAATTTCGAGACGAGTTCGAGCTTGCCCGAGCTCGACTCGACTCAGATCGAACCTCAACTTGAACCGACTCGAATCGAATTAGATCGATGACTCGGTTATTTTGATATGGATGTTACTCACCGAGTGTTTGATGAAATGACAAAACGAAGTGTCGACTGATGTAAGGAAGGTATGTATATGAAAGACATACCCTTTTTTTCTTGATTTTGATGTTCCTTACAAGGTGTTTAATGAAATACTTCTAAAATCATTGCTACTGTTTTACATACAGTGAGAATTTGAATGTGCATGTCATGTGTTTGTGAAAATGCTGCACAGGTGAACTCAGCTCGATCTTGGCTCGAACTCGGCTCGAACTGGCCCGAGCTACTGACCGAACCGAGTCAAGCTGACCAGTCAGGCTCAAGGATCGAGCCGAGCCAAGTTCAAGCTGGAATTAGCTAGTGGCCAAGCTGAGTCGAGCTTGGCACAAGCTCAACTCGACTCATGTACACCTCTAGCAGACATGATTACTTATATTTTTCAAGTTGTCTTCTTGTCTGAATGTCAGTGTGAGGGTTACCAAGTATTTGATTAGGCGGATGATCTTTGACTAATCTTAACTCATTATTATCGGATTTAGATGAAGATTTAGGTATAGTAACCAAATTGATATCATCATCATCTTGATCAAGACTAGGTGTGATCGATTGATCATCTATCACAACATTTATAGATTCTTGTATAACCCCCGTTCTTTTGTTAAGAACATGGTATGCCCGACTATTTAGAGCATAACCTAAAAATATTCTCTCATCGCTTTTGACTTCAAAATTTCTCAAATTTTGATGGTCACGTAAAATAAAGCATTTACTTCCAAAAGTTTGAAAATATTTAATGGTGGGCTTTTTGTTAAACCATAATTCATAAGTTGCTTCTCTTTTTTTTTACTTTTTTAATATAAACACAATTAATTATGTAGCATGTAGTGGTAATAGCTTCAGCTCATAAAATTTTAGGTAGGTTTATGCTATTTAGCATTATACTAGTCATTTCCTGTAGAATTCTATTTTCTTTTTCAGCAACCCCATTTTGCTAATGTGTTTTTTGAGCAGAAAATTCAAGCAATATACCATGATCATTGCAGTATTTTTCAAAATTATTATTTTCAAATTCAGTTCCATGATCACTTCTAATTATAACCACAGATAACTCTTTTTTAGTCTGGATTCATTTTATAAGTTTTCTGACTTCATCAAGAGTATATGATTTTTCTATTAGAAATGCTACTCAAGTATATCTACTGTATTCATCAACTACAACCAGAAAATATTTCTTTCCACCTCTACTCTCCATTCTAGTTGGTCCGACTAAATCCATATGGAAAAATTCAAGAGGTCTAACCGTGGTTAAGAAGTTCACTTTCTTGTGACTACTCCTAACTTTTTTGCCTATTTGACATGCGCCACAAACTTTTTTCTATCATTTTCAATTTGGGTAGGCCACGTAAGTGATCTCTTTTGCTCAATTTATATAAATCTCTACAATTTACATGTCAAGACGTTGATGTCATAGTTCAGTCTTGTCAGTTTGGACCACGTAACATGAATGGTTTGTTGAGCAAGAATTATCAATTATATAGCAATTTTTAGACATTCTGTGACCATTTAATATTACATTTCCTTTCTCATTTATTATCTCACATCTGTGATCTGAAAATTTTACGCTATGTTTATTATCACAAATCTGAGATATGCTCAGAAGATTATGTTTTAATCCTTCAACACATAGAACATTTTTCAAAGAGATGTAAGTTAGGAAGTTGTACATTATCTTGGCCAATAATCTTGCAGTTGCTTCCATCTTCGAATGTAACTGAGCCGCCATTTACGTGGTTGTTGTTTGAGAGTATAGCCTTATCACCTGTCATGTGTCTCGAACATCCATTATCCAGGCACCATCATAAATGGCTACTTGCTTTGAAAGCTGTGTGGATTAGGATTTCTCCTTTTTCTATATACTTCAATCTTATCAGAGTTGGATTTCAATAGCACTTTAAGTAAGTCCACTATTTTATCTACTAAAGAAGGATTTTTGTTATTATTCCTTTGATGTTGGTAGTTGACACTATTATTTTTTATTAGAGACTTGAAAAGGTTTTGAGTTTTTGAAGTCATTCCTTTTATACATTGAATCTTTTAGAGTCTCTATTTTGGAGTTCGAGGATTCTCCTTTTACAAAGGTAGTAGCAGAATCCTTAGATTTCAAAGAGTTATTTTTAATATAACCCAGTCTAGACTTGTCACCGCATTGCTTAGATGAGGTTAATAGTTTTTCAAATTTTTGGTCACCAAAGGTATATTTCCAAGTGTCCTTTAAACTCTGAAGGTAGGAAACTTCAAGTTTTAGTTTCTCATTTTCGAATTTAAGTTTTTACAACTCAAAAGTCTTAAAACTCAAATCTAATTTAGTCTTTTCAAAACAACAAGAAAAATAAGATTTTTCTAAAACAACTTTTTCAAGTTCTAATTGTAGTTTAGTATAATTTTCTTTTTGAATTTTCGATTTAACTGCAAGTTTACAACTTTCTGTATAGGGCATCATATGCATCTTGAAGATCATCTTTATTTTCAGAGTCAGTTCTTCGAGTTTCATAATCAGATATATCACAGTTATCTGAAGAAGTGATTCTGGCTATAGTAATAAAGGCTTTCAAATTGTTTGCATTTTTCTGGTATGATTCATCAGTTTCAAAGTTAATTTTAGACTTTGATGTTTGATCCTAAGTAGTTATCATGCATTTTCTTATATATTTATCCTTTTAAAGACATTTAGAAGCTAAATGCCTATATTCAGAACAGTTAAAACATTGAGTGTCTTTTGTTTTAAATTTCTAAAAATTTGAATTTCCTTTTCTTTTATCAAATGGTTTTTGAAAATATGTTCTTTTCTTATTTTTGAAAATTCTATAAAAAGTTTTTCCAACATCGCCATATCATCTTTCTTTTTTACTTCAAAATCAGAATTTACATTAGATTCTTTTGAATTAGATTTATAAGATTTAAGAGTTATGAACTTGATTCTAGGAGCTTTGAAATTCAGCTCATAAGTTTGAAGAAAACCAACTAACTCCTCAACTTTTATAGTATCTGTATCCATTAATTCATGTATAGCAGTAACCTTTGAATTGAACCTATCAGGAAGTGATCGCAATATTTTTGCGTAAACCTTGCTTTCAAGGATTCTATCTCCAAGACAACACATAGAATTTACTATGTCATTTAGTTTCGTATAAAAGTCCATAAAAGACTCATTTTCTTCCATCCGAATTTCCTCAAATTTGGTTGTGAGGATTTTGATTTTTGATTTTTTTACAATAGTAGTTCCTTCATGTGTCATTTCGAGAATATCCCATGCTTGTTTAGCTGTATCGCACGAAATGATTCTTTTGAATTCATCTTGCGATAGCACACAAGTTATTTCATATAAGGCTTTTGCATTTGCACTCTTTTCACTTTTTGAACAGTAGTCCAAAAAATATATGTGGTTTCTTTCATTGATATGGTTCTATCATCGGCTACTACTTAGATCATTGGAGGGATCCATTTAGTTATAGTAGCTTGCCACACACTTTCATCAATGAATTTGAGGAAAATCCTCATCCTGACTTTTCAGTATGAATAGTTAGAGCCATCAAAGGGAGGTGGCCTGGTAATGGATAAGCTTTCAAAATTTGACATCTTATAGCTTTTGATCTAGCTCAATGAGGTAAATTTCAAAAATAAAAAGAGCAACTCTCTCTGATACCACTTGAAAAGTAGAGCTAGCGATGTCCTAGAGGGGAGGGGGTGAATAGGACAATGCCAAATAATTGAAATAAATGCGAAATATGTAAAGATTACAAAAATCTCTATCACTTAAGTATTGAAACCTTGATTCTAAATAATTCGTAGGACAACATTCGCCTAAATATTAGGCATGACAACCTTATTTCACGAATGTCTTTAAAATTAATCTTTTAAACTAGCAAGAGAATATAAAAGGATTACAACATTTACCACAAGAATGAAATAATAAATAACATCCAATCACCAAAAAAAATAAAGCATTCACCACACGGCATAAGGAGCTATAGTGGTTCAGTGCTTAAAACAACCACACCTACTCCACTCCTAAAATTACTATCCTCATAATTTTGGCTTTCGTTATAATAAGGTTTTCACAGATTCACCTTAATAACCTGATATAGTTCCTTGTGATTTTCACGGACTATCACAATAAAAACTCTCTTTGTGATTTTCACGGGCTATCACAAATAGAAACACCACTGAGATTTTCACAGACTATCTCAAACAAAACCTCACTAAGATTTTCACAGGCTATCTCAGAAAAAATCTAAAAAGAAATACAGTAAATATACTTATCTTTATATGTATATTCGAAAACATGGCAGAAGCTTATAACAAAAGGACTTCTTTCTTAAACGTAGATGTCGCAGTGTTCAATCGAACAGAAAGTGTCTAAGGTTCTATAGATTTTATAAATGAAAAATCCAAATGTTAATGGATTCAATTCTCTTAGATCTCAAAGAAGAGTATAGTTTACCCTCTTAGAATTAGATTAAAACGATATAGAGATAAGAGCTTTGAATAAGCTATAAATTAAATTTATAAATACCAACAAATAACTTGTCAAGGACTTGAGCTTCTCTCTCTTTCCTGCAGAAGAATTATAGTAATTTTCGTTGTAATTTGGAATGAGAGAAAGCTTCAATTTAAGGCAAGGAAGTTGAATATTCGGCTAACCTAAGACTGGCTTCAGCTGGCTGGAGTTCACCGGATTCATTCCAACGGCACTCAGATTGCGTAGGATAAGATTTTTCCAAAATTCAGTTGGCCGAATTTCTGAAAAATTCAAATATTTTCACTGTTGGAATTTCAACCGAATTTTCTTGGGCTAGCTGAATTTCAAGCTTACACTAGTCAAACTAGAACTTAGGCTAGCTGAATTTTCAACATAAGTTGTTATTTTGCTCGGGCTTAAAGTTAGGTTGGCCGAAGAAGTTAGGCTGGCTATGCCAGAAGTTAGTTTGGCCAAATTCCATAGTAAAAACACTTTTAAAAACCCGAGATAGAGAATTTTTTAAAATACCTAATCATAAGGTCTTTCTAGGGTTATACCACCTGAGTTTTAGCAAATATATGAGTCTTCTTGTCTTGAACTTTGCTTTGATCTTTGACTTGATCTGGTCTTGAATACGGGTGTCGATTTCTTGAGAAGATGTACCGATCTTGACTTGCTCATAAGCCAATCTTGAGTTGATCGTAAGCCGTGTAGAGTAGTTGTGATTCCATACTTGTGATATGACCTTAAAGCACTTTTGTCTTACGAAATTTGACAACCTATGTGTGCTTAACATAAAAGCACTTACACGAGCCATTTTACTAGGATTTGGAGAAGCCCAATAAATTTACATCATGATGATAGAACGACTTCATTCTCACCAAATTCCTCAACATCAACTTAGACAAGTGAGAGAAAACATTACCGCGACCAAGCTACCCTAGAGTCCATCCACACGAATTACCATCATACCCGACAATCTGTCCTACAACTTTATGGGCTCAAAAAGAGCTTCAGAGTCAAATCCGAATAGAAGGTCATAATGGAGAATTGGAGGATGGTCTTCACAACATTAGAATTCAACTTCGAGAAGCTCGACGAGTAAAATTATTAACAGCGAAATTAATAGAAGGGTTAGAATGTTTCATAAATAGGAGACAAAGCCTCGTTGCTAAAATACTTGCTCGGTATGAAGGAGAATATGTCTTAACAGATTTGTGGAGGGAATTTATTAATGTCTGCTATAGTTTTGGCCGATTGGACCTCCTGATATGAGTCGATTCAAATTCAACAAAATTAAGATGTATTGTGTTTTATATATGTAATCGTCTGATAATCCTTTTAATGAATAAATTGTGATATACCTTTTTTTACTTTATACACTACAACTCTTTTTTTTTTTGTGTCGTGTTCTTTGAATTGCAGATATTAAATGTGAATCGCTGATATTAACAAAGGAATGTTGATATTCTCCGTAAATCGCCAATATTAATAGAGGACCATAGATATTAATTGTAGATCGTCGATACTAATAGAAGAACACCAATATTCACTATGGATTGCCAATATTAACAAGGGACCGCTGGTATTCACAGTGAATTGCTGATATTAAAAGAGGACCTTAATATTATCTGCAGTCCATGGTAAATATCAGCGGTCCCTTATTTATATTGTCGATTCACAATGATTAACAGGGGTCCTCTGTTAATATTGTCGATCCACGGTGAATATCAACAGTCCCATGTTAATATCGGCAATCCACAGCTAATATCAATGATCCTCTGCTAATATCGGCGATCGACAAAGAATAACAGCGGTCCTCTGTTAATATATGTGATCCATAGTGAATATTAGCGGTCCTATATCAATATTTGCAATCTACAGTGCAATCCATATACTCTGCAATGTGATAAATGGAAACATTAATCCATTTACTTTCCAATATGATTAAATCTGACTTTGATCGAAGTTTCTTTTTAAAAATGGCAATAAGCAAGCGTTACATTATTTCAAAAATCTCTTTTGTTAGTTAGAGAGTAGTCTGAATGTAACACCCTAAAACCTTTCAAATTAATACTCAAATATCGCCATAAAGACCTGACAAGGTACGTCTAAATTTCTCCGATCATACAGCCGATCGAGACAACTTCCAACCACTAAAACACAACCAACCGTCAGAAATATGCACTAAAACCAATCACAAACTATTATTTATGCCACCAAAGCGTAACTACCTAGGACTCAGATTTAACCATATCTCTAAAGGGACACTACACTTGAAATAGACAGAACGGATCCTTCGAGGCCACCACCGAAGGGCCCTCAACAAGTGCCTGTACACCTAAGATATAATAGCCGCATACTACATCAACTAAAATCCGGTCAAAACCGAATTTTACCGGACTGCACGCGACCCCACTATCAATCTCGCTCCCGTGCTGAATGATTCGAAAACGACCCAACTATTGATCGAGATAGTTACCACCACCACGAGGCAAGAAGGAGATCCGGACCGTTCATCACATGTGGCCCTCGGACTCGACCAAAACCCAATAAATCCCAACCGAAAGGGATCAGAGACCACCCCACTCTTGTGGACGAACGGGACCCCACAAACAAGGAAAAGAACGAGAACGAGGAGTCCCTGATCATCACACATTGTCGATCAGGGACAATCTGGGCCGTCCAATTCCTAAGCACGACTACTCTGACCCCATCCGATAAATTGGGAGTTGGACTGGACAGAAGTGGAGAAGCACAACCCATGGTTTCTTCCAACACGTCTACCGTGCGAAAAACGTCTCCTGGAAGTAGTCCACAGATTCCTCCCTGACCACCGAATGTAAGGGCCAAGGATCGCTAAAATGATAAGATCCAAGCAGTCCAAAGGGACCGATCAGACAAAGCACGACCCCATCCAGAACCGCTATTAAAATATAACCCATCTGATGGACAGGTGTTGTGCGCTAGACGCTGATCTGGATGATCAGAAACCTTTAACCAGTGGCCCACCTAGACACGGAAGAAAGGCAAAGAAACCAAGAAAAAAGAAATGGAACCAGAAACACTAACTCGCGGCCCGATCCATGCTCCATGCGAATGAGCTAGCCACTCGTTTCTCTCCCCACACACCGTAGGGCCTGTTTCGCAGGAAGGATCCAGAACATGGAAACAAATTATAAAAAGCACTCTCCTGGGCAGAGTGCTACACACAGATAAGCAAGAGAGAAATAAGGAAAGGTGGAGCAAAAGAGAAGGAGAGGAGAAGAGAAACAGACGCAAGAGGAGGAGAGGAAAATCCTGCGCCGAGATTTGTCTACATCCAACCCTTAATCCCGACAACATAAATCCCTCCTTTCCTCCTTCCTCCTTTACTCCACGACTTCTCCTTTAAAGATAGTGAGGAGTCTTCACTAGAAAGAACGAGTCGATTCAGTAGAAGGATGTACCGACCCTCATAACTGAACCTATACATAATAGGACTTAGAATCTCTAAATTTTACTCTAACCAAATTCCAAACAGGTGAATCTAAAGAACCCCAAATATTTAAACCTTAGAAGACAGTTAGATAACCGAGGTGAGGATCCTTCCTTTAATTTTTGTGATTTAATTGATTACACCCTTTATCCTGTTTTAAAATTCATTTTACTGCTTACTATATTCTCATGAGTCAATACTATATGGATACAAGTCATATTACTATTCTACACGCAAATATCGTACTGAGAATCCCACTTCAACTAGTATCATATATTAGTGGACGTAATGCATTACGGGTAGCGACCCTCATGATCAGCACGTAATTTCGTGGGTTGGTTGCGTGGTGCACAATCGATGTAAGTAAAATGCTATGTGTGTTACATTACTTCTCGGGATTGAATGTCGCAAATAGTTGCTCCATGAACACATCGTGCTACGTAAATCCCTCAACCACGTTATTGTGTCACCTTGGGATGTTCGTGTAAAGCCACGCTAACGTGGGACACGCTGGTGAATCTCCATAGTGTGAGAATGCGGGGCGAGTCTGGTATATTAAACTATTCTCCACATTGTGACCGTGACAGTTGAGTGTGACGAATCGTACATATTTTGCTAGGCATGCATATCATATAGAATGTTGCGCATATTAATACAACTGTATATGTGGAATACAATGAGTATTGATGCCTTGTTCTTTTTGCTGACCTTTAAATTATATAAATTTTTGTAAACGTTAAAGGAATGACCTTAATTATGAGTAGGGCATTAACCCTCTCCAACCGTATAGATGATGCAGGTGACGAACAGATTGAAGACCCAGAGGATCACCTCCCTGAGGAAGACTATACTGAATAAACAAGAAAATAGTTTCATGATGTAGCTTTATTTACGTTTCCACTGCAACTTGATTTTGTAATAAGCTCCCATCTGAGTGAGCATTTAATGATTCGTTGAACTTTCTCTTCCTTTTAAATGAAATAATAAATACAGAGAATTTTCTTTTCATGAGTCGATACTTGAATACCCAGACTGTATGAATTTGATCATCCTATCTGAACGATGGGTGAATGGAATTAACGCCCGAATTCCCAAGGTGAGCAAAGACTCGGACCTTGGAAATTCGGGGTGTTATAGTTGGTATCAGAGCATGAAAATGAGATTAATTGGGCCTGAGGGCATGGATCACCATAAAACTCTACGCGACATTAGACAAAACAAGGAATTGAGAACTAATACATAAGTAACCCTGCCTTGAAACTAGGAAATTAAAGAATTAAGAAGCCCATATTCAAGTCTCCCCTTAATCTACTAGACATGAAACCTAGGAGCAACCAATCTAGACACCCTTAGATTAAATTCCCAGAAAACCTAAAGGAAACCACCTTGAAAAAAAAAAAAATCAATATTTTAGAAAGTTGCGACCGTTTGAAGAACTTATACTTGCCACACTAAAAACTTCCCCGAGGCACTAACATCACTCTAACCAAACGTCTACATCTGTAGAAGGTATGACCCCCAAGAGAAAGACTATCCAAGCACCTCCACAACACATGACCGAGAACGGGATCCATAAGGAAACCACGCTCCCAGGACCACCCCCAAGACTGGCGCCCTCTGATACTCAGGCTTGGGCACCATTCTACTCCATTCCGGGATGGATAGAAGTGTTCATGCAGAAGACCCAACAAACCATGGATAATCTACAATAGCAGGTTCACAATGACGTCCTAAGGGCCGCCTCACCACCCGTATCACCCGCTTGCACCACCCCATCGGCTCCACCATGTTCAAAATACCATGATGAGTCTATCCGGCTAGAAAGATTCTTAAAGCTATGACCCTCCAAATTCTCAGGCACTATCGGACATCGAAGTGGTTGAAACGGCAAGGCAGGGCACTTACCATGGCCCCTGTGAACCTCAAGACCCCCTCACATATCGTTTACAACGTAAAAAAAGAAGAAGAAGAAGAAGAAGCAAACTCAAACAAAAAGGCTTTTGAAGGGCCAGTTGCGGAAGCACTAGCAAATATATAGTAATAATGACCTTATTCGCAAGAAAGACCTACGATGCTAAAAAGGGTAAAACCATACCTAGGTGCCTAAAAAGGCCTATCATGGATCAGTATAAGGCCTATTTAAGGATCACAACAACAAGTCATTCAAAGGGGCAAAAGCAAAGCATTGGTAGAGAAAGGGTTGATAATCAGGGGTTCATTGCTCTGATTAAGGGCTAGCTAAGGTGGATGTGTGAGTAATCCGAAGTCAAAGCACCATCATCTTTAGGTGGTCGTACGTGCTAAAAACCACAAAAGATCAAAAGACTACAATTACACCAGCTTTCTGCCTAACTAAAAGACATTTTCGAGAACAAAGAAGCGACTAAAGTTAAATGGTAAGGTTGGAATTGAGGATATTTGACCATCCCCTTTGCATAATATGTTGTTTGGTTTTCTCGTTTACTTCTCACATCTCGAATAAATTCGCACTCCACTCCACATATTCTAAATACATCAATAGCATTCACACATGCATTACCCTTGTCTCTCTCTTTATATTGCTTTTTTTAAATACTTTTTTACTTTTCCTGCCCAAACTCTTGATACCTTGTAAAATATGCCCAATGTAGTAACATTGAAGTTTCATTGAATCCCTTAAAAACCTTTTAAATGATGTAAAGTAAAGACTGTGTGTTACACATGCGAAAAGGGTGTCAGCCCCTTCCTTTTACCTAAAATTTACGATTTAATCAATCACAGGAATCCATGAATCAGGCAATCTAATGATCTCCTGATTCATAAGCGATTTTACAATTTCTAACCAACCGGATATTCTTGAATTCATTTGGCTAGTGGCGACTCCAATCAAATTATCTAAATCCAAGTCGTGTCTCATACCATTACACAATCAAATAAACGAAAGCGATACCAATGCCAGTCAATTGCAATTATTGAGTGCGTCTACTCATGCAGGGGCATTCATAGTTAGTTAACCTAGTTTAGCTCCTAGCTTGGATTTTAGTTTAATCTAGGTCATCTACGCTGCTACATTAGACTGGCCCTAGCTTACTAGTGTAATTCCCTTCGTCTACACCGACGTCGTTGGACTAAGGAAGACTTGTTCCTTTTTTCTTTTTAGTGTAATTCCTTTTGTTTATGACCAAGTCATGGGATTAAGAAAGATTTTGGCTTTAGGACCTTATCATCTACACCACAGTTGCAGGATCGCCAATGAGTCTCATTATCTATAAGTATTTATCTTTGATATATACATTTTTCTTTCTTTTACTCATGTGTTGTGTTAATCGATCAATATTCTCTGTTATCACAATGAGAAAAGGTCCGTTCGGCTAAAAGGGAAAAAGAACTTATTAAAATGGCAAACCCTTGGGATTATTTTATAATATTGGCCTTTTTGGGATTTTGACATGATGTCAAGTACCAGTGATTCTCTGAATTCATGTGAGGCCATGGGTACAAGCCTTGCCCTGCCTTACCCATTATTGAGTTGGCTCTGCCACTCGTCTTTATATTTGAGTTGGCTATGCCACTCGTCTCTTTTTTTGAGTTGACTCTGCCACTTTCTTTTTGAGTTGACCATTGTCACTCTCCTCTTGTTATGTTGGCCATTGCCACTTTTGCTAAGTTGACCATTGTCACTCTTCTCTTTATCATATTGGCCTTGTGCCGTCTATCTTTAAAGGCATGGACATGTGTTTTGTTATTCCAGAACCTCCATGATTCAGTTTATATTCTTCATAATTCAGCTATATTCTCTATAAGTGCAAGTGATGTGTTATGAGGTATCACTACTAGTGAATCAATTATCTTATCATGAACGTAATGCGTTACGGGTAGCGGCCCTCTTGGTCGGCATGTAATTCCGTGGGTTGGTTGGCGTGGTGCACAATCGATGTATGTAAATCGGCATACGTGTTACGTCAACTTTTCGGGATTGGATGTTACAAATAGTCGCTACATGAACACATCGTGTTACGTAAATCCCCCAATCGCGTGTTGTATTACCTTGAGATGTTCGCATAAATCCACGTTAGCGTTGGCCATGCCGGCGAATATCCGTAGTTATGGGATGCGGTTCGAGCCGGGTTTCATATGAATTATATTTCATATTGTGACGATCACTACGTATGATGAGCCGCACACACTATGCTAGGCATGCATCTCATGTAGGTTATTTGTGCATACTGATATCTCATGTATTAGTGGAGTACGAGACGTATCAGTACCCTGACTTTACTTTTATGGATCACTTGAATTATTGTTAATCTGAAAGGATAACCTTCACTATGAGTAGGGCATTGACCCTCTCCCAACCGTACAGATTATGCAGGTGACGTACAGATTAAAGACTTAGAAGATTACTTTCCTATAGAAGATTACACTGAAAGAATTCGAAGATATTTTACTATTTAACTTTATACTTCCGCTGTGAACTCTGATGTTGTAATAAACCTCCCATTAAGAGGGCATATAATCATTCTTTTTACGTTGATGTAATATAATTAATTACAGTTGATTTCCTTCTTGCGAATGTTACCTTCTTGAATGTATCTGGATGTAAACAAAAGAAAAAATATGGTGCGATTTTCCAAAGCATCCCAGTTTATACATCATTAACACTCAGTTTCCTCGGACACGAGTACAAACTTCGGCCATGAAAATTCGGGCTGTTACAGTTGGTATCAGAGCCCAAGAATGAGATTAACTGGGCCTGAGGGGAGTGGACTATTATAAACTTTACGCGACTAGGATAAAATCCTGAATTAGATGTTCATACTTAGTACTATTTCTTAAATGCAATAGAAAGTTGAAGGATTAGACACCTACCTTTAGGTTCCCCGATTTGAAACGATAAGTTAGGCATGAAATTTAGAGACTTTGAATCTAGGTCCCCATTAACCTTCCTCTAAAGAATTTTAAATCCATTGTCATCTAGTTCGGTTAGGATACTTGGCCTTCACCCAGGCGACCCGGGTTCAAATCCCAGTAATGGAACCATAATCAGGAACGGCGTAAGGGGACAAATTCAAATTTATCAAATCTCGGGGTCGAGATTTTTGTTTAAGGGGAGTAGGCTGTAGCGTCCCCAAATCCAGATAGCCAACTATGCGTGCACCTAGACCCATACATATCTAGCATATGAATAGTATAAAGAAAACCTAGATGTTATGAATCAACAAGAACGATAAAAGTAAGGTTAGGTAGTGTATCAAACAACCAAGTACGCAACGAAAGTTTAATAGGTTATGTAGAATTACCCATTATAAGATAAGACTTCATGACACTTCCCATGAGTTTAGAGCAATCGAGATTGTGGATTGATAGAAACATGTTCTCTAGCTCACTTGAACTAGGCCGGTTCTTCTCTGGTTTACCAATGTCTTCGATACACTGATCTTCAAATAATACCACATTTCTGCTCCGGACGAGCATATTCTCGGTTGGATCCCACTACGACCATCTATTTATATTATCTCGGACACACGATATAGGTAATCCTTAGAGACATGAAAGATGGCTTTTACATTAGAAGTACTAAATTTCGGGGGCGAAATTATGATTAAGGGGGGTAGATTGCAACGCCCCAAACTTTTCAATACCGAGTTGAAAGTTCTCGAGCGTTACTGTGAAAAGTATCATAATATTTATATATGTGTGACATCAATCTAGTTATCCTAGCCGTACATCCTTGCCCTGACACAAACCTAATCATTATAAATGACCCTCATTCATAGATCAAGCCATCTAACCGTTGATTTCCAGGCAGGACCATCCATCGCATGATCCAACGTAAGTACCTTCTCACGAAGGGCACGATGAATAACTCCCTATCCGTAGTGATTTAGATATACATCCCTTTATAAGAATTTCTTAGAAATATGCCTATAACCATGTGGAGCCACTGGATTTTCAAAAACTCACATATCAACAATAATTACGAAAATGCCATTGACCTAGACCCATCAACTCTGGATCACATGGTTTCTATAATCCATTCCATGTGAAATTTTATACCAGTCTTAATTATCATAAATTAACCATACACATCGAATTTAAGCCCTTAGATCATAGTAAATTAGCCACTTAACTTTGACATCCGTTCATACACTTATCAGATCAAGATTATAATCCGATCATTTATTCAACACCTATGCATATGCTTAACCCACCATCAGAAATACGATTTGAGAAACCTACATGTGTTGGTAAGACATTCTAATCTGACGATACACATGCTTTACCCCTAATCCTCCAGAAACCCGCTTTATGTCTATCCATTTACGAAGCTGACCGTTTATCCACCTACATACATAGTAAGAGTGCTAACCATCAAGTTCCTTTATTTTTAGCTAGTCATCTGACCCTCTGTCATATTCGGATCCGCCAAACGGGCCACAAGAAGATCACGATGAACCGATCATCATGAAGATCTTAGGTTTTAGGTCCAAACTGCCCGGTAACTTGTCGATTCGAGGTGTACAAATATTATTTTAGAATTTTGAAGTATATTAGCCATTAAAAGAACATTTTATTCATCCTCGAGAGATCAGGGCCCAAACTAGATCGCAGGAAAGAGCACGAAAAATGATGCATGCCCGCCAAATTTCAAGATATTCGAACGGCACATTTCGACATAATGGGCATCCGATGCCGATTGAGAAATAGATAGCGAGTTGTAAATAGTCAATGCCACTACATGCCACCATTGATGCTTGATGGGATAGTATGGCCCACCCGATCAACAGATATGTCCCATTTTTGGACTCTAATCCTAACTGGGCGTGTTAAACGTAATGAATAGATCAGATTGTACAATTACAGGTAGTAAAGTGGACTTCACATGAAATAACTCAATTCATTCAAATTGCAACAGCAAGCTACGTCTCGTGCATGGGGTTTAACGGTGAGTAACAATATCCACATATTTAGAGGGTGCGGCCCATCTAGTTTATGAAACTTTTCCATCTTTTACCTCGTGTCGTAACATAAAGGGACAAAGACGGTGAACGGAGTGGATTGTTCACCAAACACCAATGTGGACCCCACCTGATGCCACCACCAATACGCAAAAACGTTACGTTGAAGCAACAGACGCATTAGAACGCCGGTAGGGTCCGATTGTGAAACGTGTTGTGGGCCACCCAAAACTCAGATCCATCTTATATTTTAGCCCGTGACCTAACACCATACTACAAAACAGATGAATGGGGTGGATCTTATGAGGGATCAACAGAAATGGGCCCAACGGACTCCAATAAGAAACAAAGCAAAGCCTTCTCGCACTTGTTGCGTTTTTCTTCCGCAAACGGCGCGAATACAATTCAAACGCCCCCGCATAGGAAACCCAAAGAGAGCTCCTTGGCTCTGATCTGGACCATCCATAATAGAGAGGAGGGACATTCGATCCTCTCCATGTTGTCCAAAAGGATGAAGATCGAATCCGGAAGAGGGGATGCTGGCAGATTCCCTCTTCATTCGCTGCACAAACAAGAACTCTACGTAAAGCGTGCTGCGAAAGGGAAACTTCCTTTTCCTTGTTGCGCAAGGAGTTCTGATCCCCCTGCTGCGCGAGCAGATAAGTAAGAAGAGTCTGGAAACTCTCCTCCCTATAAAACCACCACCCGTCCGACTGTGGAAGCAGGAAAGAGGAAGAAGAAAACGGGAGTGAGAGAGAGAGAGATAGGTTGATGTCCGAAATTTTTGACCGTCCAGCAAGAAAGCAACAGCCGTCCACTGCTGCCAGGGAAAGAAGGAGAAAGAAAGGAAAAGAGAAAAGGGAAAGAAAAGAAAAGAAAAGAAGAAGAAGAAGAGAAATAAAGGAAAGTTTCAAACGGCCGTTGTTGCTTGAGTCCATCCAAGGCATCCATTCTATCGTTGATCTCGGATCGCCGACGAGATCCTCTAGGTCCTTAATCCTAGAAAGATCAAAGATAATAATCTTAGACTCTTATCGCTTTAAAAATATAGGGTATATTCAACTTGACGTCACAAAAGGTTGGTTGAAAAGGAGCTTGATCGGGTTGTTAACAAAGATACGTGAGAGCATGGACGTGACAACAATAAGAAGAAGTTAAGATTGATAGGTGAGGGTTTTATCCTTTAGGCTTACTATAATTTAAGTTGATAATTGTATTTTGTCTTTTCATGTCTTCACGAATTTGATCGTGCCCTTACATGTATTTTATCTGGGCTTTTACATATCATTTTAATCTTCCATGCTATTATATGTTTCACATCAATTATTGGCCTCTTTCGTGCCTTTTATGATATGAATTATCCTGTATTTCATGTTTACATGTTCTGTGGGAATTATCCTATTAATTGATTATTTTATAATATTGGCCCTATTAGGATTTTGACATGATGTCAAGTACCAGTGATTCTCTGAATTCATGTGAGGCCATGGGTACAAGCCTTGCCCTGCCTTACCCATTATTGAGTTGGCTCTGCCACTCGTCTTTATATTTGAGTTGGCTATGCCACTCGTCTCTTTTTTTGAGTTGGCTCTGCCACTCTTCTTTTTGAGTTGACCATTGTCACTCTCCTCTTGTTATGTTGGCCATTGCCACTTTTGCTGAGTTGACCATTGTCACTCTTCTCTTTATCATATTGGCCTTGTGCCGTCTATCTTTAAAGGCATGGGCATGTGTTTTGTTATTTCAGAACCTCCATAATTCAGTTTATATTCTTCATGATTCAGCTATATTCTCTATAAGTGCAAGTGATGTGTTATGAGGTATCACCACTAGTGAATCGATTATCTTATCATGGACGTAATGCGTTACGGGTAGCGGCCCTCTTGGTCAGCAAGTAATTCCGTGGGTTGGTTGGCATGGTGCACAATCGATGTATGTAAATCGGCATATGTGTTACATCAACTTTTCGGGATTGGATGTTGCAAATAGTCGCTACATAAACACATCGTGTTACGTAAATCCCCCAACTGCGTGTTGTGTTGCCTTGAGATATTCGCATAAATCCACGTTAGCGTTGGCCATACCGGCGAATATCCGTAGTTATGGGATGCGGGTCGAACCGGGTTTCATATGAATTATATTTCACATTGTGACGATCACTACGTATGATGAGCCGCACACACTATGCTAGGCATGCATCTCATGTAGGTTATTTGTGCATACTGATATCTCATGTATTAGTGGAGTACGAGACGTATCAGTACCCTGACTTTACTTTTATGGATCACTTGAATTATTGTTAATCTTAAAGGATAACCTTCACTATGAGTAGGGCATTGACCCTCTCCCAACCGTACAGATTATGCAGGTGACGTACAGATTAAAGACTTAGAAGACTACTTTCCTATAGAAAATACACTGAAAGAATTCAAAGATATTTTACTATTTAACTTTATACTTCCGCTGTGAACTCTGATGTTGTAATAAACCTCCCATTAAGAAGGCATATAATTATTCTTTTTACGTTGATGTAATATAATTAATTACAGTTGATTTCCTTCTTGTGAATGTTACCTTCTTGAATGTATCTGGATGTAAACAAAAGAAAAAATATGGTGCGATTTTCCAAAGCATCCCAGTTTATACATCATTAACACCCGGTTTCCTCGGGCACAAGTACAAACTCCGGCCATGAAAATTCGAGCTGTTACATCTTGATAGGAGAGTAATTACATTCCGCACCTATCAGAGTTCGACTTAGATAGTAAAGTGCAATTTCTTTTCCTTGTTCATTTGCTTGAGCTAATAAAGCTCCCAAGGAATTTTTAGCTATGGAGGTGTATAGAATTAGAGGTTTACCTTTCACAGGAGATGCTAATACTGACGGTTGTTTCAGTAACTCTTTAATAGAACCAAATGCATTCTGACATACCTGATCCATATGAATTATATTCCTTTCTTCATCAGATGAGAGAATGGCTGACATCTTTCAGCCAGATTGGAGATAAAGCATCAAATATATGCTAATTTTCCTTGTAAACTTTTTAATTCTTTTAACGTCTTTGGTGGTGGCATTTCTTAAATAGCCCTGATTTTTCCTAGATCAATTTTGATTCCTCTGTGCCTGATGACAAAGCCGAGAAATTTTCCTAATGATATACTGAAGTCACATTTCGCCGGATTCATTTTCAATTGTTTCTCCTGAGTTGGCGAAAAACTGAAATTTCTCTTGTTTATTTAGGATGAAACAATTGAGATTTGTACAATAGGGATTTCTCTTGTTTATTCACATTTACACTGATTGGGATTTGTATACCTCTGTCGTTGTTCAGTTCGGTTGGTTCTTCACAATCGAAACACATATTTGTAACATCCCGAATTTTAGCCAACTTGGAGTTAGACGTCCTTGGGCAATGGGTATATCATAACACCTTATCAACTTCTCAAAACTTAATCCCAAAGTCTCAAATCTCATTTTCAACCCATCTCCTTCAAAAATCTCACCTTTTACTACCTTATTCTTCAAATTTTCTAAGTACTTTCATATTAGACACTAATCGTAAAGTTTAAATGATGAAGAACAATACTTAAACTAAATTTTACTATAAATAGTAAATATATAAATAAAATAGGTTTTTGATCACTAACCTTATGGAATATTACAAAATAAATAGGTTATTTGGATAGATCAGCTTCTCTTACCCCAAAATCATATATTGCATGTCGAATAACTCATTCTGGTTTGCAAAATACACCCATTTCAAAAAATATCGGGTGGCAGGCACCACAGAGGGGCGCAGCACCACCGCCCGAGCGGCGCCGCGCCGTCCGACTATCCAGCGGACAACGGTGCCACCGCCCGGTCAGCGGCACGCCGCCGGTGCACCGAAATTCGGTGGACCCTCGCTGCAGTTTTCTGTAATTTTTGACCGACTTCAAAAAGTCATATCTTCCTCGATATAATTCCGATTTAGGTGATTCAAAAGCCAGATTGAATCTTGATAAGTCTAGTTTCATATAAAAATAAGTAAAAATAAAATAAAAATTTTAATATAGTTAAATCTAAGTTGATTTGACAACTATCCAAAAATTATTAGTTCGGACAGCTGCTACTTCTAGAATTTTTAGAATTTTTCTAGAATATGAAATATAATAAAATTTGGTGGAGATAAAGGAGACTTAATGATAAACTATTAAAAAAATAATTAAAATAATATACTAACTAAAAGTGCAAAAAAAAAGACATAAAGCTACCCTAGGACCTTATTATGTGGTAAATAGCGCGAAATTTAGTTAAGTACTAAACCAAATAATCGGTGGATTTATCTTGAACCACTATTTATACAAAGGACAAGACCCAAAACTATCAAAATTACTGACTTGACACTACTTGAAAACCTAGGAGAAATCCTAAAAGCCAGTTGCCCTCGGGAGCACATTGAAACTTCGTATCGGACTTGGACCGCACGTCGAAAGTTCGATGACCGCAAAACTATATAGTTGTGACCGCAAAACTATAGGGTTATGACCGCCTTGACAACCATCATGGGAATCGAACCCAAATAGTATCCAGAACCACATAACTTGAGCCCTGAGTAAAGTGAGTGAGAAACGCGAATACCTTTGAAAAATGAAAAGAAACTTAAGTGAATTGGGCCATTCGCTTACGGGAGAAATTGAAGACTTCGGACTGTCAGATTCTGACCGAACTTCACCCATGGATCAAGAAAATTTTCCTGCACCTATCCATTTACTTGTGGCCCTAATCGAGGGACAACGATCGTTGATCTGATATAAGTCCTTCACGGTCGATTCGCTAACCCAATCGTACCAAAATCATAACCTGGCTTATATCCATTATCAGGGAACTTAGTCTGTGAACAGGTAATGGACCTCCCGATGGGCCCCATTCGTTAGAAACAATCGCCCTTTGGATGTAAATCAGGTATACCATGGCCCTGGGGCCATTTGCCTCAGTTCTGGGCCTATATAATGCCCTTAAACTACCCCTTCTCTCCCTCATACGAATTTCCTAAAAACCCTAAGGGAGAGAGAGAGAAAGAAAGGAGAGAAGAGGAAGGAAGAGAGATTCCTGGAGATCGTTGTTGGGATTCTCTCCCACTACTCCACGAACTGAATCACCTTTCCACTTCGCTACACAATCATTTTCGACTTCGATTTGGGTAAGAAATCCTAACCCTAATCTTGATTTAGAAAGTCAGACTGAGCAATTGAGCAATCGATAAACTAGCTAACCTATTTCGTGATTTAGGTACCCATTGTTCCGTATTCGGGAACGTAGTGTTTGAACTGCGTCCGAATCGAGTATTCCGATGAAAGGTGCGGACTATAAACGTTTAGGTTATGGTTTTCAAGGCTTTCAATATCAGCTAATGACTTATGTCTGACTTGATTGCTGCCACATGATCTTAGTTACGATATTTTTCAAATATTATACATGTATGAAATATGTTGGACAAATATGCATTCTATGTGTTTGTTGAAATGTTTGAATGAACTTGTAATTATGATTTGTGCTTGCCATGACTATTAATCTAGAATTCATGCTTGTTGTGTGTATGGTAAATCTCTTTGTGAAAGGATTTGCCCTAATATATGTTGTAACTAATTTAGTCTATGTATGTAGTAATGTGTAGTCTAAGTGTTTGATAAAATGTCTGAATGAGAAATTGTTGGTGAATTGTATTGATTAAGGGTATTGAGATAGGATTCTCAACTACCTTATTCATATTTATGATTTCCCTCATGTAATCTAAATTTCTAATGCGTGATTTATGGATGGAATGCATATATATAGTAACATGTTCAATGTGTTTGATAAAATGCTCAAATGAGAATTATATTTGAATTGTTGTTAAATATTGTTATAATTATTATATGTGACTACCTATTGCATTTGAGTATGATTGAGACTACTGCGTAGTTCAGGCAATCGGTAACGGTTCCCGATTGAGTGGTCGAACTAGTCTCGCCACATTGGACACGTTCGATGAATCCGAGTCGTACGACGATTATCAACAATAGTTAGGCTTATGCGCTCCATGTCAATTAATTCAGCGTGCGCTCGTACCAATCGAACTTGTCAAATAACCTGATTGACTTATTGTGTGTTTACCATGTATGGACACTACTGCTTGAATCTAAGGCACCACTTATCAATGTAAAAGCCCATTTCAAACTTGGTACCACGATCCACTAAGACTCATGAGCCAGGCATGGTAGTATGGGACACCATGGTCGAGCTGTCGGCCTACGTTGGGGTGACGAGGCTCCCCGTAGTGTCCAGTGAGCAACCCAAACTCGTGAGCCGAATACAGTGGTATGGGACACTGTATTCGAACTGTCGGCCTACGTTCAGGTGACGAGCATCCCGTAGTGACCTTGAGTATAATCAATTGAACTTGTCTATCCACTGCTTTCATTAGGGGTGATGCCCTACAACTTGCCTATCGTATGTGATTAACTAGGATTGACGACCCTAGATGGATCCCCGTTACGCGTTTACCGGCGTAAGGTGCGGACTTTAAACGTATAGGTTATGGTTTTCAAGGCTTTCAATGTCAGTTAATGATATATTACTGACATGGATGCTATTACACATGTACAAAGTGTTGTCCGTTTCGTTTTTCAGATATACGTTAACTATGTTGAATATATTGTATTCCTCATATTTGTAGAAAATACCGTATATGTATGAAATACGGATTTGTGCTTGCTATGATTAATTGTTGTCTATGTATGTTAGATGCATGTGTATCAACTTCTGTGTGAACGGATTAGCCTAATACATGTTATCCCAACATACGTTGTGTGTGCTATAACGTGTAGCCTAAGTGTTTGTAGAAATGTTCGAATGAATATGGAACTATGATTTATGCTTGCCATGACTATTGGTCGTGAATGCATGATCGTGGTTCATGTGGCAAATCCTTTGTGAAAGGATTCGCTACGACAGGTGTTTTAACTAGCATATTACAGGTATGTTGGAAAGTGTAGTCTAAATGTTTGAAAAATTGTCTGAATGAGTAGGTAGTTAGTGAATTGAAATGTAGAAGGGTGTTGAGATATGATTCTCAGCTACTTTAACTATGTGTATGATTTCCTCCTGTATCGTATATTATAGTGTCTGTTTATCTACGTAATGCATATGTATAAATCCATGTTTAAGTTGTGCCATGAAGGGTGATGAGGGAGTGGTGTAACGATTCCGTGCAACAGCCCTGACAGCCCTAAAGCGGACATTATTGGACCTTTGATTATATGATTTACAATCTTGATTCATAACTGCTTTAACTATCTTCTAGAATATTTTGTTGTAATTGAATGTGATTGGAGCTATTGTATAGTCCAGGCAATCGGTAACACGCCTTGATTTTGTGACTGAGGTCTGTAACGCCCTGAAATTCGGGGGTCGAGTATGAACTCAACTCCCGAGTTCCAACGCATCACTTATGCAACATACACAATGATGGTTAAATGTTGTCTGAGTTAGAGCAATAAACATGAATGAGATTATACCAAAACAGTAATTCATACTCTAGTTCAATTATATAAAGGCAAGCGGAAGACTGAAAGTGTATATTTAAGGTGTGTAAAGAAACAAAATTTTATGAACACCAAAGTATGAGCACTAACTGAGTACCAATATACATGTACGGTTTCTAAGTCAAAAATCAAAATATAACTTCATAGATAAGTCCTGAAATCCCCGCGATGCAGTCGGCCTAAGCAAAGCCGTCAGAGTACTGCATAAATGAGAACTCATCCTGATCCTCGTTGAAATTGGGCTCAGGCTCCTGAACCGACGAGCCGTCTATAACTGCGACAGAGTCTGATTGGTGTTGCAAACACCGTCCCGTAACGTGGGAGTGAGTAGCTAACTCAGTGGAACAATAAAGCATAGGTTAACATGTTATCAATTCAATCAAGCAGTAATGATAAAGCAGTACAAATCAAACAAGTTTAACTACTCTTGTTAAATGCAAGAATGGAATGACATGATGATGTATGCCCTTGCCAAACCACCCTCATGCGACATCATCTTACGTTCGCGAATGCTTAACTCCCTCAGTGCTCCACATCCACTAGGCACATGCGGTGCTATGATGAACATGATTACCGAGTTATTATTATTCCATTTCAAACAGCAGTATTGGGAAACTAAGGTACCTCCCTTGTATCATTCCCAAACATGATCCATTCTAGGGTCGTCAATCCTAGTTAATCTCATACGATATTATGGTTTGAGAGGCATAGCGAGGGCATCGCAAAGGGCTCGTCAGCTCGAGTACAGGTCTCACCGTACTCGGCTCAATCACTAGCCGTCAGCTCGAGTACAGGTCTCACCGTACTCGGCTCAACTCATACTCTAGTTACTGTGAAAGACTCATCACCAATCACAGACCCTTAGAGTATACTCGAAGATACTACAGAGGACTCGTCGCCCGTCAGCACGAGTACAGGTCTCACCATACTCGGCTCTCGCCGTAAGTATCGACAGCTCGAATACAGTGTCCCATACCACCGTATTCGGCTCACGAGTTCGGGTTGCTCAATGGTCACTATAGGGAGGCACTTGGCCCCAGCATAGGCCGACAGCTCGGCCACGGTATCCCATACCACCATGTCCGGCTCATGAGTCTTAGCGGATCGAGGTACCATGGTTAATGGGATCGCCACTGGTAAGTTTGGTACCCTAGGTTCAAACAGCAATGACCAAACATGGTGAACACACATCCAACATATCGGTTTACTTGACGAGCCTGACTAGCTCGAGCGCACAACAAGTTAGGCGATATGAAGCGCAAAAGCGCTCCGTGTGGCCAACCACTATCGCCAACCGAAGTACGACTCGGGTTCATCAGACACATCCCTTGTGGCGACATGAATCTCAGCCACAATCTCAAGTCTGGTACTGAATGCTTGGACTATAGACATAGTCCCAACCTCAATCAATCTTCATCCATAACATGTGGAGTAAAGCATGATAAACAAAGTAATACAAGCATGTTAACAGGCATGTCATAAGGCATGTTATAAAGCATGAAGTAAAGCATGCTGTAAAGCATGTTGTAGAGTACTATACAAATAGGGATACAATTACATACACATCACAAGTGAGTGGTTATAACAAACCACCACATGGAGGGTATCCTACATGTCTCTAAGGTAGTCGGGAATTCCATATCAGCACCTATCTAAGGCACTAACACTCAAGCATTTACACTCACAAGCATTTACACAAACACTTAGAGTACGCTATTCCAACATACATGACGTATGTTAGCAAAATACGTATTAGGGCTATCCTTTCGCCAAGTGAGTATTTTATCCATGTATATCATAATCATACATCAAATAATCATGACAATTGCATTTCCAAAATTTACACATATACGGTATTTCTAGAATACACAATTTCAACATACATAGTGTTTACAAGCGGACATGTATGACGGCGATTCCTTTCGCCAAACAAGTATTTTATCCATATACTATATAATCATACAACAATTAATCATGGCAAACACATTTCCAAAAAAAATACGTATACGGTATTTCTACGTATACCTAGAGTATGTGAAATTCCATATTCTACAACGGTAATCGAAACAGAAAACGGAAAGCACTTTGTACATGTGCAATTGCATGCAGATCATGAATCTATCATTATCTGACATTGAAAGCGTTGAAAACCGTAACCTATACACCTAAAGTCCTCACCTTGCCCCTTGGAATCCCAACGAATCAGCAAGGTTGGATGAGCTTCCGTATTCGGGAGTTTTCTAGCTAAAGAGCGGAATCGGTTAGCCATTTCATAACCTATCGCCTATACACTTCAAATCAGACCTAGGGTTAGGGTTTCTCACCTTAAAATGGAGTGGATACTGCCGGGAAAGCGCCTGGAAAGAGGCGGTGTAGGCCGTGCGATGATTGAAAGTAGCGAGGAGGAAGTACTCCCACAAATCCCAAGCTTTTCTCTCCCTTTTCTCTCTCTCTCTAGGGTTTTATCCCAAATTCGTATGGCTGTGAGAGGGGCTGTTCTAAGCCTCTTTTATAGCCTAAAACCTCTCCAAAATAGACTCAGGTTCAAGGGTTACTGCTAATATAGGTATTTCGACACTTTTTCCAGCTCAAAAGAGGTGTTCTGGTGGCCCTCATTGAGCCAAACGTCAGACTTAAGCTCTCCACACATGGATCTACGTGGGATTACGTTTTCGACTCGATCGGATTCTCAGATCGCACGTGGCGGACCACTTTCAGTTCAACGGTAAGTGTTCCTGAAATTTTTCTTGATCCGAGGGTGTAATTTGGTCTGATTCTGACGGTCTGGTTGCTTAATACTGATGCGCAAGCGAATGGTGTCAGATCACTATTCCAGATATTTATTTTGTAAAGGGAATAATGTTTTTCACACTCCCTCGCTCCGGATCCAAACGAATGGCCGTGGGACATCGACTGAACCTGATTTCTGAGGTGGTTGTCAACCCCAGTGAGGCGGTCCTAGTTCCTTAACTTCGTGTTAATCGGACTTCCGATGTGCGGTCTAGACCTAATACGAAGTTTCATTTCATTCCCGAGAGCAGCCGGGTAATGAGTTTGTTTCTAAACTTTAGGGTAACCTAGAGCCACTGATTTTGCAAGTTTTGGGTCTTGCAGATTGTATTTAAAGCAATCCCAACGGAATTCACGGCTAATCGAGTTTTACACTTAGTTAACTTTGTTAATTTTCTAAAGGATTTAATCCTCATTGATTTTTGGTCGAGATGGTACTCGAGCCAAAGTACGGAAATTTACGAGTCGTTACAAGGTCATTTCGCCACAAGAGACACGTTCGATGAGTCCTAGTCGTACGATGGTTGTCGATAGTGGTACCTTGTCGGTTACTTCAGCGTACGCTCGTACCAGTCGAACTTTTCTAATAACCTGATTGGCCATTGTATGTTCACCATGTTTGGACGCTACTGCTTCAACCTAAGGTACCAAACTTACCAGTGAAACCCCGTTAACCTTGGTACCTCGATCTGCTAAGACTCATGAGCCAAACATGGTGGTATGGGATGTAACATCCCGGATTTTTGCCAACCTGGGATTAGACGTCTTTAGGCAATGGGTCGATCCTAACACCTTATCAACTTATCAAAACTCAGTCCCAAAGGCTAAAATCGCTTGTGAACCCATTTCTTTCACAAATCTCATCCTTCACCACCTTGCTCTTCAATCTTTCTAAGTACTTTCATCCTAGACACTAACTTAAACTAGCTAAGTAGTATAACTCGGATCACTTTATATACAAACTACAAAGGCCCAGGTACTACCTCAGACAGAAATCTTACAGGACTAAATCCTTTAGAAATTAGGCGAGAATTAGCTAGTGTTAAACTAGAGTACCTATGAAATTAGCACCAATCACTTTAAATATGATCTGTAAGACCCAAAACTTGTAGAATCATTGACGCTAGGTTACCCTAAAATCTAGGATCAATCTCATTACCCGGCTGCTCTCGGGAGCATCTCGAAACTCCGTATCAGATCTGGACCGCACGTCGGAAGTCCGATTAACACGAAGTTAAGGAACTAGGACCGCTTTGGTGGGCTTGACAACCATCTCGGAAATCAAATCCAGATAGTATCCCAGCGCTATTCGCTTGAGCTCGGAGTGAAGAGTGTAAGAAATGCGAAATTAATTCAAAATAAAATATCTTGAATAGTAATCTGGCACCTCTCGCTTGCGGATCAGTTTTAAGCAACTAGAAATCAGATCAAATTACACCCTCGGATCAAGAGAAATTTCATACACATTTACATGTACTCGGAATCTCCGATCGAGATCCGCTGACCGTTGAACTGAAACTGGTCCGCCACGCGTGATCTAGAAATCCCACTGAAACGAAAACTTAATAGAACATAGATCCAGCGTTAGTGAGCTTAAGTCCGACCTTTGGCTCAAGGAGGCCCGTCAGAAGTCCTCCGTTAAGCTGGAAAAGTCCCGCTTTGGTTATAACCTAAGTATACTTTGACCTGGAGTCTATTTCGGTGAGTTTTTAGGCTATATAAGGACCTTAAACCCTCTCTCATTGCAGCCATACGAATTTGAAAGAAACCCTAGAGAGAGGAGAGAGAAAAGAGAGAAAGTGTGAGAGATGTGGGAGAATCTCCCTGCCATGTTTCCCTGCTGCTCCACGAGCTCCACCACCCTGTTCTAATCGCTTTCCTGGCGATTCCAGCTCCATTTCTAGGTAAGAAACCCTAACCCTAATCTGTTTTGAGGTTTTGATAGTTGTAGGTTATGAAATAGGTTCTTATTTCGTTCTATAGGTTGCCAAACTGCCGAATACCGAAGCTTAGCAAACCTATTGGATCCGTTACGATTTTACAACAAAAGGTGCGGACTTTAGGTATATAGGTTATGGTTTTCAACACTTTCAATACAGATAATGATAGATTCATGATCTGCATGCAATTGCACATGTACAAAGTGCTGTCTGTTTTTCGTTTCGATTAAAGATGAAAAATATGGAATTCTACATACTCTAGGTATTTGTAGAAAGTACCGTATACGTACAAATTTTGGAAATGTGTTTGACATGATTAATTGTTGTATAAATATATTATATGTGGATAAATTACTTGTTTAGCGAAAGGACTCGCCTTAATACATGTTTTACTTATATACACTATGTATGTTGATATTGTGTATTCTAGAAAATACCGTATACGTATAGAATTTGGAGATGTATTTGCCATGATTATTTGCTATATGAATATATTATATATGAATAAAATACTTGCTTGGCGAAAGGATAGCCCTAATACATGTTTTGCTAACATACACCATGTATGTTGTAATAGTGTATCCTAAGTGTTTGTGAAAATGACCGAATGAGTAAAGAATTCTCATTCGTGCTCGCCATGACTAATTGTCATGGATATATGATTGTTGTATTGGCGATCCCCCTTTGACAAAAGGATTTGCCCTAAATCACGCCACGACCAATATTCACTACTTATATTAAAATGTGTGGCCCAAGTGTTTGTGGAAATAACTGAATGAATATGGAACTTGGATTCCTACTTTCCATGACTATCCGTCGTGGGTATACGCGTGTTATGATTGGGACAACTCCCTAGTGAAAGGATTTGGCCTAATGCCTATGTGATCAACATATGTCATCTATGTTGTTGCATGTCTTTTAAAGTGTTTGTTGAAATGTCTGAATGAGTAGTAGTTAGCAAATTGTAATGTATAAGGGAGTTGAGATATGATTCTCAACTTTCTTTAACTATGTGTATGTTTTCCTTGGATAGTTGTGTGATTAGGAATTGAATATGTACAAACTCATGCTTGTGTTGTGCTTCATAACATGCTCAATTGCTTTTATGATTTTATCTATGTAATGCATATGTTTAAATTCATATTTATGTTGTATGATCCGTCATTGGTGATGGGGGAGTGGAGCAACGAGTGCGTGCAACAGCCCTGACAGCCCTAAACGGATAATATCAGTCTTGATTGTATGATTTGAATCTTGATTCATTACTGCTTTAATTATCTGCAATTGAATGTGATTGGGGCTATGATTATAGTCTAGACAATCAGTAACGAAAATGAATGTGTGGCTGAGTTTCATTTGCCACTTGAGGCGTGTTCGATGAACCCGAGTCGTACTTCGGTTGGCGATAGTGGTTGGCCACACGAAGTGCTTATGTGCTTCATATTGTTCAACTTGTCGTGCGCTCGAGCTAGCCGAGCTCGTCAAGTAACCCGATCTGTCTAATGTATGTTCACCATGTTTGGACGTTACTGCTTGAACCTAGGGTACCAAAGTTACCAGTGTGAAATCCCTTTTAACCATGGTACCTCGATCCGCTAAGACTCATGAGCCGGACATGGTGGTATGGGACACTGTGGTCGAGCTGTCGGCCTACGCTGGGGTTACGTGCCTCCCCGTAGTGACCAGTGAGCAACCAGACTCGTGAGCCGATTATGGTGTATGGGACACTATATTCGAGCTGTCGACACCTACGACGAGAGCCGAATACGGTGAGACCTGTATTCGTACTGATGGGCGACGAGTCCTCCGTAGTGTCTTCGAGTATACTCTAAGGTCTGTGATTGGCGACGAGCCCTTCACAGCAACTAGAGCATGAGTTGAGCCGAGTACGGTGAGATCTGTATTCGAGCTGACGGCCAGCGATTGAGCCGAGTACGGTGAGACCTGTATTCGAGCTGACAGCCAGCAATTGAGCCACATACGGTGAGATCTGTATCCGTGCTGACGGGTGACGAGCCCTTTGTGATGCCGTCACTATGCCTCTCAATCCATAATATCGTATGAGACTAACTAGGAGTGACGACCCTAGAATGGATCATGTTTGGGAATGATACAAGGGAGGTACCTTAGTTTTCCAATACTGCTGTTTGAAATGGACTAATAATTACTCGGTAATCATGCTCATCATCGCACTGCATGTACCTGGTAGATGTGGAGCACTGAGGGATGAACGCATTCACGAACGTAAGATGGTGTCGCATGAGGGTGGTTTGGCAAGGGCATTCATCATGTCATTTCATACTTGCATTTAATAAGAGTAGTTATGATTGTTTGATTATACTGCTTTATCATTACTGCTTGACTGAATTGATAACATGTTAACCTATGCTTTACTGTTCCACTGAGTTGATCACTCGCTCCCACGTTACGGGACGGTGTTGTACACACCAACCAGATTTGTTGAGTTTCAGGTGTTGGCGATGCTTATGAAGCAGAGCCGGACTACTACTATGATGTTGAGGAGGAGTTCTCCTGCATGTAATCTCTGGCAGGTCTATAAAGATCTGGTATTGTATTGATGGGGCTATGGTACTTGGGATAGAAGACATTACACTTACACATTTAGTATATTTTAGAAATGTACTTGAAATTTATTAACCTGGTAATGTTATCACACTCTGGAGACTCATCACAGTTTGTTACATATTTTATATATCTATCACAGTCTTCCGCTTGCAATTTAACTGTCTCTGGAGTATGATATGCTGTTTTGGCTTAATCTCACTCATGTTCAATGCACCATTACAGACAACATTCTATCATCATTATCTATGTTACATAAGTGATGTTCTGAAACTCGGGTGTCGAGTTACTACTCGACCCCCGATTTTTCGGGATGTTACATGGGACACCGCGGTCGAGCTGTCGGCCTACGCTGGGGCGACGAGCCTCCCCGTAGTGACCAGTGAGCAACCCAGACTCGTGAGCCGAATACGGTGGTATGGGACATTGTATTCGAGCTGTCGGCCTACACTGATTTGGTGACGAGCCCTTTGTAGTGACCTCGAGCATACTCTAAACCTGCGTAGAGGCGACGAGCCTTTCCGTAGTAATCAGAGTATACACTAGACCTATACTGATTTGGCAACGAGCCCATTGCAGCAACCTAGAACCGCAATATCGTATGAGATTTACTAAGACTGACGACCCTATAATGGAACCTTGTTTGGGAAGTGATATAAGGGAGGTACCTTAGTTTCCCAATCCTGCTGTATGATAATGATTAATAAGGAACTTGGTAATCACGTTCATGCACCGCATTACGTGTGCGTTTAACGTTGATGGTCAAGCACTGAGGGAGTGTAGCATGCCGCGATCGTAAGGAGTCACTGAGGGAGCGTAGGCGAGGGCATGCATCATACATATATACCATACTTGCATTAATAAGAGTACTTAGGGATGTGTGATTTACTGCTTTATTATTACCGCTTGATTGAATTGATAACATGTTAACCTTTGTTTTATTGTTCCACTAAGTTGATCACTCACTCCCATGTTACGGGACGTTGTTGTACACACCAACCAGACCCTATTTGAGTTTCAGATGATGACGATGCTTGCGAAGCAGAGCCGGACTTTTATGATGATGGGGAGGTTTCTACTTATACAGCTATCAGGCGGGTCTATGTAGACCATCTTCTGATCGACGGGAGTACAGGGATTACTTTAGTTTGCACTTTTGGAACACCCATGTATATTCCTTTTGTTCATTTTTGGTGTATACATGTATATCGTTAACCTGGTAACATGTTCATAGTCTGGAGACGTACAACAGTTTATATTTTATATATCTATCACAGTCTTCCGCTTGTGTAATTTAACTGTCTCTGGAGTATGATATGCTGTTTTGGTATAATCTCACTCATGTTTATTGCATTAATATGAACAGCATTCAATCATCATTATCTATGTTGCATAAGTGATGCGTTGGAACTCGGGAGTGGAGTTTATACTCGACTCCCGATTTTCAGGGCGTTACAACTGCATATCATCCCTGCATTAATAAGAGTAGTTAGGAAGTAATTGTTGTATTACTTTATATTACTTCTTGATTGAATTGATAACATGTTAACCTTTGCCTTATAGTACCACTAAGTTGGTCACTCATTCCCACCCTGGGACGGTGTTTTAAAACACCACCCAGACTCTGGTTTATATGCAGGTGATGGCGAAGTCTATGCGACGGAGCAAGGCCTCATGGACGAGGAGGAAGAATTCTCCTACATTCAACTCTCAGGCGGGTCTATAAAGACCTCGTGTTGATTCGACGGGATTACATGGACTTATGGATTAGTTGAACGCTTTACATTTTAATATTTTGTCTATTATGAAATAATACATGTATATATTCAGCCCGGTTACATACTCGTACTCCGGAGTTTTTGAAATACTTACATATTTAGATACTTGTGCTTCAGACTTCAGTTGCTTAATTACATCATCTCTGAAGTATGATATGCTGTTTTAGTATAATCCTACTCATGTTTAATGCATTGATATGGATGACATCTAAACATCATTGATGCTTTGAATCTCGGGAGTAGAGCTTTGCTCGACCCCCGAAATTCAGGGCGTTACAATATTCTACACATTTTTTCTGCTAATGGGATTGTATCTTTTTAGATCTTTTTTATGTCAACTTGTCGTGATTCATCTTGCTGTAAGTCTTCTCTTCTATTCTTCTCTTTGGAGGGGCGTAGAATTCAATGGGCTCAGGATTCATTGAATCGGACTTAACGTGAAACCATTTTGGCATGGCTGAAAACAACTTATTTCTCTCGGCATGTATGTAACACCCTGAAAATCGGGGGTCCAGCATAAACTCAACTCCCGAGTTCCAACGCATCACTTATGCAACAAAATGAATGATGATTGAATGTTGTCTGTATTAGTGCATTGAACATGAATGAGATTAAGCCAAAACAGCATATCATACTCCAGAGACAGTTAAATTGCAAGCGGAAGACTGTGATAGATATATAAAATATAAAAACTATGGTAAGTCTCCAGAGTGTGATAAAGTTACCAGGTTAAAGAATTACAAGTATAATTCAAATGATACCAAATGTGTAGTGTCATCTAATTAACATCCCTGTAACCCCATCGATCAAGGCATGGCTCACTTGAAGCCGCCCGAAATCCGCAAATACGAGAAAGCATCCTCGTCGTTACAAAAGTCCAGCTCCGCCTCAGGAGTAGCATCGCCATCTGCAATCAGACAAAGTCTGGTGGGTGTTCGGAACACCGTCCCGTAACGTGGGAGTGAGTGATCAACTCAGTGGGACAATAAAGCATAGGTTAACATGTTATCAATTCAGTCAAGCAGTAATGATAAAGCAATACAATCAAACAATTCTAACTACTCTTATTTAATGCAAGTATGAATGACATGATGTATGCCCTTGCCAAACCACCCTCATGCAACACCATCTTACATTCGCGAATGCGTTCATCCCTCAGTGCTCCACATCTACCAGGCACATGCAATGCGATAATGAGCATGATTACCAAGTAATTATTAGTCCATTTCAAACAACAGTATTGGGAAACAAAGGTATCTCCCTTGTATAATTCCCAAACATGATCCATTCTAGGGTCGTCACTCCTAGTTAATCTCATATGATATTATGGTTTGAGAGGCATAGTGAAGGCATCACAAAGGGCTCGTCACCCGTCAGCACGGATACAGATCTCACCATATGCGGCTCAATTGCTGCCCGTCAGCTCGAATACAGGTCTCACCGTACTCGGCTCAATCGCTGGCCGTCAGCTCGAATACAGATCTCACCGTACTCGACTCAACTCACGCTCTAGTTGTTGTAAAGGGCTCGTCGCCAATCACAGACCTTAGAGTATACTTGAAGACACTACGGAGGGCTCGTCGTCCATCAGCACGAATACAGGTCTCACCGTATTCGGCTCTCGCCGTAGGTGTCAACAGCTCGAATATAGTGTCTCATACCACCATAATCGGCTCACGAGTCTGGTTGCTCACTGGTCACTACGGGGAGGCACGTGGCCCCAGCGTAGGCCGACAGCTCGACGACGGTGTCCCATACCACCATGCCCGGCTCATAAGCCTTAGCGGATCGAGGTACCATGGTTAAAAGGGATTTCACTGGTAAGTTTGGTACCCTAGGTTCAAGCAGTAGCGTCCAAACATGGTGAACATACATTAGACAGATCGGGTTACTTGACGAGCTCGGCTAGCTCGAGCGCACAACAAGTTGAACGATATGAAGCGCATAAGCACTTCGTGTGGCCAACCACTATCGCCAACCGAAGTACGACTCGAGTTCGTCGAACACATCTCATGTGGCAAATGAAACTCAGTCATGCATTCATTTTCGTTACCGATTGTCTGGACTATAATCATAGCCCCAATCACATTCAATTGCAGATAGTTAAAGCAGTAATGGATCAAAATTCAAATCATACAACCAAAGTCTGATATTATCCGTTTAGGGCTGCTAGGGCTGTTGCACGCACTCGTTGCTCCACCCCCCATCACCCATGACAGAATCATACAACGTAAATATGAATTTAAACATATGCATTACATAGATAAAATCATAAAAGCAGTTGAACATGTTATGAAGCACAACACAAGCATGAGTTTGTACATATTCAATTCCTACTCACACAACTATCCAAGGAAAACATACACATAGTTAAAAGAAGTTGAGAATTATATCTCAACACCCTTATACATTACAATTTGTTAACTACTACTTATTCAGACATTTCAACAAACACTTTAAAAGACATACATCAACATACATGACATATGTTGATCACATAGGCATCAGGACAAATCCTTTCACTAGGAGTTTGCCCCAATCATAACACGCGTACACTCACGAAAGATAGTAATGGAAAGTAGGAATC
Organism: Magnolia officinalis; assembly: GCA_021015155.1. NCBI lineage: Eukaryota > Viridiplantae > Streptophyta > Magnoliopsida > Magnoliales > Magnoliaceae > Magnolia > Magnolia officinalis. The sequence continues at coordinate 38,040,774 of JAJHSJ010000011.1, forward strand.
CAAGTTCCATATTCATTTAAACATTTTCACAAACACTTGGGCTACACATTTCAACAATATAGCGTATAGTGGCCGTGGCGTGATTCAGGGCAAATCCTTTTTTCAAAGGGGTATTGCCAATACAACAATCATAAATCCATGACAATTAGTCATGGCGAGCACGAATGAGAATTCTATACTCATTCGGTCATTTTCACAAACACTTAGAATACACTATTTTACCATACATATGTATATTAGCAAAAACATGTATTAGGGCGAACCCTTTCGCCAAACAAGTATTTTATCCATATATAATATATTAATACAACAAATAATCATGGCAAACACATTTTCAAAATTTATACGTATACGGTACTTTTTACAAATACCTAGAGTATGTAAAATTCCATATTCTTCATCTTTGATCGAAACAGAAAACAGACAGCACTTTATACATGTGCAATTGCATGCAGATCATGAATCTATCATTATCTAACATTGAAAGCATTGAAAACCATAACCTATACACCTAAAGTCCACACCTTTTGTCGTAGAATCGTAACGAAGTCGATAGGTTTGCTAAGCTTTTGTATATGGCAGTTTGGCAACCTATAGAGTGAAATAGGTTAACTATTTCATAACCTACAACTATCAAAACCCTAAATCAATTTAGGGTTAGAGTTTCTTACCTAGAAACGGAGCTGGAATCGCCGGGAAAGCGATTAGAACGGAGTGGTTGAGCATGGATAGCAGCAGGGAAGAGTGGCAGGGAGAATCTCCCACTTCTCTTTCACTTTTTCTCCCTTTTCTCTCTTCTCTCTCTAGGGTTTCTCTCAAATTCGTATGGCTGCAATGAGAGAGGGTTTAAGGTCCTTATATAGCCTAAAAACTCACTGAAATAGACTCCAGGTCAAAGTATACTTAGGTTATAACCAAAGCGGGTTAGTTTCAGCTCAACGGAGGACTTCTGGCGGGCCTCGTTGAGCCAAAGGTCGGACTTAAGCTCACCGACATCGGATCTACATTTAGTTAAGTTTTCGTTTCGATCGGGATTCCAGATCGCAAATGGTGAACCAGTTTCAGTTCAACGGTCAGCGGATCTCGATCGGAGATTCCGAGTACATGGATACGTGTATGAAATTTCTCCTGATCCGAGGGTGTAATTTGGTCTGATTCTGACGGTCTGGTTGCTTAATACTGATCCGCAAGCGAGTGGTGCCAGATTACTATTTGAGATATTTTATTTTGAATTAATTTCACATTTCTCATACTCTTCACTCCGAGCTCAAGCGAATAGCGCTGGGACACTATCTGGATTTGATTTTCGAGATGGTTGTCAAGCCCAGCAAGGCGGTCCTAATTCCTTATCTTCGTGTTAATCGGACTTCCGACGTGCGGTCCAGATCCGATACGGAGTTTCGAGATACTCCCGAGAGCAGCCGGGTAATGAGATTGATCCTAGATTTTAGGGTAACCTAGCGTCAATGAATTTACAAGTTTTGGGTCTTGCAAATTGTATTTAAAGTGGTTGGTGCTAATTTCACAGGTACTCTAGTTTAACACTGGCTATTTCTCGCATAATTTCTCCAGGATTTAGTCCTGAGCAATTTCTGTCTGAGGTGGTACCTGGGCCTTTGTAGTTTGTATATAAAGTGATCCAAGTTATACTACTTAGCTAGTTTAAAATAGTGTCTAGGATGAAAGTGCTTAGAAAAATTGAAAGAACAAGGTGGTGAAGGGTGAGATTTGTGAAAGAAATGGGTTCATAAGCGATTTTAGCCTTTAAGACTAAGTTTTGACAAGTTAGTAAGGTGTTAGGATCGACCCATTGCCTAAGGACGTCTAATCCCAGGTTGGCAAAAATCCGGGATGTTGCAATGTAGTATCGGTAATGTATAGTTTGACTGCAGAATCTCCAATTGTTCTGGTGACAATAATGTTAGAGGAGGCTATTTTAAGTATTTCGACACAAAATAGAACTTCCTTTTCTTGTTTGCTTTCCCATATAATTATATTCTTGCAACTTCTTTTTCTATTGTCAGTGCCTGACTGTCTTCTATTGTCATGTCTCCTCTTTTGTTTTCCGTTGCAAATATATCATAATAACTTGCATTTGTGAAAAAAGATTCTACCTTTATATACGGTTTCGCGTCAGCCATCACTTTATACTGAATTTCGTTCCCGTAATACTTGAAGCACTGATGAAGAGTATATGGTATAATGCCATATTGATGCATCCACAACCTTCCTATGAGGAGATTATATGTTATTACTGCATTAATAACATGACATACAACATTTGTAGTCAGTTCTCCTATTTCCAATGTCAATGTGATCTTCCCCAATGCTCGTTGTTCGTCTTGACTAAAGCCCTGAATCATCATTCTATTGGGGCGCAAATGGGAACGGTGATATCCAAGCTTGTTTAACACTTTCAACGGTAACAAATTCACTGTAAAACAATTATCCGACATTATTAGTTTGACTTGTTTATCATGAATGTGACCGATAATCATCAGTGGTCTATTGTGTTCTTTGTCGCAGGTTAGATCATTGTCGGAGAAGGTAATAGCTAACATGCATGATGGGTAGCAAGTCTACCATTGCGCGGACACTCTGTTGCGCAGTATCCTCCGATACCTTGCTAAATCTGGAGAGATCTTCAGACTTTTGCTGGCTTTCGGAGTCTTCGAATGTCGCAAATGAAGAGAGAAGATGGGTATTTATAGGCAACCACATGTGCGAACCCTAAATCCCGCGCAATAGCTTCTCATTGCGAGAGAGATGGATCCCATCGTGCCTTGCGCAATAGACCATCATCAGTTCATGTTTTGCGATCACACCTTCTCCTATTGCGCGTCGCGCAATGGGCTTTTTCTCATTACACTGTTGTGCGCTGTGAAACCATACAATATTGGCTCTCAATCTTCAAGCTTCTTCTTAATTTTATGTTCTAGCAAGATCCAAAGCAGCATGAAGTTGTATGCTCTTCATAATCGACCGGTCCGCTGTGATTATGGTAGGCCGCCATGAAGTGAGAATATGCTTTGCCAGCCTTATCGTGAAGTGTTTGGCCTCTTTCTGTGTGAAGCTTGGATAAATGGCTTCACCAGGAGGGAATAATTAGGTTAGAGCCGAGACATCAATATGGTTAAACTCATGGGACCATAGTCGAAGAAGAAGGTGTTAGTTGATGAACTCAAAAATGTTGAAGCCGTGATGAGAAGGGATGGATTTGGTGGATAGTCGTAGATAGAGAGTTGAATGCACTCATCGATGCTTGATTCCCTCCATGATGCCTCATGTTGATAGGACCAAGCCTCTCATTTCGACAGTAGTTTCAGCCATGACCAAGGATTCTTCAAGGCATTCACGACGTTTGGGATATAATAAAATTGGATCAGCAATGTCTCGTCGGGGTAGAGAGGAAATAGATTATCCATCATGCTAATTTCATCAACCTCTGTTGATGGAGTAAATGCCGGACCTAAGTAGTAATTATCACCAATGGGTGATTGAAATACTGTCTTATCGATGCACTTATTAGCAAGCGCATCCATCATTGTAATTAAATCGTTTTGATGGAATGAAGGGCTAGAAGATGAAGAGGCAGCCATTGCTCAAGAAGTGAATCGAAAGTTGAAGTTGCTTAAAAGAAGACCATGGAATGAAGACGTATGAATGAAAATAATTTGAAACAATGCTTATATCAGTGGAGGGAAAGAAGCATTTACGAGGGCATCATTGTGATTTTGTGGTAAACGATGTAATAACGCGTATCGACATGGGGTTCATCCCTTATTTCGATAGTGCAGCCGTTGCTTATGTGTTACAGTGAATCGGCTAAAGTCGGTTATCGATTTGCTGACACGTGTAGGTAGTAAATGCTACATTTAATGAGGACGATCGCATGTCTCTTTTATATTTTTCCAAAGGTGAAGTGATGTGGGGGGCAATGTTCATCCCCATTATCGCCATTACCTTTGAGAACCAATCAGGGAGAGTTACATGTGATCTGTACGAATTTGCATGGTGTATTCGAAGATTTGCAGATATGTACAGAAAAGATTTCTTGATAATAGTAGCCAGAGCATATCAAATGATGTTGTGCCATTGTTTAAGCGACCGATGAAGAAGCCATCGTGTCAAAGCAGTTACAGTACAAATGGTGAAAGGAGAAACAAAGTAAGCCAAGTAGTAGTGAACAATTATGGTAACCGTCAGGACGTGGGAAGGATCCAAATGACCAAGGTAAAGCTATAAATAGAAGAGGAACTCAACAAGAAAAATGGTCTTATACCAACCCAATCAAACCAAGCAATTACATTTTAATTATCTTTCAATTACCAGTCAATTTACATTATACAGTGTAATCCTTTACTTTTCATGTCAGATAATTTATATTTTTGTGTGTAATCTTTTACTTTTCAGCCTGTTGTTTACATTCCGTAGTGTAATCTATAGCGCTAACTTTTTAGTTGTAGTTTGAGTCTACACTTGTGCGCTGGATTCAGTTCATTAATCAGAAATGTGTTTTGCAATTGTTCTCCGCAACCAACTGTAAGAATCCCCTTTATCATTTTCATTTGTCTGTATTGAGAAGTCCAATCGTACTGAAGGCAAATGTGTAACCTATTATCGGATGATGAACCCCACCATCTGAATATCACCTGATTCTACACATTAAACGAGTGCTGAATAGGCAACCAATCTCACTAGATCTTGGTCATATATTATGTATTTGCTTATGTTAGCGCCTGAGTCATTGTTGTTCAGGTTAAATTCAAGCCGCAATTTCGCAAAGCAACACCGAGAAGTGGTCGTTCGATCCTCAGCGTATGGTCCACTTGAGCCTTGAATTGCTTCATTTTTTGTTTCATACCCTGAACTCATCCCGAATAAAAATAGATGGACGTCATGGGTAAAACCCATACAACCACTGTGGGCCCGACAGAGCCTCCATGGACGGATTATCATCCAGGAAGGGGCAGTACGCAATCCGCTTCCCAGATATGCACGGAGGTCATCGAAGGTGGGATCCACTAGCTGAAGGGTCCCCATTGAGACACATTCCTGCCACGTGTCTGTTGCCAACGAACGTTCTGATCCTGCTAGCCCAAGGCGAAAACCACCTCCACCTCCTACTTCTCCTCGTCCCTCCTCCCAGAGATTGCACAACACTTTCGAAAGCTGGAATGGAAAGAAACAGAGGAGACTACCATAGATATAATAATCCAGAGCCCTATCGAAGTTCCAGAACGCCTCATCCTCCCCCTCCTTCTAGGTCTTCTTCTTCCTCTGACAGCCGTCCCCCACCCTTCTCCAATCATCACCACCATCATCACAGTCGATACTCCAATAATTCTCGCAGCAGTGGCTTCTCTGATGGTCTCCCTCCCTTCAATGAGTCTCAGAACCAGCCATTAGGTGGTGGGGCCGGGTTCCGTCCCACGGGCGGTGGGTTCGGCGGGCCCGGCGGCCAGATGGGGCCGGTATCTGGACACAAACGCGGTGCCAGCGGATTCCCGGTGTCTGACAGAGGTGGATCTCCTGGTACGCAAAATCACAAATACCGGTTGTTCTTTGAATTCTATTGTTACGATCATTGTTTTTGTCATCATCATTAATTACTAATTAATATTTAATAGTTCAAAATTTTCGGATATTACTGGTTGTGTCGTCGTCGGTTGATGCCGTGTCATTAGGGTCCACATGGTTCGGCCATCCTAACTGTTGATGTTGTGGGCCTACCGTGTATGGGCCATGCAGCAAAAATCTGGCAGGTCGGAAGATCCTAACCCATCAATTGGTGGTCAGCGAATAGATGGGTAAGGAAGAGATCCACATTCAACGAGAAATGACCAAATATCTGATCTTCCAATTCCAAGCAATTTTGGTCCGTGGGCCATTGAAAAAGAAAGGAAAAAAAATCTGTAGTCTGGCTTATCACATCAAGGGGCTGGATTACTGAACCATGGGGCCCACTTCTACAAACCAAAAAACTGAGTGTATGAGAAAGATGCATCATATTGTTGCTGTGTGTGGTAGAGCAATGTCTACCACTTCTTGTGAGGTTTCCATGCTCAACCAGATGCTCAATGAATTTGAAATGTTTCCAGTTGATTCTGTGATCATAAGAGTTGTGACAATCACATGGACATTGATTTATGCACTGTGAAAGAGTTATGCTCATATAGCAAGGACATTGATCTCACGTGGACATTGATGCTAGGACATTGCTCTCTGCTTTGCGGGAAACTAAAGTAATATATTGAGAAATCATAAGGCCACATGTTAGAAGTGAAAAACCAAGTTGTAGACATCTTAGTTAGAGTGAACTAAGCAGAATGGTTTTAATATCTTATGGACAAGATAGGAATGTATGATTTGCATTCTCTTGACTGACGGGGAGTGCTGTAGGTTGAGGCATTGCTGTAACTTGCTTAAGTAGTTTTGTTATTACATGTAGTAGGCACTCTACTTTTGCAATTCTGATTTTATTTGCTTCTACGATACTCCGATCCATCAGAAGGCTAGATTATGTGAGGCGGATAGCTACCAAGATAAGGGATCCTCCTTCCCCGAGACTTGAACTTCATATCTATTGGTTTTTTTTTTTTTTTTTTTAAACTATAGAAATATTAATTATGTAGAATTTACAGTGAGTCGTGCCAATTCAGGTATGAATCTAACTGGTGCTATTGTTAGAAAAACATCATAACATTATCATACTAATGAATTGTAACCAATCCTTTCGGTGCCCATCTCTTGAGAATTTGGATTTAGGGGACCTTGTTTACCCTATCCTTGTGGTACCTGATGCTTGTATCCGTACTTGGGCAACATAGATTTGAGTGATAAACAGCCAATTTCAGGCACTTGATGCATCATCTATTTTTAGTACTGGTACATGAATTTTATTGCCTCATTGGTGGTCCTTTTATTTGGCAAAAATGTCCACATAGATTATTCCCAGTTTGGAAAGTGCACAAATGTGCTTATGGTGCCATGCGTTGACTTTAGTTCTCAGATAGCGTTCGTTTAGATTCTTTGGAAGGCGCAGAATCTCAATTTTGAACCTTGTTAAATGGAAGATCTGTCAAGTTAGGTTGAAATGGCAAGCTGGCTTAGTAGGGCTGGTGGCCAAATAGCACAATGGCCATGCCCCCTCAAGGCAAAGATTGTAAAATCCAAATTCTCTCTTATGCATTCATTGTTTGACTGCACTTTAGCTGGGACACTAATGTGTTAAAATGGATTGGTAATTATGAACGACAAGTGTGTTGTTCTTGGAGAAGTAGTTTGTTACTTGTAAATAATTGCTGACTAAGGTGATGGGTGCTTTTGAGTGCTCGTTTTGGTCTAATTCCATGTTTTTTTGGTAGTTTGTGAGTTGTATCTCAGCTTGCTATTGTATATGCATGATGCGAAAATTTGGGTTCAACCACTTCTGTTTCTCTTATTCATTTCACTTCTCTGCTTAATAAGATGGATATGTTTTCTCTATGTGCCTTCACCTTCAATCTGTTAATCTACAACTTCTTTGTTATGGAGAATTCTGTTTATAGTTATATTAGCTGCTCTGTACTTTTATGATTCTTAATTATGCTTCCTTTCAGTCTCAAGGTGTCAATATTTCATTTTTCTCAGATAAGATTGATGGTGGCAATTTTGCAAAGCTTTTTATTGGATCTGTTCCAAGGACAGCCACTGAAGAAGATGTAAGTTATTATTGAAGTAAGATACTTGAGTTATATTTCGTAAACCGATGATTAACACATTCTTTGTGTATTATCCCATTGAAAGGAAACCCTGCGCCCGAGTTTCTCTTTTTGGTATTCACTGCTAATATGAACCTTAATTTGCTTCTCTGCTTGAGTTGTGTGAACAATACTATGAGTTTGGGACTTCAGTTGTGATGGCTTTGTACTTCAGCCAGGTTGGTTTGATAACAAATGCGAATGATTGGAGTACTGTTACAAATATTAGCAATATGATGTGCATGATGGACTTGACATGAAAGTTAGTAACTAGAACTAATAAAGAGGCACATTGTTTTTAAGTCAATCACGAGTTCTTGACTTCATAATTGACGGCGGTAGTTAGAGCAAAATTGGTGGGAAGAGAAATGCACTGAGTGGGCAAATCGAGTCAAGAATAACCCTTTTTAGACATCAGAACTTCCTCACTAGTTCTTTGGACTACAGTTGTTCAGGCATCAAATGCATTAAAAACATTTTTGTTTACCTATAACCAGATGGATTTTGGAACCTTCCACCAGATAAATGAAAAATAATCTGGTGTTGCGCTCATGGTATTGAAATTGGTTACCGCACGGCCCTATCGGCCATATTGTAACTGCATTGGTCACCCCATTATGCAATATAGGGGTGAACTGGTCTGCTTAAAAAGAAAAAGAAAAAAAGGCTGAACTGTCCTGTATCGATCAACAGTTGAATACCAGCTGATATGCTTTATCTTGGTACCGATATGGAACTGATACGGCCATAAAGGTCTGATTTTGAAACTTTTTTTTTGAAATTTTTATAGTTCTTTTTCTTTCTTTCTTTCTTTCTTTTTTTTGCTTCAGTTCTTCACTTCAACCATGGAGGAGCTTAAAAACTCATTTTGTATTAGATTTAGCCTGATTTTGGGGATTCAAACTCAAGATTTAGGTGACAGTTGATGAACTAGTGGAATTAACTTTTTCCCTTGAAAGGCGAATTAATGGAATTAACCATTTTGGGGAAAAATTAGAACAGCGAAAGGCCTTTTTTTTTTTTTTCGTTTCAATCGTCTTCTTTTTTTGCTATATTTAATTGTAACAGGCCTATTCTATAAACAATGACTGATTTATGTTAGACTAGGGCCTATTTGGTTGACTTTCAACAGTTCAAGCCGACAAAAAACATTTATTAAAGAACAAGGTATTCAATAATGGTTGCGGTGGCCACGACGGCCAGCCTTACGGCAAACTTTATGGCTGTTACGATATGGGCGGCAACAGACGTTATGGCCCCCATATAGATCGTAACGTTCAGAAGTTTTTTAAAGGAAAAGAACATGTATTGGCCCCGTATAGGACTGTCACAGGCTCATATCAGCTTGTTGCAGCCCTGAATCAGCTCGTTATGGGGCTGTAACGGTCATCATGGGCCATTTTTTTTCTTCCAAAAAGGGCGTTACAGCTCTGTAGTACATAATGGTTCCCACTGTTAGTGTTACTTAACCACCATTGAGTAGATTTTAAAAAACATAGAAAAATTGATAGATTTCAATATGTTGCATTTTTTTTTTTTCCTATTTTCCAGATAATGTTTCAAAATTTCTTGGGCAAAGAATTTTTTTTTGGCCCATATGGCACCTAATCATCCAATATGGGTCCGATATACCCCGTGTCGTATTGATTTTGGGCCTGGCCAATATGCCTACTGATACTGTTATTTAAAACAACGGCTGCACTTTAGTTAGTTCTAGTTCTACCATTGGATAAAAATGCTTAAGTTCTAGGTGATGAATTTATCTACCACAGTCAAAGTCTACCATCCACTGAATATCTTCTCTACCTGTAAGTTTCATGCTAGCTAGCTGTGTTTTCAGTGGGGGAATTCTGAGGTTCGATCCTTTTTTTTTGGTTTTATAATTATTCACTGATTTGAAAAAATTGCTTTGTGGTTCCCTACCTTTATGAAAAATCTTCCATGTTCAGATGAACCTGGTTCCTGGCACTGCATTTTTTTGGGGATAAGTAACAATGTATTTGCCAAATCAGAAAACACAAACAGATGTATGGGGGAGAGATGGTGTTGCAAATTATGTCGATCTAAATACACCTTTCTGCAAGCCGATTAGCTACATTTCTTTTTGCCTCATGAAAGTCACGAGAGAAGTGAACATCTAAACATATCTAGGATTTGATTAATAATACATTTTCATCTCTGTCGTTTTGGTCTTTCATTTGTTGGCATGATAAAGCATTTTTTTGAATGATTGGATCACAGGTTGTTTAAATTGTATGACTTACGATTTGAATTATACGATTCAAACACTGTTATACACATATACAATGCAAACAGTATCTCCAAACTGCAAATCCGCATGAATCGTAAGATTATTGCATCAAATCATTATTATTGTATTAAATCATATGACTATTGTGGGCTGTGTAAATGCGACCCAAAAATTACTTGAAAAAAATCAATTGTTTCATTTTTTCTCTCTTTTTCTTGAGAGATAATAACAATTCATTAAAAGACTCGCCCAAAAGCGAGGAAAGAATACAAAGAATCGGAAACTCAAAAAGATCCAGAAAGATTAGCAGCCAAAGCCATGTTTGCATATGCCCAATTTGAAACAAGAGACTTGGATCTTCCTAATGACCTCATCCACACCCTGGTTTTCATTATGGAAGCACTGCCCATTTTGAGCTCCCCATATAGACCAAAAACTACCATGATAATCAACCTCCACTTAGCTTTCTCAACTTTTCCCACCCCACCCCTATGCGGCTATGCCACGCCCAAAGGAGGCTGTCCACAGACTTCAGCATCACCTAGGACGTCTTAAGCAACCCCAGAAAATACACCCACTTTGTGCACAAACGAGCAATGCACGAAGAGGTGGTCAATCAATTCAGCATCATCCATGCACATGAGACAAATATTAGGGAGAACTAAAGATCTCCTTTGTAAATTATCGATAGTGAGGATCCTCTTGTAGCCCAACAACCACACAAACATCGTAAGGCTCCATAGAATCACCGATGGAAAGGATAAGAAGGCTCATCAGGGGGACAAAGCGGAGCACTAATCAAGGTGAAGAGCGAACTAATTGAGAACCTTCCCGAAGGATGAGTTGCCTAAATCATCGAATCCTCTTGAGAAAGATAAGGGCATGCCTTTGGAGGAGATCCAATAGCCTGACAAACTCAACCAATTCTTCATTAGTCAAATCCTTATGGGGGATTCCAAACCATCACTCCACCACTGAAAACAAAGCCATCTGCTTGTTCTTTGTTTTTTTGTAGAGAGAGAGAGAGAGAGAGAGAGAGAGAGAGAGAGAGAGAGAGAGAGAGAGAGAGAGAGAGAGAGAGAGAGAGAGAGAGAGAGAGAGAGAGAGAGAGAGAGAGAGAGAGAGAGAGACTCCTTAACACCTAGCTGTTGATTCTCCTCTGCTAGTGAGAGAGACTCCTTAGCACCTAGCTGTTGATTCTCCTCTGCTAGTTGAGCCACAATTGATTCAGAAGTAGCATCATTAGAATCTTCTCCTACCCTTGAATCTTTAAGAAAATTTTGAAGATGCTTGGTATTAGGGGTTCATTCCTCTTCTCTTGCTTTCATTTTTTCGTGTGAATGTTCATCTTACTGGTTCTTATTTAAGATCTTTGTGTTTGTGCCTTAATATTAGACTAGGCCTTAAGTCACGTTTATTTGACCTAAATCCTCCGGGTCTCTTTACACTCTTCCTAGGAAAACTTTAGTGAATCACACCTCACAAATAGACCTCTTCTTCTTAGCATGCAATGGCTTTTTAACAGCCGTTGCTTGTTAGCTGCTTCAAAGCCTATTAGTAAAATGTGCTAGCGTATGCATAGGTTTTGAAGCTTACTTGCTGGCTGAAAAGTTTATTACTAAGGTAAAACGTGCTACCATGTGCATATGTTTTGAAGTTGAAAAACGTATGAGCGTGCCTTTTATGTAATAAGCTTTGAAGTTGGGCTTGCCTCCACTCTTTAGAAGAGAGGCCTATTGAGAATGAAATTGAAACCTCCTTTCTTTGTTCGGTCATATATTGCGAGAAAAATGTTCTTGAAACTCTTGTTTTTGCAATGAGAGATGATGCAACGCGTTTGCCTCCTAGAGGCATGCAATAGATGGGAGAAGGGAGGGGATGGGACTTTGTTGCTCTTTTGCATGTGGTAGATGGGACATATGAATTTGAAATTTGAAGGTCTTGCTGGTGGATGCTTCATACCCGTCCTCCATAGTACCCACACCAGGGGTCTTTCCCATGAGGGCTTGAGTTTTTGTGGCTTCTCTGACCCCGATTAGAAGGAATTGGAATTATGCCTATGCAAGAGCCACTTTTGAGAAAACTCTTTCCTTGTAGCCCCATTAGTACCTTTTTCCTTTGTTGTCAATAGTCGGCATTTTTCATCTTTGTTTAGGCCACTGGACTATTCTCCAACTTGGAGCTCGATGGTTCTCAGTGGCATCTTCTTCGAATATTCATGTAACACCTTTAACCTGACAAGTTCCATCTCCTCTCTTCTGATTCAATCCTTATCATTTGCAAAACTTCACCAAAGCATGAATCTATAGCCTTAAATGAGCTCCAACATCCAATTGTGAAGTGGGATGCCATATGGATGCAACCACAGAATCCCACTCTCCTTTTCCATGGTTGCATGCTAGGCAGTGATATTTACGATGAATGAGGATGGCTGATTGATGTTTCAGAGCTGTCATCGCGTGTTTGACTGTTAGGAACCTGATCGCTACCCTCTTATTTCCATTGTTCTTCACATTTGAGGGGGCATTCTATCTTGACTTGCTGCTTTTGGTCTTATCATGGATATGGATTGTTCACCATTCTCAAAGCTTGCAAAGCCTTATAATGTGTTCTTTGCGATTTCAACTCTCTCATCTACCACTAACACCATCACACTATTCTTCCTTGCCCTTGCTAAGAAAAAAGCTTGCAGGCTGTTGACTAAGGGCCTCTAAAGGATAGAACTCAAATCTCCTTCAAGTAACCGTAATGAATGAGGAGATGATTGACCGATCCTTCATTTTTTTATGCATAGGCAATCTTGATTGTGTAATGAAAATTACATGTTCTTGAGCTGCTCAATAGTGACAATTTTGTTGAGGGTTGCTGTCCAAATGAAAGTTTGCACCTTCAATGGAACCTTGATTGCTCAAATCTTCGAGAACACCTCTGATTATGTAACTGGATAATGAATTAATGATTTGGAAATTCAAGAGATGGTAAACCTCTATCATTGTTTCCCATGTCTCCAGCCCCACCTTGCCCTTGAAGATGGGGTTGCTCAAATTTTTTAAAGGGATGGAAGTGACCCCACACCTGATCTCCCTTGTTTTATTATATGTACTTCTGAAGGCTTGTGTAAGTTAATCCATGTAACATTTCTTTTCTGAAAATTCATTTTAAGCCCAGAAATTATTTTAATGAAAGAGATTTAAAAATTACTTATGTGATTTTGGAAACCATACAAATTTTTTTTTTTTTGGCTGGTAAGTGTGTTGTTTACCAAACATACTTATCTGCTGAATAAGTAGATATATAGATAAGTTACTTGAGGCATAAGTAGGTTAAGCAACATGGTTTATGATCCAAATGGGCCCTTAGAGAGAGAGAGAGAGAGAGAGAGAGAGAGAGAGAGAGAGAGAGAGAGAGAGATCACATCTTATCTCCCTCATCACACATTCATGCACGTGTGTGGGGTCCACTTACGTGTGGACGTGCTTCACTACAACCATACATTGTGGGGCTGACATGAAGGCTCTCACTCTCCTGCAATTTGTATGGTTCGGGGAGAGACTTCCTAGTTTGGAAGAGCAAGATTGACAAGTTTGGTTTCTACATCGCGCGCATTTGATTAAGGTAAAATCTAAACCATTCACTCTTGGGTTTTGATTTTGGGAAATCAAAGATTAGCAAAATGGGTATCCTTAGGGTTTAATTAAAATTTGAAAATTTTGAAAATTTTAAATTTTGCTGTGCTTTGAAAATTTCTAACACCCGTTACGCAATACGACGCCGTAACAGGGCAATATGGGGCCGATACATTTTTTTCTTTAAAAAATTGTGATCATTACTGGGCGTAATGGCTATTACAACTTGTATCATAACCAAGGTTTTTTGTATTCATTACGATATGGTTGTAAAGGTCGATACGTATAGGTAACGGCCGTGACCGCACGGCCGTTGTGCGATATAGGTGTGAAATGGGGCAATTGGTTTTTTTGGACTGTATTAGCCATTATAGGGGACCGTAATGGCCTTTACGTGGCATAATGACCATTACCCCCATAACAGTAAAAAAACAACCATTTCTTTTTCTATTTAAATTCATTTTCTCCTCATTTCCCCACTTTTCTCATTAAAAAAACTTTCCTATATTATTCTACAGTAGATTTCGACCACTCTTACAATAGTTTTTAGTATTAAAACCATAGATTGAAGTGATTTGAGATATTAAAAGTTCTGAGGGCCTTTTTCAAAACATAAAAAAGTGGTATTTATGCCTTTTCCCCCCCGATTTCTAGTTCTAATGCTTGATAGTGATGTGTAAATATTAGAGACATATAACGATGTTCATAAATTCACTAGACAACCAGATACAATACTCTCATAGTCATAGAAGAGTGGACCGTTATGCTACCATAAACATATTCAAAACAAAAAATGAATACATATTCGGAATATTTACATTATTCTAGATTTTCTATATATATATATATATATATTAGAATTTTTTGAGCAAAAGAAGAAGAAGAAGAAGAAGAAGAAGAAGAAAACAACCATTATGGGGGCTGTAACGGTCGTTACGCCCCCGTATTGGCTGTCATGGCCGATACCCGTATCGGTAACATTGGTGACCGTTACGGCCACCGTTATCGATATAGTATACCTTGATCATAACGGCTATAAGGTTGGACATTATGCCCACTGTTACTGTTATTGAATACATTCATCTCGCACTGAGCGACCAGAGATGAAAGCACATTGATTTTTCGAAATAACACAACCGATCACCTTGTTCAACTATAGCTCAAGGACTTTCCCAATCATCTTGTAAATGCTTCTGCCAAGGCTTATTGGTATGAAATCAACCAAGCTCTAAGCAACGTTGTTCTTTGGAATGTGAGCAAGGAATGAGGATTTGATAGATTTATCTATGACTGATTGCTCATAGAATTCTTCAAAAATAGCCAACACGTTATCTCTAAGAACTTTCACACAAATTTTGAAAGAAAGAGAGGGAATCCATCAAGATCTAGGGTGCAATCACTAGAAGAATCGTATAAGGCCAACACAAAATCTTCTAGCGAGATTGAGCTTCTAGATCTTGCGCTTGCGAAGCTGAGATGGTGTTGAATTCAATCCCACCTATGCCCATCCTCGAGGGGAAATCTTTTGGAAAAGTAGATTGAACTAAGTTGATGAAGTTCTCACATATATGCTCGTTGTCAGTTGTAATATTACCCCTAGTGATAATATTTTCCCTGACCCTAATAACAGAAATGTAGTTTTTGCTGCTCCTTGCATTTGCCACCTTGTGGAAGTATGATAAGCTACAAATGCCTTTGTAAGCCCCCAGTCCCTCAATTTTTGTCTCTAGAACATTTCTTCTATTTGAGGACATGGGCTCTTCAGAAATAACAACTTCTCTTATGGCTGGATTCAGAGGAAGAATGCCCAATCCTCTTCAACTCTTTCCAGAACAACAACTCATCCCGGAGCTTTCTTATAGCTGCATTCAAATGACCGAGTAAGGAACAGTTCCATATCTTCAGCTTCTCCTTGAGAATTCTTAGCTTAGAAATGATGCGATCGACAATGCTCTTGGTTGGATCGAAAGAGGTCCACCACTATTGGATAGAAATTGCAAACTCGGGGTGGTCAAACCACATTGTTTCAATTTAAAATGCTTGGGACCCCAAGAATCCAACTTAGAGGAAAGGAGCAAGGGCTTATGATCACACCTCTTCCACTAAGACCGTTTGATTGGCCTTCAAAAATAGTTATTTGCATGAAGTGGACACTAGAAATCTGCTGAGCTAGTGCATGACTAGAACATCTTGCTTGTTGGACCAAGTGAACTTGGCCCCTTAAGAGGGAGGTCAATCAAAGCAAGTTTCGATGAAATCATTGAAGCCACAAATACTCATAGAAATCCACGAAGCCCCAAGGTTCTTGTGACCAATCCATAAGTAATATCTAAGCACTGGGTCATTTGGACTGTAAAGCACAACATAGCCTAGGAATCCCTATAGATGTTGATTCAACAAGGATAGAAAGGCACCACCTCCACTACGCAGAGGTTGCCTTTCTGAAAATTTGAGGTCCCAGATGGATACGATTCCCCCAGACCCGTGTTCTTCCCTAACAAAATCCCATTCAATGTTTGAATTGCCCTGCATCTCTTTGATTCCCTAGACTGCTCTCCATTGTCCTTATCCATCAATAAACCTTTCCTCGGCATTCATTTTGCTTTAATTCTCCAACGTCTCAATCTTTGACATATCTTTTCATTCTTAACTATCTTTTTGTTCCGTGATCAAACTTTCATATTTCTGTCCCCTAGGGATCCTACTATCCATTAAATCCATGTATGCCTATTTTTCTGTCATGATCAATTGCCTTTCGGATCTAAACCTCACTTAATGTCCTAGGTTCACTACTCAAAGGGCATGTTTGGATAAACAAAAGAGAAGGAAATGAAATGGAGTACCTCGTGATTACCCAATGATGATTTCCTCTGTAGCCATACACGTGGATTGCAAAAATTTAAGGGTGGTTTGTTTAGCAAAGGGACATTCGAAATTTATTAGACCATGGTGATCTTGTTTCTTGTGCTAAAGAAATGAGGCTCGGAAAAGTGTAATGATTACTTTGAGGAATCCTCCATATCCAAATATGATTCGACATCACACCAAGGGAAGCCCTTTTATTTTTGGGTAGTTTTCCATGGATTACCTCCAATGTTGTCAAATTGCTTATGCGATTCAGTGGGCTCAACATATGTTGTGCACGTATGCGATCTCTCTCTCTCACACACACACACACACACACCACACACACACACACCACACACACACACACACACACACACACACATATATATATATATATATATATATATATATCTATATATATATATATATATTGAAAAAAATATTTATATAAATTTTAACAAAACAATCATCAAGCTACATTAAGACAAAATTAATTATTAAAAACTTCGAACATATAAATTTTATAGTTTTGAGTGTTTCATTAAGTTACCTCTAATGTTGTCAAATTGCATATGCGATTCAGTGGGATCAACATATGTTGTGCACGTATGCGATCTCACTCACACACACACACACACACACACACACACACACACACATATATATTGAAAAAAAATGAAAGAAAAGGGAAAAATTGAAAAAAAATGTAAAAAATTCTGAAAAAATATGGAAAACTTGCCTACGTGATTGAATAACTTATTTGCTTATTTCTTTATAGTTTTGAGTGTTTCATTAAGTTATATATTTAATTACTTATATTATATTTATATAAATTTTAACAAAACAATCATCAAGCTACATTAAGACAAAATTAATTATTAAAAACTTCGAGCATATAAATTTTATTGATAAATGGAACTTTCAAGTTACAACTTACAACTTAATGTACAAATACAATTTACAAAAAACAATCATGACTTATAAAATAATGAAATATAAAAAATAAATATACCAACATACGCTAGTAATACACTAATACTATATACATTGATTCAATTGCCATTGTGGCATCTGATCACCACCATTGTCATCATCATCATCGTCATCGGAGTCGTCTCTTTCGATGTATACTTCATCTTCTTCTGTTTCTTCATCATCGGTTTGCACTAGAACTTCAACCACATCCAATGGTTGCTCTTGATCATCTTTATCTTTCATCTCCTCAATCTTGTCCCCACCTGACTGCTACTACTCGCCCCTCTTCTCCGCCTTTGAGTGGAAGTACTTTCTTTAGGTGTCGATCCAAATGTGGTATCTTCAACTAGCCCATGTTAGGTCATCGCCTGTAAAGACCAAGTCCTTGTCTCTACGAGCCACTCACTATCTGCATCCAAATCATTTAGGCAGATATGATCATAGAAACCAGGTTTTTCTTGCCTTGCTTGGTATCATTCTCGCAACTTCTAGTTGTATTGGTAGAAGACCAAGTCATTGTGCTTCTTTTGTTCAAGACAATTCCTTCTTTTGGTGTGAATCTACATTAAAGAAAGTGCATTGGCAATGACTCATGGCCGTTACTTTAACTCCTAAGAGTTAAGACTAAAATCAACATTAAGGAATGAATTGCCAAACTTATTGCCTCAAACGGGCTCCAGTTGCTCTCGCAATCGCTAACAGAACATGTGAGTCCAAAAAATTTCATGGCCAACTTCTTTAGTGCCGGATCCTTCCTGTTTGGGTCCACCCCATAGGCAGCCTACCATAAGCTGAAATAACTGTTTAAGTAGGTCAGACTTTATATATTTTAAGAAACTATTTCTAAGTTACTTAGACCAACTTGCTAAGACGTTCATACTTGGCAATTTATAGTCCTATGTCTAATGACTATTTCTCTTGAGAAAATACCCACACTTCTCGTGTAGAAGTCCAGTAGAGTTGAAATCCTATCTTGTTCTTCTTTATCTGGAATCATTCTTTCCAAGACATCAAGAAAGCGAACCATATGCGTTGCTTCTCCCTTTGTTTGATTGACCTCTAATCCAAACATGACCTAAGGTTTATTTTGACACTGCAAGGGACACTTTTAGTGGAAGGAGATTCATTTGTACAATTTCTTAGCTCTGGAAGAGTGGCTCCATGGAGTTAGGTGAATATTCTTTGTTGTTTTGCTTACTCACTAGAGATACTATGTATGTTTTAGATATATTCCTCGCAAGGCTAATGCATTACTGGAATTTTGGGAAGGATGGGGTTTCTAAACTTCTTTTGTGCTCGTCAATCTCTGTCCAACTTGGTGTATTTTCTCTTTTCCTATTGAAGTTCTCTGATCCGTTGATGGTAGCAATTCTTCCCGCTGCTAGTTTGAGTATTTTTCTACAGAGACTCTTTGAAATTGTTGACTTCAATCAATGTATGAAATACTCATTGATTTATTAGTCATTGTGGGAATCTGTGCTATTACCACATGAAAATTTGACCATTCATGAATGTATGTAGTCTTACTCACTTATTCTGAATAAAATGTTCTTTTAATTTCTCTAGGGAAAGGCCATCCATTTCATACTTGCTGTTAGTCCACTGTTGCCTTTTTTTTTTTTTTTTTAATTTCAATCTTTTAGAAATTATAATGGATGTCCTGCGTACTTTTCATTATTATCACTAGATGTTGCATTCATCCGTGTTTGACTTGTAGACATCTTTCCAATCATTTATTTGGTTTCAGATTCGCCCTTTCTTTGAGGAGCATGGAAATGTTATTGAGGTTGCTTTAATCAAAGATAAGAGAACTGGCCAACAACAAGGTACACTAAATGTTTCTTGCGAATTGATTGTGCTTTAAACCTTGTCACTTTTCAGGTGTCCTGTGAGGGGCTGACGGGAGCAGTAAGCTTATGTTTTGTTCCAATTAGGTTTTGGAACCCTTAGCGGTGGGTGTTGGTTTTGGTTTTCGATCTTTCTTTTGTGACCTTCTATCAATCAAGAAGTCAACTACAGTATTAACTAAGCATTGGTTACGTATTGCTGTTGGGAACTTGGATGGAGTGCATAGGATCATACTCTTTTGTACCCTGCAGCAGTGACATTTCACCTACATTGAACGAGCAACTCAGTTGTAGTGGAGAGGTCCAATGCCATACTGTTGTATTTGTATATGCAACTGTTGTAGAGAGCAATACATTAGTGATTTTTTAAAGTGGATGTTAACAACTGTAGTGTATGATGTGGAGGATTGTTGTGACTAGCCTGTTTCTTGTTATTGATGTGGAGAATTTTTGTGACTAGCCTGTTTCTTGTTATTGATGTGGATGATTGCTGTGACTAGCCTGTTTCTTGCTATCTCGGTAGCCTGAGATCATTTATTTCCTTCAAATGGCTTGGTGTTTCTATTTACCATTTGTAACTTTCGATTATTGGGCATGGTGTCTCTCTGGATGGTCTTTCAAATGTGGTTGGTCATTGTATCATGTTAGTATGAATTTTGCTGTTCATGCCTGTCATGTGTATGTGATTTAGAGAACAGGTTAATAGGACAAATCTTCTCTTGCAAAGGTTAAAGCATTTCGGTTTTCTCATTTCAATTGATTATGATGTGATAGTTTCCTAATTTGCAAATAAGCTTGAGAGTTTGTTCGCTAGAGCTCTTGGAAGCATTCTCTTTCGAGTGCTAGATCTTCGCCTCCATCTGGAATGGACATTCATTGAATGGTGCTTTTTGTGTCCCATGAGATGTTTGAGAAATTGTGACTCCTGTGCCATGTGTGTTATTTATGTTTAATGTTTGAAAGAATGTGGTCGTGTGGTGTTAAGATATCCAGCGGTTTCATTTGTGGTTGGAAGTTCTGACGTGTTCACAGTAATCATAAGCAGTAGTGGATACACTGCTGCAGCTCATGAGTGCCTGTGCATGTGTGGTGTAATTAATGGCGCCTTTTAGTGTCAATCAGGCATGCAATCTGTTACGCAATATGCTAGTGGATTCATCTTCCCTTTGAGGATGGAATGCTGTCATAAAATTCAATTCCAACTTTCTTCTGTATGGTGTTGGATGCCAAGACCTTATCTTGTGTGAGATTCTTGGAATGATTTTTGATTTAGGTATGAGGTTTTACTATTCTGTGATGTATTTTTGTGGTTTGTGGAAGAATGTGGAAGTAAATTGGTAAAGTTGCAGGATTTCGTGTTTATTCCGTGATCCCTTGTGCCATGTGCTATTTATGTTTAATGTTGGAAGATTGTGATCATGGGGTGTTAAAATCTGTTTCTTTTGTGATTGGAATTTGGAAGTTCCGACTTTTGTACATCCATCATCAGTGGCAGTGAATACACTGCTGCAACTGACAGTGAGTGCCTCTGCATGTGTGGTACAATATGTGGTGCCTTTTAGTCCCAATCAGAAATGCGACCGGTTAAGTGATATGGGCAGATACCGAGTTGATTACTTTTTCTCTTGGAAGTTGGAATGCTGCTATAAATTTCAATTGCATGTTTCTTCCATATGGTGTTGGATGCCATGACCTTATTCTGTGGGAGATTCTGCGATGGATTTTTCATTTAGTCATGGGGGTTCCTATTCCATGAGTGTTTTTTTTTTTTTGGCAGAAGAATGAGCAAGTTAATTGGAAAAGTTGAACAGTTACCTTAGTTACCTATTTATTTTAGACGAAGTTCTTGCCTCATTTTAAATCTGTGCATGTCTGTGCCATTTTGTGTAGGATTTTCAATAGTGGTGTATATTGTCATGAAAATTAGTGTGCTGTTGTTGAATTAGTTATTCACAGTGTGCTCTAAATCTGTTTCTTCCATATGGTGTTGGATGCCATGACCTTATTATGTGGGAGATTCTGCGATGGATTTTTCATTTAGTCATGGGGGTTCCTATTCCATGAGGTTTCTTTTATTTCTTTATTATTATTATTATTATTTTTGTGGTGGATGAATGAGCAAGTGACCTTATTTTGTGCTATAAATCTGTTTCTTCCATATGGTGTTGGATGCCATGACCTTATTTTGTGGGAGATTCCGTGATGAATTTTTCATTTAGTCATGGGGGTTCCTATTCCATGAGGTGGTTTTTTTTTTTTTTTTTTTTTTTTTTTTTTTTTTTGTGGTGGATGAATGAGCAAGTTAAGTGAAAAAGTTGAATGGTTACCTTAGTTACCTATTTATTTGAGACAAAGTGCTTGCCTCATTTTAAATCTATGCATGCCTGTGCCATTTTGTGTAGGATTTTCGATAGTGGTGTATATTGTCATGAAAATTAGTGTGCTGTTGTTGAATTAGTTATTCATAGTGTGCTATAAATCTGTTTCTTCCATATGGTGTTGGATGCCATGACCTTGTTTTGTGGGAGATTCTGCGATGGATTTTTCATTTAGTCATGGGGGTTCCTATTCCATGAGTGTTTTTTTTTTTTTTTTTTTTTTTTTTTTTTTTTTTTTGTGGCGGAAGAATGAGCAAGTTAAGTGAAAAAGTTGAACGGTTACCTTAGTTACCTATTTGTTTGAGACAAAGTGCTTGCCTCATTTTAAATCTGTGCATGTCTGTGCCATTTTGTGTAGTATTTTCGATAGCAGTGTATATTGTCATGAAAATCAGTGTGCTGTTGTTGAATTAGTTATTCACACAGTGCAAATGCAAAAATTAGAGATCAACCTGTGGTGCTTGTATGCGGAGTTCTCTTTGCAAATTCTTGCATCCTAAATTCGTTATGGATTTCATCTTGCTTTGTGAAACACATCCATTATGGGGATACTAAATATGGATTGCACGTATCTCATCACTTGGGTGGATGTGAATGGTGTAACAATATTCGTTTACTGGGAGCAAAATTTTGTTGGTATTTGATAACTGGAAAAGCAGCATCTTCCATTATACTGTTCAGTATTTGGTTGTGATTAGTGCAAGGGTGTAAGGCTTTCAT
Source organism: Magnolia officinalis (assembly GCA_021015155.1). Lineage (NCBI taxonomy): Eukaryota > Viridiplantae > Streptophyta > Magnoliopsida > Magnoliales > Magnoliaceae > Magnolia > Magnolia officinalis. The sequence continues at coordinate 38,063,160 of JAJHSJ010000011.1, forward strand.
GATCAGTTGTTGTTGGGCTGATGTATCTTTTACATTATAGTGTATGATATGCCATATAGGCTTCAATCTTTTTAACTTCAGTTTAATTCTGAGGATATTCCATCCATGGATATGGGGAATCTTTAATATTGCTTTCTGAGGTGCATACCATCTGCTACTTCCTCATTTTCATTGAAAAATTTCTAATATCTCATTTTGGTAAGAGAACTTGTCATTTTTGTTACCACAATGTGTTGTCTTGTGATGTTTAGCAGTGGTTAAGCATTGTAGGTTGTGGTTTATACCATAGTGAGCATTATCTGAATGATGGTTTTTATGAGTACTGTAACTATCTTAGAGTGAATGCATGATGCATTTATCATCTGAATATTTGCTTTAATGCCTCTATTGACATGATCGATTACTCTGGAGCTTTGGCAATAAATTCACTGCTGGACATGTTTACAGTATTGGTTACTTGCACAACCTATATTATCTTCTCTTTGAACCTTGTTTTTGATGTTGTTTCTTTTGCTGCTCCACTCGCCAACCTGAGATCATGCTGATGTTTTCGTTTCATTCTACAAGTTTGTCCCATGCAAAAATCAGTTTCACAGTTTGTTGAGAAATGAGTTAATGGGGCCTTTTTGTAATCCTAGTACTGATAATGTCTTTTTTGTAATATGAATACTAGTACGGTGCAATTTGTAATTTTTCCAAAGTTGCTTATATAGGTAATAAGGGGGCTGACAAGCCTAGGGTTAAGCTTTCCAAAACTTCTCTTTTCTCCTTCTTTTCCTCCTCCTCTTTCATCTCTCTTGCCAGTTCTCTTCCTTTATTTCTTCTTGGTCGCAGAGCCCTAGGAAAGCACTTGCGTTCTTTCTTTTTATGCTGATTGGAGGTTTCTTGGGTGGGACTCACTGTTGACGTCATCATGTCGTACAAGTGACATCACGAGTACACTTTCGATTGGTCCCATGAAGAAGAAAAGTAGGGGATTTAGAAGAGAATCATTTTAAATGAATTATGGTGATTTTTTAGTATCTAGTGGTGTTATGCTAGAAATAGAAAAGTCTCGAAAAAGGGGGTTGATTCGGTTTTTTGTGCGCCTTTTTCTTGAGAGCTTTTTGTGGAACCTTTTCACATTGATTTAATACAGTTGGCCAGTTGTCACCTCCAAAATCAAAAGTCATCTCGTTCCGTTGTGATATGAGAGATTTATGAATTTTTGAAGGAATGGTGCCGTACAACCCGTTTTTGGTCTATTTGGAAAATTGGAAGGAAAGAATAGTAAATGCTTATGGGATATTTGAGGCAATCCAAAGGGGGTGTTCTTTAGAGCAAAATCACATGTTTTAGAATGGGTGGTGACTTCTCCTTAAGCAGAGGATTGTGGTTGTGGGGTGGAATTTATGCGGTGCCTTTTGTGGTTTTTCCTCATTTATTCTTTGTATTCTTTCGGCTTTGCCATTTTCATTAATAAATTGTGTCATCCTTCAAAATAAAAAGTACAACCCTTTTTTGTAGGATTTTTTTATATGTTTATTTTATTTTATTTATTGAGCCTCTTTGAAATTCTAGATAGTACTTTTGTTATACTTTGAAGAATATGAGGGGCTTCTTGTCGTGGGTAGAAGTCGACTATTAGTGGGTTAGAGGCTACGTGTTTTAGGGGCTACAAGTTTCATATTAACCATAGGTATTTATGGTGACAATCCTAGTGTGCGTTCATAACTGTGAAGTTGGAGGACACTAATTTCCTCGAATGGTCTCAATTTGCCAAGATGTATATCGTTGAGGGAGGAAACCTAGGGCATGTGAATGGTCAGGTGAAGGAACTAGCTATTGATAATTCTATGTATAATAAATGGGAGCAGGAGAACTTGATGGTGATGTCTTGGCTACGTAAGCTCTATGCAACCACATATCAGTAGAGGATTTTTGTTCCTGCAGACATCCAAAGAAGTTTGGGGTGAAGTTACTAGAACTTATTCCCAACGGCAAGATCTTGCTCATGTCTATCAGCTACGCTGGGAGATTGCTATTATTCGTTAGGGGGAGAAGAGTTTGGCTACTTATTATTCCACTCTAGTGTCTATCAGAAGAGTTTGGTCATTATCAGCTATTACCATGGGATACTAATACTGATAGGGAGAGACAAAAAATAGGTCGAACAGAATAGAACATTCATTTTCTTAGCTGGTTTGAACTTTAGTATGAGTTGACCCGTATAAAGATTTTGGGAAGAGATGAGCTTCCGTCATTGGATTAAGTTTATGCCCTAGTCCAGAGTGAGGAAAGCCAAAAGAAAGCCATGTATCCAATTTTTTCCAATGGCGATCATAGCTGTTGCAGTCTTTTATGGTTCATCTAAGAATGGAAAAGGATCCAATCAGAAGAATAAAGCACTTGATGAGAAGAATAAGTTGAGATGTGACCATTGCGGGAAATCCTACTATACATGGGAGACTTGTTGGGATCTCCATGGTAGACGAGCAAAGTTCAATCATCCTGGACAACTTCCTTCCTCCAATGGCCTTATTGTTGCCTATGCTTCTCCTTGCTCGGGTACTATCTCTTCCTCCACATTTGCCCCTTCCTCTGGGTAGTCCTCATTGGCCGGACTGTTTATCCGTTACGGATTTGGAATTCCTTCACTGTCCACTTTCCCAATTGGAAGGTCCATCTGATTCTATTTCATTTGCACAGTCACATGCGTCTGCTAACTCGTCATTCCTCATCCAGCCCAGCCTAGTTCATTGATTCAGGCACATTTGATCACGTGCCAGGTCTGGTATCCATTTTTGCCTCATATAGCCTACGATCTGGAAGAGATAAAGTGAGAATTGCTGATGGATCCTTATCTTCTGTCTTTGGGAAGGGTGATATCAATCTTAATGATTACTTGTCTCTGTCTTCCGTTTTTCATATCCAAAATTTATCCACACATTTATTGTCTTTTAGTAGTCTCACCAAATATTTGAACTGTCGTGTAAGTTGTAACTTTCTTTCCTACCCACTGTATTTTCCAGGACTTGGTGATGAGAAAAATGATTGGGAGTGGTCATGACGCCGATGGTCTCTACCTTCTTGATATTGCTGGTTCTCCTTCATCCTTATCGTCAAGTAGTAGTCTTGGTAGAGATGATAATGTTGCCTTGGTTAAACTGTGGTTTAATCATTTAGGACATTTATCTTTTCAGTCATCAAAGTTATTATTTTCAGACTTGTTTAAGTCAGTTGTGACTTGTGAGTCATAATCTACAATGTGAAGCTATTGTAAATCAACTTTCTCCCTAAGTTTAAATAAAAGTTTGGTTCCATTTCATATTGTTCATTTTGACGTGTGGGGACCTTCTCACATTGTATCCATGGTTGGCTACCGATATTTCATTTTTTGTGTGGATGATTTCTCTCACTACACTTGGTTATATCTTATGAGGACTCGTGATGAAGTACCCCATATTATTAAAAAAATTCATATGATGGTACTCACCCAATTTGATAAGAATGTAAAAATATTTCAGTCAAACAATGCCTGAGAACACTTTGAAGGTGAATTCTGGGGCTACTTAGAAGAGTATGGATGATACATGAAAGCTCTTGTCTGTACACTCGGTAAAATGAAAAGGCAGAATGGAAGAATCGTCTTCTACTTGATGTTGCTTGGAGGCTCTTGATAGGAACACACATTCCAAAATGTTTTTAGGTTGATGTAGTGCTTATGGCTTCCTGTTGTATTAATCATATGCCATCTGTATTGAAGTGAAAGTCCCTACATCAGGCCCTTTGTCTAGATCAACCTTCTTTCATTGTTCCAGCTTGTGCCTTTGGGTGTGTGTGCATGTGTATTTTATTCATGTCTTCGGTTTGAATCGGACCAAATTAGATGTAAAAACCATTGGGGGTGTATTTCTAGGGTATCCCTCCACAATTGATCCTGTTTTTTGGGAAATGTTTTGTGACCATGCATGTAACCTTTTTTGAGTTAATGCCTTTACCCGTAATCCTGCCTCTCTTCTGGGGGAGCTTAGTGAGTTGGAAGAAAGGCATCTTTCTCTAGGTTATCCCCTTCCTATTCTTGTTCTTTGTGCTCCATTGGCTGCTGCCCTGGTTATTCCAAGGCAACCTATTAATACTACTATTGATGTAGCCCAACACCCATAGGCAAAGGAACCACAAGTATACACAAGACTCCAGAAAAGGGGCGATCACTGAGATACACCCACTCACTAATTTTGATTCCTTGGAACAAGGTAATCCATTTTCCTTTGTTTGTTCGTTCTTCCTTTGAGGATGGTGCTCCCATTGCCTTATACAAAGGGAGCGTCAGTGTACTTTACATCTTATATTTCAGTTTGTTTTATATGCAGCCTTGTCTCCTTCCTATTCTTCTTTAGTATTTGGTATCTTTTGTTCATTTGTTTTCTAGATTCGAAGAGGCAGTTTTCATTCCAGAGTAGCGTAAGGCTATGATGGAAGAGATGAGGGCATTAATACAAAATGACATGCGGTAATTATTATATTTACCTAAAGGAAAGGAGCCAGTGGGTTGCGGATGGGTCTTCACTGTAAAACACAAGGCAGATGGGTCTATTGAAGGTATGAAGCCAAACTTGTTGCTAAGGGATACACAAACATATGGGATTGACTATAAGAAAATGTTTGCACCTGTAGCCAAGGTGAACTTCATACATGTTCTATTGTCCCTTGCAACTAATTTTCTTGGTCGCAATATGAGCTAGATGTGAAGAATGCGTTTCGCCATGGAGAATTGAAGGAGAAAGTGTATATGGTTTCCTTGCTTGGCTTTAGGTTCCCCAACGATGAAGGAAAATGTTTGTAGGTTGAAGAAGTCTATTTATGGACTTAAACAATCTCTCTGTGCTTTGTTTGATTGGCTTAGTCAGGCAGTGAAGAAGAGTGGGTATTCCCAGAGTCATACCTACCAAACTCTTTTGTGAGGCGATGGGGACGGTCGATTGTGGTTTTGATTGTTTATATGGATGATATTGTGGTGATAGGAAATGATTCCCAGGAGAAAAAAAATAAAGGTTTTTTTGGCAAAAGAATTTGAGATCAAGGATCTAGGGCATCTGAAATATTCTTTGGGTATAGAGATTGCTTGATCAAAGATTGGTATTGATATGGCTATGAAAAAGTACACTTTAGACTTACTAAAGGAGATTGTAAAGCTAGGCTCCCAAACTACCACTCCTATTGATTATAATCATAAGCTGAGCCGAAGTAGGGGGAGTTATTATCGAATAAAGAGATGTATCAGAGGTTGGTTGGCCAACCACTCTTTCTCTCACCTGACTTGTTATAGCTTATGCAGTAAGTGTGGTTATGCAGGTTCCACAGGTTCCTCACTTGTTGGTGTTTGACAAATTGCTGAGATGTTTGAAGACATCTCCTAGGAAGGGTCTTTTGTTTGCAGATCATGGCCATCTATGCATAGAGGCCTACACAAATACAAATTGGGTTGGTGGTATAGATGACAGAAAGTCGATTACAGGATATTGTACATTTCTGGAAGAAATTTGGTCACTTGAAGATGCAAGAACAAGATATGGTAGCAAAGTCGAGTGCTAAAGTACAATTATATGGCACATGGTGTAGTAGAGTTATTGTGGCTGAAAATTCTGTTGCGTGACTTGGGAATCAAGGGGGATGTTCCTATGAAATTATTTTGTGATAACAAGCCGGCCATTTTATAGCACAAAATTGATGCAGAACATGAAATTAAATATGGAATGCAAGAGATCAAGCTTGAGATTATACCAATTTCAAACAGTCACAAAATTCCACATTTTACATACTATCAAACATTCAAAAAGGGGAATCTATGGGGGTCCAAGCCTACACAACTTTAGGGCTGGATCAAATAAAATTATAAGCCAAACAAGCCCAAAGGAGTGTAAGAATCATCCATTCTTGCAAAGGATTGTTCCCAACTTAAGAGATTCACTAAGTTTCAATTTGGGGGAAAATCTAGGGTTTGAAAATTGGGGATAATTGGGATTTGAGTCTCTTTAGGGTTAGGGATTTGGATTAAGGAGTTTTTTTTAGTCAAAAGAGAAGGAAATAGGGGAAAAAGAGAACCTGGGATGAGCCACGTGTGCTGGACAACAAATGAGCCTGGATGCACTTGCGTGATAGGTTGTCTGCACGTGTGTGGGCCCACAAAGTTGGAAACCGACTTCTAGCTAGGATCGGCCAGGGATGGGCTGCCTCCATACCAAGTTTCACGTCGATCCGTTGCAAGGTGTCTGCGTAGTACTCCGCTGAAGTTTCAGCCCCTCGGATGTGCCAGAATCTGAAAATCTGTTTGTGCACTACTGTAGGAGAAAACTTGGATACGAAAGTGGGTGAATCTGAAGGTGGAAAGGGAATAGAGGGTAATGGATGTGGTGCGTAAGAAGGTGGAGATGATTTGGGCGGATATGGTTTCGCACTACGGTAGTTAGCCCTTTGAGGAAGGGAGGGTTTCACACCCAATTCGATTCTTCAACCCAAAGAGAGGAAGAAACGCGGGAATTTTTACTCATAAAATATCATTGAGAATATCTACATGGGATTGCTTTATTTATAAGAAAACCCTAAACCTAAAAAAGACAAAATTACCCTTGCGCCATGTGCGCGCACTAATACCAAAGCTAAAGCAAATAAAATAACTATTATAAGTAATCAAAGCCGTTCATGATGTTTCTAATAACAAAAATAGTCAAAACTCAAAATCCTAGATCATCTAAAGTAGTGGGCCACGATCATGAGATCGATAGAAGAATCTATGTGATGATCGGGTCCACTCCAACGCTCCATAATGCCGACCCCTAATTATGAGGCCCTCCAAAGATGTTGTCGTCGATCCAAATCGAAAGTGGGGCCTGCCTCCTCGAATATGTGCGTAAAGGGAGCGTGTGCATGATGTCTTCGCAACTCTCCCCGGCTGCAAGGTTTCACCACCGGCGAAACAAAGCTCTTGAACCGCTCCAAGATGTCTGGATCAAGTCTCTGAAGCTCCTCAGTGAGCCATGTACTGTCTGAAGTTGGGCGTAACTTTCACTTGACAATGAACTTTTGAAAACTGCCATCTAGCGTCTATACAATCTGATGGTCTAGAATGTCCCCTATCTCCTCTCTAGATGTGGGAAGGGTAGGTATAGGAGGTAGAGGCTGGGAAGATGGGTCGGGAAGAGGCCATGGGTCAAGGGAAAGATCTGGGGAATTGGGATGGTTAGGTGAAAGGCTGGACAATGTGTCAGTAGTCCCATGAAATGAAATTAGATCCTCCACATGAATGTGGAACTAATTCCCATGGAAGATGGAAGATCTACCACATACGCATTGGGACCGTTTCGTTTTATAATTTTGAATAGTCCAGCGCAACGTGCGTGTAATTTCCGAACGACTCCCTGAGGATACCCCCTCTGGCCTAATGCGGACCATCACAAAGTCCCCTACATTGAATTCCTTGAATTGTTTATGTTGGTCTGCAGAAAATTTGTATTGTTCATTACTAGTATTGATCTTTCGCCTGATTTCTTGATGCAATGTATGAATATGATGTGCAAAGGACTCTACAGACTCTGATGGCCTATGGGACAGGGACATAGGGACAAGATCAGTAAGTTTTCTAGGTTTATAACCAGTAATGACTTCAAAGGGACTTAAACCTATGGATTTGTTGACAAAACTATTAAATGCAAACTTAGCGATAGGTAATGCAGTGTCTCACATCCTGGTGTGCTCCCCCACTAAACGCTTGAGCAAATTTCCTGGGCTCTTATTGATCACCTCAGTCTGACCATCGGTCTGAGGGTGGTAGGCAGAAGAAAATTGGAGCCTAGTACTCATCATATGCCATAGTCTCTTCCAAAAATAACTCATGAACCGCACGTCACGGTCAGACACTGGTTTTGGGTAACCCATGAAGTTTGACAACCTCACTAAAGAACAATTTGACAACATGAGATGCGTCAGAGGTCTTCGAACAAGGGATGAAGTGGGCCATTTTGGAAAAAAGGTACACGACAACAAATATGAAATCGTGTTTTCGAATGGTCTTAGGGAGCCTAAGCACGAAGTCCATACTGATGTCCTTCCAATGGGCGAATGGAACTAACAAATGTGTGTATAGCCCCGTATTCTGCTTTGCCAGTTGACAAGTACGACACTGCCCTATAATTTTGGCCACGTCTCGCTTGAGGCTTGACCAATAGAATCTATCCTCCACTAGGGCAATGGTCTTGTTTCGACCAAAATGACCTGCGACCCCTCCTGAATGTAACTCCCAGACAAGAATCGCGGAGGGAGGTGCGAGGTATGCACAAATGGTCGCTCCTAAACAAACATCCGTCCAATATCAAATACTTACTGCTAGCTCCTGACGGACTCTCTAACAACGATGCGTACACAGCTCTAAAATCTGAGCACTCAAAATAATCCTCTGACACGCTCGACCCCCGTGACTTCGACACTCATGGAATCGAGTAACACGACTCGACGACTCAACGCGTCGGCAGGCTTATTCTCTACACCGGCCTTGTGCTTAAGCACAAAAGTGTACTCTTGAAGGAACTAGACTCACTTGGCGTGCCTAGGGTTTAATTTCTTCTGAGAGTTCAGATATCTCAAGGCCTCGTGATCTGAGAACAAGACGAATTCTTATGGCAATAGGTAGTGACGCTAGTGACGCAATGACTGCACTACCGCATAAATTTTGTCATAGGTGGAGTATTTTTGCTTCGCTTCATTCAGTTTCTCACTAAAAAAGGCGATAGGGTGCCCTTCCTGACTAAGTACTCCTATACCAATTCCTAACGCGTCGCATGCGACCTCAAAAACTTTCGAAAAATTCAGGAGTCGTATGGCTGGAGCCTCGGTCATCTTAGCCTTTATCTCGTTGAAGGCCTTCGAGGCTGCCTTCATCCACTGAAACTCTCCTTTTTTTATGCAATCCGCAACGGGAGCCATAATGGAATTGAAGCCTTGAATGAACTGCTTATAGAAGGTGGCCAAGCCGTGAAAGCTGCGTACCTCGTGAATATTGCAGGGTTCAGGCCAATTGATAATGGCCTTGACTTTCGGGATATGCCGACACACTCTCAGCTGACACAACAAAACCTAAGAAGATAACACTGCTAGACATAAACACACTTCTTTAGGTTGGCGTACAATTTTTCGGCTCTAAGGATCCCACAAACCTGCCTCAAATGGTTGAGGTGTTGTTCCTTGGTCATGCTATAAATCAGGATATCATCAAAGTAGATGACCGGGAACTTTCCCATGAAGGGCCTCAACACTTGGGTCATCACACGCATGAAGGTACTCAAGGCATTAGTCAGCCCAAAAGGCATGACTAGCTACTCATATAGCCCATCCTTCATCTTGAAGGCTGTCTTCCACTCGTCGCCATGGCGTATGCGGATTTGGTGATCGCCACTTTTGAGATCAATTTTCGAGAAGATAGTAGCGTTGGCCATCATGTCCAACATGTCATCAAAACGCGGTATGAGAAACCGATACTTGATCGTGATTTTGTTAATGGCCCTACTATCAACACATATCCTCTATGTGCCATCTTTCTTAGTGTAAGAAGGGCGGACACGACACACAGACTCATGCTCTCTCGAATGAAACCTTTTTCTAGGAACTCTCGAATGAAATTTTTTTCTAGGAGCTCATTAACATGCTTTTTCAACTTTGCATGCTCCTTCATATTCATTCTGTAATGAGGGAGGTTTGGTAGAGTCATCCCAGGGACTAAATCAATGGCGTGCTGTATATCCCTCGTAGGGAGAAGCTCATCCGGTAGATCATCAGGAAAGACATCACGAAACTCATCCACTACCGGAATGACCTCAGTGGATAACTCTACATTAGCCTCTGGTACTCCCTAGCCACAGGGGCATACACCATCTAGTCCGACTCAGTCTTTCGCTCAAAGTCTTTGACATTTAGAATATGGAGAGGCTTAGACTTGGACTTCGATTCCTTCAATTCTTTCGGGCTGCTCACACCACTATTTGTGGCGGACTCCTTTCCAGTCGTGTTCTTGGGTGGGAGAGGATTTAGCTTGACTTTTTTGCCCTCAAACCAGAATGTACACACATTCGGACGACCAAATATGGTGACATCCTTGTCATAGAGCCAGGGTCTACCCAAAATGATGTGGCCAACATCCATGGGAACAACATCACACCAGAGTGTCTTTATATGATCTAAACTGAATAGGAACAAGACAACGGTGCGAGACTGGAATGGAAGTCTCATCAACCCAAGATACTCTATAGGGTTGAGGATGGGCTTCAAGCTTCAAGCCCAAATGGCTCACAGTGCTAGTTGATGCCACATTGGCACGACTACCATTATCCACGATCATCTTGCAACTCTTATCACCACATTTTGCGTAGGTATAAAAGATCGTGTTGCGGCTCCAATTGTCGGTATTCTTTGCTTGTGTAAAGGCGCAACGAACAACTGCAAATGTCGCAGTCTCTTGCACTCCTTCCTCATCACTAAGGATCTCCGCTGGCTCATATTCTTCCTCCTCACCGTCATTTTCTGGGGGCACTACTTCTACTTGCCCATCAATAAAGAACACCTTGGTGTCCTCTTTTGTGCCACACTGGTAGGCAAAGTGACCAAACCCTTGACATCTAAAACACCTAGTCACATCACCTCTACGTGAGCTAGACCCAACAAGTCCTTTACCCTTATCATCCTTGGGCTAGACTGAGAACTACTGGAAGGCTTGTATTGATATCCAGTGCCAGGCTTAGCCCCAGAAGGGTTTGCCTTAGCGCCAGAATCACGAGACTCAAACTGCCTTCCCACAGATGCCTTGAGGTATTGCTCGACCTCCAACATCACTTGATACATCTGTTCAAGAGTGTCTCTGTCTTTGGCGAATAACACTCTCCTAATGTTAGAACGGAGACCTGTCTTAAATCGAGTAAGAGTGAGCACAGGATCCTCTTCAACCTCACACCAGGTCAAGTACTCTTCGAACTTTTCAATGTATTCAGCCACACTCATGGAACCCTGTCGAATAGATTGCCAATCTTCAACCAGCCTCAAGTGATAAGAGAAAGGGAGGTACTTCTCCTTTAGAATTTCTTCCAATGGACTATTGGGGGTTCCCTTAACCTTTCTTTCTTTCGTTTCACGGTAGTCCAAAACCTCTTTGCTTAGCCCCACAAGCTTCATTTTAGCAAATCGGACTTGGCGAACATTCAACATTTTGTACCATTCAAAATAGTGGTCCATATCCGCCAACCAATCTAAAAAAGCTTTAGGGTCCAAGTGGCCGTTCAACGTAGTGGCCTCTACCCAAACTCCCTTGAGGAGTTGCGCATCTGGGTCATAATGATCACGATGCCCCTCGCGGGGTGGGTGCACGGGTGTGCGCCTACGACCATTTCCTTGGCCACTTCCATTCCCTTGTCTATCCTATTGACCACCTGCCTGAGATTGAGTATCTTCATCAATGGTGGTGTTTGCTCGGGTGGAGGTTTCAACTTGATGGACGCGTACATCTAATTGGTCCAAACGATTATTAACCTGTTGCAAAGATGTTTTGATGCTTGCATCCATGGCATCCAACTTTTGAGTTATTCTCCTGAGAGATTCGGTAAGTTGCTCGGTGTTCATGATGGGGTGCAGACCAAAGCCGCGTCCAGTACATGTGGGCATGCACTACACAACTCAAGGGTCCTAAGATGCAACTATATGCACCTAGACTCCACTATATGCACCCTAATGACATTAGATGAACCTATAGGACGCTATATGGACGAAATTACGCAACTCTACAAAAATCCAGCAATATGGCTGTCAAAATAAATGGATAACAGCAATGTGAATTGCAAACTTTCTGATAACAAAAATTTCAGCACCCTATATCATGAATTATGGACCTCTAAACAGCCCTAAATGAATGGGTGCGGTGCATAAAAAAAATGAACTAACCCCTAATCATGCATTGTATTTCCCTATGACAACCTTGTGCTTTGATAGCAAATTTGATGCAGAACATGAAATTAAATATGGAATGCAAGAGATCAAGCTTGAGATTATACCAATTTTAAACAGTCACAAAATTTCACATCCTACATACTATCAAACATTCGAAAAGGGGAATCTATGGGGGTCCAAGCCTACACAACTTTAGGGCTGCATCAAATAAAATTATAAGCCAAACAAGCCCAAAGAAGTGCAAGAATCATTCATTCTTGCAAAGGATTGTTCCCAACTCAAGAGATTCACTAAGTTTCAATTTGGGGGAAAATCTAGGGTTTGAAAATTTGGGATAATTGGGATTTGGGACTCTTTAGGGTTAGAGATTTGGATTAAGGGGTTTTTTTTAGTCGAAAGAGAAGGAAATAGGGGAAAAAGAGAACCTGGGATGAGCCATGTGCGCTGGACAGCAGATGAGCCTGGATGCATGTTTGTGACAGGTCGTCCGCACGTGTGTGGGCCCACAAAGTTGGAAACCGACTTCTAGGCTAGGATTTGCCAGGGATGGGCTGTCTCCATACAAAGTTTCACGTCGATCCATCGCAAGGTGTCTACGTAGTACTCCGCCGAAGTTTCGGCCCCTCAGATGTGCCAGAATCTGAAAATCTGTTTGTACACTGCTGTAGGAGAAAACTTGGATATGAAAGTGGGTGAATCTGAAGGTGGAAAGGGAGTAGAGGGTGATGGATGTGGTGCGTAAGAAGGTGGAGATGATTTGGGGCGGATGTGGTTTCACACCACGGTAGTTAGCTCTTCGAGGAAGGTAGGGTTTCGCACCCAATTCGATTCTTCAATCAGAAATTTTTATTCATAAAATATCATTGAGAATACCTACATGGGATTGCTTTATTTATAAGAAAACCCTAAACCCAAAAAAGAAAAAATTACCTTTGCGCCTTGTGCGCGCACTAATACCAAAGCTAAAACAAATAAAATAACTATTCTAAGCAATCAAAGCCATTCATGATGTTTCTAATAACAAAAATAGTCAAAAGTCAAAATTCTAGATCATCTAAAGTAGTGGGCCACGATCATGAGATCTGATGGAAGAATCTATGTGATGATCGGGTCCACTCCAATGCTCCATAACGCAGCCCCCTAATTATAAGGCCCTTCAAAGATGTCGTCGTCGATCCAAATCGAAAGTGGGACTCGCCTCCTCCTCGAATATGTGCGTAGAGGGGCGTGTGCATGATGTCCTCATCAAAAATCCAGTTAAGCATGATTGTACCAAGCATATTGAAGTTGACAGGCACTTCATTCATGAGGGAGGTTGACAAGCACTTCATTCATGAGGGAGTTATCTCTCAAGATCTCTGTTTACCATTTGTAACAACTGAGAATCAGCTGGCTGACATTCTCACTAAGGGTGTTATTAAGACAAAATTAGAATATGCTCTTAACAAGCTGAGCATAATAGATTTCTATGCTGAGCTTGAGGGGGAGTGCGGGGAAATGAGGTTAGAAGGGCTCTCTTGTAATGGTAGTACTAATGAGGTGTGTCTTTTTTTTTTTTTTTTGTAATATGAGGACTGGTAGGGTGTTATCTGTAAATTTTCCAAAGTTGCTTATGTAAATAATAAGGGGGCTGATGCACCTAGGTTTAAGCTCCCAAAAACTTCTCTTTTTCTCCTCTTCTTCGTCTTTTCTTCTTTTCCTCTCTCCTCTTTCATCTATCTTGCTAGTTCTATTCCTTTAATTTCTTCTTGATTGATTTGATCAAGTTCCTGTGGTCAGAGGCAAATGAACTACTAGATTCAAGTGTTGATTTGTCCTGCTTGTGCCTGATCATCAATGTTATGTTTGTCCTATCTTTTTGTTTCCTTGCCATGTTAATACCACTAATGCTTCACCTGACTCATGTGGTTTCATTAGCAGCTCATCGCTGCTCATATTGGGCTTTTGAATTGCTTCAATGAGATGAAATTCGGTGTGTTGCATGAAATATTTTGTTATTTGGTTCTATTTCTTGTAAGATCCCATGCTTGGTGCATGGAAGGCCAATCGTTAGTGTAAAGCTTGTGATGATTGGTTGGAACACAGTATGCTGGCATTTTCTGTGGGAACATGTTGAATTTAGTGACATTTTGTAAGGAGGAAGGGAGGGAGGGAGGGAGGGCTCTAGTCGCCTTATTACACCCTGCAGGAGTATAGAAGAAACGTGATGTGCCTTGGTGATAAGTTGAATGTAATTGATTGTACAAGGACAATGAACACCTGGAACATTAGAAACCTGTTTGGCCTGCTGAAGGTGACTGAATTATAATAAAACCTTCAGTTCTGTATTGAAACTAACGCCTGTTGGAGTACATCTTGTTGGTCATAATCAATAGATCGAAAGTTGCATACTTGCTTCTGTACATAATAACTTAACGAGTGATTCTTTATGGAGCAACCTGTAAATACAAGGATAGGAAATCTTCAAGAAATGCATGTGGTTGTTTAAATGGTTTCAGAAACCTATTTCAAAAGATCTATCTCTGCTGAGAGATTGTTCTTTCTCTGTGAAGAAATCAATGAAGGTATTCTGTTTTCTAACTAAAGACTACTATCTGTTCTTTAAATAGGTTCGATGACCTGTTTCAATAGATATATCTGTGTAATTGTCTTTTTGAAGAATTGAAGACATGGTGGTAGTTCTGTGTCTGTGATGTAATAATGAAATGCAGTAGAAAGGGTGGTGAATGGTTTGAAAAAAGGTCTGTCCTTCAAATATTTTTTAGATGCTGAAGTGGAGCAAAGTATAGATCCATTAAAGAACGTGGATCAAAGTAGAGTTAAAACCAATTTGAGCCATTGTTTCTACAAAATTGTGGTTTTCAAAAAAGTCTGGTATGTTTTCTCCATTACTGCTGTTTGGAATACTTCCAAGTCCTTGGATAGTTGGATTGTGAGTTATGTGTTAGATGTAAAAGGCATCTTGTCTAGCAGTTTTCACATGCCTGTTAAGGATGAATATTCGATATCTGCACAAAAGCACCTTTTGCACTGATATGGCAAACCTTTGGACCCACTTACAAAATTCCTCCTTCACAGGAAATATTTTAATCCTTAATTTTGGCATCTCTACCGTGTTTAATATATAGTAATGGTTCATGCATTTCTTGGTTAATAGTAACTGAAACGCTGACTTTGACTGCAGTTAGGATACTTTCTGATGAAAATTAACTAGTTAGTCTTTGGGCTGAAATCTCGTTTTCCTTCTTAGAGGATTTCAATCTTTGGTTTGATGGTAAAGTCCTGTTTGGGAACCAGGAAACAGTTTTGTAGAAAACATTTCCCACAAGAAACTACATTTCTGCTGTTTGCGAGTACAGAAAACAGATTTCTGCAGGGGGGGACTACATCTTTCCATGGAAGACCTCCCAAAAGTTGTCCACGCTGTACCCATTGGAAATTAGATTTCCACATGACCGGGAAAACTCATGAAGGTACTCCCCTGCTGCTATCTCCCTCCCTCTCTCATATCAAATTTGGCAATAAAGGATTGGTCGTCATCATGGACAGTTGAGATCAATTATTGGACCTTTATTATAATGAATACGGCCCAATCATCCTAGCCATTGACTAGATGATTAGGATCATGTGATCAAAATGATTTTTAAGAGGGCCTGACAATCAATGGGGGATGGTTCAAATTAATGATTGGACCTTCTCTATTATAATAGATAATCGGATGGTAAGAATCATCGGATCAAAGGACCTTTAAGAGAGATGGACAAGCAACGGTGGGCCCTACATGATGAATGATCTGGACAAATGATCAAACTTTCTCTATTTTAATTGAAATGGACTGTCCGTTTTCTTAGCTATTGATCGGATGGATAGGATTATGTGGATAGTGGTTTTTTTGGGAGGGATTGACGATCAAAGGTGGGTCCGACATGATGAACGCTCCAGATGACTTATTAGACCTTCCCTATCATGATAGATATGGCCATCTATTTTCTAGCCAGATGGTTAGGATCATATGACGAAAGTGACTTTTAAGAGAGACGATTAATCAAATATGGGCCTCCGGCGATGGATGGTCATAGTCAATGCCAAACTTTCCCTATTATAATATAGTAACGTCCATTTTTCTAGCCATTGATCGTGTGGTTAGCGTCATCCAATCAAAGGGACTTTTAAGATGGAGATACAATCAAAGGTGGGCCTTGCGTGATGGATGGTCCAAATTGATGATTGGATCTTTATTATAAGTGGATTGCACATTTCCCTAACCATTGATTGGATGGTTTGGATCATCCAACCAAAATCTTTTTTGGGAGGGATCAATGATCAAAGTTGCGCTGGATATGGGGACTCTGGATCATTAATTGGACCTTCTATATCATAAAATATGGATCCTTCATTTTCTTAGCCATTGATCAGATGACCAGGATCATCCAATCAAAGTGAATTTTTGTTTGTTTGGAAGATGTTGACTATCAAAGTGGGTCCCACATGATGCACGGTCCAAATCAAAGATTGTGGAGGAAGAGGGCAAAATGATCTCCACTGAAAACTTTGTTTTGTTTCGAAAACAAACATGGGGAAGTAGTTTTCATTTACATGCATTTCCACTGAAAACATTTTTTCATTTCCATCATTTTTCTAGCAACTTCCTGAATTTAGGCGCATGCATATCCTACATGTTTGGCACACGTTCTTAACGCACATGGATGCCCTAATATGCATACCTTTGTAGCACATGTCACATGCAGATATACCATAAGGCATAAATAAATGCCTAGTCACAATTATCTTCTTCATGGAAGTGTGCCGTAACGGCTGTTATGTTATGGTAATGGTGGCAACCGTTACGCGTTACAGGGGGTTGTTTACAGAAAAAATGACCCGAAATGTCCAATAACTATACCGTAACAGGTTTAATACGTGTTTTTATTTAAAAAAAAAGTACCTCAAGGGTCATAACATTAACGGTGGTCGCCATTATGGCAACCATTACGGTTATGGAATTCCTTTTTTCTAGCTCATTAGTGTAGCAAGAAATATCATTTTTCAGTCTATTGTGTATCATTTCATACATCCACGCCACCATAATCATGGTCTTTGTCCTAGGTATTTGGGTCAATACGTCATACACCCAGTGTTGTAAATATCAATGATATTGGCCGATATATCCCACCTGTGCGATATGAAACGCACAGGTAGTGCCGACATATTCCACATGTTCGATCCGGTGAGCATTTTCAATTTCCAATCCCCCCCCTCTTTTTTTTTTTTTTGGGGGGGGGGTTAAAATTATGTTAAATCTGTGTCAAATGGTTACAAATCCATTGGTTATTCATGTTTTTCATGGACAATCATGGAGTTGGAGCATTGATTTTGATATCCATTGGTTCTTCATGTTCTCTATGTTTTTTATTTTTTTATTTTTTTAATTTCGAAAATTTCCTTCAACTAGCTGTTAATTGAGACTAACTTTGAAGTATTTAGGAGTATTTGATGAAATGATCATCACATACACTTTAATTTCGAAATTTGATTGTAGGTGGTCCGATTTGGGGAAAATTTAAGAAAATTTGAAATTTCCCCAAGTTCTCCCAAATTGCTTGAAATGTTGCACTCCAAACATGAAATCAAGCATGTATGAGGGCTGATCTATTGATTTGTTAAGTCCTTGTCAATTTTCAGAAAATAAAAATACATTTTTTTTTTCAAAATTTCCCTTCAACCGGCTGTCAATTGAGACTATTTTCGAAGTATTTAGGAGTGTTTGATGAAATGATCATCACATACACTCTAAATGTTATTCATTCAATTTGAATATAGTTGCATTAGTTCAGTCAGACAACGCATAGCTTAGGACCCTATACAAAGGAAACTTATTATGCACACTTCTTTTTTGAGATGTTATGATTTAAAAGAGTGTATTAAGGTCTTTTATTTTTTTATTTTTTTTAACAATCCCTGAAGTTTCATTGAAAAATTCAACCATTTTCCCAATGTTTCCCCATGTTTCTCAAAAAAGTGCGATAAATTACCCGATACAGATGATATATCCCGTGCGATAACTGATATATATCTGTATCCCAAGGATGCAATACATAACGTGATACCGATATTTTGAACACTGCATACACCCACACACTGAACTTAAT
The DNA here is from genome assembly GCA_021015155.1 of Magnolia officinalis. Taxonomy (NCBI): domain Eukaryota; kingdom Viridiplantae; phylum Streptophyta; class Magnoliopsida; order Magnoliales; family Magnoliaceae; genus Magnolia; species Magnolia officinalis. The sequence goes on from JAJHSJ010000011.1 coordinate 38,081,270, forward strand.
TGTTTTTTTAATTTTTTAATTTTAATTTAAAATTTTTTTTTTTATATGTGTGTGTGGGTCCACTCGTATTGGCATGCATCTGCCTGCCTAGATAGCATGCCTATACGATAACATTGTGATGGATGGAACTTTTTGATGGATTTTAAGGATTTTATATTCTTCTATGAACTGTTCTCCTGACATCCTGACATTTTGAGCATTTGAATGCGTATCTTTCGGTGCATCTTATGTCCAGTTGAAAATATGTATGTAATTTCGGAAATGTGAACAATCTATGACTACAAATTGCAGCCCCATGTACATAGCGGTTACCAGTGGTAAGAGAAGTGATTATATAATAGCATTTGTATACATAATCTTTACTTCTACAGGATGTTGTTTTGTAAAATACGCAACTTCAGAGGAAGCTGACAGAGCCATTAGAGCTCTGCACAATCAGATTACTTTGCGTGGGGTGAGTTCATTTTTCGCTAATGTGGTCCCACTGCTCGGTGAATTTATGTCCCTTCACTTTACCAGTGTTTGAATTTTCCAGGGATCAGGTCCCATCCAAGTTAGGTATGCCGATGGGGAACGGGAGCGCCTCGGTAATTTTGCAAGTACTTTCTGACCTTCGTACTGAACCTTGTTAGTTATGCCATCACTTGGAACACGTGTACATGGACAATGCATAATGCTAGATGATGTTGCATATGTAAATAACCATATACATCTACTATTTGTGCATGTCGACATTCAGTGGAATACTTTTAAGGATGTTTAGATTTACTACTTGTTGTCATTGTTCTGAAGCCAATCATAGTAAAACAATAGAGGCATTCCTGTCAACAATAAGCAATTGTGAAATTATCAACTATTTTGCATGTGCAAGAAGTCTGAACTCTTTTAAGCTTAAGACGAAAAAATAAAAATAAAATTTCAATCTGATAGTTGCATTCATGAAACATGGATGCAGATCTTAGTACTCTTAGATTTAGTTCACCTAGTTGCCATAGCTTGCAATCATATGATTCTGTATTTTTATGATTGGGCCTGTTTATACACTTGACCAATGTTTGCTGCACAGATCCATGAATGCATCATAAAGGCATTCATATTGATTGAAAGATAAACCATACAAGCTCATATTGATTAATGCATCATATAAACTTTGTGCTTCTCATTTTTTTGCTTTTTATCCTCCTCCTCCTCCTCCTTCTCCTTCTCTCTCTCTCTCTCTCTCTCTCTCTCTCTCTATCTCTCTCTCTCTCTCTCTCCTCCTCCTCCTCCTCTAGGGCAAGGTTATGATGATTAGAATACCAGCTAAGTGTCATTGGGTTTGCTACTTAGAGACGATTTCATTAATTTTTACAAGAAATTTCAATGATTAGCTAAAGATGACATTTGAATAGAATGGCATCTAATTATTAATGCTGAAAAGTTGGCTTAAGCACTTTATTAAGTAGCAACCAGTATTCTTACTATCGGTATTTTTCCATGTATTACTGGCTAGGGATGTTATCATTGTTCCCTGGAAATGTATCATTGACTAAGGGAAACACGAGGAAATGGTGGAGTTTCTCAATGAAACTTCAGGAGACGCTAAAATACACATTTGCATATTTAGGCATCAGATAATGGCAAAAAAGGCGCATAGATAATAAGTTTCTCTTTAATGGGGCTCTGAAGGCATGTAACACTAACTCAGGGAAATATTAGATAAACATGGGGAAAATGATGGAATTTTTCAATGATACTTTAGGAGATGCTAAAATACATATTTGCATATTTAAGAATCAAATAATAGCAAGAAAGATGCATATTTGCATATTTAGGAATCAAATAATAAGTTTCCCTTCAATGGGGCCTAAAAGCATTTATCGTTGACTCAAGGAAACATTGGGGAAAATAGTGGATCCATCCATCCATGCATGCACATATATACACAGACACATGCATGATCCACCTATCCATCCATACATGCACACACACACACACATCCATACTACCAACCATCCAACACATACATACATCTATCCATGATCCATCCATCCATCCGTGCATGCATACATATACACGCATACAAACATGCATTTCGTCATACAACCATGCACCCATTATTATTATTTTTAAATGGAAAATTCTTTTAATAAACAAATTTTTGGTGATATCGATACATTGATGTTATTATCGAAATATTGCCAATACATTGGTGATCCAAGCAACACCTGGGATTTACGTAGTCGAAAATATTAGTGACATCGATACATCGGCGATACAAGAGACACCTGGAATTTACACAGTCGAAAATATTGGCGATACATTGGTGATATCAATACTTTGGCGATACTTAGCGATATATCACCGAAAATTGGAATTTCTGATACCCAACAGTGTTATCGGTATTGCCAAGCTGGAGATATGGATAATATCGAGGATATTAGCGATCATATTGGGGATACTCCGAACAACGATAGAAACTATGCATGCAAAGGAGTGAAGAGAAAAAAAGAGAAATGATAGTGAGGGGGAAGAATGTGCACGAGGGTAGAGGTGCACAAGGTCTAAGAACCCTAATCACAACTTTATTAATAAAAACAAGAAAGGGACTGAAATTCCCGAAGATACTAAGAACCAGCTAAAACACCACCATACACATGTACAGTCACACGTACACACACAACCCCTCTGACACTCGTAGCACAAATGCCCAACCAAGGTTCTGAATGTTGGTATCAGTCGGCATATTGGCCAGGATGAAAACGAATGCAGGTATGATTCAGGTGCATTGGACTTGTATTGGCCCATATCAGTTGAATTTTCTTTTTCCCAAAACATCGTGAAAAGTTAGAAAAAAACGAGAATATGAAAAATCAATTGTTTATTATTATTATTATTATTATTTTCGTTTTAGACATGTAAATGGTGCATTGGACCATTCTTGTTAAGAATGCTATCTGTCTGATCTTTTGATAGCTGAGTTGCTGAGTTTTTAACCTCTACATGTTTAATGATTCTTAAATGTTGAAATATATATGATATATCATCTTCATCCGTTCATATATTAACTAGAGACTAGAGGGAATGAGTATTGGCGGTAGGGACTTAGAGAGTCATTAGGCAAGCACCATCAAGAATTCAAGCTTGACAATATCTAGCAATTATCATCTTCATATAGTACAAATGTTCACATATACATATATATTATTCACATAGATTTGAAGTAAAATTACTTAAATACCAAGTATTCATTAGTCATTACCTTAACAATATGACATGGATGCTCAAGGAGGCTTAAAATTGTCTTTGTTTAGGTTGTGGTAGTAGGTTGTCCATATCCTACCGAGAATACTAAGGAGGATACAAATAACTATATGTATGAGCTCCGGAGAGTGGCTGTGATAGTTACTACAAATAATATGGGTAAAGGGCATATTATTGTGGGTGTGGTGTGACTGAGGAGATTACATCTGATAGCCAGGTAGCTAGCTTCCATGAGTGTGCGTCCTCTGACTGATACCATTGACATCTTCACCATCATTTCCACTACCACCATTGGGCTGACTAGGTTGTCTCCAAATGACATCATATGTATTGTCTAGTTTTATGATCTTTGCCAACTTGGTGTACATTTTCATCATGGGATAAGGATGGGTTCTATCTGACCAGCCAATGTTTTTCATATCGTTATCGTGTAATGTATTGCACCCTTGGGATATGGATACGCGTCAGTTATTGCACTAGATATATCAGCTATATCGTGTAATTTATCATTGTCGTTGGGAAACATCGGGAAATTGGTTAAATTTTTGAATGGAACTTCAGGGATTGTTAAAAATGACACCAATACATACATAGAAATTAAAAAAATCACAAAAAAGTACACATAAATAAGCAATAGTTTTCCTTTGTATAGGGTCCTAATCTATTGTTGTCGGTCGAATTGATGCAACTATATTCAAAGTCAATTCATAAAATTTATGAATGTAAATGTAATACATGTATGCATTACATTCAAAAGAAAATAAGTATAAAACTAGAAATATGCATGTGGATTTTGAAAAACAATTATTTTTTAACACTTTTAATTAATTAATTAATTAATTTTTTTTTTTTTTCAAAAAATCCTCAAATTGCCAAGAATGTGTACATCAGGTTATATACATGTTTGATTTCGTGTTTGGACATTAAGATTGCAACCGATTTGTAAAAAAATGTAGGAATTTCTGTTTTTCTCCAATTTTCTACAACTAGGCCCATCTCCTCAAATCTTGAAATCGAAGCTCCAAATCCATAATTATTGATGCAAAACATGAAGAATCATGGATTTTTTTTTACCATTTGACACTATTTTCAACATATAAAAATGAAAAACCGAATCAAAACTAAAACATACCAAACTTTTAGAATTCAGCCCTAAGAAGCTTCCGATCGCGATTTTGGAGAAATTTTGAAGATTTTCTTCCGACAAACTAGAGTGGACTGGTGGAAATCATCTTATAATGTACTAGGAGGAGGGTTTTTTTTTTTTTTTTTTTCCCAAAAAAAGAAATGATTTTTGTAAAATTTTGAGGATTTTCCAAACAAACACATCGCCGGTTTCCTTTTATCCTTTTCGATATCGCACTATACATTAAGAATTTATAGAGGGGAAGTGTGGATATATCGCAATATCGAACACGATATTGTGCGTTATATCATGAAAAATGGATATTAAAGTTTGGTTTCGTATCACCCAGTTGGGATAATAGATATATCATGGGATATATCAGTAATATCGCAAGATATTGAAAACATTGGAATGTTTGTGATTTCGATAATATTAATATTAGCAATATCACACCTCAGTGATATGAAAACCATAGGAAGTTGTGGGACCTTTGGATATTGACGATATCATCTTAATGTATCGTAATGTATTGCATTGAATTGATGATGTATCGATGATGGTATCGTTGACACATCGATACTGACAATAACACTTGAGTTTTCCAAAAAAAAAAAAAAAATTAAAAAATTCGAAAAAAAACTTACAAAATCCCCCTTTTTGCCAAATCTTCCTCTTCTAATCCATTTCTTAGATTTATAAATTATATGAATTGATTTTGAATATAGTTGCAATACTTCTGTCAGACAACGCATAGTTTAGGATGTTATACAAAGGAAACTTATTATGTGCACTTGTTTTTTGTGATATTTTGATTTCTAAGTATGTAATGGTATCTTTTTTAACATCCCCTGAAGTTTCACCGAAAAATTTGACCAATTTCCCAATGTTTCCTAGAAACAGTGAAAAAGAATGCTATACATCTGATATTTCCCATGTGATAACTGATATGTTTCCGTTTCCTGAGGATGCGATACATTTGTTGATATCGATATTGAAACATTGCTCTCCACCGCCTCCACCGTATCCATCATTACTAGATCCACAGTGGTTGGACTCAGAAACAGCACTACTACCTTCCTCAACATCTTCAACAATCGTCGTCACATGAATACTCTCCATTATGATCAGATGTTGATGATTTTCTTGAGCAACCAAACTGGATTTTTACCATAGTATGAAACAATCTAAACATTTGGGAAACTTCATCCCAGCTTTTTAAGAGATAAGACCAGGGTATTGCTTATTGGTAACTGTGGCTGTATTGGTCACCATTGTTACCAATACAGGGGCATAACGGCCGTTGTCGTTTTTTTTTTTTTTGCCCAAAAAAATCTGGAAAAATATCCCGAAAATCCCTATTCAATGCATTCACTTAGCATGTGTCGTCTGCCACAGTAATATGCATGTAGGTGGCTAACTATGCCAATGATATTCCCATTTTAAGGAATTTCGTAACATATGTATGTTCATTTTCCTGCTGGTCAGTTGCAGTTCCAAGTGTTATTGATTTTAACTTGTACTGCTGAAATACCTGATGCTCTCTTCTTTTATATTAGGTGCAGTTGAGTACAAGTTGTTTGTTGGTTCAATGAACAGACAAGCTACAGAAATGGAAGTTGAAGAGGTGAGTTTCGTGTTTATCACACACATCTTTTCCTCTAGAAATAAGTTTGAAGTATTATTTGACACTTGAATCTAAGAAATGGTACTTTTTTTTGCTCGACCGAGCCCGTTTGTAATCTAAGCCATTGATCTGGTGGACCACTGATTGGCTGGCCCACAATGTCTCACCTGCAAATGGTCACTCATCTAATAGATATGTCAATTACAACCACTTGTCTGCATTTAACAAGAATCTAATCTGAGAGGTAGGATCATTAGATGGGGGAGACTGTTGGGGTATCTTCCGTTATGCTTTCACCAAAGGGTGGGCCTTGCATGTACTGTTTGTGGGATCAAGAAAGCGCACTACTAACATTTTAAATTTCCTCATTAAGTATTGCTTGTGCAAGTATGCATGTCGTGGTTCACAAATTTCATGATCTTTTTACTATTTCACCAGGCCTTCAAATAACTTTGATGTTTTGTCTTGTTTGATATTGGTCTCTGTTTTGTAATCTTTAATCACTGCATCAAAAGATAAAAAATGTTATAGATGGTAACTCCCCCCCCCCCCCCCCCCCAGACACGGGACAAGTTTATCTTTTGATGCTTTCTTTTTTAAACTCCGTCTTCTAATTCTTCTCTTCTTCTTCTTCTCTTCTTCTTCTCAAATAAATTGGCAATCTCCTCATTCTTCTTTCGCAGTGGTAGATTGAGATTTTATGTATTGAGGGCTTTGCCAATGCTCTAATCTATATATTCTGTGGCAGATCTTTTCTCCTTATGGGCGCGTTGAAGATGTCTATATCATGAGAGATGATCTGAAGCAAAGCCGTGGTGTGTCCTATCACATCTGTAATTTCTTGCTGGTTTTTGTTGTTCTAGTTCTTTTTCAATCTTTTCTCGGTGGTATGTCCTCATGGTTGCCTGTATCTCATTTCCGATTTTGACAATTTTATGAAGGATGTGGATTTGTGAAATTTTCTCGTAGAGAGATGGCAGAAGCAGCTATAAATGCTCTTAATGGAACCTATGTGATGAGGGTAAGCTTGCCTTATTACCAGAATAATGTATTATTCACTGTTTTCATATCTGACAGATATCTATTCATTCTTTTCAAATTGTCCTCTTCTTTAGGGCTGTGATCAACCATTAACTGTTCGTTTTGCGGATCCGAAGAGGCCTAGGGCTGGAGAGTCAAGGTTTTGTATTATCATTTGATTCCTCTTCAATTTTTTTATAGGTTTTGCCAGTATACCCACTGCATAAACTAATCATACTTTAGAATTATATAAACAGTATATAGATACTGCTAAATTGTATCGTAGGAAGATAAATTAAAGTTTTTCTCCGCTAGTGGTGCCTAACACGGCACTTCCTTTTAGCAAAAATGGAATGTCCTTATCACATTTATTTGGTTAATTCACTTTTCAGGTTTGGTCCTGCATTTGGGGGTCCTGGTCTTGGCCCTCTATCTCAAGCACCATCAGGAGTCAGGTCTGTTAACATTTATGTAGTGAAGTTTAAAGGTTTATTTCCCTTTCCTTACTTTTCTCCTTTAAAGTCTCTTTGGGGTGCTCGACCTTTTTGCTGATATTGCAGGCCCATGTCCAATCTTGGTGAATCTATTGGAGAGTTTAATCCATCCAATGCTTGGGATCCAATGAGCCCACAGAATATGGGCCCATCTTCCAAAATTAGTAATCATTCTTTTGGGGGTCATTTGGCTGCTAGGGATGTTGGGGCAATTTCTTCAAGTGCAGTAAGAATCTACTTTTTTTTTTTTTTCCTGCCACACCTTGTTCATTTACAGATTTATAGAATATAGCTGTTAGAAATTGCATTTCAATTGGTGTGAGGGCTTGCCTGTTTCTTTTGTTGAAACTGTAGGTTGGTTCCTTGGGAGCCCTTGGTGGACCCAGAAATGGTTCTCTTCCGGACCTTCCAGTTACACCATCCTCTACACCACAACAGGTAGTTCCCTTGCGGATATGAAACTTCATTAAAGAAAATGTCAAAGATTTAACAGTTCTTATTAACATTGTAATATCTTGTTTATGTAGAGTTTCAACCTGTCTATAGCACAGATTCCATCCTTCAGTTCGAAAATATCACCATTGCAGAAGCCGTTAGAATCTCCCCAAGACATGCCATCTTCCCTGCAATTGCACCCCCTACGAACATATGCATCCTTCTCACAGGCACAAACTTCACAGCCATCGATCCAGCAGCTTGGTCAGCTGCAATTCCCTCTTTCCATAGGCCAACACTCCTTCAGTCAAGCATTACCATCGCAGCAGTTATTTGGTTTGAGCAGGCAGTCGTCTGTTTCTCAGCCTCTGGTTCAGCAGAGTGCCTCCGCAGCAGGACTACAGACTCCCTTGAGCTTGCAACATCAAGGAGTGACTGCTACTACTGCTGTTGCTACTTCAAACCAACAGCAGTTGCCTGCTGGTTCTATCCAGCAACCACTGCCTAAGCCCATGCAACAATCACCATCTCAGCTACCGCAGGTGCTGGCGCAACATCAGACTCAGGTTTTGCAATCAAGCTTTCAATCCTCACAACAAGCATTTTCTCATCTGCAACAGCAATTGAATTTAATGCAACCAACTATTCAAAGTCTTAGCCTGCAGCAAACTTCCCAGGCTGGAAAACCACAGGTACTACAATTTTAGATTAATATGATTACAGTATGTTTGCACATATTGTACTGTGGTTATGACCAGTGTTACCTAAAACACAAAATCCCGTGTTTTCCATTCTGGATTATGGGTCTTTTGCGATCCAAACCGCTATTTATAGCGACCCGATTTTATGGCTCTTTGTTCTTGCTATTAATTTAGTGCAAATTTATATTTACAATGTAGAGATTTTTACCTTTATTTATTTACTTATAAAATGATACTAACTATAAGGGGTCTAAATAACAATAACATTCACCATTTCATATATCAATTGCTATATGAGCTCATATATAAACTATTCTTCAAAGAGTATTTATTGTGGTGACACATATGATCCCACCCCTAGCGTATCATGTATTGGAGGTAGCATATGGCATAACCATTCCTGTACCAAAATAAACCATGACCCAGGTAACCTTGGTTGTGACCTTTAGTTGATCACTGTTCTGGGCATTCATATCACATTGTCAGTGCTTTTTTTTTTGGACAACTCAAGGCTTTGTTAGATAAACCTTTTGATTTCTTTCTTTCTTTCTGTTTTTTTTTTTTTTTTGAAAGGAAACAATGCGTAAGTAGAAATGGAAAAAGAAATAGAAAAACAACAACAACAATCACACTCCAAAATGCAGCCTAAAGAGGTGAAAGAAATGGACAAAAAAGAGCTCTGACCCTACACCACCACCCACCACCTAAACATGCCCATCTTATATCCACACCTAGAAGAGAGCCGTTTACAGCAAAGCCTATCTACTTCCGAATTAGCCTCTTGTTGAATGCGAGAGAAGGTCACTGGAGTATTACCACAGAGCTCAGAACCTCCAGAAAATTAGCTACTCTCCAGCCTCCACGGATATTTACTGTCCTAGCTCAACTAATAGCATTACTTTAAATTACTTGCTACAATAATTAGGACAATATGAACTCCACACCAATTTAATTGCTTGAATGGCGCCGATTATTCAGCACAGTTAAGAGTTCTAATTTCAATCAGACTGAAGAACTCAAACAAGGAGGTACTGCACCCATCTGTGACAATACCACCAACCCCTGCCTGACTGCAATTCCCCAGGGAACAACCATCAAAGTTAAATTTGAACAGGCCAGTAGGGGGAGCTCTCCACTTGGCTTTAAACTCCAGCTTCTTCTGATCAAACTGAATAACTTTAGCCAGTTGGAGTATTGCATCTGCTTAGGAAAACCTTTTAACCTGGAATCTTCTCCAAACAGATACATGCCTAACAATTCTCGTCATGGTCGGAGTCACAGAGGACGATTAACAATTAAGAATCCTACTACTTTTTTGCCAGCCACGTGGAGCAGAGTCGCCTGCATCGCTAAATTGCACAGAGTTGAGGAAGACCCACTCAATACCAAACTTGGAAATCACCGACAACCTTACGTCCCTTGCAAAATGGCAGCTGAGTCACTTTCTCCTTGTCACAACACATGAAGCACCTTTTTGGCAGCGCTACCCCTTGACTCTTAAGATGATCAAGAGTTGAAATCTTCTTTAAACACGCTATCCGAACAAATGCACCACCTTAGGAACCGCACTAGACCAGATTTTCAAGAAGAAACCGGAAGCACTAGAGGACTTCTCAAATAGCGAACAAGACAGAGCACACCAAGAAACTACCAGCTGATTCAAGATCCCAGATACGCCTGTCAATACCTAATCAGGGAATCTAGATCTCCAGAATAGAATAAGGGATTTCATCATCCCTGAGGTTCCAACATAAATAAGGGCACTAAGAAATTTTTTCCTCTAATACCCTGAAAGAACTTATCCACCAAGGCCCCTTCATTAACTTACTAAGCATACAGACAATAGAACCATGATATTCCATAATGGTAATGGTGGCTGTAACGATCACCGCTGTTACCGTGACAATACCAGCCGTAATTATTATTATTTTTTTTGGAAAAAAAAAAAATCCTATTTCAGCCCCATCACGAGCCATTTCCCCCCATTACGGCTGCTACTTACGACCCGGTAACACGTTGCAGTTACCACTGTTACCGTTACTGAACCATTTTGGATACCTTGAATAGAACATATGACTTGGAGGTTCATCTGAGCATGGCATATCGTCCTCGAATTGCACTTTTGATGCATTCCACTCTTAAATCTGATATGGCTAGATAACCAACCATTGGTCAATAAGATAGCTTTCCAAATGGCGGAGCCATCTCTGCAAGAAGCGAATTAATGTCCGACCCATTATCAGTGACACCATAATTACCATTCCTTGAGTGAGATTGAGAAGGAGAACGAGAGAGAATATGACGAGCAAGAAAAAGAGAGAAGGCTCAGAGAGATGATGACTCCACTGGCCTCTCCCTTATCATTAGGACTTTCATAACATATGTGGAAGCAATGTTTTCAGTATCGGTATCGATGGATTTATTGCACCCTTGGGATATGGAAACATATTGGCTATTGCATGGGAAAATATCAGATGTATTATATAATGTATCATCGTTTTTGGAAAACATTGGGAAATTGGTCGAATTTTCCAATGAAACTTCAGGGGGATGTTAAAAAAGATATCATTACATATTTAGAAATAAGAAGATCACAAAAAATAGGTGCACATAATTAGTCTCCTTTATATAGGGTCCCAAACTATCTGCGGTCGAACATAAGCATATTCAAAATCAGTTTATATCATTATAAATCTAAGAAGACATGTATGAGAACACAATCAATATATTCAAAAGTCAAAGAAAAGTAGAAATATACCTATGGTGTCCCCTCAATGCATATGTGTGGTTGTGCCTCAAATCACATAGAGTTGCTGGGTGGCTTAAAGGCATCATTCCCATCTCGACAGAATTGACCATAGTAGTACTCCTCCACGAACCGATAATTTTGTGCGCAAGTCATAATAGAATGCTACCAATGAAGTTACTCTTTGACATATCACTGATACTCCTCTCTAAACTGGATAAGTATACCATTCGTGGGTACTGCATAATTGTTAGCGCTTGTGTTTATATAGATCTGGAGCTGAATAGGAGTTGTGTATATATGAAGCTCCTAAATATTTGCTGTGCATGGCCATACACTAGATATAGTTGGTTTGGATGGATTTAAGAAGAGAATGGGAAAAAATAAGAAAAAGGAAATATGAAGAAAAATGTGAGGAGAGAAGCTTTTGTTGTTGTGCGTTAGAGAAAGAAACCCTAACACACCTTTTTATTATATGCTAGGAAAACACTTACGTACTCCACTGTAGCACACAATACTCTACACATGCACACACCTAAAATGGAAAATTTTGAAAATACACAACTTGCATTCTCCATACTTTATACTCCCCCTCAAGTTGGAGCATAGATATCGATTATGCCCAACTTGCCAGAGATACGAACAAGAGCATCCACTAAGAGACTTGGTAAGAACATTGGCCGCTTGGTCTCCGGAGCGAACAAAGGGAGTTGCAATTACCTTGTGGGCAACCTTTTCTCGAATGAAATGACAGTCAACCTCAATGTGCTTCATGCGTTCGTGGAACACATGATTGCTGGCAATGTGAATGGGAGCCTGATTTTCACAATTCAAAGAGATGGGACTCGAAGGATTATAGCCGAATTCTTATAAGAGAGTTCGAAGCCAAATAAGTTTACATGTCGCATGAGCCATTTCTCGATACTCAGCCTCGACAGAAGATCACACTATGATAGACTGTTTCTTGCTCTTCTAGGTGATAAGATTGAGACCAATAAATGTACAGTATCTGGATGTAAACTTCTGATAATGGAAACTGCTAGCACAATCAACATTAGAGTAACCTGATAGGAGAAGCTGGCCATGTCATTGGAAAAGTAAACCTTTGCGTGGAGAAGATTTGAGATACCGAAGGATACGATATACTGCTGTTAGTTGTGTTGTATGAGGAGAGTGCATGAATTGACTTACTACACCTACAACATATGAAAGGTCTGGTCGAGTGATAGTGAGATAGACAAGGCAGCCAACCAACCTTCGATACATCCTAGGGTTAGGAAGAAACTCATCATTATCAGTACTAAATCTTGTGAGTCACATCCATAGGAGTGGTAGCGGGCTTACAACCTAGCATCCCAGTCTTAGAGAGAAGATCCAAGAGCATATTTCCTTTGAGAGAACACAACCCCATACTTAGAGTGTGCGACTTCAATGCCTAGAAAATATCGAAGAATCCCAAGGTCTTTGATCTCAAATTGAGTCTCGAGGAAAGATTTAACGGCCACCATCTCTTCAAGATCATTGCCATAATATCATCTACGTCAACAATAAACACCATAATCCCAGTGGGTCGATGACAGATGAATAGAGTGATCGGTTTGGTTGTGAACAAATCCAAAGTGTAAAAGAGTACTACTAAATTTATTAAACCAAGCACGCGGGGACTGTTTGAGGCCATAAATGGACTTCTTGAGGCGATAAACGGGAGAGGAGTTGTGATTATACAGAAACCTGGGGGCTGATCTATATAAACTTCCTTGACAAGATCTCCGTATAAGAACACATTCTTAATATCAAGTTGAAATAGGGGCCAAGACAAGTTAGATTGCCAAGGAGATAACCACACAAACAGAGTTAAGCTTGGCCACAGGCGAGAATGTCTCAAGGTAGTCCACTCCATATGTTTGAGTATAGCCCTTTGCAACTAGCCCTGCCTTATAACGATTAATAGAACCGTTTAGAAGATACTCGACAATATAAATCCATTGATGTTCAACCGTTTGTTTGCTCAGTGGTAAGGTAACTAACTCCTAGGTATTGTTCTCCTTTAGCAGCTGCATTTCTTCCACCATAGCCTGATTTCAGTCAGGGCTGCTCATAGCTTAACGGTTTGGGATAATAGAGGTGTATATGGTAGCTGCAAAAGATTAGAAGGAAGGTGAAAGACAATGATAAGAAACAAAATTGCTAATGGATGCTTTATGCATGACAGGGAAGGCTTTTGCAAGACAATAGGAAGATAATTCGGAGATGGATAGCTTATACCTGAACCACAAGCTGAAGTGGATGAGATGATGGGCGACTGATCAATAGAGGATTTAGTTCATCGATGATATACGACGATAGGCTTTGAGACAAATGAAGTAGGAGTGTCATGAAGATAAGAGACAGGAAGAGGTTTGGGGCTAGACTTCACAAGCTCGCCTGACCAGTAAGAGGGTCATGTAAAGGTTTCCCTTCATTAGAAAAGTACGGAACATTTTTAAAAGTCACATCGGCTGATACATATCTTTTACAGGTCAGAGGGTCACAACATTTATACCCCCTTTGTGATCGAGAGTACCCAAAAAAGACGCACTTTATAGCCCGTGGATTTAACTTATCATTGCTACATCAAGAATATGAACAAAACATGTACATAAAAAAAACCTTAAGGGGGTAAAGGAAACAATTTATCGTGAGTATGCAAAATTTCAAATGAGGACTTGTATGATAATATCAGGGGTGGAATGCGATTAATTAGAAATACATCAGTAAGCAAGGCATCATCCTAATAATGTTTCAGAATATTCATACCAAATAAGAGAGCGTGGGTGACGTCTAGAAGGTGATGGTTCTTTCGTTTAGCAATGCCATTTTGTTGAGGAGTTCGTGGACATGAAGTATGAGATAAAACACCATGGTCTTGCAAGAAGGTTAAAAAGGCATCCGACATATACTCTCCTATTATCAAAGTGTAGAATTTTGATAGGACACTAAAATTGGGCAACCACCTTATTATAAAATACCTTAAACATATCAAACACATCATGCTTAAATTTTAGAAGATAAACCCACATCATCTGGGTGCAATTATCAATGAAAGTGCCAAAATATTTGTATCCAAAAAGAGAGAGAATAGGAGCAGAGCCCCAAACATCGGAGTGGACTAACTCAAATGGTTTGGATTTCCTTTTAGACGAACTAGGACGAACTGAACACTCGAGGAAGGCTTCTTAATTGTAGGTGGCAGTGAAGTCTTCTCAAAGCTAGTGGAGGCACTATTGGGTACAGATACTCTAGCCTAGGATGGACGGCCAACAAGATCCTGACATCTATCAATAAAGTGGTTTGTGCCCCCACAGTATGTACAAAGATGTGGTCCGTCACGTCCTCGTCCATTACGACTTCGACCACCACGACTACCACGATCAGTGTCATGACCCTTGCCTTGATTACTCGATCCACTGCCGCGTCCATGTCCCTAGCTGCTCCACATTGGAATTCTAGAGAAAGGTTGGTCCCCGACAACATAAACGGATCAATTAGGTGGAGCAAAAGTAGGACTAGATGATGTATCAACCTTTTGACACATGGCATAGATAGCTATTAAAGAAGGAAGAGGGTCCATGATATGATATGCTTTCGAACACTATAATACTCGGAGTTGAGGCCAGAGAGAAATTGCATGATTCTTGTTTCTTCACGTTGCTTCGATTCATGTTCATAATCCACTGCACCACATTCCTCCCAATCTTCATCACATCCTTCATTAGCCCATAGATGTAACTTGGGTTTTTGATCTCATTTGAAGAACTATTGGACTTTAAGAATATGGTCCTCCCCATACAATAGACATAAAAGTTATGATGGACATCCTCATCGGTCCTGTTCCCGTGTCATACGTCAGCGTGACCCCATATATCGTGGATTCTCAACTCATCGATATAACGACACATATTAGCAACCTTGTCATCTAACCCTGTAATCTCACGTGGCGTAGGTGGCACCATAACTTCCTCCCCAGACTGCACTTCAATAATCATATTCTTGAAGTGTGGGCTTGCGGTTGCATTAAGTGGCATGTGGTCGTAAAGTGTATATATATTTTTTTGCTGCAAACTTCCCTACCCTTTTTAGTCGCTTTTGCTTTCCCCCCCTCTATACATTCCTGGATTTGAATCATAACTCCCCCCTAGGCTGCACTTCAATAATCATATTATTGAGGTGTAGGCTCGCAAAGATGATTTTTTTTTTTTGGCCACAAACTTTCCTACCCTCTTTCTCACATCCCCTGCACTCCAAAAATTCTTTAGCCGCTGTTGCTTTCCCGCCTTCTCTATACATTCCTGGATCTAAAGGTAGATTTGGCATTTGCATACTACTACTGTGGTGAAAACTACCTAGCCCCCAATTTCCCTGCCTATTATCATCACCCCTTTTGCCTCTAGTATCCCCCTTGCCACTGGTACTCTCTTGATTGTTGCCCCCTGCTCCACTCTCTCCACCAGCTTCTCACGTGGATCCCTCAAAAGTAGGCCTATTTGCCTCCCACCGCCTCTTCTAATTCCCATTCCACTAGTCCTGTAATGACTAATCAAAAGTACATTTATAATCGAGATCCTCATACTTGTCCACCTCCTCAAGGCCCCGTGTTGGTCTTGCTAACTCCTTAAATTTATCTATGATCTTCACCCATTTCCTCAATACCTCCATTCTCACTTTTAACCTCATTTGGAACCCTTGGGTAGTCAACAACATACCGATGCCTCCTTGCTAGATGTTTGTTTAAAAACACACCCCTCCTCTCTTTGAGACGTGCCCACAATAATTGCACTTGGACAAGTGGTAGGGTCATGTGCTATCATCTAATGTTGGGCTACCTTCCTTTTCAAACATTTTCTACCAACAAAATTACATTAAGCAAACGGGATGTTAGAACATTCAATGTATTAAGTATATAAATATGAGGCTTAAATAACTGCTGATCAGTCTAATTTTTTGTAACATCCCGAAAAATCGAGGGTCGAGCATAACTCAACTCTCGAGTTTCCAGAACATCACTTATGCAACATAGATAATGATGATTGAATGTTGTCTGTATTAGTGCATTGAACATGAGCGAGATTAAGCCAAAACAGAATATCATACTCCAGAGACAGTTAAATTGCAAGCGGAAGACTGTGATAGATAGATAACATATATAAACTATGGTGAGTCTCTAGAGTGTGATAATGTTACCAGGTTAAAGAATTACAAGTATAATTTCAAAATATACCAAAGGTGTAGTGTCATCTAGCCAACATCCCTGTAACCCCGTCGATCAAGGCACGACTCACATGAAGCCGCCAGAAAATAACATATGCAAGAAAGTGTCATCATCGTCGCAGAGGTCTGGCTCCACCTCACAAGCATCGCCAACACCTGTAGCTACAACAGGGTCTGGTTGGTGTTTAAAAACACCGTCCCATAACGTGGGAGTGAGTGATCAACTCAGTGGAACAATAAAGCATAGGTTAACATGTTATCAATTCAGTCAAGCAGTAATGATAAAGCAGTAAAATCAAACACTCCTAACTATTATTTAATGCAAGTATGAAAATGACATGATGTATGCCCTTGCCAAACCACCCTCATGCGACACCCTCTTCGTTCGCGGCATGCTTTCATCCCTCAGTGCTCCACATCTTCCAGGCACATGCAATACATGATGAACATGATTACCGAGTTATTATTAGCCCATTTCAAACAACAGTATTGGGAAACTAAGGTACCTCCTTTGTATCATTCCCAAACATGATCCATTCTAGGGTCGTCAGTCCTAGTTAATCTCAGACGATGGTGTGTTTTCTAGGTTGCTGCAAGGGCTGCCAGGGCTGTTACACGGGATCGTTACACCACTCCCCCATCACCCTTTTAACGGTTCATTACTATATAGATACAGGCCTAGTTCATACTCTATACATTGCAGCAAAACTCGTCGTCTCACCGCAATTCAGAGTATGCTCGAGGTCACTACAAAGGGCTGCCAGGGCTGTTACACGGAATCGTTGCACCACTCCCCCATCACCTTATCAATGTAGGCCGACAACACGAATATAGTGTCCCATACCACCATAATCGGCTCACGAGTCTGGTTGCTCACTGGTCACTACGGGGAGGCACGTGGCCCCAGCGTAGGCCGACAGCTCAACCACGGTGTCCATTCCACCATGCTCGGCTCATGAGTCTTAGCGGATCGAGGTACCATGGTTAAAAGGGATTTCACTGGTAAGTTTGGTACCCTAGGTTCAAGCAGTGGTGACCAAACATGGTGAACATAAATTAGACAGATCGGGTTACTTGACGAGCTCGGCTAGCTCGAGCGCACAACAAGTTGAACGATATAAAGCGCATAAGCACTTCGTGTGGCCAACCACTATCGCCAACCGAAGTACGACTCGAGTTCGTCGAACACATCTCACGTGGCAAATGAATCACAGCCACGAATTCAATTCTGGTACCGATTGTCTGGACTATAATCATAGCCCCAAACACAATCAATTGCAGATAGATAAAGCAGTAGTGGATCAAGATTCAACTCATACAATCAAGGTCTGGTATTATCCGTTTAGGGCTGCTAGGGCTGTTGCACGGAATCGTTACACCACTCCCCCATCACCCATGACAGATCATATAACGTAAACATGAATTTAAGCATATGCATTACATAGATAAAATCATACAATCAGTTGAGCATGTTATGAAGCACAACACAAGCATGAGTTTGTACGTATTCAATTCCTAATCACACAGCTATCCAAGGAAATCATACACATAGTTAAAGGAGTTGAGAATCATATCTCAACACCCTTATACATTACAATTTACTAACTACTACTCATTCAAGCATATCAACAAACACTTAGACTACATACATCAACATGCATGACATATGTTGTTCACATAAGTATTAGGCCAAATCCTTTCACTAGGGAGTTGCCCCAATCATAACACGCGTACACCCACGACGGATAGTCATGGAAAGTAGGAATCCAAGTTCCATATTCATTTGAACATTTTCACAAACACTTGGGCTACACATTTCAACATATATAGCGTATAGTGGCCGTGGCTTGATTCAGGGCAAATCCTTTCGTCAAAGGGGTATCGCCAATATATCCATGACAATTAGTCATGGCGAGCACGAATGAGAATTCTATACTCATGCAGCCATTTTCACAAACACTTAGAATACACTATTACAACATACATGGTGTATGTTATCAAAACATGTATTAGGGCTATCCTTTCGCCAAGCAAGTATTTTACTCATATATTATATATTGATACAACAAATAATCATGGCAACCACATCTCTAAAATATATATGTATACGGTACTTTTGACAATACAGTATTTCTACATACATAGTGTATATTAGTAAAACATGTATTTGGGCGAATCCTTTCGCCAAATAAGTATTTTATCCATATATCGTATATTCATACAACAAATAATCATGTCAAACACATTTCCAAAATTTATACGTATACAGTATTTTCTACGAATACCTAGAATATGTAAAATTCCATAATCTACATCTTTAATCGAAACAGAAAACAGAAAGCACTTTGTACATGTGCAATTGCATGCAGATCATGAATCTATCATTATCTGACATTGAAAGCGTTGAAAACCATAACCTATACACCTAAAGTCCGCACCTTTTATCGTAGAATCGTAACAAATCAGCTAGGTTTGCTAAGCCTTCGTATATGGCAGTTTGGCGACCTATAGAACGGAATAGGTTAGCTATTTCATAACCTACAACTATCAAAACTCCAAATCAGATTAGGGTTAGGGTTTCTTACCTAGAAACGGAGCTGAATCGCCAGGAAAGCGATTAGAACGGAGTGGTGTAGCTCGTGGAGCGGCAGGGAAGCATGGCAGGGAGATTCTCCCACATCTCCCACACTTTCTCTCTTTTCTCTCTCTCAATCTCAAATTCGTATGGCTGTGAGAGAGAGGATTCAAATGCCCTTATATAGCGTAAAATCTCACCAAAACAGACTTGGGAACAAGGTATACTTGGGTTTTGTCCAAAGGGCATCTGTTTTAGCTCAACGGAGGACTTCTGGCTGGCCTCCTTGAGCCAAAGGTCGGACTTAAGCTCACCAACACCGGCTCTACGTTCTATTAAGTTTTCGTTTCAGTGGGATTTCCAGATCACGCGTGGCGGACCAGTTTCAGTTCAACGGTCAACGGATCTCGATCGGAGATTCCGAGTACATGTAAATGTGTATGAAATTTTTCCTGATCCGAGGGTGTAATTTGATCTGATTCTGACAGTCTGGTTGCATAAAACTGATCCGCAAGCGAGAGGTGTCAGATTACTATTTGAGATATTTTATTTTAAATTAATTTCACATTTCTCACACTCTTCACTCCGAGCTCAAGCAAATAGCGCTGGGACACTATCTGGATTTGATTTCCGAGATGGTTGTCAAGCCCAGCAAGGCGGTCTTAGTTCCTTAACTTCGTGTTAATCGGACTTCCGACGTGCGGTCCAGATCCGATACGGAGTTTCGAGATGCTCCCGAGAGCAGCCGGGTAATGAGATTGATCCTAGATTTTAGGGTAACCTAGCGTCAATGATTTTACAAGTTTTGGGTCTTGCAGATTGTATTTAAAGTGATTGGTGCTAATTTCACAGGCACTCTAGTTTAACACTAGCTAAATCTCGCCTAATTTCTAAAGGATTTAGTCCTGAGTGATTTCGTCGAGGTGGTACTGGACTTAGACCTTTGTGCAATGTTTAGTTATTGTTCTTCATCACCTAAACTTTAAGGTAGTGTTTAATGTGAAAGTACTTAGAAGGATTTAAGGAACGAGGTAATGAAAGGTGAGATTGTGAAGAAAATGGTTTGAAAAGGGACTTAAGACCCTTGAGTTGAGTGTTTGTGAAGTTAAACAGGAGTTAGGATTGTCCCATCGCCCAAGGACGTCTAATTCCAGGTTGGGAAAAATCCGGGCTATTACATTTTTGCTGCCCAACACTGGAGATAAAAAGGATCACTCTATTTTTTTTTTTTTTTCAAAAATTTCAAAAACTTTCATCAATCTATAGATCAAACTCCTACTATTCTTACACCATTTTTCCACTCTAATTGCAAGTTAAATGGGTAGAATGGGGTAATTTCGGATTTTCCTTAATTTCCCCAAATTTCTCCAAGATTCAGAATAACTGTTGATTAATCATCTCTAAAAAAAAAAACACTAATCAATCTAAAATTTATGAAAGCACTCGAAATGCTTGATATTTTTAATTAAAAAAATATGTATATATATTTTTTAAATTCAAAAACTTCCATCAATCTATATATCTGCTTCCAACCATTCTAATGGGAATCTTCCACACTCTAATTGCATGTTAAATGGGTGAAATTTTAGATTTTCCCAAATTCCTCCCATTTTCCCCAATTTTGTAAATCAGAGGTTGAAATCCATGATTGAGCATGCAAAATCATGGATTTTTATCTTTGTTCTATTGGTTTACAACAAAAAAGAAAAAGAAAAATCTCACCATTTTAGTTCTGGCCCACTTGCTCTCCTATCTCGATTTCCGCACCCAAATACCCTTGGTTCTAAAAAAAATGGAAGAAGGTAAATTCAGCTTTGAAATACCTCAACAACACTCACTTTCTCATTTCGGAAACAAATACCATTCCTAGCACCCCAAATATCCCATAACATGGCCATAAAAGTAAGTCGCCACTTCGCTTTTCCAACCTTACCGACTCCACCCCAAGCCAAGCCCACATTAGATCATCGATTAATTCGGGCATCACCCTAAAGGTACTAAATGAGCATAAAAAGTGATCCCAAACTTGCCAGGCAACCGGGCAATGTAGGAAGAGATGATCAATCAACTCTATAGTTTTCATACATAAGAGACAAGACAAAAGCTATCTTCGTCGACCTGATATTGCCTAGTCATAGCTTCATGTTTTAGTGCATGTAGATGAGCCGATCCAATGTCTTGGCCGTATTCGTATTCTTCGAGTAGAAGAGTACAAAACACCTCTAGTTCCTTCGTAGCTAGAGTCTGAAGTTGTCTGGCTAAAAACTTTAAGCACAATTGTCTTGAGAGCCTTTACGCTTTCTCCAAAATGCATCTACAAATTAGTTGTACAGAAAATAAGAAACTTATGTTAATGAGACATCACTAATAAGACAATTTTCTTGATAACAGTAATAACTAATAAGACACAAGTTTCTTATTCAGAGCTACCTCGGAGTTGTCTTAGAGATTGCCCTTTGTGTAAGCACATCTTTGAAGCTGCCTTGGCAACATGCATATACTTCTGATTGTGGACAATATAATATGTAAAAACATTTATATTGTTTTAAGTGCCGAAATAACAAAATTAAAGACTAGTAATTTAAGCCTTGTAATCGCTTTGTTCAATGCCCTTATCTACATATTTAGGTCAGGCTCTAATCTCTTTATCACGTTCCTTAAGTCGACACAGATCTCATAATCCTTGACAAAAAAGAAGCATATTTGTCTCTTGGATTTAGATGGTATCTTATATTGCAATAATGAAAAAAAGAAGAAGACTTTAGTAATTACAATATAAAAATAATTGGGTAATAACTAACAACAACAAGTGCATAATAATAAAGATTTTACCTACCTCGTGAAGATCGCAATGAAATTGTTTTGTTCAGTTGTTGATCATCTTCCAATACTTTGTGTAATATTTACAATCACGATGAATAGTAGCTTCACTTTATCCATGGCATCGTAATGGAAGCCTATGGTAGGTATCTTGTCGAATTCTACAAGAAGCAACATTCTCATGAGGTTGTCCATTGCCTTAAGGATGTTTGTGACCTTCTTAGAAAAACGAGGCCAATCAATGACTTAGGTGTGCCACACCATAGACAACAATTGAGAGTAGATCCCCACCCATTGAAACCTTCATGTTTGTTTATAGGGCCCACTGAGATGTGGTTCAGACATCCGGCCCGTCCATTGTCTGTGGCCCACTTGGATGAGGGGTCACACTAAGTTTCAACTGTATAAAAAACTCGGGTGGACCCCACCAAGTTTTTTGAGATGTTTTAGTCCTAATTTCACATGGTTTCAGATGGTATGGCCCACTTGAGTTTGGGATACGATTGATTTTTGAGATATCCCATAACCTAGAGGGGACCCACCAAATATATGGTGTGGATGTCTGACATAGATCATAGTGGGGCCCATAGAGCTCGAACTCATGGGTAGCTCCCATAAGGTTGACCTCACAGTACCATTTCCATGGTGTGTGTGTGTCCCGAATCGGGTAACGGTGTCAGCCGATACCATACGGTTGTTACGTAACCAATACAACACACCTTACTCTATTCTAATGCATCACTGTTAAGGACTAACGAGGAAAAATAATAATAGGAAACACTAGAAACCATAATCTCCATGTGAAGTGAGCCACATGTGAGATCACCGTGCATCATGGTCCATTAACACTTAACAAGTAGGCCACTTCTCAGGACATTATTAGTGGATTATCAGTGCATGTCTTTCAATAAGGCTTCTTTCTTTCTTTTCCCTGGGCTTGAACCATTAAGATTTCTTTCTTGTGTTTATTTAAGTCCTGCTAGGTGCACTTGTGTGACTGCAATTCACAGGTTCTTTCAGTTCAATTGTGCCAACGACCCACACTAGTGTGACATTGAAGTTGCTCATCAGATGGGCCCAACTTTAGATCTTCGCTGGCCCAAAAATTAGGGTGGCCCACTAATCAGGTAGGATGCAAGTGTACAAAACAAATGGACAATTAAGTAATCAATGGTTTGCATTCAATGTACACGTGTGAGCCCCAGGAGAAGACCACCTTGTTTCCTCCTCAGGACATATTCAGTGTGGAGCTAGGTGTTCCGTATCCGTTACGATACGCCTGTAAAGGCCGATACGTATAGGTAACGGTCATGACCGTTACGTGATACGGGGTGGTTGGTTTTTTGGGACTGTATCGGCCGTTACGGTAGCCATAAAGGCTGATACAGGGCATAATGATCGTTACCCCCGTAACGGTTGAAAAATGGCCACTTTTTTTTTTTTCCTATTTAAATCCATTTTTCTCCTCAATTTTTTTTTTTTTCACTTTTCTTATTCCAAAAATTCTCCTCGATCATTTTACAACAGATTTCGACCACTCTTACTATAGTTTTTAAAATTAAAACCATATATTGAAGTGATTTGAGTGAATAGAAGCTCCAATGGCCGTTTTTTCAAAAATTGAGAAACTAGTATTTATGCCTTTTTTTTATAATTGATTTCTAGTTCTAGTGCTTGATTGTAATGTGTAAACATTAGAGACATATAATCATATTCACAAATTCACTAGACAGCTCGATACAATACTCTCACCAAAGAGTGGACCATTACACTACCATAAACATGTTCAAAACAAAAAATGAATACATATTTGCAATATTTATATTATTCTGGATTTTCTAGATATTTTTTCAGAATTTTTTGGGCAAAAGAAAATTTTCAACCGTTATGGGGGTCATAACACGTTATGCCCCCGTATAGGCCGCTACGGCCGATACCCATATCAGCAATGGTGGTGACCGTTATGGATACGAAACTGTGGAGCCCTACTGATGAGCGGCTTGGACTGATGAGTGGCTTGGATCTTGCATAAATGTGCTACATTGGCACATCTGTGCGGTTGGTAAATGAAATGCAGTTATGCAAATGTACTTATGTTCTTCTAATTAAGGTCAAATCCAGCTTATGAATGTTTATGTGCATGGTAATCCTTTTTATCACATTTTTTTCTGCAGTCTCCATGGACTGGAATCACAGCGCAGACAGCCATCAGCTCTCAGGCTACTGCACCCTCTGTGATTGTGCCTTCAGCCACATCTGCTGCTCCTGCGACTGCTCTCGGCGCTCAGGCCTTGCCCACTCTTACTTGCAATTGGACCGAGCACACCTCTCCTGAAGGATACAAGTATTATTATAACAGTGTAACCACTGAAAGCAAGGTTAGCAGTTTATCATTCTTTACATTTATCATCACTGCTTTTTACCTGCAATATAGGTGAGTAGTTGCCGTTGAAATGGAATTGTAGTGGGAGAAGCCTGAAGAGTTGACCCTATTTGAACAACAACAACAGCAACAGAAATTGTACCAACAAAAACTTGCAGTTCCTCCGCCTCAATCTGAGTCACATACACAGATTCAGTCTGCCCAACACATTTCTCAAACCCAGCAGGTTGAGCCTCAGCTCAGGCAGCAGCAGCTGATACAACTCCAGCAACAGTCTTTATCTTCATCGGTCAGTAACTTATTACATGTTCTTGTATATGTCAAAGGTTGGTATTGTTCATTGTGTAACTCCTGCAAATTGGCATTTCAGTATGGTCCTTCTGGTGTAACCGGTGAACCAAATGTTAGGGTAAATTCCCATCCTTATCTTATTCCAATGTACAATGTTCTGTTTTGGAGCTCAATCAGAGTTCATGGAAATATTCGTTGGTTCTGTTAGAAATGTGTTCTCGAGGAGTTATTGGGTTGCAATAGTCAGGAAACATGCTGTTTGCTAACATGGAGGTTTCCATGCATTTGGGACCATAATTTGATGATCCAAACAGCCAATCGGCTGGGCCTCACTGTGCATCCTAAAAAACTTGTAGACCAACTCTCATTAAAGGTGTAATTTTCTCATTAACCATATACTTGTAGGCCATTGATTGAAAAACCTGTCTCTTCAATTTTGAAGATTTTGGAGGCATCACCCATCCACTATAGGGCCCAGATCAACAGTTTGGATCACTTGGCTTTGGTTCATACTTCAACCATTTACGCGTGCTGATGAGTTTATTCCTCTATTATTTGAGGACCATGGCAGATTAGCATCACTTGCCCTTTCACGCGCTCTTTTGATGTGATTTTTTTCCGTCTGAAAGATTCTTTTGATGTGATTGTTACAGCCTTGTTTGGCAGTCGGTCAACTGGCAAAGCGTTCATCTTTGCATATTTAATGGTTGGTTATTGCAATATGCTTATTGCTAACAAAAAGCAGTTAGGGTGTGATTTGTTGATTGGTTTTGGATTGTTTGACCAACCACCTAGAACAATGAAGTTCTGTGAAATTCATGTTTTCTTTGGTGATTGCAAAATTTGCATTTAAAGCACTTCTAATCTGTTTCAACTGAACTAATTGATGCATTGATGTGTAACTTGTTTTAATTCAATCTGACATTTTGGGATTCTTGATCTATTAATAGCTTTGAAAACATGTTTATGATTGTAGTTTGAGAGCCCCTACAAGACTTCAAGTCGATTAGCCTGATTGGGAGCCCCTATGAGATTCTGGCTAAGATTCTTGTGTCAAGGTTTAGGGCGGCTCTATCAAGGGTAATTTCGAAGAATTAGGGGGCTTTTGTAGTAAGCAGGCAGATTCTAGATAGCGTCTTAGTGGCCCATGAGTGCATTGACCCAAGATACAGGGACATGAAAACATGCTTAGTTTGCAAGATGGATATTAAGAAGGTGTACGATCATGTTAATTGGGATTTTTTAGACTACATGCTCGATCAACTAAACTTTGGTCAGAAGTGGAGGGGGTGGATCAGGGCGTGTGGAATCTGCATCCTTTTCTATTTTGGTTAATGGTTCGCTGAAAGGTTTCTTCAAAGCTTCTAGAGGCCTTATGTAATGACCCTAAATTTCTGTGACCCACTTGAGACCTTGATTAAACAAATTAATATTTGATTTTTCCTTTACTAATAACCAAACACTTAGCCCAGTTAGGAGAACCACTCTTAGTAGAGGGATAGGTCAGGGGATTGACTCCCTACACCGCAATTTTTTTTTTTTTTTTGCCAAAACTAGCAAAACCCTAAACCCAAAAGAGCAGCCGTAGCAGAGAGAGAAGCTTTGTGAAAGAAGAGTCTCCCCTTGTAAGTTTTCATCTTCCTTTCTTATTTTCTGCAAATCCCTACCTAAAAACCCCGGATTCAACCAATGGATGTGGTGGGTTCACCCTACGTCTATCGTTTGACCTAAGGGAGGAGTTTTGATCAATAGAAGACCGTGTTGAACAAGTTTCTGTAACAAGGTTGATCAACTGCGAGAAATATAGTTGTCTCAGTCTAAGGAATTCCGAACCTACGGAACTTCAAGTCAAATCATGGTAGAACCTCAAATTCTAGATCGATTTGACAAATAAATTTCCCACAACGATCCATGAAGTGGTATAATTTATAATAGCTTTTACCAAAAACAGTTTTCAACTATCAATTGTAGATGCCATAGATTCGGATATGAGCAATCCTTTAGTTTCTCCGAATTCGACTATGAAAAAAACCATTGGTTAGGTTGGACTTAATTCCATAATCAATGGAATCCATCAAAACTAATTGAGAACAAGAAAAAACCCTAAAATTTTCAGGAAACCGGATTGTGTAACTGAACTAATACAACTTCGTTCGATCGATCGAAGAAGGTCGATCTTTGTCCAACGACCAAATTTTAAAATTCGTAACTTGGTTTGACTAATCGAACTAGAGGTTTGATCGATCAAGGGGATCCTCGAGCTATTCCGATCGATCAAACTCATTCGATTGAGAATGAGGAAATTAGTTCATCGAGCAAACTGATTTAATTCGACCACGCTTAATCGATTGACGAGCAGGGTTCGATTGAGCGAAGGTGGCTAAAATCGTTTAGAGACTTAAAGAATTTTATTCGAATTTTCATCAATCCATGTTCGATCGATTGGAAAATCGATTGAGGGCCCTTGAGCTGGCTCGATCTATCGACTGCATTGATCGACAATCCCTGTGTTTTTTCGAAATTTGAATTTAAGGAATTATAATGGGTCATTTGGCTCGAGTCAGAGGTGGACCCCACTTGTTGGAATAATGCAATTGAATTAGAGTATGCTAAATCATCTTAATAAGGATTTGACGCATAATTTTATAGAGTGTTTGATTGATTGAAGGATTCAACCCTATCTCGAATAGGTGAGCGAATCCCAACATGTCTCATATCTACATGATTAAGATAGATGAATTGATGGCAAGGTGTTCCAAAACGGTAACGGTGGCCGTAACGGCCACCATTGTTACCGTTATGATACGGGTCGTAACGGCCGTTTTTAAGTTTTTGAAAAAAACCTGTTACTGGACCGTTACGATCCATTACGAGGCTGTTACGACTTGTTTTTCTGTAACGGCCGTTTCGACCCTGTAACGCGTAACGGTTATGACCGTTATTTTGAATACCTTGATTGATGGTTGAGATTGTTATGATTGATATGATTGCTGTATGAATGTTGAAACATGTTATAACTATAATCCTTTCTTTATAATATATGTCTTAGAAGATCTTGATGAATGTTAAACATGCACATATGCAAATCATTGTTATCATGAATCCGTATTTCCTTTCAGAGAGAGTTGTATCTGGTTGATTGTACATATCGATGCATCGACATTGAGCATACATTACATGCATCCATTGAGAGTGCATGCACATCTTATACTGGAGTTCCTGGGGGATCTCCTTAGATGGTTATGCTTGGTAGATTTATTGCGAGAAGCCATGATAGTGGAAGCTTACTCATGGCGTATATGTACATATTGCCCATGCTTACCTAGGTGGATGTCTGACAAGTACAATTTCGGGTTGAAGGATATCCAACCTAAGCAAGTGAATGATCATCCCACTTGACATACAACTCATGACATCCTTGCATCTATGCTCATGCTTCATACATATATTATGGTTTGGTTGTGCTATCTTATATTATGCTATGTACGAACCATGCTGGGTTTACTCACTAGCTTGGCCAGCTAATGTTATAGATTAACAACCGTACAGAAACGGACGATGCCTGATGATCTAATCAAATACTGAAAAATGAAGCCGGGTTGGTGGATGAAACTCAAGACCATTGGCTGTATTTGGCGGAAGACGAGCTTGCTACATTGGATGACTGAATTGATTTTGAGATTTATTTTAGGAGTTTCAATTTCCATTTATTCGAACCACTACTAGCTTGATTAATTTGAACATGTTTGTAGTTATTAAACCTTGTTAGACGATGATTGATTATTTTGGTTGAATAAAGTCCCAAATGGGCGGACTTAGATTATTTTTGAAAATTTATTTTATGAATGAGAAAGTTGTGGAGGAATCAGTATTAAATGAAGTAGAAACCGTTGGGTGTGTGAATGTTAATGTGATGATAATCTAGAATACATATAATTGTGCCTCGTAATATCCATATGATGGGTGAACTATGTACACTTGGTGTA
Source organism: Magnolia officinalis (assembly GCA_021015155.1). Lineage (NCBI taxonomy): Eukaryota > Viridiplantae > Streptophyta > Magnoliopsida > Magnoliales > Magnoliaceae > Magnolia > Magnolia officinalis. The sequence continues at coordinate 38,109,961 of JAJHSJ010000011.1, forward strand.
CGCATCATGGACTGTAACTCGGGTCTGAGGGTTCACACTCTGTATACGAAGTGCGGGGCGTGACACCTTAGGTAGGGAGGCCCTCTATCACCGTATTTATTTGTGGTAATCAGGAAGGCCCTTAGCATCATGCTATCCAAAGTTGTTGCGAATGGGTTGTTTAGAGGGTATGAAACTCCAGTTAATGGAAGTCAGATCACCCATTTCTAGTACGTGGATGATACGCTTCTCTTTTCTGAAGCAAAGGACTGTGGATAACCTACGGAAAATTCTTGTTTATTTTGAAGCAGTCTCGGATTTGCAGATCAATGTGGCAAAATCTGAAATGCTTGGAGCGCATGTTGGTGGGGGCAATCTGAAACATTTTACTAATATTTTCAGAAGCTAGTCCGGTGATTTTCCCTCATATTTAGGGCTTCTTTTGTCTATTGGGAAACTAGCTAAGTACCCTTGGGGCCAAGGTATCCCGTATCGGTATCGGTTGGCGTAACGGTGCCTCCAAAACCGATACGGATATGGGGGCGTAACAGCTATACGGGGGCGTAACGGCCTGTAACGGCGCAAAATTTTTTTTTTTTGCCAATAAAATATGGATTAAATCCGAAATATTCTAAGCATTCCAAATATGCATTCATTTATAAATTGGAACATGTTTATGGTGGTATAACGGTCCACTCTTTGGTGAGAAGTTGTATCAGATTGTCTGATTAATTTTTGAACCAGGTAACCTGAATTTGACTACAAAATTTATATTTAATTTTCTAAATATCTAATTTATATACTTCACAATTTAATATCTTTCTCCCAATTGTTCTTTAAAAAATGAAATTAAATTCAGGTAGATAGCGTTGCCAATTTCGGGCTGACTTGGAGGACCAATCTATGCCCCAAATTAGCCTCAAATTCATACAATTTATTGTCATTATCCCACTTATGTATTGGTGGACATTTATTGGATAGTGAATCATGAAAAAAAATCAAAAGGCCCTATTTTAAAAAATAAAAGTACACAAAATAACAATTAAAACTATTCAAATAATTTGATTTTGGCATTGTGAGTTAGCAATTGTAGTTCATAATTTAATTGGTAAATTTTAAGTTAATATATGTCTCGTGTACAATTTTTTAAGGGCCCGAATTAGGCGGGACTCGGATTGTGAAGTGTAGCACATGTGTCAAAGTTTTTTGGGCCCCACCAGTGATGAATGTGTTATATCTAAACCGTCCATTCATTTGACGAGATTGTCTTAAGGCTTGACACGAAAAATAATACAGATCTAATTATCAAGTGGACCACACTGCAAAAAGCAGTGGGGGATTGAACGTCTACAATTGAAACCTTTTTTGGGATCTCAGAACTTTTGGATCAATATGAAATTTGTTTTTCCTCTTCATTTAGGTCTTTTCGACCTTATGAACAAATTGGATGGAAAATAAATGTTACGGTGAGCCTACGAATTGTTTAACGGTGAAAATCATCATATCCGCTGCTATTTTTGGTGTGGTCCAGACGATCTTTGGATATGATTCATTTTTTGGGTAATGCTCTAAAATGATATTTAAAAATAGATGAACGGTGTAGATATAATAAATACATCATTGTGGAGCCCATATAACTTTGATCTCCTTTGAACCGTTCGTACAACTCGGAGCTCGAGGAGTGTCAGCGCTCGTCTTAGCGTGACAAGTACCTACAGTAGCTTACACCTGCACAAAAAAAAAAAAAAAAAAAACAGAAAAGGAGAGAGGGAAACCGAAAAGAAAAAAGAGGGAAAGAAGAGAAGAAAAAAGAGGGAAAGAGGGAACAAACAGAGAGAGAGAGAGAGAGGGAACAGAGAGAGAGAGAGAGAGAGAGAGAGAGAGAGAGAGAGAGAGAGAGAGAGAGAGAGAGAAGAAGGAGGAGGAGGAGGAGGAGGAGGAGGCTACAGCCGCAGCAGGGCCGCAATTGTCCGAGAAGAGGACGAAGAAGAAGAAGAAGAAAGAGAAAAAGAAGAAGAAGAAAGAAGGAAAAACCGAAAAAGGTAAGTTTTTTTTTTTTTTCAAGGCCCGTAACAGCCGTTACTGGTCAGTAACGGCCGTTACGCCAGTAACGGGACCATAACGGCCGTTACGGGTACAAAATCCGGAATCGGCCGATATCGCCCCGTATCGCATAACGGGTCCCACCGTTACCGTTATGTATCGGCCGTTACGGCCGATACGTAACCGATTTGCGACACCCTGCTTGGGGCGTGGTGATTGAAAGAATTGAGAGGAAGTTGGCCTCATGGAAGTGTTGCTATTTATTTTTGGGAGGCTGCTTGACTCTCTTAAAGACAACCTTTTCTAATATGCCCGTTTACCTTTTGTCCCTTTTTAAGTGTCCCAAATCTTTGTTGGACAAGCTGGAAAAGTTGAGAAGAAACTTCTTATGGAATGACACAAGCGACAAAAGGAAGTTCCATCTTCTTAAATGGGATGAGGTTTGCCAACTAGTTAGAGAGGGGGACGACCTAAAGCATTTGGGTGACATGAATATAGCTCTTCTCAGGAAATGGATAAGGCTTTTTGGGGTGGAAGAAGAAAGGCTTTGGAGATAGGTGATAGCTAGCAAGTATGACATGCAAGAGGGCGGATGGTTTGTGAGGAGTTCTTTGCTTTATAGAGCATCGGCTGTATGGAAAGCGGTGGCGGCTACTGAATGATAAATGGAAATGTGGGGAAACATGGGGAAACGGTGGAATTTTTTAGTGAAACTTTAGGAGATACTAAAATACATATATTTGCATATTTAGGAATAAAAAAATTGAAAAAAAAAGTGTACATAATAAGTTTCCATTTAATGGGAGCTTAAAAGCATGTTTTGTCATAAGAAATCAATCCAATTATCCTGTCCATCCTATCTATCCATCCAACCATCCAACCTTCCATCCGAACATGCATAGATATTTCAAAATATCAACAACACGATAGTTTGCTAAGAAATCATCGACAACTCGAAAGGAAACGAAAGATTGTGGTCTCAATATTGCCCATGTTGCAATAACGATAATATTGTGATATTATCGTTGACAAATTAAACACTGCATACAACCACACATCCATAAAAAAATTGAAATGGAATTTTTTTAATAAACAATTTTTTGGTGATATCAATACATTGATGATATTATCGAAATATCACTGATACATTGGCGATATAAGTGACACCTGGAATTTACACAGTAAAAAAATATTGGCGAGGCATTGGTCATATTGATAGATTGGCAATACAAGCGGCACTTGGAATTTACACAGTCGAAAATATTGGCAATACTTGCCAATACATTGCTAATACCCGAAATTTCTGATACTTCTAGTTTTATTGGCATTGCTACTAGTGTTATGAGTATCATCGAGCTGGAGATACGGATAATATCAGGGATATTTAGATAATATTGGGGACACTTTGAACAATGGATAGATCCTTGTTGCGGCAACCATGTGCTTCAAGTTCTATTTCCAAGGATATCCTGTCTCGCTTTTGACTGATTTGTTACCGTGGTAGATTGCTTTTCCATTGTTGAACGAGTAGTTATTGGACCCCACCTTGTTGTAGGAATTTGTTAGAGGACGAGATCGATGAGGTTGCTGAGCTTTTAGACCTCCTAAAGAATGCTAGGCCTATGGTTCGTGAAGAAGAAGTGATATATTGTTCGAGACATTGTTATGGGAAGCTCTCGGTTAAGTCCTTTGAGCTGATTTTGGAGCCTTCTCCTCAGTTTGGACCACTCCACCCGTTCCAACTTTGGTTCTATGGAGCTACCCCTTGTGTGGCAGTTTCTGTTTGACTTCTTGGCCGGAGGAGAATCTTTATGGTTGACAATCTACAGAGGAGATCCTTTGTCCTCCCTAACATATGCTTGATGTGCATGGCAAATAGGGAGTCGTTCGATCATCTTTTCATCCATTGCTCCTTTGCCCATAGATTTTGGAACCACTTCCTTAATTTAATGCAAGTTGGTTGGGCAATGCCAAAGTCTGTTAGTGAATTGCTTTGGGTGTGGCACGGTGGAGTTCATAAATTTAGGAAGGCCATTTGGAGATTGCTCATAATGGTTGTCTTTTGGGCTTTTTAGAGAGCTAGGAATGGATGATGTTTTAGAAATGGGTGCATGGGTGTAAATGAGGTCATTTGTGAAGTTAAAAGTTTTGTGTCAAGTTGGGCGGCTCATGTCAAGGCCACCGCCGGTGGTCTTCTTGTCTGGTTTTTGTTTTGGCTGGGGTCTATTCTTTGTTCGTGTTTATGGATTTTCAATAAAATTGTTGTTGCTTTTGAAAAAAGAAGAAGAAATGACTGGAGAGAGAGAGAGAGAGCGAGAGAGAGAGAGAGAGAGAGGAGAGAGAGAGAGAGAGGAGAGAGAGAGAGAGGAGAGAGAGAGAGGAGAGAGAGAGAGAGAGAGAGAGGATTAGGGTTGGACCTCACCTCGTCACACCCCTTTGCTTTAATTCACTTGAGTTGAGAAAACTAAAAATACCCAAAAATGGACCTCACCTCCCCACACCCCTTTGCTTTATTTCACTTGAGTTAAGAAAACTAAAAATACCCAAAAATGCACTCACTATCCAAAGCACTCTAAGTCTACAAAATATGCTATGTAAGGGGCCACAATGCTAGCGAAAAGAGAGAGGATGGACCTTTCAAGTGGTACCTTCCAGATAACAATCACCCAAGTGGACCATACGATTGTACAGACAAACACTTATGACTACAATACTCCCTCTCAAGCTGGAGCGTATATATCATTGATGCCCAACCTCGGAAAGATAAGAATTCAAAATGATTTTGGCCAAGAGCTTTGGTGAATATATCAGCTAGCTGATCTTGAGACATGACATATGGTGTAAATATTTCATCACTTTCATGAATGAAATGACAGTCGACCTCAATATGCTTGATTCTTTCATGAAAAACTAGGTTGCTTGCAATATAAGTGGTTGGTTGATTATCAATGAACAATTGCATTGGAGTATTGACAACAAACCCCATTTTGTTTAAAAGCTTCTTTTAACTACACCAACTCACCTAACTCACACATGGTGTGAGCCACAACTCAATACTGGGCCACAATGCTAGATCGTGGAACCATACTTTGTTTCATGCCCTTCTAGGTAACTCAATTACCTCCCACAAATCAGCAGTATCTAGTAGTAGAGCACTTATTTGTAGGAAAACTTGTCCAATCTGCATCAGAATAGCTTGTAATATGAAGATGATCATGCCTTTTATACAATATTTTCTGGCCTGGTGCTCCTTTGAGATACTAAAGAATCCAAATAAATGCATCCATTCGTAGAACTATTGGAGAACTCATGAACTGACTAACCACACTCACCGCATATAATATATCAAGTCTAGTGATAGTTAAGTAAATCAGTTTTCCCACCAATCTTCTCTATCGTTGTGGATTTTCGAAGAAATCGATTTTATCACCAACTAGTTTGTGATTTGGATCAATTGGTGCATCAATAGGTTTCGCACCAAGGAAGTTTCTTCAAGTAAATCCATAACATACTTTGTTTGAGATAAAGTAATGCCTTCTTTTGCTCTAGCTGCCTCTATCCCAAATACTGAATATGACCTAAATCCTTTGTTAGAAAGTGACCTTGAAGATGTCTCTTAAGATCCACCATCCCCTTAATGTCGTTGCCTGTCACCACAATATTATGCACATGTACAACCAGCATGATTAGCCCGGGCACACTTATTCGTATGAAAACCGAATGATCAACTTGACTTTGTTGCAACTTGTATGCCAATGCTACTTTGCTTAACTGGTTAATTCATGCACGAGGAGATTGCTTCAGCCCATATATTGCCTTTCAACCCATGGATCTCATCTAACTTCCTCCCAAAGAACAAACATAGATGGTTTCTCCATATATACCTTTTCTATGAGTTCTCCATGTAGAAGTGCATTTTTAACATCGAGCTGAAATAATGGCCATGATTATGTAACATGCACGGACTTGAGTTTTGCAACAAGGGAAAAGGTCTTTACAGTCCATGCCAAGAGACTAAATATAACCCTTGGCAACCAAATGAGCTTTCAACCTTTCCACAGCACCATCAAGCTGAAATTTAACTGTACACACCCATCGACATCCCACAACACTCTTGCCACCAGGAAGAGTGGTCAACTCTTAGGTATCTCTTCGGGATGGAGTGGAATAAGGGAGGAGATTCTTGAATGAGGAAAAGGATCCAATTACTTAGAATTGAACGAGGAGCCATATGAGGCGAAAAATCTCATGTACGGTTCTGTAGAGTGACTGTAAGGGTGACTTGTCTATCTATTTACATAGGGCTTCTTGATACGACCTAGGAACTTGATGAGTATAAGGCAAATTAAAAAAAAAGTAGGAGACAAACAATGATAAGAAACAAAATTTGAACTAGGATGTACTTGCACAAGTTCGCCTACCTTTCTTGAGGGAAATTGGAAGGATAGAAGAATAAGGAGAAATACTGGGAGAAGTTGGATCATCAGGTGCGGCAGAGGACATTGTAGGTGGTATCGATTCATCATGAACTTCATTATCTCCTTGCTTCCACCATGAGTAAACTATGAGAGGAGGCTTCTTAGTAGATGCAGACTGTGGAGCAGGAATAGACTGTCAATCATCAATCTCTACTAGGATAGGCAAGGAGACACTGGTGGAGCACTTCCAACTCAGGAGATTTTCCCTTCTTAGAGTAAAATGGAGTTGACTTAAACTAAGTAACATCAATAAAAATAAATTGTCTCTGAAGACTAGGATTATAACATCTATTACCCCTCTGGGTTCTGGAGTATCTGAGAAAGACATACTTGATTGCTCGAAGATCCAATTTATTATGACCGGACTCCAACTGATGAACAAAGAATGTGCACACGAAAACTATAGGTGGCAAGGAAAAGAATGGAGAACTAGGAAATAGAACTTCATTAGGTTACTGATTTCCTAAGACTGCAGAAGGTATCATATTGATTATGTAAGAGGCATTAGGACAACATCACTCCAGAAGACATTTGAAGCACTCATATGAATCAATAATGCTGTCACCTCAGGTAGATGACGATTCTTCATTTCCGCTATGCCATTGGTGTGAGCACATGATTTTTGGTGTAAAACACCGTTTGTAGATAAGCATAATTCAAAATTAAACTGATTTTTCACTTCCATATAAAAGCATGAAGCATGAAACACGCATACTTCAAAATTAAACTGATTTTGCACTTCCATATAAAAGCCCTTAAGAACAGAAAATAGCTTAGATCTACCCTTCATTAAGGTCAAGTTATTTTAGAGTAATCACCAACAAAAGTAAGACAATATTGTACGTTGACATACTAGAGACACGGACAGGACCCCAAACATCTGAATGCACTAATGCAATTGGGACAGAACGGTGCTTTTCCACATGAGGTGGAAAACAGACTGGTGTTTACTTAACTCACACGCTTCACATTCTGAAATGGACACAAGAGATAACGAGGGATTTAATATTTTTGAGAATCATTTAGGATGGATGACTCAGACAACAATACCACTGATAAGAACAGATTCATGATCAAGAGAATAAAGTCTGCCATGTTCATGATCTTCAACACTCTCTCATCTTGAGATTCTGCAAGATACAATGTTAGGGATAAAAGGTTACAGAACAATGGAGGGATTTTGTAAGTTTACTAACTGACATAAGATTAAACTGAAATTTTGGCATGTAAAGAAAAGAGGATGAGGAGAAGGAAGAATTAAGATAAACGGTACCCATCTCATACATGTTGGATCGGGTATCATCTACGAAAGTGACTAATGATCTCGATAATGAAGGATCAACTGAGGAGAAGACGGTGGACTCACCTGTCATATGATCTGATGCTTCGGAATCAATGACCCACAGAGCAAAAGGCTGAAAACTAAACAAGTGTTATCTGATCTGATTCTGATGTCACAAAAGTAGCAATGGAGGAGGGTGAAGCACCTGTGACAAGTATATTCTTTAGTAATTTGTAGTACTCATTTTGAGAGAGTAACCACGTCTCCAGATGTATTTTGCGACTGTGGGGTATTGGACCCTATATAATTAGATCTACTACTTTCTTCAGAGTGAGAGGCTTGATTTGCCCAAGCTAGTGTGCCATGCATATCCCAACATTGCTCAATGATTTGTGAGCTCGCAATGAGTATATTCCAAGGTTCCCCACAACCTCTGCCCCAACCTCTTGAATCATTATAACCTCAGTTACTTCCCTGATTAACTGAACCACTACGACTTGCACCCCCTTGTCCTCTAGGTGACACCAAAGCTGACTATCAATAACTCCAATAGAGCTGACAGTGGTTCACACACATTTTGAAGACGTGCACACACCATTACACCTCATTGAGCGATGTGCATATGTTCTTCATGCTAATGACGTAAGTCTTCCCAGAACAGTCATAAGGGGCTGATATACATTCAACTCTTCCCACACGCCTCTAATTTTTGAAAAATATCCTCGTTGAATTGTAGATATTTCTTCAAACAGTTGCTATGTACCTTCAAACAGTTGCTATGTACCAGAAAGTTTTTTTTTTTCCCCCTGATGGGCACAGCTTTCGCACCATATCCCATGCTTCCATGGTAGTATCAAGAAACAAAACATTTGTAGTGACGGATTGTTCTGCACTATTCCATAACCATGTCATGATTTGAGCATTCTCCTTAAGTTACTCATCATATTTACTGCCATTCTCATCAGGCTTAGTGGAGGTCAAGTATTTTAACTTCCATTTTGCTGTCAAGAAGACTTGCACAGATTTTGACCATTCAGAATAATGTCCTATTCAACTTTGTAGAAGTTATTTGAGCCCATAGAAAGTCAGATGGACCAATAAAACCCGATCTGTTCTCAATTTTTGTCTCCGTCTAGACACAAAATCAAGAGAATTGAATGCACAGCACTGATGGAAATTGGGCTGAAATGCTTGTAACTTGAGAGAGAGCTTTAATCACATAAGCCAACACGAATGGCATGCTACATGAGACTCATCAATCAGCCTAACACATCAAAGTAGACCAATCACAAACAATTTTTACACATTCAAATGACGAGGACAACTACATTTATCACTGTTTCACGCACAAGCCATCAACAATAGCCCAGTGCACCAACAAAAGAAAGAAAACCTGGGAGCATGTTTGGATACATGGAATATAAGGAAAAACCCGTAATTATCCAGTGATGATTTCCGTGAGAACCATTGAAACATGGATTCCAATTTTGAGTTCTTGTTCAGTTAGCAAGTGGGAAATCCCATTTCTCTCTCTCTCTCTCTCTCTCTCTCTCTCTCTCTCTCACAATACTCACCTAGTTTCTTGTGCCAAGAATTCAAATTATGGACAAGTGTAATAAATATGTGGTGGAATCAACTCTTTTTCTTTGCTATCCAAACAGCACAAGTCATCACATTAAAGGAAAACGCTTTTCGTTTTTTGTGTTTGTCATGGAATCCATGGTTTCCAAACATGGCCCTAGATTCTTTAAAGAACTCTCAGCACCAGAGAGAGAAAAGAGTACAAGAAGAGTAGAGGAATAAGGGGAAAAGGTTTTTAAGAGAAGAAGGCAGGGGAAGGCTCTAGTTTGATGAAACCTACTCCGTTACTGTGCATATGGACCACACACTTATTGACTTCAATAATGACCTCAAATGTTATTAACAATCCCGAAACTGAAGAAAACATTGTAGTTCTGATTAATTATATTCTGTAGTTGAATAAAAGAACAGCTAGATGTTTTAGAATCTTCCACGAAGGATACTGTTTATAATATTGATGAGGTGAGCGAAAGGCCTCATTGATTCAGGAATGTGATTTTTTAGGTTGTAATGCCTCTTTGGATTGTCTACATAGCTGGGCTCAAACCAAGCTAGGGCCAATGTTCAAAGTATTGGGATCGCTCCAAGTTTCGTTTGTCGGGGATACTGAAACAATATCAATATCACCGATAACTGAAAATGCTGGAAAACATTGGAAAACATGGGGAAATTAGTGGAAATTTTCAGTGATACTTCAAGAGATACTAAAGTACACATATTTGCATATTAGGAATAAAAAATTTGTAAAAAGAATGCATACATAATAAGTTTCTATTTAATGGGGGCCTAAAAGCATGTGCTATTGTAAGAAATCAGTCCAACCATCCCATCCAACCATCTATACAACCATCGAACCTTCCATCCAAACATCCATCGATACTTCAGAATATCGACAACACATGACATTTTGTCGAGAAATCGTGGACAACTAGAAAGGAAATGAAAGATTATGGTCTCGACCCATGTTGTGATAACAATAGTATCATGATATTAGCATCGACAAAATTGAACATTGCATACAAGCATGCACCCATTAAAAAATTGAAATGGATATATATTTTTTTTCAATAAACAAAATTTTGACGATATTATCGAAATATCGCTCATACACTGGCGATACAAGCGACAACTGAAATTTACACAGTCGAAAATATTGGCAATACATTGGTGATATCGATACATTGGCAATACTTAGTGATACCTCGCCGATACCTTGAATTTTTTTATACCACCAGTACTATTGGTATTGCTGCCAGTTATCAGTATCGCCAAGCTGGAGATACAGATAATATCAGGGATATTTCGATAATATTGGGGATACTTCGAACAATGGCTAGGGCCTGCCCGAACTTGTCCCTTTTTATGTTGAGCCTGGAATTTAGGTGTAGGGGTAGCCACAGACCTGAAAGATCAGGGCCAAGGCCAGCCCATGGCAGCCGTGAACAGGCCTGGATTTGTCCTTGAGCTGCACTAGCAAATGTTGCCAAACTTGGGCCTGGGCGCGACCTGTTTATTTGTTTGGTCTGAAAGTGTGGTTTTGGCCCACCATGATCCTAAAAATGGGATCCAAGTCCAGGCTGTGGTGAGCTGGGCTCAACCTGTTGAAAGTCCTAGGAGTAGTTTGTGTTTGGTCAGTGGATGGTATTGCTTATTTTGCACATTCTGATGCTTTGCAGGAAGTTGGTTATGCACAATTACAAGCGACTAACAGTTCACTCATTGATACCGCTCGCTTCCAACAGGTTTTATCTAATGCCGACTTACAGTCATCTGAATTGAGCTTTAGCTTAAGCACCCCAATTCAGTATCTTCTTTCTGATGAATGATGCAGGGACTTCAGTCTGCACAGGAGTGGATGTGGAAAAACAAGCCTGCAGGTTTGCACCATTCTTTCCCCCTTGAAATTCCATCTTCCCTTTGGTATTGAAACCCAAACATGCTTGGTGAAAACCCAAAGATCAAAATGGACGATGGGTCCGAAAAGAAATATAACTAAAGGGATATATTTATTCATTTTTGCATCTGTGCATCTTTGTGTCCTTGTCATTATCATCATCGTCTTGTCCTAGCTATTTCGGGTTGGCTTAATTCTCATGATTGCTTTGCAAAAGTTTGTTCAAAGACTAGCTGCCTACCTAACAACAACCCCCCATTTGCATGGGCTTGATTTTTGACAATTTTTTTTTCGCATGTTTAAAAAAAAATTAAAATTCTGGCTTTAGAATTTGGAGACAGTTCAAAGTGTCTGATGGGTGATTGTGAACGGAAAACAATGAAGGAACTGGTTGACATTCCATGGGGACAAATTTTATAAATCACTCCCGTTGACCAATTCAAGTGTCTTCCATGCAGAAAAATACACTTTCTAATAGGCTTTGTTTGAGCAATCCAAAATCCAGGCATGAACAAACCAGGCCTTGCCTGTTGACAGCGTAAAAATGTGGGCAACCATTCATACTCAGAAGGAAAATTGAACTGGCCTGCTGGCATACATGTACAGTCAATATAGGGAGCTGATCTAGTGCCAGTGGAGGTATGTGAGGGATTGATGATATACGTGTCGATATCTTTATTTGAAACTGTTGTATGTCTTCTAAATGCGAAGAACTACCCATTGGTGGTGAGATCATATCAATCAGACCATTGGAATGTACTGGACACATCAATGTCGTAGATTTGATTGCTATCTGGTGAAGTTGCCTTTTATGCTTGATTGCTGGGCTTCGATCAGTTTCGGGATTAAACCTTAATTATTGTTCTTAATTCCTTTTCCTCTGCCAAGGTTAGATAAGCTTTTGGTTGGTCACTTGATAGTAGTTGGGGTAATTAATTAAATTTACTTTTCATTAATCATTACAGTTTTAGTTAGCAAAAACCATATGAAGGGGGAACGCATGGCTGCTGGGGGGATCAGGTATGTCCAGTGTACAGGGAGGAATTTTACCAGTTGCTGACCCATGACAACTTCAAGATGACAGCTGAGCCATCCATTGCACATTATATCAGTGGGTTGTGCATGCAATTCAAGACCAGGTTAGCTTCCTTGTTGGTGAGGGAAGAGCGTGTGGGGCAACCAGTAGAGCACAAGATGTTTTTTAGTGATCCAAATGCAGAGTTTGTCTTGTTTCCCACACGAGCTTCTAATAAATCGACCAACTTGGCTGGTCAAGTTGAAGAAGCATCCCATGAATCTGATGTAAATGAAAATCAACAAAGTAATGAACCTACTGAGAACAAAGGCGTTTGAGTCCTGATGACGATGGATGTTAAAGAGATGACCCTATGTTTGGGGATCAATATATTCCATAACGCATGTTTGGTGGGAAGTTTGCAAAGCCATCATAGACTATGGGAGTTAATTGTCATTTCATAGAAAATGGCATTGACAAGCTAAAATTGTAGGCAGTGAAGCACCTAGGCAATACAAGATCGCATGTTTCATTTACTATTAGTTTCTTTTTGCTGGTTAGTTTCATTTACGATTCATCAAGTTTATGTGGATTCCATTTTGTTTGACTTAGTGCTAATGGATGCTTGCCACATTTTGACTTGCCCATGGCAATATGATCATAAAACTGTGCTACAGTGACAAAACAACCTGTCTTCTGGAAAGATGGTGTGAAGTTCACCTTTCACCTGTTTAGGAAAAATGAAAACATAACCATCACTTGGGGTAGCAATAAGAACCTGTTTACCCTATGGAATGGGTGAAGGAAAGGAGAGTGGAGTGGTATATGCATTGGTTGCAAAAGGGGAGTTGATTTTGCATCGACAATAATTTGTTGAAACCATCTCAATGAATTCAGAGACCTTATTCTTTGAGAGACACAAGTTGTCCTTCCTCCCACAAGAGATTCAGCACCAACTTGTCATGATTCTATGCACCAGTGTATCACATTTAGCTGATGATTTTAGGTGAGCATGATGAGTTGAGGAGGCAAGTGGAGTTCTTACTGAAGGTGTGGAATTGCAGGAGCATGAGACCACGTGCAATTCATCCCTGATGATCCTAAAGAAAGATAGTTGTCGTGGATGTTTGTTGATAGCCATTTCATCAACCAAATCACTATTAAGTATCCTTTCTCGATCCCGTGGCTTGACATGTTGCACATGTTCCTTGGTGTTTGAGTATTTTTCAAAATTGATCTCCAACGTGAGTATTGTCAGACACGGATATGCTCAAAAGATGAGTGGAAGATTGTTCTCAAAACGTGGGAGAGTCTTTATGAATGGTTGGTTATGTCATTCAGATTATCTCATGCATCGAGTATTTGTGTGCATGATGAATGTTTTATGCCCCTATATCAAGAATTTGTCACTGTTTGTTTCAATGGTATTCTTGTTTCTACTATTGTAAGTTAAAGGAACGACAAGCTTTATGTTAATCTCAAGTTGTGCACTTCCATGGTGGATAATCCCAACTCCTTTGGGGTTTGTTGTTTACGAGGGTACCATAAAGGTGGATCAGGTCATGATTAAACTGACTACCAAGGAGAATGAAGTTAGTTTTTGTGTGATTAAAGCAAAGATCACAAATGTGCCAGTCTTAGGGCTGTCCAACTTTATCTTTGAGATGGACTGGAACACTTCCTAAGAATAATGAGCAATTACTTATTTCAGCTGGAAACTAGTTGGCACTGGGACCTGTTACTCCACATATGGCATGCAGTTATACGTAATCATACAGACTTGAAATATTGACAGCATTTACTTATCCCATGTGAGTTTGTGCCTCTTTCTAATCACAAAGCACTCAACAGTATTTGAATTTACAGTGAAACCAGTCATTGATATGCTGAGCAAGTGGCGTTTTTGTTGGAGTACATGTTTGTACTCTTTTAAGTTCAAAACCAATTGGCTAAACTCAGTGGTCGATGCACTCAGTAGGAGTTCTATGCTCATGAACATGCTTACACATGAAGTAGTTGACTTTGTCTCTCAGAGGCCATCATCATGGGGACTCTTCTTTTGGGCCAACTTTGATTGAATGCGATGGTGTTGTTGACTTTTCATTAAAGTTCATCATGCAGGCCGGATTTCTTTTCTTTTGTGCATGTTTATGCATTCTGTAGGGATCTTTACGTGGTATTATCATTAGGAAGTGGCATGGTGGGGGACCGTTGGTGGGAATTTTGGGCATTCAACATGCAACCTTTGGTGATGGAAAAACACTGCTTGCCTATGCTTAAATGGGACATGAAGCAGTATGTAGAGCATCCCCAAACTTCCAAGTATTAAATGGTCAATCACAAAACACTTTCATTCACACACCTTTGCTGATACCAAGTGCTCCCTGGGTAGATATTAGCATGGACTGCGTCCTAGGATTGCTGAAGACTTCAGGATCTACAGATACCATATTCGTGACAGTGGATCAATTTTCAATAGTTATGGATTTTATTCATTATTGAAGAACATCCAACCTATCAAATATTGCCAATTTACTTTTCTGAAGCCACTAGGTTTAAATGGTGACGTCAGATGGGGATAGATTCTAAGTCACGTTTGTTGGACCTTGCAACACAAGAGCACAAAGTTAAGTATAATAGTACTTATCATCACCATAATGATGGCAAGCTAAGGCTATTAATCAGTCTCACAAGTCTTCTATGAAGCCTAGCAGGAGATAAGCTGTTTCAATGACTAGTCCTTCCGCATGTATTACGTACAAAGTGTGGTGAACTGATTCATGAGGAAATTTTCCATCCAGAATGGTGTATGGTGGTCTATATGACACGTCCTTTGCAAAATTTGAGGGGAGTAAGGGATGACATGGAGGCCTATTTACGGTCTATCAAAGTGATTCATGAAGAGGTGTGCCGTAAACTTCAAGAGAGCAATGTGGCTTATAAAAGGATGCTGCGTCTAAAGGTGTATAATGTTGGAGATCTAGTAATGGTTCATCTATGATGAGAGCACCTCTTGTTGGGAAACACATCACAAGCTTAGATTCAGGAAGATCCGACTGTACCGAGTGTTGAAGAAAGTGGGAGAGAAGGTGTAACTTCCTGATGATCTACATTTATCTCCTGTATTTAATGTGACCGACCTCTATACATATCATGGTGATGAGAAATCTGAATGAAATGAATCTTCAACTAATAAGCTGAAAAAGTGGATAAAGGACATCGTAGATGTCCATATAGGGACAACACGATATGCATTGTGGCAACACAACACAGGAGTTGACTCCTGCAACCTTGTTCATTGGAAAGGATGTTCATTGTCTAATTGTTTGTGAATTGATAAACCAAAGGAGCCTGATGGAAATATGTTTTATAGGCATAGGGAGGTGAAGTTGACAGGGTTGAGTTCTTTGCAACATGAGAGGAATGTGTCTATGTTTTGATTGAGAACTGTTAGATGTATTCTATGTGCAGAGAACAACCATTGGTGGGAGTGCTTGTATCAATCGGGCAGTCAGGTTGTACTAGAGACATCGACCAAAGATGCCAGCAAAGGGGCCTCTTAGGCCTGCTTGTTAGGTCTCAATGGGCTTTGTGATAAAGCCTCAATTATTTTCCATAATTCATCTTCTACCAACAAAGTTAGGTTATACTTTTGGTTGGTTATTTAATAATAGTAAGTAAATTTACTCGTTTGGGTTTTAGTTAGCAAAAGCCATATAAACAAGGGATGTGCAGCTGCTGGGTGTGGGGGATCTCTTATTCTCTTTTGGAACTAAAACTCTGTGGAGGGTCATCTGATCCCCTTTGTGAAGATATGTGCAGTGTATGTAGTACACAAGGGGCTAAAACGACTAGAGTATCCATTTGGTCCATCCCTACATCTTTGTGAAGTCATTGCTGTACAAGCGGGCATGCATCAAAACTTCACATTCACAAGGTCCACAGTGAATGGGCCACATGCCAACAGTCATTGGATGATCAATTATATTTAAGTAGATGGTATACCAATAAACATTAGAAAACAAATATTAACAGCAGTTCTTATTCAGTGAGCAGTGGATTTAATTATATACATACAAACTGTTCATCTTTTGTGGGAAAGAATGCATGTAGATGGTTAGGATAGTTTGTTTATTGACAGTTCTTATTTAGTGGCCAATCAGTGGTGGAGCCAAGGGCCATTATTGGGATCATCATCCACCTGCCATGTGCATTGTACACAAACACAGACACATTTGCACGTCTCTCTCCCTCTCTGGGGAGGTTGTATTGGTGGTTATTGCATTGAAAGATTATGTGTTTGTCCAGGAACTTGATGCGGAAAAACGGCGTTGAAGGAATCATGTGAGTGGAGATGAATGCCGATAACTTGTGGGAGCAATGCAGGTAGTCTCCTTTGCACTGTAAGAGGAAATGTAACCCTAATATTCTTCCCGAGTCTCTCTCTATTACCTGGGGAAATTTTACTCTCCATAGAGAAAAAAGAAAAGAAATCTTTCACTTGTTAATCCCGGGACAGTTAATGCATGAGCCTAAGTTTTTTATGTATACCTGGGCACGCCATAATAAGGGGCGTTTGTTTCGGCCTAGCAGCACAAGTGGGCCCACATGCCAGAGTTCTGGGCCGAGTATCTATCTGTGGCCTCATTATAGACGGGGAATGCCACAAAACAACCTTCTCAAGCGAGCTTATGATTACCCAATTGGTGGCCATCAAATTGATAGTTTGGTGGTCCAAACTAATTCAATGGTAAAAGAGATGCATTCTTTCGTATGGTGAATTTATTTATTTTATTTGTGTGTGTGTGTGTGTGTGTGTATATATTTTACTTTTCCCTTATCTTGGGGCATGACTCAATCGTGATTGGGCCTGCCTGCCCATGGAGGGTGGGCAGTTTCCCGGGCAAACAAAAACTTAAGGTTGAGGGTGTTGTATCTTTCCTCTTTATCCTCTCTCATGGCACGACACATACACATGAAGCAGATTAAATAACCCATGTTTATTACCCTACAAAGCAGGTTAGAAATGTGGGACGCCAATGCAATGGCGGTGGAATGGCTAATTCATATTTATTTTACAATAATGATCCTTAAACTCATTGTTTTTCCTTTACTCTTCTAAAATATGTAAAGTGAATGGAGGGGTAAAATCTCACAATAATTGGTTTTAAGAATGGCAAAAGCGAGACGGGTGGGTTCCAGTCCCAAGTTTAATGGTAGTTGTGATACAACATTGACGTTTGGGGTCCTTGAAAAAAAAAGGACATAATAAAAGGCTTCTAGATAAACAGAATGGGCATTTAGGTAATTTTGCACAGAAGCATGCCCTTTGTACCAGTGACTGACTCGACATTGGGTTGCGCTCGGGCAGGATGTATTGGGTTTGGTATCGGGCGTGGGCTATACAAACACCAACCCGATAAAACTTGGGTCGGGCAGGTTGCCCGATCGATATATAAATTATAAATTATAATTGAGTGCGGATCATCTGTGTTGAAGGCTAGGGTTGGGTCGGGCTGGGTCTCATTTGTCATTTCCAATGACTCAAGCTAACAAGATATGCCGAACTTATCTTTTCCAAATAGATTGTGTGCTACACAACACGACTTTTAAAGTAGTTGTCCTATATTATAGCTTGTTTGTTGAGAACAAAAATGTTCTTTACTATAAATAACTATATATATAATTAATAAAATCATAGGTACAAAAAATAAGACATGTATTGGAGTATAATGGATTAATGTAATAACGAAAATATTAGCATATATCTACCTGGCCGAGCTAGCTTGGGTTGGGCTTGGGTTGAGAATTCCTAACCTGAGATTGGGTGGGGTTGGGCTTGGGTTGAGAATTCCTAATCTGATATTGGGTTGGGTTGAGGTATAGGAACCTTGGGTTGGGCTAGGGTTGAGCACCAACCTGACCCAACCCAATCCGCCCAACTTTCAGCCCTTTGCCGGCTCTCTCGTTGCAATCAGGGAAAAAGACTTTCTTCCTTCTAAGCCCACCCATGATGTGTATGTGGAATCCAAACTGTGAATTGGATGAAAATTTACATCTTCATGCGCATCTGATAGTAGTCATAAACACAACAAGTCGGGTAGAGCTGTACAATCATGTTTAAAACTTATATGTAACTACATGGTTTATCCCTTTATCTTAGTGGGGGATCTTTTAATGAATGGGTTGGGTGGCACATGGACCTGACATTCCATCGGGTGTCACACCTTCCAAGGCCCTTATTTATACCTTTGGTTGGCCTATTTGAGTTACGGATTGAAATGTGTCTTCGAACGTGTTCCTAACATATGGAGGTGCATCTCAAGGACATGCTCACACACAACACAAAAAGAAAAGAAAAGAAGGGACTATCTGATGTATTCAAATTGATGTGATCATCCCCCATTCAGCCAATTCACTCTCTCTATGTGCATTATAAGTGCAATACCCACTCGTATACTAAACTAATTTGAAATCCGTAATGGCCTTTGGGCACATATACTGATTGGGTAATTTCTCATGTATCTTTATTTATTTATTTAGTTTTACTTTAACCCAGGCTTCTGGATCCTAACTGCGCCCACGGCAACAGTGTGCCCAGGTGACTCAATAGTTGCACCCGGATCCTACTAGTAGAGGTGCTCCATGTCTCGTTGGTAAACCTTTTTTTTTTTTTTTTTCTCCCATCTTGGATCTGGAGTGGAAAATCCTTAAAACTCGATATAAAAAGGGTCTCCCTCTCCTAGTCTCAGCAAGTCTTAACCTCAGGAGCCAACAAGTGTCAGAGAAAATTCTTCAATTTCTAGTTAGGATCTGATGCAGTCACAATTTCCAAATGCAAAACATAACAAGAAATAAAGAGTTTATACAAGTAAGATTTGATAGAGAAGATAAAAAATAAAAAATAAAAAATCAGCTACTTGTAGCTTCCTTGTATTTGACATTGTTAGCTGATGATTGTATTCGCACTTCTTTATTCATTGCTCAAGTGTCCTGAGCCATCTCTTAGACACCCTTGTTCACCTTTTTGGGATTTTTTTTATTAGTACAAGGTCTAAAACATTAGTAGGATTGACCCCATATACAATTTCAAAAGGGCTCATCCATGTGGACATGTTGTGTGAGCTATTGTAGGCGAATTCTGCGTCAGGCAGCATGAGCTCCCATTGTCTTAGATGATGGCTCCATCAAGATATGGATCAAGTTGCCCAAGCTTCTGTTGGCTACTTTAGTCTGTCCATCTGTCCATAGGTGATAGGCAGTACTGAAGTGCAGGTCTGTCCCCAACCTCCTCCACAACGTTCACCAAAAGTGATCCACGAACTTGCTGTCTCTGTCAGAATTAATAGTTTTTAGCAAATCATGTAATCAAATCAACTCCCGGAAATAAAGACTAGCCACATATGAAGCATTTGAAATCTTCTTATAGGGAATGAAGTATGCTATCTGAAAGAACTTGTCAACAAGCATAAAAACACAATTCCTACACTAAATCTATGCCAACATCGTCCCATTGCACGTTAGGAGCTGGGAGTAGTGTATAAAGGATACTATTCTGAGCCCGAACTCTGCCATTTGGCAAATATGTTTATGTTCTGCAAACTGAATCACATTCTAACGCTGTCCAGGTAAAAAAAAATAAATCTTGTTACACCAAAGCCACTGTCTTGTTACGACCAAATGATACAATAAAGCACTTATATACAGCTTCATAATGAACTGCTCATGGAGGGAGGGATTTAGGATGCATAGCTGTGCACCCTTGAATAGAAACCCTTACGGCATAAGATCATATTCTTCCAACTGTCTCAGTTGCACATCTGACCGAATTTGTCTAAGTTCGGATCTTCCCGATACATTTCGGAAAATATATTACACCTATTTACACACACCTATAAAGTCGTTAATAATGCTATCTTCTCACTTAATGCATTGGCCAACTTATTGTTTGTATCAATTACAGTCGGATGCTAGAAAAGCAGTCGAGGAGACAAGTGACCGAGGTCAGATGGCCATAAGACAAGTGGCAAGAGTACAAACGACCGAGCTGAAGTAGTCACTCGAGTGAAAGAAAAAGCCAAGGAATCAGAACGTGAGAAGTATCCAAAAGCAGAGTAGTGAAGAACGGTAGCCGTTATAACATGAGAAGAATCTAGAGTGGTTGGATTAAAAATATAAATAAAGGAAGATTACAGCAAAGCAGGACGTCTCATACCAAACCAAATAAACCAAACTTATCTTTCAATTATCTCGTTAGTTTAAATTTCGTAGTGTAATTTTTTACTCATTCTGTTAAGTAAACTTTCATTCCTTAGCATAATCATTTACTTTTCAGCTTGCTGTTTACATTCTGTAGTGTAATCCACAACGATAATTAAGTAGTTAATAATCCTTAGCTGTAATTGGAGTTTACGCTCTCGCGATGGACTTATTATCGAAGGAACATTCTTCCGCTGCCCACAACGGTCTCGAAAAGTCCTTTCGTGCGGAAGGCAAAGTAGCAACCCATCTTTAGAGGATGAACCCCACCCTTTGACCATCGCCTAATCCATATACACGTTGAGTGACTGAATAAGTGACCGACCCCATCGTGTCTCGGTCATACTCTATGTCTGCCTATTTTGGTACTCTCGGTCATTGTTGTTCAGTTCGAATTGGAGCTGCAAATCCAATTCTGGTACGCCTGCATACCAAGTGCAGGAAACAACGGTCGAACAATTTTCCAATACTTGATCTTTATAATTCCTAATAATTGAAAATGAGATAGTGTATTGTTCAGTTACATTGGTCTCGTTCACCTTTTTAATCTAGCCAATCGAGTAAGGGGAATGATGCTTTATCATAGGTAGCTACAACTTGTCCACCATTACCTTCGAGACGATGTTCTTGCTTGTAACACCCTGAAAATTGGGGGTCAAGCAGGAGCCCAACTCCCGAGTTCCAACGCATCACTTTGCAACATAGATAATGAAGATTAAATGTTATTTGTATTAGTACATTAAACATGAATGAGATTACACTAAATCAGTATATTATACTCTAGATACATTTAGATTACACAAGCGGAAGACTGTGATAGATATATAAAACATATAAGTGGTAAGTCTCTAGAGTATCAACATGTCGCCAAGTTAAATAATTACATGTATAGTTCCAAAATATACAAAATTATAAAGCGTAATGTTATCTAATCCATATCCTGTAGCGCCGGTGACGCAACTCTAGATCTACGTAGACTCGCCAAAGAGTTGCAGATAAGAGAACTCCTCATCGTCATAGAAGGCAGGCTCCGTCTCGTAAGTCTCGCCGTCATCTGAAACTATAATAGAGTCTGGTTGGTGTTTTAAAACACCGTCTCAGAGTGGGAGTGAGTGATCAACTCAGTGGAGCTATAAGGCAAAGGTTAACATGTTATCAATTCAATCAGACAGTAATGATAAAGCAGTACAATAATTATGCCCTAAGTACTCTTGTTAATGTAAGGATGGGATGCGATAATGATGTATGCCTTCGCCTGCACTCCTTCTGCGACATCATCTCACGATCGGGCATGCAACACTCCCGTCGTGCTAAACTCCAACACCAAAGGTACATGCAATGCGGTGCATGTACGTGATTAGCCAAGTTCTTAATTAGATTTATTCATGCAGTAGGTTCAGGAAGCTAAGGTACCTCCCTTTATATCATTGCCCCAAACAATGATCCATCTAGGGTCGTCAATCCTAGTTAATCACATACGACAGGCAAGTTCGTGAGTTTACACTATAGGTCGTTACGGAAGGTTCGTCACCTCGGCGTAGGCTTAAATCACACTCGAGGTCACTACGAGAGACTCGTCACCTGATCGTAGGCCTATTTTATACTGGAGGTCACTACGAGAAGGCTCGTCACCTTAGTGTAAGCCGACAACTCGAATACGGTGTCGCATACACCACCATATTCGGCTCATGAGTTTGGGTTGCTCACTGGTCACTACGGGGAGGTTCGTCACCCCAGCGTAGGCCCACAACTCGATCACGATGTCCCATACACCACCATGCCCGGCTCATGAGTCTTAGCGGATCGTGGTATCAAAGTTAAACGAGCTTTACACTGGTAAGTGGTACCTTAGATTCAGGCAGTAGTGTCCATACATGGTAAACACACATTTGGCCAATCGGATTACTTGACAAGTCTGATTAGTAAGAGCGCACGCTAAGTTAATCGATATGGAGTACATACGCACTCCTTGTGGCCTAACCACTGTCGATAATCACCGTATGACTCAGATTCATCGAACGTGTCCTTGGTGGCGGAACCAATCCGGCCACTCTAATGAAATCTGTTACCGAATGCCTGGACTACGTCGTAGTCCCAATCATACTCCAAGATAATAACATTCACATAGGGTAGTCATAATAGTATTGAGTAAACAATTCAAGTATTGCAATCATTTGAGCATTTCATAAAAATACAGAATAAATATATTATCACACATGCATTTCGTACCTAAATCACGTAGTTAGATTTGAGGTTACATAAAGAAATCAGTGCATATAGTTAAGGTGGTTGAGAATCTTATCTCAACACCTTTAATAAATGCATTTTATTAAACAATTACTCATTCAGACATTTTTCAAACACTTAGGTTACACCTTTTGACATACATGATATAACTTGGTTATGACATATATTAGGGCAAATCCTTTCACAAAGGAGTTGTCATACGTATAACCATCATATATTCTCAATCAATAATTATGGTAAGCACAAATCATAATTTCATATTCATTCAATTATTTCAACAAACATATGGAATGCATTATATTCAACATAGTTCATATATATGTGTAATATACGGCAATTATCCTATCTAAGTACATGTGATAACAATCAAGTCAGTCATAGATCATTAACTGACATTGAAAGCCTTGAAAACCATAACCTAAATGTTTATAGTCCACATCTTTCGTCGGTAAATTCGTATCGAACTCGGTTCGAACACTACGCCTTTTCAACAACAACCATAACATGAAATAGGTTAGCTATTTCACCATTTACTCTATTTGGATACCTAACATAGATTAGGGTTAGAATTTCTTACCCAAGAACGGAGTCAAAATCGCTGGTATGGTGACATGGGTAGGATGATTCGACACGTGGAGTGGTGGGATCGAATCCCAGTAACGATCTCTCTCTCTCTCTCTTCTCCTTACTCCTTCCTTCTCTTTTCTCCCTTCTCTTTCCTAGGATTAGGAAATTCGTATGGAATGAGAGAGGGGTGATTTAAGGCTCTTATATAGACCCAGAACTGATGCCAATGGCCCCAGGGCCATGGTATACTTACGATATAGCCAAAGGGTGGCTGTTTCGGGCCAACGGAGCTCATCTGGAGGCCCATTTTCTGTATACGGTCCAGAGAAAGTTTCCTGACAATAGATCTATGTCAGGTTAAGTTTTCGGTCTGATCGAATTTACGGATCGACCGTAGATGACCAGTTTCAGTTCAACGGCTATCGTCACTCAATTAGGGTCACAAGTGCACTGACATGTGTAGAAAAATTTCTCTGATCCAAGGGTGTAGTTGGGTCAGAATCTGACGGTCTGAAACCTTAAATTTGGTCTGCAAGTGAATGACCTAAATCACTTAAGTTTGAGTTCATTTTCTAAAGATATTCGCGTTTCTCACACACTTCGCTCCGGGCTCAAGTTGTGTGTTTCTGGATACTATTGGGACTTGATTTTTGAGATGGTTGTCAAGCCCAGTAAGGAGGTCATAACCGTATAGTTTCGCGATAATCAGACTCTCGACGCACTGTCCAGGTCCGATATGGAGTTTCAATGTGCTCCTGAGAGCAACTGGGTTTTGAGATTGATCCTAGGTTTCTAGAAAATGTTGGGTTAGTGATCCTAATGCTTTTGGGTCTTGCAGTTCGTATAGAAAGCGGTTCAAGCTAATCTACCAATTAATTCAATTTAACACTTAATTAATTTTTCGTCCAATTCCTACATAATTGATCTTTAGCGATTTCTGCTTGAGGTGGTACTCGGGTCTTTGTACAGATTTTTTTGAGATGTTACATTGCTACTACCATTGTATATGATTACATCACAGACCTTCCTGTTGATGGTATACTGTATATAGAATATATTATGCCACTGTGAGTGCACCTCCTTCCTTGGAGTGTACAATAACCGCCTCACACCAAGAATTTACCATGATCCTCAGGCAACCATTCTTCGTCATCTTCTCTTTCTTCAGCAGCTTGTTCACCATCATCAAATCCAAGGCTTTCTTCCACTGCCTCACCTTTAATGCCCTCTTTGTTAATGGCCAAATGGACTGTGGGGTGTTAAGGGCAGGTGTTTGATAAGTGCCTCGGTTGGCCACAACGGTAATAATTGTTTAGCCTTAGTCGACCATAAGGATTTGGAATCCTACTCGGAACCACTGTTGTGGGCACTGTACGTAAAGGCTTAGATGGATCACTCCCCTTGTCACGATTTGCAGTTGTAGAAGATTGATGACGTCTCCTGCTGGTTTTTTTCCTTTGGTCAGTGCTGAATCCTACGTGGGACCCGTCATGAGGGGCCATATTAAAGGATAAGGTCAAGTAGAGACTCTTGCAAGTTGTGTTTCCACCCTACTTGCTAACTGAACCACTTCATCCATGGTCTTGATTGGGTGTATCTGAATTAGGTCATGAATTGTCTATCGTAAAC
The DNA here is from genome assembly GCA_021015155.1 of Magnolia officinalis. Classification (NCBI taxonomy): domain Eukaryota; kingdom Viridiplantae; phylum Streptophyta; class Magnoliopsida; order Magnoliales; family Magnoliaceae; genus Magnolia; species Magnolia officinalis. Next base: position 38,134,935 of record JAJHSJ010000011.1, read on the forward strand.
CGCCTACGAACCATCTACCTTCTGTGATTCGGTCTTTGACAAATCATTCTGCGTAGCCAATCGTTGGAATTCTTCGATGTAAGATGTAACAGTCTGATTCCCCTGCCAGTAATTTTGGTATTTGTTGGAACAACACCTGCTCGTAATCACTAGGGAAGAATTATGATCGAATAAGACATCTCATCTATGGCCATGATCGGATCGGTGCCTTATTCTATCGGGCACGTGAGAGTTGTAATTGCTTCCATCACGCAAAAGCATCAGATTTCAATTTGAATGCAATTAACTTCACTTTCTTTTCTTTCAACAAGTCCATGTAATTAAAATAATACTCTACTTCTACTAACTAATAGAGGAAGTCTTCCACACACAATAAGACATTAAAACTGGAAAGTTCGACCTTACCTTGATAGTCTATTTCAGCACGATCTAGTCGATCATCTCAATGTACCGATCGTTGAGCAACGACGCCATCGACGTCCTTGTTGTTAGAGCTCGACTCATCTAGGATAGCCATACAATTTACCTCTAGAAGCGCTTTATGAAAATCGGGGTTGTTCCATATAACAATAATGGGCGGCTGAGCATCACCTTCAGCTATGGGTAGAATTAGCGCATCCATAATACAGTCGAGGGTTGTTTGCAACCCTTGCATGGTCAATTGACTCTCACGGTGAAAAGCTTCCATTCTTTCCAATAGATAACGAATACTGAAACCACCATTCATAGGATATTGGTTTATTCCATTGTTAGTTGTTATCGGACTAAGGGGAGTCCTCGCTTTGATACCACTTGACGTAGGGAGGGATGTGATGAGGTTGATCATCGTCTTCCTTAGGGAATATCTACTCCGAATTCATAAAGCTCTTTAGACTACTCACAGAGCTTCCACAAATTCACGAGGGATAAAAGTAGAAACAATATCTAATAAATATGAAATAACTAGATTGATGATAAAAAATAAAATTACAACTCTTTAAATAAAGAACTCAACCCTAGGATGAAGTTTAGAATTAGTCTCCAACTCAAACAAGCTAAAATTGTGACTTACCATAAATAATAAACTTAATATTTATAGACTACCTCTATTTCTACTGGACTTCATGGTTTTCGAGTAAAAATAGTAAGTGTCCAATTAGGCCTAACCATGATATTCTTTTAATTTTTTCAAGCCCTTTTCATGTTATGCACAACTTCTACAGCTCAAAGAATCAAAACTTATACTTGAACTAAAACTTAGTATTCATAGTAAAAACAAAATTAAATGGGACTTGTGATTGTTGATCTGATGTAATCTCACAAATCCGGCGTGCACAGCCTGACGTAATGGTTAGTTGGCTTTAGTAGGTTCTTCTATCTCAAAATTATATATAATATGTCGAAAAATGCATCCCAATTTGCGAGATATGCCTATTTTAAGGTTTTGACTGTCGATAATATTATTTTTGCTTCCTATCAAGCCTTCTCTCGTCCATTTTTGCCATGAAAGTTTCTGTGACCTGCTCCACGTCACTCTGAGCTTGGGATCTACTTTATTTTTTGGCTTTATGCCCTGAAATGACTTTGGAAAACGGATGGACGGTGTATATATATATATATATATATATATATATATATATATATAATACGTACATCAAAGTGGCCGTACAGCGCCCAACCCATCACCCCATGCTAGCCCGGGGTGGTGGGCAACATCACCTGAACCGACTGATCTCTTTCCTTAAAGGAAATAGGAAAAGCCAAAGCGAAAACACTCCTGCATCTTTTCTTTTTTGCTTTTCTCTTTATTCTTTATTTTTTAATTTTTAGTTGGTGAGTTACTTCCAATAAAGAAAAAAAGAAAAAGAAAAAAGAGAAAAGCAAATTCGCCTGTCGATGCTCTGTCACGCTCCCTTTGGCAGAATCGAAGCTGATTTTTGGGAGAGGTAATTAGATAAGACCCCGGCCTCACCTAAGATGGTGCGGCCCTAACAGTGGAATTACCGTGGGGCCCACCTTGATGTATGTATCATAGATCCATGCAGTTTATCTTTATATTTTTCAAATCATTTTAGGGCATTATTTTAAAAAATGAAGCAGTTCCAATTATCAATGGACCATTTCATAAGAAACAGTGGTGATTGACTATTAATGGGCCGCAAAAGTCTTGGATCAAGCTGATATTTATTCATTTTTCCTTCATTTAGGCTCATGTGACCTTATCAATATATTGGATGATAAATAAATACTAGGAAAACATTAAGGTGGGCCATAAGAAGTTTTTAATGGTAGGATGGTCATTCACTGCTATTTTTTTATGAGATGATCAACCTGATAATTGGATCTGTTTCATTTTTTGTATAATGCCTTAAAATAATCGAAAAAAATGAATGGACTGCATGTATATATATATATATATATATACACACACACATCAAGGTGGGACCTACGGTAACCCAAGGTAAGGCAGCACCGTCTTTGGTGAGGCCGGGGGTCTCACCTAATCCCACTTGGTTTTTGGCTTTTGGCAAGTGGGGCCATGATGAGATAATTCATCTGCCCAAAATTGTTATTGAGTAGAACAACATTGGCCTTTCGAAGTTTGACCCATGAGTTGACGGTTGAGAAGAGAAACGGAGACAACCGTCCACATTCAGCCCAAAGATATGTCAAGACCAGTGGCTGGGATCTTTTAATCGGGGAGAATTTGAGGGTATAATAGATCAACGGTAGGATGGTCCATTACTGAATCACAGCCCACTTCTGAAGGAAAATCTTGGAAGAATAATAGGGTAGAGAAGCCACTAAAATTTTGCAAATTTCCTTTGCCATTAGCTTTCTAGATCTCAAACCATCCCTCTCTGAAGGCCATCATTCATATGGGATATTTGTGGTCCAAAATAAGGTGAACCAGATGGACGGACCCGATCCGTTTACTTCCCTGCCACTTGTACCGTGGAAAGTTGGCTCTACCATGTTCTGATTCTATTGCTTTTACCAGAGCAAATAATACCTGGGCCATCAACAAATTCTCACATGCTTTGAAAATCCAAGTGGATTCCACATTGTAGAGACTCTAGCCGAAATGGGCTTCGTTCAACCTCCCTACCGGTGGTATACTTTTATACAAATCTGGATCATTCAAATCATATGCCCATTTTGCAGGAAGAATAGCTACACCCGCATGCAGGAGTGTTTCAACGGCTTATTAAATGTGGAAAATTTGCGGAGTAGGTACACCCCAGCCTCACCCAAGACGGTGCGGCCCTTACTGCAGGGCCTACCTAGATGTATGAATTGCATATCTGCATCGTCCATCCGTTTTAACAGATCAACCTTGATGTATGCATTGCATATCTGCACCGTCCATCCATTTTAACAGATCATTTTAAGGTATCATTTAAAAAATGAAGCAGATAAAAATCTATAAGAAATAGTAGTGGTTGAATGCTTCACCATTAAATACTTCCTAGGGCTCACTGTAACGTTTTAGTGATGTTTATTGTCCATCCAACCGGTTGATAAGGTCATACAAACTTAGATGAAGGGAAAAAAAACACATATCGGCATGATCCATAACTTTTTTGGCCCACAATGAGGTATTATTGTTCAATCACCACTGTTTCCTATGGTGTGTCATACAGCTGAGATTTGGAGCTGCTACATTTTTGGGATGACCTAAAAGGCAGATGGATGGTGTGGATATACATACATACATACATACGTCAAGATGGCCCCATGGTAAGGGCTGCATGGTCTTGGGTGAGACCCAAGGCTGGGGTATGGCCATAAATGGGCCGGGCCTGGATAAATCTCAGCCCGACCAAGATTTTAAACTATTTGGGCTGGGCCGTCAGGCCACCCCTATTTAAAATTTTGATTTTTCAAGCCCGAGCACGGCCCATTGACACGCGGTGGCACCTAATCCACTCCCTTTATTTCAACTGTCTTTTCATAGCCATATATAAGATGGCTATGAATATAAGCTCCAACCAAGTGAGTGGACCAGACCAATCTGTAGGCAGGATTAGATTAGGGCTGAAAGTTGGGCAGGTTGGGTTGGGTTGGTGCTCAACCCTAGCCCAATCCAAGGTTCCTATACCTCAACCCTAACCCAACCCAACCCAAGGTTGGCTTGGGAATTCTCAACCCAAGCCCGAACCAAGCGGACTTGGCTGGGTTGGTCTGGTAGATATATGCTAATATTTTCATTATTACATTAGTTTATTATATTTTCAATACATGTCTTATTTTTTGTACATATTGTTATGGGAAGATCCGAGCCCCTTATAATTCCGAGGACCGACATCTCCGAACAGAAAACTACTCCGTATGACGCCCGCAACTGAAGGATTCACCAGTGAGTCGCCAAGTTGCCTCAGCCCTGAGACTAATGATCGGGAGGAAATCCGACCTGATAAATCAGGTCTGACGCTTCACCCTGGACCTCGTGAAAGAACGAGACGCTCGACTGTCGAGAAGCTGTCCACCAGCTCGGCTCGGACCACAGACGCGGTCACTGTTTGAAGAAGACTTGTAATCACTCTGATTGGAGGTTCATTTGCCAACAGGACCGAGTCGATTCCGGGTCCTGAAGTGGGCGCTCCATGAACTAAGCTTAGAAACTACCATAAGTGGACGTGGCCGGTTACTTTGCTTGCATATACGTACAATACACATAATATCCTACATGATCCTTGAATTGCGCACAGTATCCCCACGATCCGAAAATTCCACTGATTGAGTGAATCGTGTCGAAATTGGCGGATCTCGACCATTCGATAGACATGTATAAATACCGGAAGACCTCATTACTACAGGTACGCAATATCTTGCACTCTCCCTCTACCTTTCAACTTAGACCCCGATTCCCTTGACCTGACTTAGGCATCGGAGGGTCCTCCGACTTAGCCAGGGTCTCCTTTGCTCACCCTGTGTGTAGGACCAGGGTCCCTAGGAGAAGCGTCACACGGAGGGGAGGGTGTTCTAGATTTTTTCATCAACATTTTTGGGGTCGTTTGTGGGAAATTGATACAAAAAGTCAGGTTCCTATTCTCGAGTATAATGACTAGAGGAAAGAAGAAAGTATTAGCTGCGGAACCAGAGCCAAATGAGCAAACTCGTTCCTCCTGACTACTTCACGCTGAATCAGCTCTGGGGCCTTCCCGGCGTTCTCGCAATCGGGCGAGTAAATATCGCACCAAGTAGAGCGAGATACAAACCCTATGTGACGAGGTGAACAGGATGAAGCAACAACAGGAGCCATGACCGCACCCAGCTCAGGAAAATCCTGCTCCTGAACCAGTCGGTCTGGTCGTGGAAGCTCATTCCGCGCCGAGGAGTGTGAGGCCCGAGGCGCCTCAACACCCTCAGATGCTGATGTTAGGCCAGAATCCCCTTCCGACCCAAATTCGAGCATCGGCTCGGAACACGGCTACACGAGCTTCGACCAATGCTTCGGTCACTTCAGCCCTGGCACCGACGGATCTCCGCCACCGGTTAGAACAGAGGAGGGAAAGGAGAACTCCAGAAATAGAAAACAACCAAGAGATCGTAGTGAAAAACAAGAACCCTTGGGAGAAACTGTTCGCGGAGCCCAACAACAAATTCTTAGCCCTGAAAAAGAGGCAACAGTCGACGTCAGTTCCCGCCGCCGTTCAGGCGATGATGGAAGAGACCGAACCTCCCTTCACCTCAGAAATCATGAACGAGGTGATGCCGCAGAGGTTCAGGATCCTCCCATCATTCAATACTCTAGGTCTGGAGACCCATCCGAGCATGTGGAAGCCTTCACTCGTGGATGCAGATCCAGACAGCGACAGACGCTATAATGTGCCGGGGCTTCTCGATCACGCTTACAAGTTCTGCTCGGAGTTGGAACCGAAAGCTCAAGCCAAATTCCATCAGTTCCTTCGCAGAGTTAAGCCGACTATTCTTTACCCAGTTCATAAGTGGTAAGAGAAGTCGAAAGCCCAACACTCACTTGTTTGCAATCAAGCAAGAGCCGAAGGAGTCTTTGAAAGACTACATCGCTCGCTTCAATGAGGAAACATTATTGGTAGAAGACTACGACGACAAAATGGCACTTGCTGTTGTGTTCAGTGTCCTAAAAGAAGAGAAATTCAGTTTCTCCATTGGAAAGAACCCGCCGAAGACAGTGGGTGAACTTGTCGCCAGAGCCCAGAAATACACCAATGCGGAGGAATTCTCCAATGCACGTAAAAATGTCCAAGTAACAGAGCCGAATGGTAAAGGGAAGAGGCCTAGGAACGAGGAATCCCAGCCGTCCAACAAAGGGACAGATGACCGCGCCTTTCACGGTCGTCATCCGAGAAGAAGGCCGGAGGGAAAGTTCCGTTCCTACACCCCCCTTAACATGTTCGCCGAGCAGATTCTATTGGACATTTGAGGAGAAAAGCTACTGAATTGGCCCGTTTGTATGAGAGTCGATCCAGATCATCGAGACAAGGGCAAGTACTACCGCTTTCACCGAGACCACGACCACAATACGGCTGACTGTGTAGATCTCAAAGATGAGATCGAGGCCCTTATTCGGAAGGGACACCTGCGCCGATACACTAAGGAAGAAAAAGCTGTTCGAAAAGAAGAAAGAGAGCGAGAGCAGTCAAATAACGCCACGGAAGAGCTCGCCGAAATCCGTACCATCTTCGAGAGCTCATCTGGTGGAGAAGATTCAAATAGGGCGCGGAAGGCTCATCTTCGAGAGCTCATCTGGTATACCGAGCGGCCCAGCAAGGAACTTTGGATCAGTCCATGCACTCTGACCTTCATGGAAGAAGATGCGTGTGGAATCCATCACCCGCACGACGATGCTCTAGTAGTTACCATGATCATAGCGAACCGAAAGGTATACCACATCTTGGTCGACACCGGGAGGTCGGCCGACGTGATCTATTCCGAGGCCTTTGAAAGAATGGGGATTCCAAGGTCTCACCTCAGACCCGTGAAGTCCCCCCTGCATGGCTTTGCAGGGGAAAGAGTGATCTCCGAGGGAGCTATCTCCCTCCCTGTGATTGCGGGAGAAGGACAACATCAAGTGTAACATCTCAAATTTTTGCCAACCTGGGATTAGACGTCCTTAGGTGATGGGTCGATCCTAACACCTTATTAACTTGTCAGAACTAAATCCCACAGTCTAAAATCGCTCCTTAACCCATTTCCTTCACAAATCCCACCCTTCACCACCTTGTTCTTTAAATTTTCTAAGTACTTTCACATTAGACACTATCTTAAAGTTTAGGTGATGAAGAACAATACTTAAACTAAACATTGCTACAAAGGACTAAGTACCACCTCAGACCGATATCACCCAGGACTAAATCCTTTAGAAATTAGGCGAGAATTAGCTAGTGTTAACCTAGAGTGCTTGCGAAATTAGCACCAATCGCTTTAAATACGATCTGCGAGACCCAAAACTTGTAGAATAAGTGACGTTAGGTTACCCTAAAATCAAGGATCAATCTCATTACCCGGTTGCTCTCGGGAGCATTTCGAAACTCCGTATCAGATTTGGACCGCACGTCAGAAGTCCGATTAACACGAAGTTAAGGAATTAGGACCGCCTTGCTGGGCTTGACAACCATCTCGAAAATCAAATCCAGATAGTGTCCCAGCGCTATTCGCTTGATCTCGGAGTGAAGAGTGTGAGAAATGTGAAATTATTTCAAAATAAAATATCTTGAATAGTAATCTGGCACCTCTCGCTTGTGGATCAGTTTTAAATAACCAGACCGTCAGAATCAGACCAAATTATACCCTCGGATCAGGAGAAATTTCATACACATTTACATGTACTCAGAATCTCCGATCGAGATCCGCTGACCGTTGAACTGAAACTGGTCCGCCATGCGTGATCTGGAATTCCAACCGAAACGGAAACTTAATAGAACGTAGATCCAGTGTTCGTGAGCTTAAGTCCGACCTTTGGCTCAAGGAGGCCCGTCAGAAGTCCTCCGTTGAGCTGAAACTGACCTGTTTTGGTTATAATCTAAGTATACTTTGACCTGGAGTCTATTTCGGTGAGTTTTTAGATTATATAAGGACCTTAAACCCTCTCTCATTGCAGCCATACGAATTTGAGAGAAACCCTAGAGAGAGAAGAGAGAAAAGAGAGAGAAAGTGTGGGAGTTGTGAGAGATCCTTCCTGCCACTCTTCCTTGCCGCTCTACGAGCTCCACCGCTCCGTTCTCATCGCTTTCCCGGTGATTCCAGCCCCGTTTTTAGGTAAGAAACCCTAACCCTAATCTGATTTGGGGCTTGGGTGGTTGTAGGTTGTGAAATAGCTAACCTATTTCATTCTATAGGTTGCCAAACTGCCGAATACGGAAGCTTAGCAAACCTATCGATTTCGTTTCGATTCTACGACAAAGGTGAGGACTTTAGGTGTATAGGTTATGGTTTTCAACGCTTTCAATGTCAGATAATGATAGATTCATGATCTGCATGCAATTGCACATGTACAAAGTGCTGTCCATTTTTCGTTTCGATTAAAGATGAAAATAATGGAATTCTACATACTCTAGGTATTTGTAGAATGTATCGTATACGTACAAAATTTGGAAATGTGTTTGACATGATTAATTGTCGTATAAATATATTATATGTGGATAAATTACCTGTTTGGCGAAAGGACTCGCCCTAATACATGTTTTGCTTATATATACTATGTATGTTGAAATTGTGTATTCTAGAAAGTACAGTATACGTATAAATTTTGGAGATGTGTTTACCATGATTATTTGCTATATGAATATACTATATATGGATTAAATACTTGCTTGGCGAAAGGTTAGTCCTAATACATGTTTTGCTAACATACATCATGTATGTTGTAATAGTGTATTCTAAGTGTTTGTGAAAATGACTGAATGAGTATAGAATTCTCATTCGTGCTCGCCATGACTGTTGTCATGGATTCATGATTGTTGTATTGGCGATACCCCTTTGACGAAAGGATTTGCCCTAAATCACGCCACGGCCAATATACATTATATATGCTAAAATGTGTGGCCCAAGTGTTTGTGGAAATGACTGAATGAATATGGAACTTGGATTCCTGCTTGCCATGACTATCCGTCGTGGGTGTATGCGTGTTATGATTGGGGTAACTCCCTAGTGAAAGGATTTGGCCTTATACCTATGTGATCAACCTATGTCATGTATGTTGGTGTATGTAGTCTAAGTGTTTGTTACAAAGTTTGAATGAGTAGTAGTTAGTAAATTGTAATGTATAAGGGTGTTGAGATATGATTCTCAACTCTTTTAACTATGTGTATGATTTCCTTGGATAGTTGTGTGATTAGGAATTGAATATATACAGACTCATGCTTGTGTTGTGCTTCATAACATGCTCAACTGCTTCTATGATTTTATTTATGTAATGCATATGTTTAAATTCATATTTACGTTGTATGATCCATCATGGGTGATGGGGGAGTGGTGCAACGATTCTGTGTAATAGCCCTGGCAGCCTTAAACGAAAAATACCATACTTTGATTGTATGATTTGAATCTTGATCTATTACTGCTTTATCTATCTGCAAGTTATCATGTTTGGGGCTATGATTATAGTCCAGACAATCGGTACCAGAATTGAATTCGTGGCTGTGATTCATTTGCCACGTGAGATGTGTTCGACGAACCCGAGTCGTACTTCGGTTGGCGATAGTGGTTGGCTACGCGAAGTGCTTATGCACTTCATGTCGTTCAACTTGTTGTGCGCTCGAGCTAGTCGAGCTCGTCAAGTAACCTGATTTGTCTAATGTATGTTCACCATGTTTGGTCGCCCTTGCTTAAACCTAGGGTACCAAACTTACCATTGAAATCTCTTTTAACCATGGTACCTCGATCCGCTAAGACTCATGAGCCGGGCATGGTGGTATGGGATACCGTGGTCGAGCTGTCGGCCTACGCTGGGGCCACGTGCCTCCCCGTAGTGACCAGTGAGCAACCAGACTCGTGAGCGATTATGGTGGTATGGGACACTATATTCGTGCTGTCGGCCTACATTGATAAGGTGATGGGGGAGCGGTGCAACCTTTGTGCATAACAGCCCTGACAGCCCTTTGTAGTGACCTCGAGCATACTCTAAAATCGCAGTGAGCCTTAGGGCTTTGCCGCGGTATATAGAGTATGAACTAGGCCTGTTTCTGTATAGTGATGAATCGTTAAAGAGATGATGGGGGAGTGGTGTAACCTTTGTGCGTAACAGCCCTGGCAGCCTTTGCAGTGACCTAGAAACCACACCATCGTCTGAGATTAACTAAGACTGACGACCCTAGACTGGATCATGTTTGGGAATGATACAAGGGAGATACCTTAGTTTCCCAATCTTGCTGTTTGAAATGGACTAATTAAAAACTCGGTAATCATGCTCATCATGCATTGCATTTGCCTGAAAGATGTGGAGCACTGAGGGATGAAAGCATGCCGCGAATGTGAGTGGTGTCGCACGAGGGAGGGTGTGGTGAGGGCATCCATCATACCTTCATCCATACTTGCATTAATAAGAGTAGTTAGGAGTGTTTGATTTTACTGCTTGACTGAGTTGATAACATGTTAACCTATGCTTTATTGTTCCACTGAGTTAGCTACTCACTCCCACGTTACGGGATGGTGTTCCGGACACCCACCAGACTTTGTCTGATTGCAGATGGCGACGCTACACTTGAGGCGGAGCCGGACTTGTATGATGACAATGATGCTTGTTCATATATTCTATGCTAACGGCTTTACGTGAGCCATGTCTTGATCGACGGGATTACAGGGATGTTGACTAGATGACACTATACATTTGGTATAATTTGAATTGTACTTGTAATTCATTAGCCTGGTAACATTATCACACTCTGGAGATTCACCACTATTTTTATATATTTATATATCTATCACAGTCTTCCGCTTGCAATTTAACTGTCTCTGGGGTATGATATGCTGTTTTGGCTTAATCTCACTCATGTTCAAAGCTCAAATGCAGACAACATTCAATCATCATTCATTTTGTTGCATAAGTGATACGTTGGAACTCGGGAGTTGAGTTTATGCTCGACCCCCGATTTTCAGGGCGTTACATCAAGTCACTCTTATGCTGGGCTTCTTAGTTGTCAATGTACCATCGGTACATAACATCATCTTGGGCAGACCTTCCCTCAACGCGATGAGAGCAGTCGTCTCCACTTATCACCTGATGATGAAATTCCCTGCCGAGGGCGGGATAGGCTACCTCCGAGGCGATCAACGAGAAGTTTGGAGATGTTATGCAATGACGATAAAAAAAGGGGTAAGTTAAACAAGCACTCACCATCAATGTTCTGGACCCCAGAGGACTTGTGGAAGACTTGTCCATGGAAGACCTGGAGAAAGTTCCGCTCGATGAGGCTAATCTAAGCAGAACCGTTCAACTCGGGACTTCATTGAATCCTGAGCAACGGCTTGAAATATTAACGTTTTTGCGGTAACATATGGACGTCTTCGCTTGGTTCTACCAAGATATCCCCGGAATCTCTCCGGATGTCATGGTCCACAGGCTGAATGTGGATCCTGATCACATACCTATCAAGCAGAAGAGAAGGCCGTTCGATGCTGAATGATATGAAGCGATAGCCGACGAGGTCTCCGTCCTGCTCGACACCGGATTTATAGAAGAAGTACATTATCCCTACTGGATCGTAAATGTGGTCCTCGTGAAGAAAACTAATGGGAAATGGCGGGTCTACATAGATTATTCAGATTTAAACAAAGCTTGTCTGAAAGATAGTTTCCTGTTACCTTGGATCAATCAGCTGGTGGACAGCACGGTGGGACACGAATTGCTTTCTTTACTGGACGCGTATTCTGGGTATAACCAGATCGCAATGTATCCCCCAGACAGGCAGAAGACTGCCTTTGTCACAAACAAGGGATTCTACTATTACCAGGTCATACCGTTTGGCCTGAAACATGCTGGGGCCACGTATCAAAGGCTAGTGAATCAGATGTTCTCCAAGCATATCAGACGTACAATGGAAGTGTACATCGATGACATGTTGGTGAAAAGTATCAAGGTAACCGATCACCTGACGGATCTCGGAGAAACGTTCACCGTCCTCCGAGAATACCAGATGAAGCTGAATCCCACAAAGTGCGCTTTCAGAGTCGGCTCAGGAAATTTCTTGGGTTTCAAATCAGTCAGAGAGGTATCAGGCAAACCACGACAAGATCAAAGCACTTCTCGATATGAGTTCGCCTCGGACCGTCAAGAAAATACAATGCCTCACAGGGCGAGTCACGGCGCTCGGACGTTTCATATCCAGAGCAATGGATAAATGCCTTCCCTTCTTCCAACAGTTGAAGGGTCATAAGAAGGCAGAGTGGACGTCAGAGTACGAATAAGCCTTCCAGCAACTGAAGTAGTATCTGGGTTCACCCCCTGCTATCCAAACCCGAAGAGGGTGAACCCTGTTCCTCTACCTCGCGGTCTCGGCCTCGGCCGTCAGCTCGACCCTGATCAGGGAGGTCGGGGGCAAGCAATACCCAGTATATTACGTCAGTAAGGCTATGATGCCTGCAGAAACAAGATATTCACCCCTAGAGAAGCTAGCACTCAGCCTCGTTGTTTCAGGTCAGAGGTTACGTCTATATTTCCAAGCTCATTCCGTAGTTGTGTTAACAGACTCCCCTCTCAGACAAGTTCTCTAGAAGCCCGAGGTGTCAGGTCGGATGACCAAATGGGCCATCGAACTTGAAGAGTTCGACATCCAATTTTGTCTAAAGACAGCAATCAAGGGCCAAGCTGTGGCCGACTTCATCGCCGAATTCACCACTTCGAGCACAGAAGAGATTAGTACTAAAGTCGAAATGATTCCACCTATCCCCCCAGGAGACCAAAAGGGGGTATCGGACCCGAGATGGGTTCTCTATATGGACGGGTCGTCCAATATCAAAGGAGTCAGGGCTGGAATCATCCTGATCGCTCTTGATTCCACGACTATCCGGTACGCGATCAGACTCGGATTCAAGACCTCAAACAATGAGGCAGAATACGAGGCGTTGCTAGCTGGACTCAGATTAGCGGCAAGTCTGGGTGTTCAATTTCTTTAGGCCCGGTGCGACTCTCAGCTGGTGGTAAACCACATTTCTACCGAGTATAAAGCCAAGGAGACAAGGATGATCGCTTATCTCGACGAGGCGAAGAAATTGATCGAAAGATTTTAGAGTTGCACTATCCATCAGATCCCGAGAGCAAAAAATTCATGGGCTGATGCCCTAGCTAGGCTCGCCTCGACCGCTAAAGGGAAGATCCTGCGAGTCATCCCCATTGAATTCATAGAGCATCCGAACATCGACAAAGCGGAGACGAAGGAAGTCAATCCAGTGCATGTTAATCCTAGCTGAATAGACCCGATCTTTGACTACCTCACGTCCGGCAAGATCCTCTTGGATAGATTGGAAGCCAGGCGACTAAGAGTCTGAGCAGCTCGATACACCATCTTGGACGATATCCTATATAAGAAAGGACATTCCCAGCCCTACCTCAGGTGTCTCTGGCTCGACGAGACAGAATATGTCATTTGGGAGATCCATGAAAGAACTGTGGAAACCATTCCGGCAACCGTGCCCTGGCCCTAACGATACTCCGACAAGGATACTTCTGGCCGACTATCACGGAGGACTCCAAGGACTATATTAAAAAATGCGATAAATGCCAGCGCTTTGCGGCAGTACCGAGACAACTCGCTGAAGAAATGACTCTTATGAGCGGCCCTTGGCCGTTCGCTCAGTGGGGAATTGAAATCATCGGCCCTCTGCCTACGGGAAAAGGGCAAGTCAAGTTCACCATCGTTACGGTCGACTACTTCACCAAATGCACCGAGGCCGAGCCGGTTGCCAAGATCACAGAACAAAAGGTGATTGACTGTCTGGAAAAATATCATTTGTTGGTTTGGGATTCCGTGCACCATCGTGTCAGACAATGGCCGACAGTTCGACAATGATAAATTTCGAAGCGTGTGTCAAGAACTCGGTATCACAAACGCATACTCTTCTCCTCGACATCCCCAGTCTAACGGACAAGTAGAGGTAGTTAATAAGGTTACCAAGCACCATCTTAAGATGAAGTTGGAAACAACAAAAGGCAGCTGGGACGATGAACTTCCGTTCGTTCTCTAGGCCTACAGGACCACAACTCAGTCCTCAACTAGAGAGACTCCGTTTTCACTCTCCTATGGCTCAGAGGCGATGGTGCCAGTTGAAATCGTTCTCCCTATGGCCCGAGTCGAGAACTACCAAGAAAACTAGAATTTCGAGCAAATTGCATCCAACCTGGGTTTGCTCGAAGAAGTTAGAGATATGTCATGGCTCCGAGTCGCGGCTCGACATCATCAAGTTGCGCGATTCTACAATTCGAAGATCAAGATTAGGCGGTTCTGACTAGGGGACTTGGTCCTTCACCGGGTATTCTAGAACACCGCTGAGCCGGGGGCTGGGACACTCGGGCCTAATTGGGAAGGGCCTTATCGGGTCGTCCGATTGACCAAACCGGGCTCCTACCACTTGAAAGACCTCGAGGGTCATCAGCTCCCCCACCCCTGGAATGCCGAGCACCTGAAAGTTTACTATCCGTGACGGAAACAGCCTTCAAGGCTCCCAATAAATGTGCGCCTCCGAACGACAGGCCTTTAAGGCTCCTAATAAATGTGTGCCTCCAAGCGGCAAACATTTAAGGCTCTTAATAAAGTTTACTTCTTCTTATCTACATGAACGAATTATCTACTAAGGAAAAGTTGCCTCTCATATGCAGGGGTGGACTCAATGAACTGATCCCTTAAAGAAGGGGTTAGTAGGACTCAACAAACAGGTTATAGAGGCCTCAAACTTTACGGGGCGGCGTTGGAAGGAACTTGACCCGCCAAAGGGTCGGCTCAGCCATGCCTCAAAGTAAATTAGCATATCTACGAATCAGTTCGGCAATCAACGATCGACAACCAACATCCAAAAATTAACTACGGATTAACATATAAGAAAAATCATCATTCATGCGCCCTATCTAGGGGGCCAAAAATCATCATTCATAAACCTTCGTCAGAAGGTCAAAAAGTAACCAGGAAGAAAATTTTTGACTAGTTCAAAAAAAAATAAAAATAATCCGATCAATGCAGTCGGAGGAGGAGCTTGGGTGTCAAGGGGCTGATCTGGGTGGACATCGTGAGCAGGTATCTCTCCAGCTTCTTCAGACAATAAGAATTCAAGGTTAAGGTCTGGGTATATGCCCTGGACCACCTCGATACAATCATCGAAGGCCGCAGTTATAAAACTTGGCAACCTCGGCATCCCTCTCCTTTGAAGTTTTGAAGGCTTCTACCGCTGCAGCCACCGCCTCAGCTAGAGAAGCTTTGTCCTCAGCCCGTTGAATTTTCCTCGCCTGAGCGATAGCTCGAGCTTGCTCTTCTGTCTCCTCGATCTTAGCTCGATCAAGGGCTTTACCCAGTCGAGCGTTCTCCTGAGACAGCGAATCCACGTGAGCCTTGGCCCGGGTCAGCTCGGTGGTCGTAGCGTCGTACCAAGCTTTGAAGTCATCTGCGATCCCTTGTAGTCGCAGCTCCCTAGCTTTGAGGTCAGCCATGACCCCCTGTAGTCGAAGCTTCATAGCCTTCCCGTCTTCAAGCTGCCGACGCAAGTCGCCCTGCTCGAGCCGGAGGAAGGTGCTTTCATCCCGCAAAACCTCCACTTGGGTCTTGAGGGCCTCCACTTCAGCTTCTCTCTTTTCTAACTTCCGCGCCCTCTCCCGAGCCGAAAGAAGCTTTGGGACAAACTGCACAAAAATAAGAATGAGTATTTGAAAGTTGTAAATGTAGGAAAGATGAGGGGAGCAGAGATACCATGTAAAAGACGGAAGCCATGTCATTCAAGAAGGAGTTGTTCAACTTGCTGAGGAGGTGAGCTATGCTCTCCTTAGGGGCATGTTTGGAGGCCCAAGGTGTCAGACAAGATAGATGGTAGCCCGACGCGAATTTTCTACCACTCGTCTCAACGTGAGTTGAGTCTGCCGCTTCCGTAAACCCGGTCCTACTACCAGCCGAGGCCTGAGCTTCTGCCCCAGGGTCATCTCCAACCATGGGAGGGGTGATCATGACATCAGCCATCCGAATGGCCTCCTCCCACTCGGATGACGAAGGAATAGCTATGCAGGGGGCTACGGCAGCTAGATGAGCCTCCCCGGTGGAGGAAACGACGGAGGGCGGAACGGAAGGAATCATGGTTGCTGAAGTGGGAGCAATGGTTGTTGTGACCTGCATATTGGCAAGCACCGCAGCTGGAGCCGCCCGTGTATCGGAAAGCATCGCAGTCAGGGCCGTAACAGCGGAGATCGGGGCTACGGCTGGAACCGCAAAAATGGAAACCAGACCAGAGGGGCCCTCCCTGCGAGGGGCCTGCCTTCTCCGAACGGTGGTCTTTCGTCCGGGACTCGTCCCTCAATAACTCCTCCACTGTCAGGGCGGCCTTCCTCCTCCGAGAACCAGATGCCTCGGCCATGCCTGCGGGAAAGACGACAAATCAACAACTAAACAAACAAGTCTAATCCCTTCAAGGGAAACAGAAGAAGAACTTACTGAAGGACGTCAGGAGAGGCGGCGACTTGCAAAGCCCAGACCAATGAAGGTTGGTGGTTGTGATCAGGTTCGACCAGGAGCGGAGCTCTCCCGATCGCGCCCTAGCATTGGCTATGCAATTTTTCTGAGTCGAGTCGAGGAGAGGTGTGCCCCTTGCGAAATCTACAAAGAAAACTTCAGTTCAGTTTGGCGGAGGCAACAAAAAAGGACGTCGGGAAAAAAGAAATGATCAGTCCGACCTGACTTTGAAAATTGGGTAGGAACCCGAGTCATCAGAGTCCTGACCTCAGCCGCCGGTGCCTCCCATTAGCCCGCAGTCCAAAACCATTTATTCTTCCAGTCCTTGTTAGAGGACGGAAGATTCGTTACCAGCCCCGACCCTTTGCTGCCTCGGGTCGCAAAGTAGTACCATTGTTCTTGACCAGGTACAAGCTCATCAGTTCCTCTGGGGTCAGCTCCGAGTTTCTGACTTGATGCCAGATAATATAGGAAGACATTAAAACCCTCCAGGCATTGGGGGTGAATTGCTCGGGAGCTAGTCCGAGGTATGATGTAATGGCTCGGACAAAGGGATGTATAGGAAGTCGAAGCCCACATTGAAGTACACAGAGAAAAATAGCCACTTCTCTCTCAGCAGGCGCGCCGACGGTGTCAAGAGGCTCAGGGGCCCTTATCCTAATGGAGTCCGGGATTTGAAACTCCGAGCGGATCCACTCCATTTGAGACTCTGACAGCACGAAGCTTCCTGGGACTACCTCCGAGCCTGACCACTCGTTGGCATCTCAGTGGCTTCGGCAGTCACTTTCCGGGGGGCTCGAGCAGCCTTTTTTTGCCAACCCTACGAGTCCGAGCCCCCTTCTCCTTCTGCTTTCGGGGTGGAGGGAATAAGGGCACAACTTCATAGGGGCCTTCAGAGGCCCCTCTCCCATTGTCAGAGTTCCCCTATTCGGAGTTGTCATCATAATCCAGAACAGTCTCCACGTCGGACGACATCTTAAGAAGAAGGAATACACAGGCGTAAGGAGACTCACCGGATGATCATTGGAAATCGCTTTCGCCGGAAGTATCCTGCTGGTCGGAATCACCTATCGGAAAACCTTGATTGGCCAGAATCGGCCACGTCGGAAATCGCCTCCTCCGTACCAGCTCGAACACAAAGCGTAGAAGTGAACAGAAATTCCCAAAGAGAACCTTATATAGACCTCGCCAAATCTCGGCATTAATGACCGACAATGATGGCTTCAGCTGAATTGTTATAGGCCGACCTCGGAGCTGATGTGGCCACATACCATTGGCTCAGACTTTGTCGAGCGGTACGCTTTTGACATCGAGTGACATGCTTCGGATAAACAAAACGACACCCAAATAAGGAAAGGTTCCGTCCGAAACACTACTCCAGGTATACGTGGCAACAGGTCATATGCGGACGGTGATTCAAAATTTTAACCGTCGCCACGCGTCCACTGAGCATGAGCCCATAGGCGGGAAACCCTAAGAGCGCGAGGTTTCAAAACGTAATAACTTCGGCATGCGGGGAAGAATCGTCGGATGAGGCAATTGATCTTTCGTATGTCTACTCTCCGAGTCCTTAGCAAACCTCAAAGAGTATGGGGCTTCTGTTATGGGAAGATCCGAGCCCCTTATAATTCCGAGGGCTGACATCTCCGAACAGAAAACTACTCTGTATGACGCCCACAACTGAAGGATTCACCAGTGAGTCGCCAAGTTGCCTTAGCCCTGAGACTAATGGCCGGGAGGAAATCCGACCCGATAAATCAGGTCCGACGCTTCACCTCGGACCTCGTGAAAGAACAAGACGCACGACTGTCGAGAAGCTATCGACCAGCTCGGCTCGGACCGCAGACGCGTTCACTGTTCGAAGAAGACTTGTAATCACTCTGATTGGGGGTTCATCTACCAACAGGACCGACTGATTTCGGGTCCCGAAGTGGGCGCTCCATGAACTAAGCTTAGAAACTACCATAAATGGACGTGACCGGTTACTTCGCTCGCATATATGCATGATACGCATAATATCCTACATGATTCTCGAATTGCGCACAGTATCCCCACGATCCGAAAATCCCATTGATTGAGTGAATCGTGCTGAGATTGGCAGATCTAGACCATCCGACAGACATGTGTAAATATCGGAAGACCTCATTACTACAGGTACGCAATATCTTGCACTCTCCCTCTACCTTTCAACTTAGACCCCGATTCCCTTGACTTGACTTAGGCATTGGAGGGTCCCCTGGCTTGGCCAGGGTCTCCTTTGCTCCCCCTGTGTGTAGGACCAGGGTCCCTAGGAGACGCGTCACACGGAGGGGAGGGTGTTTTAGATTTTGTCATCAACACATATAATTTTATTAATTATATATGTTGTTATTTACTGTAAAGAACTTTAAATTTTTTTTGAAACAAACAAGCTAAAATATGGAACAAGTACTAGTCCTTTAAAAGTCATATTTTGTATCAAACAATCTATTTGGGAGAGAGAAATCTGGCGTATCTTATTAGCTTGAGTCATTGGAAATGATGTGGACCAATTAAACATGATGACATTAGAATTTTCTGTGCCTTCAACATAGATGATCCACACTCAATTATAATAAATTTATATGGAACTTATATATTAATCGGGTTCAGATTAGGTTGGGCAACCTGAGACCTCAACCCGAGCCCAACACAAGTTTTATCGGTTGGTGTTTGTATAGCCCAAGCTCAGGACCAAACCCAATATATCCTTCGCAAGCCCAACTCAATGTTGGGTTGGTTACGGTCCGTCGGGATGAACCCGCCCAACTTTCAGCCATAGGCACGGCTACCATGCGGCCCTCCACATGGACGACCTGGATATCTCCGACGTAAAAGTGCCTGAGTAGGGTTTGCATCGGATAATTTTTGGAAAAGAAGAAATCCGTATAATTAAAGAAAGCATCAATGTTAAAGAGAGGGCAAAAGCATTGATACTATGGCAGGCGCCATAAATTACTCAGATACTGAATACGTGGCATACAAGTGAGTTCAGCTGAACTGTTGGAATAATATAGGTGCCATGAAATGAATAGAATAGTCCAGAATGAATATATCATGCTTTCTTTTTTGTCATCTCAATGTGGGATTGGTGCACATTTATTAAACGGTTAAAATAAAAAATATCCAATGTTTCTGTTTGCACAAACAAGTGTCCCGGAGTTGGACACTTGCGGATATTCACATGTGTGACAGATGATGCTACTGTCATTATGTGTGGAGCTCATTCCTTAGATAGCCAAAAGTGCACGAGAAAGAGAAGCGGAATGGGTGGTGACCTCAGTGTCTATTCCACGGTGGGACCCATGGCACATGTTTATATCCATGCTGCCGATCTGTTTGGCTACCTCGTTTTAGAGCATAAGCTGAAAAATGAAGCAGATTCTAAGTTTGAGTAGACCACACCACAGAAAACAGTAGGGATAGTGACACCCACGGTTGAAACCTATCTTAGGGCCCACTATAATGCTTATTTTCCATCTCCCTTAAGGGGAAAACACAAATATAAGCTTGATCCAAAACTTAAGTGGCCCCAAGAAGTTTTTAATGATAGGTGTTCAATCACCACTATTTTTAGTGTGGGTTCACTTGTGCTTATGATCTGCTTTATTACTTTATTTCTGGTATGCTTTAAAATAAGCTAACAAAACAGATGAACAGTGTGGATAAACCACATATATCGTGGTGGCAACCCCGTAACTTCCAAGAGAGATAAATGTCAGGACGTGGATTCAGTGGTGAATGTTAGGCTTGTCATAATGCATGTGTTTTATACACCCTATTTTTTTTTTTTGGATCATTTTAAGTTATAAAATTAAAAATAAAGTAAATCCAAATCTCAATTAGACTACACCATAAGTTAATTGAACGCTCATTAGTAAAAGCTTTAAGGGGTCTACTGTAACATCTATTTTTCATCAAACCTATTGATGCAATCTTGCTACGTCACCCTACCAGTCCAGAGGCTTGGGGGGCGGATTAGATACTGACAAAGACAGTAGCCAAATCGCTACTGAAGTAAGCTCTGTAGACCACCCTGATGCATGTACTGTATTCATACCGTCCAACCATTTGTAGAGATCGTTTTATGACCTTCCAAAAGAGAATGAGATAGATCTAAATTTCAAGTGGACCCACCATAGAATACCGTGGGAGCCGTCACACCCACCATCGAAACATTTATAGGCCCACGGTGATGTATTTTTGAGATCCATCCTATTCATAAGTTAACATAGAGATAGACTTAGTCAATACAAAAATATCAGCTTCATCGGAAACTACTGTGGCCCCTAAGAAGTTTTGAACGGTGGTTGTCAGTCCCACTATTTTCTATGATGGGGTATACTTGAATCTTAGATCTATCTCATTCTCTTTGTAATGCTATAAAAACTATCTCTAAAAATGGTTGGATGGTATGGATACAGCACATGCATCATGGTGGGTCCACATAGCTTGGCTGTGTCACTTCAGTAGCGATTCGGATACTGACCTTTTCAGTATCCAATCCGCGCCCGGTGAGGGGTTCACTAACGGAAGCGGATTGCGTCCTGCCCCCGCGACTTTAGCCACGGACGGGCAGTTATGTGGGTGGGCCCACTGTAATGCATCAGTTTATCCACGCCGTCCATTCCTACTCTCAGATTATTTTGAGATATAAGCACAGAAATGAAGCAGATCCCACGCTCAAGTGGACCACACTATACATGACTGTTGCATTTAATGTAACAAGCATTTAATGCTTTGTGCATTTAATACAACCAAACTTGTTATTTGGTGTGGCCCACTTGAGAGTTGGATATGTCTCATTAACATGAAAGGTACAACCGACGGCCTATATTAAACCTACACTTGTAGCGCGCCTGATGAATTTTCAGTTTGTTCAGGAGAGGAACGTACAAAAGCTGCCGAGATTTTGAAAATATCGATGCAATAATAATATCGCTGGATTTGAAAATAACGTCAGGTTTCAATTTTTCGTGATTTTATCACAGAATATCCCAATTCGTACGTGCAAAAGTTATTTCCAATTTTAACTAATTTATTAATTAAAAATTTAAATCTATTTAGTTATTTATAACCATTATTTTTAATTTTGTTATCTTTGGCAAGGTATTTCTTAAAAAAAAAAAATACAAAATCTCAAAATTTGAAATTGAGCAACATCTGTCAGTTTGCTCAAGAAGCCCCCACCTTGGTGGGCCAATATCTTGCACATGCGTATGTGTGAGAGAGAAGAGAGAGAGGGCAATGGAATCACCTCAGCCATTCCTCAGTATATATAAAATGGTACAGGCTCCAATCAGTAGCACAAGCAGACATGGCATCGCATGTGTGAAACAGATGTTAAAATTCAATTTGAACAACGAAAACCACAAGGAAACATGGCACCTTCACCCGAAACTCAAGCACAACAAGTATCACGAGAAGCATCTCCAGGTGGTGTAGTACACATCACAATGCAAGATGTCAAGGATCTGCTGTTCCAGAAGACTATGGAAGGCGATTGGACAGTTGTAGTTGAGCTGTACAACAAGAAACCCGAAATCCGAAACACTAAGATCACCCGCTCAGGTGACACAGCATTGCACATTGCTGTCTCTGAAAGTAAAATTGATGTTGTGAAGGAACTTGTAAATATTTTGAAGGGAGATACTACAGCCAAGCTGGATTTAATGAAGGATGAGAAGGGTAACACGCCACTCCACATAGCAGCGGCCCAAGGAAGCGTGAAGATGTGCGAGTGTATGGCCATTGACAATAAGGAGTTGATCAAAGCCCGGAATAAGGACGGAGAGACACCTCTCTTCTTGGCCGTTCTTTATGGCAAGAGTCTTGTTTTCCTAAATCTACATAGGATTGGTGGCTTTCATCAGAGGGACGACATCATCCATTGTAAAAGAAACGATGGTGACACCATTCTTCACGTGGCCATTATTGGGGGATACTATGGTACGTACAGTTTCTCTCTCACCATTTTATTTCTTTATTTATTTTTCTATCTTCAAGCTTTTCCTAATATCACCCTCAGTTATAGAGCCCTTGCTCTCAAATACTTCCCATTTTTTCACACTTGTGTATGCTTTTTTATATATATATACACACACACTAATATCACTCTTCCTTTTCGTTAAATTTCATAGCGAAATCAAGAAAATAGTCGTGATAGAACCATTATACTCAAACATCGAATATTAAAAAAATAAATATGAAATTACAATTTCACTAGCTCCTATGTTCTAGAAAGAGAGTTATGTCTTTGCCTTTGAACTACAGTTTCTTATCAAATATCACAGGAATGTCTTTTGAGATTGGGTCTTGATCCATACATGCAAACGTGTGACATAATAGGGTCTACACAGATGGTGCATGCATGCAGCGAGATCTATACCGCTTATAATTAATGTGGGTCCAATCATTGTTGGATGATCAGGATTGTTAGATCGTTGGGCTAAGATCAGGAGCCCATCTGATCAATGACCCACAGCCTTAAGTTGTGATATGTTGGGATATGAGGGACACTAATGCTTGGCAGATGATGAGGTAGTGTGGAAGAAGTAATTAAAATACGGTCGAGGAGTCTTGCCATAGAATTCAGGGCAGGGTGATGCATCAATCGAGACCATCCACTTAGTGGGTGCTCTTATAGATTGCCCATCTGCACCTATTAAACAAGCTTAGTCACCACTAATTAATGTTCTCTTTCCCTCCACAATGATGGACCGTTAACGATTTTTGTCTCACTGGTTCTTCTAGAAGAGCTAATCATATTGCCTAGAATTATCCAATTTTATGGTACTTCGAACAATTTTACCCACTATCTCCCTGATAGTGTATGGACTGTCTCCCTCCCCGAGAGTGTATGGACTGTCTCCCAAATTTCTGATGTAGTCGATGATACGCGCCATATATATAAAAATATAAGGCTAGATCTTTGTAATTAATGGTGGGCTACTGTACTAGGTCTTTATCAACCATCTATTTGTAGGCTATGTATCTGAAAGATTATGATGGTCTTGCAGAGAAGACTTCCTAGCTTAGTTCATTTTTACAATGACTCCCACTTGTCTATACTTAAAACCTAAAGTATATGGTGGGTAAAGCTTAGGGAGCCTTCTACTTCAAGGTATTATTTCTTCCTTCCTCCAAAACAGTTATAGCCATGTAGCAGGTAGAGGAATAATCTAATAAATCTTTTAGGTCTAAATGTGATTGGTTTTCTCGATCTTCGCATCAAATCACGGAGTTAAGAGATGCAAACAAGCATCTCCATCACCATCATTCCATCGTTGTGCCTTTATGAATTTGGCTGCCTTTAGGTCTTTAATACTATTTTCTGCTTCTTTGCAAATCAACTGGATACGTTTGCAATGCCCGAGAAAGTTAATAGAACTTTTATATATATATATATATATATATATATATATATATATATATATATATATAGCCAAAGCTGCGCACCAGTACAGACGTACCTCGTGGTAACTTTTTGAGAACTCATCATACATTGTGCGAGTCCCAAATTTGAATGTTCATGTGATGCAGCATCCCATGAAACCCATAGGCCCAAACCTATACTTTGATCCAAAACTTGGTAGGCCATGGAAAGAGAAAACAATTTCTTCTCTTGATTTGCATCTCTCTTTGCTATGGTCCATCAGAGTTTTAAATCAGTCTGAAAATTGGTCCCTTAAAGTTTCATGGGATGTTGCATCACATGGACCGTTCGGATTATATGCCTACAACACATGTGCAAAGGTGCCCAGGCCCATAGGTGATATATATATATATATATATATCTCTCTCTCTCTCTCTCTCTCTCTCTCAATTTACACTGAAAACTGTTCCACCCATTGCATATATTAATAATTTAAATCATTTACGAAAATGTGCTACTTAAAAATAAAGTTATTTTTTAAAAATGATGTGGATCTAAATTTTCAATGGCCTAGAATGCTATTAAGGGTAGACATTCTATGCTATAAGAAAATATACAGTTTGGGCCTTCAGACATTGGATTGAGCTAATTTTTATGTTTTTCTTAGACCAAGGTCCCTAGATCAAGATGTATGGCATAAATATAGATGAGTCCCAGTAGTTTATCATCTAAAGAAGTACCACCTTCTCCCTATCTCCCTCTCCTTATTTCCATGCTAACACCGTTGTTCTCAAAATTGATTTTAACCCCATCCCTTTTTTGCTAGAAAAATGTGTGTGTGGTGTATGTTATAAGTGGGCCCCACCCAGGGGTGGTGTGCATGATTTGGACTACCCAAAAGGTTCCAGATGTCTATCTTTATTAAAAGAATATTTTAATATTGAAAAGGGGGTCCTTGACTGTCATGATTGATAGTGCAATTGAAGTGCCAAAGTGGAAGGAGACTCACATTATAAATTCCTTCAAAATCACAAAACAACTAACATTCATTGGTTAGGAACGGAACTTTGGTCAAGCTTCCAAGTGTGGATTAAGAATTTTTTTGGTCAAAATGTCTGGTAAAACTTACATTAGCTAATGGACTCTCAGTTTTGGAAAAGGATGGCCCACTTGAAAGTCATGGCCAAAAAATGTTATAGACTGTGATGGGAGTGTCTACAGAAAAGAGAATATAAATGATTGTTCTAGACTTCTTAAAGGTCTACTATTTCAAAAATGGAAACAATCTGATAACTAAGGAGGAAAATGGACAATGATGAAAGTGCAGGAGAATCTTTTTCAAATCAAGAAACATATATGCTAAAATTGGACTCTTTAGTTTGGGTGTTTGGAGGTGCGCATTTTCAAGATGAAGTGCCAATGGTCCCCAAACTCTGTGTGTGGCCTATTTTAATATACGATCCTATGGATAAGTAGGGATATTAATAATATTTAATCTAAAAATATTGTCCTCCACGTTTAAATAGACCACATGGGTTAGAAACCTAAATTTTCTATTTTAACAGTGAGATGAAATGATCTTCGGTTAACAATGCATGGCTAGTTTAGTCTAGATAGGTTGTGGTAGAAGATTTGGAGGAAAATGGAGATGTAGAAATTATATTTTTGAGAAGGTTAAGGTGCATGTATATTTACATCCTTGATGTAATTAAGGGATGTTCTACAAGATGATCTAAGCATCCAATCATAATGTCAATGGTGGAATAAGGTTGGATATAAAAAAGTAATCATCCTGATTGGTTTACTTTCTTAGATGGTCTGCTAAATGGACTATCATGGTTAATTTAAGATTTAATGGCCAAGATTGAATATGATAAGGTACTCCAGACGACAATCAGAGTACTATAGGATAGGTTCCTCAAGGGATGTTTTACTATACCAATGGTGAAATTTTAGTTTTTAAGGAGAATAGGGTCTAATCTAATATAGTTCATCTTAAGGGCCTAATATGTGAGAGATAGGGCCATGAACCCAAAACTTCTCCAATAGCTTCAATTAGCTCATATGCTACTATACTCCAATATCTTTAGCATCCTCAGATTTTAGCATTTCCTCACTTTTTCTATACCATTTAATCTCTCTTCATTAATGTGTGAAAAGTTTAGCGGGCATCATTGATCAATTACTCAAGTATTATAGTCAAAGCACTAATAGGACAAGCAAGGAGGAATCATTATCCATAGATGCCTTGCAAGATGCTTGCTTCTTGAGTGAAAACAATCACTCTTACAATGTACTCTTGGTTTGCCTTTCCTAGATTTCTTACCATCACTCTTTTGCCATTACTCTTGGTTTGCCTTTCATAGATTTTGCACATAACTAACTGGTCTTTAAGATTTTTTTTTTTTTTTTTTTTTTTTTTTTTTGGGACTCCTAGATGTCGACTTATTGCGAGCATGACATTCTTTGAGGTGAGCAACATGGGTTTCTTGATCTCATAATTGGTCTCGAAGATGGCCAACTATTTGAGTGATTTTGTTTTAAAATTGGCGAAACTATTCATATTGTAGTTCTTAATAGAGGTTGTTGAAGTGATAAATTCCCTTGATATACATTGATACACCACACTCTGACAGCTTAAGCTTTTGGAGTAAATGGTTGTTTGACATGGTATTATAGCGGAAGGTCCTATGTTCGAATCTCGAGAGCAGCAAATATGCCTCGCTAATATATTATTCTCCCACGGGGGGTCAGGAAAATCAGGTCTGACCCAAGGATCGGGAAATCGAGCTCGGCCTATTTATGGTGTGAGTGTCCCTCCATCCTTGTCAATATGTTCCCGTGCGGAGTTCCCACCCCGCACGTGCGAGGGGGTGTTGAAGTGATAAATTTCCTTGATATACATTGATACACCACACTCTGACAGCTTAAGCTTTTGAAGTAAATGGTTGTTTGACAGAGGTGAACAAGAAAGTGAGAAGAAAAGTTTATTTGGTGTAAAGCTTCTCTTGGGGTTGTTATTATCTATTGATTGGTGATGTTTAGAAAACTACTATAGGAAGATTTTTTTTACACTATTAGAGAAATTAATCTTCAAGTAGGGAAATGTTATAGTAGTGGTATGGTTACACATGAAATTCATTCACGTTAGGGATTAAGGCAACAACTCCTTTTATGTTTGTAAAAAATATGAAGCCTAGCTTCTTATACTATAAGAAACTCTCTTTGTGGTGCGTTATCTATATAAGAGAAAAATTGTAAAGAGAGGCTTATTTTATAGTGGGTGATTCCTTAGAGATTATACAGTGGAAGATTGGGAGAGAGAGGTAAACATTGTACTCTTGATTTCGGTTTTTAGCAAAGAAGAAAACACTGTATTGCTACCACATGAACATAAGCATATTGTCGAATCAAGTAAATTTCCTCGCATCTTATCGTTGTTGTTGTTGTTATTATATATATATATATATATATATATATATATATATATATATATATTTATATATATATATATAAACTTTTACTTTTGGTTTGGTTCTTTTTTTTGCAACACAGAGTGTGCATGTGCTTATAAATTTCACATTGCGTACTTTGCAGATTTGGCATGTGAGATAATTAAGAAGTTCCCATCGCTCGTTGACTATCATAATGCTAAAGGGAATTCATGTCTACATCTTCTAGCTAAGCATCCTTCATCGTTCAGAAGTGGATGCAACTTGGGACCAATAGAACAAATCATTTATTATTGTGAGACATCTCTCCCTATCTTTCTTGTTCTCTCTTACTTGGTAATGCATGCATACATGAGGTCTCTAAGTCCAAATTGTTGGAGCATAAGTTATGGTCCACCTAGCTGATAACCTCCAACCTATTAATTGCATGCGACATCCAACTTTTCCAATAGATTGGCCCCATCATCAGCATCACTAGTGCACACAAAAAAAGAGAAAGGAAAAACCCCCTCATTATAGGCTTTGATAAATAGAAAAATACATGTGTTGTCTATTCAATCTGTATATGTGGCTAATATTTATTTAAGTTAATCCTCACGACAGGAGGATTAACTTAAATAAGAGAGAACAAGAAAGCAAGTTAGACGAGTTGGTGTCACAAGGGCACATGAATGGTTGAATGTTATCCTTTAGCTGAACCCTTATCGGATCACAAGATACACATTCCACTCTAATGGTAACTTCCAACTGGCTAAGTCGATGAAACATCCAAAATCCATGCAATAGCTTGCGTCACGCCCCAAACTCAGAAACCGAGCTCATAAAATTCCAGATCGCCGAATCTGGCGTCGACAGCCTCCGTAGTACCCCATTCTTAGATCCCAACACCCATACGCCAGATTTTCGATCCTGGGATCCTACAAGGAGGATTTTTAGTGTAAATTTTTTATCAAGGAGCATAACCACAAGTGTACCCAAATCACAAAAGCAACATCATCATCACATATCCACTAATATAAATCGTTGATTACAATGTTGAAAGGAAATACATGTATATAATAAAATCTCCACAAAGCTCAGCCACATGTTCCTGCCTCAGCGCTACTGTATCCTGGCATCACCTGCATGCATCTATCGTGCATAAGCTTATAGAAAGCTCAGAGGGTGGTGTACGTGTGTGCGCAATGCAGGTGCCAAGTATACAATACATGTCTACAATTCATATAATATCAGAAATACTAGCAGGTTCATGAGTCATAAAATATCAGAGTATGCAATGCATACGATATTAGGTTCATGAGTATACCAATTTCTGTCATGCCCCAAACTCAGAAACTGGGCTCATAAAATTTTCGATCACCGAATCTGGCACCAATAGCCTCCGTAGTACCCCATTCCCGGCTCCCAACGCTCATACACAAGATTTTCGATCTTGGGATCCTACAAGGAGGATTTTTAGTGTAAATTTTTTATAAAGGAGCATAACCGCAAGTGTACCCAAATCACAAGAGTAACATCATCATCACATATCCACTAATATAAATCGTTGATTACAATGCTGAAAGGAAATACATGTATATAATAAAATCTCCACAAAGCTCGGCCATATACTCCTGCCTCAGTGCTACTACGCCTGGCGTCACCTGCACGCATCTATTGTGCATAAGCTTATAGAAAGCTTATAGGGTGGTGTATGTGTGTGCGTAACATAGGTCCCAAGTATATAATACATGTCCACAATTCATACAATATCAGAAATACTGGCAGGTTTATGAGTCATACGATATCAAAGTATGCAATGTAGACCAGCTATGTAATGAGGGGTCGTGGTAAACCAAATGCCATATGCTGGGGATGTAATGCAATATGCGCGTGAAGTCAGGATGATAGTATGTAGTATCACAGACAATGGGGTCCATCACAAGGGACATCTATCCAAACCAGTCCCATACCTAAATTTGGATAGCCAGATTCAATGTGGTAAACTCCTGATCTCAGGTTGGTCACACGCCCCAACCGAAATCCTAGCCACTGTGAAGGTACACATAATGATTTGATTGTGCACCACCAGCCCGAGTGGATAGTGAATGAATGAATGAATCAAATGCTGAGAACGTAACTCCTGCTCAGTAGGTCCACATATCAGTACCATACATCTTTGGGATCATCACTGTTGTCTAGTACACTCTACGCCACCTTGCCTCCCCATCAAGTGCACAACTGGATAAGTGGAAGAGACGTCACTATCCACCTACCAATATCGGCCTAACTCGATGATAACGGACCCATTCCTCAAGTTGTAGTAAGCTACTCAGTAGGTCCACATATCTGGTACCACATATTCTCCCATCTACGGCAAGAGGTGATGGTGTACTAATGTCAAAGATATGCCTCACACTTATTGTAAAGAAGAAGTAGGCTTTTATTTCCCATGGGGCCCAATATGAATACAAGGCGGGCCTTGGTAGGGTCCATACATCTAGGACTACGCGTCTTTACAAATGGGTCGGTAGTTCACCCATCATCTAAGTGAGCCTCGGTTTGGGTCACTAAGATTGGGCAAACCCATGCATCTAGGTGGATCACATTTACTATGGAAGGCCTGATACAAATCACAAGGAGGGCTCCAAAGCTTGGAGTAGTCCTACAGGGTATGGTGGAAAGCATTATTATCAATGGGGCCCAATGTTTTGGGATAACCCGACAATACATATGATGTATATGGGCAAGAATCATGAAGTTATACTAAGCATGATCTACGGTAATGATGTACTCTTATATATATATATATATATATATATATATATATATAAAAGAGTACATATGGTAAGAGTATATATATAGTAGCAGCCTAAATGCCATACTACATCAAGGATGAACCTCATGAGGTGAATCATTCAACAATGGGAGTCGAGATGATGACCCTAAGTATATTAAGTGGGCTTTCTCACCCAATTTATCATATGGTAAGTTGGGCTTTGTTATGGGGCCTGATACAAACAAGGTGAGTCTATAAGTTATGGTGATTCCTACAAGGGTGGTGGAGAGCACTGACATGAATGGGGGCCCAACGGTTTGGGGTAGCCTAATGAGGAAAGGTGGGTAATAAAATCATCAATGGGGGCCCAACGGTTTGGGGTAAGCCAAATAAGAAGAGATGAGAATGGGCCTAACAATGGCCCTTAGGGAGATTACAACGTGGACATTTAACCATCGTTGTTCCCAACGTAATGGGCTTAACAACGAGCTCTAGGGAGGATTTCAATGGTGGACATTTAACCACTATTGTCTCCCAGTGTGTGGTCCACTTGGGATTTGAATCTAACTCTCTATGGGGCCCACGACCCTCATACAAATCAGGAAATGGATGGACGATGTGAATATAACACATACATCATGGTGGAATCACTCATCACAATTGGGCCTCATATAAGGGCCTCGTATACATCACATCGGGCCTCACACAAGGGCCACATATACATCACTTGGGCCTCATACAAGGGCCACATATACATCACTACGGGCCTCATTACATGGGCCGCATATAAATCACAATGGGCCTCATTACATGGGCTGCATATACATCACATTGGGCCTCAAACAGGGGCCGCATATACATCACAATGGGCCTTATACACGGGTCATAAATGCATCACAATGGGCCACATCCATAGGTTTCAAATACATCACATTGGGCCCTATGCACGGGCCGCAAATACATTACATTGGGCCTCATCACATGGGCCTCATATACATCACAATGGGCCTCATATACAGGCCGCATGTACATCACAATGGGCCTCATACACGGGCCGCATGTACATCACAATGGGCCTCATATACATCACATTGGGCCTCATCACATGGGCATCATATACGGGCCGCATGTACATCACAATGAGCCCTATACACGGGCCGCAAATACATCACAATGGGCCTTATCACCTGAGCCTCAAATACCTTATATTGGGCCTCATATACTAGCCTCATTTACGTCACATTGGGTCTCATGAGGAAGCCCATGGTCCAGAACATGGATGGACAATGTGTATAAAACACACACCTCACGGTGGGCTGCACAATGCAATGGGCCCATGGCCTTAAGAAAAATGGATGAACAATGTATATATATATAGCACACATCATGGTGGATCCCACTGTCCTTGCTGGACGGTGTGGATCTCACTTGTGCGTGAGGTAGGCCCCATGGATGGACAGCCTGGATATAACACATACCTCATGATCAGACCCACAAAGCTTGTTGACGTCAGTACAATAACTATATATATGGTGGTCCCCACCTCCAGACCGCTGGATGGTGTAGATATACAATACATACATCGAGTGTGGGCCCCATGTCCACGTGTGGATGGTGTGGTGATGCACATACATCACATGCGCTCCACAGGCTGCCAATAATGTAAGAGGTGGGTCCCACCATCCCAGACAGTGGACGATGTGGATTAAAGCATACATCATGGTTGGTTATCCACCATCCAATCCACTGGATGGTGGATGGGAGGGATGAAACACTACATTTGGTGGGTCCCACGTGGGCCCACCAACTATATAGATATGTTATATTATACATACACACACATATGAATCGTCCATTCCTTGGATGTTTGTTGGCGGACGGTCTGGATTAACGTCTGGTGGGTCCACACATGTGGCCCACCAGCTGTAGCAAGCTAGTTTTTATATTATCCCTCCATCCAGGTCTGTTCGGGGATGGACAACGTGGATAGATAGGTGGGGTCCACGCATGTGGGCCACCCCACTAAAAGATCAACTGATATTTGTGGTTTTCCTTCAAACGGGGTTTGTCCAAACGGACAGCAAGGTGGCTGCAACGTGGGCCCTAGCTGGACAGCGGGTGCATTCCATTTGGTGGACGACATGGATATATAAAATACATCAAGATGGGTCATCATACAAGAAAAGGAGAGTGAGAAGGAGAGAGAGGGAAACGTGCGATGGAGGGTAGGGGCTCCGCCACTATGAGCCCTCCTTAGGTGGGCCATGTAAATACAATACATCCATAAAAATGGGCCCCAAATCACGTGGGCCCTAAATCGTAAAAATCAACGGTGGAGATCCCTTTTCCACCAAAAATGCATGGTCTAGATGACCTTTCCATAAATGAGAAAAATAAACATCATGATGGGGTTCATGGAGAATGGCCCCATCATGGGATGATCATATGAATTGTGGTGGGCCATCCATACCATCAAACAGTAGGCCCCACTTAGTTCATCATCAAAATACAAATCTAATCCTACAAAACACCCACCGATTGCTAATCTTCTAGGCTCCTTGGAATGCTAAGATCCTCGGCTACAACTTTGATAGAGGATGATGAAGATTAAAGGGTTGGATGGTGAGATTTGGTGGTAGGAAGGTGGGCCTTGATCTTAGTTTTTCTCTTTGGAATTTTTCTCTCTTAGTTGCTTGGAAATGGTAGAGAATGGAATGAGATGGAGTGAAGGATGGGAGATGTAAGGAGAGAGGGATGGGTGTGTAAGAAGAATGACATGAGAGGTATGGGTTGTGTTGACTTTTGGTGAGAGAGGGATGGGTGCCATGCCTTGTTGGTAAGAGAGGGATGGGTTAGGTATGGGTTGTGATGGGATGTGTACTTTATTGATTGATGTGATAGATTGGGTAGAGATTCTCTCAGGATTTGCAATGCGCAGCATTTCTTTGAAGTATACGCGGGCCCACAACTCCTAGCCTGTGTATCGCATCAGTGCCCATGACGTGGTGTTCGAACTGCAGTGATGATGCAGTTGCAATGATATAAGTCTCGGGTCGAGTCAACTCAATCTACGGGATACGACTTAGGGTCGTGCGCAAACGCTGATTATATATCACGGGTTATCGGAATTCGACGGGGAGGATCATGGAAATCTAAGGAATGGTATTGACTAGGATACGGG
Organism: Magnolia officinalis; assembly: GCA_021015155.1. NCBI lineage: Eukaryota > Viridiplantae > Streptophyta > Magnoliopsida > Magnoliales > Magnoliaceae > Magnolia > Magnolia officinalis. The sequence goes on from JAJHSJ010000011.1 coordinate 38,168,323, forward strand.
CCTTACAGCTTAGCCCTCCATGAGGATCACATTATGTAGAAATCAACCATATCCACTATTGAGTTTGAGTGAGCCATCTTATTATTTTACTATTTATGTCTAGACATTGTTTTTTGGGGTGTAGCCCACATAATGAGTGCTTAGGGAAGGCTTTTCATTAGATAATCTCCATGGGCCTTCCTACCTATTGGATGTCACATACACTTAACAGGTTGGAAGTTATCAACTATGTGGACAATAACTTGTGGTCCAACTAGTTGGACATGGAGGTCTCAGTTCAAGTCTAACCCATTGGACCATAAGTTATGGTCCACCCAATGGATATAATTACTAACTTGTTACGTGCATGGGACATCCAACTTCTCTATGTGTGTGTGTGTGTGTGTGTGTGTGTGTGTGTGTCAATATATATAAATATATTTTTATATATACATATATAAATACACACACAGACACACACACACACACACACATGTCTATGTAAATAAAACACCCCGTCCCACCATCTTACCTATGTAAATTCACTCCATTCATCGGTTAAGAATTCTTATTAACTATTTACACCCAGCCGATCAAGACCAAATCTAACATTGCAGAAGATACCATGTAGCCAAGACATGTTTGTGTTGGGAGTTGCAACTATGTGCAAGGAAACCATCATTAAATTTTAGAGTAAAAAACATACAACCAAGTCTCTATAAAGTGAGGAGTTTTGTAACATCAAGTCTTTGCAAAAGGAAGAACTAGTCCAACTACGAAAGCTCTCTAACAAAGCCTCCTATAGATGTTGCATGAACGAAATAACAAGAAGCTTACAGGTTCTTTCTTGTACTATGGCCTTATACAATAGGCTACACTTATGTAGAGAATTAAAGAGATTTGCATGGCCAACTATCCAAATCTCTCATGATAAGGAAACTACATAACAACCACCAACTTTCAGAAGTCTATATAAACAACACTCGATGAAAAGCTTGAAGCAACCAACTGAGCTAATACACACAATCTCTCTCATAACACAATGCTTTTTATCTTAATTTTAGCCTTAGGTCTTTCACTTCTGTTGAGCCCTTGCCACAACAAGTTTAGAGTTTATCATAACTTACATCCACTATTGTCCCGTGTCATCGCTAGAGTATGCCTATGAGTATATTGTAAATATCTAATACCTCTGCCATTAGATCCCCAATCAATCGAGTCCATACTTGGAAGATCACACCGGTCACATATTGTTGGCCATTCACCTATATTGTTTGTTCACACAGATAATCGTATATTATTATCTTTTATTTTCTCTAGTTATTTTATTGTCACTGATTGTACTGATCTTAAATCTACATCAATAAAATCAGTGATCCAACCTTTGTTTTTTAATTCTACTTGTTCATTATCGCATTATCAAGAAAGTTAGGGACCACGATCACCATTAAAAGAAAAGTCCTTAGCTCAAGGAAAAAAGATCCTATTGAATGACTAACTTGCCCCTTCCAAATCGCTTAATTGTTGCACATTGGTGGCTGGATGATTAGGTCAACATTCATAAGTCTGATCCTATGGATGATTTGATACCAGGGATCGCAAGCGTTCAATCGAACTTGAGTCGAGTACCACTCTACATGCTCGACACTATCTTAATCGCATATGTTTGACTGAATACGGGCTGTTTGTTAACACATGCGATCTCATGTCTGATTTAACTCCAACACTATTTTTGGCATGCCTCGTGGGACAAAGGTATGTTATTTTTAGTGTTTCTCAGTAAAGCACGATGGCTAGCAGACTAAGAAAGGCAAGTCCCATCTCTGAAGTTGCAGAATAGCCACAAGATGAGGAACGTCAAGTCAAACTCATTGATGTAGACGGAGGATCCTCTTCTTAACCGACGCTGGGGGAGAACAAATATCACATCCTTGAGATGCGAGGAGATTTGTGATAGAATGTGAAAGGCAATAGGGTTAATGTTGATAAAATTGCTAGGTTATTTGAAACATTCATCAAAAGGTTTCCACTAACAGTGAACCGCTAGTCTACTAATAATTTCCCTACAGACTTAGAGGTAGAGAGATCAACTGATCTTCTAATAAGAATTAGTTGGCAGAACCACGCGGTCGTTCTCCATCACCTAAGGTGGTTACAAGAAGAAACGACCATCGCTACAACCACAGGATAGAGACTCCTAAAACATCCACATGCATAGTAGAAATTTCATACATGTGTTGATCCACTTTAAGGGCAACCGCATATGCCGATGGCACCGCATAATTATTATGCTAGAATCAAGCACCCTGGGGGCAACCTCCCGCGTTATCGATTACACCACAAAAATATACAAGGTCCGATCCACCTATGAGATAACCTTCGATGCCTCAGGCTCCACTAGCTATTACTCCTACGACTAGAAGTTCGTCACTTGTAGCATAACTACGACAATTAGGTCATAAATATCTAATCAATTTGATGCAAAAGGTAACTCATCAATATCATGACTGGAGGGGGCTTCAATGGATGCGATCGATCCGAAAAAATTAGATCACCCAAAATCGATCGATAATAGATCGACATCCAAAGAACAACTTCCACAAAAATGGACGAATAAAATGGACAAGTCAAATCTATAGATACTAGGGGGAAAGGATGGAAACTGTTATGGGAAAATAAAATGACCGATAATAAGTGGTCGGTCGAAACTGCGTGCACTCTGCCAGATCGGATGACGACGGACACGACTAGGAATTCGCCCCTTGACCCTAGATTGAGTGGAAAATGAGGTCGAGCTCGGTCCCTTAACAGCAGATAGGAAGATCCACTAATCCGTCCAATGCCAAAAGAAGCTCGACTACTCGCCGTAGAAGTCATGTCGGTATCGTATAACTCCAGATAGGCATACTCCCCCTAGGTCAGGTCTGCCAAGACCACCTCGGCCTCCTACTACACATCTCCACTGATTCCAATGCCAACTTATCTTATCTAAGAGAGATCCGCCCAAGATATCGAAGGATATCTGCGACACGCTCAGGATCTTGAGATCTTTGCCAAGAATCTCGGGATCTTCCCCCACATGTTCAGGATCTGAATCTCTCTACAATAGGAAGATCTCCTCTACGCTACTGCCTCTCAACACCTATAAATAGGAGCATCTCTAATGGTGAAAGGTACGCATAATCTCTTGCATAAAACTCCATTTACAACCAGACATAGATTCCCTACCTGACTTAGGCATTAGAGGATCCCTTGTACTAGCCAGGGTCTCCTTTATTCGTTCTTTATGCAGGTACTCAAAGGTCCAGGAAAGGGCTAACCGGATTTCTTCATCAATAATTCGGCACTGTCTGTGGAAACGACGTTGAAAGCCGTTCTCTTAATCCTTCGAAGTTCAATAATGGTAAAAGGGAAAAAGAAATCTCAGACATCCACCATTGAACTCTATCATGTGCCGTCGGAGAGGTCTGCTAGTCACCGGGATTCCTCTTCCCAATTTCAAGTTGCCTCTGCCTCTATTGGACTGATGCAGTGATCCCAGAATCAGGGAGGATGACTTGCATCTGTCAAGAAACAAGTTAAGGCACTAACTAACAATATCAACTCAATAAAGTGACTTCTAGAGCAACAAAACCCTCTCCCCGTCCAAGGGACTGGAGAAACAACAACTCGACCGGTTACAGAATCCATGCATCATCTTAAGCGCCTGCCGGTTCTCGAAGAAGCAGAAAGATCGGAGTTTCGAGGCCAACACCCTCCCATGTCTCGAGTACTCTGCGCTGCCTACCTTTGACTTGCGCCATGAGTTAAAGAAGAAGAGGCGTGACAAAGCTCTCGAAACGACGACTGAGGCAATGGTTGAACATGAAGACACTTGGGAAACCGAGCTTAATGAACTACGGGGAAAATTGGCAACATACGACCGACTTACCGTACACATGCTCCGACCTCAATGGAGGCAATTTTGGAAGAACCCATACCGCCATTTACCGTCGACATCATGCATGCCCAGTTTTCACTATAGTCCCGAATGCCCCAGATCGCTCCGTACTCTGGAACTACTGATATAGCCGAACACCTGGAATCTTTTAAGGCTTGGATGAAACTCCACGATGCATCGACCGTAGTCATGTGCTTGGTTTTTTCCCTAACCCTAAAGGAGCAACTCAGAAGTGGTTTCGACAATTAAAGCCACAATCGATCAACTCGTTCACAAAGATTAACAAAACATTCATTACCAACTTAATTAGAGGAAAGGAAAGGCTTAGGCCGACTACTCACCTCCTTACTATTATCTAGAAAGAAGATGAGTTGCTGAAGGACTACATTAAATGCTTCAACCTGGAGGCGATGCACTTATAAGGACACTCGGAAGAGATCGCCGTGATTGCCATGGTGGGAGGCCTAAAAGAGGGGAGGTTCCTCTTCTCGCTCGACAAGAACCCCCCAACAACATTGACTGACCTCCTCAATCGTGCTTAGAAATATTCCAATGCTGAAGAGGTTTTTAGTTCACGAAATGCATCTTAGAACAAGGGAGGCTCGACCAGGGAAAAGGGACCTAAGGAGGAATTAACTACGACCAACTGCAATAAAAGGAGAAAGGACGACGAGCCGACTAGAAGCTAGTGCCTGAGCAGGCAACCTGAGAGAAGGTTCAGCTCGTACTCCCCCCTCAATGCGACGCCTAAATAGGTTCTCATGGAAGTTTGGGACAAAAGAATCCTTCAATGGCTGAACAAGATGAAATCCGATGCCGACAAGTGGGACAAGCGGAAGTACTGCCACTTCTACCGCGATCACGACCATTTAACTAGCGACTGCTTTAATTTAAAAGAAGAGATCTTGACCCTCATGCACAATGGACACTTGTGGGAATACGTCAACAAGAAGGATGAACGAACTTGTAGCGCCCCGAATTTCAGGGGCCGAGTAGGAACTCGACTCCCTAATTCTCGGGTGCCACGTGTCACGCCCTTAACTCTGAAACCGGGCTCACAAAATTTTCGATTGCCTAATCCGGTGTCGACAGTCTCTGTAGTACCCTATTCTTACTCCCAGCACCATATGCCAGATTTTCAATCCTGGGATCCTACAAGGAGGATTTTAATAAATTTTTTTTTTTTTTGTAAAGAAGCATAACCACAAGTGTACCCAAATCACAAGAGCAACATAATCATCACATATCCATTAATATAAATCGTTGATTACAATGCTGAAAGGAAATACATGAATATAATAAAATCTCCATAAAGCTCGGCCTCCATGCTCCTGCCTTAATGCTACAACGACCTAACATCACCTACACGCAACGGTCGTGCATAAGCTTATAGAAAGCTTAGAGGGTGGTGTATGTGTATGCAATGCACATGCCAAGCATATAGATATCAGAGCAAGCAGAAATACTGGCAATTCCATCAATACCATTAGACTTATCCAGATTATGTAATGCGAAGACATAATAAGGCAAAGTCATATGCTGAGAAAGTAATATAAATCGACTACGTAATGTGGAGATATAGTAAGCTAAATGTCATATATCGAGGATGCAATGTAATATGCAAATCCTGATGAGTCCATGAATACCGTCAGCCGTATCCATGCAATGCAGAAACATAGTAAACTAGATGACATGTGTAGAAGAAGCAATGCAGTATGCAATGCAAAATAGATTACAAATGCTAGAGTGTGTAGTCGGGATGATAGTACGTGGTATCGCAAGCTGTGAGGTTCATCACAAGGAACTTTATCCAAACTAGTCCCATACCTAAATTTGGATAGCCAGACTCAATATGGTAAACTCCTGAACTCAGGTTGGTCACGCATCCCAACTGAAATTCTGGCCATTGTGAAGGAACACATAACGAATTAGTTGCACACCACCAGCCCGAGTGGATAGTGAATGAATAAATGAATAAGTTAAATACTGAGTACACAGCTCCTGCTAAGTAAGTCCACATTACATCTCTGGGATCATCACTGGAGTTTAGTACACTCTACGCCAGCTTGCCGCCCCATTAATCGCACAATTGGGTAAGTGGAAGAGACTTCACTATCTGCCTGCTAATATCAGTTCGGCTCGTCGATAGCGGACCCATTCCTCAAGCTGGGTCAGACTCAGCCTAATCATTGCTTACTCCCTCGGGCGGGTAAGACCACACCTCTCTCACAACCGACCACGATACAGTGGGAGATGTAACCTACTGGTATTCGGCACTCGGCGCTCATGTATCAACTCGGTCTAGACGTTGGAGCATCCTTTGGTGCCAAGAGGGTTTAGGGAATTTCACCCAGGGACATCTATAACACCCTATGTAGAAAAAGATTTTCAGTGCCCAATCCTGCCATTCACGATATGCCTGTGGAGGCTATGGCCCTGATATTGTTACGGCATACAGTAGTCATGTTACCCAAATGTGAGATGCATGAATTACACTATCAGTCATGCAGCAATCCTGTACGTACCACGTGATCATCTGGGGCAATCCGTCTCATAAGGAGTCCCATAATAAACTAACCCAATGTCATATGCTATGATCAATCACTCCTCACAACAAGTATACATATGATGCATATGGGCATGTATCATGATGTAATAAAGTACATAGGCATGATTATCTGATAGGGCAGACAACAATACTCCACAATCGACCATCACCAGCTTGTCACATACTACGAGTATAAACTGAATGATGTGCTCCTTCTACAACTATAGGAGCCTATGCTGTATGTCTTACATTAGCCTTCCGAGGCTCTGCATGATCCAAGACGAGGACGACGGGTCTAGTCCATATGTTGAGATAGGTTCTACATAGTGGATATCAAACCCGATACTACATATTCTTCTATTTACGGCAAGCGGTGATGATGTACTATGCAATGGATAGCCTAGATGATACACTAATGTCCAAGATGGACCTCATACTTGTCTTAACAAAGATACGGACGGTGCGGATGATATGTACATGTCACAAGGTCCTAGTAAATGGGTACAAGGGTAGGATACACCTCTTGTGGTGAGTCAAGTGGGTATATGACAAGGTGAGTTCACAAGGTGAGATAACAGGGTGAACAATTGGGCTTCCTAAATCTCTATATCATGTAATAAACTGGCTTTCCTATGGGAAGCCCGATACATACATAAAGTGGGTTTGGTGGGGTACCTACACCTAAGACTATGTGTCCTTCCAAGAGTTTGGGTAGCTCACTCAACACCTAAGTGGGCCTTAGATATGGTCACTAAACTTGGGCAAAACAGGCATCTAGATGGGCCATCTTTCTATGGAAAGCCTGGTGTGAACACAAGGTGGGCTTCAAGATTTGGGCAGTACTACAAGGCATGACGGGAAGCACCATTATTAATGGGGGCCCAACAATTTGGGTTAGCCCATTAAGGGAGATGAGGATGAGCCTAACAACGGGCCCAAAGGAGAGTTACAATGTGGACATTTAACCATCATTACTCTTATAATGTGGACATCTAACCACCATTGTTCCCAAGGCATGGCCCATTTGGGATCAAAATCAAAATCATAACGGGGCTCTCCACCCTCTAATTATCCAAGAAATGGATGGACAACGTGTGCCCATCACTCATACATGGTGGGATTGCATAAGGCGATGGGACCCATGACCTATGAATGTATAAACGGTGTGTATATAACACATACATCATGGTGTGTCTCACACACATAATGGGCCTCACTCATACAATGGGCCTCATATAATCACAACGGGCCTCGCACATATAATAGGTCTCATATACATCATAATGGGCCTCACTACCTGGGCCTCAAATACATCACAATGGGTCTCATCCATGGGCCTTAGATACATCACAATGGGCCTCACTACCTGGGCCTCAAATACATCACAATGAGCCTCATTACCTGGGCCTGGGCCTCAAATACATCATAATGGGCCTCACTACCTGGGCCTTAAATACATCACAACGGGCCACATCCATGGGCCTCACATGCATCACATTGGGCCTTACCAAATGGGCCACATATACTTCATGTTGGGCCTCACACAAGGGCCACAAATACATCATATTGGGCCTCACACAAGGGCCACAAATACATCATATTGGGCCTCACAAAGGACCACAAACACATCATATTGGGCCTCACTCAAGGGCCACAAATACATCATATTGGGCCTCACTTAAGGGCCACAAATACATCATATTGGGCCTCACTCAAGGGCCTCACATGCATCACATTGGGCCTCACCAAATGGGCCACATATACATCATGAATGGGCCTGTAGGGTAGCCCGACTGATGGACTGCCTGGATTCAATACATACAAAAGTTGTGCCCCACCGTCCCACGTTGAACGGTGGAGATGAAACACACATATAAGGTGGGGTCCACAAGTTTGAAGGTGCAGATAAAACCCATAGATCACGTGGGCCACTGAGATGGACGGTATAGATGAAACACGCATGACATAGAGGGCCCAGCACCACCGTCTAGAGGATGGACTGTGTGAATATAAAATACATATATCAAGGTGGGATTCCCACCGTCCCAAGCAGTGGATGGTGTGGGTGACTCACATGCACCATGGGGTCCCATGTCCAGTGGGCCACACGTGCCATCAAGGTAGGATGGACGATTCCTGTGCCTCTACGCCGGTCGCTGCCACTACCGGGAGCTACTAGAGGGGACCTTCCTCTTTTGACCTCCTCTCTGGAAATGCGGGGGATCAAGTTGCCTGAAGTCGCATAGAAGGGAGCTTACGCGCTCCTACTCAGCCTGGGCGGGTGTATCCGCGGGTTGCTTGCCCTGCCCCCGAAGAACTGCGATCATCACCTATAACATCTACTGAAGCTGATCCATGCTCATTGATATGGTTGGGATCGTACTGGTCTCAGATGAGGGAGCCGCTTGGCTCGCTCTCTCAGGCATCATGTCATATAGGAAGGAACAAGGGCCTATTATCCTTAAGCACTCTCAAATGCACAAACGATAGGGAGCTATATCAGGAAATTTTTAAGTTATTCAAGCTCGGGGATCTAATCATTCTAAGTTCGCAACAATCACATAGTGAAGGGTAGCTATCAGCAGATATGTGATGTTATCTTTAGCTATTTCCAAGTTATGTCTGATACCAACTTCTGTCATGGCCTAAACTCGAAAATCGGGCTCACAGAATTCTTAATCATCGAATATGGCACCGACAGCCTCCGTAGTATCCTATTCTCAGCTCCTGACACCCATATGCCAGATTTCGATCCTAGGATCCTACAAGGAGGATTTCCAATATAATTTTTTTTTTTATAAAGGAGCATAACCACAAGCATAACCAAGTCATAAAAAAAATACCACATATCACTATATCAAAAACTTTAAGTACATACGGAAAGGGAAATACAAAGTTAGACGAAAGCTCCAGAAGTTGGCTGTATGCTCCAAGCTCAATATTTAATGGTGGAAGATGAGAATTGAAGGGTTGGATTGAGAGTTTTGAGGGTAGGAAGTGGACCACACGTAGGTTCTCCTTGACTCTTCTTTCCTTGGAATGTTGCTTATTTTAGGTTGCTTGGGGAATGGGTAGAGAGAGAGAGAGAGAGAGAGAGAGAGAGAGAGAGAGAGAGAGAGAGAGAGAGAGGATGTTGTAAGAGGAGGTGACATGGAGGGTATGGACTCTCTTGACTTTTGGGGGCATGAGGTGGCATGGGGTATGAGTTGCCTTGACTTGTTTGTAAGAAAGGAATGGCTAGGTATGGGTTCATTTGACTTGGTGAAGAGAGAGGTATGGATAAGTGATGGGTTGTGATGGGATGTACTTGACTTGTGATTGAATGATTGATGTGATGGATTGTAGAGATTCTCTCGGGATTTACAACGTGTGACATTTTCTCAAATTAAACGCGAGCCCACAACTCCTGACCTGGGCATTGCATCGGTGCGCAAGAAGTGGCGTTGGAACCATGACAGCAGTGCGCTCATAATGGTACAAGTCTCGGGTCGAGTCAACTTAGATTTATAGGATGTGACTTAGGGTCACACGCAAATGCTGATTATAGGTCGCGGGTTGCCGGAATTCGATGGGGAGGATCGCGGGAGTCTATGGAATTTCATGGACTAGGATTGGGCCTTACTCTACATGTGCCCTAATGGGCTTTAGATTTCAATTACATTTGGATTATCTCGTAAGCCATGGGGAGTTTAGCAAACCATGAAGCGTAAGTCACAAAATAGTAATAAGTGCTGCTAATTATGTAGAATATCCAAAATATAATCCCAAGAAAATTCAGGACTGGGAACTAGTCCCACTCATACAAGTGTCCCAAAACGGCTAGGGCCCTGGCCCATACCATGCGATCGTCCATACATAAGCTAGAAGGAGCCGCTGAAGGTCTGGTAATACACCCGCTCCTTGTCGTCCACGCTGGCATCCTCCAACGCATCCAGCTCTGTAATCCCTGCATCTATGACAAGTTCTGGTTGGTGTTTTAAAACACCATCCCAGAGTGGGAGTGAGGAACTAACTTAGTGGTACCATTAACAATAAGTTAGACAGATTATCATACGCAGGAACAAATTTAGTGAAAGGCATACATTCACAGAATCCTAAATAATCTAGTTAATGCAAATGCATGATTCAATGATATGATGCATGCCCTCACCACAACACTCCCTCGAGTGACAACATCTAACGATTGAGAATGACCAACACTTCCTCAGTGCGAGCATGACTGCTAAATCGCCAAAGTAATCAATGTAATGTAATGTGAATGTTAGCCAAGTTGATTAATTAGGTCCATTCATCCAGCAGTTTGGGAAAACCGAGATACCCTGACAGATCAATACCCTAATCCGATTGCATGGCTCTGGCGGCCGTGGCCGTATGGCTCTCGCGATCCTTGGTCCCTTTGGGTTCATCACACCCACAATTTGAATCATACGAAGGAGTTTAAGATGACTAAAGTCTTGCTCGCAGTCACTACGGAGAGACTCGTCACCTTAGCGTAGGCCGACAGTTTGGGCATAGTGTCCCATTCCACCATCCCCAGCTCACAAGTTATAGTGCTCACTGGTCACTAAGGGGAGGCTCGTCACCCGAGCGTAGGTCGACGGCTTGGGCAAAGTGTCCTATTTCACCATCCCTGGCTCATGAGTCTTGTGGGTTGCAATTAATGGTTGTCAATGGGCACAAACGGGAACATGGTGCCTCAGGTTCCAATAGACATGTATAAATATGGTTAATGTACAAGGATGACCAACCAGTGGGCCAATTCGTCCCCATGAGATGAACCACGACTGTACGACCTAAGAGCAACAACTCGTACTTTGGCTAGTCGGGCCAAACTTGCCCTTGAGCCGACCCAATAAAAGGGTTGCCTAAGAAAGTTTCAATTGGCTGGCCGATCCAAAAAAAGGCGTAATGTGTAAATACAATACCAACAAGTAGAACTCGATCTACTCGTATTTGTGAGGGGAATTAGGCAAGTGTAATTATAGTCCACATTTGAATTCAGGGCATAAGCCATCGTTGTGCATAATTAAGGGAATTCCTAACTAGGAGTTCCACAAATTTCAGCAATTCAACAGTATAACCAGTAACACACCAAATCTACACATGTAAATTGCATGCGACATGATTTAACCAATGAAATTAGTAAGATTTGTGGATAATACACATGCAACTTCACAAATTGCCAAATAATTCAACAACACATACATCAAGGAGATTAGAATTTGAAATCCCCTTCCCAATTTAGGAAAATTTCAGGCACATGTTCAAAATCAGCAATTTCATACTAAACAGCAACATGCAAGCAAAATCTTCACACAAAATCACTAGGGTTCACTCTAAGCATTATAACAGGCCACTTAGAGGTAATAGTCCACACCTATCATCGATCGGAAGTTCTTGTAGTCGCTTTAGCGACGCTGGGTCTGCAAGTTTGACGTGCTGGGCCTTGTGCCACATGAATCGCATGTTAGGACACATGTATGCGGCCCTGCTAAGTAAAATGGAGGAGAGCTCGAATTTGTTTCCTTATATCAGCCGCACTTCGCCTCTACGGTGGTAGGGTCATGAACTCTGGCGAATGACAGAGGTAGGAGTGTGGAAATTCCAATTTCCTGGCTCCCCTTGCCCTTACACACACGCACACACTCTCTCTCTCTTCTCTCTCCTTTCTCTCGGCTATGGAATTTGCTGTGGGAGTGAGGGAGAGAGGGCTTAAAAGGTTATATACCCTGCAGTTTAGTTTAAATGGCCCTAGGTGCCAATTATTCCATCAAGTGCCCATTTGGGGCCCACTTATGGCTTTCAGGGCTGCCTTGATGGCCCCTTGGCCCATCTAAATTATGGGATAGGTGTCCCATGATCCGATGAGGGGCTATCCAAGGTTTGATGGCAAACGGATGCGGGGATTTATCGTAAGGGTTGGATTTACAATTAATAGTTACTGCTCCTTGATCAAGGGTCAGATTTTGCGGGCGAGTATAGAAAAACAACTTCACCCTTTGGTGGAAGTTTAGATGAAATCTGACGGTTGAAATGCCCCAATTCACTGTCCTAAGTGGCTGGGCCATTTGTTTTAAAATTTTCAGATTTTAGGCCAAAGTTATGGCAAGTTGCACTTTACAAGTGCCGACTGGACGACACAAATTGTATGTTTTTAAGCGTCGTCTGAGGTTGTTGCTCGTGATGGACCACAAGCCCAATGAGATGGACATTACTTTATAATTTCAGAACTAGTGGCCCATTAACGAGCGATCTAGAACTTTTTCGGGTAATCAGAACGTCTCTGGAGTAAATTGGGTAGGGAGATTTCTTGGGTGCAGTTGTTGAGGTATGGATTAAATAAGTTCACAGTATTGCCTATTCGAAATTAGCGAAAATGGTGATTCGGTCATGATCACTCTAAACTGTTCTATTTTAGGTTAAAAGAGTAACTGGGTTGATTTGGTTTATTAATTAAGGTCCGGCCCATGATCACTCTAATTTAGTTACGGTTGTTTGATTAGTCGGTGACAGGTCGGTTAGATTTGGGCCCTATGTGAACAAATCATGGGGCTAAACTCGATATTTAAGTGATTAGTTGGATTCATTGGTTTTCTACTTTTGATCAATCTTATTTGTATGGTTCTTTATCGGAACTAGCCACATATAAGCTCATCTCGAGCGTCAAGGGTCAGTAGGTGATGACGTGCCTAGTTATATAAAAAAATTTAAGGACTTTTTGGCAATCCAAAATAGCAAAAATTCGAGGTGTTACAAAACTAATCGAAAGAAAGAGCAACCCGTCAACAATGAAGCTACTGGGGAAATCCACACTATCTTTGGCAGATCTATTAGGGGAGGAGATTCAAACCGAGCTTGAAGCGCCCATGTCCAAAGTATTAGTCACTACAACTCAGAGCACCAAATCCACATTACTAGCAGACCTACGAAAGAACAGAAAGTGGAATTCTGCGAGCTGACCTTCACTAAAGAGGACGCCTGAGGTGTCCACCACCCCCATGATGATGCACTATGATTACTATGACCATAGCCAATTGCAAAGTGTTTTAGATATTGGTGGACACAGGCAGCTAGATCGACATCCTCTTCACCAAAGCCTTCGACATAATGGGGGTTGGGAGATCACGATTGCGACCCGTCAAGACCCCCTGCTCGGGTTCACAAGAGATAAAGTCACCTCCGAAGGATCTATTTAGCTCCCAGTCACGGCAGAAGAAGGGAAAAATCAAACAACGACTATGATCGACTTCCTTGTGGCTGATTATCCCTCCGTCTACAACATCATCCTCGGGCGAACTTCTATTAACACTTTACGAGCGGTCGTATCAACGTACCACCTTGCGATGAAATTCCTGACTGAGCATGAGGCTAGGATAGTCAAAGGAGATTAACAAGAAGTGAGACAATGCTATTCTATGGAATTGAGAACACAACATCAGGCAATAGAGCCATCACCTCCCTCGACCCTCTAGAAGGCTCAGTTAAAAGAGGATGCCCGATGGAAGACCTCGTTTCCCCCCTGCTTGATGATTCTGACCTGACCCATACCGTATAGGTTGGCTCATCGCTAACTCCAACACTGTGGGGGTAAGATGATGAGTCTCCTTCGATGACATGTTGATGTTTTTGCCTGGTCTCACTGGGACATGCCCGACATCAACCCAAAAGTAATGGTTCATAAATTGAACATCAACCTCGATCACCAACCAGTAAAGCAGAAGCGGAGAGCATTCGAGCCTAAGTGATACGCAATCATCGGAGAAAAGGTCGAAAAACTCCTCGAAGCAGGCTTCATCGAAGTGATCTACTATTCAGGCTAGATAGCTAATGTGGTTTTGGTGAAAAAGTCCAATGGAAAGTGGCATGTCTATGTTGATTACACCAACCTAAACAAAGCCTACCCTAAAGATAGTTTTCCCCTCCCAAGGATCGACCAACTCGTTGACAGCACACCCAGCTTGTTGACAGCACCCCCAGGCATGAGTTTCTAAGTTTCATGGATGCATACTTAGGCTACAACCAAATTTTCATGCAACCCTATGACAAGTAGAAGACGACCTTTGTCACTGATAAAGGACTCTACTATTTTAAGGTCATGCCATTTAGGCTAAAGAATGCTGGGGCCACATATCAACGACTCGTTAATAGGATGTTCGCTCAGCAGATCAGGTACTCCATGGAAGTCTACGTTGACGACATGCTCATCAAAAGCATTAGAGCTGCCGACCACATCGATGACCTTGAAGAGATGTTCGCAATTCTGCGGAAATACTGGTTGAAATTGAATCCAAGCAAATGCGCCTTTAGTGTTAGTTTGAGAAAATTCCTTAGATTCCTGGTCAGCTAGAGACGAATAAAGGCAAACCCTGACAAAAATGGGCTCTGTTAAACATGAGCTCACCCAAAACGACGAAGGAAATTCAATGCTTCATTGGGAGAATTCCTCGGATTCAAGGAGAGCCGCTTCTGCTATATTTAGTAGTTCATCAGGCACAATTAGCTCGACTCTCTTCCATGTGCAAGAAGGAAAACAACTACCAGTGTATTATGTCAACAAAGCCCTGATCCCGGGAGAGACCAAATACTCGGACACTAAAAAGCTAGCCCTGACCCTAGTCGTATCATCCCATTGTCTTCGACCTTACTTCCAGGCCCATACTATCGTAGTGCTGACAAATCAACCCCTCCGCCAGGTACTCTAGAAACCTAAGGTATTAAGGAGACTTACAAAATGGGTAGTCGAGCTCAGTGAGTTCAACATCAACTATCGGCCCAAAACTGCCATCAAAGGCCAAGCAATAACTGACTTCATTGTCGAACTCTTGCGCGAGAATGATCAGAAGACCAGTCCTGACATCCTGACCGATCAGCTTGAAGGTCGGACAGCCGTGCCAAAGCTACTAACATGGACACTACATGTCAACGGTTCATATAATTTTGAAGGCAACGATAATGGGTGTCCAACACCTGTAAGTCCATAATAACTTGCAGCTCGTCATCAACCAGATAGCCAGTGAATATCAGGCCAAAGAAGGGAGAATGAAGGCCTACTTGTAAAAGGCTTGAGAGCTAACAAATTCTTGAGGTGTAATATCAGCCTGATCCCTAGGTTAGAGAACTCCAAAGCGGACATGCTAGCAAAGCTGGCCACAACGGCCGAAGAAGATATCCCAAAATTGATCCCAATCGAGTTCTTAACCGAACCGAGCACCAGCAGACTTGATCCAGTCACGGTCCTCCCAATAGATTCAGAACCGACTTGATGGACCCAATAATTGACTACCTCAAGGAAGGTAAGCTATCCGAAGATCGACTAGAGGCGCACAGACTCCGATCCAGGGCATCTCGGTACACCATGGTCAGAAACACTTTGTATAAAAAAGGATTCTCTCTCCCCTACCTCAGAAGCTTCTAACCTAACGAAGTCGAGTATGTCTTAAGAGAGATTCACAAAGGCAATTGCGGTAACCACTCCGGCAGCCGTGCTCTCTCTCACAAAGTCATCCGACAGGAATATTTTTGGCCAACCATCCAAATAAATGTGGGGAAATACACTCGAAAATGAGACAAATGCCAACCATTTACAGCCATACCCCATCAACCGCTTGAGCAGATGACCCCCATGACTGGACCATGGCCCTTCGCACAATGGGGGATTAACATCATCGGCCCTCTACCAACTGGCAAGGGGCAAACCTAGCTTACGGTCATCATAGTTAACTACTTCACTAAATGGGCCGAGGCCGAGCCCTGGCTAAGATCACCGAGGAGAAGATTACTGACTTCATTGAGAAGAACATCATATGTTGGTACGAGGTCCCTCACATGATTGTCTCGAATAATGGGAAGCAGTTCGATAACTATCGATTCCAAGGCATATGTGGGAACCTCAAAATTTGGAACGTTTACTCGTTACCCCAGCACCCCTAGGCTAACAGACAGGTCGATGCGGTCAACAAAATCATCAAGAACCACCTTTGAACCATGCTCAAGAAGGCTAAAGGAGCCTGGGCAGAAGAGCTTCCCCATGTTCTCTGGGCATACTAGACCACTGACCGAATGGCCACAGGAGAAACTCCTTTTTCCCTGGCCTTTGGAGCGGAGGCCATTGTCCCAATTGTGCTCAAACTCCTGACTGTTCGAACCTACTCCCACGATGAACGTCAAAATACAGAGCAGATGACACTGGACCTCGACCTGATAAAAGAAAAAAAGGGAGTAAGCGTAACTTAAGATTGTAGCTCGGTCGCAATAGGTCACTCGGTTTTACAACTCTAAGGTGAAAACGAGAAGGTTCTGAGCTGGAGACCTGATCCTGTGCAGAATATTCCAGAACACCAAGGAGCCTAGCTTAGGGACCTTGGGCTGAACTGGGAAGGGCCCTACAAGGTGACAAGCACGAGCCAACTGGCAACATATTGACTCGAAGACATGGAGGGACGACCCCTACCACATTCATGGAACGCCGAGCACCCGAAGGTTTACTATGCATAGAAGCTGACCAGGCTTAAGGGCAAAATGTACTTTCTTACTATTTTGAATCTACAATATCAGGATCTACATGTTTTCTCCATGATCTACAATAAAAATCCTGAGCTTGGGAAATTTTACTCTATACTTTTCTGTCTACAAACGTTCAATGTACGTAAGTTTACTAAGGGCTTCCCTTAGTACAAGGAAAGAACAACCCTCACTAATAGTCTGACCCTTAAAGAAAAGGTCAAACCAATGATCGAATTTCTTAAATGGCCCACCGGGGACTTCCCTTAGTGCAAGGGAGGAACATTCCTTGACCAGTCGTCCGACCCTTAAAGAAGAGGTCAGACCACTAACTGTCACTATTAAAATGGCACAACCTACAATAAAGGGGAAACAATGCTTCTAAAAGTAAAAATTTTCAATCAAGGAATTAACGCAACTTATCAAACCTACTTTATAAAAACAAAGGGCTCAGATGCTAGCCCTAACATGGCCTAAAAAGGTTGACCTGCTGATCGACAATAAACTAATCCAACCAGTCCACTTAGAAGATCCATACAAATAATCATTGCAACAAAAACTTTGTTTCATTGATATGATAAGAAGAGTACATAACAAAAGAAAACATACACAAAAGAAAGGAAGTTTAGGGATATGCTGGAGGGGGCTTCTTGGTAGGCAAGTCCTCAGTTAGCAAAGATGAGTCTTCAGAAGGGTCGATTGCAAAGGCAGAGAGATTGAGCTCGGGATGCACCTCTTTGATATCTTTTAGGCACCTTTCATACCCAAGGCCATAAAGAGTGTCCCTATCCTCTTCAAGCTCATTGGAGGCCATGAACTCCTCCACAACAGTTGCCCGGGCCACTTGGATAGCTGCCTGAGCCTCCTTTATCTTCACATTATACTTGTGCCTCAACTCATGCAGATCGGACTTCCACTGGGCACCCCTCTCTAGAGCTTCCACAAGACGCTTCTTGGACACCTCCAGCTCTGTCAATGCCCCCTCCACCTGGGCCCTCGGGCTGGTGTTCGACCCCTCCACTTGGGCCCTCAGAGCAGCGTTCTTGGAGCGAAGCTACTCGACCTCGATGCCCTTCTGCAACAACGCCACCTTGACCTCCTTATACTCTACCTTGCCGAGCAATATCTGGCGACAGAAATTAGAAGGGGCAAACTGAAACTAAATTCATATTAGAAAACATAAAAATAAGTAAGTAACGAAAGAAAATTGTGAAAGAAAACTTACCCTAAGGAGAAGTTTCGGCAACTGCCCCACGACGTTGTCTGAAGGCATGTCCATTGTCCTGGTAAACTCAGCATCCGGAATGTGCAGTTCTATCCATGGTAGAAGGCCCTCTATCAAGGCATGAGATGATCTGGAAGACCCCTAGCCCCCATCAGCTCGACCTTCAACTCGAGGCGAAGCCTCGATCTCCGTAGCACCCTATGCCTTAGAAGGCTGATCTCCGTAGCACCCTGTGCCTTAGAAGCCTCGATCTCCATAGCACCCTATGAGATAGGGGTCACCCCGACCACAACCCCTACCGCCTCGGAGATAGTAACGGTAAGAATCGTGGTTAGAACATGATCCTCGCCTTCCCAACCCATGGAAGACAATGAACCAGCTACCTCCTTCTTCAGGGTCAACCTTTGCCTCTTTTGGGTGATCTCAGCCAGGGAGGGAGGCTTACGTTTGTAGCTCCTCTACTCGGGCATCCCTACAAAATAAAAATAAATGATTAGCTAACGTACAAGGGAAAAATAGTCCTTCAACTACTCTCCAACATTATACCTGTTATGGATAGAATGAGACCTGACTTGAGAAGCAGCTCGGGTGTGATAAGATGCCTCCAAGACCTTAGTTCAGTGTTAACCTCGCTTTAGCAATCTGAGCACGAACCTCCCCGCTCACCTCGACAAGATACTTTTGCGGTATTGCCAATAACAACCACAATCATAAATAAAGAAAATAAAAGAAACAAAGGTGAAACAATTTAGATATACCGACCTGGTTTAGAAAAGGAGGTCGGGAACCATGAGTGCAGCCTAGAAGTTCCTGGAGCCTCCCAATCTCCCGATGCCCAAAACCACTTACTCTTCCAATTCTTATTTGAGGTCGGGACATCTATGATTAAGGCTTTACTAGTCCTCGACAAAACAACAAAATAGTATCAGCCCTTGTGGAAGGGGTTGGATTTCACTTGGTATAGGTGGAGAAACTCATTCACGGTCAGCTCCGGTTGATCGAGCTCACACCAAAGAATGAATGACCTCACCAATGCCATCCAGGCATTGGGGATCAGCTGCCTAGGAGCTAACCCCATATATGTGAGGACTTTCCTCATGATGCTTTGTAGAGGAAGCCTCAACCCACATTGGAGGGCAACCTAGAAGATGGCTAGCTCTCTGTTCTAGGGTTCAGTTGGGAGCTCGCCTGGTGCAGGAGCTTAGAGTACCACGGAGTCGAGAATCTGATACCCTGACCTAATCTGCACCAGGTTAGTTCTGTCAGCGTGGACCCCACTGGACCTTTCTCTTTCGCATCTAATGAAGACTCATCGGCTTCCTCCGTCGTTAGGGCAACACCCTCCGCATCCTCTGTCTACTCAGCTGAGGATCGTTTGGCTGTCTTTGACTCATGGGATGTTCAGAAGTCCCTGTCACTCATCATCATTAATGGTGATGGTGGGTTCGACATGGAGTGGAGAACATCTGGCCCACCATCACGTTGAGGCGACCCCTCCCGCTGTGCCGATGGTTTCGACATCACTCCTTTGTGGATAGCGACTAGAGGTCGAAATTTGGTAAGAAAAGAAAATCGGAAGGAGGAAGAAGAGAAGGAGGGCTGGAATGAAGCCTCACTAGAAAGAATGAAGGAGACAGGAGCATGCGAAGTCATCAGAAAGTTCACCTAGAATCACCTAAGTATGGGTGAGTGGGAAGATGGGCAGAGTGGTAGTGCAAATAACCCTTGCATGATTAGGGCCCCTTTTATAGACGGTGTGACCACAAGGCATTGAATGCTTGCATTTAATGCGGTAGCCTAAGTGGCTCCTCACTGCCCATGCATAGACACGTGGAGCATCCACACTAGCCAACCGTCCTATCTCTCTAGAAGGTGCGACGCGTCAATGCCCTGTAGGCCAGGAGTCGAGCAAGCGTGCTACCGGCGCACATGACCTCGAGCAGTGTGAAACGCCTCGAGCATGCCATACCATGATTGCAGATACGCCCAAATCTTCACGCGTTAAGTCTTCTCTAGTATTAGTGACGAGCAGATCTTATGCCCAAGTACAAGACAGTTTGACCTGACGAAGGCCAATCTACTTCTCGAGCCTGCTACGCAAACTCAAAAGTAAAGGGGGCTTATTGTTATGGGAAAAATGGACCGATCGATAATAAGAGGTCAGGTTGAAACTGCGTGCACTCTGCCAGATCGGATGACGATGGACACGACTAGGAATCCGCCCCTTGAACCTAGACCGAACGGAAAATGAGGTCAAGGTCGGTCCCTCAACAGCAAGTCAGAAGATCCACTGATCTGTCCAATGCGAAAAGAAGCTCGACTACTAGCCAAAGGAATCAGGTCAGTATAACCCCAAGTTGGCATACTCCCCCTAGGTCAGGTCGGATAAGACCACCTTGGCCTCCTACTATACTTCTCCATTGATTCCGATGCCGATAGATCTTATCTAAGAGAGATCCGCCCAAGATCTTCTCCATAGATCTCAAACAATATCTGCGACATGCTCGGGATCCTGAGATCTTTGTTAAGGATCTCGGGATATTCCCTCACACATTTAGGATCCGAATCCCTCTACAATAGGAAGATCTCTTCTATGCTACAACCTCTCAATACCTATAAATAGAACCATCCCTAGTGGTGAAAACATGCACAATCTTTAGCCTAAAACCCCGTTTACAGCCAGACCTAGATTCCCTACCTGACTTAGGGATCGGAGGGTCCCTTGTACTAGCCAGGGTCTCCTTTGTTCGTTCTTTGTGCAGGTACTCAAAGGTCAGGAAAGGGCTAACCAAATTTCTGCATCAACAAAAACTAATACTTCATGAAGAAAGTCCACCAAAAGATATGCTACTAAGACATGTACTATGCTACTAATGATTTGTCAAAAAATTCTATACGACTAACTAACGTAGTGATCTAAATAAGTTAAGCGATGAATCACCATGACACGTGCTATATGAACAATATTATCACAAGATTTATACAACAATTTGACACATTGTTTCAAGCAAACCACAATGACCACAAGGAAAATCATAAAGTCAAGCATGACCAAATACAAGAAAGTTCTTGTGGTCACAATGGCTATACAAAAAAACATCACAGCCACAATTGTTCGCTTGTTTGTTCCCAACATGGGTGGCTCGTGGGTGTGCTAGAATTGGGATTGCGGTTCCAATTCAAACCGAACAACTATGACCCTGATCGCTAAAGTAGGTAGACACAGAGTATGACCGAGTATGAGAAGATCGATTGCCTATTCAGCCACTCGCTCAGTGTGTAAATAGATCAGGTGATAGTCAGATGGTGGGGTTCGTCCTCTGATAATGGGTTACTTTTTTACCTTCCTTACGAAAGGACTTTTCAATGTAGATTAAATGAAATGAGAGAGAATTCCTTACAGTCGACCGCTATTAGCTCCTAAAGGATGCTCTTCCAGTGGCATGGGGTTCAGCGTATGATCTCGGACTCCGATTATAGCTACAATTACTAGCTACTAGATTATCACTACAGATTACACTACGGAATGTAAATGACAAATGCGGAAGGTAAATTGTTATACTAGGAAAGGTAATTCACTGGATAGGAAATGTAAATAATTACATTAAGGAATTAAATTGATAAGGGAAATTAAAAGTTAGATTTGGTTTGATTGGTTTAGTATGAGACCCCTTATTGCTTTACTTCATTATTTATATATTTGAACTAGTAATTCTAGATCTTTCCCATGTCTTGACGGTTATGGCAACTGCGTCTCTATTACTCTGCTTCTATATATTTCCCACGTTCTAGCTCCTTATCTTCCTTCTTACCACCTATCTAACAGTTGTTCAAATTTGACTGTTGGCCACATGTCACTTGGCCAATAGGACTTGATCACGCTTTCTTTGACCACCTTAATATGATTGATGCGTTATGGTTCTATTTTCTGAAATGTAACTGTGCATATCTACAGACAATCTACAGCCCTAGCACGAGTGAAAAGGACGAGCTATATATGTCCTAGAGAAGGAGGGGGTTGATTAGGACAATATACAATATTTCGATATAATGTAGAATAAATAAACAATTACTCTCAATTGCTTGTAGTATTGAAATCTTGATTTCAAATAGTTCGTAGGACAACCTTCGCCTAAAAAATTTAGGTAAGAATGCGTATCTTGAAAGAACTACTTGATAGACTTGGATTACAACTAAATGTTTAAGAATCATCGCAACTCCTTAGGATAGGTTGAGATAAATGATAAATTAATAGATTTGATTGATTGTACTTGGTTGATTGTTTTTTGAGAGGATTGAGATATTTTTCTATGTTGACTTCTTCTGATATTAATAAAGTTCTATTGCCTCTTTTTCTTACAAATCCTTCTTCTATTATTCAATGGTTACAACAGCTTAAAAAGCCTTTCTAAATTCTTCTCTTCAAATCCTTCTTTTTATACATTTTTCTTTACATCCGTTTCACTTTTGATGGCCTCAGTCACCTTTTATATCTTAAATATTGACCACAACACTCCGTCAATCATCCATGGACATGTAGAACTAGATTTACGCTTGTTATAGTCCCACAAAAGTACTCCAAATATTGGAAATCTTTAAAGATCTTTTTATGCATTTCTTATTCCTCATGCAATGCATGCAAAGAAAGAGACGTTCCATTACTCTCAAACCACTACAAATTATAGTACACCTAGTTGCATCAATTCACTCGGACAGTCCATTCGGTTGATCTGAACTGTCTATTACGTCCAAAAGAAATTTTGCAGGTATCACGCAAAATATTACTGATTGACGTTCTAATCCATCTTTGATTGTGGCCTTAATTTTCACAATAATATCCATTTTCAAATTCGTATATAGGATGGTTTCAATTTCCAACCGAAGTAATTCTTTAGAATCACAGGCAATCTGTAACCGGCCCAAATGTCAGATGAGTGGTTCGACCAAATTTCGGGCCAATTAAAAACTCATGTGGATCCCTTGAAATGGTTTTAGATGTTTTGGGTATGATTTCGCACTGCTCCAGATGATGTGGCCCACTTGAATTTGGATAAAGCTGATTATTCTTTTATTATTTATTTTTAATTTTTTTTTGATATCCCCGGCTTAGGAGTAGTTGGTGCCAGTACTAGATGCACTGTTCAGATACGTATGTATGGAATATTATTTAACTAACATATATATATGAATTTGATTTTTCTTTACAGGTATGGTTGATCCACTGAATTTCAAGACCAGGACGTCCGAGGATCTAAATTCTAGAACTACTAGTGGACCACGGAATTATAGAACTTGCATTGACTTCCTGGAGCTATTGGGGAATACAATCAGGATCATTGGTAAGAATTTTCTTTTCTTCTTCTTCTTCTTCCTTTTAATATATATATATATATATATATAATTTTAAAAATTGTTTCATAAACGACGCACCATTCTATTATAGTATGGATGAAAATACATCATTTGTATTGCTTGTGGAATGTTCTAACCTAAACATGTCATTTGAGATGATACGAAGGTAATAATAACATGTTATTTTCAAACTTGCTTAATGTTCATAACATAAATTATTGGTCCTTTCAAAAGAATGGTTATACATTATTTATATAGATATGTTGGGCTAAAAATACTCTAGATTACAGCTTAATAGCAAAATATTGATAACACAAATTCTACATGTAAAATAATTATACTTACTTATTCCATTAGGTAGATTGTAGAGTTAGGAAACTCAAAAATAAAATATCCTACCAGTTGATATAAACACAAAAAAGATTAAAAAAAAACCTAGCACCACATAAATAAAATTTACGAGAAACTAGATGTGGGGTTTGGTTAGTGATATAACCATACACTTGAATAATTACTAATAAGTTTATACACTAACTACGTCTAGTCAAAGTCCCTATCTCGAACTAACAGGGTTATATATATATATATATATATATATGGGAAAAGGTACAATGCGCTGGAGCTGACGATAAACTCCCGTGAGGTCAAGCTGTGTGGGCCCCACCGTGATGTGTTTCGACCATCAACACCGTGCATTTGATGGGTACCCTTTAAATTATGGGATATCCCAAAAATCAGCCGTATACGGAACTCAGGTGGGTCATACCATCTAAAATTATGTGAAGACACCGTTAAAACATATAAAAGCATTTGGTGGGGCCCACCTGATTTTTCCATGCGCCTGAAACTTGGTCTGAACTCTCATTCAAGTGGGACACACATAATGGATGGGCTGGATTTGTAAACCACATCTCCGTGGGCCCTCAAAAATGGTTATGAATGTTTTAATGGTGCACAGCCCCTCCCCACTTCTGTATGTGGTGTGGCCCACGCAAGTCACGGATTGACTTGATTTTTGAGACCTAGGATCATGATGGAATGGTGCATCTGACTGATAGGTTAGATGTTCGAAACGCATCACGGTGGGGCCCACACAGCTCGACCTCATGGGGCGTTAAAATCAGCTCGAGCGCATTGTACCTTTTCCATATATATATATATATATATATATATATATATATATATATATATATATATATATATATATATATACACACACACACACACATACATATTTCAAAAGGGGTTATGTGAAGAAGCATGAAATAAGAGCTAAAATGGATGATCCCTATGTCATTGACACCGGAATGGTAGCTCCAAAACTCAGAAGTTAAAAACTCAGTTTAAGTCATTCAGCAATTCAGGTAAGCATTGTACTAACCCCTAAAAGCAAATAATCTATACCCTCAGTTCCATATCCTGACTTCTAATCCTAAACCCCAAAGTAGAAGAGTGTGCATTCGCTAGAAAGCCACAATACTGCAACATTGTAAGGTCCCATTTCCTGTAGCTGAACCAGAAAAGCTTCAAAGCGGCTTGACCCTAGTGAAAGTATTATAGTGCTCCGTTCCTATTGACATATGTGTGGCCCACTGACTGAGTGTGGATGCGTGTTGTGGATGTGTTGCATGTGAGATTTGGAGTCACTACTAACAAAATTAACTTGAAATTTATGACCAGTTAAATACCATAAAATTATAAAGAATCAAGGAATAAGAGACTCCCCAAGTCGAATGATCCCTATGATTGGTCTGCAATCGAAGATCTGAGTAAGGGCATTGGTGACATTGAAAGAAAAAGTTAGGCACCATTTTCCACCCACACTAACGTGCATTTTCTATTTTATGGGATTTTGTATTTTTTTTAAAGGATTATTGAGATATAGACACTATTTCTTCATTATAACCATGAATGCTTAGACAATGCACTCAGCGTCGCTCATGATCTAGGAGAGATGGTTCTCTTTCTTTCTACATGTGTGTGTAAGAAATAATTCCTGATTTGAATGTGTTAGGATCCTATTTCTCAACAAGATGCAATTTGTATGTGACAAGGATTAATAAAAGAAAATGAAGTAGGGGGTGTATGGGAAGGGAGATGTAGCTACGTAATTGCAAGTGAGCAATAAAAAGTGAATGAGAATTACACGAGCTGACCATGTATTAGCTAGGGAGATATGATCGAAGGAGAAAGAAGAACCTTAATAATCTTCTAGTCAAAATTAGTATGGTCTTAGATCCCAACCCTATTCCATTTTATTTGGAATTTTAGGTACATTTTAGGGTGGTTGGGTTTATGGTTGGTAGATGGGTTGGATTCTCTCTCTCTCTCTCTCTCTCTCTCTCTCTCTCTCTGCAAACTTTCTACCAACACCTCCAACAACTGTCTTTTAATGAGGGAAAGGGGTCTCTTTTTATAAAAGTGTCAGCAGAAGATACTTCCATATTAAGGGTTAGTTTTACTATTGCATTGCAATTTGCGATTGACAATGATGAACTTGATTCTTATAAAGATGCGTTATTATCTTCAAATTTAGTTGATTATATGATTGTCATGGACGGGGAGATCGTTTCCACAAAGAAGAATAAAGTTCGAGAACTTGTAGATCTTCCTTTCAATTGCAAATAGATGTGTAACGAGTGGGTACATAAGATAAAAAGAAAATAAATGGTACATTGGAGAAACACAAAGAATTGTTGGTTGATAATTGTTTCACATAGAAAGAAGGCATTGATTACGAGTTGACCTTTTCACTTGTTGTAAAATTCTCCTCGATTCACATAATTGTATCTATTGTCGCAAGTTTAGACCTATACTTCTATCAGATGGATGTAAAGTCCATATTCTTAAATGGTGACCTAGATGAAGAGATATATATGTAACAACTTAAAGGTTATGTGGACAAAATGCATTCAAAGAAAGTATGCAAAAATGTTAAATTGATCTATGGGCTAAAACAATATTCAAGACAGTGGTACATGAGGTTTTACTTAGTGATCACTACTTTCAGATTCACAATGAGTTAAGAAAATCATTGTATATATATGAAACGGTTTAAAAGATCTTTTTTTTTTAAAAAAAAATTTAATTTAATTTAATTTAATTTATTTATACTATCTCTATTTGTAAACGATATCCTGCTAGCTGGTAATAACATGCAACTGTTAATGATAATTGAATATTAATTTTTTCAAACTTTTATATGAAAGATCTTGGTGAAGCTAACTTTATTATCGAAGTAAAAATCATCTGGGACCGCCCTAAAAAATTCTTAGGCGTTAAGCTACCTACATACAGAAGATCTTATTAGAGCAATTCAAGATAAAAAATAAATAAATTCAAAGACTGTTTGAACACCCTATGGAGAAAACAACTAAGCTAGATAAGAAATAGTGTTTGCAGATTGAAGATGAGAAATTAGCTTTGTTCTCAGTACCCAATACTATCTTATTAGCAAGCCTTCAAATGTATATTTCTTTATCTTAAGGGCCTGTTTGGGAGCGTGGATTTGGAACCCCCTGGATTCGCAACCCCCAGGATTGGAAACCCCCTGGATTGGCAATCCTCTCTGTGTGTTTGGCACCCTGGGTTGTGAATTAACTTTAATTCAAAAATACTTGTACATGGCATATTTACAGGGGTTTGAATTTAATTACTAAATTAACTTTAATATCCCCAATTAGTGAGATATTTAATTTTTGACACTATGGTTGTGATAAGCCCGCTAAAATATATGTTTTGCCTAAAAATGATGAAATTCCAAGTCTCAGATGGACCGCAAACACAAGATCATGTCTGAGTGACTAACCAACGATTTTTAATCGTTGATTAATATGGACAATGTTCGGACGGTGCTGGATAATATTTGGACGGTGCTGATCTACACGAACAATGTTTGGACGGTGCTGATCATCGTTAGTGGGCCATGTGCCTAGTAGAATGATAGTGTACAGTGACATACATTTATACCTGCAACTATTGAAATGATTTTAGGTGTAATCCAAGCTCTCACCGTGGATTACAAACCCCCTCAAAGAGGGGATTGGAAACCCCCTGGATTGGCAATCCCCAGCTGCTTTATGCTGCTAAACAACCAAGGGGATTTGAAACCCCCTCTAATCCCCTCCAATCCCCTCCAATCCAAGGTGCCAAACGACCCCTAAAGGAACTAAGGACCTAATGGTTAATTTTTTTTATAAAGGCACGAATATCAAGCTCAAATAATATTTAGATGCTTTCTAGGGTAATGACGTCAATGAGGAACGGTATACTTCTTTGGATACGTCTTCTTGCTCAGTGGGGGAGCTATCTCATGGTAGAACAAGAAGGAAACATCATAACCCTTTTATTTATAGAGGCTGAGTACATATATTGCATGTTCTGCTGCAGTTTAGGATTGTTTATGGGTTTGTAGATTCTTACTAACTTTGGGTGTTGTACCAGGCATTCGTAAACCTATAACTTTAAGGATAGGTAACACCATTGCCAATGACTTGGCAAAGGATCCCAAATACCACAAAAAAGTCCAAATACATTAAGATCAAGTATCATTACATTTGTGATCAAGTGAAAAATAAGAAGGTCACCCTCAATTACACTCCTGCTAAGAAGATGATGATTGATCCTGTGACGAAGCCTATTAATAGATATTTATTTTAGATTTATGTCAGGCAGATGGGATTGACGAGTTCTTTAGTGATACGCTTGTATCATGTGTCCTTTTATTTTATTTTATTTATAAATAATATATTCCTTTTATTCAGTATTGAACACTAACATTAACTAGTTAGGTGTGTAGATCATCAACATTTACCTTGAGATCGTGTAGGATCTCTAACTTTGCCGGTTGGCAAGTCACTTATTCACATGGGTTGACTAACCTTGAATGTATATGAGAGGTGCATTTAGGGTGATTAATTTTCATATGCTAAGGTATGAACCATGCTTTATCGCGAATGATAGAAGATGAGGATAGGAGTGAGTCATATTCGCCTTCAGTCCTAGAAGATTGATGATGAGTCTGATCAAGTCAAACAATATAATCATGCCATTACTTTGCATAAGATTAATTTTATGGCCTGAATAAAAGCTAGGTCATGAGGATTTGAGATGAGCCATACTTCATTTGAGACGACTTGCATGTTGTAGACATGACATATAGCTAATATTGTCTACTTTATGGCATAAATTGTAAGCATGTGCTGAGACCTTTTACCTTTAGATTTCTTTGATTCAATCTATTAATTATTATAACGGGCAAGTAGTCAGTCCCGTATGTGATTCTTTATGTCCTTAGCTACTCTCCTGTTGTGTATAAGTGGATGAGATTGAGTGTCATTACTTTAGTGTATGATGATGAAAGATCCTTGATTAGTCAGATTTGGTTATGCTAGGAAAATGCCTTGATCGATTACAAATTATATATATGCGTGGAAAATATCCCGTGACAACTATACCATGTTTCTAAAACTATTAATATGTACTTGAAAACTTATCTGTTAGTAGAATTAAGTTATTTATTTATTTTTATTTTTTATTTATAGATCTTTGCAAATAATATTCTTTTCAGAAGTGTGTGTGTGTGTGTGTGTGTGTGTGTGTGTGTGTGTGTGTGTGTGTGTGTGTTATTTTAAAAGGATTCAAATTGATGTTTGTGAAAAATAAAGTTTTAGAATAACACGATAAGTTGGATATGTGGGTTTGTTGGCTGGGTACTCAAGATCGGCAGTTAACTCCATTCTATGTGGTCATATGGATTATGACAGGCATTACAAAGCTTAGGCTATTGAGACTTGTGAGAGGACATCAATTTTCCAGTTGGTCGCACCCATCTGATTCTTTTGATCCTGATATTTGATATTGGTTGTTATGAGATGAGCTAGCGGACAACCTTCTTTACGTCCATCCCAAAATATGATTAAGTGGAAGATGTTGGACTTGGGCCTGTGGGGTCCACTTGTGAACAACTACTAGTGAGTGGGTTCCACGAGAGTTTCCTTCCTCTCCCCATTCGTGTTTTCTCTTGGTGATCTAAAAATGAATTTCAAATTCAACTTTACACTAATATTAGATAAGGAGATTAAATGGGACTGTATAACCTCCAGCCTAATCCAAATGTCCGACGCTTCTTTATAAAATGAAAAAGGGTTTTCTCATGAAAAACATCCTATAATTCTGAGAGTTCAGAGAGAAAAATAGAGAGGGTAAATAACATATCGTATATGTCCATCCTACATGTCCTTTACATAATCTAAACCATTGATCATATTCGGGGCCATCTTAACCATAAAATTTAATAGATGATCAACTTCTCTACTACCATAGTGGTTAGGAAGACCACTGGATATGCACTATTCATCTTTGGCTTTTGTAAAGGTTCCAAACTGTGTAGACCGTATGATCTCACGGGCTCACACTTTCAAGTCAATTTTCAGTGGTATCAAAGTGACTCAATGGTGGATTTCTGATTCGATGCTGAATGAATCATATTGAGGCAGGCCTTTACTAAAAAATATGAAATATTATTATTATTATTAATCTTTTTATTTTATTAAATATATTGATTATCTTTACCAATTAGTCTCCTTTTTATTATTCCTCATTTACACATCAATTTAAAGGAATAACACACACACAAACAAAGGAGATTAATTAAACATGAGAGTCATAGGTATCTTGTTAGTGCATTGATTTACACATATGTTTGTCAATCACGTGACTAGTTCTGTCAAGTAGTCGGATGGGTCCTTGGCAAAAGAAGACCGACAATGCAACTGGAGCAGAAGCACAAACTACAAATTCAAGAAAAAAAGCTTCTACAATCTAGATCCTTCATATAGATGACCTTGACCCATAAATAGGAAAACCCTCTTAGATCATCTATATAAGCCATTCTGACCTTATAAGTTCCACCATTATAGAGTTGGCTTAGATAAAGTTCAAGTTGTTGAATGAATCATAGGACAAGTAATTAAAACAAGAAAATCTATCCTAGTTCAGTAGGAGGAGGAGCCATCGAATGGCACCTTCGGTAGTACCGAAGATACCTTGGACACCACCGAAAGTGCCCAAAACATTCCAACAACTTTCAAAGAAAATTCAGTACCACCGACTGAAATTTCGGTACCATCGACTCCTACCAATGTACACATTTTGGTGCCACCGAAAGTAGTAAAATTCATCCAGTAACTTCAGGATTTAATTCGGTACCACTGAATGATATTTCAGTGCTACCGAGTGAATTTTGGTACTACCAAAGGTTCACTCGGTAGAACCAAGAGCTAGCCAATTTATATTCGTTGGGACCTTTTCTTTATAAATATAGGACCCAGAACTTTGTAGAAAGTGTGGATTTAGGCAATTCAGAGTCTCTAGGTTGTCCCAAGATCTAATCACTCATCGTCATCTCTATCTGCATGAGATTCATGTTCTTTTCATTATGATTCATCATCTCAATGAGCATTCAAAGCTCGCTTTAATGAAGAACATGATCACAAGCCTACACTAGAGTATTGAGAGCAAACCTATAGGTATATCCTTAGTCTCAACTATACTCTAGTGCATCCATCAGTTGAATCTCTTAAGAAATCCATTCATAACCCTTGTTAGATATTCAACCAATTCCCATTACCTTGGTTACCTTAATAGGAACATCATATGCAAGGTTCTTGATCGTGAAGCTGACACAATAGGTAAACTACAACATAGCGATCGGGGGAGCATTGGGGAGTTGATTGAATCACGTAAGAGCGAAGATCAAGTGACCCAAGACAAGCTACAAAAGAGGACTTATCTGACAAGTAAGTGTCATTATTAAGAGTCCACAAGTTAGTCTCTATCCTCAGTAGGATTGAGGCTAAGAGTTTGCTATCAACAAACTTATGTAGGTTCCTAGTGTGGGACCTTGGCCTATGTGCCTAAAATGTAGGTGCCTATTGTGGGACCTTGGGCGGTGTGCTTAAATGTAGGTACCTATTGTGGAACCTTAGCCGTGGGGCCTAAACGTGGGTTCTCAGTGGAGGACCTTTGCTCATGGAAGAGCATAAATTGTTGAGTACGTGTGCAGGGCTGTAAAGGTTAATGGTTAACCTGATTTAAAACCATTCATAGTGAAATCCAACACACTCTAGGAGAGAGTGCGATTGTCAGGAGTGGAGTAGGCAAGTAGCCGAACCACCACACATGCTTGTGTTTGCAATTGTCATTTACGCATTTATTTAATCATGATTATTTAAGTTTAAATACTTGATTGTTTATGCATGACTAGATGTATGCTTGAGATTAATAGGTAGTACATTCCACACGCAAGCTCACAATACTATAGGCTAGCTACTTTATTTGCATATCTTAAGTAGCCTATGTGATTGGAACCTCTATGAGCTTGAAAGCCTTTAGAGTTACATTGCCTTACTTTCTTTAAACTGAAATATTGTTTAAGATAGGCAATTAAGATTTTTAAAAGAGAGAAAATATTTAAAAAGTCCTATTCACCCCCTCTAGGACTCTTGGTCTATTCCATATTTCTACTACAGCGGTCTAAATCGTAATTTCATATCTAACATATTCATTTCGAATGATTTTTCACATACTGGTGGCAAAACACATCACTTGTACAAATATTTTACACGTCAATTTAAAGGAATTTAAATACATACATACAAATATTTAATAAAATAAAAGCATTAACCAAAAAATAATAAAATTTCAGATTTATTAATAAAGTCCTACTTACCTTAATACGATCTATGTAGTGTTAAATTGGAGATATGCCATTGAGTCACTTTGATACCACTGAAAGTTGGCCCGGAAGAGTGAGTTCGCAGGATCAGACAGTTTACATGATTTGGAACCATTGCAAAAGTTGAAGATGAATGACATATGTCCGGTTGTCTACCTTACCACCATGGGAGCAGAGAGGTCTAATCACCCTTCAGATTCTATGGTTAAGATGGACTTGAATTACGATCAATAGTTTAAATCATGTAAAGGATGGATATATAGGATATGTTATTTATCCTCTTTATTTTTCTCTCCGAACTCTCGAAATTACAGGATGCTTTTCACGAGATGACTCATTCCCATTTTATAGGGAAGCTTTGGGAGCTTGTATGAGACTTAAGTTTACTCGGTCTATTTTGATCTCTTTATCCAATCTAGGTTCAAAGTTGAATTTAAAATTTAACTTTAAACCATCGAGAAAAATATGTATAAAGAAAGGAGAGAAACTCTCGCGGAACCCACCCACTATTGGTTGCCCACAAATGGGCCTCATGGGCCCAAGTCCAATGCAATGCTGGCTTATCCTATGTTCAACACCAGAAATAATGGCCATAGTCCATTGATGAGTAGGGATTATTAAATGATTGATTTCTAACATTTGTTCGGTGGAAGGTTTCAGGTGGTTGAAATACTTCCACCACAAATGCGGAACTTTCCACCTAAGAGACAAAGACAAAATTGGTATAGCTTCAATAATCATATGAGGATGACTTCTTCTTCTACTTTAAAATAATAATAATAATAATAATAATAATAATAATAATAATAATAATAATAATATAATAATAATAATAATAATAAAATTAAATTTTTTTTTTTACATCTATTTGGCATTGAAGACCCTATCATGTTTTACCCTCCAAATATAACAAACCATGACAGGGAAACTAACCTTAGAAATTACCCTTCAAAATAAACAAGACAGAAAATAGTAGTAGCAAGAAAGGCTATTTGATTGATTGTGTAGGTCCCCTTTCTTAATTAATGAAACAAATTGATTCTCTTTAAAAAAAAGGTTATTTAACTGATTATGTATCACAATTTAACTTGTGAAGGTCTTTTTGTTGTTAAACATGGTGGAGGATTGCAAGAAAAAGTAGTGTCCCTGTCCACACCATGGTTGCGACCTCCTTACCGGTGCAGACCCTGGCTGAAATGGAAAGAGGATTTACAATTTTTTCTAGGGATGGTCAGATGGCAGAAAAAGCTGCACTAGGGTAGTTGGAAAAAGATTGCAAGACCGAAGAACGAAGGAGGCCTGGGCATTAGAAAAATGAAGGAGGTTATGACGGCGCTTCGGTTAAAGATGGCGTGGGTACTGGAAGAAGAAACCTTGTGGGCAAAATTCATGTGCCCTAAATGTAGATGTGACTGGTCAAGATCCGGGGAAATGCATCTTCAGTAGTGTGAATGCTGGGAGATCGACGCCCACGCTTTTAGGCCATTCTGTGAACGCTAGGAGATTGACGCCCACGCTTTTAGTCGATCTTGCTTTTGTACCATTTGTTGTTGGGGAGTTTGATGTGGAAGTATGTAACCTTAACTGTCAGTTTGGAGTCGCACTAGCCACTTAATCTCAAAATCCCATAGTCAGCTAGAATCCATGGAATATGTAAGGTTGGAGAAATCCGAAGATTTTTCTACCTTAGATTGACTCCTGGTCTGCGATCCGGGATTCCGGGTAAGGGACCTCAGTTACAAAGAGGGAAGGTGTTAGTTACCCTCTCTGCCCATACGAATGTACGGTCTCTACTTGGTATGGTAAGGAAATCTCAAGGGATGAACGATGTGGTCAGAATAAGACTAGGCACACGCGGATTTCTGATGTGGTAAGATTCGATATTTTAGCAAGCTACAGAGCATATGCCTAGGGGTGTGTCTAGAAGGCAGATGTGATGATGCTTATGCAAAAGTAAAGAAAAGTGGATTACATCACTAAGAATTTCTGATGTGACAGGATCCGATGTACGATAAGTCACAGAGCATATATTCGCAAATGATCTAGAGAAGCAGGGGGTTAAGAAGGGAAGAGATTTTGTGATGAATACTTGTATATAAACAGAATGAAAGGATCTTTAGCTTGATCTCGAGTCGGCTAGGATATGGACTACACCATGATCAATCCAGGCTAGACTTGTGGGGTTGAGATGGTTGGGAGGAGGCTAAGGGGTAGCTGAAAAATCAAATCTTGGAGGCTTGGGAGCTCCTTTTCACCCTCACTCTCTTCCTCTCTCTCACTTGGATTTTAGAAATGAGATGTTGTTGTTGTTGTAAATTGTTATTGTTGTTTGAAATGTGAAAGGAAGAGGACTATTTATAGCCTTTTCTGATGGCATTGTGGGAATTACTGGGTTTGTAAGGGGTAAAAGTTAATATAACATCTTGGAATTGGTTGAGGAGAGAGAAGTGCCATGTGACATACTCTCATAGGCTATTGGAGGTAGGTAAAATGGTAAATAAGGTGAGCTAGGGGGTAAATCCATATGAAAGTTGACTTTGGGATGAGAGACAGCTGTTGCCCCTGTAACGCCCTAAAAATCGGGGGTCGAGCATAAACTCAACTCCCGAGTTCCAACGCATCACTTATGCAATAAAATGAATGATGATTGAATGTTGTTTGCATTAGTGCATTGAACATGAGTGAGATTAAGCCAAAATAGCATATCATACTCCAGAGACAGTTAAATTGCAAGCGGAAGACTGTGATAGATATATAATATATAAAAACTGTGGTGAGTCTCCAGAGTGTGATAATGTTACTAGGTTAATTCATTATGAGTACAATTTCAAATTATACCAAGGTGTGGAAGTGTAATGTCTTTTATCCCAAACACATAGCCCCGTCAATGCAATACCAGGTCTTCATAGACCTGTCAGAGAGCTACATGTAGGAGAACTCCTCCTCAACATCATAGTAGTAGTCCGGCTCTGCTTCATAAGCATCACCATCATCTGAAACTCAAACAAGTCTTGTTGGTGTGTACAACACCGTCCCATAACGTGGGAGTGAGTGATCAACTCAGTGGAACAGTAAAGCATAGGTTAACATGTTATCAATTCGGTCAAGTAGTAATGATAAAGCAGGACAATGAAACAATCCTAACTACTCTTATTTAATGCAAGTACGAAATGACATGATGAATGCCCTTGCTAAACCACCCTCATGCGACACCATCTTATGTTCGCGACATGCGTCATCCCTCAGTGCTCCACATCTACCAGGCACATGTAGTACGATGATGAGCATGATTACCGAGTAGTTATTAGTCCATTTCAAACAGTAGGATTTGGAAAACTAAGGTACCTCCCTTATATCATTCCCAAACATGATCCATTCTAGGGTCGTCAGTCCTAGTTAATCTCATACGATGGTGTGTTTCTAGGTCGCTGCAAAGGCTGTCAGGGCTGTTACACGCATTCGTTACACCACCTCCCCCATCACTTTTTAACGGTTCATCACTAAATTGATACAGGCCTAGTTCATACTCTATACACTGCGGCAAAACTCGTCCCCTCACCGCAAATTCAGAGTATGCTCGAGGTCACTACAAAGGGCTGCCAGGGCTGTTGCTCACAATCGTTGCATCACTCCCCCATCACCTTTTCAATGTAGGTCGACAGCACGAATATAGTGTCCCATACCACCATAATCGGCTCACGAGTTTGGTTTCTCACTGGTCACTACGGGGAGGCACGTGGCCCAAGCGTAGGCCGACAGCTCGACCACGGTGTCCCATACCACCATGCCCGGCTCATGAGTCTTAGTGGATCGAGGTACCATGGTTAACGGGATTTCACTGGTAAGTTTGGTACCCTAGGTTCAAGCAGTAGCGTCCAAACATGGTGAACATACATTAGACACATCGGGTTGCTTGACGAGTCAGACTAGCACGAGTGCACAATCAACTGAACGACATGAAGTGCATAAGTACTTCGTGTGGCCAACCACTATCGCTAACCAAAGTACGACTCGGGTTCGTCGAACACATCTCACATGGCAAATAAATCTCAGCCACGAATTCAATTCCGTTACCGATTGTCTGGACTATAATCGTAGCCCCAAACACAAACAATCCATGACCAGAATCATGTAGAGTAAAGCAGAATAGACAAAGTAATTCAAGCATGTTGACAAGCATGTCATAGAATATGTAATAAAGCACAATATAAATAGGAAATACAAACACCTATATTTCATAAGTAAATGGTTAAATTAAACAAGCAACATGGATGAAATCATATACATCTCTAAGGTAGCTGAGAATCCTATCTCAACACCCTATTAAACTTAGTTCGTCACACAATTTCTCACACAGGCATTTTAGCAAACACTTAAACTACCCCACTCCAACATACATGATGTATGTTGATTTCAATATAGAATAGGACAAATCCTTATAGCAAGGAGTTGTCGCATACACATCAATCATGTTCCTACATTCAATACATTTGGCAGACATAAATCGTAAATCCATATTTATTTAGTCATTTTAACAAACACTTTAAACTACATACATCAACATACATGACGTATGTTGATCACATAGGTGTAAGGCCAAATCCTTTCACTAGGGAGTTGCCCCAATTATAACACACGCGCAGCCACGATGGATAGTCGTGGCAAGCAGGAATCCAAGTTCATTCAGTCATTTCCACAAACACTTAGGCTACACATTTTAACATATATAGTGTATATCGGCCGTGGCGTGATTTAGGGCAAATCCTTTCGTCAAAGGGGTATTGCCAATACAACAATCATATATCCATGACAATTAGTCATGGCGAGCATGAATGAGAATTCTATACTCATTCAGTCATTTTCACAAACACTTGGAATACACTCCTTTAACATACATAGTGTATATTAGCAAAAACATGTATTAGGGCGAACCCTTTCGCCAAATAAGTATTTTATCCATATATAATATATTCATACAACAAATAATCATGGCAAATACATTTCCAAAATTTATACATATACGGTACTTTCTACAAATACCTAGAGTACGTAAAATTCCATATTCTTCATCTTTAATCGAAACGGAAAACAGACAGCACTTTGTACATGTGCAATTGCATGCAGATCATGAATCTATCATTATCTGACATTGAAAGCGTTGAAAACCATAACCTATACATCTAAAGTCCGCACCTTTTGTCGTAGAATCGAAACGGAGTCTATAGATTCGCTAAGCTTTAGTATATGGCAGTTTGGTAATCTATAAAACGAAATAGGTTAGCTATTTCATAACCTACAACTATCAAAACCACAAAACATATTAGGGTTAGGGTTTCTTACCTAGAAATGAAGTCAGAATCGCCGGGAAAGTGATTAGAATGGAGCGGTTGAGCTTGGATACGGCAAGAAAGAACGACAGGGAAGAATCTCCCACTACTCTCTCACTTTCTCTCTCTTTTCTCTCTCTTTTTCCTAGGGTTTTTCTCAAATTCGTATGGCTGAATGAGAGAGGGTTTTAAGGTCCTTATATAGCCTAAAAACTCACCAAATTAGACTCCAGGTCAAGGTATACTTAAGTTATAACCAAAGCGGGTCAGTTTTAGTTCAACGGAGGACTTCTGGCGGGCCTCCTTGAGCCAAAGGTCGGACTTAAGCTTACTAACACTGGATCTAGGTATCATTAAGTTTTTGTTCCAGTAGGGTTCTCAGATCACCTGTGGCGGACCAGTTTCAGTTTAACGGTCAGCGGATCTCGATCGGAGATTTTGAGTACATGGATATGTTTGGAGATATATCCCTAATCCGAGGGTGTAATTTGGTCTGATTCTGACGGTCTGGTTGCTTAATACTGATCCGTAAGTGAGACGTGCCAGATTTCTTTATTTTGAATTTAATTTAGAATTATTTTCACATTTCTCACACTCCCCGCTCCGAGCTCAAGCGAATAGCGCTGGGACACTATTTGGATTTAATTTCGGAGATGGTTGTCAAGCCCAGCAAGGCGGTCCTAATTTTTTAACTTCGTATTAATCGGATTCCGACGTGCGGTCCAGATCTGATACGGAGTTTCGAGATGCTCCCGAGAGCAGCCGGGTAATGAGATTGATCCTAGATTTTAGGGTAATGTAGCGTCAATGATTCTACAAGTTTTGGGTCTTGCAGATCGTATTTAAAGTGATTGGTGCTAATTTCACAGGTACTCTAGTTTAACACTGGCTAATTCTCGCCTAATTTCTAAAGGATTTAGTCCTAAGTAATTTCCGTCTGAGGTGGTACTTGGGCCTTTGTAGTTTGTATTTAAAGTGATCCAAGTTATAATACTTAGCTAGTTTAAGATAGTGTCTAGGGTGAAAGTACTTAGAAAAATTGAAAGAACAAGGTGGTGAAGGGTGGGATTTGTGAAGGAAAAGGGTTAAAAAGTGATTTTTGACTTAGGGAATGAGTTTTGACAAGTTAATAAGGCGTTAGGAACGACCCATTGCCTAAGGATGTCTAATTCCAGGTTGGCAAAAATCCGGGATGTTACAGCCCCGGAGGGGACACCTGTCCGTTCTGGTGTGGCATTCGGATTACTGTCGGTGGTAGTCCGACTACTGACCATGGTAGTCCAATTACTGCCCAGGCTAGGTTTGGTCCGGGCTTTGGTCGGTGGGCTTCTTTTGGTGCTCCGGCTCATCCTGAAGTCTTCTTTCAGGGCTTTTGGGCTCAAATGGTCGGGTGTGTTTTTAGGGTTTGTACTGATTCACATGTACGCTTTAGCTTGGGCGATGGTGTTCACACCCCAAGTATAGGGTTGTGATGTAGTAATAAACTAGGTGAGACCGAGGTCGAATCCACAGGGACTGAAACCTGTACATGATCTGAAAGTAACCAGAGCTAGAACTAGAATAAGATGAAATCTAAATCAAGTGAGTATGAGGGAATAATGGTGAAAATACTAATCTAAAACTTGTAAAATTTAAAGGTAGGAAACTAGGGATTCAGAGGATCCACTTGTAGAGATCAGGGAGATCTACGGTCGATTCATGAACTCAACTGGACTTCGAGTCCCATCTTCATCCAGTTGAAAGATATAACCTGAAAATCAATTCTGAACTTCATTTAATCTAATTTTCAAGAGATCAGACGGGTGTAAATTAGAATGAATTCCATCACAAAACTATGCCCATGAGACAAAATTAAACCAATTCACAGCCAATCTGAGTGATGTATGAATGTCAGGAAGAGTTCCATCATCCAACCATGCCTAGGAGACGATGGTGAACAACAGGGCTTCCTAATCGCATAATTAGAATAATGAAAAGGAAATACTCAATTCATCGCAGATCTACTGTAATATCAGTTACAATAAACCATTAAAAACTAAAGCCTTCCTTAAAATCAAACCGATCAATAACAAGTTCAACATGAATCAAAGCAGTAAAGTCATCCCATCACGCCACAAACTTCACCTCTTAGCCCTAGCTAAGAGGTTTAACCCAACATAATGAGGTTAGAACCCTTAAAATAAATAATAAAAAAATAATAAAAATAATAAAGAAACAATCTAAAACTACTCTCTCTGCTCCACGTTCCTGGTAAAAGTCCATTATCTCTCTCTATTTTCATTCTTTTATAGGATGCACTGACGATGGAGGGGTCCCTTTTGAGTCAGAAAAATCATCTTTGGAAACTTCCTGAGGAGACTCTACCCAACCAGTTCCGCAGCCAAGAAAAACCCATGCGCAAAGCTGTTTACGCACCAAGAATCATGCATAGCAAAGACACCCCTTTCCATGCTTATTTTCTTGAAAAAAATGTCACCTGGAACGTTTTTAGACGGTCTTCACGATGGATGGTTTGGATCAGCCATCCGATCAACGATGTGGCCCACCTGAATTCGAACGTACCTCTGTTTTGCAAACAGAGCTTCATCAATGTGTTGCAGTGAAAGATGGTGGGCCTGTGATTGGTGTCAGATAGTGAATCCATTCCATTCATTGGAATGCTCCCGAAAAATCATTCGGGAATGGATCGTTTGGCTTCGATTAGGTGTGGTCCACTGCACTTTCCATTTCACCGTCCATATCCGTTTGGCTGAGATCTTCACATGATTGCTTGCAAGGTGACAAAAGAACACCTAGGCGTTGGTCTTGGACGTCCTACGGATCGAATAGATGGTCCAGATTTTCTGTTTGAACCATGTATGGGCCCCACAACTCAAAATCGTACGGACGTTATACGTCTGCTGGACGTTTTATGCAAGAGAGACGGGTCAGCCTGTCTTTGATCGGGCTGACCGTCCGGTGCACAGCCAGTGCGTGTACACTATGTACACGCACTATACATGGAGGGCCACTATGATGCTTGCGAGAAATCTGTGCTGTCCATCCATTTTGTCGCCTCATTTAAGGCTTTGAGTCCAACATTGAAGTGTATCCAGAGATCAGGTGGGCCCCACTTAAGGTTTTAAGGGGCTGATCTGTCCGTTGGGCCACTTCCACAGGGATCCAATGGTTGAAAATTGACATGTATGGTTCATTTATGGTCCTTAGGCCATGTTTGAAGTTTTGAACTGAATAAATGGTGGGAACTCTGTGATCTTGCATTTTGGCTGACTTTCAAGCCACTTGAGCTTCAGTTTCTCGATTTTGTCAGATCTCTGGCATGTAAATCTGTCGATCTTAGTCCCCTAGGGTCCGTCCCTTGCTTTGGTGACTCATGAGCATTAAATCCATGCTTTTAGCATCCTATTTCAATCAAAGCTTGTAAATACACCTTGCATCACAAACGTGATTAAATCGAGCTGTTAAACAGTACCATGTTCATAAATCCAGGCAATAATTAGGGTATGATATGCAATATTTAACCCTCAACAGATGGTTTTAGGGTTCAGATTAGGGTTTAAGCTAGGGATAGGCTGGGTCTTGGATTTAGGTTGAGGTTCAGGTTAGGGTTAGGCTAGGTCTTGGGTTTAGGTTGAGGTTCGGGTTTGGTTTAGGATATGATCATGGTTCCCAGATTTCCTTAGTTCTCTCAAGATGCTAGCCTGGGTGAGGTGTCTACAGATGCCCCTATTTGGCCGAGGTTGCGAACAATCCAGTGCCAAAGCGAGTGGACACCCCACCCCTCTGGTTAGAAAAGGTAGTATCTATTGCCCGCCATTGTATCATTGTTAGTTGACTGTTTAGAAAAAAGATGACTCGCACGATCATGAGGGTTGAGGAAAATGTTGTGATTGTCCCTGCGCCTTCTGCGACATTACGGGCCACAAATCACAACTATTTCATGTCAGATTGTTAATAGTATCGGAGGGTAAGTTTGAAGAGTAGGGCCTCTGCGCGTCGATGCGGCTTTAGGAAGATTCCCGTACTATTTGGATCTATCATTTCCTTTGCTATGTAATCACCCTAGGAGTATTCATTTTGTTTGATCGTCAAAGTGGTTAGCTGCCCTGTGCGTCGATGCGGCCTTACGGGGAACTCTCTACACCGACTTGGACTCCATTAAATTGTCCGAATATCCCGGACTATGTATGCGCAGGTAATCCTTTGCCATGCAGTCTACTGATTCTGATACTTTGGTTACAATGGATTGTCTTCACCTTGAGTTTGATTATTCTTTCTTGAGATAGATCAAATCATTTTCACTTGCATTCGTCTCGTACGACTGTTTATATGGAGATCAGGCCAATCGTACTTGTATCATATACGAATTTGATCATTTTTCGGGGAGACCGGAAAGTATCGAATCTTATTTTGCTGTTTGCATTGATCGTAACTGGAGAATATGGAAGATTCCTCAGTGTACTACCACTGCATGCGTTTAAAAAAAATTTGTTTGAAAACTATTCTGTTTGGAACTAGATTCCACAGGGATTTTATTGAAAGCGTTTTTTTTTTTTTTTTTTGATTTTTTAAAAATATCCGTTCGATCTCACAGGAAGGCGTCATCGTTCATTTTTTTTGTTCAAGTTAAGTAAGCCATTGTGTTGCCTTCACTAATGAGCTCATGGGGCTAACGGTGTTCATTGTATGATATTTTTGAGATCTTTTGAAACATCCGTCCGACTTCGCGGGAAGGCGTCGTCGTCCAGTCTTTTATTCGTAGTTGATCAAACAGTCATGTTGCCTCTACTAATGAATTAATGGGGCTTTAACCATGATTTTTTTACATTTTTGTGTATTTTTCTTTTTCTCATTTTTGGTATTTTCCAGCAATTTATCATTTTATTTACTAAGATTCTCAATTTCTTATGAGATTTTGAATTTCTCGCGAGATATTGGGGTCTTTTCATGAGAAGGATTCCCATTTCTCTTTTTCTGGCTTTGGTTTGCTGGATATGGTGGTGATCTAGCTGTCCCATCTCTTCAAAAGGGACCGGCGTGCTGTCTCATGTGAAACTGAACTCCGGCGGTAGTCGGACTACCGCGTACGGTAGTCCGTCTACCACCTGGCACTTAATTGTTCACTAGTCCTGTACCAGCTTCCCTATTTCTTCTTCTTTTCCAATCCGTCTAGGGAAACCGTTGTTGCTTCTTAGAAGCTCTCTTGTTGGTGATTTTTGCTCCTTTATAGCCATCTTGTTACTCCACTTCCTTCATCATTCGTCCAGGTGGTTGATTGCTTCATTGGACTGATTTTCTGTTGTGTATTTGGTTGGACTTCGCTGGATCATGTTGGTGGAGTGTTTGGATGGCCCATTTGTAGCTTCAGATCTTCTTTTAGGGCATAGGAGAGCTATGATCGGGACCGTCGATCGTGTTGACCAAATTTCCATCCATTAGATCTTGCTGGGAAATTTTATTTTTTTAACAAAGGCTGCTGTATATATATTTTTAAATTTTGTGTTAGAGTGGGGTATGATAAGAAAAGGGGGCCCCACTCTTATGTTTTTTTTTAAATTTTGTTTTTGTTTTTTGGTATTTTTTGGTTGGAGACAATCTGGACCGTAGGATGATGGACATGATGGATGATTCGGGGTCCACTTGAGTGTTCCAATGGCATGGGTCCTGATGGTGGGCCATCACTTGTGGAGTGGATCGTACTCCTTGTCATGATTTGTGGCCATGTGGGGGTTGGATTTCTCAAGTGGGCCCTGGATCATGGATTGGGGAACATGGGCCTAATTTTGGACATGTAGACCTAGGAAATGGGCCGGAGACATGGGCCTTTGAAAAATGGGTTTGGACCTTAGGATTCTTGAGATGGGCCTTGAGATGGGTCTTTGAACTGGGCTTTGCACAATGGGCCTTGTGGTATTTGAAATTGGCTTTTGGATAACAGGCCTCTTGGAACAATGGGCCTTAAATGGGTTTTGGATTGTGGGCCTCGTTTGGGCTTTGAATGGGCTCTTCGATGAGAGGGATACTTGCCTGTAAATGTTCTGCTCATACAACATGCCTCTCCATGGTCGCAACGAGGCTATTCCTTCTCACCGTTCCGCTGATCCGTGTTATGTGCCTCGGGAGGGCCGATATTTGTCTGACGTGGCCCGTGAGGGAGGCGCTCCTGCAGTCTTGAGAGGGTGCGGGGTTAGGACCCATTGGCTGGACTGGTTCAAGGATCCCCAACCCCTATTCTTTGAGGTGTTAGAGCGCACTCCTCTAGCCAGTTTATTTAGGATTTGTCTAAGCAAGATGAACATGTCCCTACTGTCTGTACTGGCCGAGCAGTGGTGTGCAAAGACCCACACTTTTCATCTACCCTTGGGAATGAGGGATCACCCCTTATGACATTTATATGCAGTTGGGCCTTTGGTACGAGGGAGGATCCATCCCGTTCGAGGAGGACCTTCCGATACCTTCTGCCGACGACTGGATGAGCTTGTTGGGGATGATGCCGGATCCTACGGATTTCTCAGGCCCACGC
Organism: Magnolia officinalis; assembly: GCA_021015155.1. Classification (NCBI taxonomy): domain Eukaryota; kingdom Viridiplantae; phylum Streptophyta; class Magnoliopsida; order Magnoliales; family Magnoliaceae; genus Magnolia; species Magnolia officinalis. The sequence continues at coordinate 38,212,454 of JAJHSJ010000011.1, forward strand.
TTCAAGTTACTCTGGTTGTGCACAAATTTTGTCTGTCGCATTTCAGAGACTGAGGCTGAGGCTATTGTGAAGGCCTATGCCTTGATTTTGTATACTATGGGAGCAGTGATATTCTGTCATGAGAACGAGCTGGTGAGTTCCCGTTTGCTATTACTCGTGGCAGACATCACTTTTCCCATTCCGTATAACTGGAACACAACACTTCTTACCCATTTGTACGATGGGTTGGATAAAGCCAGTCGATGTAGTAGCAGGTTGTTGACTGGCTTTTACCTGGTCATTAAGGTGCGTGTCGGATCCCTTTTTTTTGTACCATTCCTCTCGATGATCGATGCGATTTCTGATCGTGACCTTACACAGGTCTATTTCTTCGATCACTTTCCTCATTTGGCTCATGCTCTGATCGACCGAACGCCTCCTTTTCTGTGCATAATGTTGTGGTACAAGGATAACCACAACTGCACGTGCTTATTTTCCGATCTTGCGTGGAGGTCGAACGTTGACGCCCTTATCCCTGACGACGTGAGTGATTGCACTACCCTTCATTGTTTGTCTCTTGTTTGCCCTTCATCTCTGATTTTCTTATCTCTTGCAGTTTCATACCAGGCCATACCTTCGATCGAACGTTGCCCTCACTCCTGTGGCTCAGGAGGCTTTTCAGGCCTTACGTTGGCGATTATTTTGGAGGATCCATGTGTGATGAAGTGATACCTGGGTGAGAGACTCTTCTGGCAGCTGACAGGCAGCCCTTTAGTTCCGTTCAGACCTCCATCTAGTCCATCAGATTGGCGGATGGTGCCTGAGCGGGAATTGATCGCTGCTCTACAGTGTTTTGAGGCCAGTGCTTTTGGCGAAAGAGTACAACTCTTGGTGCTAGCAATACGGCATTGGTCTGATTTTATAGCATGCCTACACTCCCGTTGGCGATGCACGTTTCACCGGAGGGGGCCTTTTGGGGCCTCAGATTCGCCAGAAGGATACAGATGATTATGTGCCTGACGATGATTAGTTTTACTGTATCGTATGATCATGTATCATCAGTTGTACAACCTTCCGTATATATGGAACTTCAGCTGCCTGATGTCATCTTTCTGATTGCCTTTTAGGCCTTTATGTGGTCCTGATTGAGCTACCGATAGAAGATTCGTGCTCTAGATCATCCAAGGTGGGCCCCACCATTGATTTTGGTGAAAAGTGGGCATGGGCGGTAGTTGGACTACCGTGGGCGGTAGTCCGACTACCGTTCGTTGACATTTTGCCAATGTTCTGAGTATGTCAGGTTCTGGCAGGCTGCAGGAGTGGTAGAAGCATACGTGCGGTAATCCGACTACCACCCTTACTCATCGTTTGTTCCAGCGAAAGCTCTTCTCCTCTGTCTGTTCTCAGCATCTCTTTTGTTAATTTCCTCCTTTCTTAGATTCCCTGATCATTCGATTTGTCCCCATTTCCTCCTTTTTGTCCCTTGTCTTCTTCTTTCTTTTGTCTTTTGCTCCTTTGTCTTTATTATGGATGGCTTTAGAGGGCATGTTGGTGGGTCTAACAACCATGATGAGATGGTGAGTGGAGCATCTCCTTTATTGATTTATGATGGCGTGGTAGGTGGAGGCCCATTTACAGGTTTTGAAGGTGGATTAATGTGTGTTGATGGCTGGTTGGTGGGTCCTCTTGAAGAACTCAATGCCATTTATGGCATTGCTCTTACCACCATTAATGGTGGAGATGGGATGTCGGAGGATGGATTGGATGGGTTTGATGGCTTCATGCCTGTTGGGCCATTTGATGGGTTATCCTATGGTGGGATGGGCATGGATGTGCCATTGGATGGTATGGATGGTAATGGATGGTTCGGATCTTGATGGGGTGTGCTTGGATGGTGGAGATGGCCAGTTGGTTGGCTTGGATGGTGCAGATGGGATGGATGGGATCAGGATGGGTGGCGGGTCCCACTTTGATGGATTGAGTTTGATGAGCGGTTTGGATTTGATGGGTGACGGACCCTTTATTGGTGGATTGGGTCAGATATTTGGTATGGACTTTTAGGCGGTGATGGGACGCGCAGTTACTGTCGTGGATCAGGATGTCTGCCCAGTCAGCTATTGGAGCGGCCTGAGTGTCCGGCTCCGAGGGCATGTACTTCTCAGACTGCCCCTGACGTGGTGATCGTTGATGGTTCTGGTCCACCTGTTGCCGCTTTCCAGGATACGCTTCATGATGCGATGGGAGAGTCAAGCTTTTTTTGACATCACAAGCTTGACCTTTTGGACTAGGGCATGCCTATCTTCGACGACTCGCCTATTGATTTTTGACTCCAGATTATAAAGGGTGTGCCTATCCGTACTCGTCGTTTGCAGCCGCGCAGTACGTGCTTCGAGAGACTGTGCACCTGGATCGAGAGTTTGACGGACTCCAAGGTTTTCGAGTTGGGCTCCTTGGGCTTTCGAGAAGTCCTCCACTTTCATCGAGTTCTCCTAGATTGGCGACTGTTGAGCGCAGCGTCATATGATTGGGTTCTCGCATCGAGCCTATTTTCGTTTAATGATTTGGAGCTGGGCCCGTCTCTGGAGGAGTTTACGTGCTTGTCTGGCCTCCCTCTTACTCAGGAGCCATATGTCCCTTCATCTCAACCGGTTCGTCCTTTCGATCTGGGGTCATGGTTCAGATTTTTTTGACGCCTTCCGCACTGCAGAGAGCAGAGCTGGTGAGTTCTCACTTGAGCTTTTGTACGATTGATGTTCGACTGCCCGAGGGGGCCCGGGATTTGACCATCAGCTTTAGTGCTTGCATGCGCTGATCTTCTGTGTCCTGGTAGGGCTACTTTTTTCAGGTGGCGGCGGTCTTCGTTAACAGTTTTATTCGATGTCTTCCACCACGTCTTGGCCCGTCGGAGAGTCATCTCAATAGTGCTAGCAGAGCTGTTCTTGGGTTTGTCCGATTGTTCGCTTGGACAAACTCGCATTCTCAGGAGCTACTGCACATTCCTCCAAGTATTTTTCTGATTTGTCTCCCTTTATATTATGCTTTTTTGCCCACCTGCACCTCATACTTCGTTCGTGCTTTTCCTTAGGTATGGCTATAAGAGCACTTGTATATGACTCCTTTGCTATCATGGCCAGACTCCCATTGCGGTGACGTGTTGTCTCTATTGCTTAATGGCCTTCCTCTCGGCGCTGAGGCCACAGAGTCGCTCTACCGCCGCATGTTCTCTCATCATCGAGGATGGAAGGTTAGCTGGGAAGCTCATGGCTCTACCGTACGTCGTTGATTTGTAGCGCAGCTCATACTTCTCTACTACTGTTGGGCTTTCGAGGGTACTACTCCTATCATCCCATGCGGTTTCTTCGGCAGTTTGGCTTTTGGCAAGACATTCCTGACTATGCCTTCTTGGGGTTTAGGCACGCTCCTCTTCCTTCAGACTTGACGCTTTATATCGACGAGTTTGGACATCTTAGAAGGGCTGCTTGGACACATCGGCTTTGGAGTTCGAGTTCTGAGCTCCTCCTCTGGCTATGGTGCCGTACCAGCAGTGGGTGGCGGAGCAGTCGCTCTACCACCAGGTCCCTAGTTGGCATTTAGTGGATGAGGCGAATGATCGGGATATCGCCGGCGATGCCACTTCGTCTTCGTCGGGGGTTGATGACTCCTTCGTGGCATTCAAGGAGCAGCCTTTTATCAATATATCATTCTTGCTTGCTACACACGACCATCTTATCTCTGAGCTTGCCATCCCTCGTCATGTGTGTAAGGATATGGCCCGTCGTTTAGCAGTGGGGTGGCGATATGATGAGAGTATGATCGCATTACGCTGCTTGAGAGAGACGAGGTCTTCTACTTGCGCATGGAGGTAGAGAGACTTAGGCAGACGCTATCGATTTACGAGGGATGGGATGGAGACTTACCTCATGATCCCTGACTTAGTTGGCTGCTTGTCTTGTATATGCATGAATGCTTTTATTTTTGTTTTGTATAGAAAGGAAAACGATGTACAGAAAGACTTTTTGAAAGGAATGAAAATTTTTGTTTGTGCCAAATTTGTCAGTGTTTGCTTGTGTTTGGATTTGTGCTTTGGATGATTGGGATCAGAATGTTGGGCTTAGCCCATGTTGTGTTCAATAGCCTGAGTTGTGTACTAGAGATCTTGGTTCCCTTAAGGTGTGCATTGGGATTGTGCCCTTTGGATTTGGGCAGAGTCTGATAGAATACTGATCCGGCGTTTATCTTTTCCTTATATCTCTTCGTTATGCTCTTTGCCTCGGATTCCTCTGTACCTACACTTTTGATTTTTTTTTTTCGCTTTTACCCGTAGCGCCTTTTCAGGTTTTCACTACGATTAACTTTCCCATCATTTTTGCCTGTAGCGTCCTTTCGGATTTTCACTACGTCTTGGATTTTTGTTCTTGACTGTCCATTGGCAGCTGTGCTTTTTTTTTTTTTTATTTATTATTTTTATTTTTTTATTTATACCCTTGGCACCTTTTCAGGTTTTCACCAAGTCCGTTACATGCCCGTTGTTTTTACTCGAGCTGCCTTTCGGGTTTTTAACTCACCCTTCTTGCTTAGGCATGTTGTTCTCCTTTTTTTAAAATTAATTTATTTTATTTTTGAAGTGCCGGGAGAGAGAGACTTCATTCATGGCTGGCCGACTGATTACCCTCCTGTCCTTGTCTTTGATTCCAATCGTAAGCTGTTTTATGTTGGTCAAATTATTTGGGGATGTGGGATGACCTTATTTTCTTCTTCATTTTTGTCTTCTTTTTGAGTTTCTATCTTTTCTTCTTCTTCTTTTTTTTTTTTTTTTTTTTTTTTTTTTTTTTTTTTTTTTGTTTTCTCTTCTTTTGTGGGAGAAATGATGGGTACTCTCTTTTCCCCCCTTTCTTTGTTGTTAATCTCAGCTTTGCGATTGTAATCATTGATAAGGTTAAGTGTGGTTAACCATGATAGATATTCACATTGTCAGCATTGATGGGCTCGGGAAGATCTTCTCCTCGCAGACTAGTGAGCCGGAGAGAGTCTCCTGTGAGTACCTCTTGAATGATCAACGGTCCGTCCCATGAAGGTTTGAGATTTCCTCTGAGTCTGGCAGATGCGGCGGTAAGATACGCTTCATGACCATGTCGCCGACTTTAAAGCTCCTCTTCTAGACCCTCTTATTGTAGGCTTGTGCAATCCTCCTTTGCTAGCATTGTGAGTTTCTTAGCATATGCATGCATTTTTTCGCTACCAGATGTAGTTGATCGTATCTTTCTTGTTGCCACTCGCCTTCATTGACTTCGCTTTCTAGCAATACTCAGAGTGATGGGATTTCGATTTCGACTGGCAATACCGCTTCAATTCCGTACGCAAGTTCGTATGGAGTTGTGCTTGTAGCAGATAGTACGACGTCCGATAAGCCCAGAGTGCATATGAGAGCATTTTCGACAAGTCATGATATGTCTTGACCATTTTCTCTAGTATGCAAATGATAGTCTTGTTTACGGCTTCGACCCCACCATTCATTTGAGGGCGATAAGGGCTTGACTGATGACGCTTGATCTTGAACTTGTCGAGGAAATCGCCCATCCTTTTATTGATGGACGAAGTTCCGTTGTCTGTAATGATGGCCTGAGGAATCCCTTACCGGCTGATGATATTGTTCTTCATGAACTTTATCATGTGAGACACTGCGATGGTGGTGTAGGATGCTGCCTCTATCCATTTGGTGAAGTAATCTACTGTCACCAGGATGTATTCATGCCCGTTTGAAGCTTTTGGGTTAACTTTTTCGATGATGTCAAGTCCCCATATAGAGAAGAGCCATGGTATTGTCAGGTTGTATAGTTAGGAAGCAGGCACGTGGATCTGATTTGCATGCTCCTGACACTTGAAGCAGTTCCTGACATAGTTGCAGCAATCTGTCTCTATCGTTAGCCAATAATAACCAAATCGTAGGGTCTTCTTTGCCATCATATGTCCGTTCATGTGTGGGCTGCGTAGTCCTTCGTGGATTTCTGACATAATCAGAGCTACTTCTATTTCATTCACGCAACGGAGAATGACTTGATTGAAGGATCTCTTGCAGAGGATGCCCCCAGTGATCGTAAATTGGGCCGCTAGCCGTTGGGTAGTGTGATGATCGGTTGATGTTGCTTCTTCCAGGTACTTTTGATGCTCGAGATATTCTTTAATGTCTGTGTACCACGACTGATTATTCGGTGAGGTTTCTGCTTGGTCAATTTGTAGGCAGAATGCAGGTTCTTCCTGAAGTTTGATGGTGAGTTTCTATTCGGTGGTTCCCCTAGGGATCTCCAGCATTAAGGCAAGGGTAGCCAAGGTGTCTGCGAATAGATTATTGGCTCGGGGCATGTAAGAGAAAGCGATCTCTTCGAATTCCTCGAACAGATTCTCCAGGTAAATATGATAAGGGATCAACTTTTCATCTTTGGTCTTCCAGTCACCATTCGTCTAACTGATGATGAGTCATGAGTCTCCGAAGACCCCAACCTTTTCACGTTGAGGATGATGGCTTCTCTTAGATTGGCAATACATGCTTCATACTCAGCCACGTTGTTGGTGCAGTGGAATGCTAACCGTCTGGAGATGGGGATTGGGACGTTGTCGGGAGAGTAGACTATTGCTCCTACCTCACTCCCTTTTGAGTTAGCGGCTCCATCGAAGAAGAGTGTCCACTCTCCTACCTTTCTTTCTTCTTCTTCCTCGATCAGGAGGGTGTCCTTGTCAGGGAAGAAGGTTTTCAATGGTTGATAATCAGGCAGAGAGTGTGCTGCTAAATGGTCGGCCAGTGCTTGTCCCTTGAATTCTTTCTGAGTACATAGGTGATGTTGAACTCGGAGAGCAATAGTTGCCATTTTACGATCTTACCCTTTAGTGTTGGTTTCTCGAACAAGTACTTTAACGGGTCTATGTGAGCGAGCAGAAGGATTGAGTGAGCAATCATGTATTGTCGTAGCCATTGTGTTGTCCAGACTAGGGCGAGACATGTTTTCTCTAAAATAGAATAGTTGGCCTCGTAGCTTGTGAACCTGCGGCTTAGATAGTAGATCACTTGCTCCTTTCTTCCAGTATTGTCGTGTTAGTCCAGGACGCATCCGATTGCTTCTACTGCGACATAAATGTACAACAGTAGTGGCCTATCTGGTGTAGGTGGCATGAGCACTGGAGGATTTATTGGGTACTTCTTGATCTTGTCGAAGGTCGCTTGACAGTCGTTGTTCAATTCCTTTGGTAAGTTCTTCCTTAAAAGCTTGAATATAGGCTTACAAATGGCGTGAGTTGTGTGATGAATCGGCTGATGTACTGGATCCTTCCGAGGAAACCCTGAATCTCTTTTTCAGTTCTGGGAGGCAACATCTCAATGATTCCTTTGGTCTTGGTCTTATCCACTCAGATGCTATCTTCGTTGATGATAAAGCCTAGCAGCTTGCCTCTGGTTGCGCCAAAGACGTATTTTTGTGGGTTGAGGCAGAGCTTGAACTTTTTCATCCTGTCAAAGAGCTTCTTGAGGTCTTCAAAATGTCCTTCGATCGTGTGAGATTTGACGATCATGTTGTCTACATAGACTTCCATTTCCTTGTTTATCATGTCATGGAACGAGGCAGTCATGACTCGCTAATATATAGCTCCCGCTTTCTTCAGCCCGAAGGGCATAACCCGATAACAGAAAGTTCCCCATGGTGTGATGAAAGATGTCTTCTCACGATCTTCAATGGCCATCTTGATTTGATTGTAGCCAGAGAAGCTGTCTATGAAGGAGAAGATCTTGTGTCCAACAATATTATCTACCGGCGTGTCGATGTGAGGTAGATGAAAAATGTCTTTGGGACTTGCTCTGTCGAGGTCCCTAAAATCGATGCACATTCTAACTTTACTGTCCTTCTTTGGAACTGGTACGATATTTGCGAGCCATTCCAGGTAGTTAGAGACTAACAGGAACCCCGCACTGTATTGCTTGATGATTTCATTACGGACCTTTAGGGCCCATTCTGACTTCATTCTTCGGAGCTTCTGCTTGACAGTATTCATTTCTAGCTTTGTTGGCAAATGGTTTACCACCAATTCTTCATTGAGTCCCGACATATCTTCATAAGAGAAGGCAAAGTTGGATAACCTCAGCTTCAAGAATTCCATCATCCTTTGCTTGTATTCTGGAGGTAAAGATCTACTAATGCGCACTTCTCTAGGGAGTTCCGATGATCCCAAGTTCACAACTTCGAAATTGTGTGCCACAATGTTGGCCTTTGTTTCGAACCTTTTGAGGGAATCCTCAAGTTCGAGAGTTGTATCATCATTTCCGTCATCCTGGGCTTCATCCAAACCCAAGAGTTCGAAGTCTAACTGTAGATCAAAATCGTATGAGTCGACCTCGAACTGTGGTGGTGTGTGTGGTATGTTTGGCGCATTGAAGTTTTCTGTTGTTTTTTTATTTTTTATTTAATTTTTGAAGAGGTTCTGGTTTTTTGTAGTTTTAAAAAATATCTGATTTTTTTTTTGTGATTTATGAAATATCCGTTGTTTTTGTATTTTGACAGTTTTTTAATTTTTTTGTGTTGCTAAGGGATTCCGAGTAGGACAGAGTTGCAATCCATGATTGATCCTGCCTTGGTTAGGGATTCCAACTGCTATTTACATTGGTTTTTTTAGACTGGTATCCGTGGATGGCTTACTGGCCAATTTGATCGTTAGGGGGATAGTCGATCAGTTCAGTTCTTCCCCCCTTTCGGTCTCACTGCCCTGATTTTTTTTTGTACCTGTAGGTCATCTGTCCCAATGACCATGATGTCTGCTGGACCAGGGTCAGAGTCTGTCTCTGACTCGATCTCTTCTCTTAGAAGTTGGAGCTCTTCAAGCTCCTTAGATCCACATTGCGGTGGAATCTTGATGTCTGTCCAATCCAGGGAAGGCCACTTCCCCTTTTCAATCCAATGGACGGGCTGATTTTGCCCCTTGTGATGTTAAGTTATTGGTGGGGGTGTCTCCCCCTGGCTGTTTGTGGGGATGGGTGTCTCCCCTTTCTTATCCGTCTGTCCTGTAGTCGGCATCTCTGGTCCTAGGTCCTCCGTGGGTGATCCTGCTTCTGTGCCCCTAGCGTCATTTGATGGGTTTGGAGGTTTTGCCCCTAACATTGAATGTGCTTTGAGGATCTTGTCCCATCGTATTGGTGGCCAAACAGACTCCTGGCTGGAGTGTTCTGTTAGCTTGAGCCTTTGGAGGTAGTCCTCAAAAGATGTCACCGTGTCACCGCAAATTAACCGTTCCAGACTTGACAAACTTGATGGGCGCGCACTTGAACGACTGTCTCCTTTAGGCCTTGCGGCTTGATCCTCTGGCGTCATCGATATCCTAGTCTTTATCTTCGTTCGTTTGCACGAGCTTGCTTTACTATCATAATTTCTCATGGAACTCGGTACGGTAGTTCAGAATTACTCGTTTAGTCGGGGGAATGGCATATTTGACGGCGAGTGGGTAAGGGTTGGTGATGGAATTCATAATTTTGAATTCGAAACTGTGATATAGTATGTCACCCTCCTTGTGTTGGACGTCTATCTCTGGGATGTTGACCGCTGCCGGTAGAATGATCTTTAGTTCGGCTAGTACAGGAATAATCAGATTTCCTGAAAGGAATTTAACCCTTTGATGGAGGGTGGAAGGGATGGCTCCAACAGCATGGAGCCAAGGTCGCCCTAATAAAAGGTTAAACGAGGTAGAGATGTTAATGATCTGGAATGTTACAAGGGTCACATCTGGTCCGATTTGTATCTCGATGTCTATTTGTGCCTTTACCTGCCTCTAGGAATTATTGAAGGCTCTGACGCTCATGGTACTAGGCCTGAAGGATAATGGTTCGATCCCCAAACATTTGGCAATCCCTAGGGGCCAATGTTTAAGCTCGATCATTTATTAAAAAGTATGAGCGGGACCTTAAGATCCCTGTAACGGGCATCTATATTTAGTGAGCGCCCATGTTTGCGGCCCTCAGGTGGCAACTCATCATCGGAAAATGTAATGGCTTGCTATGCGAGGAGTTGTCCGATCATGTTTGCCATCATCTCGGGTGGTACGTCCGGAGAGATATGTGCATCATTGAGAGTTTTCGTGAAGATTCCTAGATGTGATCTTAATGTGCACAAGAGTTCCTAGATGAAAATTTGTGCAAGAATGGATTTGAGCTGAGATGCTACATCGCAGGCAGCATCGACTTTGTGAGTTGTTCCTGACAACGTTCCCCGAGGTTTCTTTCTGGTTTTGATTATCCCTCCTGAAGTACCGGCCGTTGTTGCCTACTTCGGCACATTCTGGTAGTGTCATGGGACTGCCTTTGTGTTGTAGGAGGGAACCGTCCTCCCTTCTAAGTATATCGACTCTTAAGAGTTGTTACCGGTAAGGTTTGCGGTGGACTCGAGGATCTCCTTTGAAGTACGACTGAATCCTCGATGAGTTTCGGTTGTTCTATGGTGTGATTCTGTAGGGGAGGGATCCTTTGGGTATGTGCCAACTGATGGGGTAAGAGGAGGAAGCTCGGAGATTGGACTGGAGGTGCCCCTTGCAAGGTTAGTGGAGCTAGATCGGGGAGGGCTACTGGTAGAATGAGAGGTTCGGAGTTTGACCTGTTTGGATATGTGGGAGATGATGCTGGATGTGCCCCTTAGAGAATAAGGGGTTGTGAGTTTGATCTGTTGGATGTTGGTGGTGCCCCTTGCAAAATAAGAGGCTGGGAGATTAATCTGTAGGATCCCGGAGATGCTCCTTAGAGGATGAGAGGTTGCATTGACGGTGCTGCTTCAAGGATTACCTGTTGTTCAGGCAGAGGCGTCTATCGGTATCCCCATGTCCAATTTGCCATATCGGGCATGATTGCTTATATGGAGTGATGTGGGAAGGAGTACCCGTGACGTCCTTCCTTAATGTTATTGACGGTAGAGGTACCGGATGTGCTCAGTCCTGCTTGGTGTGGTAGCAGGGGATTTTGAAGGATATTGGCCTGAGCCGTGGTGTTAGCTTGTGGGGTGATCGCAATCTTCTGGCTTTCGATCAAATCCTGGACCGCATTTTTTAAGGCGAAACAACGGTCGGTTGGATGGCCTCGAGATTGATAATATGCGCAATACTCATTTTCATTGTAACTCGCAGGTAGGAGATTGTTCACTCCCCAAGTATAGGGTTGTGATGTAGTAATAAACTCGGTAAGATCGAGGTCGAATCCCACGAGGACTGGTCGTCACAATTCAAATCTGTGATTCTCCTTAACTAATTCAACAAATAATGGAGCAATAAATTTATGAAAAATAACTATTGAGAATAAGGAAGAAAATTCAATCAGAGAGAGCACTAGGACTTTCGAATCCACCCCTAATTATCCTAACCATTGTTTTGTCTGTTAATTCACCTTAAATTAGATTGATCAACTTATCTAGAGAAAGCACAATCTGTGTCCTTAATCGGGCATATAGATTGTCTAATTCCTTCAAGCAATGCTATGAATAACATATCCTATGTCCTTAATCGGGCATATGGAATATGCAGTTCATTAAAGCACCCCGTCTCTTTCCTCTATAGGAACCTGTTCATGATAAGATACAAGCACCTAGAATAAGCATCCAGACCACATCCATCCATAGACTTTGATCAAGTTCATAGATGGAGAAGCATAGAATTTAAAACAATCAAGCACACTAAGGAAAGAAACAAATCAATCTAATTAAAGTAAAATCAACATAGAACAAAGGGTGTTCAAATTAGGGGTTTCATCTCAGCCCTAGCTGAGAGATTAGTTACCCATAAAATCCATTAAACAAATGAAAAAATAAAGATAAAAAGTCATAAAAGGAAAATCAAACCAATTTCTCTCTCTCTTCTTTCTTCTCTCTCTTCTCTTTCTTCTCTCCCTTGCTGTAGATCTGGAGCTCCTCCCTGGTTCTCAATGCTTTTCCCATGTCCAAGACTCCTTTTTTATAGTTGTGGAAAGCTGGATCAGTGGCAGAGTTGTAACAGGACATGGAATGAAAATTTATCAACCATGATTGGTGGGCCCCACTGAAGTGTTTTCTGGAAAATCCACCCCGTCCATTGGATTCAGGACGAAATTTCAGTCAAGAATGGGTGGTTTTGAACGTCCATTAACGCGGCCCAGAGAAGAAAACACGAAGAGATCAGTTTTGAATGTTGTAGGGCAGCCCTTTTGTGGCCTCTGTATCATGCACATGTGTACGCATGGGAGTGGAATATCACCATGGGTTTGTAGTGCTCGCGGCCGTCTACAAGATGAACGGCTTGGATCGTCCGGAAGGTGACGTGTGGGGCCCACTGACGTCCACAAAAACGGCCAGCGCTCGTCGCTTGCTGCTGCGGAAACAGGGACGGGGTTCCTTTTCGCTGCGAAAATGGTGGGGCCCACTCCTCTTCTTAATTGAAAATCCACTCCGTCCATTCGACTCCCAACTGAAAACCGTCCAGGGATGTCCGGTTTCAACTGTTTTCGGTGTGGCCCACCAGATTCTTCGTTTCACCGTCCAACCGACATTTGAACAGCTAGATTTTACTCCGGATGACCATTTGAAATTCGGCCACCTAGGCAATGTTAATGGTCTTCATTTGGACCTGATGAACGGCCCGGATTGATGTTTGGATGGACGGTGTGGACCCACAACTCCGACGATGGATCGGCTAGCGTTAACGCTGGCGCCGATTTTGAAAAGAGAAGAAGAGGGTCGGTCAGCGCTTGCGCTGTCCGACTTAGCCGTCCGGTGCACGGCTTGTCCATAGGTGAATGGTGTACACTCACCATCATGTGGGGTCCCCTGTGATGTTCGTGCGAAATCTGCTCCGTCCATCCGTTTCCTCAGATTATTGTAGGCGTTGAGTCCGAAATTGAGGCATATCCAGGTATCTGGTGGGCCCCAAATTGGAGATTACTAGGCTGATCTATCCATTGGGCCACTTCCTGAGATCTTCAATGGCTGAAATTCAATATGTACGGTTAATTTATGGCCCTCATCACATGTATGAAGTTTCGAACTGATCGGATGGCGGGAACTATGTGATCTTCCATTCTGGACCCCTTTCGGGCCCCTTTGGCTCGCTTTACTCAGATCCCAGGCGTGTGAACTCTTTATTATTGGTTCTCTGGGGTCCATCCCGTGCTCAGGTGGCTTTGGATCATGAAATCCATGCCGTTAACATCAATTTTCAATTAACAATCCTGATTTTATCCTGTGACAGAAACACAATTAATACACTCCATTAAGCTTTATCAGGTATGTAAATTTAGGCAATTACTGGGGTCTGATATGCAATATTTGACCCTGATCAGAGATTTGGCGGAGGTCGAGGTTGGAGTGGTGTCAGAAGTTGATTTTGTACCAACATAGTCATGATTCGACTGTATGCTTATGCCAATGGGGTGAACTTCCTGCCCAACATTGCTTGCTTGCATGGGTGTTGCGCATTTCCCCTAGGCTGTTGCTGTTGTTGTTGAGGCGGCGATGCCTGATATCCCTATTGGGTTTGCTGTGGTTGGTACTACCTGTTTTAATGTGGCTCCGGTTGCGGAGCGTAATGGTTGCCTTGAGTGTTTACGACGATGTTGTTGACTTTTGTAGCACGTTGTGTGGGAGCAGTGCCCATTTTCATTCCCATATCCGATGGTTTTCCTTCCCCTCGACTTTGCTTCTTTTGATTGAGGGAGCCTGATCCGGCCACCGGAAGATGATTCCGGCTCTTATCCTGGCTTGTACCTGTCCAAGATGGGAGAAGTTCACAAATGGGTACGAAATCAGATATCTAAAGATGTTCAGATTTGCTGAATGTACGATCATGAATATCTGTTCCTCATAGTCGATGGGGTTTCTCCTTCGAGTGGCCATGGCTCACCACCGTCCCATGTATGCAGACAACGACTAGTTAGTGTTCTGCCTCAAGGAAGCCAGATCTCCTCTTCTTGGAGCCATGTTCAAATTATAGGAGAGTCTGTCAATGAATGCCTGGGAGAGTCTTTCCCAGGTTCTAATCTGATGGCTATCTAGTGATGTGTACCAGTCCAAAGCATCGCCCTTGAGGAATTTCTGGAAAAGCCGTATCAAGGCCCCATCATTCCCTGTTATCACGTTGAATTCCCCAACAAAGACTTTCAGATGTGCTGTGGGGCACCACTACCGTCATATCTCTTAAACTTGGGCACCTCAAAATTTTGAGGTACCCTAGCATCCGGAAAGGGACATAAGTCCTTAAATTTAGTGGATGGGTGATCCACTCCTTGCTGCCTTTTAAGCTGATTTTGCACAATTTACAGCTGTTCCTGCAGCTCCTCGATTTCTGATTTGTTGTGCTGCAGGTATCTTGTCCCTTGCTGCAAGGCTTGGACTGCTTCCTCCTTATAAGGGTCTATTTCTTTGACCCTCTGTTTTCTGAGAATGGGGGGTTGTTGGAAAGAAGATGGACTCCCAGTGGTGGGAGATAACTGAAATTGAACTCTGCTCCCTTTTGGGGGAGGGTGTGATGTACAGAAATGGCTCCCTCCCGGGGTATCTACCAAATCCGGAATGTGACTCCCGTTAGGGGGAGTAAGTTGGACTCGAAACTGGACCCCTTCATGGGCATTCGCTAGTTCTTGTCTGTGACTCCTGTTAGGAGGAGTCTGTGTTATGAGCTAATTATTGTTCCCGTTTCCGGGGAGATGTGCTGAGTAATATATTGGAAGATGTACTGGAGGGTTGCTCCCGTTTGTATGTTGCTGTTGATCTTGTGCTGATTTTATAGGAAAAGTAAGAACAGAGTTTACTAGGGGAATGAGAGAGAAAGCAAAAGGAGTTTGTGGGATTGGGCTGTTTTGAACACTAGGCTGTGTTGCCCGCATGCTCGGTATGACGCCTGATACCAAGCGAAGCAATAGCTCCTGCAATGCCTTGATATTTTGAGCCAGCTCATTCATGGTTATAGCATCTAGTGAGTCTGTTGGAGTTGCCAAAGGTGTCAGCGCCGGGGCCAATGCTGATGCTTTAGGAGCTAGCAGAGCTGCCTGCTCTTCTTCATAAGTAGCCATAGCTGCACGGGATTGGGTAGTCATAGCTCGGATTGATGCCCAAACAAGTGTAGGCCAAAGATTATTATTTTTAATGTTTTTATATGCAACATATGAAAAATGTCCCTTGAGATTGGAACACCACACACTTTTAAGTTGGGTCTCTGCGAGTGCGCTCTAGCAAGTCTCCAGCAGAGTCACCATTCTGTGAACGCTGGGAGATCGGCGCCCACGCTTTTAGGCATTCTGTGAACGCTGGGAGATCGGCGCCCACGCTTTTAGGCGATCTTGCTTTTGTTCCGTTTGTGATTGGGGAGTTTGATGTGGGGGGTATGTAACCTTGACTGTCAGTTTGAAGTCGCCATAAGTCACTTAATCTCAAAATCCCTCAGTCGGCTAGAATCCGTGGAATATGTAAGGTTGGAGAAATCTGAAGATTTTCCTATATTAGATTGACTCCTGGCCTGCAATCCGAGATTCTGGGTAAAGGACCTCAATTACAAAGAGGGAAGGTGTTATGCACCCTCTCTGCCCATACTAATGTACGGTCTTTACTCAGTGTGGCAAGGAAATCTCAAGGGATGAATGGTGTGGTTGGAATAGGACTAGGCACATGCAGATTTCTGATGTGGCAAGTCTGAGATTTCAACAAGCAATAGAGCATACGTCAAGGGGTGTGTCTAGAAGGCGAATGTGATGATGCTTATGTAAAAGTAAAGAAAAGTGGACTAGATCACTAGGAATTTCTGATGTGATGGGATCCGATGTACGGCAAGTCACAGAGTATACGTTCACAAACGATCTAGAGAAACAGGGGGTTGAGAAGGGAAGATATGTTGTGATGAATGCTTGTATATAAAGAAAACGAAAGGATCTTTGCCTTGATCTCGAGTTGGCTAGGACATGGACTACACCATTATCAATTCGGACTAGACTTGTGGGGTTGAGATGGTTAGGAGGAGGCTAAGGGATAGTTGAAAAATCAAATCTTAGAGGCTTGGGAGCTCCTTCTCACCATCACTCTCTTCCTGTCTCTCCCTCTCTCTCACTTGGATTTTAGAAATGAGTTCTTGTTATTGTTGTGAATTGTTGTTATTGTTTGAAATGTGAAAGGGAGAGGGCAATTTATAGCCTTTTCTGATGGCATTATGGTAATTACTGGGTTTGTAAGGTGTAAAATCTAACATGACAGCTTAGGATTGGTTCAGGAGAGAGGAGTGCCATGTGGCATACTCTCATAGGCTCTTGGAGGTAGGTAAAATGGTAAATAAGGTGAGCTAGGGGGTAAATTCATATGAAAGTTGACTTTGGGATGAAAGACAGTTGTTTCCCTAGAGGGGAGACTTGTCAGTTCTGGGGCGACAGTCGGATTACTGCCGGCGGTAGTCCGACTATCACCCGTGGTTGTCCGATTACCACCTGGACTAGCTTTGGTCCAGGCTTTGGTCGGTGGGCTTCCTTTGGTGCTCTAGCTCGTCCGGAAGTCTTCTTTCGGGCTTTTGAGCTCAAATGGTCGGGTGTGTTTTTAGGGTTTGTACTGATTTGTATGAACGCTTTGGCTTGGGCGATGGTTTTAGGGTTCAGATTACGGTTTAAGCTAGGGTTAGACTGGGTCTTGGATTTAGGTTGAGGTTCGGGTTAGGGTTAGGCAAGGTCTTGGGTTTAGGCTGAGGTTCGGGTTAGGGTTTGGTTTAGGATATGATCATGGCTCCCAAATTGTCCTAGTTCTCTCAAGATACTAGCCTGGGTGGGATGTCTACAGGTGGTCTCCTCCCATTTTTGGAAGAGTATATTAAGGTTGCTCCCGCTAATAAATGACAGAGTGCATTGGCTTATAAGCCAAAGAAACTGTAGCCTATGACACGTGGATTGGTCTGGGCTCGGCCAGTTGGAGAGTCGTCAGGCTGTTAGGCTGATTCTAGAGGAGCTTCAATCGCTAAAAAAGAAAAACTTCCTTGGCCCGGAGGGCCCCCTCCTCTTATCTTCAGTTCCTACTTACCTCCCTCAGGAAGTGTTGGACCACATCTTCCAGGGAGGCTTTTGTACATCAGAAGAGCAATACTCCTACATTTGGCCCCTCACCTTCAAGTATGTTCTCGATGAAATCGGTCGGGGAGAGTTGCGGAGAAGGAGGGCAATGAAGGGGATGGGAAAAATGGGTGTGGCACTCCAAGATGCCACCCAAGATCTCTACATTCATCTGGAGGTTGATGCAGGGGGGCCACCCTGGTGGACGTTAGAGTCTAGGCTAAAGGGGTCCATCTATCTTCTAGATGTGATTGCTGTGGGGATGAATCAGATCATCGCCCGAACTTAGAGATGCTGAACCACCTGTTCGTTACTGGTAGCATGGCTAAAAAGGTTTGACATCATTGTGGCATAATTTTTGGTATTGTCCTCATGCCAAATCAGTCGGTCCTAGAAAGATTGAACCAATGGTTGTCGCCGTCTCTAAGAATCAGCATAGCAGTGCTTAGAGGGCTAGCCCCATGTATGATTCTGTGGGAAATCTAGAAAGACAAAAACTCTAAAATGATTGATGGAAAGCATAGTCCCGGTTGCGGCCCCGATAAATAAAGTGGTGGCTGGATTGGCTAAGCAAGGGGATTCCCACTCCTAGAAATCTGTCAATGTTCCATCGGCTATCCCTTAGGCACTTAGGGGTTGTCGTCTCTAGTACCCCAAGGAATGAGTTTGCTATTGTGAAGTGGATAAAGCTAGACAGGGTTTGGGTAAAATTAAATGTGGACGGTCAGCTAGAGGGAACTTGGAGATCTCGGGAGGTGGAGGAATTTGCAGAGGGGAGTCCAGTGATCTTATCTTCGTGTTCTCTAAAGGATATGGGGTGGGTTCCAACAACAGAGCAGAGTTGTGAGCGGTGTACGACGGCCTCGCCAAATGCTTGAACCTAGGCTTGCTTCATGTGGTGGTTGAATCAGACTCGAAGCTGGTGGTAGTCTCATTAAACTACTTATCCCAATCGGCTTGGAAGTAGAGGTATTGGTTAGCCAAGATAGAAAGAAAAGAAAAGGGGTCTGATTTATTTCGGCCACGTCATGAGAGAAGGAAATGCCATGGCAGCTGGGCTGGCCCGTTTGGGGGGCGAGGTTCAAGGTGACGTCCTCTTCAAATTGGTGTCGGATCTCCCTCATTAGAGGGCTTTTTTTGTTACATAGAGTGGGGATGGGATACATTAGAGAATCTCCCAGGGGGTGTAGTCACTTTTTCCTGTTGGCTCGGCTCTCGTTGCCATGTATATGGTTCCTAAAAGATAGGCTGCCTCGGGAGTACTTTTCTGTCCGAGGGGCACAGCCCGAATGTCAATTCTTTTGTATAGTTTTGGCATGAAATGAAATTCGTGGGCTCCATAGAGTTTTTCCAAAAAAGAAAAAAAGAAGGAAAAAAAAAAAAACATGGTGGAGGATGATAATGTGGATTGAAGTTGTATCAACGATTGCATTTTGAATTTTTTTCCTAGTCAATATATGAAGTTATATACACACACACGGGGAAACGCTCACCTACGAACCAGTTCCTACGTACTACGTAGGAACTTTTTTGAGAACCCATCATACGTAATGAGGATCCAAAATCTGAACCGTTCATGTGAAGCAGCACCTCGTGAAACCCCTTGGGCCCAAGTTTTACTTTGATCTAAAACTTTGATGGGCCATGAAAAATGAAAACAGTTTATTCCCTTGATTTGCATTTCTCTTTGCTATGGCCCACCAGAATTTTAGAACGGGGTGAAAATTTGTAACATGGGGTTTCATGGGATTCTGCACACATGGACCGTTCAAATTAGACACCCATGGCACGTGTGCAAAGGTGCGCACGTGCGTAGGTGTGCAGGGAGCATGACTCTCTCTCTCTCTCTCTCTCTCTCTCTCTCTCTCTCTATATATATATATATATATATATATATATATATATATATATATATATATATATATATATATATTGCCGTTGATTTCTTGCTCTCTCTCTCTTTTTTTTTTTTTTTTTTTTTTTTTTTTGTGTTTTTTTTTTTTCTTTCTTTCTTTTTAATGTTCAATATAGTGCCATTATTGTATGGATACTTTGTTGGGAGTTGAGATTCGAGCATTTTGTGTCATAGAAATAGCACAGTAGGGGTTGGAGGCTTCCGCTGCCAAAAAAAAAAAAAGGGGGAAAGAAATAAAAAAAAGGTATATTGTGCACCACTGGTCGCCAGGCAATTGGCCTTTGTCCAGATAGCTAAAAGGGAGTGCATGGTTGCTGTTCTTTATATTTCTCGTGTTAATAATTCCTGATTTTTACAAAAGGCAAATTGGTTCACGGTTTATGGTTGGTTTCCATATTCTCCGAGAATTTAATTCCCCATCTTTTCTTTAAAAACTTGCCCATCCTTTCCCAGGAAATCAAAATCGTGGAGAATGAAAATATAATTGTAGACTTTTCCCAACTCTCTTAGGAAACCCAACCAAACAAAATTTAGTCATCCTATGAGAAATACTAAGCTAACTCTGACATTTCCAAGGAAACATACCAGTGAATGAATTATGTGTTGAAGATTAAACCTTTGTGTTGTTTGTTTCCACCATTCAGTTCTCAGAAAAGTTTTAATTACCTTTCAAATAAAAAAATAAAAAACGTCAAATTCTTTATTTTTTATTATTATTTTTTTTTTAAGTAGGAAGAACGGGAAACTGTACAACAGCCTTACATTCGGGTAGACCCTCACCTCAAAAACTTTAGGGACTACCTATCATATATATCCCAAAAAGAAAAAAATATTAGCCTGATCTAACATTACCCACACCAACATGATGAAGAAAGAGACACCCTCTGATGGAGGAGGGCAAATCTGACGCGGAATGAAGGACCTACTTAGCTTGAGTCTCGCCAACACTTCCCTACAGGTAGATTTGTTGAGATAAGCTCTTGATTAAAATATTACGCCTACTGTGGACCAAGAGCATATTTATGACAATCTCTCCTTCTCCAATAATCATGTGATTAGATTAATCTCAATATGCTTTCAAAATTTTCATTTCTATTTGAAATGTTTGCTTGACCTAGACTACATCTTCAAATGGGGATACTCCTTGTTGACTTGGTGCACGCTATAGTTTTCCCCTCGGTTTTGTATTAATTATATTATCTTACCTCAGGTTGCTCTTGCCTTTATTATTATTATTATTATTATTATTATTATTATTATTATTATTATTTTATGAATGGTTTGTTTAGCACCGGCATGTACAGAGCCCTGTCTACCTAATGCAATCTGATATATTGGATCTTTATATCAAGTGGGCCATACTAATTTGATCTTCTAGCTAAACACATTATTTCACTGTAAATTAGACTACCCTGATTAAGTCATGCATCTAGCTTAATATTGGATCCTTTCTCCCCGTAGATGGGCTCTAATGTCCAAAACAAATGTATTGTTAAAATGGATGACTAAATGCTGGCCCTAGAAAATCACTTATTATTGTTTTTAACAAATTAAAGTTTTACAAAAAAAAATGCATTATTCTGATAATACACTAACAAATTTTATTTTATTTTTGTTAATTAGTTGCCAACTTAATGCCATGGAGTACTTGCAAGAAAGTGAAGGAAGAAAATGGGCCTGATGCTACTCGTAGATACGCAGGTGAGTGCGATTTGCATCTTTTTCTTTATTGTATGTAAATCGAATATATTCTACTTAGGAAACATAACTCATGCTGCAAAAGAAGGAATTTGGTGCATTGACATCTCCTGAAAATGGAATTCTTCAAATAACAACAGTGGTTTGCATAACATCTCCTAAAACCGTTTCCCGATATGAAACTATCGAACTTCTTGTACCACTGCCTCGGGGCCTGCTTCAGGCCATATAGACTTTTCTTCAGTCTGCACACCTTGTTCTCCTTTCCTGGTGTCACGTATCCTGTCGGCTAATGTATATATATTTCTTCTTCAAGGTCCCCATGAAGAAAGGCTGTCTTAACATCTAGTTGCTCTAGATGTAAGTTCTCTGTAGCCACTATACTCAAGACCATACAAATCGTAGACATTTTCACCATAGGTGAAAATATTTTAGTGAAATCGATACCTGCCTTTTGTTGAAACCCTTTTACAACCAATCTAGCCTTGTATTGTTTCGAACCATCGTGCTCCTCCTTCAGTCTGTAAACCCACTTGTTGAAGAGCTTTCTTACCCTTAGGTAGAGTGACTAGCTCCCATGTATGATTAGACTCAAGAGAGTCTATCTCATCATCCATGGCCTGCTCCCACTTAACCCATGTATCTGACTGTAACGCCTCTTCAAAACATTCTAGTTCACCGTTATCTGTCAGCAGTAGATAATGTAAGGAGGGTGAGTATCGGACCGTGGATCTCCTCTCCCGAGTAGACCTCCTCACAACCGGTGTATGCGGCTCTGCCTCATAATGCTCCTGTGCATGATCATCCTGTGGCGCTGTAACTCCCGTATCTGGTAACTCTTTCAACTTTACGAATTCTTTTTCCTTGGCCTTATTTTCCCGCACACTGTCCTTATGCATTACTTTTTCATTAAAGACTACGTCCTTACTTCTGATGATTTTCCTATTTTCTATATCCCAAAACTTGTAGCCAAAATCATGCTGCCCATAGGGTATAAACGTGCACATTCTAGACTTCGCATCCAGCTTGTTTTTGTGCTTTGCATCAATGTGAACATATGAAGTGTAACCGAACACATTGAGATGTGCAAGGTTTACTTCTTTTCTAGTCCACGCTTCTTCTGATAGCCCACCATCTAATGGTGCCGAGGGACTTCTATTGATGAGATATACGGCAGTATTCACAACATCTACCCAAAAAATCTTGGGCAACCCTGCATGTAGCCTCATGCTCCTGGTGCGCTCAAGGATGGTCCTGTTAATGCGATCAGCCACACCATTCTTCTGCGGTGTCCCTGGAATCGTTTTTTGATGTTTGATTCCACTTGCTGCACAATTCTCCTCAAACCTCTTATCACAATATTCTCCCCCATTATCAGATCTGAGACACTTTACTGTTTTACCTGTCTCATTTTCTACCATAACTTTTCACTTTTTAAATACATTAAATACATCAGATTTATGTTTTAAGAAATAGATCCACAGTTTTCTACTAGCATCATCAATAAAAGAAACAAAAAAACGTAAACCACCAAGAGATAATACATGTGCCGGTCCTCACATATCAGTGTGTACAAGCTCCAACAGATGCGACTTTAGAGTGCTTCCCGTCTTCTTGAAGCTTACCCACTCCTGCTTGCCATACACGCAGTCCTCGCAGAATTCCAAGTCAATAGACTTCAGCCCTGGTAGCTTCCCTTTTGATAATAGCACTTTCATCCCTTTCTCACTTGTATGTCCCAGCCTTTGATGCCATAACTGCTCATTCACTCCAGTTGATGCGACTGCGAGTGAACTATACGATCCTGAAGTCACGTACAAAGTACCTTCCTTCTTGCCTTGAGATATTACCAAGGCACCTTTTGTGATATTCCAGGAATCACTAGTGAATGTCATCACATAACCGGTATCGGCCAACTGCCCCACTGAGATCAGATTCCTTCTTAAACTCGGTACATGTCTGACATCCTTTAATTTAAACATCGTTCTGTCTTTCTGATTTATATGAACGTCTCCCTTTCTAACAATACTACACGGCTCATCATCACCGAGGTAGACTCTCCCAAAGTCGCCTGACATATAATCACGCAGAACTTCCTTACATGAAGTGGCATGAAATGAAGCACCCGAGTCTATAACCCAATACTCATTCCTCTCATCAAGAGACAAGATCAACACCTCTATATCGCTCTCCTTATATAGATTCACAGAATCCTTCTCGCCTTGAGAGCTTCCTTCTTGTTTCTTGAGCGCCCTGCAATCACATTTTATGTGCCCCTTCTTGCTGCAGTGCCAACAGTAGTCTTTGTCTTTTGGTCCCTTAGATTTCTTCCTTGACTTAGAACGCTCGTGTTTATTGCCTCATTTGTTCAGCGATCTTCCTCTTCCTTCAACGTTTAGAGCATTCCCTGAGTCCCCTGAAACTCCTGATGCCTTCCTTCTATATTCTTCGCTGAGAATTAGATCGACTACATCATCAAATTTCAGCTTTGTCGACCCTGAAGAATTGCTCATAGCAATTACCAAACCATCCCAACTGTCTGGCAAACTGGACAAGATCAATAACGTCCTGACCTCATCCTCAAAAACAATGCCAGAAGATTCCAACTGGCTCGTGACTGTATTGAACTCGTTTAGATGTTTAGCCACGCTCCCACCATCTGACATCTTCATGTTGAATAGCTGTTTCATAAGATGAACCTTGTTGGATGCTTAGGGCTTTTCATACATGGTGGCTAGGGCTTCTATCAATTCTTTTGTAGTTTTCACCTTGGATATATTGAAGGTGACGCTCTTAGACAAAGAGAGTCGGATCGTTCTTAAAGCCTTCCTATCCAGTAAAAACCATTCATCATCTGTCATCTTTTCTGGTTTCTTCTCTTTTCCTTCTAGAGGAAAATAGAGGTCCTTCTGATACAGATAATCCTCCATCTGCATCTTCCAAAAGACAAAGTTTGAATCATCAAACTTCTCAATTCTAGTTTTCCCTTCTTCTGTCATCGCTCCCAATAGAACTAAACCTGACTTTGATACCAGTTGTTTGCAGCACGCTATAAACGCAATGAGCCGAGATCTAATCTCAGGCCTCACCCACAAACGATAAATAAGAAGAAATATAAACTAGAAATAGATTAAAGCAATCCAAACAAACCATAAGACAAGATATACGTGGAAAAACCCCAACAAGGGTAAAAAACCACGGATGCAAACTTCCACTATGAAGAACAAAGATTACAAGGCAATATACTAACCTCTCCTTTGGAAGAACATAGAAAACCCTTTGCCCACACCTTAGAATTATTTTTCCAATATTTCAATACCCCTAGAAAAGCCCTAGGAACACCTATATATAGTTTAGGCAACTTCCTTTCCGCATCCTTGCGAAAGGTGACATCAAAATCTGCAGTCCGCATTAGATTTGGAAACGAATTTGCATAAGTACGACTGGTCGAGAGACCCCTACGACCGGTCGTGAATAGGCCACGACCGGTCGAGAACCTCGGGACCAAAAAATGATGCTCGTTGGACTTTGAGTCGAACTGGTCCACGACTGGTCGAGCGGGCCCCTACGACCGGTCGAAGACGGCCCCAGATGTGGCTCCATATCTCAACACAAACCACATTATAAGAATAGAATTTAGAAGAGAATAAGAGGTTGCTGAAATTTTTCGTTGTATTACTGCTTCATGCTACAAAATAAATCACTCATACATATTTATAAAAATTTAGGCACAATTTTTTTTAAAAAATATTCAACATTTAAGAACTATTAATATCTAAAGAACCTTTTATCTTTCCTGTGAAATAAATAAAGGCTTTTTAACGTGTGTATAAAAAAACTAAGAGACAATGCACCATTTTTAACTTTATCACAAATTTCTAAGCATGAATACATGCATGCTTAAGACCATAGTGTTCTTCTCATACAAAGAATTCAACGTCGACATCAATGACTGTTGATTTCTCCAGTTCTTTGCGTTCATTCTTGTGAAACAAGCAATCTTCATCAAACCTAACATCTCGACTAATTATAATCTTCCATGTGACTTAGTCGTATAACCTGTATCCTTTCACACCATCACCATAGCCCACAAAATACACTTCTTAGCCCTTTGGTCTAACTTATCTCTCCCAATTGACGGTACGTGAGGGTAAGTATCATAATTAAATATATACAACTATAAGTAGTTTACTTCATAACCACTCCATACTTAATTAATTTTCTAGTCTATCGGTGTAGATGGGGACCGATTCACCAGGTAACAAGCCGTGTTAATGACTTTCGTGCATAACTCCTAGCCCAATCATCATTACTTAACATACCTCGGACTCTCTCTAGGAGAATCTGATTCATCCATTCTTCTCAGGAGTGTGCCTCATTGTATTGTGCTTCGCAATCCCCTCATATTTGCAAAACTAATTGAATTTCTTTGAAGCGAATTCACCACGGTTATCGATCCTTATTACCTTTGGTTTCTTACATGTATGCCTTTCAACTATCGCCTTCCACACTTTAAATGTAGCAAAAACATTGGATTTCTTTTTGAGAAAATAAACCTACACTTTTGTGGAGTGGTCATCGATGAATGAGATAAAATATGATGACCCCCTAACAACAACAACAGGCGACGACCGCATATATTTGAATGCACATACTTAAGCACACTTTTACAAACATGCTTTCCAGTTTTAAAAGTTAGCCTTGATTGTTTACCATATCTACAATGCTCACATATACTAAGTTTAATACTTTTAAAAACAGAAGTCAAGTAATGATAAAAATTACTTTCATACAGTGGTCACTCATGTGGCTTAGGCGCGCATAACACAATCATGCTGACGTAGATTCCGCTATAAACATTGTAGCTCAATTTATTTTAGTGTTTCTAATCAACTTATATAGATTACTGCTTTATTTTCAACATAATAAGTGCACCTTTCAAAACTTTAAGGACCTTGTCATAACCAGTGAACTTACAACCAAGTGCATCAAAAGCCCCTAAAGATATCAAATTCTTTCGGATGTTTGAAACAAGTCGAACATCTGTTAGAATACGCTTTATCCCATCGAACATTCTGATGCACACCAAACTAATTACAACAACTTTACACAAAATGTCATTGTTTAAAAAAACTTGTCCACTATTGTATTCGCTGTATATCATGAACTAATCATTGTGAGAAATAATTTGGTATGAGGCCCTCAAATCTAAAATTCAGTCGTTACTTAAGTGAATAGATTTGGATGCGGTCAAGACACCACCACAATCCTCCTCCTCGTATGATTACGCCATGTTGGCCTCTTTTGGCGTAGTCTCAATTTTTTCTCCATTTTGAGCCTTAGAGTTCATGCAATACTTCTTTGTATGCCCTATTATCCCACAATTACAGCACTTCAACTTAACATTCCCTTTGATTTGGATTGCGATTGAGAATTACCTTCTGCCTTTCAGTATTCCTTTCCCTAACAACCAACACATTCGTAGAGGTGCCTCCATTACTATCTTTCTTTCTCAACTGTTTCTCATCAAGGGTTGAGATGATAATCTTTACATCAATGTTATCCCTATCATGGATCAGCGTATCTACTAGATTCTCAAAAGATGGTGGAAACGAATTCAAAAGAATAAAGGCTTGATCTTACTCTTTAGTCTTAACCTCCACATTCGTTAATTTATATAGCAACTCGCTAAACCTTCTCATATGTTTGCTAATGTTAGACACATTTTTTATTTTAAGATTATATAATTGCTTCTTAAGATACAAATGGCTATCTAGAGATTTCTTTATATAAAACCATCCAGTTTCGTCCATACACCTATGAAGGTCTTTTGATCTAGGACATCATATAGGATATTGTTTAGATACAATTGTATTGAGGTTGTAACCTTCTCGTTTAGTTCATCCCACTCATCATCAGGACTAAATGCAGGAAGCTTCCTCTTGCTAATGAGAGTGTTTTGCAACTCTTGTTGAACTAGGAGGCCTCTCATTTTAACCTTCTATAATTCAAAGTTATTTCTTCTAGTGAACTTTTTCATTTCATATTTAATATTAGATACCTTATAAGACATATATTTTTTTTTAAATTAAAAATGCTTAAAACCTCGACGTTAATTAGCTCTGATACCACTTGTTAGGTGAACGCGAAGAAGTAACCTCGAGTTAGAATCAAATAATAAGAGATCGAACAAACTAAACACACATAGAACATAAGATTTTATGTGGAAAAGTCCTCACGAGTAAAAAACTATGGCAAAAAGTGACAACTAATCCACTATCATAATCAATGTTACAAGAGATGAAAGAGCCTAAAATACACATAAAAAATTATTAAAAAAAACCCTAGCTTTGATCTCTCTTTGCTCACCAAAAGCCCTAAGCACATTTTTTATGCCCTAATCCTCGATTACAAACCCTTAAATAAGATTAAAATATAATTAGGAATAAAACCTGTAATTCTACCAAACTATGAAAGTCGGTCATGGGAGCTTCGATCACATTGAGTGCCATTAAAAACCCATAGATGGGATCAAAGTCACCTTCGATCAGATCGATTCGGACCCCAAAAATTGGCTAGTGAGCAAAGGCTAAAATGCAAGATTTTTTATGGAATCAAGGGGGCTATCGATGGGATCGACAGTTACTTAATGGAATCAAGTTGTTTATGGATCCCATCGACAGACATGGATACAGACAAATTGAAGAATCTGATAACAAATGGATAGTCAAGATTGATTGGAGGACCAAAATAGGTCCAATCATCATCTCGAAACATCTACTACATAGATTCACTTTATATTTCTGATGATTCAAAATAACACTTCAATGTGATTTATAGCTCGTAAACAACATACAATTGTAACAAATTGGCCCCATTCAAAGTGTTAAGATCATTTATCTACATGATTCTTGCACCATGGCTTGCTCCTAGTAATATGAATGAATGAGTGGTTCAGATTGACAATAGATCACTCCATGTGTCATTTGAAAGGTTTGGGGGCATTGATAATGTCCCCATGAAGGTGGAGCAACACACACACTTTAAGAGAAACATGATGAAATGCAAGATTTATGATATGTCTGCATCCATAAAAATACAATACACAAGGTATAGATACAACTAAAACTAAGTCCATAAAAATATAATACACGAGAGGTATAGATACAACTAAAACTAAGGTGTGAAAATTGTTGATCCCATTATTCCTAATTAGTTATCAACCAGACAACTAGCTTGTTTGTTATAAGGAAAAGTAGTCATATATTAAAATGTAAAGGTTAAATGTTATTAGTGACACATAAGGGACACACACATACACGTGCGTTCGTGTGTGTGTGTGTGTGTGTGTGTGTGTGTTGTGTGTGTGTGTGTGTGTGTGTGTGTGTGTGTGTGTCACGAGCCCTAAGTGTAGGGCTATGATGTAGTAATAACTCGATGAGACCAAGGTCAAATCCACAAGGAATGGGGAACATGGCCTAGAACTAATTTAAGTCTAATGGTATGTCTGGGTTTTTAATCCAACAGAATAAAACTGATTTTAAATAATAATAATAAAAGACTAAGGATCCAGGAATCTACTTGTAGCAATCACAATATTAATTTAATGATTTAATGTATATTACAATTGGAATCAAATTCCTATCCTATCTGTCACGCCCCAAACTCAAAAATCAGGCTCACAGAATTCCCGATCGCCTAATCCGGCGCCGACAACCTCCATAGTACCCCATTCTTGGCTCCCGGCACCCATATGCCAGATTTCGATCCTGCAATCGTACAAAGAAGATTTTCAATGATTTTTTTTTTTTGTAAAGGAGCATAACCACAAGCATAACTAAGTCACAAAACAACATTACCACATATCGATTATATAAAAAACGTTGAGTATAATGCGGAAAGAGAAATACAAAGATAGACAAAAGCTCCAAGATGATCTGCCACATGCTCCTCCCTCAGCACTACTGCGATCCAACGTCATTTGCACGCAACGGTCGTGCATAAGCTTACGAAAAGCTTAGAGGGTGGTGTGTGTGCGTAAGGCAAGTGCCAAGTATGTAATATCAGAACAATGCGGAAACATGTCGGTAAGTTCATGAATGCTATCAGCAGTACCAAGGCTATGCGATGCAAGACATAAATGCTATCGGCCATACCGAGGCCATGCGATGCCAGGCATGAATGCTATCGGCCATACCAAGGCCATGTGATGCGAGGCCTACGTAGCCAAATGTTATATGCGAGATGCGATGCAAGCATGTTATCCTCATCTGAATCCACATATCAATACAACTTAACTGTGAAATATCACTGGGGTCTAGTACAATCCAAACCAGATTGCCGCCCATCGCGTGCAACAAGGTGAGTGGAAGAGACCTCACTATCCTCTTGCCAATATCGAGCTCAGCTCGTCGATAGTGGATCCATTCATCGAGCTAGTCAAACTCAGCCTAGTTTTGTCCCCTCCTCTTGGGCAGGTAAGGCCGCACCCCCTTCCAACCGACCATGACATAGTGGAAAGCATGGCCTCCTGGTATTCAGCACTTGGCGCTCATGCATCCACTCAGTTTAAATGTTGGAGCAACCTCCTTATATTATAAGGGTTTAGGGAATTTCACTCAGGGACATCTATTGCACCTTATATAGAGAAAGATTTTCGTTGTCCAATTCTGCCATCCACGATATGCCTGTAGAGGCTACGACCCTGATATCACTAGGGTGTATAGTAGTCATGTCACACAATGCAAGATGCATGAATCACACTATCCAGTCATGCAACAATCCTGAGCGTACCGCGCTCATGTGGGATAACTCTGCCTACCAGGGAGTCCCATAAACAATCTGTCGAATGACATATGCTATGATCAGTCACTCCTCGTATCAAGCATACATATGATGCGTATGGGCATGTATCATGAAGTCATACTAAGCATGTTATATGATGATGAACTCTCCTTAAAACAAGGATGGGCCTAAACGGCTACTCATCTCAAGAATGGGCCTAACAATTATGGGGGTGCCCAATGATTTGGGGTAGCCCAATGTGGACATTTAACCACTGTGGACATTTAACCACCATTGCTCCCTAGAGAGCGGTCCATTAAGAAATCTAATATACAATGGGCCCATGGCCTGAATACTACTTATGAAACAAAAATGGGCATCACACATAACATTTCATACATCATGGTGGAGTCACACATCACAATTAGGCCTCATCACCTAGGCCTCATATGCACCATAATGGGCCTCACACAAAGGCCTCATGTGCATCACAATGGGCCTCATACAAGGGACTCACAACATCTTAATGGGCCTCGCTCAAGGGTCTCATACACATCACAATGGGCCTCTCACATGGGCCTAATATACATCACAATGGGCCACATACATGGGCCTCATGTACGCAATCAAGTGGGTCTCACACACACAACCACAATGGGCCTCACATACGGCTACAATGGGCCCTGCACATACAGCAGGTGGACCTTGCGTGTACAGTAGGTGAGCCTTGCTTGTATAGTAGGCAGGTCCTGCACGTCCAGCAACACGAATAGATGGCGTGGATATAAAACACATACATCATGTGTGTCTCACCGTCCATGGCTGGACGGTGCGGATTACAACAATACATCATGTTGGGACCCACGACTGCTGGACAACGTGGATGAAATACATAACAGTGGGTCCCACTTGAATTTTAGATCCATCTCATTCTCTTTGTAATGCCACAAAATAATCTCTACAATGATTGGACGGTGAGGATATATATCACCTGCATCAAGGTGGGCCGCTGTAGCTGCTGGACAGATGGTCCAATAGTGTTCCACCTATTTGAATGGTGTGGATCAACGCATACATCATGGTGGGTCACACACATATGGACAGTGTGGAGCAAAACATTTACATTACAGTGTGTCCCATTGTCCATCTGCTGGAAGGTACAGATATAACAAATACATCACAGTTGGGTCCCACGTCCTACAGACGGATGGTTAGGATGAAAACACATACCTCATGATCAGACCCACAAAACTCGCTGACGTCAATACAACGACTATATAGCTGGGGTTCCCACTGTCCTGATGGACAGTTGGGATAAAATGCATATATCATGGTGGGGTTCACTGCATGGACGGTGCAGATAGAACCCATATATCACGGTGGGGTCTACATCAGAGATGGACGGTTGGGATATAACACATACCTCAAGATCAGGCCCACAGAACTTGCTGACGTTAATACAGTAGGTATATAGCTGGTGGGACCCACAGAGCTTACTGACGTCAATACAGTAGGTGCATAGTTGGTGTGAGGTACTCTAGCCAATCCATTTCCACATCAAGTGGGTCCCACATGGGGCCTACCACATATAATATTATATATCATTATTATATTATTTTTTTAATTTATAAAAGCTCCAGTGTCCAGCATCCAGTCCTGTTGGACGGTCTGGACAACAGCCGTCTAGCAGCTCTTGGCCCATCTGGCTGTCAAGTTTGGATGGTGTGGATGCATCACACACATACAACAAGGTGGGGTCCACATCAGTGCGGCCCACTAGCTGTAAGATCAAGCTGATATTTGTATTTTCTCTTTGTCTAGATTGGTCCAAAAATGGGCAGCGGGGTGGCCCCCGGTTTGGACAGCGTAGATAAAATTCATGCATCATGATGGTGGGCCATCAATAGGGAAAGAGAGAGAGAGAGAGAGAGAGAGAGAGAGAGAGAGAGAGAGAGAGAGAGAGAGAGAGAGAGAGAGAGAACGTGCGATGAAGGGCTTCGCCACTATGAGCCCTCCCTTCCATGCATTACAAAACATACATTAAGTGGGTCCCAATACATGTGGGCTCACCAATCAAAATTAACAGTGGAGATCCCTTTCCATAAAAAATGCACGGTCTAGAAGACCTTTTCACTATGGGAAAATAAACATCATGATGGGGTCAATGGAGAATGGCCCCATCATGGGATGATCATATGAATCATGG
The DNA here is from genome assembly GCA_021015155.1 of Magnolia officinalis. Taxonomy (NCBI): domain Eukaryota; kingdom Viridiplantae; phylum Streptophyta; class Magnoliopsida; order Magnoliales; family Magnoliaceae; genus Magnolia; species Magnolia officinalis. The sequence goes on from JAJHSJ010000011.1 coordinate 38,244,092, forward strand.
TAGGCCAACGACAACACCTAGGGTCCCAAGTGAGATCCATACCATCAATCGGTAGGCCCCACTTGGCCCATCATTAAAAACACAATCTAACCTATAAATCACCCACTGATTCCACTTCTTGGATCTATGGCAAGCTTGGGATGTGTACTTAACTTGACTTGATTGATTGATGTGGTAAATGGTAGAGATTCTCTCAGGATTCGCAATGTACGATATTTTTCTCAAAATAGACACGGGCCCACAACTCGTGGCCTGGGTATCATATCGGTGTGCAAGAAGCGGCGTTGGAACCGCGGCAACGGCGTGGTCGCAATGGTACAATGCTTGGGTCGACTCGACTCTGATCTATGGGATGCACTTTGGGTCGCACGTAAACGTCAATTAAAGGTCGCGGGTTGTCGAAATTCGATGGGGAGGATCGCGAGAGTCTATGGAACGGTATAGTCTATGATACGGGCCTTACACTATCCAATCAGAAGATAATTCTGATAAACCATTCATAAATATCAATAAGAATTTGATTTCAATTGATTGATTCTCTCATGAAGTATTTAAATCTCAATCGTAGGGAATCAAAAGTATCTAAAGCACCCGTAGGCAATATTAGATCAATCAATTATACAGATTGAATCCTTCTATAATTCAGGCCAAACAATTGTTAAATCAAAGCATTCATTATACTGGAGTGCACAATAAATCCAGACATAAACAACTCAATGAATTTGAAGTAAATCTAAATCAAATCAATCTAATACTATCATTCAAAATAATATTATTGAATCTAATAACCTAAATACTAAAATTAACTATAAGCTTCATCCCTTAACCTTAGCTAAGAGATTAGCTAGTCATAGCTAACTCAGAAATAAAAGAAAAGCTAAAACAACTACCAGAAACCATGAAGAAATTGAAGTAGAAGAACATTGTCGATGCTCCAAATAAGCTTTCTCTCCCTTTTCAAACACTAAAAGATGATTTGAAATGTCTTAGGGACTCCAATTTATATTTTTGGAATTCCAACTTTTACACTGCTTCGAAAATATTGCAAACCGACTTTGTATTTACATAGTTGCGTGAACCTTCGATGGCATAGAATTCCCATCGAAGGAATCGAGTGAAAAAAAAAGTGTCCAGCAACAAACATTCAAAATTAGCGATCTTTTCGATGGCATCAAACCTCCTTCGATGACACCTTCGATGGCATCGAAGCTCCCTCGGTGGTATCAGAGAATGTGTCCAACAACTAACTTGAAAAATTCATGACTTTCTCAATGGAATCGAAGAGGGTTCGATGGGATTGAAGTTACCTTCAATGGCATCGAAACTGTTCTCGATGGCATCAAATGGTTGTTTTTGCAGTTTTTCAGGATTTTGTGTTTCTAGCCCTAGAATTTTAGAACATGATTTTTCTAGCCCTGAATTTTCAGTATTTCTTTTCGTTGTTTTCTTCACTTCAAATCTTCAATATCCTTCCTTCCTCACTTGGTTTCCTTGGATCCTTGATACTTAAATTATTCAATATTGTCTATTTCGACAAGAAACGAATGCGGTTCGTTTGGGGAATTATCATTCGATAATAACAAAGAAAGAATGAGAGAACAATCATCATCATAAATTTAATTAATTCTGAGTTTGTTTACATCCTCGTATTTCTCTTGATTCTGAAAACAAAGTTCAATGAATCAACACAATGAATGAGAAGAGAATCAATTCAATGACAATTTTCAGTAGCATTTCAACATATTAGATGTTCATCACAAAGACAGATGAGTTGTGCAGACTTGAGGCCCTTGGTTTGGTTATGGTCTTTTCGTTCTCTCCTTTGACTTCTCCAACTCATTATAAGTTCTTCTCCTTGCTCTTGATGTCCCTTCAAAACAAATGGTTGCGTGAGTGAACTGGTTGCACGGATGGACTTTTCCTTCTTCTGGAGCTCTTTAAACATGAAAACTTCTGTTGTGTGAAACTTTGGTTGTGCACCACACAATGACACTCTCGGGGAAACTTCTGTTGTGCCATAGATAACTTCGATTGTGCACCCGCACAACGACACTCTCGGGGAACCTTCCGTTGTGCCATAGATAACTTCGATTGTGCACCCGCACAACGACGTTCTTGGGAAAACTTCCGTTGTGCTATAGATAACTTTGATTGTGCACTCGCACAATGACACTCTCGAGGAAACTTCCATTGTGCCATGGATAACTTTGATTGCGCACGCGTACAACGACATTCTCAGGGAAACTTTTGTTGTGTCATAGATAACTTCAATTATGCACTCGCACAACGACACTCTCGGGGAAACTTCTGTTATGCCGTGGATAACTTCGATTGTGCACCCGTACAATGACATTCTCAGGGAAACTTCTGTTGTGTTATAGATAACTTTGATTATGCACCCACACAATGACATTCTTGGGGAAACTTGCGTTGTGCGGGTTTTCCGTTGGGCTTCGCTTTTCTCTTGCTCTGGGGGGCTCCTTGAGCTTCTCCAACTTCTGTCCTCCCCAAATGAAGATGGGAGAGGTTATAGGAATTTAGCATGTGTGAAGGCTATCTGCGCACAACAGGGAGTGCATAACAGCTTCTAATGCACAACATCTTCTAATGCACAACACCTTCTAGCGTACAACATTTTCTAGTAGGGGTGCATAACTAGACATTGTGTAGGGGCGCACAATTGGACATTGTGTAGGGGGTGCACAACTGGAGTCCGTGTAGGAGGTGCACAACTGAACATCTGTGTAGTGGGCGCACAACTGAACTCCAGTACAGGGGGCACACAATTGAACTTCTATGTAGGGTGCACAACTGAACTCCTTCAGCAGGGGCGCACAACATAAGAAGAGAGAGAGAGAGACAGTGTGTGTACAACACACACTCAAGAGGAGAGAGAGAATGTGCACAACTCAAGGGGGGGGGAGGGAGAGAGAGAGAGAGAGAGAGAGAGAGAGAGAGAGAGAGAGAGAGAGAGAGAGAGAGAGAGAGAGTACAAACTCAAGGGGAGAGAGATAGAATATTTTTGTGCCCCAACAATATTGTCTTTCATAGATTTAATTCTTCATTATCTTCTTTTGAGATCTAAATCCATCCTTTTAACCAGATATTCATCTTAAGCTTCCTAATCACCTCGTATAACAAAAACGTATATAATTAAATTGAGTTAATACTTAAATGCCAAGACAATTAATGTAATTGAAGGGTTAAATATGCAATATTTGAGTTTTAACACACACCAACTAGCATTTTGCTAGTCTCGAGTAAAACATGTGAAAGATATTTTGAAAAAAATTTAATAATTTCCATAAGCTCATGTGGTTCTAAAAACAATATAGATTATAAAAATCTAAAATACAATAATGTTGAGTACTACTTTCTCCTAAACTCTAGCACTTGGTAAATGTCCTAATTAAATTCAAAGCATTAATCCTATAATTAGAAAAATTCTAAACATCGAGATTCATAGATGCTCAACTGGAATTGCAGCATGAATGAGCTTCTAGACAAAGATTGATGTTTTAGGTGGTAATTTGAGGAGTGCCAGACTCAATTGTCCAACTTTTATGTACACTTGAAGATCTAATCATCTCCCAAGTTGACCTGACATTGAAAGTCCCAGAAAACTCAAGCGACCAAACAAATCTATCTTTCAAAGACGAAGTCTAGAATGACTTGTGGAAGGTGACATTGAATAAGAGAATTCGGGAGGAGCCCCCTAAGGGCTTAGGATATCCTGGACTTTAAGCTGAAGGAGGCTGCCTATAATCTAGATATTGGTCCAAGCTTTTAGGGGGTCGAGACCCATCCAATTTATAGAGCAGAGATCAGATTCACCTATACTTATTAGCCAATGGACCTGATTTTTGAGAAGATAAAAGAGCTTGGTGATACCCTTCTAAAATGGAGGCTGAGAAGGCTATGTAGGACCAACCCCCTTGTTTCTTTAACAATACTTGAATGATAAAAGAAGTTAAAAGACTCATCTCTTTCTCTAACTAGTTGATTTTTCATAAATTGCAACTTGCCACATAAGTCTCACCAATAAGGTTCAGTCCCACTCTACTCCAATCAATGTAAAGCATCTCAATAGTAACATCCGAAATAAGGTACTAAACTGTCACCCAATAGGAAATCATCTAATGATGAAGCCAAGCTTAAAAATAGGAAAATTTCAAGGCTTTCATAAACTGCATTCTAGTACTTCAAAGTACTATCTTCCATTGTCATCTTCCACATTAGCATGTTGATGTAGAGCTGGTCACAGACATTTTCTTGGCAAAGATGGACCAAAGAAGGTCTGATCAGAGGTGGAAATGATCAGGACTGTCAGGACCTTAAATCAGTTGTATCTCGCAAACTGGGATGAGTTCTTCTATATATTATATATGATTTTGGGTAGGAGAACCTACTTAAGCCAACCAACCCCGCTATGTCGGGTTGCCTACCTTGGATTTATGAGATTCTATCAGATTGATGGTTAAAAGTCCCATTTATTTTCATTTTTTACTATAAATAATATATTTTAGTTGGAGTATAACTTTTAATCCTTTGAGTTGTAGAAGCTACGCCAAACATGAAAAGGGCTTAAAAAAGTTAGCAGAATAATGTGTTAGGGCCAAATTGAATACTTACTCTTTTTGGTTGAAAACCATGAAGTCTAGTAGGAATAGAGGTAGTTTATAAATAGTGTTAGGGAATCACGAAAGCACACAAAGATGAATCAAGCAAAGTACTACCAATCATACAACCGAGTCCAAACACAATCAATCCAAATTTTACTTGGAAAAACCCTTTCGAGAAAAAACCATGGCACGAAGCGACGAGTAATGCACTATGAAAGTAGACATTATAAGAGATAGAGATTACCAATTTGCACAAGCCTCGAATCTACTCCACAAAGCCAAGCTATGCCCTTAAAACCCTTAGGAATGAAGTAGAAAGCCTAGAACACCTCTCCTCCTTCCTCAATCCTCATTTACCCGATATATATAGCTTTGTATAATATCACAATCAGAATAGGAAATAAATCCCGCACATACGCAATTTTGCGTGCAGTCGATGGGACTTCGATCGCAACAATAATATGTCGATGACATCGCACACCTTTGATGGCATCGAGTAAAACACAAAAATGTTGAAGCAATAAAATATGAATTTTTCATATTTTTCCAATGGCATCCAACATCTATCGATGACATCGAGCAGTCTGTCAATAACTTTGACAAACCTTATTGTTTATAGATTTAAGAAATTAACAACAATACCCATCATGACTTCAATCTTCATTCTTCATAACTCCTTATCCTCATCTCTAATTTCACCTTGCATCATTGCTCTACCATCACTTCTCGTGCACACTCCTTCTTCCATTTACGCCTTTGACAAGCCTAAAGAATTTGCACATAACTTGAGTTTCTCTATGGGAACCACATTCGTAAGCAAGTTAGCATCACGCACATCAATATATATAGTATGTGAGTGATAAATAGAATTTTTAGCCAAATTGATCACCCTCTCGCTATCACAATTGATTGGCACGGCCTCCTACTGAAGCCCCAACTGATTTATCAACCCTTTCAACCAAACACCTTCCTTGAACACTTTTGTCATTGCCATATACTCAACTTCGGTTGTGAAAAGAGCCATTACAGATTGAAGCTTCGACCTCCAATTGATCACTCCACCCACTAGCACAAATGATAATCAGAATTCGACCTTCTATTATCCACAATGCCCACGTAATCAAAATCCACAAAGCCTACTTACTTCGTCGTTGATTTCGTAAATGATAACTCATAGTTGTAGGTACCTCGAATGATTAAAGTAGCCATTTCACTACCTCCTAATGCTGCTTGCCAGGTTTAGACATGTATCTGCTAACAACACCCACTGCATGTGAAATATTCGATCTTGTACAGACCATTGCATACATCAAGCTGCAAACTATGCTCAAGTAAGGCACACGAGATATATCCTATTTTTCTTCATCAATTTTAGGACACTGTTTGGAAGATAGATTGAAGTGAGCCGGTTGGGGAATGCTGACCGTCTTATCCTTGTCCATCCCATACTTCATTAATACCTTCTCAAGGTATTCCTCCTACAAAAACCATAACCAGCTTCTCTTATTGTCTATGCATATGTCAATGCCGAGAACCCTTTTTGTACTCCCCAGATCTTTCATCTAGGATGTCCCTGATAACCGAGTCTTCAATAAGTCAATCTTAGACATACCCATAACAGGCGATAAGTATGTCATCGACGTGCAAAACCAGGATAATGAATTTTCCATCACTCGGTGTATTGTAACGGACACAATGATCACATTCACTCCTGGTAAACCTCTGACTCACCATGACGCAATCAAACTTTTTATACCACTACCTAGGCAATTGTTTCAAGCCTTAAAAAGACCTCGTTAACCTGTAAACCTTTTTCTCTTTCCCTTGTGTTTCATAACCTTCTGGTTTCTTCATGTAGATCTTCTTTTCCAATTTCTCATGCAAGAAAGTAGTCTTCATGTCCATCTTCTCCAACTCGAGATCGTATTGGACAACCAATGCCAACATGAATTTGATATATACTTGCTTCACATCCAGCGCAAATATCTCAATGAAGTCAACACCTTATCTCTAATCATATCTCTTCTCCACCAACCTTGCCTTGTACTTATCTTATTTTTTCTCTAATCATATCTCTTCCCCACCAACCGACGTGGAGCTTCACTAGCTCCCATGTCTCGTTTTTTTTTATAAAGAGTCAATCTCATCATTCATTGCTACTTTTCACTTTTTGACATCTAACTTATTAAGAGCCTCTTGAAGATTAGATAGATTCCCTTTGTCTGTAATGAGGGAAAATGTGACTTTTGAGTTATACTTGTATCTTGTCGGTAACCTGCGATCCTGTGATGGATTCCTTCTTACAGATCCATTTGCTCATGCACTTATGTTTACGTCTCTATATTATCTTGTGTCTCATATCTGTTTACCTAAATATTCATAATTAACTTTTTCACTTTCTTGTGTTCATCCTTACAAAATAAGGATACTTCATTGAATTTGACGTCGCGACTAAAGATGATTTTCCGTTTGAACTAGTCATATACCTTGTACCCATTCACACCAACACCATAGCTGTCAAAGATGTATTTTTTTTAGTCCTTTAGTCCAGCTTATCTCTCTCAACTGAAGGCATGTGGGAGCAAGCATCGTAAACAAATACACGGAATCCCTAGTCTACCTATTGACCACTCCACACTTCATATAGAATTTTACATTCAATGGCTGTAGAAGGGGACCGATTTACCAAGTAACAAACCATGTTAATATCATCAATCCACAATTCCTTGCCCAACCTAGCATTATTGATTATGCATCAGACCCTCTTTAAGAGAGTTCGATTCATCCGCTTGGTCACACCGTTCTGCTCTAGTGTGTGGCATACTATGTTGTGCCTCATGATCCCTGCAATACCTATTGAATTCTTCAAAAATGAATTCTCCACTATTATTTGTTCTCAACACTTTCACATTTTGCCCTGACTATTTTTCCACCATTGCCTTCCATCGCTTGACGTTGGTGAAAATATCAAATTTATTTTTCATGAAATAAACCTATACTTTCCTATAACAATCGTCAATGAAGGTAACAAACCATGACGACCCTCCACCAGAAACTATGGGTGTTGGCTCCCATACATCAGAATGCACATAATCAAGAACATACTTATAAATACATTTACCAGACTTAAAAGATAACCTTAACTGTTTACCATATTATAATGCTTACTTATACTAAAATCAATAGTTCTAAAAACTGAAATTAAACAATATTAAGAAAGTACCTTCATTCCATTCTCCCACATGTGGCCCAAGTGTGCATACCACATATGTACAGACATGGAATCTGTTACAGACTTTGCAGCTCCATCATATGAAGTGCACTTGACCAACCTATAAAGGTTTCCATTTCATCTTGCCTTCATGACTATGAGTCCCCCCATTTGAAAATTTAGGGACACGATCAAACCCGGTGAATTTGCACCTAAGCCCCTTGAGTACTCCTAGAGATATTGGACTCTTCCTCAAATCAGGAATGTGTCACACCTCGATTAAGATATGCTCCATGCCATCAAAGATTTTGATGCATACCGGTCTAACACCAACCACTTTATAGACATTATCATTTTCCATAAACATGTAGCCATCATTGTACTCACTGTAACTAGTGAATTAACTCCGATGAGGGGTCATATGGTATGAAGCCCCCATATAAAAAAATCCATTGTTCATCGAAGTATCCATATTTTGATGTGGTAAGCATGCCACTACTGAAATTATGTTTGTGGTGTAATGAGATTACCATGACTGTGCTTTGCGGAGCTAAAGAATAAAGGTTATGTCTTAGAGGGGGGTGATAATGACCTAATTAAAATTAAATTGTCTAACTTAAACTAATTAACAATTAAACTAAGAAACTAATAACTTTAAGGCTTCCAAGCCAATGAAGGGTCCAATTGCATAGACTACAAAGGATTTACAAATAAGCAATTGGTCTATAAAGATAGTGTATATGTGTGTGTGTGTGGGATGTGCTACCTTGTAACATCCTGAAAAATCGAGGGTCGAGTAGTAACTCAACACTCGAGTTCCAAAACATCACTTATGCAACATAGATAATGATAGTTAAATGTTGTCTGTATTAGAGTAGTGAACATGAGTGAGATTAAGCCAAAACAACATATCATACTCCAGAGACAGTTAAATTACAAGCGGAAGACAGTGATAGATATATAAAATATAAAAAACTGTGGTGAGTCTCCACAGTGTGATAAGGTTACCAGGTTAATGAATTACACGTACAGTTCAAATTATACCAAATGTGTAGTGTCATCTAGTCAACATCCTTATAATCCCGTCGATCAAGACACGGCTCGCACGGCTCGCATGAAGCCGTCAGCACACAGCATATACGAACAAGCATCATTGTCATCATAAAGGTCCGGCTCCACCTCAGGAGTAGCGTTGCCATCTGCAATCAAATAAAGTCTGGTGGGTGTTCGAAACACTGTCCCGTAACGTGGGAGTGAGTAACTAACTCAGTGGAACGATAAAGCATAGGTTAACATGTTATCAATTCAGTCAAGCAGTAATGATAAAGCAGTACAATCAAACACTCCTAACTACTCTTATTAATGCAAGTATGAATGCAGTCATGATGTATTCCCTCACCACACACTCCCTCGTGCGACACCATCTTACGTTCGCTACATGCTTACATTCCTCAGTGCTGCACATCTTCCAGGCACATGCAATGCATGATGAGCATGATTACCGAGTTGTTATTAGTCCATTTCAAACAGCAGGATTGGGAAACTAAGGTACCTCCCTTGTATCATTCCCAAACATGATCCATTCTAGGGTCGTCAGTCCTGGTTAATCTCAGACGATGGTGCGTTTTCTAGGTCGCTGCAAAGCCTGCCAGGGCTGTTACGCACAAAGGTTACACCACTCCCCCATCACCTTTTTAATGATTCATCACTATACAGATACAGGCCTAGTTTCATACTCTATACACTGCGGCAAAACTCGTCGCCTCACCGCAATTCAGAGTATGCTCGAGGTCACTACAAAGGGCTGTCAGGGCTGTTGCTCGCATTCGTTGCACCACTCCCCCATCACCTTATCAATGTAGGCCGATAACACGAATATAGTGTCTCATACCACCATAATCGGCTCACGAGTCTGGTTGCTCACTGGTCACTACGGGGAGGCACGTGGCCCCAGCGTAGGTCGACAGATCGACCACGGTGTCCCATACCACCATGCCCAGCTCATGAGTCTTAGCGGATCGAGGTACCATGGTTAAAAAGGATTTCACTGGTAAGTTTGGTACCCTAGGTTCAAGCAGTAGCGTCCAAACATGGTGAACATACATAAGACAGATCGGGTTGCTTGACGAGCTCGGCTAGCTCGAGCGCACAACAAGTTGAACGATATGAAGTGCATAAGCACTTCGTGTGGCTAACCACTATCGCCAACCGAAGTACGACTCAGGTTTGTCGAACACATCTCATGTGGCAAATGAATCTCAGCCACACATTCATTTTCATTTTCGATTGCCTGGACTATAATCATAGCCCCAAACACAATCAATTTCAGATAGTTAAAGTAGTAATGGATCAAGAATCAAATCATATAATCAAGGTCTGATATTATCCGTTTAGGGCTACCAGGGCTGTTGCACGCACTTGTTGCTCCACTTCCCCATCACCCATGATGGATCATATAACGTAAATATGAATTTAAACATATGCATTACATAAATAAAATCATAAAAGCAGTTGAGCATATTATGAAGCACAACACAAGCATGAGTTTGTACATATTCAATTCCTAATCACACAACTATCCAAGGAAATCATACACATAGTTAAAAGAGTTGAGAATCATATCTCAACACCCTTATACATTACAATTTGCTAACTACTACTCATTCAGACATTTCAACAAACACTTTAAAAGACATACATCAACATACATGACATATGTTGATCACATAGGCATTAGGCCAAATCCTTTCACTAGGGAGTTGCCCCAATCATAACACGAGTACACGCACGACGGATAGTCATGGAAAGTAGGAATCCAAGTTCCATATTCATTTGAACATTTTCACAAACACTTGGCTACACATTTCAACATATATAGCGTACAGTGGCCGTGGCGTGATTCAGGGCAAATCCTTTCATCAAAGGGGTATCACCAATACATCAATCATATATCCATGACAATTAGTCATGGCGAGCACGAATGAGAATTCTATACTCATTCAGTCATTTTCATAAACACTAAGAATACACTCTTTTCAACATACATAGTGTGCATTAGCAAAACATGTATTAAGGCAAGTCCTTTTGCCAAACAAGTATTTTATCCACATATAATATATTCATACAACAAATAATCATGGCAAACATATTTCCAAAATTTATACGTATACGGTACTTTCTACAAATACCTAGAGTATGTAAAATTCCATATTCTTCTTCTTTAATCGAAACGGAAAACCGACAGCACTTTGTACATGTGCAATTGCATGTAGATCATGAATCTATCATTATCTGACATTGAAAGCATTGAAAACCATAACCTATACACGTAAAGTCCGCACCTTTTGTCGTAGAATCGTAACAAAGTCGATAGGTTTGCTAAGCTTTCGTATTTGACAAATTGGTAACCTATAGGATGCTTTAGGTTAGTTATTTCATAACCTACAACTATCAAAACCCCAAAACAAATTAGGGTTAGGGTTTCTTACCTAGAAATGGAGCTGGAATCGCCGGGAAAGCGATTATAACGGAGTGGTGGAGCTCGTGGAGCGGCAGGGAAGCATGGCAGGGAGATTCTCCCACATCTCCCACACTTTCTCTCTCTTTTATCTCTTCTCTCTCTAGGGTTTCTCTCAAATTCGTATGGCTACAATGAGAGAGGGTTTAAGGTCCTTATATAGCCTAAAAACTCACCGAAATAGTCTCCAGGTCAAAGTATACTTAGGTTATAACCAAAGCGGGTCAGTTTCAGCTCAACGGAGGACTTCTGGAGGGCCTCCTTGAGCCAAAGGTCGGACTTAAGCTCACTAACACTGGATCTACGTACCATTAAGTTTTTGTTCTAGTAGGGTTCTCAGATCACGCGTGGCAGACCAGTTTCAGTTCAACGGTCAGCGGATCTCGATCGGAGATTCCGAGTACATGGATATTTGTATGAAATTTCTCCTGATCCGAGGGTGTAATTTGTTCTGATTCTGACGGTCTGGTTGCTTAAAACTGATCCGCAAGCGAGAGGTGCCAGATTACTATTTGAGATATTTATTTGTAAAGAAAATCAAGTGTTTTCACACTCCTCGCGCCGGACTCAAGCGAATTACACTGGGACACTATCTGGATTTGATTTCCGAGATGGTTGTCAAGCCTAGCAAGGCGTTCCTAATTCCTTAACTTCGTGTTAATCGGACTTCCGACGTGCGGTCCAGATCTGATACGGAGTTTCGAGATGCTCCCGAGAGCAGCCAAGTAATGAGATTGATCCCGTATTTTAGGGTACCCTAGCGTCAATGATTCTACAAGTTTTGGGTCTTGCAGATCGTATTTAAAATGATTGGTACTAATTTCACGGGTACACTAGTTTCACACTGGCTAATTCTCGCCTAATTTCTAAAGGATTTAGTCTTGAGTAATTTCTGTCTGAGGTGGTACCTGGGCCTTTGTAGTTTGTATATAAAGTGATCTAAGTTATACTACTTAGCTAGTTTAAGATAGCGTCTAAGGTGAAAGTACTTAAAAAAATTAAAAGAACAAGGTGGTGAAGGGTGGGATTTGTGAAGGAAATGGGTTAAGGAGCGATTTTAGATTGTGGGATTCAGTTCTGACAAGTTAATAAGATGTTAGGATCAATCCATTGCCTAAGGACGTCTAATCCCAGGTTGGCAAAAATCCGGGATGTTACATGCCTATTAATCACTAAGTATTCATCTAATCATGCATACATAATTTAAACATTCAAACTTACAAGCATAATTCAACAAAATGCGCAAATAAAAATCCTAAACACAATTATATATAGTCGTTCAGCTACTTGCCTACTCTACTATTGGTGGATGCACTCAATCATGGGTGTACCAGATTTCATTATTGAAAGTTTTAAATAAAATTCACTCTAACCTTTATAGCCCTACACAAGGACTCTAAATTTAGGCTCTACTCCCGAGCAAAGGTCCTACACAAGGACCCGATGTTTTAGGCCATATGCAAGAGACAAGGTCCTAAACAAGAACCCGATCATTTAGGCTCCACTCCCAAAGCCAAGGTCTTACACAAGAACTTGTTATTTAGGCTTTACTCCTGAGCTAAGGTCCTACACAAGAACCTAGGATTTAGGTCCTACACAATGACCAATGTCCTACACAAGAACCTAGTTCGATTTTGGGTTTACAAACTCTTACCCTCAATCCCACACAAGGAAGGAGAGTAAAACATGGATTCCTAAAATGACAACTTGTCGGATTAATTCCCTTTTACAACGCCTCCTTAGGTTACTTGATTGTTGCTCTCCCGTACTTCAATCAGCTCCCCGATACTCCCCTGATCGTGTTGCCGCTACTTTGCAAAGGCTTCAGCTAAAAGATCAATCACCTTGCATGCGAAGCTCCTTCGAGGTGACTAAGGTAATGGGAGGTTGGTTGAATCTCCTATAACTAGTGAGAATTTTTTTTTTTCTAGGAGATTCATCTAGATGGGTCTTCTAGAGAATTTGGACAATGGTTTCCCAAGATTTCTTAAGTCCAATCTCTAGAAAATGAAACAATTCAAGCACATTATCAATGTAGAGGTTGGTATCCTCATATGAGTGTAAATCTTAAGGATAATTGCTTAGAACACCATTGAATAGAGGTTTGGGATGAGGGATATGAATATGGAATCAATCTACCTTTTATTTCTCTAAAAACCCATCAAAAAGCCCAAGAACTGAATGCCCTTTATAAAAAGTTCAAGTTCCAATGGTAAAAAAATGGGTAGAAAACGGCTCTGTCGATGTCATCGAAGATACTTTTGATGTCATCAAAGGTTTTCTCGATGCCATCAAACAATCCAGATATTTATGTGAAAATCTTGTTGACATATTTGGGAGCATTTTGATACCATCGAACTGTCCTTCGATGTAATCGAACTTAACCTTCAATGCCATCGAAGGTGTCCTTGATGCTATCAAGAAAGTTAGATTAGAAATAAATCTAATTTCTTGCTACACAATTCTGACTCTCAATCGATGTCATTGAACTTACCCTTCATTGCTATCGAATGGATCGAGCTCGATGCTATCGAGAGGATCAGAACAAATTTCATTTTCTTACTGAACAGTTCTGACTCATGATCGATGTCATCGAGCATGCCTTCGATGCCATTGAAGACTCATCGAAAACTATTGTTATGGGCTATCTTTTACACAACATCTTCGCACATCTTCTTGCCTTATTTACCATGTTTGTCTCCTAAGTGATCAATTAGGTATTCCTATTAGGCCAAGATCATCTAGACGTATATGGGTTGTTTTGGGTTAAGGGTTAAGGTCACCAGGGCACCTGTTTTACCTATTCTTTGCTCCTCGATGCTATGTCTTCACTTGTGTCTTCGGTCTTCACTTTCTAAAGGCTCAACCGACTACTTGAAACAACGACTGATGTAATTGATAAATAGGGTACAAAGACCAGTGTACTAACAACTACCATTCACTTTCTCACTGGATTGTTCAATGTTGGCTTCCTTGGAAGAACTCTCTGAATTCTCTTTTCATGACTTAGGATTCTGACAAGCATTATTCATGTGCCTAGTCATACCACAATTCCAGCACTTTAACTTGTCTTTGTCCTTGCCCTTAGATTTGGACGTCGATCATGAAGATCCACTGTTCCACTTAGAATTCCCCCTATAACCAGTGCGTCTATAGAAGTACTCACATCATCATTTTTCTTTATCACTGCCTTTGATTAAAGGGCTGAGATAATGGTCTCGACACTAATGGTAGTTCTACCATTCATTGAATGATTCATATGAAGATGGAAGAGAATTCAGTAGAATGCATGCCTGATCCTCATCTTTCATCATTTCTTATACATCCAATAATTTACAAACCAATATGCTGAAGTTACTAATGTGGGCCTCAACATCAGCCCCGTATGCCATCTTCAAATTGGATAACTGAAGGTTCAAGTACAAACTATTTTTAAGAGATTTCTTCACATAAATGTTCTCTAATTTTGCTTATGTGCTTGTTGCAATTTTCTCTTTCATGACATTATAGAGGACATCATCCGTTAAGCACAATTGGATAGAGGTTCTCGTTTTCTTATCCATCTTGTTCCATTCATAATCTTTTATAGATTTTGGTCGCTTTTAATGGATAGCATCGTCTAATCCTTTGCTGAACTAGGACATCGGTCATCTTAACTTTCCATAGTTTAATTTTTTTTACTGAAATATTTTTCTACATCGAACTTCGGGTTAGATGCCATTCGTATGTTGCTTTAATATTTGATCTGCTTCACAACATTAACTCTAATACTACTTGTTGGGGAACTGTTGAAGAACACATAGATGAATCAAGCTAAGTACTACCAATCGCACAACCAAGTACAAACATAAACAATTCG
The DNA here is from genome assembly GCA_021015155.1 of Magnolia officinalis. Taxonomy (NCBI): domain Eukaryota; kingdom Viridiplantae; phylum Streptophyta; class Magnoliopsida; order Magnoliales; family Magnoliaceae; genus Magnolia; species Magnolia officinalis. The sequence goes on from JAJHSJ010000011.1 coordinate 38,259,301, forward strand.
AATTTTACGTGGAAAAATCCTTTTGGAAGAAAACAACGGCATGGTACGACGAGTAATGCACTCTGAAAATATAAATTACAAACGATAGAGATTATTGATTCGAACAAGCCTTGAATCAACTCCACAAGCCAAAACTATGCACTTAAAATCCTTAGGAATGAATTAGAAAGCCTAGAACACCTCTTATCCTTTCCATATCCCGATCACACCCAATATATAGCACCGTATAGTATGACAAATAGGAAACAAATCCCGCACTTATGTAATTTTGCATGCACGCTCACCTTCGATGGGACTTTGATGACATCGTTGATCTATCGATGGCATCGCACACCTTCAATGACATCGTTGATCTATCGATGGCATCGCACACCTTCGATGACATCGATGAAAACACTAAAATGTTCCAGCAATAAAACATGGATTTTTTAGACTTTTCAGATGGCATCAAACATTTGTCGATGGCATCGAGCGGCCTGTCGATGACATTGACAGACCCTATTGTTTACAGATTTAAGATATCAACAACAAATAATAAGTTTACTATTTGTAGTAAGTCACATTTTTAGGGTGTTTTACTTGGAGTCTAAGTCTAAAACTCTGTCCTAAGTTTGAGTCTAAGTCTAAAACTTCATCTTAAGTTTGAGCTCATTATTTAAAGGGTTGTAATTTCATTTTTTATATCATCGATCAAATTATTTCAAATTTAATAGTAATTATTAATGCTTTTTATCCCAAGGAAGCTCTGGGAGGAGTCCAGAGAGCTCCATAGATTTAGAGTAGATATCCCATGAGGTAGATGGTGATCAACCTCATCACGTGTCCCTCCCTATGTCACATGTGGTGGCACATCATCAACCAATGTGTCACACGACAAAGATGGTATACTAAGGCCCACCATGCAACGATCAACATGCTTTGTACTAAAATTGAACAAAGCCATATAGGTATCTCAGAACTTGCTCATAACTTACACAAGAGTCATGGGCTCATTGGAAAGCCAACTCAATAAGCTTTCAAGTGAAATTAGTGTCACAATGATAAGACTTTGTTTGATACTCCAAATGTGGGCGATAATTTACCACTCGCATTTTGGACAGACGGATCGTGGGGCCTAGTGCCCTATTGTGAGGATCATTGGGGCTGAAATATAGCCCCAAGATATGTGGGATCATAGATATTTTACCTCTTGCTAACGCTCATCGTTGAATTCAGAGTGTTCTAGCAGAGCAGGAGCTCGAAACAATCCAACCTGTTGAATCTGCTTGGAATGGTCCAGATATTCCATAACTAAGGTCGAGCCCATTGGGCAAAAAGTTGATAGTTGGTACAGTCCTTCAGGATGAAAAGCATGGACCCTCATGCAATGCTTAAAAAATCTAGGCCTTTGGACAATAATTCAATCCTACGATGAACTTAATCATGCAGATTGGTTTACCAAGATGCAACCTGGATCACTCACACACACTAGATTATCTCTTTCAGCTCATCTAACAAGCAGGAAATTGGCGAAGTAATCACATATGATCAACCAACCATCATCAAGTAATCACATATGATCGATAGAAGCTGGAAAACCAAGCTGATGAACCCGGTCCAACTGCGGAGCTCGACGACAGCTCCAACTACCGACGAGGAAGAGGATGGCTGGCAAGAAGTTCACAACAAGGGGTTGCGTAGGAACCCTCACACCCTTTTCGTGGGAAACATTACCTTTGACACCACGGCGAAGGATCTCTACAGAATCTTCGGACGCTATGGCAAGGCAATCGACGCGTTTATTCCTTCAAAACCAGGCTTGCGTAGATCGAAAGGCTATGGTTTTATCAGATTCTTGTATGATACGGATACGAAAGCAGCCCTGGATATCCTTGATGGGAAAAGAGTGGATGGCAGGATCATCACCGTCCAGATAGCAAAATCACACTCCCAACCAGACAACCCAACACGCCCCCCAATCGCTCCGTCCTTCCCGGTGAACACATCAGCAGTTGCCACCTCCACCAGGGATGGGTGGTCGTTCACTGTGGTTGTAAGAGGAAAATCAATCAGACCTTCCACCTGTTCGACGAAATGCTCAGCCGGATTCTCCCCCTGCTTCATTCTCATTTCTAAATCCCGACAGAGCAGCTAAGGGGAATCAGCCCCCCACCATCCTGGTAAACCATTCGCAGCGCCAGAGTATGGGATGCCCTTCAGATGTTTGTAGTTTTTCCAATGTCAATTGCCTTATAGAAGCTGACAGACTTTCGGTGATTGAAAAGCAGAGGGGTCTAAAACTAGCTATGGTAGCCCAAGCATTGAACTCTAACACCCAAATTGCCACCTTACTACATACCTTCTCTCAGGCTAGATATACTCCTGAGATAGTGACCATCTGCACAATCTCTAAGGACCTATTTCTTTTCCAATTCAGCCAGCGCACAACCCTCATCTCCTTTTTCTCTGATACAACCCTACACAAGAAGATGGGCCTCATCAACGTGGAACCATGGTCTCCAAATTCTATTCCCCAATCAAGTAGTCGATGGATCAATCTGCAAGGAATCCGAGCTCACGCCTGGATGGACTCAGTTTTCAAAGACTTAGGTAGCACATTCGGTGAAGTGATAAAGATTGAGAGATGTGCTCTCTCAGGACCTCCTCAAGAACGCGTTATTATCAAGATCAAAGCCCAGCCAGGGGTAGATCTTTTCTCTCCTAGGGGCTTGCTAGTGGAAAATAAACTGTTCACAATTTGGCCCACCTTGGTAGTGGACTCGGAGCATCAGAGTCACTCGGTTCAACCTCATCCACTTGAGCAGCTCTCAACCAGACAGTGGGTGGAACAGAACTTTTCCCTTTTGACCCACTACCCTTCTACGCTCCCACTGCTGCGCTACCTCCCCCTCCGATCCATTGTCCACCAAACCTCACTCCCATCCAGGAGCTACCTAACCAAATGTCCAACACCTGCAACCCCAACCCAAAACCCAATCCCCTTCAACCCCTCTCCCATAACCTGACCCCACCCCAACAGCCTCATCTGACCCTGGGTCCTTCCTTGTAACTCCCTGAAAATCGGAGGTCGAGTAGAAGCTCAGCTCCTGAGTTCCAACGCATCACTTATGCAACATAGATAATGATGATTAAATGTTGTCCGTATTAGTGCTTTAAACATGAGTGGGATTATACCAAAATAATATATTATATTCTAGAGACAATTAAATTACGCAAGCGGAAGACTGTGATAGATATATAAAATATATAAGCTATCGTAAGTCTCTAGAATGTGAACATGGTACCAAGTTAAATAATTACATGTACAATTTCAAAATATACAAAAGGTGTAATGTCATCTAGTCAACATCCCAGAAATCCCTGTCGATCAGGACACGACTCACATGAATCCGCCTGAAAACTGCATGTAGGAGCATGCCTCGTCATCCTCGAAGTCCGTCTTAGCCTCGTAGGCATCGCCACCACCTGCAACTAAGACAGAGTCTGGTTGGTATGTACAACACCGTCCCGTAACGTGGGAGTGATCAACTCAGTGGAACTATAAAGCAAAGGTTAATATGTTATTAATTCAGTCAAGCGATAATGATGAAGCAATACAAACAAACATTCCTAAGTACTCTGATTAATGCAAGAATAGTATGTAATAATGATGCATGCCCACGCCCGCACTCCCTCTGCGATCTTCATCTCACGGTCGCGGCATGTCAGTCACTTTCTCAGTGCTCTACCCAACGCCAAACGGCACATGCAATGATCCATCATGAACGTGATTTCCAAGTTCTTATTAGATCTTTTCATACAGCAGGATTTGGGAAGCTAAGGTACCGCCCTTTATATCATTTACCCAAACAATGATCCATCGAGGGTCGTCAATCCTAGTTAATAACATACGATAGGCAAGTTTAGGTCACTACCACCAATGCCCTACCAAAAGGCAGTCTATTTTCGAAGGCTCGTCACCAACCCGACTTAGGACCACAACTAGGCTGCACAGGGGTAGGCGTATTTCATACTTGAGGTCACTCCACCAATGCCCTACCAACTGACAGTCTATTTTTGAAGGCTTGTCTGACCTGACTGGGGACCACAGCCAGGCTGCGCCAATGGAGGCCGACAACTTAAATAGTGTCTCATACCACCGTATTTGGTTCACGAGTCTGAGTTGCTCACTGGTCACTACGGGGAGGCTTGTCGCCCCAGCGTAGGCCGACAACTCGACCACGATGTCCCATACTGCCATGCCCGACTCATGAGTCTTAGCGGATCGTAGTACCATGGTTAAATTAGATTTTCACTGGTAAGTTGGTACCTTAGATTCAAGCAGGAGCATCCATACATGGTAAACACATAATAGGCCAATCAGGTTATTAGACAAGTTCGACTGGTACGAGCGTACATTGAATTAGCCGACAAGGTACCATTGTCGACGATTATCGTACGCTCGGATTCATCGAACGTGTCCAATGTGGCGAAACTAGTTCAGCCACTTAACCAGGAATTATTACCGATTGCCTGGACTACGTAGTAGTCCCAAGCGCACTTCAAACGATAGCATTCACAAGTGATAATCAATGACATCATGTGACAACCAAATCTAAATATAAATTTCATTTGAGCATTTCCACATACACATGCTACACATGTAACTACACATAGGCGTTTCATCCATAAATCGCAGAGTAGTAAGATAAATTACATAAAGGAAACTGTACCATAGATAAGGGAATTGAGAATCTCATCTCAACACCCTCATTACATACATTTACACAAGCACTTCCTCATTTTGGCATTTTATCAAATACTTGGAATATATATTTCAACATACATGTATTAGACTAGTTATAACATATATCCTGGCAAGCCCTTTTACAAAGGAGTTGCCACATACACAACAAGCATATATTCATAGTTAATAATCATGGCAAGCACAGATCCAAATTCCATATTCATTCAGACATTTTTATAAACACTTAGACTACAAACTATAACATATATGACGTATGTTAGCCACAACATGTTTTAGGGCAAATTCTTTCGCCAAAGGGTTGTCGCACATACAACAACCCTATATCCACGACGGATAATCATGTCAAACACGAATCCAAATTCTATACACATTCAATCATTTCAACTAACACATGGAGTACGCTATACTCAACATAGTTCATATATATATCTGTAAAGCGAACGAATCTTCACATTTAGCATGTGAAATAGCACCCAAATCAGTTATAAATCATTAACCGACATTAAAAGTCTTGAAAACCATAACCTAAACGTTTATAGTCCGCACCTTTCACCGGTAGACTCATAATGGACTCATTTTAAACACTAAATCTTTGTCTACGACACCACAACAATCTATAACAGGGAATAGGTTAGCTATTCCACCATCTGTTCTATTTGAATCTCTAAAATTGGTTCGAGTTAGGATTTATTACTTAAGAACAGAACCAGAATCGCCAGAATAGCGACACGGTAGCGGTGTTTCGATACGTAGCGCGGCAGGGAATGATCTCTGTAGTAAAACCCTAACTTCCTTCACACTTTCTCTCTCTTTCCTTCTCTTTCTTTTCTCTTCTCTCACCTAGGTTAGCAAATTCGTATGGAGTGAGAGAGAGAGGGTTTAAGGCCCTTATATAGGCCCAGAACTGATGGGAATGGCCCCAGGGCCAAGGTATACTTAGGATATAGCCAAAAGGCACCTGCTTCGATCCAACGGAGCACTTCTGGAGGCCTCTTTTCTACATGCGGTCAGACTTAAGCTCCCTGATATTGGATCTAGGTCAGGTTAAGATCTCGGCCCCATCGGATTAGTAGATTGGCCGCGGGGGACCTGTTTCAGTTCAATGATCACTGGTACTCGATCAGGGCCACAAGTACACTGACATGTGTTAGAAATTTTTCCTGATCTGAGGATGTAATTGGGTCGGATTCTGACGGTCTGAAAGCTTAAATTTGGCCTGCAAGCGAACGGCCCGAATCACTTAAATCTGAGTTCGTTTTCTAAAGGTATTCACGTTTCTCAAACACTTTGCTTCAGGCTCAAGTTGTGTGTTTTTGGACACTGTTAGGACTTGATTTCTAAGATGGTTGTCAAGCCCAGTAAAGTGGTCATATTCGTATAGTTTCGCGGTTATTGAACTTTCGACATGCAGTGTAGGTCCGATACGGAGTTTCAAGGTGCTCCCGAGAGCAACCGGGTTTAGAGATTGATTCTAGATTTCAAGGTAAAGTAGCGTCAATGATTCTGCACGTTTTGGGTCTTGTAGATCATATTTAAAATGGTTCAAGCTAATTTCACAGCTAATCTAGTTTAGCACTTAGTTAATTTTGTCTAATTTCTAAAGGATTTGGTCTTGAGTGATTTCTACCTGAGGTGGTACTCGGGTCTTTGTACTGATTTTTTCGGGAGGTTACATTCCTTATCCCAACCCGCTCGGGTTCCACCCCAACCCCAAAATCTCCATCAACCCAGCCTTGGCCCCTCCTCACCCTCAACATCTCCATTGCGCCCCCCCTCCCACAACCTAACTAATCCCTCCCACCAATCACATATGGATTAGCTATTCCACAACCCCCCCTTCCTTGCCGCCATGTCTGTAGGCTACAACCCTCTACGATTAGGCTCCACTTTTGAAGAAGATACAGAGGACTCTCAGGTGATTGCTTGGAATGCGGTTAAGTTCTACAACCACCCTCCTTAGGGGGGCCTGCTGGCAATCGACCTATCCCCCTATTTTCATCGGATCTCGCCTTCAAATCCTCAACTTTCCTCACCATCTAGCCTTGGTCCAGGTGCTACCTCGTGCAATTTTGAAGAGAGCTCGCTCCAGCCGTCTTAGCATTCTCAGGGGCCTATCAGCTTGGACCATCTCCAACAGCAAAACAGTCCTCCAGAACCTCACTTACCATGCACTCCTGCTCCTGACAACCTCGAAAACTGCATACAGGGGTTATGAAGAGGCCTCAGTCTATCCACCCCAAGGGAACTGAATGTTGTTCCTAGTAGCTTACAGGATCATCCTCATTTGATCTCCCAGCTTATGGTTCAACCAGCTGAACCTGAGCGCTCCCACCCCAAGTAGAGACCGAAGAGAAATTTCAAGGTACCTGATGTCAACTAGTATGGTAGGCTTAGAACTCTCAAGCGACAGGGCGAGAACATTGCCAAGGTGGTCAATGTCTAGCGTCATTGTTTGGAATGCTCGTTGGGTGGGGAATACTCCCACTATTAGGTCTCTTAAAAGGCTCATCAGGCACCACAGTCCAGCCATCCTCGCAATTCTCGAGCTGATGCTCAGGGATGAGAAGAGAGTTCGAATTGGATTGAAGTTAGGCTTCCATGCCTCCTGTTCAAATGCTTCCTATGCTGGAAAAATCTGGGTGTTTTGGACCTCCTCTCTTTCCACTTCTACCAAGACTACCTCAGACCAAATGCTCTCCTTAGAGGTGGGCCTCCACCATGCGTCCGAGAAAGTGCTCCTCTCCTTCGTCTACGCCAAATGCTCCAGCAGCTTACGCCATCAGCTATAGGAGGACCTAGCCACCATCAACTCAGGGTGCTCCTCCCCCTGGGCGGTCAGTTGGGATTTTAATGCGGTTATGTCGCAGTCGGAGAGACAAGGTCATATGGCTTTCGACGCTAGGAGTTCAGCAGATTTTGTGGAAGGCTTAAGCAATGCTGGCCAGGCTGACGCCCTTTTCTCGGGTAGCAGATTCACGTGGGGTAGCAGCCAGTCGGGTCAACCTAGAGTCTCAGCCCGGCTTGACAGAGTTTACTGTAATGTTCGATGGCTGCAATAATTTCCCACCTTCCAGGTTACCCACCTGCCTCACCTGCACTTTGATCATGCTCCCTTGCTCCTCCATTTTCCTCCGCCGCCTCCACGGTATCCCAAGCCATTCTGGTTCCAGCGAATGTGGTGCTCTCATAGTGGGTTTAAAGATCTGGTGCAACATGTCTAGGCAGATCCTACGGTAAGAACCCAATCTAGATTGTGATTGCTAAGCTGCAGGCAGTGAAGCAGGCCCTGAAACATTGGACTAGAGTTGCGTTCAGGAATATCTTCAACCAGATTCAGACCTCCTCTATGTCCCTTAGTTGCGCTGAAGAGGCAGTCATGGTTGATCCGAATGAGGATAAACAGCAGGAAGTGCAACGACTAAGGGATCATCTTTACCGGCTGGAGCTCCACGAGTAGATTTTCTGGAAGCAAAAGTCCCGGTCCCACTGGCTGGAGGAGGGAGATCGCAACACCAAGTTCTTTCACTCTGTTGTAGCTGCCAATTCCAAAAGAACTCAAATTCATGAAATCAAACTCCCTAATGGCACGGTCACCTCCAACATTTCAGACATTTGAGAGGCAGCGGTGGCCCATTTCCAGCAACTCCTTGTGGCTGAAGACTACAGTGGTTCTGACTAGCTCCTCTGCTCAATTCCCTCTTTGGTGTCGGCACACGATAACGTGCTTCTCCTTGCTGAACCTTCCTTAGAAGAACTCTTACAGGCGGTGAAAGTTATCCCAGCAGATAGTGCAGCTGGCCTTGACGGATTTTCTGGGGCTTTCTTCCAATGCTGTTGGTTGACGATTAGCAACAACATCCTCTTGGCGGTGAAATATTTCTTCTCTGGAGCTGCCATCCTGCGTGCTCTCACGGCTTCCCTGATTTGCCTAATTCTAAAGATAAGTGCCCCGGTCTCCTTCTCTGATTTTAGACCCATTAGTCTTTGTAATTGCTTGTACAAAATCTTTTCTAGCATTATCTCTGTGAGACTGGCTGCGGTTCTTCCCTCTGTTATCTCCAGAGAGCAGGCGACGTTTGTTCAGGGCAGATCCATGGCGAAAAGCAGCGCTCTAGTTCAGGAAATCTTCAGGGACATTAACAGGAAAGTCAGAGGTGGGAATTTTCTGATTAAGCTGGACATGGAGAAAGCCTATGACAGGCTCAACTGGCGCTACTTGAAAGGGGTCCTTAAGCAATTTAGCTTTCATGAGACTTGGATTCAAATGGTGGAAAGATGTTGAACCAATTGCTGGTTCTCGGCGCTCATCAATGGTGCTACGACTAGCTTCTTCCACTCCATGCGAGGTCTCAGACAAGGTGATCCAATCTCGCCGGCCCTCTTCATTCTTGCAGCGGAAGGGCTTAGCAGAGGCTTCCATCGGCTGCTCACCTTGGGCATGTGCCAACCTTTCAAGAACCATCCTTCCTGCCCTATCGTGTCTCATCTCTTATTTGCGGACGACACGATCCTTTTCGCTAACGGTTCCAAACGGTATCTTACCAACATCAAGAAATTCCTCTCCCTGTACGAAAGATGCTCGGGGCAAACTATCAACGTCTCTAAAATCTTTTTTTATCCCTCCTTCAACAACTCCAGAGTCTCGGTGCAGAGCTGCAACCGTGATCCTCGGCTTCGCCAAAGCCGCGCCCTTTCTCCTACCTAGGACTGCCTATCTTCCAAGGCAGACCTAAGAACTCTTATTTGCAGGCTTTATCTGATAAGATCCAGGCCAAAATCTTTACGTGGCAGAACAGAATTTTATCACAGGTGGGAAGGCATCAAACACGTTTTAAATAGCATCCCGGTGCACACTCTTGCGGCCATGGAGGTCCCCTACTCCGTGCTTGCTGAGTTAGAACCTCGTTTTGCAGATTTTTCTGGGGTTGGGAAGGGCCGAAAAGAAAGTGTTATTGGCGTAGCTGGAAGCGTCTATTGTTGCCGAAATCGGAAGGGGGCCTGGGCCTGAGACCCTTGAAGTCATTCATGTCCGCGTCTCGCCTGAAACTCGCTTGGACGGTTCTGTTCAGGGGTACGACCAGCTGCTGGAGTGATTTTGTGCGAGCGAAATACGCTCTAGACCTTGCTAGCGATAGCTCCATGCCAGTTGCCCCTTTCGTGGCTCCCTTCTGGAAGAGAATCAAGTCGGCGTCCCCCCTGCTCAGGGAGAAATCGAAATGGTTGGTGGGCCGTGGTGAGATCAATTTCTAGGCAGAAGATTGGTCGGGCCTTGGGCCATTGCAAGCGCTGGCTCTTCTCCAGCAGCTTGACACTTCTTCTCCAGTTTGGGACTGGATTGGTCCATTGGGTTGGCTGGACAGAGCAACGGCGCTGCAGGTTCTTCCCCTTGCAGTTGTGGAGCACATCGCCGCTGAGGGATTCTGCACGTCGGAGGCGGATGACAGGCAGATTTGGATGGCACCAGGAAATGGCGAACTCACGTTCGCCTCAGCCTGGCACATCATCAGGACTACCGCGCCCAAGGTCAGCTGGTCCTCCTGGTTTTGGCACCCCAAACTTCCGCCGAAGATAGCTCTCCTTTCCTGGAAGATCATCAATAATGCGGTGCCAGTTGACGTCAACATACAAAGGAAAGGTATCAGTTTTGGCTCGAAATGCTCCTATTGTCCCCCTCCTGCTCTCCCAAATTGTGAATCGCTGGACCATCTGTTTACCACGGGCATTTTCGCTAGCGAGGTGTGGGAGCAGTTCCGTCGGGATTGCAGGATCCCTTCCCCCTTGCCCCCACTTCGACAGGCCGTGCCGCCCTCTGGTGGGAATCAGCTCGTTCGTCGTCCACTCCTCTCAAAGGCCTCGTCCCTTTGCTCATTTTCTAGGAATTATGGAAGGCCAGAAACGCAATCCGCTTTGATAATGCATCTTCTGACGTCCCGTCAATCATGAATCGCATCCTGCATTGGGCACAGCTTCTCGGTTCCACCTTTCTAGCTACTACAACTCTTCTCACCTCGGCGGCCGATTTGTACAGCAACTGGCAGAGCAGGGAACCGCAACCGAGGCAGCCTCGCGTCTCCATTGTCAAATGGTGCAGGCCCCCCGCAGGTTGGATCAAGATTAACATCGATGGCTCCTCAAGGGGCAACCCGGGCCCTTCGGGCGGAGGCAGAGCTGGGCGGGACAAGAAGGGCAGATTTTTATTTAGGTTCGCCCGGGCCTACGGCTTCGGTACAAACACCCGGGCTGAGAAGAAAGTGGTTTTTGATGCTCTGTCGCTGGCGCGCCATCTTGGCTATAGGTGAAGTCTCTCACCTATAGCGACTCCTTGGTTTTTGATGCTCTGTCGCTGGCATGCCATCTTGGCTATAGGAATATTCTCCTTGCAAGCGACTCCTTGGTGGTGGTGAAGTCTCTCACTACCAAGTCCAACATTGCCTGGCAAAACTGGTATTGGAAGGCTAGAATTTCACTCCTTGCTCGCTCCGTCCAACTCACCATTGTCCATATCCCAAGGGAAGCAAATTCAGTGGCGGATGCGCTGGCACATTTGGGGAGTGAGGCCCAGTCCAACTCAAACTTCCTTTCTCCTTCCTCCCTCCCTGAGATCACTAGAGGGTTGCTCTTCTTGGACAAAGTGGGGCTCGGGTCTCTCCGCCATTCTTAGTCTCCTTGTATTTCCGTGCCGTCCTTGTTTGTTTCTTGTTTGCTCATACGATAGGAGGGTCCTTGTCTTTGGGCCTTCCCGAAACAGTCTTACTTGTAATTTTCGGGCCACTTGATCAATGAAAGTTTCTCTTCTTTAAAAAAGAAAAAAAAAAAGAAAAAGAAAAAAAGATGCAACCTGGATCACTGATGGACAAGAGAATAGAATTTTTTCCTCTAGTACTTCCATGTAAAGTTCCTCTTATTTCGCTATCTTTACATATTATAGTTTGAATTTTTTATTTTTTATTTTTATTTTTATTTTTATTTTAAAGAAAAGAAAAGAAAAAAACACCAACGAACTTATTCTCATTGCAGTTGAGAGTGACGTGCAATGCGTAATTGATTGCAATAGAACAAATGCAGAAAATCCACACCCCGCGAGCCACGGATCTGAAGGTAAGAGGCACAAAATTACTATGTTATTAAGAGAGAAACGTTGAATTTGACCAATGCTAACTCGCTATATGGTGGACACTTTGGATATTTGAAATGAAATATAAGCCAACTATCCAAATTTATGAAATAGGAGTCTTCTAACGCCCTTCCGGGATTAGTGAAATGAGAATACGAAAGTGGCAAATACATCAACTCGTGAAATTCCTGGAATAGCCTTTACATTGGATTTAGAAAGTACAGTGTGGTGTTTATTAATTATCAAGCCCTAAATACATGCATTCGACTCCCCAAATCCAATTTTTATCTTTTTGGAACAAGTTCGTGGATTGGGACTTTATCAAAAAATATTTCAAAAAAATAAAATAAAAATGATTGATATGATCCATCATGTGGGCCCTAGCCGTGGCTCAACAGGTCCTTCATGATGTCAATCATGTAAAACCAAGCTAGCTACCGTTGCATCCAATCAAACCTGACCATCCAGATCATGAGGAACGCGCGTTGTGATATAGACGCCCTCAATGGAGGGCCTCGTTTGTGTGCACGATGGCTCATACTGGTTATGAGTGCTCTATTGGCAATAGGCCCACTAGCGAACATATCAGTAGCCAATCAGGCCCATCTACTCATTTGGTGGACCACACATGCATGTGAGCTGTTATATGTTAAAAGCCTCGGATTAATTAGAGCTGTTGCAAATACTCTTGCAAGTAAAAATGTGAATTTGTCAAGTTTTTATTTTTATTTTATTTGAATTTGACACAAATTATGAATTTTATTTGATGAATATAGATTCACCAAATCAATGGATATGGACAGTCTCCAATGACAAACAAATAGAGAAAGACTTCAAATCCATGAATTTACAAATGCTTGTCCCAAATACCTCGCAATTACAAATGCTCGTCCCAAATGCCTCACTTGAAATAGACTTTAATCACACTAGAAGGAAATGGTATGTGCAACGAAAATGGAAAGAAAATTTCTTAGAGGTTTTCAATGGGAAGAGAGAAAAAATCAATGGAAAGGATGCATGAACGGGAATTTGCTATCTTAAAATTCTCATTTACATCCCTTGAAATCTCAAAGGCCACAACTCTCCTAAAACTAATTAGACGGGCAAACATGTTGGTTTGTTCCTCGCTTTATATATACAAAAGAAATATTAAGATTCACTTTCTATGACAGAAAGCGTGTGCACACGTGCTGAGTCCAAGTCATTATGTGATGATGCCCACTAGAACATGCCACTGACACACAAAAAGAAAGAAAAAAAAAAAGGAAAAAGAAAAAAAGAAGGTGAAGAAGATTTTGTTATAAAATTTTTATTTTATTTATCCTCCCCTTTCGCCCTTGGAGCGCCGAGGTTTTGGATAATGGTGACATAACTAGATCAAGATTAAGATAGTTGTCTTTGTTATCATTTTTGAGAGTTGCTTTTGGAAGATTTTTGAGAAATAATCTATATTGGTGTTCATCCCCATTATCACCATTCCTCATTGGAGCCAATCAGATTAGGTAACATGTGATCTGGAGAGATCCGCGTAGTGTATTTGAAGTTTGAGGAGATGTACGAAGAAGATTTCTTGGTAATATAACTGGAACACATCAACCAATGCCACATCATTGTTTAAGTGACCGATGGAAGAATAGTCATGAAGAAGTGGCTATATGACAGATGATAGAAGAAGAAACAGAGGAAGCCGAGTAGTGCTAAATGGTTATAGCAATCGTCAGAATATGAGAAGTAACTAGATGGGTAGATCAAGGCTATATGTAGCAAGAGAATTCAACAAGAAAAATCGTCTCATACTAATCCAATCAAACCTAAACATTATCTTTCAATTATAATCTTAATTACATTCTGTAGTATAATTCTCTGCTTTTTCTGATCAAGTAAATTACATTTATCAATGTAATCCTTTACTGTTTGCTTGTTGTTTACATTCCGTAGTTAATTAAGTGGCGAATAATATTTGCTATAATTTGAGTCTCGCATGCTAGATTTAGTTTTTCACTCGGAGAAGTGTTTTGCAGCTGCTCTTCATGACCGACTTTAAGAATTCTTTTATCATTTTACTTTATATGTACTAAAAAGTCCTTTTGTACAGAAGCCAAATGTGTAATCCATCTTTAGAGGACGAACCCTAGCCTCTAAATATCGCCTAATTCTATTTACATATTGAGCAAGTGGCTGAATAGGCGACTGATCTCATTAGATCTCAGTCATACAATACGTGTCTACCTATCTTGGTGATTAGGGTCACAATTGTTCTGTTTGAATTGAGCCGCAAAAACAATTCCGGCAAGCCCACATCCAAGAGCCGAAAACCAAGTAGCAACAATTGGAATCCTTAATTCAGTTGGTATCCGCGAGTTTATCAAACAATTCTTCTTTGATAGGTTTAGATTTTGAATTTAAATCCTTTGCTTTATACCTTCTCGATGCAAATTTTTTCATAGTCCGAAATTTTGAAGAAGAAGATAGGAATCACAATCTTTTATTATTTTCTTTTGGTGGTGTGTTTGACCTTCCACTAAAGAAAAGGATCCCTTATTAGGTGTTTTGTGCTGATGCTACCTATCTCTGTTACACAATAAGAGGTTTTTTCCTATAAATATTCTTGCACAAGAAATTCAGAGAGAGAGAGAGAGAGAGAGAGAGAGAGAGAGAGAGAGAGAGAGAGAGAGAGAGAGAGAGAGAGAGAGAGAGAGAGAGAGAGAGATGTAGTTGAAGCTTTTACGAATTAAATCATTAACTTCTTTCCTCTTAGATGTCTTTTGTGCTTATGCAATCAATTCTTAGAAGAAAATTTGACTTAAAAGATCATGTTGTATTATTTTGATGCAATAGACAATTGACAAGATTTCGTTTTTGAATTGTAAATTATTTTTATTGGGTTTCATTCTACGAACTAGGTATAAATTTTACTAATTGTTCATTATTATTATTATTATTATTATTATTATTATTGCTTTAGTATTCCTCCACGTCCTATTTTTGAGGCATCTGTCTCAATTATTTTCATATCTTCAGGATTAAGATTATTGAGACGTGGAAGAGATTTAAACTTTTATTTAATATGTTGGATAGCTCGAGTATGATCTGTTGTCCAAGATAGAGGGTTCTTCTTTAACTTTAGTCTTAACAGTTCTCATTCTTATGACAAGTTTTGATAAAAAAAAAAAAAAAAAAATCTAAAATGTAGTTGAGACAACCTTAGAATATCAGTAATTGAGATTCCTCTCTAATGATCTCAGGGAATTTATCTGCAAATTGAATAACCCCAGGACATCTTAGGATCTAAACAAATTAAATTTTATTTGAAATAATTTTACCTTTCTTGAGGGTATTACGAAACCATTTTCTTTATGATTTTGAGAAAAAAGCATTTAAATGTTTCCAGTGGTGATCAATGGATTTTGAGACGATAAAGACGTCATCAATATATAGGATTGGAACGGTTAAGGCTACCTTATTTATAATGGTCATCTAGCTTGATCAAGATTTTCTAGAAACCTGACTTCATGTCAAATTTGGAAAAGTTTGTAGCTTCAGAGAGTTGGTTTAATAGATGTCGTTGGTTTGATATTGGATAATTGATCAACTGTAAACTTTATTTAAATGTTTGTAATTAATCACTAGGCGCCATGGGGCTCCTCTCTCATTTTCAGCCACGTTTTCAACGTAGAGATCAGTAGCTCCATGGTGATGAGTTGGGCTTTATTAAGCCTTTTCGCAAAAGATCCTTTATCTCTTGCTTACATACTTCGAACAATCTTGACTCATCTGTATGGGACGAGCCTTAGTTGAGATGTTTGTCTTATTAAAATTTTCAATATAGGGGAGTTCTATTCAATGGACTTTGTTGTGCTAAAAATACGCAGTAACTTTGGAGCAAACTTCTTTCTCCATTTGTTCTTGAAAGTTTTAGATGGTTTTGGAAGGCTTTTGTATTAAATCATTCGGATCACCGTTCAGATTGGACCTCTTCTTTTAAGTTCATTGATAACTATTTATTGTTGAAATTTTGTACTTTTCGAAAAATTTAAAAAGGTTATTTCTGAAGGGGTTTTCCTCCTCAGTTCACAGGAGAGGTAATACAGATCGGATCTCTCAAATCTTGGCGTTACTGTGCTGCTCGACCAGTCGAGTGGGTGGCTCGACTGGTTGAAGGGAGTTGTTCGACCAGTTGAGGCCTGCTCAACTCGAAGTCCAGTGGCTGAGTTTTTTTAGTGCTCAACCAGTCGAGGGCCTGACTCGACTAGTCGAGGGTCCGCTCGACTAGTTGAGGACCTGGCTCGACTTGTCAAGGGTTACGCAGATTCTACGCGGATCTTGTGTGGACTGCGTAAATTTGAGGCGATTTCACAGAAGTGCGGAAAGAAAGTTGCCTAAATTATAAATAGGGGTCCCTAGGGCTATTCTAGGGTATGCTAAGGCATTTTCACGACCAAGGTGAGAGAGAAAAGAGAGAGAGGAAGCTTGTGGAAGGAAGGATTCTACTCGTAGAGGTGATCTACTGTGCAGTCGACGTCTCAGTATTTCTACGTCCTCGTGATCGGTGAGATCTCTCCATTTTTATTATTCTCTTATTGTTCATCCACTCCTAAGTGAGTGAAGAAGGTTTGATCCAAGCGATGTGTGCTTGTGATCAGTTGTAACATTCTACTTCATAGTGAATTGTTGCTTTGGACTAGGTCCTATGGTTTTTACCTCTTTAAGGATTTTTTCACGTAAAATCTCTTATGTCGTGTGGTTTGTGCTTTGATTTATTTTATTGCTTTACTATATCCCATAATTTTAATGTTTCGGGAGGCGAGATCCTAAGGTTTTTGTGCAACGCTCCCAAGAAAGTGGTATCAGAGCGTTTAGGTTGGTTGAACGGAGTAGGATTAGATCTAAATTATGGAAGGTGGCTCATCAAGGATGATTAGTCTCAACGATTCTAACTGGACCGCATGGAAGGCTAAGATGGAGGATTTGCTTTATTGCAAGGACTTGTATGCTCCTATTCTTGGCATATCAGAAAAGACAAAGGATATGTCAGATGATGATTGGAAGAAGTTGGACCGGAAGGCGGTGGAGTTTATTAGACAATGGCTGGACGATTCCGTATTCCACCATGTGTCTACGGAGACCTCAGTCGCTAGCCTATGGCTGAAATTGCAAGGGTTGTATGAGAGGAAGACAGCCTGCAATTAGATTTTTTTTGATAAGACGACTTGTGAATCTCAAGTTCAAAGATGGTGGTTCTGTAGCTGAGAACATGAATGAGGTCAGCAACATATTGAACTAGCTCTCTGCTATGAAGATGGTCCTGGACAATGAACTATAGGCTTTGCTATTGCTTAGCTCATTGCCTGACAGTTGGGAGACATTGGTGGTGTCTCTAAGTAACTCCGCACCAGACGGAAAGGTGTCCGTGGAACATGTAACTAGTTGTCTCTTCAATGATGAGATAAGGAAGAAGTCTCAGGGGTCTACTCAATAAGAGGCCCCTGTGACACAAGAACAGGGGATAGGAAAGAACAGAAAGGGCGGGAAGGCCTGGAATAAATTAACAGGCAAGTCGAGTGTCAGGAAGGATGTTGAATGCTAGAATTGTGGCAAGAAGGGCCACTACAAGCATGAATCTTATAAGAAGAAGAATGACAATAAAGGAAAAGGAAAGGAGAAGGAAGATGAATCAGATTCCACTGCGATCACTTCAGATGGCGACGTTGTAGTTAGTCTTTCGACAAATTAAGACGTTTGTCTCATGACTACGAGTCAGGACACCAACTGGGTGATAGACTCGGAAACCTCGTTTCATGAGACTCCACGCAAGGATTTCTTCACAAACTATATGTCAGGTGACTTTGGAACCGTGAAGATGAGAAATTTTGGCATATCGAAGATCGTAGGGGTCGGTGATATTTGTGTGAAGATCGATGTGGGCTACACATTGGTTCTTAGGGATGTGAGGTACATTCTAGACATTCGCCTCCACTTGATGTTGACAGGAAGGTTGGATGATGACGGCTATGAAAGCTGATTTGTTAGTGGGCGCTGGAGGTTCATCAAGGGTTTGTTGATTACAGCCAGAGGGAAGAAGTGTTCCACCCTTTACAAGGCAAGTGTCAGTGTGTGCGAGGGTGGGTTGAACGTAGTGGAAGATTCAACCACTAACATGTGACACAAGCCTCTATGCCACATGAGTGAAAAAGGGCTTCAACTATTAGCAAAGAAGCAAACAGGTATACCTCTCAAAACCTGTATTGACTGTTTATCAGGGAAACAACATAGAGTTTCATTTATTAAATCTGCTTCCCATGTTAATAAAATGCATATATTAGATTTGGTTTATTCTGATATTTGTGGTCCTATGAGGACAAAAACCTTGAGTGAGGCATTGTATTTTGTTACTTTTATAGATGATACATCTAGGAGGGTTTGAGTTTATGCTTTGAAATCCAAGGACGAGGTCTTTGGTGTGTTTAAAATGTTTCATGCTATGGTCGAGAGAGAGATAAGTAGATCATTAAAGTGCATTCGCACTGACAATGGTGGTGAATACATTAGTGACTTCCATGAGTATTGTAAGTCCCTGGGTATACGACATGAACAGGCGATTCCCAAGACCCCCCAGCATAATAGTGTGGCTGAGTGAATGAATTGCACCATTGTAGAGAGAATCAAATGCATGTTATCCCATGCAAAGTTGCCCAAGACGTTCTTGGGAGAAACATTGCTCACGGTAGTGTATTTGATAAATAGGCCTCCATCAACCCCGTTGAATGAAGAAGTAATTGAGAAGGTGTGGACTGGATAAGATCCATCGTACAATCATCTCAGGGTGTTAGATACAGGGCATCCATTCACGTACCAAAGAATCAGTGGTCTAAGCTCGATACGAAGATCAGGCACTGTGTGTTCTTGGGATACGATGATGAAAAGTTCAGCTACAGATTATGGGATCCAATCGAGAAGAAGATCGTCATGAGCAGAGATGTGGTTTTCTTTGAAGATCAATGTATAGAAGACATTTGTAAGCTAGAGAAATCCCACCCTAGTTCATGTCAGCTAGAGGACATGGATCTAGTTATTCCTCCTGTGGTGCCTGATGACGGGGGAGTACAACAAGATGTGGAGGATGAGAGAGTTCCTAGAGAAGATGGACTGGGGGAGCAGCCCCTACTTGATCCACTTATTGAGCCACATGTGAGGAGGACATCTAGGGATAGACATTCGTTCAAGAGGTACTCACCGCATGAGTACATTATGCTCACTGATAGGGGAGAGCCAAAAGATTATTCTGAGGCCATAGCCGACGAGCATAAGGGGGAATGCTTGAAAGCTATGCAAGAAGAGATGAAATCCTTGCATAAGAACCACACCTATGATATGGTGAACCTGCCTAAGGGCAAGAAAGTCTTGAGCAACAAAGTGGGTGTTCGGAAAGAAAGTTGAGCAGAAGAATTCATAAACGAGGTTAAGGGACAAACTTGCGGTGAAAGGGTTTGGTCAGAGGAAAGGTATAGACTTCGAGGAGATATTCTCATCAGTGGTGAAGATGACATCTATACGGGTGTTACTTGGGTTAGCAGCAGGCATGGATCTAGAGATGGAGCAGTTAGATGCTAAAACTGTCTTTCTTCATAGTGACCTGGAAGAAGAGATCTACATGTACCAACTATAGGGGTTCAAAGTCAAGGCAAAGAGCATATGGTGTGTAGGCTTAAGAAGAGCTTGTATGAGTTGAAACAAGCTCCAAGGCAATGGTACAAGAAGTTTGACTCGTTTGTGTTAAATCATGGATATGATAGAACAGAGTCGGACCACTATGTGTTCATGCGCAAGTTCTCAGATGGTGATTTCTTAGTTCTGCTGTTATACGTTGACGACATGCTCATCATGGGTAAAGACATCAAGAAGATTGACAGGATAAAACAGGAGTTTGGCAAGTCGTTTGCGATGAAAGACTTAGGCCTTATTAAACAATCCTAAGCATGGAGATAACCCGTGATAGAAACATCAGAAAGCTTTGGTTGTCACAAGAGTGGTATATTGAGAAAGTCCTAGAGCGGTTCAATATGAATGCAGCGAAGCAGGTCGGTACTCCACTGGATGGTCACTTCAAATTGAGCGAAAAGTAGTGTCCAAAGATGAAGGCAGAGGTGGATGAGATGAAGAAGATACCCTACGCGTCAGCGGTAGGAAGTTTGATATATGCTATGGTGTGTACGCGCGTAGACATAACATATGCGGTTGGTGTTGTCAACTGATATCTTGCCAATCCTGGCAAAGAACATTGGGTAGCGGTGAAGTGGATACTACGGTATCTAAGAGGCTCATTTAGGTTGAGCCTATGCTATGGTGATGGAAAACATGTGTTAGAAGGCTACACAGTTGCAGATATGGTAGATGACATAGACTCCAGGAAGTTTGCATCTGGGTTCATGTTCACGTTTACAGGGGGAGCGGTCCCTTGACAGAGTAAGTTACAGAAGGTAGTAGCATTGTCAACGATAGAGGCCAAGTACATTGCGGTCACAGAGGCATGTAAAAAGATGCTTTGTTTGAACAGGTTCCTACAGGAATTTAGCCTAAAGCAGGTGCAGCATGTGGTCTATTGTGATAGTCAAAGTGTTATACACTTGAGCAAAAATCCAAGTCAGCATTCTAAGCCGAAGCATATAGAGATTCAGTATCACTGGATCAGAGATACTTTGGAATAGAAGGTGTTACAGCTTGAGAAGGTCCACTCAGACGATAATGGGTCAGAAATGATGACCAAAGCATTGCTCAAGGGCAAGTTTGAGGTTTATAAAAACCTAGTTGCCTTGAAGAAGATGAATTCCTCCTGAATCAGAAAGGGAGAGATTTGGTGGGGTTTTCCTCCTCAGTTCAGAGGAGAGGTAGTAAAGATCAGATGTCTCAAATCTTGGCATTACTGCGCTCCTAGACCAGTCGAGTGGGTGGCTCGTCTGGTTGAAGGGAGCTGCTCAACCAGTTGAGGCCTACTCAGCTCGAAGTCCAGCGGATGGGTTTTTTTGGTGCTCAACCAGTCGAGGACCTAGATCGACTAGTCGAGGGTTACGCAAATTTTGCGCGGATCATGTACGGACTGCTTAATTTGAGGCGGTTTCACAAAGGTGCAGAAAGGGAGTTGCATAAACTATAAATAGGGGTCCATATGGCTATTATAGGGTATGCTAAGGCGTTTTCACGACCAAGGTGAGAGAAAAGGGAGAGAGGAAGCGATGGAGGCAGGATTCTGCTCGTAGAGGTGATCTACTGCGTAGTCGATGTCTTAGCGCTTCTACATCCTTGTGATTTGTGAGATCTCTCCATTTTCATTATTCTCTTATTGTTCATCCACTCCTACGTGAGTGAAGAAAGTTTGATCCAAGCGGTGTGTGCTTGTGATCGGTTGTATGTTCTACTTCATAGTGAATTGTTACTTTGGACTAGGTCCGGTGGTTTTTACCTCTTCGAGGGTTTTTCACGTAAAATCTCTTGTGTCGTGTGGTTTGTGCTTTATTATATCCCATAATTCTAGTGTTTCTGGAGGCGAGATCCTAAGGTTTTTGTGCAACGCTCTCAACAATTTCTTAACCTTTCATGACTGTATGTATCACTACTTGATAAACACCGAAGGATTTTATCATGGTTCAGAATGAAGTTCCTAATCATGTTTTTCTTATTCTTCTTCTTCTATTTGGAGGTATGAGCCTTAGGAATAAAATTTGTTTATAACAAGTTTTCTTGTTAGAGACATGAGCCTTAGGAAATTTAAATTCTATTTGGAGACATCTACGATTTGCTCCACTCATTATTTGAGAAGTCTTCTAAAAGTACCGTGAAGGAATTAATCCCTCATAGGTATATTTGATTTCTGCCTGGAGTCTATTAACCCACTTGTTTCAAGAATAAATTATCTTATCTTAACTGTGAAATAAGAATACCAATTTTGAATTGGTATCTTTTCTATTGTATTGATGAATTCTTAATTCCTTCAAACTCTTCTTCAGATTCTTTTTTTTTTTTTTTTTTTTGGGAGAAAGAGATTGTCCTAATTCTAAAATTTCTATTTGTCTTTCTAGACATTTAAATTCAAACTTAATCTCATTTATCTCGCCCTTTAGATTTTGAATACTAACTTGAAATATTCTCCTTTAGCCCTTTCAAGAACTTCATCAAATTATAGGGTTCTTCTTGAATGTTTTCTTTTTTCTTTTCTCTATTTTGATGAGGATTTGCATGATTTAATAAGTTTGTTAAATACTCTTGACGTTTATCATTTGGAACATCATATATTAAGTTTAAGATTAATCGTTGATCAAAAGTTGAGATATTTAAATAGTCTTCAAAATTTTTTTCTTGAGATTCAGAAATGCTGCTAAAACACATGAAAACTTTGTGTGCTGAGCTCTATTTTACTTTCTCCAAAGTTTCTTGATTAATTAAGTTTTGGAGTTTAGATTTAAAATTTTCTATTTCTTGCATTTCGGAAAATTCTTTTTTATGGGTTCATTTATTATTATTATTATTATTTAAAATTTTACTTAAATCATTTGTTTGTATAATGGCCCCTTTGAGTGCATTTAAAACAAATAAAGTCTTCTTTTCTTTGTATTTCTCTTTAGATGTTTTATAAATTCAATCTTGAAATAAAAAATTTCTAAAAGATTTTTCCATCTAGTGAAGATTTTCTTTTCATGCTAAATTTTTAACTTCTCGAGGACCTCTTTTGTGCTTCAATAAAAATTGCTAGAAGAAACCTTTCATTTAAAAAATCAAATTGAAACTTATTGATGCAATAAACAATTACAATATTTTCTTTTTAACTGTGGAATATTTCTATTGGGTTTTGTTCCACTAATCAAAGGTAAGTGCTACTATTTGTTCATTATAATTGATTTTTTGCTTTAGTATTCCATTACATCCTATATCTGAGGCATCAATCTTAACTATTTCCTAACTTTAGGTCTAGGAATATCAAGACCTAAAATATATTTAACCTTTCATATAATCTTCTAGACAGATTGAGTATGATCTATTGTCCAAGCTGGAGGGTTTTTCTTTAACTTTTGTGTTAACAGTTTCTGTTCTTGTGTCAAAATTCTACTAAAAATCTTAAACATAGTTGAGACAAGCTAAGGATCTTTGTAATTGAGATTTCTCTTTAATGTCATTAGGGAATTTATTTACAAATTGAATAACCCTATTTATAGAGGTGAATCTTCCTTGGGATATCTTATTACCTAAAAACTTAAGTTCTATTTGAAATAACTTTCTTTTTGAAATAAAAGCAAAACTATTTATTCCCTTCAAAAGGGCATGCAGCCTAAATAATACAAGTGGGAGCCCATAACCAAAGCTATGGAAAAGGAAAGAAAGAAAAGGAAAAGGAAGAAGAAGAAGAAGAAGAGAAGAAGAAGAAGAAGAAGAAACCCACATCCCAGGTTAGGAATGCACCCACATCTTGGGCCACGGAAAGGAAGAAGAACCTACACCTTAGGTCAGAGAATCAGTGCACACCCTAGGCAACGGAAAGAAGAGGGAAAGGAAAGCAGAGGGAGAGTAAAACTCAAGTGAAAGCTAACTTAATCTCCAAGATAATATAGATGGAGGAATTGGATGACACATTATCCAGTTCAGAGATAAGCGATTTCTTTTTCCTACCAATGATCAGCACCTCTCCTTGATGCTCACTAATTAGAGATCTTAGTTTTCTAGCAAAGAATCTAATGCTCCAAGAGGAAGAATCAAGCTTAGAAATCACATGATAACAGTCTTCATTGTGCACTTCAATGAGAATACTTGAATTAAGGAAAATCAATCTAATGGGTAGAACAAAATAATAAGAAGAATCCTATCTCCTGGCTCTTTATTGTTAGCATTAGTGATGGCACCACAGATAGTTTTGGAGAAAGGAGACAAACATAGAAGGGAAATATTGGAGTTAATTTTGATGCAAGAGAGCATCTAAGAAGAACCTTGATTATTGATTTGGATATCGCTTGGGACTATGATGGAAAAATGTTAGGAGATTCCAGGCAGCCAAAATATGCATAAGACCGACTACAATAATAGAGGGCCAAAAAATGAATAAATTTTAAGATCTCATTTCCGCCTGAATATAATTTAAGATGATATCATTTGGGAGGGAGACTTCTATAAGTGCTATTATGTTAAGCATACATAAATTGTCAAATTTCGTAAGACAAAAGAGCTTCAAGGTAGAAACACAAGTATGAAATTACAACTATTCTACATGCCTGAAGATCAGCTCAAGATTGGCTTATGATTAACTCAAGATCGACACATCTTTTCAAAGAAATCGTTGCCCGTATTCAAAATAAAGTCGACTCAAAGTTTAAAAAAAGTAACTTAGATATTTGCTAAAACACAGGTGGTATAACCCTAGAAAGACCTTAGAAATAGGTGCTTTCAAAAATTCGTTATACTGAGTTTTTATAAGTGTTTTTGCCGTGGAATTTGGCCAACCTTTCTAGTTCGACTAGCCTAACTTTCTCGGCCAGCCCAACTTCAAGCCCGAGCAAACTAACAAATTCTGTTATAAATTCGGTTAGCCTAAGTTTTGGTTCGGTTAGCCTAAGCTTGAAATTCGACTAGCCTAAGAAAGTTCGGGTGAAATTTCAGTAATACAAATCTTTGAATTTTATGGGAATTTAGCCAACCGAGTTACAAATTCTTCCAGTCGAATTGTGATGTTCGGCCAGTCGAATTTATCCTCGGGCTAGCCAAATTTTGGATAAATCCTATCCCGTGCAATCTGAGAGCCGTTGACTGAATCCGGTGAACTCTGGCCAGCCGAAGCCAATCGAAGTTTCAACCTCTTTGCTTATAAATTGAAGCTTTCTCTCATTCCAAATTATAATGAAAATTAATATAATTCTTCTGCAAGAGAAAGAAGCTCAAGTCCTCGGCAAAGTTATCAGTGTGGTATTTATAAAATTTATTTTATAGCTTATTCAACCCCCTTATATCTAGATCATTTTAATCTTATTCTAAGAGGGTTAACTATATTCTTCTTTAAGATCTAAGAGAATTGAATCAAGTAGTATTTGAGTTTTTCACTTTTAAAATTTATAGAATCCTATACTCTTTCTGTCTGATTGAATACTGTGACATCTACATTTAAGAAAGAAGTCCTTCTATTACAAGCTTCTGCCACTTCTTCTACATTTGAACATAAGTACATTTACTGTTTTCTTATTTAGGTTTTTCTGAGATAGCCTGTAAAAATCTCAGTGAGGTTTTGTCTGGGATAGCCTATGAAAATCATAAAAGGGGTTTTTATTGTGATAGCCAGTGAAAATCATAAGGAACTGTATCAGGTTGTTAATATGACCCTGTGAAAACCTTATTATAATGAAAGCCAAAATTACGAGGGTAGTAATTTTGGGAGTGGAGTAGGTGTGGTTGTTTTAAGCACTACTATAACTCCTTGTGCCGTGTGGTGAATGCTTTATTCTTTTTTGTGATTAGATGCTATTTATTATTTTATTCTTATGGTATATGTTGTAATCTTTTTATATTCTCTTGCTAGTTTGAAAGATTGATTTTAAAGACATTCATGAAATAAGGATGTCTTGCCTAATATTTTAGGTGAAGGTTGTCCTACGAATTTTTTGAAATCAAGGTTTCAATACTCAAATGATTGAGAGTTTTGTAATCTTTACATATTTCACATTTATTTCGATTATTTCGTATTTTCCTATTCACCCCCGGCCCCCAAAGACATTGCTATCTGCCATTTCAAGTTCATTGAAAAGAAGATTATTTCCTTCCCTCCAAATGTGTTACTCAAGGGATAAAAACCAGAGACTACTCATAAGATTTCTAACATCATTTGTAGAATTTTAAACAAGAAGGGTAGTAACTTGAGTAAAAGAGGGGAAGAAGATGATAGAGATAGAGAACTTTTGATGAATCTTTTATCAGACCAAAAAAATATAAGGGCACTTGAAGAAAATATGATCAATAATTTCTAAGGAGTAGAGGTAAAAATGACAATGACTGTTAATAATAATATTTTGAAATTGCCTGTGGTGGGCCTATGGGTTATGCATGGAAGCTTGACGGAGCTATAGAATGAAGGCTTATATCCTAGAGAGAGAGAGAGAGAGAGAGAGAGAGAGAGAGAGAGAGAGAGAGAGAGAGAGAGAGAGAGAGAGGAGGGGGACGTGGTAAGGACCAATAAAAATTTATGCCTTTTAACACACAATTACCTACCTAAATTAATTAACCAATTAAGCTAAGGCAAGTAACATTAAGGCGTACAAGCCAATAGTGGGTCTGATTACATAGACTACAATAGATATGTCATTCAAGTAACTATTTTATATATGATAGTGTACATGTGTGTGTGGAATATGTTAACTATCAACTCCTAGTATTCATCTAATCATGCATATATATAATTCACTAATCAGAAGCAAGCATAATTAAACAAGTGCTCAAATGACAATCTCAAATATAAGCATATATAGAGGTTCAATTTCCCTATTCCACTCCTAACGGAAGCATTCAACCCATAAGTGTACCGAATTTCACTATCCGAGGTGTTAAATTAGCTTAATCTCTAACCTTTAGAAGTATACATTATTGTAAGAGGCTTACACATGGACTTGCTTATGCGCTCACCCGTGTCGATGGCCTATGCAAGGATTTACCACGTACACACCCATGTCGGTGGCCTACTCAAGGACTTACCCATGTACACACCTGTGTCGGTGGCCTAAAAAAGTACTTAAACATGTATTCACTCTTGTCAGTGGTGATACAGTTGAACATAAGAATCTACACAAGTTTGGGTTACAAACTCTACTCTCAAATTTACTCTAGAAAGAAGTGTGTAGACTCTTACAATTTGACATCTTACTTGTTGGATTGTCCAAACAAATGAACAACGAGTGTGCAACATGTTCTGTAGGTGGGGCCCACTATCCAAACAGTTAGATAGTGTGTGTGCACACACATGTTAGTGGGTACCGCTATCTAACAGATGGATAACATGGGTCCAATATATGCATCAGGTGGTCCCTAAGGAGAATTCTCAATGGTGGTTAGCTGACCACCACTATTACTAATTATGTAGCCCATTCGGAGCATCATATCAGCCATGCTTCTGGGCCTAAAAGAGAAGGGAGGAGAGAATGAGAGAGATGACCTATCGGTTGGCATGGTGTGGTTCTCCTCTCCTACAATCGGCTTTGGCAAGATGGCTCCAGTAGTTAACTCCTCCACAACAACCCCCCTCTCTTGTTTTTTCCTTCCCTTTATTTCTTTCGTTCATTATTTTCTTTTTCTCCTCTCTTTCTCTCTTTTCTCTCTTCTCTTTCCTTCTCTCTTTTATTTCCTTTCTTTCCTTCTTTATCTGTTTTTTTTTTTTTTTTTTTTTTTTTTTTTTTTTTTTTTTTTACTAGCTTGAATGTGTAGAGAAATACCGAGAGTTAGAGTTGTGTGAGTAGGGAAACCCCTCTTGAGCCAGGAGGGTGAGTGAAAGGTGATGTAAGGGTGATGGTAGCCATATGATTTGTAGAGTACATGCATTGAAGGGTGAGGTATGGTGGAAGACACGCATGCATTGGTGTATGGGGAAGATGAGAGAATAATAGTGGCCCACTTAGTGGATGGTGATGCAGGATAGTAGAGAGTGACTTGAGAGAGAGAGAGAGAGAGAGGAGAGAGAGAGAGAGAGAGAGAGAGAGTGGAGTGTGTTAGAATGGGCGATGGGATTCTAGCTCTTTAGGCTTGATTTGGTCAAGGCCCACTACCTAAAGTGATGATGTCAAAGTGAAGTCAATGTCTCTCCTTTCAGTTTTGGTTAACATCTTTCTTAAATTGTTTTCGTATGTGTAAGTGTATAGGGGTGTGTTCTTTCTCATTTACAAGGGTTCACATATGTATAAACATGTGTAGGTGCTAAAGCATAATCGCACATGTAGGGGTAGTTATACTTTCAGTTACAAATGGGCTTAAGAAATTTCAGTTGGCCTAACTAGTCCAAGATCCAGTTTTGTTCCATTACTGGAAACTTGATACAAACTACCATCGGCTGGCCGAACTCTAGGTTGGGCTGGCCGAACCTACAGCAAAAAGATCTTTTCAGATTTGTCTTTTTGACCGAATATTGTAGGGTTTGCCAAACTGGTTAGGCTGGCCGAACCAGACTTCGGTACTTGAGTGTATTTAACATAAAATATGTTCCAAATATGCATGAGTGAAATACACTTAACATATGGTCAAACTAGGTTTATATTATTTGTAGGTTGACTCATACGATGTGTTCTTAACTAGGAATAAAAAATAGTCTTCTTTGAGATGTTGAGCCTTCTTTTTAAATGCTTGATCGAGTCGATAGCTTGTCTTCAGTCAATCTTTTGATCGTAACCGAACTACGAAATTTGACAAACTAAAATGTGCTTTCAGTATAAGCACTTACATTAAATATCTTTAATAGCTTTTTGTTTAATTTCTTGATCTCTTATTCTATCAATCTCATTTTATAAAGAGAGTAAATACTCTTCTTTTTGAGATTTTAAAGGAATTCAAACAAGTAGTCATTGGTTTGAATCTATTTAAAATCAATCTAGAACCTTGAACCCTTGTTTATATGACTGAACATTGAACGATCTACATTTAAGAGAAGTGATTCTACGGCTACATCAACAGATACGTCTTCAAAGGTGAAGATAAGTATATAATTCTTTCGTATTTTAGTTTTATTGAGATAGCCAGAAAATCTCATTGCTGGTTTTCTTGAGATAGCCAAAAAATCTTAGTGAGAGGTTTTTTTGGTTTGTGATAGCTCGCTAAAATCACAACTATATCAGGTTTTAAGGTGTTCCTGTAAAAACCTTATTTATAGTGAAAGCCAATATTACGTGGAGAGTGATTATTGGGAGTAGAGTAGGTGTGGCTGTTTGAAAACAGTTGTTGACACACCGAACCACACTAATTCTTAGTATTGTGGTAAATGCCTTTATTGTTTATGTGGTGAATGGTTGTAATCTATTTAAGTTAAAGTGGTGAGTGCTTGTAATAGTTGAGTATAGTTAAGTGAGTTATACATGTTTGTTTCTTAGATCCCTAAGATACAGTTGCACCTCCTAGGGTGAGTACTTACCTTGTAGTGAACTTGTTGTCCCTTACACTCGATATCCAACTCACATTGGTATATCCTTCCAATATGATAGAAACTCTGAGTAAAATAACCATAAGTCTTTGGTTTCTTTTAAGTAAGAAAGAACTTTACTAACTACATTCTAGTGTTCCACATTGAAGTTGCTAGTAAACCTACTGAGTTTACTCACAACATATCCAATGTCTGGTATAGTGCATTGCATAACATATGTTATGCAAAATATGGTCCGACTCAGCTCGACGAAGTCACGACAACATTGGTGTCACTGACCTAAGAAGTAGAGTACGAAAAGCACTCTTCATCGAGCCAATGAGCACAGCTCAGGGTTGGGCCTATCTGAAATCCGAACAGGTTGTGTGAGGGGTCAGTATAACATGGATACTGATAGATCAAGTGCCTGGATGACAAGTTCTTTTGTAGAACTTTCACATCAGCATGGAACCCAGAAGAAGTCATTACATGTTTCAACCATTGACTCCAACTAGACCCTCATCAGCAAGCAACCAGGCTCGGCCTGCTCATAGGTTCAGATCATTTTAAGTAAGGTTCAGAATATGGGGTCGACTCGAATGAGATGTGACCTATAAGCACGCCCGGGAATCAACTCCCGTAATGAACGTAAGGAGTGACATTCGGTGCACGATCTCATAGTAACCGCCAGCATTTTTAGTCACTTAACTCCCGCATAATGGCAGAGATCGTGCTAAGAATGACGGACACGTAACTCCAACCAAGCGGTATAAATAGGGAACTCATTTACAGGAACAGGTACGCAAAATCTTTCACCCGAAACCCATCTACACTACTTAGACCCAGATTCCTATCTTGACTTTGTCATTGGACTAGCCAAGGTCTCCTTTGTTTTCCTTCTAATCAGGTTTACAGGGCTCGAAACAAGTCCTCAGAGCTCGAAGAGGGTGAGCCAGATTTCTGCATCAACAACATACATTAGACTGCCTACACGTGATAGAAACACATATCATGGTGGCCCTACAGGTGATAGACAGTGTGGATATCACACGTCATCATGGTGAGGACCCTTGACCTAGACAGTATGGGTATAACACATGCCTCTTGAGGGACCCATGGTCCGTACGGACGGCATGAATACAGAATGCATACATCAATGTGGGCCCCACCTCCACACATGCAACACGTGTGGGGTGGGTCCTACGTCTTGCAAATGGACGGACGGTAAGGATAAAACCCATACATCGTGGGGTCCACACGTCCCACGTGGATGGACGACATGGATATAAAATACATACAACGAGGTGGGTCCCATCGTCCAGCAGGCTGGATGGTGCGGATTCCCCTCCACAACAGGGCCACGTCCATGGATGGATGGCTAGGATGAAAACATACATCAGGTGGGTCCACACGTGTGCCCCATTAGCTTCAATTACAAGTTGAAATTTGTATTTTTCCTTCTTCAAGGGTTGTCCAAAACAGTCAGCCAGGGCGGGCTGGTCTGCTGGACGTTAGCAAGGTAGGCCTCGGACATGGCAACGAGGTGGGTGTCACTTGGACAGCGGTGAGGTCCACCAAGTGTACGGTGTGGATAAAATTCTTGTATCATCTGGTGGACCACCAATAGGGAAAGGGAGAGAGAGAGAGAGAGAGAGAGAGAGAGAGAGGAGAGAGAGAGAGAGAGAGAGAGAAAGCGAGAGAGAGAGAGAGAGAGAGAGAGAGAGATCATATGGAGGGGAGGAGCTCCGCCACTATAAGCCCTCCTTATCTTACTATGCATACATCAAATGGGTCCCACCACATGTGGGCCCTCAAATCATCAAGATCAATGGTGGAAATCCTAAGATCACCCATCGATTCTACTCCTTGGCCCCTTAGCTTCCTTGGCTCCTATGCTCAACCTCAAATGGAGGATGATGAAGTTTGAAGGGTTGGATGGTGAGATTGGGTGGTAGGGAGATGGGTCCTCTCTTTTATCTCTTTAGGATTTTCTCTCTTGTTGCTTGGGACTTTTAGGTAAAGAATGAGATGGGATGAAGTGATAGATGGGAGAGAGGGATGGTGTTGCAAGAAGGATGGGATGAGAGGGATGGGTGGTGTAAGAGAGGGATGGGTATGAAGAGAGAGAGTTGACTTTGGGGATGGCTTGTGTAAGAGAGGGATGGGTTGTGTACTTGACTAGTGATTGATTGATTGATGTGATATTTGGGTAGAGATTCTCTCAGAATTCGCAATGCGCGGCGTTTTCCTTGAAATAGACATGGGCCCACAACTCCTGGTCTGGGTATCGCATTGGTGCGTAAGTTACGGCATGGAAACTGCAGCAACGACGCTGTCGCAATAGTACAAGTTTCGAGTCGAGTCGTCTCAGATCTACAGGATGCGACTTAGGGTCGCGGGCAAGCGCAGATACAGGATACGGGTTGCCAGAATTCGACAGGGAGGATCGCAGGAGTCTAATGAATGGTACACACTAGTGTACGGGCCTTATAGGTGGGGCATCCATGGCTCTTGCTAGAGAGAAGTGAAGAAGAAAGAGGGAGGAAGAGAGAGGTAAGAGGGAGAGAGAAAGGAATGATTGCTTTGTAAAGCAATCATAGCTAGTGTAAGAGGCATGGCCCATGAGGAAGAGAAAGGTAATCATGGGCTAGGGGCTAGCGTGACTAGAGCTAGGGTAGGGTGACATTATCCTAATAATGGTTTCTAGGATAATGTGCAATCTATAATAGGTGGGTCCAGCAATGCACGGTCCATGGCCATTATATTGCGCGGTCCACATCTTATAGTCTAAGTATCGTATTGGTGCACGAGATACGACATCAGAACCATGGTGATGGAACGGTCACAATGGCATAGGTCTCGTACTGAGTCGACTTGGGTTCATAGGATGTGACTTAGGGTCATGCGCAAATGTAATCTATGGGTTGTGGGTCTCTGGAATTTGAACGGGAGGACCACGAGATCCTATGAAAAGGAATGGATACTAGGACACAGGTTTGACAGGTGTGGTATTTCTTTCAAATACCCACTTACACCCTATGGGTTTAGAACTTGGAGGTAGGTTCACTAGTTCCCATGTTTGATTTGACAGTATTGATCCATCTCATTGTTAATGACTTTCTTTCAAAAAGATGAGTCTCCAGAAGACATAGTCTCACTAAAGGTTTTAGGATCATATTTTATAGTCATTATTATAGGTATCTTCTTGTTAACATTTTCTCTATCATTTACTACGAGATGAAAAAAGATGCGTTGAGATTCTATCTGTTAAGAGTCATTACTTCTTTTCACTCTCACCCTTTAGCTCATACGAGGTTTACTTAAAGCTTCAACCTCTTATGGAGCTCTACTCACTAGTTCTCTCTTGTGAGTTTGGACTTCATTATCCTTTAAATCTAATGATAGTGAGTTCTCAAAGAATTCAATGTCTATGGATTATATAATAGCATTAGACTCTAAGTCTAGGAGTCTATATGCTTTACTATTTTGTGCATATCTTACAAAGATGAACTTGATAGCTCTGGGTCCTAACTTGGTTCTTTTGGGATCAGGTGTCTTGTAATATGCGAGACACCCCAACACTTTCAGATACCATAGGTTAGGTTTCCTACATTTCCATACGTCATAAGGAGAAGTTTTACTTTTCTTAGAAGGAATCCTATTTAGGACGTGATACGCTGTAAGCAGTGCTCCACCCCATAGACTTAGTGGTAACTTTAATTGTATTAGCATTGAGTTAACCATCTCAACTAAGGTCTGATTTTTTTTTTCTACTACACCGTTTTGTTGTGGAATGTATGGTGAAGTGCACTGGTGTATTAATCCATGTTCTTCATAGAAGTTGGAGAACTCACTCGAGAAGTATTCTCTCCCTCTATGACTATGAAGAAAATTTATTTTCTTATTTCGTTAATTTTCTACTTCTGCTTTATATATTTGAACATATTTATCACTTCATCTTTGACCTTTAGTAGGTATACATACACGTATCTAGAGTAATCGTCAATAAAGGTTATAAAGTACTTTCTACCTAAGAATGTTGTTCAACTCACATATATTAGTGCGTACTAGATCCAATACTTGAGATGATCTCTCGACATTTGGAAAGGACTTCTTTATCATTTTACATCATATGCACACTTCACATTTATCATTTTCATTATTAGTGTATGAGATTATACTATTCTTAGCCATGAATTTTAAGGTACTATACCCTACATGTGTTAATCTACCATGCAATAGTGCTATAGATTCCACCATATACATAGAAGTCTTACTTTCATTTAATGAAAACTTAATCATTCCGTTACAATCACATCCCTTCTCGACAAAATTCTCATTCCTTGATAGAATTAGCTTATCAGACTTGTATACTACCTATATTCTGGGTTTTCCTAGAAGATCCCAAAAAACTAAGTTTCGCCTCATGTCTGGGACGTGCAACACATTTATCAAAATCAAATTCTTACAATAGGTAAACACCAATTCTATGATTCCTTTGCCCATGACCTATAATCAGACTTCAATGCCCATTTGGACTTCTTGACCATTGATCACATCCCCATAGGTTTTGAAGGTAGATCTGTCGTAGCAGACATATACTGTGGCAACCGTATCATACCACCAACTGAGAACTTTGCCTTGGATCTTGTTAACCTCAGTGATCATGACAACATATCATCCTCCATTACAATTGCTTCTTTCTTTGATTTGCGAAATTGGCAAACTTGAGCATAATGCCTGGTTTTTCTATGGACATGGCAAGGCATTTTGAACTTTCTGTACTTCTTTTGTATTTTCTTGAATTTCCCTTTATTGGATTTTAGGGAGTCATCCTTCCTGATATTCTTATTTTGAGTATTTTCTACTACATGTACTTTAGACAATGAATTCTCATTTTCAAATTTCTTACTGCTGTTGCGGAATTCTTCCTCAATTTGTAAATGTTTCTAAATTTATTCCAACGTATAGTCATCGGTCTTATGCACCAACTTCCTCTTGTAGTCTTTCCACATTAGGGGCAATTTTACGACAATAGTCCCGACTTGGAATGATTTAGGAAGATCAATTTTAATAGCCTTAATTGTATTAATAATTAGCCACAATTCTTGGATTTGGGGCAACAGTGGTTCATTATTTATAATTTTAAAGTCAAAGTACCTAACTATTAGGAACTTATTGGTACCTTCTTCTTGGGCCTTGTATTTGAACTCTAAGGCAGTTCAATTTTTTATTTTTTATTTTTGCAGAAGAGGTTTGTATGTACAAATCATATAGCCGATTAGAAAATGCATTTAATATGCGTCCACGACATAGTAGTCCATTTTCAGCTCATTTGTTGCGTGCAACAATTTGTTCAGGCATGTCCTTATCGGTTGCCTCAGGTAGAGCTAAAGATTCAGATCCAAGATGTAATAAATCTTCAATGCCGTCAGGAGAAACATTATCTTGTCTTACCACCTTGTAAAGTTGGTTCCTTTGAACATATCGAAATTAATTGTATCTTGATTCATCAGTTTGATGGAGGATACGCCTTCGGTTTCCATAGAAATAACTCATCAAGATTGATAAAAACCTGATATTCTCAAATTACAAATTTGTAATTGTTGTAAAATAAAGAAAGAAACCAAAAATGTTAAGGACAGGCTGAAGCACGTGTAATCACGTTGTCCTTAAAGTATTATTCTCTCATTCTCAAAGTAATTGAGACTGCTGATAGATTGTAGGCTAATAGCTTCTTGGATACAAAGAGCTTGTGTGTGGTTATACGTTCAGCAAGCATGAAGAAACCACTAATGGAACTGTGTGTACACAATTTTTGACAGATTAAAAAAAAAA
The DNA here is from genome assembly GCA_021015155.1 of Magnolia officinalis. Classification (NCBI taxonomy): domain Eukaryota; kingdom Viridiplantae; phylum Streptophyta; class Magnoliopsida; order Magnoliales; family Magnoliaceae; genus Magnolia; species Magnolia officinalis. The sequence continues at coordinate 38,294,116 of JAJHSJ010000011.1, forward strand.
CATGAAGAATATTCCCAAATTAGAGAGAAATTCATAAAAGAAATTGTTGACTTAGACCACTATAGTGAGCTCTTGAGCTTTACTGGTTCATATGAGAGAGTTCTTGAGGACTTGCTGACTTGATCAGAGAGCTCTTGAGCTTTACCAGTTCATATGAGAGAGTGATTCAAGTGGTTTGTATGGTGAAATGAACCATCCATGCTATGTTTATATAGGCTATGGTAGTTAGACATTTTAGTCCAAGGTCATAAATCCAAATGACAGTTTCTGATGGTTGGTGAGAAACTAGCCGTTATTTGGCAGTTTCTAACCATTTTGTATGTGGAAAATGTAGGTGCATGTTAGACATTTAGACTCATTGGCTAGCCATTTATGACTATTGGGCTATCCTTAGGCATAATCTGGTTTATTACTACATGTACAGTTAAACTAGACCTCTTAAATGGCTAGTTTTAGCCCTTATATAAGGCAGATGGGTCTCTCTTAGAACTTTTACCGACAACACTCCAGCCACCTGACCCATAGCCACTATCACACCTGTCTCGCACCAGTTTGCGAGGGAGAAATCTATCTGCGATGCAATATGTACATGCGAAGTGCAAAGTGTGCCACTATGGCCTCTACAACCACACTAGATCACATGCTCACACCTTCGCACCGAGTCTAAGCCCACATGTTCCAGTGCGAAACTAGAACACGCAAGTCTCGGTACTCCATAAATTCACCAAGCAAATAGTAAGGTACTCAACACCCTACTTATTAAGACAAAATTTTCTTCTCTCCTTTTTGATATGGGACTATTCTCAAAACACAAAAAATCAAGTTTTTACAAACCTCTTATATATATAATTTTTATTGAAAATATTTTTAGCCAAAACATCTTCCATAACAGTTCAATTGTTAGGCTTAATTTTTCTACCATTTACTCTTTATAATCGGCCCACCAAATGGATGGTTTGGATTCATTAATAGCTCATGTTCACTACACCATAGGTTTTCCTCATTATCATACTTTTATGTGAAGGTACTTTTACTTTTGTTGTATTTTTCAAGTTCCAAAGTTTTATATGAGAATTACATTAATATCTCTTATACTTTTTGTAGGTGGGAGCTGCATACGGTGTGTACGGAAACTCAAAATAATAGATGAAGAAAAATCAGGTTAGTTACACCAAACCTCTTTAATACAAAAGGACATCTTGCAATAGAGAAAATCGAGTGTTTGAGTTCCGATGGATCTACAATAGGCATACATATAACTCAAATTATGGGTCCACTAATTATAATCTATTGTCTATTGTACATCTAAATGATTAAACTGAAAAATAGTCAATTGTCCAAATTTAAATTAAGATAATTGGCAAAATGGTACAGGTGTGGAGTATTAAGTGGTGGTGTCTATCATGAACATGCCACTTACCGAAACGATAGGTCAATCCTCTCATAAAATGAACCACTCGTACACGTATTTTGAATATGATTTATTATTATTATTTTTGTTAATTGCATGTTACCATTTGCCAATCCTATTAATGGTCTAGACAGGCTTGATGCATATGGCATTTCTTGATGTGCTTTGGGACTCTTTTCTATCTTATTTACGTGTTTGATTAGCAGAACACTACTCAACAATTAACCAAAATGTTGGCAAGTCGGCACAATTGTTGAAACATTGGATTCTCTTTTTTATTTAGATAGCCCTTACATATCCATGACATTAAGCTTTGTCCGTTAATTAGGAAAAACTAGGGTTGTGGGCTACAAGCAAGAAGGGAAGAGAAACATAGGGAGTAGAGGTTTGAATGGGCTAAGTGGGTCCAATGGATACCCAAATCTAGCAAGACATAGCTAGGTATGGGTGCAACCAAATGGATTTAGGTATGGGATCAATTATGTTTATTAGCCCAACTGGGCCAAGTGTGGTCGACTCCAACTCATACCTAAACACATTTATATACTACATTTGTTCATGCATACATACATACACACATACATACTACACCAAAACTATTCAATAACTTGTCGGGAAACCACGGAAGCACACAAAGTTGAATCCAACAAAGTATTCCAATTGTACAACCAAGATCAAATATAAACATATTGAATTTAAGATGGAAAAACCCTTACGGGAAATAAAAAAAAAACTACGGAACAAAGTGATACATATGAACTATGAGAGCAGAAAATTACAAGAGATATAGATTGCCTGGATTTGAACAAGCCTTGAATCTCAAGCTGCACCCATGAAACCCTCGAAACGATTTAGAAAGCTATGAGATAATTCATTTTCCCGATTACACCCATATATATAACATCTATGAGAGTCACAATCAAAATACGAAACAAAATCTGCATTTACACAAATCTACGTATACGCTCATTGGCACCTTCGATGGAAGTTCAATGGCATCGAACTCCTTCGATGGCATTGAGGAAATACAAATCGTTCCAATGACAAAACATGAATATTTCAGATTTTTCCGATGGCTTCTTTGATAGGACTTTGATGACATAGACGAACTGTCGGTGGCATCAAACCCCTTCGATGCCATCGAGAAGGACACTGCAAAGTGTCCAACAATGAACATGGGATTCCTAGATTTTTCTCGATGGCATGGAGCAACTGTTGATGGCATCGAACAACTGTTGTTGGCATTGAATGATTTGTCGATGGCATCGACATACCCTGTTGTCGAAAGATTTGAGACATCAAAAACAATCTCCACCATGTCTTCAATCTTCATTTGTCATAGTTTCTTTTCCTCATCTCTAATTCTTCCTTAATTCATAGCTCCAACATTGCTTCTCATGCATCCTCAGTCTTCCTCTTACACGTTTGCCAAGCTCAGAGAAGTTACAGAGAACTTGAACTTCTCTAAGGGAACCACCTTAGTGAGTATTTCGGCTGGATTCATACTCGTGTGAATTTTCTCTAAAGTTATGCCTCCTTCCCAGAGTACTTATCAGATAAAATGGTGACACACATTAATATGTTTAGTACGAGAGTGATAAACATAATTTTTAGCCAAAAAGATTGTGCTTTCGCTGTCACGACTGACCGACACTGCCTCCTGCCGAAGACCCAACTGATTTATCATCCCCCTCAATAAAATGCCTTCCTTAAATACTTTGGTCACTGCCATATACTCAATTTCATTTGTGGAAAGACCCACTATAAACTGAAGCTTCAACATCCAACTGATCGCTTCACCTGCTAGCACAAACGAGTGACTAAAAATCGACCTTCCAATATGCACATTGCCCACGTAATCATAATCCACATAACCTACTAACTTGGCCCCTGATTTTCTAAACATAAGACATAGTCCTACGTACCTCGAATGTATTGAAGTAGTCATTTCACTACTTTCCAGTATTATTTTTAAAGGTTAGACATGTATATGCTAACAACACCACCAAATGTGAAATATCCGGTCTAGTACAAACCATGACATACATCGAATTGCCAACCATGCTCAAGTAAGGCACATGAGATATAACTTGCTTTTCTTCATCAGTTTTAGGACACTATTTTGAAGATAGCTTGAAGTGAGCTACATGGGAAATGCTGACCAGGTTTGCCTTGTCCATCCCATATTTGATCAATACATTCTCTGTGTATATAAATACTAAGAGCCCTCTTTATAGCCCTCAGATCTTTCATGTTAAATGTCCTTGATAAATGAGTCTTTAGTAAATTGATCTTAGTGTCGTCAACATATAAAACTAGGATAATAAATTTGTTATAACTCAGTGTCTTGTAATAGACACAGTGATCATATTTACTCTTAGTGAATTTTTGACTCATCATGAGAGAATTAACTTTTTATACCATTGTCTAAGTGACTATTTCAGGTCATACAACGACCTCTTTAACCTATAAACTTTGTTCTCTACCCCTTTTATTTTGAATACTTGTAGTTGTTCCATGTAGATTTGCTCTTCCAATTCCCCATGCAGGAAAGCAGTCTTCATATCCATCTGTTCCATATCGAGATTGTATTGGGCAACTAGTGCCAATACGAATTTGATAGATACTTGCTTTACCACCAGTACGTATATCTCAGTGAAGTCAACACCTTCTCTCTGAGTGTATCCCTTCCCTACCAACTTTTCTTTGTAACTATCGTGTTTCTTCTTGAACATCCACTTGCATCTGATCACTTTATGATCTACGGAAAGCTCCACCAACTCACATGTCTTGTTCTTATATAAGGAGTCCATCTCAACATCCATTGCTGTTTTCCACTTTTCAGCATCAGACTCATCAAGAGCCTCCTAAAGAGTAGATGAATTCCCCTTATCCGTAACAAGGGTAAAAGTGATATTTGAGTCATCATTGTATCTCAATAGTAACTTGCGAGCCCACAATGATTTCCTTCTCATAGGTGGCTAGTCCACCTCCTCATGTACCTCTATTTACGTATCTATATTATCCTGAGTCTTATCTATGTCCACCTGAACATCCAGAAATACCTTTTATGTTTCCTCGTACTCATCCTTATGAAACAAGAATCCCTCGTCGAATTTGACGTCACGACGAATGATGATTTTTTGTGTGACTCAGTCATACAACCTATACCCTTTTACACCACCTTCATAGTTGACAAAGATGTACTTTTTAGCTTTTTAATCCTCCTTATCTCTCTCAAATGATGATACATGAGAGTAAGCGTCAAAACCAAACACACACAATCCTGAGTAGTCTACCTGATGTCTACTCCACACTTTCTTTAGAATTTTACAATCAATGGTTGTAGAAGGGGACTAATTCACCAAATAATAAGTTGTATTAATGGCCTCAATTTACAATTCCTTGCCCAACCCAACATTACTGATAATGCATCGGGCCCTCTCTAAGAGAGTCTGATTGATTTGCTCAGCCACACTATTTTACTCAGGCGTGTGGCACACTATGTTATACCATATGATATCTTCATCTTCGTAATATTGATTAAATTCTCCAGAGATGAATTTTCTACTATTATCTGTCCTTAATACCTTCACTTTTCACCATGATTATTTTTCAACCATCGTCTTCCATTGCCTGAAGTTGGTGAAAATGTTAGATTTATTTTTTATAAAATAAACTTACACTTTCTTGGAGTAGTCATCAATGAACGTGACGAACTATGACGACTCTCTATCAGAAACCACGGGCGCTGGCCCCCATACATCAAAATGCACATAGTTAAGAACACCCTTACATACATGTTTAACATATTTAAAAGTCAACCTAGATTACTTACCATATATAGGATGCTCGCATATGTTAAAAATCAAAATTTTAAAACTTGGCATTAAACAATGGTCAGAAAGTACCTCATCCCCTGCTCGCTCATGTGGCCCAGGCGCACATGCCACATATATGCAGACGTGGAATCCACTACAAATACTGCAACTCCACCGATGGCGTACTCCCAATCAACATATAAATATTGTAGTTCCTCTGTGCTTTTATGACTATGAGTGGCCCTTTCGAAACTTTAAGGGCAACATTAAAGCCAGTGAATCTGCACCCAAGCGCTTCTAGTGCTCCAAGAGATATCAAGCTCTTCCTGAGCTTAGGATCGTGCCTCACTCGATCAGGGTATGCTTCATACCATCAAACATCTTAATGCACACTGATCCAATGCCAACAACTTTACAGGCATTATCATTACCCATTGTAATGGTGAACCAACTCCGATGAGGGGTCATGTGATACAAAGTCCCTATATCTAAAATCCATTCTTTATCAAAGTATTTAGATCAAATGCACTAAGCACGTCACTACCATTAATCTCCTTACTGGATTACGTTATGTTTGCCTTCATTGAAGAACTATCTGAATTTTCTTTCCTTGCCTTAGGATTTGTACAATCCTTCTTCATATGCCCAAACATCTCATAGTTCTAACACTTCAACTTCCCTTTGCTCTTACCTTTGGATTTGGACCTTGATCAAGAAGATCCATTATCTCGTAGAGAATTTTGTCGCCTTGTAACCAGCGCATCATAGAGGTTCCCACATCAGCGCTTTTCTTTCTTATCGCCTTTCCATGAAGGGTTAAGATAATTATATCGACACTAATGGTCAATGTACCAATGCACAACAAGTCTTTGAATGAATCATACGATTTTGGGAGTGAAATCAGCATAATGCATGCCTAATCATCATCTTTCATCATTTCATCCACGTCTAACAATTTATAAATTAATGTGGGCTTCGACATTAAACCCCTTTGTTATCTTCGGATTGAATAACTGAAGCTTCAAGTATTAGGCATTGACCATTAATGACAGTTTGGTGGGTTTACCTTACGGCATTGAACGTGGTAGATGTGGGTTTCATTGATGTTTGATCTGTAGAAGAGGGAGGAAGTAGGAAGAGGGTTTAAAATTGCGCTGTCAGTCATAGCTGCCAACAAAAACCGGGAATGAAAGGGAAATTGAAATCAATGGCCGCATGTCCCTAATCATAGTTGAGATTGCTACTGACCCTTAATCATGGTGTCAGGATCTATGATTGTCTGATCTAGAAATAGGGTTGTGGTTAGAGTTATGCAGTTCCAACAACCATGGCTGCCGGGTTTTAAGAACGTTATGGCGAGAGATGTCAATGCCTAATTGATAAATCCCAATGGATCAACAGTAGCTAGCAGCCCCCACGACTAGAATTTTGGGTTAGATTGGATGGGATCTGATAGATCTTAGGCTTGAAGAACCCATTGCTAAATATTAAACTTAATAGGGCTTTCTTACCCCTTATGCAACACCACTAGAATCTGACATCCTACAAGGGTTCCAATGGGAATCGGGTATGAAGAAAGTTCAAATTGATAAAAACTTTAGAAAATCCTAAAGATTAATGCATACTTGGTTATGATACCAACTGTAATCTTAATAGTGAAATAAACAAATCATCTATGCATCAATAATGTAAATTGTAAACTCAAATCTTAAATGTATATCTTATGAAATACCTCTCAATGGGACTAGAGTTTGTCATCTGTGTTGGTAAGGGGACCAAGCCATGTATTTATAGAAATAGAGAGGTAGAGAAGCTTACCTATCACACTTCTTCCCTTTAGAGTCTTAAGACCATAGGTTTTTATATCCATCTTAATAACTGTGTATAGGGACCATGATTTAAGCATATCTGCCTAAACCTATTTGTAATTGTTACAAATGTAGTGGGGCTCACTGGATTGCTCAATCTAAATAATCCAACAATTATAAAAAATTCGATGATCATGTGTGGCCCACTTAATAGGAGTCTTACACTACCAACGTCTTCCATAAAGAACGATATGTTGGTTGTTGTGTTGGCTTCCTTTCGGTGACACCTTCTAGGAAGTTGCATGTTGCTTATGTCTACACGTTCAGGGTATACCCAAGGAACTATGGGTATCATAAGTGAAAGGTGACTATCCCAATAAGGTGATAACTGGCTTTCACATGATTGGCACTGAAATGCCTGGAAAACTAATCTCTCTCATGCATTCTCTACTAGATTCACTTAATGATGTAGCACTTTACCTTGTTGGTCAATCTGGATAGAGACACAACTGTTCGGCAACCCCAAGTACAGTGTCACGATGTAGTATATTATCAGTGAGACCGAGGTCGATATATAGGGACTAGTAAGAATACTTTTAGTACTACACTAGAAATTCATGTTGGTTTGCTCCAAGGAAGTAAAAAGTTTGTAGAAACTAAAATTAAAAACATCCAAGGATCCAGGGATCAACTTCTAATTGGTTCACAATGCCTAGTTTATCAATTCAACTTTGATAAGTCAATCGGAATTGAATAAGGATTCCTTCTAATCAGAAGATGAAAATAGTTAATTCATATATAATTCACCAACAAGGCATGAATTTAATGGAACGATTCTCTCATGAAACATTCGGTAATTGATCGCAGGGATTCTCTCATGAAACATCAAGGGTAAAGGTATTGATTTGTAAAATCCCCTGAATTCTAAGCATCTCAATGTCTTTTCAAATCCTAGATGATCTCTAAATGTGTTTAGAAGCCTTTATTAAATAGGAAAAATCCCACCAACTTAAGAAATTCGTAAACTTTTGCACTTACTACACCTTCGATTGAACCCTTTGAACGATCGACACCCATTAAACACCTATTGATGGAATCGAACCTTCCTTCAATCAGATTGAAGAAGTGCAAAATTAAATACTACAAGTTTTTAAAATTTCCAGATTTTCTTAATAGAATCGAAGTCCCATCGACTCCAATTGAAGGTCGCTCGATCGAATTGAAGGCTCTGTCGATCGATAAAAAATTACTAATTTTCTTCACTTGAATTACACTTGATCTTCAAACCTCTTTCTCTTGTACTTTGATTCATTTGGTCTTCAATTGTTCTTCTCTTTATCTAATTCTTTATCATGCTTCAACTCCTTTTCTTTTGGACTTTAAATCTTTATTTTACATGGATTCTTTTTAAACTTCAAATCCTTCCGCACATTGAAAACATTATTAATTAAACCTTTTTAACACTTATATGGAATGGGAAAGGATGCAATATAAGAGATAAATATGCAATATTTATATCTGATCACACCTCCATCTAGCATTTTGCTAGTCCCAAGCAATACATGAGAAAGGTTTTAAAAATCCAAAATCAAAATTTTCTTAGAAGAATAAGTTCTGTATATTCATGCAATCTTCATGTTATCCAAATACAAAATTCTAAGGAACAGACCTAAGACAACTTAGTTTAATTTGTATCAAAGTAGAATCCAATCCATTTGAAATATAAACATTCGAGTTCAAATCACTACTAATCTAATAGAAAGTTACCAAAACATTGATTACCAAGATGCAGAGTGAAGTCTAAACTTAACACCAACAAAAGTCTAGCCTTCTACAGTCATGTTTATTCAAATAATTACTCAGAGTGAACAGATCAACTAAAAATGTTGAAATCCTCGCTAACCATTTAAATGGAATTCTACTTTTCCATCATATTTTTTTCACATCGACGACTTTCACACTATTCGTTCTTCTTTTCATTTCTTATTTTCTTTTTCAAATCTTATTTTCTTTTTGTATTCCATTCTTTTCATGAAAATTTTTTCTTTCTCAAATTATCTTTCTTCTTTTTGGTATATTCTTCTTACAATTATTTTTGGAAAAATCAATGAATAGAATAGTAAGTATCAATAAGCTTTGGTACCTATCACTATCAAGTTAACAAATTCTATATCAAACTAAACTTTAACAATGCAAATTGTCTTTCACATTCACATTTAGCATAAATTTTTTGAGAATTCTAATAGAAAATTACTAAAAAGAATTAATCTTTGAATTATACTAATAAACTTGATTCTATTATAGGTCCCAACCCCATTGAGTCACCTTTTTTGTTTCTTTCTTTTCTTTTTTTGAATCGCTGCAACAAGTCAGTTGTTAGGAGCTCAAGACGTGTTCGGACATGAGTGAGTTGAGCTTCCAACAAGAAGATCCTACTACTTATCATTCTAGCGGACGCACCACTTCCCCCTAGCTTTTGAGAATCACATACTTCTTTTTCTCACCAGAATGCAATTGTGGAGCTATTGCACTTTCAAAGTAGAAGAGTGGTCTGTCATCTTAGAAGTGGTGTAAGAAGCGCATTATCCTCTTTATCTCGAAACAAAGTGAGTAAGTGTATATGTTAAGTAAGTTAGCGGCGTAATAAGTTGGCCTTTGAAGAAAGAAAGTCCCCATATTAGAAAGAAAAATAAGCAATCGGACTTGGCTTGAAATGCATTGTCACTAAGTGCCTTTGCATTCTTATTTCAAATTTCTTTCAAATCACTTGAAGACACAGAGATCAACTTCTTATTCCTTCTTTTTTTTTTTTTTTTCTTTTTTTATTATTATTATTTTTTTTCTTTCGAAATCTAGCCCAAAACATTAAAAACTAGGCACAATTTAAAGAATTTTCCAAATGAAATCCCACCCCTAACCTAAATAATATATTGTCCTTAACGTAAAAATATCACGCAATGAAATCAACAAGAGAGCAATTGAAATGTAATAAGTAGAGAGTAGAGAGTATCTTAAAGACATAATTAGCACAAAAGTTCTAAATTTCTCTATAAGTAAGTGAAAATATAAAACAAAAAACAAAAGAAAAAAGAAAAAGTCAAACTCCTAAAAAAACAAAGCAAACTAATCCCACACAGAATGACTTAAGCTAATCTTCTTGAACACTAATGTTGAAAATCAAATCTCCATCAGACTAGATGATCATCCGGTTATTTTAGAGGTATGGATAGAACAAATTTCTCCATATTTCACTTCATCTAATCTCCAACAAATCAATGGCCCAATAGTCCAAAAGTTTGATTATCATCATCATAACTAGGTGCATCTTTTTATCATAAGAGTCTTTAGATAATTTCTTATTAAAGTGCATGTCATCTATAGAATCAGGAAGCACATGGGAAGGTAAATTGTTACCCCTTTCTCTTTTAAAAACTTCCGTCACGCCTCAAACTCGAAAACCGGGCTCACAGAATTCTCGGTCGTAGAATTCGGCGCTGATAGCCTCCGTAGTACCCCATTCTCGGCTCCTGACACCCGTATGCCAGATTCCAATCCTGGGATCCTACAAGAAGGATTTTCGACATGATTTTTTTTTTGTAAAGGAACATAACCACAAGCATAACCAAGTCACAAAAACATCATCACCACATATCTACTAATAAAATCAGTCGAGTACAATGCTGAAAGGGAAATACATATATGAAATAAAAACTTCAAAGCTCTAGCACACGCTCCTGTCTCGATGCTGCTGCGACCTAACGTCACCTACATGCAATAGTCGTGCATAAGCTTACATGAAGCTTAGAGGGTGGTGTATGTGTGTGCAATGCACGTGCCAAGCATATAAATATCAGAGTAAGTGAAAAATACTGGTAAATCCATAATCATTCAAGTACAAGGGCAAAATAAACAAAATGTCATATGCTGAGGATGCAATGCAATATGCAAATCCTGATGAGTCCACTGATACATCAACCTTATCTAGGCTATGCGATGCAGAAACATAGTAACTAAGTGTCATATGCAGAGGATGCAATGCAGTATGCAATGCAAAAGAAATGACAAAGTTGGAGTGTGTAATCGGGATGATAGTACGTGGTATTGTAAGCTGTGGAGTTCATCAAAAGGGACTACTATCTAAACTCCCATACCTAAATTTAGATAGCTAGACTTAATGTGGTAAACTCCTGATCTCAGGTTGGTCACGTACCCAACCAAAATCATGGCCATTGAGAAGGTACACATAATGATTTAGTTGCACACCTCCAGCCCGAGTGGATAGTGAATGAATGAATGAATGAGCCAAATGATGAGTAAGCAACTCCTATTTGGTAAGTCCACATATCAGTACCGTACATCTCTAGGATATCACCAGAGTCTAGTACACTTCACACCAGATTGCCGCCCTATCGCGTACAACCAGGTGAGTAGAAGAGACGTCACTACTCGCCTGGCCAGTAGTCTTCCAATATCTACCCGGCATGTCGATAGCGGACCCATTTCTGAGTTAGTCAAACTCAGCCTAGCTTTGCCCCCTACCCTCAGGCGGATAAGGCCACATCCCCTTCCGACCGACCACAACATAGTGAAAGATGTGGCCTACTGGTATTCGGCACTCAGGCGCTCATCTATCCACTCGATCTAGATGTTGGGGCATCTCCTGGCATGGGGGTTTAGGGACTTTCACCCACGAACATCCAAAGTGCCCATATGCTGAGTCTCAAACATTTCTGGTGTACCAATCTAGTCATCCACGATATGCCTGTGAAGGCCATAGCCCTGATATCGATAGGGTGTCAAGTGATCATGCCACACAAAATGCTAGATGCATGTGTCATACCATCCAGTCATGCATCAAACCTAAGCGCACCGCACGATCATGTGGGGCAACACCGTCTCACAAGGAGTCCCCAAAATTACTCAACCCAACGACACTGCTATAATCAATTATTCCTTACAATAGGCATACAAATGATGCGTATGGGCATGTATCATAATGTAATACTAAGCATGTTTTCAGTGTGTCCTACTAGACTAAGTATACTAGCATGATTCTCGGATGTAGAAGGCGATGATCGGCCTTAATTGGTATGTATTTATATGAATAGATGCTAAACGATACACCCCACTAGACATATAAAGGTCTATATGGAATGGTTCATGTAAGACTATCATAACATACTCAAGGTACTAGCATATCATATTTCCTAAGGTGAGGTCCCCTGCAAGGATGGTGGATCTAACCCATGAATTGAGATAAGCTTCAATAGTGGATGTACCAAATCTGGTACCACATATCCTTCTATCTATGACAAGAGGTAATTTTAATGCCTACACAACAAGGTGAGTTGAGAAGGTGAAACTATGGACAACAAGTGAGCTTCCTCATCCTCTCTCATAATGCAATAAATTGGGCCTTCCTGTGGGGCCCGATATGAATACAAGGTGGGCTCCAAGGTTTGGATAATTCCTACAAGGCATGGTGGAAGGCACCATCATTAATGGGGCCCAATGGTTTGGGTTAGCCCAATGGGTATCACTAACATAAGTGAGGACCCAACGGTTTGGTTAGCCCAATAAGGTAAGGGTGGAAATGGGCTTAACAATGGGCCTTAGGGAAGTTTACAACGGTAGACTTTTAACCACCATTGTCCTATGGTGCGGTCCATTTGGGATTGGAATTGGAATCACAATGGGGCCCTAGGCCCTTAAAATCTCTAGAAGGACGGATTGGTCTCATGTGTAACACATACATCATAGTGGGCCTGCATAGGGCGGTCCATGGTCCGCTTAAATGAATGGATAGTGCGCATATAACACACACATCATGGTGGGCCTCACACATTACAATGGGCCTCACACATTGTAACATCCCGAAAAATCGAGGGTCGAGTAGTAACTCAACACTCGAGTTTCCAGAACATCACTTATGCAACATAGATAATGATGTTTGAATGTTGACTGTATTAGTGCAATGAACATGAGTGAGATTAAGCCAAAACAGAATATCATACTCCAGAGACAGTGAATTAGCAAGCAGAAGACTATGATAGATATATAAAATATATAAAAACTGTGGTAAGTCTCCAGAGTGTGATAACATTACCAGGTTAATAAAATTCAAGTACATTTCTAAAATATACCAAATGTGTAAGTGTAATGTCTTCTATTCCAAGTACCATAGCCTCGTCAATACAATACCAGGTCTTCATAGACCTGTCAGAGAGCTACATGTAGGAGAGCTCCACTCCAACATCATAGTAGTCCGGCTTTGCTTCATAAGCATCGCCATCACCTGAAACTCAACAAATCTGGTTGGTGTGTACAACACCGTCCCGTAACGTGGGAATGAGTAGCTAACTCAGTGGAACAATAAAGCATAGGTTAACATGTTGTCGACTCAGTCAAGCAGTAATGATAAAGTAGTACAATCAAACACTCCTAACTACTCTTATTAATGCAAGTATGGATGCAGTCATGATGGATGCCCTCACTGACATACTCCCTCATGCGACACCATCTCACGCTCGCGGCATGCTTTCATCCCTCAGTGCTCCACATCTTCCAGGCACATGCAATGCATGATGAGCATGATTACCGAGTTTTTAATTAGTCCATTTCAAATAGCAGGATTGGGAAACTAAGGTACCTCCCTTGTATCATTCCCAAACATGATCCATTCTAGGGTCGTCAGTCCTAGTTAATATTAGATGATGGTGTATTTTCTAGGTCACTGCAGAGGCTGTCGGGGCTGTTACGCACAAAGGTTACACCACTCCCCCATCACCTCTTAAACGATTCATCACAATACAGAAACAGGCCTAGTTCATACTCTATATACCACGGCAAACCCTAAGGCTCACTGCGATTTCAGAGTATGCTCGAGGTCACTACGAAGGGCTACCAGGGCTGTTATGCACAAAGGTTGCACCGCTCCCCCATCACCTTATCAATGTAGGCCGACAACACGAATATAGTGTCCCATACCACCATAATCGGCTCACGAGTTTGGTTGCTCACTGGTCACTACGGGGAGGCACGTGGCCCCAGCGTAGGCCGACAGCTCGACCACGCTGTCCCATACCACCATGCCCGGCTCATGAGTCTTAGCGGATAGAGGTACCATGGTTAAAAGGGATTCCACTGGTAAGTTTGGTACCCTAGGTTCAAGCAGTAGCGTCCAAACATGGTGAACATACATAAGACAGATCGGGTTACTTGACGAGCTCACATCAAGTTGAACGATATGAAGCGCATGAGCACTTCGTGTGGCCAACCACTATCGCCAACCGAAGTACGACTCGAGTTCGTCGAACACATCTCACGTGGCAAATGAATCACAGCCACGAATTCAACTCTGGTACCGATTATCTGGACTATAATCATAGCCTCAAACACAATCAAGTGCAGATAGATAAAGCAGTAGTGAATCAAGATTCAACTCATACAATCAAGGTCTGGTAGTATCCGTTTAGGGCTGCCAGGGCTGCTGCACGCATTCGTTGCTCCACTCCCCCATCACCCATGACAGATCATACAATGTAAATATGAATTTAAACATATGCATTACATAGATAAAATCATAAAGCAGTTGAGCATGTTATGAAGCACAACACAAGCATTAGTTTGTACAGGTTCAATTCCTAATCACACAACTATCCAAGGAGATCATACACATAGTTAAAAGTGGTTGAGAATCATATCTCAACACCCTTAAACATTACAATTTACTAATTACTACTCATTCAGACATTTCAACAAACACTTTAAAATACAGGCATCAACATACATGACATATGTTGATCACATAGGTATAAGGCCAAATCCTTTCACTAGGGAGTTACCCCAATCATAACACGCGTACACCCACGACGGATAGTCATGGCAAGCAGGAATCCAAGTTCCATATTCATTCAGTCATTTCCACAAACACTTGGGCCACACATTTTAGCATATATAGTGTATATTGGCCGTGGCGTGATTTAGGGCAAATCCTTTTGTCAAAGGGGTATCGCCAATACAATAATCATGAATCCATGACAATTAGTCATGGCGAGCACGAATGAGAATTCTATACTCATTCAGTCATTTTCACAAACACTTAGAATACACTATTACAACATACATGGTGTATGTTAGCAAAACATGTATTAGGACTATCCTTTAGCCAAGCGAGTATTTTATCCATGTATAATATATTACTACAGCAAATAATCATGATAAATACATCTCCAAAATTTATATGTATACAGTATTTTCTAGAATATGCAATTTCAACATACATAGTGTATATAAGTAAAGCATGTATTTAGGCGAATCCTTTCACCAAATAAGTATTTTATCCATATATCGTATATCCATACAACAAATAAACATGTCAAATACATTTCCAAAAAATATACGTATACCGTACTTTCTACAAATACCTAGAGTATGTAGAATTCCATATTTTTCATCTTTAATCGAAACGGAAAACAGACAGCACTTTGTACATGTGCAATTGCATGCAGATCATGAATCTATCATTATCTGACATTAAAAGCGTTGAAAACCATAACCTATACACCTAAAGTCTGCACCTTTTGTCATAGAATCGTAACGGAGTCGATAGGTTTGCTAAGCTTCCATATTCGGCAGTTTGGCAACCTATAGAATGAAATAGGTTAGCTATTTTACAACCTACAACTGTCTAAACCCCCAAATAGATTAGGGTTAGGGTTTCTTACCTAGAAATGACGCCGGAAACGTCGGAAAAGCGATGAGAATCAGGCGGTGGAGCCCGAATAACGGTAGGGAAGAGTGGCAGGGAGATTCTCCCACAGCTCCCACACTTTCTCTCTCTTTTCTCTCTTCTCAATCTAGGTTTTCTCTCAAATTCGTATGGCTGTAATGAGAGAGGGTTTAAGGTCCTTATATAGCCTAAAAACTCACCGAAATAGACTCCTAGTCAAAGTATACTTAGGTTATAACCAAAGCGGGTCAGTTTCAGCTCAACGGAGGACTTCTGGCGGGCCTCCTTGAGCCAAAGGTCGGACTTAAGCTCACCGACAATGGATCTAGGTTCTATTAAGTTTTTGTTCCAGTAGAGTTCTCAGATCACGCGTGGCGGACCAGTTTCAGTTCAACGGTCAGCGGATCCCGATCGGAGATTCCGAGTACATGTAAATGTGTATGAAATTTCTCCTGATCCAAGGGTGTAATTTGATCTGATTCTGACGGTTTGGTTGCTTAAAACTGATCCGCAAGCGAGAGGTGCCAAATTACTATTCAAGATATTTTATTTTGAATTAATTTCACATTTCTCACACTCTTCACTCCGAGCTCTTGCGAATAGCACTGGGACACTATCTGGATTTGATTTCCGAGATGGTTGTGAAGCCCAGCGAGGCGGTCCTAAGTCCTTAACTTCGTGTTAATCGGACTTCCGACGTGCGGTCCAGATCTGATACGGAGTTTCGAGATGCTCCCGAGAGCAACTGGGTAATGAGATTGATCCTAGATTTTAGGGTAACCTAGCGTTAATGATTCTACAAGTTTTGGGTCTTGCAAATCGTATTTAAAGTGATTGGTGCTAATTTCATAGGCACTCTAGTTTAACACTAGCTAAATCTCGCCTAATTTCTAAAGGATTTAGTCCTGTAAGATTTTTGTCTGAGGTGGTACTTAGTCCTTTGTAGTTTGTATATAAAGTGATCCAAGTTATACTACTTAGCTAGTTTAAGATAGTGTCTAGGGTGAAAGTATGTAGAAAGATTGAAGAGCAAGGTGGTGAAGGATGGGATTTGTGAAAGAAATGGGTTCACAAGCGATTTTAGCCTTTGAGACTGAGTTTTGACAAGTTGATAAGGTGTTAGGATCGACCCACTGCCTAAGGACGTCTAATCCCAGGTTGGCAAAAATCCAGGATGTTACACACATACAATGGGCCTCCCACATATAATGGGCCTCACACATATAATGGGCCCCATATATACAACATGTGGGCCGTATGCATCACAATGGGCCACATACATCTTAACGAGCCTCACATACAGTGGGTGGGCTTGAGAAGGTTCAATGGTGGGTGCCAACCCGCTAATGTCTAGCAGCGTTGGCCTGGCCCAACTAGACAGCATGGATTAAATACATACATCAGGTGGGTCCCACCGTCCCACGCTGGACGGTGTGGATAATACACATACATTAAGCGAGTCCCACTATCCCATGCTGGACGGTGGTGATACAATACGTACATCAAGTGGGTCCCACCATCCCAAATTGGACGGTGAAGATACAACACGTACATCAAGTGGGTCCCACGCTAGACGGTGAGGATAAACATATACACCAGGTGGGTCCCACAGTCCTAGCTACTGGACGGTGAGGACAAAACACATATATCAAGGTCGATCCCATCGTCCCATGGATGGACAGTGAGGGTAAAATACATCATGGTGGTTCCCACCGTCCCACAGATGGATGGAGAGGATAAAATACATCACGGTGAAAGTGCCCTGGTTTGTCAATTAGCATGTGCGTTGAGTTAGCTAGGCAGAAGAGCCCTATAGGAAGATTAATCAAGCAACTGCCTCAACTAGATTTGTGCCCGAACTCGTCACAGGTAAATCTTAAGCCTCACATCTCATGTCTCAAAACACCAGGTAATTAAAACCCTTAAAATTGGTTAGAACACCCTAAGGGATTATGGTTAGAAAACTTTTTCAAACTCAAAAAAATCTCTAAGTTTTCTACTTTTGTCGATTTATCGACAAGTGGTTCGATGAAATCAAACCTTGTTGTCGATGTCCACGAAGCTCACTCGATATTATCGAAATGAGGAGATAAGATGTCTAGCAACCACAAAGATATCTGGACGAAATTTTCAATGTACCCATAGAGGGTTCAATATTATCGAAATTTGAATCTCGAGTCCATCGAGTAGACTCGATAAAATTGACATCAGGTCTATCATGTCCAAAGTTCTGCTCCTACAAATCATGTAATCTTCGATATATCGAAGAGCTTCTCGATATCCTCGAAATTCAAATTTCGATGATATCAGAAGCCCTTCAATGATATCAGATTAGGACACATTTACATCCAACAAGTTTTTTAGGATATTTTTCTCAGATTGAGGGTCACTCGATAAAATCGATATATATCGAGGCATGGTCGATGTCATCGAAAGTGGACAGAAACTGTCCAACAAGCTTATAGGAAAATTCCTTTGAATTATCGATGAATCGACACTGCTCTCGATATCATCGATATTCAAATTCTGATGATATCGAGTGAAGCTCGATCATACCTGTTTCCTGAAAAACCTTCAAAGATAAGGCTCTCACATTTTCAAATGATGAGGAATCGAACCTCGTGTCGATGAAATTAGAGTTCGAAATTCGATGACATCGACGCATATTCGATTTCCTCGATCAGCCGACAAAAGGTTTCAAATGCGGTTGACAATTGAGTTTGTATCATCGAGCGGCCAGTCAATGCTATCAAGAGTATACGCTCAATGATATCGACCCCTCTCGATGATATCGAACTCTGTAAAAAATGTGATCGTTTTATATCCATAGGAACCTTTTGCCTATTTAATGAGAGCTTGCCCTTTGTTGTTGGATAGAGAAAAATAGAGAGTGCTTTTGTGTGTTTAACCCTATATCATATACCCTAAGCCTCTTTCTCTCATGGGAGTTTATCCTCCAATCCACCCCATCATTGACATTCAATAGAGTAGATTGGGGAATGAACTTCCGCATTCAAGGATCCTATAGCTACCACCTTAATGGAAAATCATTAAGCTAGGATACCTTGAATGCATAGATGATTGGAATCGCTCTATTTCCCTTATAGGACAATACTTAATAGAGTAGGATTCGATTATAACCTTGACCCAACCCGTCGCCATGTATTGGTACATCTTCTGAGTTGCGGTTCAAGGAAGCAGAAGATTCTTCGTCATCAAAGGAGGAGATCTTCACAACGTGTTGAATGGGGCTCATCTACTTATCTATAAGTCATTAGAGTCCAGAGGACCCTTGAGATCATTCCTTTTGTAGGATTGTGTTTAGGTGCTTCTCACCCCTTGCAAGTCCTCGTAGGAGGCCTCTGGCAAGAGTGTACGTAGGGGTGCTTTGAGAGGACCCTTTCTCTGTGGAGAGCATAAACTGGTTAGAGGTGAACCTGTTTAAAACCTCCGATTAGAGGTGAACCTGTTGTGAAACTCTGTTAGGTTCCTTGTGTGGATCCTTGGCCAGTGTGGGTCTAAAAGTCGGGTGCTATGTGTTGACCCTTGCTTATGGGAGAATAAACAGTGTCGTGTAGACACATTGTGTCAACCTAAGTGTAGGTTGTACTGGTTAAGGTGAACCTGTTGTGAAACCTCCTTAGTGAGATCCGGTTCACTCAAGGGTTGAGTGCGTTTACTGGAAGTGGAGTAGACAAGTAGTCGAACCACTATAAAAATGACTATGTTTGAGATTGCTATTATCTTCCATTATTTATGTGATTTCCTTAAATACCTTCATGCTTGATTATCTGAGATCACACCTCACACAATTAGTCATATCCATCATATACTGATTTGTATATTGTTTATCTCTCAAATAGTTTTATGATTGGATCCTCTACCGGGCCTGGAAGCCAGTAGAGTTACTCTTTAGTAATCCTAATGTATGCTCGCTTTTAGGATTATAGTGATAGAATTTTAAATTGTTATAAAATATTAAAAAGTCCTATTCACCCTCCTCTAGGACATATTGACATATTCCTACTTCAACTAAAGCGGTCATTACCGCAATTTCAATTGGTATCAGAGAGGGTCTCTCTTAAGTGCTTCACCACCTAGAGAGTGATCTTGAGTGAAGTTGGTAAAATGGCCAATGGAGAGGTCTCATCAGTCACTAGACCTCCAGTATTTGATGGATCAAATTATGCATACTGGAATGCTATAATTCACTACTTTCTGAGATCTTTGGATCATGATGTATGGGACATTGTTGAAAGAGGATACGTGCCACCAACTGAACAAATAGTACTCATAAATGGCTCAGCTATCACCAAACCGAAATCCAAAAAATTGTGGACAACATTCGATAAAGAAAAACAAACATCTTAAGCTAAAGCTATGAATGCTATCTACTGTGCTGTATCCCAAGACATTTTCAATCAAATCAGTATGTGTGGGACAGCCAAAGAAGCATGGGAGTTGTTAGAAATAACCCATAAAGGAACAAGCACTGTGAACAGATCACAGTTTGAAAGTCTCAGAATGGAAAAGCATGAGACCTTCATGGAATTTTACACAAAATTGAACATCATTTGCAACTCCATGGGTGGATTAGGTGGGAAAGTTCCGGTCCAAAAAATCTATAGGAAAATATTAAGATCACTGCCGGAACGGTTCAATCCTAAAGTAACAACCATTGAGGAGTGTAGAAACATAGATGAAATGAAAGTAGAAGAACTAGTAGGTTCCCTATAAACATTTGAACTACACTTCAAACAAACCCCTAAATCCAAAACCACTGTCCTCAAAACTTCAAAGAATATAACAAATGAGGACATTGAAAGTGAAAGAGAAAACGAAGATGAAGAAGTGGCCTTGTTGGCTCAACGGTTCAGAAAATTCTTTCAGAAAAATCGTGGCCAACCATTTAAAGGAATACAGATGAACAACAAACATTTCACAGGTAAATCTGGTAAAAAGTCCAAGGAACTACAATGTTATACCTGTCAAAAGGTTGGACATCTGTCTATTGATTGCCCAATTAGAAAAACCAAAGCAAAAGCAATGGCAGCCATATGGGATGATATGGAAGAGTCAAATTCAAAATACAGCGACTCAGAGAGTGATGAAGACCAGAAATCCCTGAAAATTCTCATGGTCTCTACTGCTCCAATCATTCCCATCGAAATTAAGAACGATGAAGAACCGCAAGCCACTGAATCATTTCCATTTGACAATGAGAAAACTAAGAAGGAAGAAGAGGAACGGGATAAACTATAGGATGCTTACAATCAGCTCTATATTTATAGCATCAACATCCTTAAAGACTTGGAATATCTGAAAACAAAAAGGAATTGCAGTAAAAAGATCTAGATAAAACTTTGGAAATTAATACATATCTAATTAATGATTTACAGCAATATCATTCAGATAATGATAGATTAGAAAGAATCAACATCTTCCTTAAATCCGAGTCTGAAAAACTAAACAAACAGGTGGAGATATTAAAAGATTAAAAAAAAAATTCTCCTTCAAAATGAAAATCACACACTCTTGTTTAATTTAGAAGAATCTAGAAAAATCGCTAAGCTAAACTATAAGTTTTCCCAGAGTAGTGAAAAATTAGAAAAACTCTTAAGTATGGGAAGACCTAGAAAGGACAAGAGTGGTTTAGGATATGATAAAGTTAAAGCAAAAACTGGAAATGCAGCACCAATGGCTGAAAAATCTGCTGCTTCAGGAAGTAACACAAGAACTACTCCAGTTTTTCATTTATGTGGTGATTCGGGTCATTATAAGTTTGAATGCTTGTCACTTAGGAAGACTCAACATAAATCTAATCAAAATCATATTGGTAAATTCAAACCAGCCAGAAAAATACAAAATGTCAGGAGCCCACCTAGGAATATGGATAGAAGAAATACACATCCATCACCACCTAAAATGACTAACGGAATGAAGGAGGTATTAAATCAAGTAGCTGAATTAAGCAAGAAAACTAAATCTACCACAGTTCAAAATCCTGTCACAAAATGGGTAGTGAAAGAAAAGAAAAATTGCCTTATTACTCACTCAAATCATATAACAAGCAATGATATTAAGTGGTACCTGGATAACGGTTGCTCAAGACATGTCATAGGTGACAAATTCCTTCTTTCAAACTATTCAGATCTTAATGATGGGATAGTCACCTATGGAGACGGAAGCACCGCTAAAGTAATTGGACAGGGAATTATTAAAGGAATACATTCGCTCAAAAATGAGAATGCCTTTTGCATAAAAGGATTGACACATAACCTTCTAAGAATTTCTCAAATATGTGACAATGAGCATGTGGTTACATTCAACAGACAAGCATGTGAAATCCTTAACCTATCAGGTAAATCAGTGATGAAGGGTTGTCACACAAATAACCACTGATATGTCATTAAAGGCAAAGGAAGGGTTGATCCCTATGCCTAGAAACATTGAGCATGGAAAAACAAGTCCAGGTCATGCATCTAGATCTGGATAGTTGTTGAGAAGATGCATTTTTGCTGAACTTTTAATGATATATCTGAGGTCTCTCACCGCTATCTTTTGTATATAAACATTCTAATGTTTATAATTTTGGTTTGTACAATGATCTTACAAAATTTTGCTATGTAGATATACTAAATTCTACATGGAAGTTTGTTGAAATGCTGAAAATTAAAAAACATTCACCTTCGATATGTCTGTCGATACATCATGTGAACGTTTTGATTACACCAACCGAGAATTGATACCATCGACGACCTCTCGAGCAGCTGAAACGACGGGTCGGTTGGTCTTCCCTCAATCTCTTCATTGAAAATATCAAATAGGGTATATCGATATCATCGAACCTATGTTTGATGATATCGAAGGTTACTGCTCAATTAAAGTCGGAAGAACAAAAAAAGAGGCTCACTTGTTGATCTCAGATTGGAATTGCATCTCTCAGAACAATTTTTTTTTTGTTAGATTCTTTCATCTCAAGTTAAAATGTTTAATGACAAAGGACTGGTTCTTCCACAATGTTCCTCAACTAAGAGCAAGAAAGGTAAGAAGAATGTGACTGCCTCATCTCCATTTTTCAACTTAAACTTTGTGGCAGAACGAGCAGTTCATAGGAAGTGCATTGAACCCTTTAGTATCATCGATCTCTTAGAACTGATTGGGTGGGGAAATATCATAAATTTCGGTGGAGGATTTCAGCATAATCTTGTGCAATAGTTTCTGAACTTAATCTACAACATTGAAAATAATCCTCCAATCATTTCAGTCGCTGTCATAAATCGGAACGAGCACATCACCCCTAGACTGATAAGTCGTCTGGTTGGTGTAAAAGTCACTAGGATACCTGTATCAGAACGAAATATGAATGGTCTTGGTGTATGGGGAGAAGTTATTCGAGCACTATGTAACGGTGCTACAATACCGAGAAATGCAAAGAATGTTCTTCATGTTAAACATCTCAATCTTGCATATAAAATTCTTCACAGCATCTTCAACACAAATATCTATCCCTGTGAAGTCTCTGGCAACAAGCTTTCTCCATACATTCTCAATATTCTGTATGATGTTCATATAGGTATTCACGTGTGCCTAGCCACTCTCATTCTACAACAATTAATTCATGTGTATACAAACGAATCCATCACTACACTTCCATTCACATGTCTTGTGTCCAAGATGTCACGACAATTTGGGCTGCCTCCTACTAATGACCTCCCACGGCCATGTGCCTGGTTCAACTACGAAGACATCTGCAATATGAATATCATTGACAATGGGTTTCGTGGGGGAAAAACCAATCCAACCTCAAGCAAGGGCAATTCTGTGCACATCCCCGACTCTGTTAATATCATTCAGACTGTCACAAAACGAGACATTGTTTAGGACCTTCTGGATGGACAATCTCACATGATGAAATGGCTCAATGACTGTGAAGCTTGTCTTTCAGAGATCAGACACATGCTGATGACTCAGTAACATGTGACAAAAAAATTCTGGATTCCTTACCAGCGCAATAAAGGCTTTCGTTGTCTATAGTACGTCCTTCCCTTCATCACATAACTGGAGTCTCCCTGGAATGCTTAGAGCAGTAATATCTTTTTGAATGCCTTTCACTCATATGTGCGTGTGTGTGATGAAGTACTAACTTGCATAGTATGATAAGTTTTTTTTTTTTTTTTTTTTTTTTATATCCTCTGAGTAAGGACCATACTCCCTTTTTGGGGTGCCCATTGAAGGACTTTGTTTTGTTCTGGTGTTTGGTATGACTGTTATCCTACTGCCAAACTTGGGTAGTATATACATTTTGGATATTTTGGGCTATAGCTAATTACATCTAATATATCTCACTGCCATATTTTGAAATTCCCTGTTCTCCCTGGTTTATCTGGTTTCTATCAACTATGCGTGTGATGCTTGCTCGTTATTTTCAGATTACCTGCTATTCACTGCTCTTCTTGTCCTGATAATCATATATGTTTTCTGAAATGAGATGATCTTGTTCATCTATCTACTGTGCTTATGATCCTGAATTTTGGTTCTCCCATATTATCTAAACTTCAGTCAATATCAACCGTTATGTTATCCTTTGCCAATGACTGACAAAAAGGGGGGAGAACAAATCCACACCTGAAGGGAAATTGTGTGTATCTGTTTGGTGATGGTGGTGTAGGTGTTAGGGGGAATAGCTACAAGGAGATATGGGGAGATTGCTGTTAAGGGGAGCAGCTACTGATGTGTATATGGGCAAACTAGATAAATTTGTAAAATTGTGTAAAGTTCATGTACACATAATTTAGGGTGTTAGTCTAGACGTTGTTCTAGGGTGTTTTGGTGTTTTGTCACATAATTGACAAAGGGGGAGATTGAAAGTGCCATGGTTTGTCAAGTAGTGTGTGTGTTGAGTTAGCTAGGCAGAAGAGCCCTATAGGAAGATTGATCAAGCAACTGCCTCAGCTAGATGTGTGCCCGAACTCGTCATAGGTAAATCATATGCCTCACATCCCATGTCCCAAAACACCAGGTAATTAAAATCCTTAAAATTGGTTAGAACACCCTAAGGGATTATGGTTAGAAAACTTTTTTTTAACTCAAAAAAATCTCAAGTTTTCTTCCTTTGTCAATTTATCGACAAGTGGTTCGATGTCCTCGAAGCTCACTCGATATTATCGAAATGAAGACATAAGATGTCCTGCAACCACAAAGATATTTGGATAGAATTTTTGATGTATCGATAGAGGGTTCGATATCATCGAAATTTGAATCTCGAGTCCATCGAGTAGACTCAATAAAATCGACATCAGGTCTGCTGTGTCTAAAGTTCTGCTACCGCAAATCGTGTAATCTTCGATATATCGAAGAGCTTCTCGATATCCTTGGAATTCAAATCTCGATGATATCGGAAGCCCTTCGATGATATCGGATTAGGACACATTTACATCCAACAAGTTTTTCAAGATATTTTCTCGGATCGAGGGTCACTCGATAAAATTGATATTCAAATTTCGATCATATCAAGGCATGGTCGATGTCATCGAAAGTGGACAGAAACTGTCCAGTAAGCTTATAGGAAAATTCCTTGGAATTATCGATGAATCGACACTGCCCCCAATATCATCAATATTCAAATTCTGATGATATCGAGTGAAGCTCGATCATATCTGTTTCCTGAAAAACCTTCAAAGACAAGGCTCTCACATTTTCAAATGGCGAGGAATCAAACCTCGTGTCGATGAAATCAGAGTTCGAAATTCGATGACATCGACGCATGTTCGATTTCCTCGACCAGCTGGCAAAAGTTTCAAAAGTGGTTGACATTTGAGTTCGTATCATCGAGCGGCCAGTCGATGCTATCAAGAGTATACGCTCGATGATATCGACCCCTCTCGATGATATCGAATTCTATCAAAAATGTGACCGTTTTATATCCATTGGAACCTTTTGCCTATTTAATAAGAGCTTGCCCTTGGTTGTTATATAGAGAAAAATAGATAGTGCTTTTGTGTGTTTAGCCCTAGATCATATACCCTAAGCCTTTTTCTGTCATTGAAGTTCATCCTCCAATCCACCCTCATCATTGACATTCAATAGTGGATTGGGGAATGAACTTTCGCATTCAAGGATCCTGCAGCTACCACCTTAATGGAAAATCATTAAGCTGGGATACCTTGAATGCATAGATGATTGAAATCACTCTATCTCCCTTATAGAAAAACATTTAATAGAGCAGGATTCCATTATAACCTTGACCCAACCCGTCGCCATGTATTGGTACATCTTCTGAGTTACGGTTTAAAGAAGTAGAAGATTCTTCGTCATCAAAGGAGGAGATCTTCACAACGTGCTGAACGGGGCTCGTCTACTTATCTGTAAGTCCTTACAGTCCAGAGGACCCTTGAGATCATTCCTTTTGTAGGATTGGGTCTAAGGTGTTTCTCACCCTTTGCAAGTCCTCGTAAGAGGCCTCCGGTGGGAGTGTACGTAGGGGTGCTTCGAGAGGACCCTTGCTCTATGGAGAGCATAAACTGGTTAGAGGTGAACCTGTTTAAAAACCTCCGGTTAGAGGTAAACCTGTTGTAAAACCTCCGTTAGGTTCCTTTTGTGGATCCTTGGCCAGTGTGGGCCTAAAAGTTGGGTGCTATATGTTGACCCTTGCTCATGGGAGCATAAACAGTGTCATGTAGGCACATTGTGTCAGCCTAAGTGTAAGTTGCACTGGTTAGAGGTGAACTTGATTAAAAACCTCTGGTTTGAGGTGAACCTTATTGAAACCTCCTTAGTGAGATCCGGTAGACTCA
This sequence comes from Magnolia officinalis, assembly GCA_021015155.1. Lineage (NCBI taxonomy): Eukaryota > Viridiplantae > Streptophyta > Magnoliopsida > Magnoliales > Magnoliaceae > Magnolia > Magnolia officinalis. The sequence continues at coordinate 38,320,683 of JAJHSJ010000011.1, forward strand.
AGGGTTGAGTGCGTTTGGCGGAAGTGGAGTAGACAAGTAGTCGAACCATTATAAAAATGACTGTGTTTGAGATTTCTATTGTCTTCCATTACTTATGTGATTTCCTTAAATACCTTCATGCTTGATTATCTGAGATCACGCCTCACACACACAGTCATATCCATTATAAACTAATTTACATATTGTTTATCTCTCAAATAGTTTTATGATTGTATCCTCTACCGAGCTTGGAAGCAAGTAGAGTTACTCTTTAGTAATCCTAACGTATGCTCGCTTTTAGGATTATAGTGATAGGATTTTAAATTGTTATAAAATATTAAAAAGTCCTATCCACCCACTCTAGGACATATTGGCATATTCCTACTTCAACTAAAGCGGTCATTACCGCAATTTCACATGGTGGTTCCCACTGTTCCACAGATGGACGGTGAGGATAAAATACTTACATCAGGTGGCTCCACGTGTGTGGCCCACCAGCTGTTCGAGAATGGGCAAGCGGCAGGGCCGCTGGACGGTGTGGCCAATGAATGGCCTAGATGAAACACATGCATGGTGGGGTCCATGGAAGGGTGGGCCACCCCACTCTAAATCAAGCGATATTTGTGTTTTCCCTTCGTCCAGGACGGCCTGAAAATGAGTAGTAGGGTGGTCATGGTACGGTCCATGGATGGGGCCCACCAGATGGAGATAGAGTTGATATTAGTGTTTTCACTTCATTTGGGTCTGTGTAACTGACCAGTCATGGAGGCCACAAACCAAGCAGCAAGGTGGGCCCATTGTGAACAGTGGGTTGGTCCACTAAATGGACAACATGGATAAAATTCATACATTGAGGTGGGCCATTAACAAGGAAAGAGAGAGATAGAGAGAGAATGTGTGTGTGAGGGAAGATCTCCGCCAATATGAGCTCCCTTCCAAGCATTACAACACATACATCAAATGGGTCCCACAACATGTAGGCCTACAAATATGAAATCAAGGTGGGAATACCATCCCCACCACAAGATCAAGGGTCTAGATGACCACTACATGTTGACTATCAAAATAATCATAATGGTGGGTCCATGGAGAATGGCCCCATCATGGAATAAACATATGTATCGTGGCGGGCCATTGGCCATACCTTGGGTCCAAAATGGGATCTCTATCATTAATCGGTAGACCCCACTTGCCCCATGCATCAAAATCAAGATCAAACCTAAGATCTCACCCACCTATAGTTCTTCTTCTTGGCTCCTTGAAATCCTTAGCTCCTAAGCTCTCTCTTTGATGGTTGATGATGAAGTTTGGAAGGTTGGATGGTGAGATTGGGTGGTAGGGAGACCGGTCTTCTCTTGGCTTTTCTTTTCTCTCCGTGTCTTTTTCTCTCTTGGTTGCTAGGGAAATGGAGGGAGAAATGAGATGGAATGAGTGAGGAATGGGTGTTGTAAGGAGAGGTGACATGGAGGGTATGGGCTTAGCTGACTTTCTGGGGCATGAGGTGGCATGGGGTATGTGTTGCCTTACATTGTTGGTAAGAAAGGGATGGGATATGTATGAGTTAATTTGACTTGATGATGAGAGAGGTATGGGTGAGTATGGGTTGTACTTGACTAATGATGTGATAAGTTGGGTAGATATTCCTCTCTCGGGATTCGTGATGCATAGTGTTTCCTCGAAATATGTGCAGCCCCACAACTCCTAGCTTGGGCATCGTATTGGTTCACAAGATGCTGCGTTGGAACCATGGTGACGGTGCGATCGCAAGGGTATAAGTTTCGGGTTGAGTCAACTCAGATATTTGGGATGCGACTTAGGGTCGCGCGCATTCGCTGACTACTGTACGGATGGCATGGATGGAATTTAACGGGGAGGATCTCAGAAGTTGGTGGAATGATAAGGTATTAGGATACGGGCCTTACAAACATACCCCCTTTCAGTTTGATAAGGTGCCATATTTTCTATATCAATTTCATTATGAAATTCTAAACCAGGCTTTAGTGCTTCAACACATATTACTTCCCTATTTGATTACATAGGTTTTGGGTCACTCAAAGCATTCACAATTTCTAAAATTATGAGATCACCGGAGTTAGCAAAGTGAGTCGGGCAAACTTCTAAAGGATCAAAGCATATGTTGGAAGGAAAATCCTCTTCCACAATAGAATAAATTATATCAAATGTGTGGATGTCGTCATCATCCCCTTGTTTTTTTTACGGATATTAAACACATTCAACTTTACTGATATATTTCTAAAGGAAAGTTTCAGGGCTCCATTATTAAAATTGATAATAGCATGTGAAGAAGGTCAATGAAGGATGACATGAATTTGGTTTCAAACATTCATAACCAGTTGGGTATCCAAGACATTGAAATCTACTGAGAAGTAAATTTTGCCAACTTGTACCAACACATCCTCCACTACTCCTCTCGATACTCTCACTGAGCAATCAATAAGTTGTAAGGTTGTCTTAGTGGATTTTAATTCACCCAAACCAAATTGATTATATACCGAGTAAGGTATAAGGTTGGAGCTTGCTCCCAAATCTACAAGTATTTTTTTAAAAAAATTTGAAAATTCTTTTAGAGAAGTATTTTGTTTGATTATGACACTCACTTGTTCCATAAAAAAGGTCTTGTTCATATGTTTAACTTTCGCTTCACCGTGTAGAGATCGTTTAGAAATTTTGCATAAGATGGAATTTGTTTGATGGCGTCTAATAGAGGTATGTTGATTTTTACCTAATTGAAAATCTATGAGATGTTTTGATTGTTGGCCAAAGATTTAGATGAGAGCAGATGTTGGAGAAATGGGCCTACTGGTTTATAACCAATCTCATATTTTTTTTTCTTGCTAAGAATTGCTAGATTCATTATCTTCCTTAGATTTTTTAGATTCCTCAGGTTCGTTGGCCTTCTTTGGAATTGTTTTATCAATCACTTTCTCACTTCAAAGAGTGGTGATGGACTTAACATGCTCGACATGTGGGTTAGAAAAATTGAAAGTAGTATTGTACTTTTAGGTTAGGTTGAGCTTGGCCAGGGAAAGTCCCTTTCTCCCTAACTTTGAAGCGTGATTGAATTCTTTCAATTGATAATTTGAGCTCTTGTAAGATTTGCATTGTGGATTGATTAATCTGGTTTTATCCATACATGAATGCATTAAAGTGTGTCCTTAAGGGTATTCTTTTATAGGGGGCACATAATTAAGGGGTACTAGTAGAAGGCCCTTGGGGAATAGTTTTTGCATTCCTAGTAGATCCAGTTCTCCAATTAAAGTTGGGATGATTCTACCAATCTAGAGTATACATGTTTGAATTCAAGCCACTGAAGGGGCATTGGACGTTGGTAAGCATTCATGGCATTAACTTGAGCTTGCAACGCCTCTTGAAATGTAGGGATTGTAGGAAAATCCTTAGATGTGCATTACCTTCACAAATTCTACGAGTGCTTTCAATGGCCACATTAGTTTTGATTACATCTACTTTTCATAGTTTCATGGTCTCAACTTTTCTTGTGAGACCCACAATCTTCGCATTCACATTGTCTTCGTCTTTCAACACAAATTCTCCCTTTATCCTTGGGTGTAAGCTCGGTATAACTTTATTTTTTGGAGGTATCCTATGATTGGGCATTCTTATCTAACAAATCAAAATATTACAAAGCCTCATCGGGATTCTTGCTTTCACATCATCTCTACAACCAGCGCATGTTTGAACTTGATCGATCATAGAAAAGGATAATCACATGCCATGTTTTGTATCCATGATGGGGGCAGGAAAGTAGAAGATCTTTAAACCTTTTCGAACAGTTAAAAACATTTTATCCTCCGTTTGGGAGAAGTTCATGATATTCCTTCTCAACATGTTAGTTTTGTAGACCAGGAAAAATTTCTTTAGAAATTCCCAGGTCATCTCAGCTGATGTCCCAAAAGATCTCGACCTTAAGGAGTGAAGACATGACTTGGATCTCTCCTTTAAGGAGAATAGAAATAATTTTAGTTTGATTATATCATGGGAGACATTGTTATAATGTAAAGTCACAACGATCTAATCAAACTCTTTTAAGTGAGATTTGGACTTTCTGAGTCAAGTCCATTTAATTTTGAAAGTAGTTGGATCACACCCAGTTTAAAATTGATATTACCTACATTCACAGAAAATACCATACAAGAAGGTGTGGTTGTTCTTGTAGGTCGTAAGTAGTCACGTAAAGTCCTAACCAGTGGAACATTATGCACCTCATTCTCATTTTAGTGTGGTTCATTTTCAGGTTGACTGGGTGCATTCACAATCATGATTTCCGTTAATTCACGAGAACTCGGATATTTTTTAACACGAAAATAAATGAAAAATCCTTCAACCAATCCTCCTTCACTTAAAAGTTGCAATGTGTGATCACGTGTCCACTTGGGCATGAACACACATAAAACCCTAATTTTAAACCTAACCCTATATCCTACACTGAAGAAAAATTCTATAGTAAAATAGAAAGTAATAAAAAGAAGCGAGGAAGGATTTTACCAGAAGGAGAGGCACTACTCGAACAATTCCTACCATAAAAAGAAACTAATGTTAGTAATATTAAGCTAAATTAAAAAGAAAACCATAAAACAAAAATTATGAAAAAACACAAACAAACAAAACCCTTGGTTAATAAAAATTCTAAATTAGAAAAGAACATGAGCTAAAGAAAACCTAAAATATTCTACACCACTAGTCCTCGGCAACGACGCTAAAACTAAACTAGAAATTCAAGTTGGTTCACTGCAACAAAGTAAAAAAGGGTTGTAGAAACAATAATAAAAAATAACTAAGGATCAATGGATCTACTTCTAATAAATTCATAATGCCTAACTCATCAATTTAATAAATTGATTGGAATCGAATAAAGATTCCTTCCAATCAGAAGATGAAAGCAGTTAATTCATATATAATCACCAACAAGGCATGAATTTAACTGAACAATTCTCTCATAAAGCACTTAGTAATTGATCGCAAGGAATTTCAAGCATCTATTGTGCTAGGAGTTGACAATAGATCAAGATATTCTATAGATTAATACCTCCTCTAATCAAGCCAAGTAATTGCAAATTCAAAGTATTTGATGTACCTCGAGTCCATAATGGGTCAAGGAATTAACAAAAACACAAGCTTCTAAAGTAAAATTCAAATCAATTAAATTAAATATCACCATTCAAACCAATACATTGAATTAAACTAGAAGTTTCACTCCTTATCCTTGGCTAAGTGATTAGCTAGACATAGTCATCTCAAAAGTCAATAAAAATTGAAAAATAAACTAGAACCGAAGGTTGAGAAAGAAGAACTACACCTAGAGAAGCTTCGCCTTCTCTCTCTCTCTCTCTCTCTCTCTCTGAAACCTAAGATTATCTCTAAAAGTGTTTACAAGCCTTTTTTAAATAGTAAAAATACCACTGACTTAAGAAATTCATGAACTTTTTTACTTATGTACACGTTCGATCGAATCCTATGATCAATCGACAACCATTGAAGAATTGATGATAGGATTGAACCCTCCTTTAATTGGATTGAAGAAGTACAAAATAGTCCAGCAAGATTTTTGAAATATTTGGATTTTCTCAGTCTAGTTGACCTCCCATCGACTCCTATCGATGGTTGCTCAATTGAATCAAAGTCTCTATCAATCAAATTGTTAATTTTCTTCAATTAAATTACACTTAATCTTCGGTCTTCTTTCTTCGGTACTTTGATTCTTTTAGTCTTTAATTGTTCTTTTCATCCAATTCTTCATCATGCTTCAACTCCTTTTCTTTTAGGCTTTAAATCTTCATTTTAGCTTAGATTCTTCTTCGACTTCAATAACCTTCTGCACATTGAAAATGTGCTTAATTAAGCTTTTTAACACTCATATACAAGGGAAAGGGATGCAATATAAGATATAAATATGCAATATTTAGCTATGATCACCAACTTATCCAAAAATAGGGGGCTACGAGTGGAGGAATGTCTTCCACCCTTTCAAATAACTTTTTGTCTTGGGATTTGCTACAAAACATGGTTAAGGCATCTAGCATGCCATTCACTTCCCTAGGAGCATACCGGAAGACAAGGCCTTGCCAAGTAGGTGCCAATACAATTTTTTGCTAAGATAACTGTATTTGAATGTGTGAACCAATCCCAATGCAAGGTCATGTGGTGTGATGCCCTTGTATCCAAAACTCACTCACCACTAAGATAGCCAAATTTGGATGCAGTTAGAACATCACTACTGTCCACCTCCTCAGTTGATTCCACTGAATTGGCCTCCTTTGGTACCTCATTATATTTATCTCCCTTCTGGGATTTAGGATTCCGGCAATCCATTTTCATATGCTCATGTCTCCAACAGTTCCAACACTTCATCTTTCCCTTTCCCTTAGACTTGGACAATGTTCATGAGTTTCCCTTACCATGTTCAAATTCCTTCTCCTAGCTACCAATGCATCCGTAGAGGAACTATTGCCACTATCATTCTTTCTCAACTAATTTAAATGAAGGGCTGAGATGACATTTTCGACATATATGGTCTCCCTACGATGGCATATAGTGTTTACGAAGCTATCTTAACACTTTATAAGAGATTTTAATAAAATACATCTTAATCTTCCTCGCTAATCCTTACTTTCATGCTCATCCTTAAATGAGTTAATGTGATCGTTAAGATTTTACCCTTCCACCATCTTTAGGTTAAAGAATTGCTTTTTTCAGATACAAATGATTCAAGAGAGACTTTGTCATGCATAAGCTTTCTAGCTTATCCCAAAGTATCACAATGGTCTATCGATCAAGGACAATATAAAGGATCTCATTGTATAAGCATAATTAAACCGAGTTTTTCACTCTTTCTTCCAACTCTACCCAATCTTCATCACTCATAGTCCTAAGAAGCTTCTCTTTTCCAAGGAGTGTGTTCATCAACCCCAAGTGCAAGGCTGTGATGTCTGTAGTAATAATCTCGGTGAGACTGAGGTCATACACACAAGGACTTTTTATTTATGAAAATTCTAAACTACTTTCGAATTATAACTAGAAACCAACCCCAAGTGCAAGGCTGTGATGTATGTAGTAATAATCTCGGTGTGACTGAGGTCATACACATAAGGACTTGTTATTTATGAAAATTCTAAACTACTTTTGAATTATAACTAGAAACTAATCTAAACACAAAAATTGTTGTGAACAGTAATTATGATTTGAAACTATCAAAGAGAAAGTACTAGAGTGCTAAGAATCCACTTGTAGCCATCTTAATGTCATTATACTTGAATTAATCAATATACTTCAACTGGAATTAAAGTCATAATCTATCCAGTTAGATGAAAAAGCGGTTAAAACATCATTCATATCTCAAAATAGATTTTGAGCTTCCATTAGTTTGGTTCCCTCATAAAGCATCAATGAAATGATCGTAGGGAATTCAAAGCATCTATCATGCCTAGAGTCAATGATAGATCAATGGATTTTATAGATCACACAATTACAAAACATGTAAGAAAGTATTAAAAGCCTTCCTAAGCATCTAATGTGCCCGGAGTCGACAATATATGAATCAAAGTAAACTAAAAAGACATTTTTATTCAAACCAAAAACCATGAATTATTCAACATATAAACCAAAGAACTTGAATTAATGTAAACTATACATCAAAACAAACTATATGCTTTACCTCTTAGCTCCATCTAAGAGATTATACAAATCATGGGCATGATTGAAATAGAACTCTTAAAGAAAAACATAAAAACTAACTAGAACCGAAAGTTTGAAGAGGAGGAAGGACTCCTTGAAGCTCCACAACTCCTTACTCTAATCATTCTACCTTAATTCGTGATTAGAAACTCCTAAAGCATCCCTATTTATAAGCTTAGATTGAACCGACTTTAAAACTACCTCAATTTATGCAGTTATCGCACTTCGATGATTGGCTTTGATGACATCAAATCCCATCGAAGAGTTCGACTCCAATTCGAAAACTTCCCAGCAACGAACTTTCAAAATTTACATAGCTCCTTAATGTCATTGAACTTCCTTCCATTTCATCAAATTGGCTTCGATGGCATCGAACACGATCTCGATGCATTGAACAATGCTCCAAACTGTCCAGCAAGAAAATTGTTTTTTCTCTGATTTTTGTGATGTCATTGAAATGGCTTTGATGACATCGAACAGTTCTTCAATGGCATCGAGAATTACAACAATATTTCCAGTGACCAAACTTGATTTTTTTGATTTTTGTGATAGAATTAAACAGTCTTTGATGCTATTAAACACTAACTTCGATGTCATCGAAGGTGTCATCGATGGCATTGAATTGTCAAGTTCAACACTTTTGATTTTCTGCACTTTACAACTTCGAATTTCTTCCTTTTTCACTTGGTTTTCTTGGATCTTGGACTCTTGAATTCTTCAATCTCGGTCTCCAAAGATCCAATCTTTACTTGACAATCCTTTGAGCATTAATCCATGCTTTTGGCATCGTTTTCTTCTTTGGCTCTCAAAATCACCCCGCAATAGAAAACATATGTAATTAGATTGTTTAAGCGCATGCATGTTCACAAAACCAAGGTATAACTAGGGGAATATGTAATATTTTACACTCAACAGATTGCATGTTACAATCATTGTTGAAATGGAAGGCCTCTCATCTTCACCTTCCTAGTTCAAGCAAACTTCTCTATTTCATACATCACATTTGAACCCTTAATCAACATTTTTAGATTTAAAATCAGATTCCTAAAATATAACTCTAATACCACTTGTTGGGGAATCATAGAAGTAAACCTCAATTTAAATCGCACAAGGATAATGTAAATACAACAAAGCATGCACAAGTACACATGATTTTATGTGGAAAACCTTAGCAAGAAAAAACCATGGCACAAAGTGATAACAAAATCCACTATGAAGGCAATATTACAAGAGATTGATAGAGAGAGATAAGAGAGAGGAAGAGGGCGTGGGAGAGAGATAGAGAGAGAGAGAGAGAGAGAGAGAGAGAGAGTTTTTCTCTATTTTTCTTTACGTTTTTAGTGATTTATTGATGAAGTGATTAATCAAACATGTGAAAATTTAACAAAACTTAAAGGGAGAAAATGTCTTAGATTAGCTTCATGAACGTTGATGAGGAAGTGGAGAAACTCACACTTAGGATTAGTTTCTAGATTATTCTCTTCATGATCGAATGTGAAGCCACATTGGCACGCTTCCCTTAGATCTCTTATAGTTTTTAATGACAAAGACTCACAAGCTGAGGATTATAAAATGGCATCACTAGGTTAGACCTGTGAGTGAAGTCTCTAGAATGCAATGGTAACCTCTGTTATTTTAATAAATTGATAATCTCTAATGTTTTAAAAAAAAATCCATGGTAATAGTATCGTGGTATAGTGGATCCCATTATGGCTTATCAAGGTTAAAGGATATGTGAAACAGGGGTCCTTTTCTAGGAACCAATTTATTTATTAAGGGATTCAAAATAAAGATGGCGAACACCTTTTCCCAAGCTGTTGGTGTGAATTGCCATTAGTTCCAAGGGTCTTCTAATATTTTATTACATAGAGTTATGATTTTTCTACTTCATTGAAAGATTCTTGATCTAATGAATACAATCTAAAACCTAATTTTTGTGTTAGTCTTTACAAAAATTGATTGATGAAAAAATTTTAAAAATGGAAGTAATTAATGAAAGAAATACTTGTGAATTTACATCTTGAAACAAAATAAGTTGTTCTATCTGATATCCAAAACATGCTCTACAGACTACAAAAATAAGGTGTTTACACCATTTTTTATATAATAAAAATAAGTTTTTATGAGAATGTAATTTTGACTTATCAATAAAAATTGATTGTAACTCTTCCTTTCAAAACTCTCCATGATGTTCTCGAGGGCCACGCAAGGGTTGTTTAATATTTTTAGCAGAATGGGTATGATCATCTATAACAAATAGACATGAGAAGAGGGACACCTGTAGCAAATCCTATAGATTCCAAATGCTTTTGGTGGACTAAATAATTTATTATGGGTAACAGTGTTTCTGCTTAGATGCTAAAGAATTATGAATATAGGGGTTTCCCTTACCTAATTCCTTTGTTAGGATGATGCCTCCCAAAAGGGGGTTATGTGATTGAGAAAAGAGTATGCACACCCTACTCACACACTCCATAAATAGCTCTGTCCCTTTTTCATGGAATCTAAACCAACAAAGAACCTCATTAATGCATTCTATTTTTGACAAGTTGCCCATCTTTCCTGTATCAACATTTTAGGAGTTTTGTTTTGCATTTTGGGAATTGATTTGCAACCTCCATTGCCAGAAGTATATTAGAGATTATGGTGATGTATTAATGATTACTAACACTAACGAGAGAATCATACTCCAAAAATCACTGAGCCATATAGAATATAACTCTCCCATAGTGTCCATTACTTAAAAAAAAAAAAAAAAAAAAAAAAAAAAAAAAAAAAACTTGAAGCAACACATGTTGGACCGTTGTGGGGACCTACTAAAATTTCGCTAAGGGAAGATTTCTCTATTTCACCAAGTCGAGATAAAAACTTGGCTATCCTCTAAATAAAGAGATTAAGTTAGATATGTAGCTCAGAGAAGTAACCCTAAAGCTCAATCCATTGAAAGAGACTTTAAAATTTTGAATTTATGCATGTAATGACTGTAAGTGTTTGAATCATGTGGGTATTCATATGTTCACCTTTGAGATCAATGAACAAGCCCAAGTCCCTCATTTGACAATTTTATCTTCCTTCTATAAACGATGTTGTTGTTATGGGAGAACATTAGGTTTCTATCTATATGTAGATCTGGTTCGATCAATCTTTCTTAATCCAGTGGGATTCTTTAATTTCATGCAATTCGTGTAGCTCTTACAATCCCTCAAAACTTAAGTTGGTGGGATCTTGGGCCCATATTTATCTAAGCTTGTGTGTGCTCAAGTCTTTACTTTTCCACTTTAATTGTGAAATAGATAATTCTAGTAGTCCTCCTATCCCATTTTAAGAGTTCCCTACCAACATAAGGAGACCTTGGTTTATGTGAACCTTAGTCTCACTCTTCCATGGCTTCAAAACTATTGCAATGGAATAACCTTAATCACCTAAATGTCAATCTAAATAATGAATGATTATAACAAAAACATGTTTTTATCTTTGAACATTCATTTTGTGGCATTTATCTTAAAAGTTGGATTGTCTAATTGGTGTACTTTACACGTGTTGACTTATTAAAAGTTTGTCCCAATGAATGGAATGCTTAGATTGATTAGTAGACAATCCAAGTACCCAACCTAACTCATATTCACCATAATAATGTTTGCTAGATTATTGAACACAATTGTTTTTAATCACTTTGCACAAAAATCTTTTTTTTTTTCATAATAAAGAACCAGCCATCTTCTTTTAATTACTAAAATGCTAAAATGGTTAGTGGAACAAGTCTTTCATGAGAGTGTTAACTTTTATCTGCTTAAGTACATAATAGAAAAATAATGCGTTTAATTTGACTATTATATGTCCTTACTCCTAGTAGTGAGACATCAATGCTAACTTTAATACATTTTTTCTTCTTCCAGATGGTAAAGAAGAAGGAACGCAAAGGGAGAGTAATGGCCCCATACAGCAGAAACTTCCATTTCCTATTAATTATATCACGTTCCTAAATTTCTTAGAGCTTGTTTTGGAATTCTTACTAGTCATTTTCGGATTAGGTAATTACTATCTCTTAAGTTCAATTCTCATGAAAACTATGATTTCTTTCATAAAAAGGGAAGACTGCTAAATTACGCAATACCATTAAATCGAATAAATTTTTTTTATATATAGGCCTTATAGAATAATCTTATTCTCAAGTTTTTCCCTTGCATATAAAGTTTTGGTCATTTGTGTTTAAGAGTTACCTGTTTATATCTATGTAGGGCCTACCATATTCTGTGTATCCGCCCCCCCCCCCCCCCCCCCCCCCCCCCCCCCCCCCCCCCCCCTAAACCCATGCAGTAAGTGAGGCCAGCTACGCTACTAAGATGGCTAAAAAAATTAGGCTGATCAAATCATTAGCCCAATCGCACCGTAAGAAAAAGGATTAAAATTAAACCAAAAGACAACAAATTCACAAGGTGGACCAAATGATCATTTGATCAACTGATTTTTGGGGCATCAACTTTAAATGAGGGATAACCCTTTTAGAGAAGTTGGATGCTATACAAATATTGGCCCTACTCACAACCATTCTATAATAATCTTATTCTATGAAAACATGTAAAGGAACCTTCTTATATGATTATCATTAGGAATCCTAATTTCATTGCATTATTTTGAATGACAACACCTAGGCATAAACACATAAGAAAGTATGTACAAATTACTAACATTGGTATAATATTAACTATCAAATATGGGAATTTGTTTTGACTTTATTCCTTACTATTACCCTCTTAAGCTAAGTAGCCAAGGACAAGAGCCAATTTTCTTATACCATAGTAGAGAGATGTAAGAAATTATGAGGACTTTGCCAAAAATATATAAAAATAATAATAATTTATCATTACTAGATAGAAAGCGAACATATATAAATCTTCATGAAACACATCATAAAATAGAATTATAGTCAATCTTAATGAGGTGAGTGTGATAATGGATGACAAGATTATCAACCATGTGGGTAGCATTAGTATTTTCACAGAGAATAACAAGATGAAATGTAAAAGACACACCAAGGTCTCATAATAAAACAACGATGGAAAACAATCTATATTATTTCTCAACATTGACAAGAAGATGTGTGTGTTTTCTTTCTGATAACACCAAGTCTTGTGAAGATCTAGTGGTGAACCTATGGTCATTAGGACAACTAGTCAAATCTTCATAATAGAAAGCTTAAAGAGATAAACCTAAACACTGAGCAAAAAATAATACTTAACTCATAGTACCCTTGGCGTGATACAAAATATGCTTAATTGCACCAAGTGGAAAATAGATGATGGATGCATAAATTGACACATATGATGTACTATTTAGTAAATACAAGGTCATGTTATGGTCAAATACTAGAGAGCACTACGCTGGGATAAAAAGTGACATTAGGATGTGAGTTCATGTTATGGTTAAATACAATAGAGTACCAAGTTTAAACATAAAGTGAAAAGAAATGATGAAGATGACCTAAAGCCTTCATACAAAATTTGATGTGAAGTAAACAAACGAGACCATCCATCTCTATGGTAGATATGCTAGTAAGCTGAAGCCACCAATATATAAGATGGCTAATAATTCTAGAAGATTTACTGCATTCAAGTAATAAGCTATCTACCTTATTATAGTGTTTCCAAATTCCAATAAATAAGATCTAAATCTAACAATTTATGCTCGGTGTTCCTGTTTGAGGAAATAAATAGCTTTATAATGTTAACACATGCTGGAATAAGTAGAATAAGTATATTAACGAGTATGACACATATAGACTTCTTTTGAAGAGCTAGAAAGAATTATTTGCATCAAGATGATGAAGAGGCCAATCACAATAGTATGCTTAAAAATTAGACTATAAGTCTCATCATAGTCAAAATATTCTTGTACATAAAATCACTTATTTATAATGGTAGATTGATCAGATGGATAGTTGATGGATCAAATTAATGGATGGATGGATTTTGAAGTTATATAGACAGTGATGGTTTTAATGGTTGTATGCTTTTGATATAACTTATTGAATGGATGGTCTACTAATCTTGTAAAAAAAAAAGTCAAAATATTCTTAGCAACTAAATGTGCATTATGATATTAAGTTGTTATATCAAGTTGTCATTGAGTTTATAGAACCATCAAAAAATTCGAGATAGATGAAGAAGAACTAGAATCGAGATATGATTCCTTTATAATGTTTACATTCATTATCCATACCCACATCCCAGTGAGGATCGTTATAACAATGAGTGCAGCATGTTCTATTAGGAATCCAAAGATGCTATTACTGACATATTCTCGATTTTTATAGATGTTAAAAGCTTTAGCTTATGAATTTCTATCTTGAGAATGAGTCACCGTCATGCCTCAGTCTTGAAAACTAGGCTCACAAAATTCCCAATCGCCAAATCCGGCGCTGACAGCCTCTATAGTACCCCATTCTCGGCTCCGGGCACTAATATACCAGGTTCCGATCCTAGGATCCTACAAGGAGGATTTTCAGCATAAATTTGTTTCATAAGAAGCATAACCATAAGCATAACCCACAAATAACAACTAACAACATCATCACAAATCCACTACGATATAAAACTTTAAGTACAATGTATAAAAGGAAATACAATGTATAACAAAAGGCTCTTGAAGTTCAATTGCACGCTCTTACTCCTGCTCAGCTACGTCTTAGCGTCACCTGCATGCAACGGTCGTCATAAGCTTATAGAAAGCTTAGAGAGTGGTGAAAGTGTTTGAGGAATGTAGAAATGCAAGTATGCAATATTTGAATAATGTGAAAATGCTGGTAAGTCCATGAATGATATCAGTCATACCATGGCTATGCAATACAATGCAAGGCCTATATAACCAATGTCATATGTAAGATGCAGCTCAAGCATACCAGTCCTCATCTGAATCCACATATCAATCCAGCTTATCTCTGGAGCATCATTTATCAGTACAGTTGTTACTCTGGACAATCGCTGGGGTCTAGTACACTCTACGCCAGTTTGTTGCCCCTTTCTGAGCGCACAACTGGGTAAGTAGAAGAGACCTCACTATCCGCCTGCTAATATTAGGCCCGACTTGTCGATAGCAGACCCATTCCTCAAGCTGGTCAAACTAAACCTAGATATTACCCCCTCAATCAGGTCGGTAAGGTTACACCCCCTTCCAACTGACCACGACACAATGAGAGACACGACCCTCGTACGCTCATACATCCACTCGATTTCGATGTTGGAGCATCCTCCTAGTACCATAAGGGTTTGGGGACTTTCACCCATGGACATCATTGTGCCCTACTGCTTAGAACCAAGTATTTCCAGTATCTAGTCCTACTATCCACGATATGCCTGTGGAGGTCGTAACCCTGATGTCGCTAGGGTACAAAGTAACCGTATCACACAATGTAAGATGCATGAGTCATCCAATCCAGTCATGCATCAATCCTACGCGTATCGTGCACTCATGAGGGTCAACTCAGCCTATCAGGGAGTCCCATAAGCAATCTGCCCAAGGGCATAACGTTATGATCAATCACTTCTTGTAACAAGTATGCAGATGATGCGTATGGGCATATATCATGATGCTATGCTAACACATACTCATAGTCGAAATCGATAATCGGCTTGTATATAAGGTGGGGTCCATAGAAGGATAGCGGATCTGATCTGTAACATGAAGATCGGTCCTCAACAGTGGATATTCCAAATATGATACCACAGATTCTTCCATATATACCAAGAGGTGATGATGCATCCTCCTCATAACAAGGATGGGCCTAGATGGCCTACTCATGTTGAGAATGGACCTAAGAACAAAGAGTGGGCTTTCAGGTTTGGTACTTCTACTAGCATTAATGGGGACCCAATAGTTTGGGTTTAGCCTAATAAGATAGATGGGTTATGCTAATATCAATGGGGACCCAAAGGTTTGGACTAGCCCCCTGGGGGAAGATGAGAATGGGACTAAGGATGGGCCTAGGGAGGTTACAATGTGGACCTTTAACCATCATTGCTCCCAAGGTAATGGGCTTAGCAACGGGCCTTCGGGAGGCTTATAATGTGGACATTTAACCATCATTGCTCAAGGCATGGCCCATTTAGAGCCTATCTTGTAATAGGGGCCCATGACCTTATACTAGCTAGGAAATGGATGGTCATCATATACATTATTATATACATCATGGTGGGCTCACATATCGTAATGGCCTCACCACATGGGTCTCTCATATATCACATTGGGCCTCATCATATGGGTCTCTCATACATCACATTAGGCCTCACACATCGGCCTCGCATACATCATAATGGGCCTCAAACAATCAGCAAGTCGGGCTGATAAAACACCTACTTTTGGTGGGCCTGAAAATTGATGGATGACAAGGATAAAACATATATATCATGGTGGGCCTTGGCCCAACTACTGCTGGATGCTGGTCCAGCAGCAGGTGAACCTGCTGTCAGCTGGGCTTGACTGTCTTGGCCTAGGCCCTAAAATGATCTGGAAACTAGGTGGACGGTGCAGATAAAACACATGGCTCAGGTGGAGTCCCACTGTCCAACAACTGGATGGTGATGATAAAACCCATACATTCATCAAGGTGGCCACCTAAATCACTGTCTAGAAATGGACGGTGTGAATGTACAACACATAATTATGGTGGGGTCCACCTCCCAGCTGGATGGTGGAGACCCCAAACGTGTGGTGGGTCCCACCGTCCAAAGACGGATGGCTGGATATAACATATACCTCATGATCAGACCCACAGAACTTGCTGACGTCAATACAACAGCTATATAGCTAGTGGTCCCCACAGATGGATGGCGTGGCTGTAATACATACATAGAGGTGGGTCCCACTGTCCAGTATGCTGGACGTGAGGATAATCCCATACATCACGGTTGGCCCCATCACATGGACGATGTTGATAAAACACATGCATCACGGTGGATCCCACCGTCCAGTAGACTGGACGGTGTGGAAAAAAACACATATCATCAAGGTGGATCATTGTGGTGACCTACCAAAGTTTTGGATCGGCTGATATTTGTATTTTCCTTCATCCAGGCCTGTCCCAAAGGACATGCAGCAAGGTGGGCCTCAAGAACGGACGGTCTGGGTTAGGTGGGCCACATGCCATCACAAAGAGACAGAGAGAGAAAGAGAGAGAGAGAGAGGAGAGAGAGAGAGAGAGAGAGAGAGAGAGATGTGTGGAGGGGAGGGACTCCACCACTATGAGCCCTCCCTTTACTCAATACAATGCATACATCAAATGGGTCCCACCACATATGGGCCCTCAAATCCTCAAATCCATGGTAGAAATCCTAGATCACCCATAAATTTCACTCTTTCTAGGTCCCTTGGCCTCCTTGGCTCCTATACTCAACCTTTAATGGAGGATGATGAAGATTGAAGGGTTGGGATGTGAGATCTTGAGGTAGGGAGTGGGCCACACACTTGGGAAATTTCTCTCCTTGGAAATGCTGGGACGGTCCTCTCTTGGTTGCTTGGAAAATGGTAGAGAGAATGAGAGGGAGAGAGGATGTTGTAAGAGGAGGTGATATGAAGGGTATGGGCTTTGTTGAGTTTTAGGGGCATGAGGCGGCAAGGGGTATGAGTTTCCATGACTTGTTGGTAAGAAAGGGATGGGATAGTTATGGGTTCATTTGACTTGGTGAAGAGAGAGGTATGGGTGAGTGATGGGTTGTACTTGATAAATTGATGTGATGTTTGGATAGACATTCTATCGAAATTCGCAACATGCAGCATTTCCTTGAAATATACGTGGGCCCATAACTCCTAGCCTGGGTATCGCATCAGTGTGTAAGAAGCGGCATTGGAACAGTGGCGACAGCATGGTTGTTAGGGTATAAGTTTTGAGTCGAGTCAACTCAGATTTACGGGATGCGATTTAGGGTCGCTCCCAAACACTGTCTATAGGTCGCGGGTTGCCAGAATTGGACGGGGAGAATCACGGTGGTCTAAGGAACAACACGGACTAGGATACGGGCCTTATAGCTCTCCCCTCTAAATAAAAATTTCGTCCTTGAAATTTACTATTACGGAGAACAAAATAAGAAGGAAGAGAAAACATGGCATTGCATATATAAATATATCAATCAATACAATACAAAGCATAATCAATCTACAAAAAGATGAGGATAACGCTCTCTAATCTCAGCTTCGGGCCCTCAAGACTCCTTATCAGCACTATGATGACCCCACTGCACCTTCGCCAAGGGAATGACCTTAGTTCGGAGGACCTGCTCCTTCCAATCACCGATGCGAACTGGATGCTCAATGTAGGAAGCATCCTCACGGACCTCAAGGGGCTTCCAATCAATTATAAGAATAGTGTCTAACCCACACTTCTACATCATCGAAACATGGAAAACGTTGGGATGCCAGACAATTGAGAAGGTAAGGTAAGCCTATAGGCCATGGCGCCAACTTGGCCATTGATCTCAAAAGGTCCAATAAATCTTGGGACAAGCATGCCCTTCACTCCAAATCAAACTACACCCTTCATGGACGAGACCTTGAGATACACTATGTCCCCTACTGTAAATCCCTGGGACGATGCCGACGATAAGCAAAACTCTTCTGCTGGCTCAAAGCTGTACGCATCCTCTGCCTGATGATATCGATGACCTCTGATGTCTGCTGCATAAGCTTAGGACCTAGGAGATATTGCTCTCCAACCTCAATCCAACAACTCGAAGATCTGCATGGTCTGCCATATAATGCCTCGAAAGGAGTCATGCTAACAATTGCCTGATAACTATTGTTATACACGAACTCAGCCAAGCGCAAATGCTCATCCCAGTTACCCGAGAAGTCAATCACACAAGCTTTGAGCAAACCTCAGGAATCTGGTTAACCCTCTCGGTTTGTCCATCGGTTGCGAATGATATCGGGTGGTGAGCTGTAAAACAGACCTCATTGCCTTCTGAAAACTCCTCCAGAATTGAGATGTGAACCTCAGGTTTCGGTCGAAAATGATCAAAACTGGAACACTGTGCAGTCTCACAATCTCATTAATGAACAATCTGGCAAGCCGGTCTAAGGGCTAGGTCGCATGAATTGCGAGAAAATGTGCTGACTTCGTCAGTCGATCCACGACAACCCAGATGGCGTCATGACCGTGTTGATTCATTGGTAAGCCCATAATGAAATCTGTGGATACATGCTCCCACTTCCATGTCAGGACGCTCAATGGCTGCAATAGACCAGGCAGTCTTTGATGATTTGCCTTGACACGCTGGCATGTGTCACACTCAGCCACAAAACTGGCGATCTGACGGTTTATCCTCGCCCAAAAATAACGTCACCTCATATCATGATACATCTTCGTTAAGCTAGGGTGGATAGAAAACCTCGATTGATGTGTCTCGGTTATAAAATCTCTGCGCAACTCTTGAAATATTCAGGACACATAATCAGCCTCTGAAGCAAAGTCCACCTCATATCACGATGTCGTCTTTGCTCGATAACTCTACAATGATTAGTCTATTTGTTAAGCCTTAATCACCCTTGCAATAAGAGAGGGTTGAATTGACAGGCTTGATAACTGCATGATAGAAGACTACAGACCGATTTAAAAGTCATACACCATCACATCCTCAAGCATCTTCCACTCCTTAATCATCATATGCGCCACCGGCCTTATGGCTGACGGCTGAGGGCATCCGCCAGCATGTTCGCCTAGCCAGGGTGGTACTTCAGATCAAAATCATAGTCCTTCAGGAGCTCCATCCAAAGTCTTTGTCTCATGTTCAACTCGGACTGAGAGAAAAGATACTCAGGCTCTTGTGGTTGGAGAAGAGATCGAACCTAACCCCATAAAGATAGTGCCTCCACACCTTCAATGCAAAGACGGCTACTGCCAGATCTAAATCATGCGTGGGGTAGTTCAGCTTAAGGAACTTGAGCTGGCGAGATGCATAGGCTACTGACTTCTCATGCTGCATCAGAATAGCACCCAAGCCAACATGCGAAGCATCAGTAAACACCACAAATCCATCACTCAGAGGGAAAAGTGAGGATAGGAGTGAATGTGAGGCGGTCCTTCAGCTCCACAAATGCTCGCTCACAGGCGTCACTGCACATAAATTCTGCACCCTTCCGGGTCAACCTAGTCAATGGTGATGCAATACGAGAAATCTCTCGATAAAGCGTTGACAATATCCCGCCAAGCCAAGAAAACTACAGATCTTGGATGTGTTCGTGGGCTAGCCCCACTAACGCACTGCATCTATCTTCGAGGGGTCCACTGCGACACCCTCCCTTGTCACCACGTGACTGAGGAACTTCACCTCCTCATGTCAAAACTCACACTTCTCCAACTTCGCATAGAGCTGGTGGGCACAGAGGGTCTACAAAGCAATCTCCAAATGCTGCTCGTGGTCCTCACGAGTCCTCGAATAGATCACAATGTCGTCGATGAAGACCATAACAAACCGATAGAGATAAGGACGGAAGACCTCATTCATCAACTACATGAAGACCGCGGGTGCATTGGTCAGTCCGAAGGACATGACTTGAAACTCAAAGTGACCGTAGCGTATTTGAAAAACTGCCTTCGGGATGACCTCCTCTCAGACTTGAATCTGGTGATAACTAGACCGCAATTCAATCTTCGAAAATAACTAGGCACCTTGTAGCTGATCAAATAAATCATAATTCTCGGGAGTGGATATTGTTCTTTATTGTGACCCGGTTGAGCTTGCGGTAATCCACGCAAAGCCTCAACGAGTCATCCTTCTTCCTGACGAATAGTACTAGCACTCCCCATGTCGAACTACTCGGACGAATGAAGCCTAGCTCACGTAACACGTCCAACTACTGCTGCAGCTCCCGTAACTCTATCAATGTCATACGATATTGGGCCTTCGAGATAGGCATGGTACTAGGTACAAGATTGATCTAAAAATCAATATGCCGTCGTGGAAAAAATCCTAGAATCTCCTAGAATACCTCGAAAAAATCATAAACGACTAGCAACAGATCAACACTCATTGTTACAGGCTCCTCTACTACACACGACATCAAACAAGACAGCGACTCTCCTTTGGGTTCGGCAACGAATTGGAACTGCGGCAAGCCGGGTATATAGAACGTGACTGTCCTCGCAGAGTAGTCCAAAATGGCGTGGTACTCGGCTAGCCAATCCATACCAAGGATGATGTCGAACTCTGACATCGGCAGCACAAATAAATCTGTGGGTATGCAAGTCTCCCCTATTAAAACAAGGCAAGATGAACACAAGCGGCCTAACACTGTGGTCTTCCCCAAGGGCGTCGACACTGACAATCCCTCACAGGGAGACTCTATAGGCATCTAACGACAAAAACCCTCAGACATAAAGGAGTGAGAAGCATCAGAATCAAACAATACTCGAGCGATGCATGTAAAGAAGGGAAGAATACTCTTAACAACTCTTCTGGATGACTGCGTGTCCTGCTGAGACTCCTTAAACCTAGATTGAGCTAGCTGGGGAGGTGCCTGTCCCCCCTGAGGTCTCTGCTTCTGCTGTTGTTGCTGCAGTCGGAACTGCTGCCTCAGCTGCTGAGGTCTCGGAGGCTGGTGTGGTGCTCTCAGTTGCTGTTGTGGGGGCCTCGTTGGTAGGGGTTGCTGCTACTGCTGCTGTGAAGGCTTCTGCGGTGCTCTCAGCTGCTGCTGCTGCAGTCAGGGACACTCCCACTTACAGTGCCCTATCTCACTACATCCAAAACAGGCACCTAAAAGCTGTCTCTGAGGTGGTACTAGGGGTGCCACTGTTGCTAGGGTGCTCTAGTGGCTGGGCGACCTATGCACCTTTATTGGGCGTGGTGCTGCTGATGTTGGCAGCCATCAGAGGGAGCCTACCTCTTTCGGTCTCCTCTACGATCACGGTCTCTTTTCGAACCGGCCTAGTTTTCCTCATAGATCTGAGCCCTCTGCACAACCTCCTTACAAGTCTGAAGCATATGGCTGATAAAACGGCCTTAGAGACCATATCACAAGATGTTCTCAAAATGGCGGGCCTTCCTCCCCTTATCATCAATCAAATACAGCGCAAACCTCGATAGCACCACAAAACAGGCCGCATACTATGCCACAGTCATATCTCCCTATATTAGAGTCTCGAACTCTAGTGCATGCTACTGACGAATGTGGTCGGGAAAGAACTGCCGGTCAAATCGGTCCACAAAATTCTTCTTAGTCCAAATGGAATCAGGCTCTATAGTACAGGCAACGGAGGTCCACCAAAGCTCGACCTCACCCTTAAGTATATATATTGCCAATGAGACCATCTGCTGGGTCGTGCATCTCATGGTCTAGAACATCTTCTCCATTTAGGAGCGCCACCTCTCTAATGCAGTCAGATCAAACTCTCCCTTAAATCGCGGGGGATCGAGCCGAAGAAAATCTCGCAGCAGGGTGCTTGCGTGCTCCTGCTATACCTGCTCTTGGGACTCGGCGAAAAGCCTGTCCTGCCCATGGAGGGCGGTTGTCACATCCTACAGCATCTGCTGTAACTGATCGGCGCTAACTGATACTATAGGGGTTGCGCTGGTCTCGGACGGAGGTGGAGAATCTGCAGGAGTCTCGGGCATGAGAAGAGGTGGCTCAAGTGGGGGAACGAGAACTACGGGAGGTGGAGCGGGAACCGCTCGGGTCGCTCGGGAGCCTTCGGTTCCTTGGGTGCCTCGTCTAGGCAGCATGACCTATAGAAAAGAACAAAGGTGCCTATCAGCCTTGAAAACCCTAAAAGGCTCAGACGTTAGGGAACTAAATTAGAAAGTTACGCACTCGGGACCTAATCGTCCTAAGCTCATAGTAGATAAGTAATGTTGTTCTAAGTTATTCCCAAGTTATGCACTGATACCATCTTCATTCACACCCCAAACTTGGAAAACGCCCTCATAAAATTCCCAATCGCATAATCTCGCACCGAAAGCCTCCGTGGTAGCCCATTTTTTACTCTTGGCACCTATATACCAGGTTCTGATCTTGGGATCCTACAAGGAGGATTTTCTGCATAAATTTGTTTCATAAGGAGCATAACCCACAAACAACAACCAACAACATCATCACAAATCCACTATGACAAAAAAAACTTTAAGTACAATGCATAAAAGGAAATATAATGGATAATAAAAGGTTCTGAAAGCTCAACTGCACTCTCTGCTCTTGATCAGCTACATCCTAGCGTCACCTGCATGCAACGGTGGTGCAAAAGCTTATAGAAAGCTTAGAGAGTGGTGAAAGTGTGTGCGCAAGGTAGAAATGCAAGTATGCAATATCAGGATAATGCGGAAATGTTGGTAAGTCTATGAATGATATTAGCCATACTAAGGCTATGCAATAAAATGCAAGACCTACATAACCAATGTCATATGCAATATGCAGTTCAAGCATACGAATCCTCATCTGAATCCATATATCAATCCATCTCATCTTTAGAGCATTATATATCAGTATAGTTCTCACTCTGGATAAACACTGGGGTCTAGTACACTGTACGCCAGCATGTCACTCCTATCTGAGTGCACATCTAGGTAAGTGGAAGAGACCTCACTATCCGCCTGCCAATATCGGGCCCGGCTTGTCGATAGAGGACCCATTCCTGAAGCTAGTCAAACTCAACCTAAACATTGCCCCCTCACTCAGGCGGGTAAGGTCACACCCCCTTCCAACTGACCACGACACAATGGGAGACACGACCTGGTGGTATACAACCCTCGTGCATTCATACATCCACTCGATCTCGACGTTGGAGCATCCTCCTACTACCATAAGGGTTCAGGGACATTCACCCAAGGACATCATTGTGCCCTAGTGCTTAGAACCAAGTATTTTCAGTATCCAATCCTGTTAACCACGATATGCCTGTGGAGGTCGTAACCCTGACGTCGCTAGGGTACAAAGTAACCATATCACATAATGCAAGATGCATGAGTTATACAATCCAGTCATGTATCAATCCTGCGTGTACCATGTGTTCATGAGTGATAACTCCGCCTATCAGGGAGTCCCATAAGCAATCTGCCCAAAGGCATAATGTTATGATTAATCGCTCCTCATAACAGGCATGCAGAAGATGCATATGAGCATGTATCATGATGCTATGCTAACACATACTCATAGTCGAAATCGATAATTGGCCTGTATATAATACGGGGTCCATAGAAGGATAACGGTCCTCAAATTGGATATAACAAATCTGATACCACAGATTCTTTCATCTATGGAAAGAGGTGATGATGCATATTCCTCGTAATAAGGATGGGCCTAGATGGCCTACTCATATCGAGAATGGACCTAAGAACAAAGAGTAGGCTTCCGGGTTTGGGTACTTCTACTAGCATTAAAGGGGGCCCAATAGTTTGGGTTTAGCCCAATAAAATGAGATGGGTTATGATAATATCAATGAGGACCCAAAGGTTTGGGCTAGCCCACTAGGGGAAGATGAGAATGGGCCTAAGGATGGGCCTAGGAAGGTTAATATGTGGACCTTTAACCATTATTGCTCCCAAGGTAATGGACTTAGCAATGGGCCTTCGGGAGGCTTATAATGTGGACATTTAACCATCATTGCTCAAGGCATGGCCCATTTAAAACCTACCTTGTAATGGCGGCCCATGGCCTTATACTAGCCAAGAAATGGATGGTCATCATAGACATTATTATATACATCATGGTGGGCTCACATATCGTAATGGCCTCACCACTTGGGCCTCTCTATATCACATTGGGCCTCATCATATGGGCCTTTCATATTTCACATTGGGCCTCACACATCGGCCTCACATACATTATAATGGGCCTCATCATAAGGGCCTCATATACATCACATTGGGCCTCACACATCGGCCTCACATACATCACATTGGGCCTCACACATTGGCCTCACATACATCATAATGGGCCTGATGGGGTAGCCCATATGGTCCAGAAATAAATGGACAGCATGAATATAGAACATATATAACATGGTGGGCCTGTAAGATGGGCCCCACCAAATGGATAGTGTGTATGCAACACACACATCACGACGGGCCTCATACATTCACAATGGGCCTAAAATAATCAACAAGTGGACCTTATAAAACACATACCTCTGGTGGGCCTGAAAACTGATGGATGGCATGGATAAAACATATATATCATGGTAGGCATCAGCCCAGTTATTGTTGGATGCTGGCCAGCAGTAGGTGAACCTACTATCAGCTGGGCCTGGCTGTCTTGACCCAGGCCCTAAAATGATTTGGAAACTGGGTGGACGGTGTGGATAAAATACATGCGTCAGGTGGAGTCCCACCATCTAGCAACTAGACGGTGAGGATGAAACCCATACATTTATCAAGGTGGCCACCCAAATCAACATCTAGAAATGGACGATGTGAATGTACAACACATCATTACGGTGGGGTCCACATCCTAGCTGGACGGTGGAGACCCCACACATGTGGTGGGTCCCACCGTCTAGAGACGGATGGCTGGATATAACACATACCTCATAATCAGACCCACAAAACTTGTTGACGTCAATACCGCAGCTATACAGCTAGTGGTCCCGCAGATGGACGGTGTTGTTAAAACACATACATCACGGTGGATCCCACCGTCTAGTAGACTGGACGGTGTTGATAAAACACATCATCAAGGTGGGTACTTGTGGTGGCCCACCAAAGCTTTTGGTCAGTTGATATTTGTATTGTCCTTCTTCCACGCCTGTCCCAACGGACAGGCAGCATGCCTACCCGTTGAACAGGCAGCAAGGTGGACCTCACGAACGGATAGTCTGGATCAAGTGGGCCACGCGCCATCACAAAGAGAGAGAGAGAGAGAGAGAGAGAGAGAGAGAGAGAGAAGTGCGGAGGGGAGGGACTTCACCACTATGAGCCCTCCCTTTACTTAATACAATGCATACATCAAATGGGTGCTACCACATGTGGGCCCTCAAATCCTCAAATCCATGGTAGAAATCCTTGATCACCCACCGATTTCACTCCTTCTAGGTCCCTTGGACTCCTTAGATCGTATGTTCAACCTTTAATGGAGGATGATGAAGATTAAAGGGTTGGGATGTGAGATCTTGGGGCAGGGAGTGGACCACACACTTGGGAAATTTCTCTCCTTAGAATGCTTGGATGGTCCTCTCTTGGTTGCTTAGAAAAAGGTAGAGAGAATGAGAGTGAGAGAGGATGTTGTAAGAGGAGGTGACATGGAGGGTATGGGCTTTGTTGACTTTTGGGGACATGAGGTGACATGGGGTATGGGTTGCCTTGACTTGTTAGTAAGAAATTGATGAGATAGGTATAAGTTCATTTGACTTAGTGAAGAGAGAGGTATGGGTGAGTAATGGGTTATACTTGATAGATTGATGTGATGTTTGGGTAGAGATTCTATCAAAATTCCCAACGCGCGGCATTTCGTCGAAATATATGCGGACCCACAACTCCTGGCGTGGGTATTGCATTGGTGCGCAAGACGTGGTGTTGGAACTGCGGCGACAGCACGATCGCTAGGGTACAAGTTTCGAGTCGAGTCGACTAAGATCTATGGGATGCGACTTAGGGTCATGCACAAACGCTGTCTACAGGTCACGGGTTGCTAGAATTCGATGAGGAGGATCGCGAGAGTCTGAGGAACAGTACGGACTAGGATATGGGCCTTACAATCACCATTAGACAAGTGAATGAAGATAATGAGAAGGTACTATAGATTCGATATGTATATCAACATGTGAATGTGGAACAATGGATCACTAGATAGGGAAGCCAAGAAAGACATGTAAAGGGTAATTAGAGACTTGAAGAGCTTTAACCTCCAGTTTCATTTTGAGAATGAGTCACCACAAGAGTAGTGTACTTTAAAAGGATGAGCAAGTATTTTAAAATAAATAGATAGATCAACATGAAAAGTGGTGCAATTGGTGGCGAAGTTGTTTTTATGAAAGATGTAATCAGAATGATTAGAATCATGACCTCATTAGTAGTAGCTTTATAGTGGGAAGGTGGTTGGGATAATGCAAGACCATCAAAGCATTCTAGTATGAAATATATTTCAATAGTATTATTACTAGTGGAGTTGGGTAATGGAGTAGTGGTGCCCATAAATAGATGATCAACCAAGTTCTCTGATTATTGACCAACCAATTTCTGTAATTACTTCTTATCTATAAGGTATTCGCAAAGGTGATTACTACTAGATTAGGCTCAATTCTTCCTAAGCTAATCTCAGTGGATCAATCACCTATTGTAAAGGACAATTCTTTTGTAGAATCTATTGCTCTTACCCAAGAATTATTCAGAGATTTAGATAGAAAGGTCCGAGGGAAGAACTTGATCATTAAGTTGGACATGGAGAAAGCTTATGACCGAGTATATTGGAGTTTCCTTAAGTAGGTTCTTCCACAGTTTAGGTTCATTTTGGATTGGCTTCGGTTTGTTGAAAAATTCTAGGCTAATAATTTGTTTTCGGTGCTAATTAACGGTGAAGCGTGCAGGTTTTTCAAATCAGCGAGAGGCCTAAGGTAAGGAGATCCGATCTCGCTAGCCCTCTTCATCCTTATGTCTAAAGCATTTAGTCAAGGGTTTAGTCAGGGATTTAAGAGGTTCATCGAGAGGGTTTTCTGTTAGCCTTTTAAGATAGAGAGTGCAACAGCCCAAACTTTTCAATACCCGAGTATTGAAAGTTCTCGAGTGTTACTATGAAATTTAACGAAATATGTACATACGTACGATACCAATCTAACTACCTAGCCTTATATCTATTCCATGACACGAATCCAACCACTGAGAATGACCTCCATTTAATAGATCAAGCCATCTGACCGTTGATTTCAAAATAAGACCCTCCATCATGGGATTTAACATATGTACCTTCCCTTAAATGAATTAGTGAATAACTCTTTATCCATATTGATTTAAATGTAAGTTCTTTTATAAGAATTATTTGGAAAGGTGCATATAATAGAATCATTAGATTTCACAAAACTCTTAGATCAACAATAATTATGAAAATGACACTAACCTAGACCCCTGAATTTTAGATCACATGGTTCCCACTGTCCGTTTAATGCAAATTTTTATACCATGCCTATGTATAATAAATTAACCATACATGTCGAATATCAGTCCTTGAATCATTGTAAAAGTTACCCAATTGACAGATCAACCCCTTAACCGTTGATTTTGGTGTCAATAGAGTGAAGAAACCTCATGGGTAGTCGTAGTCGAATATTTTCCTTCATATGAATGACTTCGATTGCCCATCATATGAACCAAGTGTGAAATATGAAGACCCCACTTTGATAGGTTTTTCCTTCGCAAAGTTATCCTTTCTAAGCTTATCAACTCCTCATAAAATCTAGATCTTCAAATCTAGCCACTTTCTGCCGTCCATCGAAACTCAAACTTGGACCACACCTTGGCCTCACATGACTACGACATCATACAAAATTTAGACCCCGATCTATGATCCTACACCGTTGAACGCTGAAGCCAATTCCTTTCTTTTGACACAAAAGGTGATATTTCAAATCTAGCCTTTTTCCACCATCGATCAACCACCAAATTTTGCCTAATCGTTTGTTTATCCTGATTACATATTCTCTCCAAAATTGAGCCTTGATTATTAAGCGTGCACCGTTAATTTAGGTCGAGTCCATTTTGGCGCGCTAGGAGAGTTTTCAAAATAATCTAACCTAAAGCTCAGATTTACTTCATAATTTGACCCATGGGACAACACATTATGACAAAGGTGGTGAAGGGTGTGGATCTTCTAGAAAATAACCACATCGGGCTCCACCAATCACTAGAAATTGGAAAAAAAGGGCGGCGGATGACAAAAACGTGTGTTGAAAGAGAGTTTCGAACGTAAACTCCACTCCACACTTCGATCGTGT
Organism: Magnolia officinalis; assembly: GCA_021015155.1. Classification (NCBI taxonomy): domain Eukaryota; kingdom Viridiplantae; phylum Streptophyta; class Magnoliopsida; order Magnoliales; family Magnoliaceae; genus Magnolia; species Magnolia officinalis. The sequence goes on from JAJHSJ010000011.1 coordinate 38,349,271, forward strand.
GGCCCACCAAAGGATCGAATATACTTCATATTTTGGCCCGTGGCCTAACAAATGAATGGAACGGATCCACCGAAGGACTATTGAAACTAGACCACACCTATCTAAAATGCCCAACGTATACATGAAAGAGAAATTGCTTCAAAGTGAGTGCAATCCTTACGGTGACTGACTGTGGCCCATCTAGAACTCCGATCGGCCACATATTTTAGCTTTTAGGCCAGTACGAGGTGAGGAAACTAATGAAGAGTGTGGCTTTCCCGAAGGCACACCGAAAGTGGACCCACCTACACAAATAACCGAACAGGAGTCGAGTTCCTCTGCACGCCCATGAAAACCGTGCACATTACGCATGTTCAAAATAGAAACTACCTCTCGTTATTTCTCCCAGCACAATGCAGAAGTTCTTCCGTGAAACCCACCGATCAACATTTCCTCGACCTCTGATTCTTGGTGTCCACAAACTTCCTAGGGTCCATCCACAATGTCCATCAAGTTTACCTTGAAGAAATATTCCACGAAATCAAAGGAGATGGAAGGATCGTCGTAATCTTATGCAAGGAACCACCACCACTCGGATGTGATGAACCCACCAAACGAACTCCTTTCTACCAAATCCAAACCACCCCAAAGTCCAACAAGAAGATTTCGATCCAAGCAGGGAGTCCAAAAAGAATGTGAAAGCCGAGATTGCCAGGTTTCTTTCTGTAAAATCGGATTGCAATCCCGTGTGGAAAAATATCACTCCAACGTTCGGTAGGGACCTGACGAAAATAATGAACCCTGATCGTGAACGATTTCTAATAGGATAACAAACATGAACCATGATCGTGAACGATTTCTAATACCAAACGACAAGATCTCATGTGCAAGCAAACAAGCGCAGGGCACTATTTCGTTGGGGAGGGACTCTCCCTCTCGCTGTCCAATGGCTTATAAAAGCTACCCTGCAGGGGAAGGAGATTACTTAGTGTTCGTCTTCCAACAATCGAGAGAAAGAGAGGAGATAGAAAGAGAAAATAGTTTGGGAGAAAGAGAGGGAGCTGGATGTAGAAGAAAGAAAAGAAAGAGAAAGGAAAGAAAGAAAGCAAAGAAAAGAAAAGAAAAGAAAAGAAAAGAAAAGAGAGAGTGGGATAGAAAGAGAGAGAAAGAGAGAAAGAGAGAAGGGTGAGTCAACCTTAAGGTAAGGGTTTTATCCTTTAAGATTACATTAATTTAAGTTATTATATTTATCTTGTCTTTTACATGCCTTCATGTTACTATGAATCCTCCCTGCAATTATATGTTTTACAATCAATTATTTTCCCTTTGGGATTATAGTGTAATGTTGATTATGAATGATCTTCATGAATTTATGTGGGGTGATGGATACAAGCCTTGCCCTTGCCTTTATCAATTTATTGATTTAGCCCTTGCTACTCTTCTCTTTATTGAGTTGGCCATTGTCACTCGTCTATTTGTTAAGTTAGCCATTATTACTATTCTTTTATTGAGTTGACCATTGCACTCTCCTCTTTATTATGTTGGTCATTCCCACTTTTATCTTTGTTGAGTTGGCCATTGTCACTCTTCTCTTTATGTTATTGACCTTGTGTTATCTATCTTTAAAGGGCTTGGGCATGTGTCTTGATATTCCAAAACTCCCATGATTAAATGAATTTTCTCTTTTAGTGCAAGTACTATGTTGGGAATCACTCTTTTAACAATCAAATAAATAGCATGAACGTAATGCGTTTTTTATAGCAGCCTTGGGGCGACACGTAATTCCATGTTTTATGGGTGATGGTGCATAAATTAGTGTATGTAAATCGTTATACGTGTTACATCAATTCATTTCTTTTGGGGGTTGGATGTCACAATTAGTCGCTCCAATTCGGGTTGCGTAATTCACTCAATTATGTGTTGTATTCATCTTGGGATAACCACATAAATCTATGTTAAACGTGGGACACGTTGGTGAATCTCCATAGTATGGGATGTAGGGCAAGTTGGATAACTATATTCATATTCCACATTTTGGCAATCGCTAAGCGTGATAAACCACATATACTTTGCTAGGCATGCATCTCATGTAGATTTCTTGTGCATATTGATACCTCTTATAGTTGTGGAGTATCAAAACCTTTACATTACTTTTATGAATCTCTTGAATTATTGTTAATCATAAAGGATGACCATCACTATAAGTAAGGCATTGACCCTCTCCCAACCGAACAGATGATGCAAGTGATGTATAAATTAAAGACCTAAAGAACCATTTCCCTATAAAAGACTATATTGAAAGAATACGAAGATATTTTATTATTTAGTTTTATACTTCCATTGTAAACTCGATTAATGCAATAAGTTTCATTGAGAAGGCATTTAATTATTTATTGAATTTCTTTACTCTGATGAAATAATCAATACAGTTGATTTTTTCTAGCGAATGATTACCTTCATGAATGTACATGGATGTGATCCAAATGGAAAAAAATATTGTGCGAATTTAAAAGCATCCAAGTTTTACATTATTAACACCCGGTTTTCTTAGGCACGAGTATAAACTATGGCCATGAAAATTCGGGCCATTACGAAGAGAGGGTGCCCAATGATATCACATTTTCTGTTTGCAGATTATACTATTATTTTCATTAATGGGAGCAAGAAATCTCTAAAAGTGGGGTCTGAGTTCCTTTCTAGGTTTCAAGCGGTCTTGAAGCAAAAAATCAGTAAATTGAAGAGCAGATTCTATGCGTCCTCTTTTATAGCAGCAGGCAGAGTGAGATTAGTAGAAAGATTACTAGGCATTTCAAAAGTGGGTTAGAGCCTCATGTATTTGGGAGTTCCCATATTTAAGAGTAAGTCCCGCATCGTATTATTTGAGCCTTTGATGGATAAAAATAAAAATAAAAATAAAAAATGAGCGGAGGGGTGGAACGAAAGACTTTTGTCTCATGTTGGAAGGGTAATGCTCATTAATCATGCTCTAGGGGGGGACACCCATCCACTCCTTGGTTGGAGTGGATGTGCCAAAAAAAAAAAACCCTCGCAAATTTAGAAAAATGTTTTGTAAAACTTTTGTGGGGTTGGGGAGATGTGTTGCGCAGCATGCCAACAACGCTGATGAACCAAGATCCAATCTCCGGTCTCACCCACAAACGATAAACTAGAGAAAATATAATCTAGAAGTAGAATCCAAGCATACCAATAAACCACAACACAAAATATACGTGGAAAAACCCCAACGAGGGTAAAAAACCATGGGTACAAACTTTCACTATGAAGAAAATGAGATTACAAGCAATATACTAACCTTTTGCCCTTAGATGTATAGAAAAACTCTTTGCGTACACCTTAGAATACCCTTTTTATGCCCTAGAATAACCCTAGGACCCTGACTTATAGTTTAGGCAACTTCCCTTTCGCACCTCTGCGAAAACCGCCTCAAATTTACGCAGTCCGCACCAAATCCGCGCAAAATCTGCGTAACCTCAACTAGTCAAGACAGGCCCTTGACTGGTTGAGCAGGCTACTTGATCGGTTGAGCATGGGCCTCGACTGGTCGAGCACCACGGATCAAAAATAAAATTTTCTCACTGGACTTTGAGTCGAGCGAACCCTCGACTGGTCGAGTGGGCCACTCGATCGGTCGAGCAGCCCTGTCCAGATGTGACTCCACATCTCAACAATCTCCCACTTGAAGACACATCACTATAAACCTTCTTCTATATCCGGAGTGCACCACCTCCCCGTCTTCAAGCCTGAAGACCAATAAAAGCTTAACAGATCTTCAGTTTATCCAGTGTAAGCACCTTGGTCAACATATCAGTAGGGTTCTCACTTGTATGGATCTTCTCCAGAGCAATTGATCCATCTTCCAATAACAAACGTATGAATTGATATCTGATGTCAATATGCTTGGTCCTTGAATGAAAGGCTGAATTCTTAGCCAAGTGTATTGCATTCTTACCATCACTGTACAACTTGCAATCTGCTTGCTTCTTTCTCAACTCTTTCATAAAACCTTGCATCCACACCATCTCCTTGCACGCTTCTGTAGCTGCAAAATATTCTGCTTCTGTTATACTGATAGATATTATCTTCTATAACTGAGAGACCCAACTGATTACAGCACTACCCAGAGTAAAGACATACCATGTAGTGCTTCTTTTGCTGTCAATATCTCTTGCCAAATCTGAATCTACGTAGCCTTGCAGCTTGATTTTTGATCCTCCATAACATAGCCCTACATCCATAGTACCTACCAGGTATCTAAGGATTCACTTCATAGCTTCCCAATGTTCCTTCTCGGTGTTGTTCATGAACATGCTAACAACTCACATTGTTGTTCATGAACGTGCTGACCATAGCATACATGAGACTCCCAATAGCTGATGCGTATGGGACTTTGGCCATGTATTTCCATTCCTCCTACGTCTTCGTACCTTGCTCCTTAGAAAGCTTGAAGTGGGTGGTTAATGGAGTGTTAACCGGCTTATCACCGCCTATATTGAATCGATCAAGTACCTTGGCTATGGACTCTGCCTGTGACAAAACTAGTTTCTTGTTTTCGCTTTCACACTTTATCCTCATGCCTAAAATTTATTTTGTAGCTCTTAAATCCTTCATGGAAAATTCTCTAGACAATTGTCTTTTGAGATCTGAGATGTCCTTCATGCATGCTTGATCCGACCACAAGCATATCATCAACGTACAGAAGAAGGATGATGTACGACGTATCAAACTTCTTCAAATAATAATAGTGGTCTGCATGACATCTCCTAAAACCGTTTCCCAACATGAAACTGTCGAACTTCTTGTACCACTGCCTCGGGGCTTGCTTCAGGCCATATAAACTCTTCTTTAGTCTACACACCTTTTTCTCTTTTCCTGGTGTCACGTATCCTGTCGATTGATGCACGTATATGTCTTCTTCAAGGTCTCCATGAAGAAAGACTGTCTTAACATCTAGTTGCTCTGGATGTAAGTCTTATGTAACCACTATACTCAAGACCATGCGAATCGTAGATATTTTCACCACTGGTGAAAATATTTCAGTGAAGTCAATACCTACCTTTTGTTGGAACCCTTTCACAACCAATCTGGCCTTATACCGTTTCGAACCATCGTGCTCCTCCTTCAGTCTGTAAACCCACTTGTAATGAAGAGCTTTCTTACCCATAGGTAGAGTGACTAGCTCCCACGTACGATTGGATTCAAGAGAATCCATCTCATCATCCATGGCCTGCTCCCACTTAACCTGTGTATCTGACTGTAATGTCTCTTCAAAACACTCTAGTTCACCATTATCTATCAGCAGTAGATAATTTAGTATCGGACCATGGGTCTTCTCTCCTGAGTAGACCTCATCACAACCGGTGTCTATGACTCTGCCTCACTATGCTCCTGTGCATGTTCATCCTGTGGCATTGTAACACCCGTGTCCGGTAACTCTTCTAACTCCACGAATTCTTTTTCATCGGCCTTATTTTATTTTTGCTGCACACTGTCCTTATGCATCACTTTTTCATTGAAGACTATGTCCTTGCTTCTGATGATTTTCCAATTCTCTGTATCCCAAAACCTATAGCCAAAATCATGCTGCCCATAGCCTATAAACTTGCACTTCTTGGACTTCGCATCCAGCTTGTTTCTGTGCTCTACATCAATATGAACATATGAAGTTCAATCGAACACTTTAAGATGTGCAAGATTCACTTCTTTCTCAGTCCACATTTCTTCTGGTAGCCCACCATCTAATGGTGCTGAGGGACTTCTATTGATGAGATATGCGACAGTAGTCACAACATCTGCCCAAAACGTTTTAGGCAATCCTACATGTAACCTCATGCTCTTAGCGCGCTTAAGAATATTCCTGTTGATGTGCTCAGCCACACAGTTTTATTGCGGTGTCCTTGGAATCATTTTCTGATATTTGATTCCATTTGCTGCACAATACTCCTCTAACCTCTTATTATAGTATTTTCCCCCATTATTTGATCAGAGACATTTTACTGTTTTACATGTCTCATTTTTTACCATTACTTTTCACTTCTTAAATACATCAAATACATCAGATTTATGCTTTAAGAAATAGACCCACAGTGTTTTACTAGCATCATTAATAAAAGAAACAAAATAATGTGAGCCACCAAGAAATGATACCTGTGTCGGTCCCCACACATCAGTGTGTACAAGTTCCAACAGATGCGTCTTTGGAGTGCGTCTTGTTTTCTTGAAGCTTACCCTTTTTTGCTTATCATACACGCAATCCTCACAGAATTCCAAGTCAATAGACTTTAGCTCTAGTAGCTTCCCTTTTGATAATAACACATTTATCCATTTCTCACTCATATGTCCCAACCTTGATGTCATAAATGGTCATTCACTCCAGTTGATGCGACTGTAAGTGAACTATATGATCCGGAAGTCATGTACAAAGTACATTCCTTCTTGCCTCGAGATATGACCAGGGCACCTTTTGTGATCTTCCAGGAATCACTAGTGAATGTCGTCACATATCCGGTATCGGCCAACTACCCCACTGAGATCAAATTCCATCTCAAACTCATTACATATCTGACATGCTTCAATTTCAAAGTCGTTCCATCTCTTTTACTTATATGAATGTCTCCATTTCTAACAATACTGCACGACTCATCATCACTTAGGTAGACTCTCCCGAAGTCACCTGACACATAATCACGCAGAACTTCCTTACACGAAATGACATGAAACGAATAACCTGAGTCTATGACCCAAGACTCATTTCGCGCATTAAGAAATAAGATTAATGCATCTGTGTCACTCTCCTCAAATAGATTCACTGAATCATTCCCACCTTAAGAGCTTTCTTCTTATTTTTTAAGAGCTTTCTAATCACGTTTCATGTGCCCCTTCTTCCAGTAATGCCAACACCCGTCTTTGTCTTTCTGTCCCTTGGACTTTTTTCTTGACTTAGAACATCCGTGTTTATTGCCTCCTTTGTTCAGCGATCTTCCTCTTCCTTCAACGTTTAGAGCATTCCCTAAATCCTCTAAAACTCCTGATGCCTTTCTTCTAGATTCTTCGCTAAGAATTAGACTAGCCACATCATCGAATTTCATCTTTGTCGATCCTGAAGAATTGCTCACTGCAATCACTAAACCATCCCAACTATCTGACAAGCTAGACAAGATCAATAACACCCTGACCTCGTCTTCAAAAATAATGTCAACTTTCAACTGGTTCGTGACTGTATTGAACCCGTTTAGATGTTCAGACCCACTCCCACCATCTGGCATCTTCATGTTGAATAGTTGTTTCATAAGATGAATCTTGTTGGATGCTAAGGATTTCTCATATATCGTAGCTAGGACATGCATTAATTCTTTTGTTATTTTCACCTTGGATATATTGAAGGCGATGCTCTTAGATAAAGAGAGTCGGATCGTTCCTAAACCCTTTTGATCCAATAAAAACCATTCATCATCTGTCATCTTCTTTGGTTTCTTCTCTTTTCCTTCTAGAGGAATATAGAGGTCCTTTTGATACAGACAATCCTCCATCTGTATCTTCTATAAGGCAAAGTTTGAACCATCAAACTTTTCAATTCTAGTCTTCCCTTCTTCCGTCATCACTCTCACTTGAACTAAACCAATAGCTTTGATACCAGTTGTTGCATAGCATGCCAACAATGCTAGTGAACCAAGATCTAATCTCTAGTCTCATATATAAACAATAAACAAGAAGAAATATAATCTAGAAGTATAATCCAAGCATACCAACAAACTACAAGATAGAATATACATGGAAAATCCCCAACAAGGGTAAAAAACCACAGGTGCAAACTTCCACTATGAAGAAAATGATATTACAAGCAATATACTAACCTTTTGCCCTTAGATGTATAGAAAAAACCCTTTGCATACACCTTAGAATACCCTTTTCATGCCCTAGAATAACCTTAGGACCCCTATTTATAGTTTAGGCAACTTCCTTTCACACCTCTGTGAAAACCACCTCAAATTTACGCAGTCTGCATCAAATTCATGCAAAATCTACATAACCTCGACTAGTTGAGATAGGCCCTCGACTGGTCAAGCAGGCTACTCGACCGGTCGAGCGTGGTCATTGACTGGTCAAGCACCATGGATCAAAAATAAATTTTGCTCACTGGATTTTGAATCGAGCGAACCCTCGACTGGTCAAGCAGGCCACTCGATCAGTTGAGCCGCCCACTCGACTGGTCGAACAGCCCTGTCTAGATGTGACTCCACATCTCAACAAGATGGTAAGAAGAAATTCCACTAGGTGATTTGAAAGAAAATAATGTTGCCCAGAGTGGAGGGAGGTGTGGGGATAAGAAAGCTATCCTAAGTTATGAAGAGTTTTCGAATGAGATGACATGGTCTACCAGGTTTGCCGGTACCTCATCCTACTAGGGAAATTTGTCAAATCAATATATAAGGAAAATTTTCTAGCTGCAGTTTCTTAAGCCCGAGGTAGAGCAAGGTCCCCTTGTTGGAAATGTTCTTGCCAAGTCCCACCCCTAGTAGCAAACAAAGCTCGTTGGTTAATCGGTAAGAAAGATTGTATTTTTGGACATATAATTGGTTGGGCCTAACTGTGATGGAGTGATGGTGCGTGGGACATCTTCTAAATAAGTTGAGGAGCTTGCGTGTTAGGGATGTGATAAGTCTGAATGGGTTGATAGACTCTAACCTAGTCACTGAGCTCTTGCTGTAAATTGTTAAGGATTTTCTTAAAGAGGAAGGCTTATGTACACATCTAGAAGATGACTGCTACATCTGGTCCTTTGAATCCTCTGGGGAATTCATAGTTAGACTGGTGTGGGAGCATTGCAGGGTAGCAGGGGAGATGAGGTAATGGGCTAAATGGGTTTAGCATAAGAAGATAACGCTAAAGATTTCTATGTTTGTTTGGAAGTGCTTCGAGGTGCTGTCTGGGAGTCTATATGGCATCAGAGTGCAACTACTGCAGGTTGGGTATATGCGACGACGTCGAAACGTTGGACCATTTGTTCATGGGTGGAGGCGTAGTGTCCCAGATATGGAATCATTTTGTGGTTTTCTTTGATGTCGCCTTCTTGGTGGGGCAATCTATTTTTAGCCGTGCAACCCAATGATGGGCCAGGGCATCATCCACAGATGGGTTTTCTACTATGAAGGGAGAATTTTATCCCATAGAAAATCTGGCAAAGTTGAAATGAAATTAGATTTTAGGGATGTTAAGTGGATATAGGGAGAACAATTTTTGGGGTCAGGAGGTGGATTTCGTTAGTAGCTCGTTTCGTTCCTCTCCTTAAAAGAAGTGCTCATCATAATATCTTAATTGATTTGGGGGTTGATCTGGGCTCTCAACGAGGAAAATTTGTATCCATTGTTAAACGGGTTCCTTTGAAGGCGGGTTGGATGAAAGGTAATGTAGATGGTTTGGCGAGTGGTAACCCAGGGCCCTCAGGAGGAGGAGAGTTGTGTAGAGATGAGAGAGGGAAGTTCCTTTTCGCTTTCACCAGTGGGTATGGAAGTAGTTCAAATTTATGAGATGAGATGAAGGTTATAGTCTAAGGGTTGCCCAACAGTGTGGATAGGGGGTACCTGAAGATAATGGAGTGTGGTGGTGGTGGTGGTGGACATGATAAATAACTTTAGTGCAACCCACTAGAACGTGAGATTTTGGAAAGCTGGATTCCATGCGTTATAGGAGAGAACAATTATAGTCTTATGCCAGGTTCCAAGAGAAATTAATGTAGTGGCTGATGCCTTGGCCAGGTTTGGTAATGGATCGCAGCTCAGGAGGTTGTTCTTGGTGATGAATAACCTCCGGCCATTTATCAAAGGTCTCTAGTTCTTAGACCGAGTGGGACTTGGAACCTGATGAGGGGGAACTAGTTGTATAGGGGCTTTTGAGGAGTATAGGATAGACGAGCGAGGGTTATCTTTTTGGATTTTAGGCTTGCCTAAATCTGTAATTTCCTGATAGTATAGTTCGCTATTTTGTTATTAAAAAAAAAGTTGATTATTAGAAAAAAAAAAAAGAAAAAAAAAGAAAGAAAGTGTGCTAGATATGAGACAGGAAATCTGATTTATTCCATGCACAAGATAGGAAGCTTGGGGCTTTCCGGGCAGTTAAGGAGTGTAGAGACGTGTTTGTGTAGGCAAGAAGCTCGTGGCTTTATTTGTGTGGACAGCGTAAGGCTACATTTATGCAATATGATGATGACATCAGAGTATACCACTGCCTATATATGTAGTTCAGCTAAAATTTATTGTGTATTGGATAACAACACTAATGATGCTCGTTCGGTTAGGTGAGCCCAGATCTGGGCTCCGTTAAGAGATTAATTAGTGGCGGGTGTTATCCCATCAGCCCCACTATGGATGTCGCTCTAACCTACTAGCTTTCCGAGTATCTCTCCTTATCAGTTTAGGGGGGGGGGAGAGAGAGAGAGAGAGAGAGAGAGAGAGAGAGAGAGAGAGAGAGGCTCTCGAGACTACTAATAAGTATTTATAAAAGTTAAGGTAGGTGACCTTGTGTGTAATGACACTGGCATTGCATCGTGACCTCGCCAAAAGGGCAGTGTCGGGCAGAGACGTGGCGATGTTGGCGTAAGCATGGACGCTTCACCACTAGGTGGTCGTAGCAGTGTGAAAGTCCTGGCTCAACTATCAAGCCATCGCCGATATATCATGGCCTTAACATTGGGCCACTATCAAGACATCAGGGCATTGTGGCTCAACCATGTCGAGCCATCATCTGGTTGGTGCCGAGACATTAACGGATCACTGTTAAACTGCCATCTGGCTGTGGTCAAGCTGTTGTTGTTGAATTAATGCACTTATGTGAAAAGGTTCATGTCTCTTTGTTGAAGAGTCACATGTCCCTTAGTTGAAAAAGTTCATGTCTCTTTGTGAAGAGTCACATGTCCGTTAAAAAGGTTCATGTCTCTTTGTGAAGAGTCACATATCCCTTAGTAGAAAAGGTTCATGTCTCTTTGTTGAAGAGTCATGTCCCTTAGGTTTTATGATATAAATATGTGAATGGGTTTCATTTTTATATATGAAGAAGTGCTACAATAAAAATTAGTTTTCTCCTATTCCCTTCTAAGTTATTCTTACTAAGTAAAAAGGCTATAATAGCCTACAAAGTGGTATCAAAGCCACGTTTCGGGTCTTGACTAGGTGTTAGAAACTTCTAAATAAGTAGAATCGATGGCAACGAATGGTGCGACGATTCATCCCACAATTTCCATTTTTGGAGTGGAGAACTTTAATCATTGGAGCATCAAAATGAAGACCTTGTTCCAATCTCAAGGGCTATGGGAGATTGTTGAAACCGATTATCCAACTACAACTGATCTCATATCTCTCTCAGCTGTACAACAAGAACAACTGAAGGAGAATAAGAAGAAAGATGCGAAGGCCCTCTTCTTCATTCAACAAAGTGTCTCTGATTCTATCTTCTCTAGAATGTCTCTAATTCTATCTTCTCTAGAATCATTCCATCTCAAACTTCAAAGCAAGCTTGGAACACTCTACAACAGGAGTTCAAAGGTACGTCTAAAGTAATTGCCATCAAGTTACAAACTCTACGGAGGGAGCATGAAAATCTGAAAATGAAAGACTCGAAAAAGATGAAAGATTATCTTTCACGAGTGATTGAAGTGGTGAATCAAATTAGGATCTATGGAGATTTTATTTTTGATGAAAAGGTGGTTCAGAAGCTTTTAATAAGCCTCCCTGCAAAATATAATGCTATTGTTGCCGCAATGGAGGAATCTAAGGACCTTTCAACCTTATCATTGGTTGAGTTGATGGGGTCTTTAGAATCACATGAACAAAGATTGCTGAGGCGTGAAGAAAAATCAGTTGAAAGTGCGTTTCAAACAAAACTTTCAATTGGTTCACAAAGTTCTTCCAAGAAGACACAAGCTGGTCCCAGAAAGAATCAAGGCAATTACAAGAAAGGTAGAAAATCGATGCAAGGGAAATGGCAAAATCGAAACAAAGGTAAAAATTCAAATCTTACCTGCAATTTTGTAAAAAATCTGGCCATATCGAAAGTGAGTACTAGAATCGAGGCAAACCTCATTGCTTTAACTGTAAAAAGTTTGGACACGTAAAGAAGGATTGTCGGTTCAAGGACAATCAGCATGCTGCAAACTTCTCTGAAGAAAAAGTAGAAGAAAACATGGTTTTTGCATGTCAGTACTCACTCACTCAAACTGAAGACATATGGTACTTGGACAGTGGATGCAGCAATCATATGACAGGTGATGATCGTATATTCACAAATATCGACTCATCCGTCAGATCTCAGGTCCGTATGGGAAATGGTGATATTGTGGAAGCAAATGGAAAGGGGACAATTGCCATTGAAACCAAGAAAGGGGTCAAGTATATAAAAGATGTTTTACTTGTTCCTGACTTGGATCAAAACTTACTTAGTGTTGGGCAACTTGTTTAAAATGGGCACTCCATATTCTTTGAAAATGATTCTTGCATTATTTATGACAAGAATGGTACAAATCAAGTGATTGCTAAGGCGAATATGGAGAAAAATCATAATTTTCCTATTAAGTTGAGATATTCGATCGATTGTGCACGGAAAATCGAGACACTTGATGAATCTTGGCTTTGGCATAAAAGACTGGGGCATTTAAGCTTTCATGGATTGAAGTTGATGGATCAAAAGAATCTGGTAGATAGTTTACTGTCTATCAAAATTAAAAATGACATTTGCTCGGGTTGTGCATTGGGAAAGCATCATCGTGCACTTTTTTCAAGAAGCACGTGGAGAGTAAAGTCACCCTTAGAGTTGATCTACACTGATATTTGTGAAAAAATGTAAACTTCATCACTTAGTGGAAGCTTGTATTTTATCATCTTTGTTAATGATTATACAAGAATGATGTGGGTGTACTTAATAAAGCAAAAGTCAGAAGCTCTTTCGATCTTCAAGAGATTCAAATCACAAGTTGAGAGATAAAGTGGTCTCAAACTCAAGATGCTGAGAAGTGACCGTGGCGGCGAGTATGTCTGTAAGGAATTTGAGATATATTGTGAAGAAGAAGGAATTGAAAAGCAACTGACTGTTGTTTACACACCTCAACAAAACGGCGTTGCAGAACGGAAGAATAGAACAATTGTCGAAATGACTCGTTCTATGTTGAAGGAGAAAGGCATCCCAAATACTTTTTGGGCTGAAGCTATGTCTACAGCTGTTTACTTGCTTAATCGGAGTCCTACAAAAGTTGTGGATGACAAAACACCGATTGAAGCATGGTCAGGTCATAAGCCTTTTGTAAAACATCTCAAAATTTTCGGTTGCATTTGTTATATTCATATTCCATCTCAAAAGCGTCAAAAACTTGATGAAAAATCTGAAATTTGTATTTTCATTAGTTATAGTACTTCGTCGAAAGGTTATATAGTATATAACCTTGAGACGGGGAAGCTAATGATTAGTCGAGATGTTTTGTTCAGTGAAAATATAGGATGGGATTGGAAAAAGAAAAATATACAAGAACAAGTCGTTCTTATACAAGAAGATGAACGGAAAAACACTCAAGATGTTGAAGAAAAAACAGAAGTAGAAAATGATGAAGAAGATTATGGACCCACAACTCCATTCTCTTCACCAGACGTTACTCCATCCGCATCCTCAAGTTCTCCATCAACAACTTCAAGTATTTCATCTGAATCGCCCCTCAAGAAAAATGAAGAGTCTGAGAGACATCTACGAGCGTTGCAATTTTTCAGTTGTAGAACCGGAAAGCTTTGAAGTTGCAGCACGAGAGGACAATTAGGTGAAAGCTATGGAAGAGGAAATTTGCATGATCAAGAAGAACTCTACTTGGGAGTTAGTTGATTGTCCAAGCGGCAAAGATGTTGTTGGAGTAACATGGGTTTACAAGTCTAAACTCAATTCAGATGGCTCAATCTAAAAATAAGACAAGGCTCGTTGCAAAAGGTTTTACACAACAACTAGGCATCGATTATAATGAAACCTTTACACCAGTTGCTCGATTGGAGACTATACGAACCCTCATTGCACTTACAGCTCAAAGGAAGTGGTCCATTTTTCAGCTTGATGTCAAATCAGCCTTCTTAAATGGTGTCCTCGATGAAGAAATTTATGTTGCTCAACCACAAGGATTTGTGGTTGAGGGCAAAGAAGATAAAGTATCGGTTGAAGAAAGCGTTGTATGGACTAAAGCAAGCGCCCCGTGCTTGGTATAGCCAAATCGATGGTTATTTTGCCAATAAAAGTTTCATCGGAGCAAGTGTCAACCTACCTTATATGTCAAGACTAAAGGTACATTTATTCTCATCGTATCATTGTATGTTGACGATTTGATACTCATGGGAAACGATCATAGTATGCTCCATCAGTTCAAAGTCGATATGATGAAGACATATGAGATAAATGATCTTGGCATGATGCATTATTTTTTGGGAATAGAATTTTCTCAAGATGAAAATGGAATCTTCATTTCTCAAAAAAGGTATGCTGAATCTATTCTTGCAAAATTCAGCATGGAAGGATGCAACCCAGTTACTACTCCTCTTCTAGTAAACGAGAAGCTGATAAAAGACGATGGTTCAAAAAAGGTGGATGAATCATTGTACAGAAGCATCGTTGGAAGCCTCCTGTATCTCACTACTACAAGGCCTAATATTAGGTTTGCTGTGAGTTTACTCTCGAGATTCATGAATTGTCCAAAACAAAATCACTTAGGAGTTGCAAAAAGGGTGTTACGATACATCCAAGGATCGTTGGATTATGGAATCATGTATACTCCTATTCCAAACTCAAAATTGGTAAGATATACAGATAATGATTGGGCAGGATCCATAGATGATATGAAAAGCACATCGGCATACACTTTCTCTCTTGGATCCGGGATAATTTCTTGGGCGTCAAAGAAACAAAGTACCGTTGCTCAATCTACAGCAGAAGCAGAGTATGTGGCGGCATCTCTTGCAGTTTCTCAAGAAATATGGTTACAAAGAATTCTTGAAGATATTGGCAAAAAGAAAAATGAAAGAACTGTTATATATTATGACAACATCTCGACCATTTCAATTACAAAAAATCCAGTATATCATAACAAGACGAAGCATATTGCGATCAAGCATCACTTCATCTGCGAAGTTATTGAGAGTGGCGAGATCGAGTTGAAGTATTTCAAGACGAAAGAACAAATGGCTGACATGTTCACCAAGGAACTCCCTAAAGAAAGTTTTTGTCATCTTCGAGAGATGTTGGGAGCAATTTAGAAAGTGCATTAAGGGGGAATGTTGAATTAATGCACTTTTGTGAAATGGTTCATGTCTCTTTGTTGAAGAGTCACATGTCCCTTAGTTGAAAAGGTTCATGTCTCTTTGTGAAGAGTCACATGTCCCTTAGTTGAAAAGGTTCATGTCTCTTTGTTGAAGTGTCATGTCCCTTAGTTTTTATACTATAAATATGTGTATGGATTTCATTTTTATACATGAAGAAGTGCTACAACAAAAATTAGTTTTCTCCTATTCCCTTCTAATTTATTTTTACTAAGTAAAAAGGCTACAATAGCCTACAGTTGTTGGGCCATCGCTAGGCCATGGTTAGGCCTGTGTGGAGGGTGGACGTGGATGTACACACAGTTCTTTTTTTATGACAATAAGGAGAAAAAGGGTTTGTGGCATTTCCTAATGTGTATCAAGGTAGGTAATAAGAATCCCAATGGGTGTTGCTTTCATAGAGATAACAACCAAAGTAGTCGCAAGATGCCTTTAGCTTGGCTCAGAGGGGGAATACCACCGAACTAACCATCTAAAATGCACATATCTATGTAAAAGCACCACTTGAAATAATTACCTATATGATCAGGCAACTCTTCACTCATCAACAACCACATTCACTTACGAGGAACTTCCACCTTAAGGATACAACCACAGGCATTCATTGAACAAAGCCATACAACACAAGGATCTCAAAATCTCACCTTTGATAATTGAGAACAATTTGATCTTGAATCTCGTCTCGCTACTACTACTAATTGTCTAGGGATAGAATCATCCTCATTTAGCTCCACTAACATTAATTTGGGAAACTTTGATAACTCTAGGAGACAAGTTGAAAGAGATTCACGTCGATTTTCAGATAGGTTTAGACATATTAACCATAACTTCTCGGTTCTTGAACATATCAGCCATGTTCAATCTTTTCTGACCCTAGCTCTACAAAGACCATCCCTTTGACCCTTCACTCAAGGGTCAAGTACTTCTTTGGAACTAAAGTCATTTTCATTCTAATTGAACCCGAGTGCATCTAACTTGTTGGATTTATGAAAGCTGAGGAGCCTGATATCCCAGTCATTAAAGTAAAATACTCTAAGACATTCCATTTTATAGTTTTGAGTTCGAGATGGTGAATTACATTTCTACTTAATGTCTCTTAAAGATGACTACGTCATCACCCCTGTTGAGTGTCATATCATTCATTATCGGGTCATGTTCCAAGACAACTAAAAAGATAGAGGTTCAAAAAACCTAAGAAGGAGAGTTTGGAATACTAGGCTCTACCAAATGAGAAATCAAAGCGACAAGGTCGGACAAGGGGAAGAGTCCATTGGGATAAAGATGATCTCTTCATATGCCACCAATTGGATTTGTCAATTTAGGGATCATCTATCCAGGCCACGAACCCTAGTCCACCATTAAGAACAAACTTGTAAGGACTAAGATTGATTGAGTTTCTTAATGGACCTAATTGACAAACTGCCAAGATGATCTCTTCATGTGCATGCATATTGTTGAAGATTTTTAATTACTAAGTAATAGGTGGTACCGATCAAAGTTCCAATTCAACAATAATTAAGTAAACATCTATGGTAGGCTAAGTAGAGATGTGAAATTTTACTATAGGTCTCATATGTGGATTTGACATTATCTAAACCTTAAGGAAGAATAATATATCTTAGAGGTTTTAGCCTCTAAAGAAAAGAACCAAAATCAATATGAGAATCATTGGTCATCTTTGCACGTGGGTTCTTGATATTGCTCGACAATAGGAAAGCCTATAAAATTTTAGTGATAAGTGCTTTAAATATTTATGTGAGAATAATGAAATTGTAGAAAATATTCTTCTAAGATTTTCAGTCATCTTAGTCATAAAATTAAGTGAAAAGTTGTACATAATTGTAAGGTTATAATGAAGAAAAAATTCCTAGCCAAATCAGGATAAAAGAAGATGTCCCTCTCTTTCACACTTCGAAACAACTGCTTTATATAATCTATCATTCACAACTAATATATATCATTACGTCTTGCACTATATCATCCTATATTAGGCAATTTCAAGCAGATATAGAGATTTGATATGGGACCAACACACTCATTTCATTCATGGGTAGGGGTGCACACGGTTCGGTTTCGATTTTGAAACTGGAACCGAATGGCCAAGGATGTAGTTGAATTGGTCCTGCCAGCTGTCAATATGGACCGTTTATGTGAAGGGGGCCACCTTTAGTTCTCATTCCTTTTGGAACCGGATCCGAACCGTGTGCACCCCTGTTCATGGGTGATTATGGTATTATCAAGTGATATGTATTGATTTCGGACAACACACTCATTTCATTCATGGGTGATTATGGTATTATCAAGTGATATGTATTGATTTCGGATAAAAATTTAAATCTTGATTTGTCTTTATTGATTTTTTTGTAACAATAACAAGAACTAGTAATGAACTTCATAAAGAGCTTATATAGTATCTCTAGTAGTGGAGTAGCATATATACTAGTAAGAATTGAATCATTTCAAACATATCAATACAAACCAACTCCTCTTTAAGTAGAAACTCATGTCGGCATTTATTATTGAATTTGAAAGAGACAAGCATGCTCTTGATGTTGTAAACATGGATTAAATAATGGGACTAAATGTTCTGTGATTCCTACATGAGTGAACTTGTCGATCCACATAATCAATGACTATGATGTTTGCATCAATCTCCTTTGATTAGGAATAATTTTTCTTTGTCGCTACCTTTATTGCTTAATGAACCACCATAGATGTCTTAGAAAGTGTTTAACATTATGTATGTGGGACGTGGGGATATGAATTGAAAATTGTGGGTATTCACTTTGATCATTTCAATGATCTCATAAGGCGCTCACAAAGCTTGTTGCACTCTCAACCTAGTTCAAAACCTTTCTCTGTTTGTATTTCTACACATTTTTGCCAACTTCAGCACCATATATTGATGATGTTTGTCGTCTTTTATATCATATTCATGATTGCTAATCTATACATGTAGTCCCACTTCTTCTTGTTATTGTTATATTTAACAATGTCTTTGCCATTTCCAAGCTCCACTTAAATTTAATAACGATGAAACTTCCAATATGCTAGTAGGGTTTTACAATTAAATGACCTCAAATGGATTCAATTGGGACATTCAAATCTTTGGTTGGTTATATGCAAATTTGGCTTGAGATAACACATGACCCACTACATTGGCTTATCTCTCACCAAAGAATAAGAAGCCATCTTAAAGAATTTGTTGATACCAAGCTGACACATCTAAGTTGAATGTGGATAATTGACCACTTTTGTGATCATAGATTATTTCTACCTTTGTCACCTACTTGATAAGTCATTGGACTTAATTTTTAGGAACCACATCTACTTAATAGAAGTTCATATGAAGATGCTCCAACCCAAATATATAATAGATACACTCATCACGGAATGTGGACTAATGGCCTTTCCATACCTAATTTTTTACTTTTATGTATATATGGCACAGTAATGAGAACTTGCTTGATATTTTTGCCAACTCCTCCATATAATGAGGCCCACCTAGTGAATAACTTTATTTTTCAAATCATGGAAAATATTAGTATTGTTTACATGTCAATGTGCATATAGAATTAAAAAATGCTCCTACTTCTTGTAACTATTATTTGATGTTTTGCTTATTTTTTGTTAATTTTATGATTGAAAAAATCATTTATCTAAATAGTTTAAATGATATCTAATGTATATTAACCTCTAATTAGGATATCATATCAAACATAGTCAATATATTTATTCATCAATCTAGATTGATCAATGTCACCTCATAGATTGTAAGCATGAAAATGATGTGGTGATTGTTTTTAAACTTTATAAGATAGTTTCTTTCTACTTCCGTTGTGGAGCCCCTGTTTTCAAAAAAGTAATGCATATAAAGCTTTAAGTAAAAGGTTCTTTTTAAGTGCATCTCACTTGAAATGTAGAATGCATTTGGTTGTTGAAATATCAATGAGCATGATGGGCCACATGGTTACGAACTTACGAGAGGCATGATTCTAGGTAGTGATTCATGTAAAAAGTAATTTAGTAGCTCCAAAATCTAATGAAGATTTGATTCCGTTTGATAAATAGTACTCACACATTTGGTCCAATATCATAAGGAACACAACTTGTGTTGGGGGCCTTACACAAAACCTTAGGATCTAACCTCCCAAAAACACCAGAATTATGGGATAATAAAGCAATGAAATAGATCAAAGCATAAACACATGACATAAGGGATTTTTACGTGGAAAACCCTCAAAGAGGTAAAAACCACGAGACCTAGTCCAGAGCAACAATCCATTATGAAGTATAACGTTACAACTGATCATAGGCAAACCTTCTTCACTCACACAGGAGTGGATAAACAATAAGAGAATAAGAAAAATGGAGAGATCTCATCGATCATGAGGATGTAGAAGACTTGAGATGTTGATTGCACAGTAGATCACCTCCACGAGCATAACCTCCCTTCAACAAGCTTCCTCTCTCTCTCTCTCATACCTTTGATAACCCTAAACCCTTTAGCAAACCCTTGCAAAGCTTTAGGAAATCCTCTTGTATTGCCTAGAAAGACCTAGGTATCTCCTATTTATAGTTTAGGAAACTCCCTTTCGCACGGGTAAGAAATCTGCCTCCAAATTCTGCAATCTGCACAAAATCACGGAAGTGAATCTGTGTAACCTTGACTGGTCGAGCAGGGTCCTCGACTGGTTGAGTGGACCCTCGACCAGTCAAGCGGACCCCTCGACTGGTTGAGCAGCGCGGAGAAAAATAAACCCAAAGTCGCTGGAGTTCGGGTTCAGCTAGGCCTCAACTGGTCGAGTCAGGCCCTCGACCGGTCGAGCCAGGCTCTCGACCAGTCGAACCTGGGAGGAAAAATACCATCAAATCTCCTCCTTTCCAACTCAGGAGAGATCTGCCTTCTTCAAGCTAGTCAGGTTTTTACAAAGCTCAAACTTGCCCTTGAGCAATGCCTTTGTCATCATATCTGACTCATTAATATCCGTGTGGACCTTCTCAAGCTATAACACATTCTGTTCCAAAGAATCCCTGATCCAGTGATACCAAATCTCTATGTGGTTCGACTTGGAATGCTGACTTAGATTCTTGCTCAAGTGTATAGCACTTTGACTATCGCAGTAGACCACGTGTTGCTCCTACTTCAGGCTAAGTTCCTGTAGGAACCTCTTCATCCAAAGCATCTCTTTATATGCTTCTATAACTGCAATGTACTCGGGCTCTGTCATCGACAACTCTACGACCTTCTATAGCTTTCTCTGCCAAGAGACCGCATCCCCTGTAAACGTGAACATAAACCCTGATGTAGATTTCCTGGAGTCTATGTCATCTCCCATATCTACATCTGTGTAGCCCTCTAACACAGGTTTTCTGTCACCATAACATAGGCTCAACCTGGATGAGCCTCTTAGATACCGCAGTATCTACTTCATCGCTGCTTAATGTTCTTTACTAAGATTGGCAAAATACCGTCTGACAACACTAACCGCATATATTATGTCTGGGCGTGTACACACCATAGCATATATCAAACTTCCTACTGCCGACGCGTAGGGTATTTTTTGCATCTCATCCACCTCTGTGTTCGTCTTAGGACACTACCTGTCACTTAATCTGAAGTGACCATCTAGTGAAGTACTGACCGGCTTCATTGCATTTATATTGAACCGCTCTAAGACTTTATCAATATATTGCTCTTGTGACAACCAAAGCTTCATGCTACTTCTGTCATGAGTTATCTCCAATCCTAAGATCTGTTTAGCCGGGCCCAGGTCTTTCATCGCAAACGACTTGCCCAACTCCTATTTCAGCCTGTCGATCTTCTTGATGTCTTTTCCATGATGAGCATGCCATCAATGTATAAAAACAGAACTAAGAAATCACCATCTAAGAACTTGCACGTGAATACACAATGGTCCGACTCCATTATGTTATACCCATGCTTCAACATAAACGAGTCGAACTTCTTGTACCATTGTTGTGGAGCTTGTTTTAGCCCATACAAACTCTTCCTCAGCCTATATACCATATGCTCTTTGCCCTTGACTTCATACCCCTCTAGTTGGTGCATGTAGATCTCTTCTTCCAAGTCACAATGGAGAAAGGCAGTTTTAACATCTAACTGCTCTATCTCCAGATCCATTCTAGCCGCCAACCCAAGCAACACCCGTATGGATGTCATCTTCACCACTGGTGAGAATATCTCCTCGAAGTCTATGCCTTTCCTCTGACCAAACCCTTTCGCCACAGGTCTAGCCTTGAACCATGTCTGTGAATTCTTCTGTTCAATCTTCTTTCTGAACACCCACTTGTTTCTCAGAGCTTTCTTTCCCTTAGACAGTTCCATCATGTCATAGGTGTGGTTCTTATGTAAGGATTCCAACTCATCTTGCATAGCTTTCAACCACTCCCCCTTATGCTCGTCGGCTAGGGGCTAAGAATAATCTTCTGGCCCTCCCCCATCAGTGAGCATAATGTACTCATGCGGCGAGTACCTCTTGGATGGTTGTTTGTTCCTAGATGACCTCCTCACATGTGGCTCAGCAGGTGGATCAAGTGGGGGCTGCTCCCATTGTCCATCTTCTTTATAAACTCCCTCGTCCTTTACACCTTCTTGTATTCCCCCGTCATCAGGCTCCATGGGAAGAATAACCGGATCCATGTCCTCTAGCTCACCGGAATTAGGCTGGTTCTTATCTAGCTTACCAATGTCTTCTATACACTGATCTTCAAAGAAAACCACATCTCTCCTCCTGACGAGCTTCTTCTCGGTTGGATCCCATAATCTGTAAACAAACTTTTCATCACCATACCCCAAGAACATACACTGCCTGATCTTCACATTGAGCTTGGACCCCTCGTCCTTTGGTACGTGAACGGATGCCCTGCATCCAAACACCCTGAGATGACTGTACGATGGATCGTGTCTAGTCCACACCTTCTCAGGTACTTCTCCATTCAATGGGGATGATGGAGACCTGTTTATCAAATACACTACCGTGTGCATTTCTTCTCTCCAGAACGTCTTGGGCAACTTCGCATGGGATAACATGCATGTGATTCTCTCAGCAATGGTGCGATTCATTCGCTCAGCCACACCATTATGCTGGGGGGCCTTGGGAACCGTTTATTCATACCGTATACCTAGGGACTTACAATACTCATGGAAGTCACTAATGTATTCACCACCACTATCAGTGTGGATGCACTTCAATTATCTACATGTCTCTCTCTCGACCATAACATGAAACAATTTAAACACACCAAAGACCTCGTCCTTTGATTTCAAAGCATAAGACCAAACCCTTCTAGATGCATCATCTATAAAAGTGACAAAATACAATGCCCCACCTAAGGTTTTTGTCCTCATAGGACAACAAACATGAGAATAAACCAAATCTAATGCATGCACTTTATTAACATGAGAAGAAGATTTAACAAATGAAACTCTATATTATTTTCGTGATAAACAATCAATACAGGTTTTGAGAGGTATACCTGTTATGTCTGGAAGGAGCCACTTCCTCGTTAGTAGTTGAAGCCCTTTCTCACTCATGTAACCTAGACGCCTGTGTCACATGTCAATAGCTGAATCTTCCTCTGTGTTCAACCCACCCTTACACACACTGACACTTTTCTTGTAAAGGGTGCAACACTTCTTTCCTCTGGCCATGATCAATGAACCCTCGACGAGCTTTCAGCACCCACCAACAAATTGGCTTTCATAGCCATCATCATCAAACCTTTTCGTCGACATCAAGTTAAGGCGAAGGTCTGGGATATGCCTCACATCCCTGAGAACCAATGTGCAACCCACATCGGTCTTCACACAAATATCATCGACCCCTACAATCTTCGATACACCAGAATTTCCCATCTTCACGGTCTCAAAGTCACCTGACTTGTAGCTTGTGAAGAATTCTCTGCGTGGAGTCGCATGAAACGAGGCTCCCGAGTCTGTCACCCAGTCGGTGTCCTGACTCGTAGTCGTGAGACAAACATCATGATCTGCAGAAAGAATAACTATAACGTCATCATCTGAAGCGACTGTAGAGGAATCTAATTCATCTTCCTTCTCCTTTCCTTTTCCTTTATTGTCATTCTTATTCTTACGACATTCATGCTTATAGTTGCCCTTCTTACCACAATTCCATCATTCAACGTTCTTTCTGGTACTCGACTTGCCTCTTGATTTATCTCCTGCCTTCCCGCCTTTTCTGTTCTTTCCTCTCCCGTGTTCTTCTGTCATAAGGGCCTCTTGCTGAGTAGACCCCTGAGACTTCCTCCTTGTCTCCTCATTGAAGAGACAGCTAGTTACGTGTTCTATGGATACCTTTCCATCTATCGCGAAGTTACTTAGAGACACCACCAATGTCTCCCAACTATTAGGCAATGCTAAGTAATAGAAAAGCCTGTAATTCATTGTCTAAGACCATCTTCATAGTGGAGAACTGGTTCAATATATTGCTGACCTCATTCATGTGCTCAGCCATAAAACTACCATCTTTGAACTTGAGATACATAAGTTGTCGTATTAGGAAAATCTTATTACTGGCTGTCTTCCTCTCATATAACCCTTGCAATTTCAGTCATATGCTAGCGGCTAAGGTCTACATAGACACATGGTGGAATACGGAATCGTCCAACCATTGTCTAATAAACCCCACCGCCTTCCCGTCCAATTTCTTCCAATCATCATCTATTATATCCTTTGACTTTGCTGATATGCCTTTAATTAGAGAATACAAGTCCTTGCAATAAAGCAAGTCCTCCTTGATGAGCCACCTTCCATAATTCAAAACTGATCCCACTCCGTTCAATGAACTTACCTTTGATGCCACTTTGTTGGGGGCCTTACACAAAACTTTAGGATCTAGCCTCCCAAAAACATCAGACATATGGGATAATAAAGCAATGAAATAGATCAAAGCATAAACCACACGACACAAGAGATTTTTACGTGGAAAACCCTCAAAGAGGTAAGAACAAGGGGACCTAGTCCAGAGCAACAATTCACTATGAAGTAGAACGTTACAATGGATCACAAGCACACACCGCTTGGATCAAACCTTCTTCACTCACGCAGGAGTGGATAACAATAAGAGAATAAGAAAAACGGAGAGATCTCACCGATCATGAGGACATAGAAGCATTAAGATGTTGATTGCACAGTAGATCACCTCCACGAGCATAACATCCCTTCTACAAGTTTCCTCTCTCTCTCTCTCTCACACACACACCTTTGATAGCCCTAAACCCTTTAGCAAACCCTTGCAAAGCTTTAGGAAACCCTCTTTCATTGCCTAGAAAGTCCTAGGTACCTCCTATTTATAGTTTAGGAAACTCCCTTTGGCATGGATACGAAATCTACCCCAAATTTCCGCAATCCGCACAAAATCATGGAAGTGAATCTGCATAACCTCGACTGGTTGAGTAGGGTCCTCGACTGGTCGAGCAGTGCGGAGAAAAATAAACCCAAAGTCGCTGGAGTTCGAATCGAGCCTCACCCTCAACCGGTCAAGCCTGGAAGTGAGTAGGAAATGGAATCATACTCGAGAGTTCCAATATGTCGCATTCATGCAAGGTTGATATTGTTCATCAAGTGGTGCCTACTTCATACATTCCCAAGTATAGATATTAGGTTGATCTTCTCATACTGGTCATTCCACAGTTATAATAAATAGACTAACTAAGAAGTATTCATTAGCCATTAACATTCCACATATACTTGTGACCACCCAATAAGTGGACCGACCACATAACTATGGATTTGGATCAGTTACTGTAAAAACTCTATAATCACATTACATTACTAGTTAATTACATATGTTGCATCATATTTTATTATTGACTTTAATGTGTGCAATTTCCTGTAGGGTTCTTAAAAGTACATAAAATCAAAGACAAGAAACGAAAACATGAATGGGCATTTAAACTCATGGAGGAACTTGTACATGAAACTTCTCATAAGGACTACAAAAATACAGGAAGAAGGCCCGATATTGATGTATCAACTGTACCAGAGGAGCTAAACAATTCTCCTGAAGAAAGTAAACAAACTGAATGCAAAGAAAATAGTATGTCTTTCTTCTCCTTTCTCTGCTTGCTATAAGAATTTATACTATCTTTTTTTTTCTTTTTTTTCTTTTTGGAAAAACTATTACCTTTCATTTCAGAAAAGATAAAACTTACAGATGCACTACACAGGAAATTCGGGTCCCCTCGCAACCAAAATCAAGAGAGAGGACCTATCGTAGGGGACGCAATACGTCCACCTATTTACAGGAATTTACGAAGGAAAAACCAACATCTAATCACAAGTTCTAATAGACCCAATCCCGACCCTATCCAAGAAAAGCACCCCACAAATTTGAGTGGGGAGAGAGCTGGGATTAAGATGAGTCGACGAAAGCTGATGGATACTCCCAAGACGAGCCATACCGTCTGCAGGGCTGTTGCCTTCCCTTAGCGTGTGAGAGAAAGAGAAATAGCACAAACGTCTGAGGTAGTTGATTCTGAAAATCCAAGGCTTCCATTTCCAAGGGACCTTGGACTAGTTTGTAAGACTGGAAATCACCAATTGTGAGTCGGATTCGATTATAACTCTTTTCAAACCTCTCTCCAAACAAAGCATCATCCCATCATGAATTGCACGAAGCTCCGCAAGATTGTTAGACCCTACCCCATAGGCTACCGAGAAGCCACAAAAAAAAAAAAAAAAAAAAGCAACAGAATCATTCTTGCATATGCCACCCCCTCCAGATAGGCCAGGATTTGATAATGCCGAGCCGTCCACATTTATTTTAACCCATCTCGGAGTAGGCAGCTTCCATTTCACCAAAACCGCGATAGACCTCTTGATAGGGGGAACCATCTTCATGGTAGGAAGGGGAGAAGGCCACTGAAGACTGTCCATTTTCTTTGAGCCAATAACTAAATTAGCCCACCACCTAACACTGGCCATCGATCTCGCAAGGGTCATAGACGAGCTGTAAAAAACTGCCCCATTCCTAGAGTGCCAGATCTCCCATATGATTAGGATGGGAAGCAGAGTTCTGACAAAAGCAGGCGCTACTGCAGGGGCAGCAGCATTTCTCTAGTGCGCTAGTTTCCCCGCAATTAAGGTTTGAACCAAAGAAGGGACACCGCAGAGCTTCCCGAAAGCAGACCAGAGAACGCGAGCGTGACGACCAAAAAGGAACAGGTGGGCTATCGATTCTGACTGAGGCATGGCATTGTCAGAATCGAGGAAGCAACAACATCTGGAGGCGAGAGTAATGGCTTTATCCTGGATGCGAAGGTCAACCGGGGTCGGTTTGAGCAGAACTCTCTATAGGAGAATGGAGAATTTAGGTGGAAGAGAGGCATGCCAGATCCAGCTAGCCCATAGGATAGGA
Source organism: Magnolia officinalis (assembly GCA_021015155.1). Taxonomy (NCBI): domain Eukaryota; kingdom Viridiplantae; phylum Streptophyta; class Magnoliopsida; order Magnoliales; family Magnoliaceae; genus Magnolia; species Magnolia officinalis. Next base: position 38,375,996 of record JAJHSJ010000011.1, read on the forward strand.
GAGGAAGGGGTCTTAGTAGCTTCCAGGCTGATCGGAGGGAGAAGGAACCTGATTTTTCCAGCGGCTAGAAGCAGGTCAAGCTTTCGTCAGAAGTGGCAAAACAATCGTTGAAGATCTCTTCAATGATCTGCTGGGGAAGGATTGAAAACACCCAGGAAGGGGGAAGGGGACCTAAACGATCGATAACGTTTTTCACGCGCAGCTTTTTGAGCTCTGGAGGAATCGGGCAATCAAGACGATTTTGGAGGGGGCCCCTGCCAAGCCAATTGACGATCCAAAAATTCATATCACCGCGGCCCACTCCCCATTGAATAGTCTCCGACAAAATGGGAAGCAGGGACTGAACTTGTTTTCATAACGAAGACGCGGCGGAGGAGCGAGGTGGAAGGGCATTTGTATTGATGTCCCTGGCGTGCTTGAATCGCATGAGTTAACTCCAAGGGCCCTGTACATCACCAAATTTAACTACCTAAGCTAACTTAAGACGATGAGCTTTCATGACATCTTTTAATCATCTAATTCCCAGCTTGCCCTCTTCGAAGGGCCTGATAATCCTATCCCACGCCACCCAGTGTAGTTTTCTTTTCCCTTCAAGCCAACCCCAAAAGAAGCTTGAGAAATTCTTTTCAACTTTAACAATCACTTGATTTGGGATGTGCATCGCTGACATTATATGAATGGGAAAGCTGCTCAGAACATGATGAATTAGTGTAGCCCGACCATCTTGGGAGATCAGCCTACCAGACTAACCAGAAATCCTACTGACGACTTTTTCCACCAAGAATTGAAAAGCCGAGGATCTGACTCGGCCTATGCCGAGAGGGGCCCCCAAGTATTTGATGTCGTCAGTAGCTTTCCAGAAGCCGAGAAGACGCTCCATGGACTTGATCCTAGTAGCGGGCAGAGAGTTAGAGCAGATGAAGCAGCTCTTCCGAGGGTTAATATTCAAGCCTGTGGCTTCCTGGAATAAAGCAATCAAATTCTTGAGTTGGAGCAAATTATTGTGACTGCCATTTGTAAAGAGAAGAATGTCATCGGCGTATAACAAATGGGAGATGGTGGGACTCCCCCGACGCAAAGCAAACTGCTGGAAACTACCACTCGCGATCATGAGGTCGAGGTTCGCAGAAAGTGACTCCATCGCAATGATGAGCAGCGCAGGAGAGAGCGGATCACCCTGTCTCAACCCCCGAAAGGATTTGAAAAAACTCGTCGGCTCGCCGTTAATGAGAATGGAGAACCAATTGTTCCCCCAACAGAATTCCAAGAGATGAACTCACCACTGACTGAAGCCAAATTTGAGGAGAAGTAGCTTCAGAAAATCCCAGTTCAGCCTGTCGTAAGCTTTCTCGAGGTCGAGTTTAAGGATGAGATTACCTCCCCGAGTTTTCCTATTTATGTATCGAATCACCTCCTGAGCGAGCGCAATGTGTTTGGCTATGGATCTCCCCTTAATGAATGCACCTTGTTCCTGTGAGATTAACTTAGGCAATAGAGTGCTCAGCCGGTTAGCTAACAGTTTAGCAAATATTTTATAAATAACATTACATAGGCTAATCGGCCAGAAATCAGAGAAGGAAGAGGCTGATTGGGATTTTGGGATTAGACAGATGAGATTTGTCGTGAAAGCTCTAGGGAGGGGAGATCCCACCATGAAATCCTCTACCGCTTTGAGGATGTTGCCACCCACAATGTCACAGCTAGCCTCATAGAACGCCGTTTAGAAAACATCGGGACCCGTAGCCCCATCTTTGGGCATGGAGAGAGCAGCCGCTTTTACCTCTTCCATCGAAGGGGGGGCCAGCAGAGCAGCATTGTCTTCCTGATTCATGGCGTGGGGGATAGCCTGCAGAAATTTCAACTTGGTTCTGATTTTCTCAACTTTGAACAGGTCCTAAAAGTAGTGGATTGCCTTTGATTTTATCTCTTGGGGAGAGGAGACCAACTCCCCAGACGCCGATCTAATAGAGTTGATGGCAGCCTTCCTTATACGTTCATTAGCCGACGAATGAAAGAAATGAGTATTCCTATCTCCCTCCAGAAGCCAGGAATTTCTGGATTTTTGTTTCCAGAACACCTCCTCCATCAGGTGAAGCTGATTTAACTTGGATTGAGCTTCCTTGTATTGGCGGGAAAGGTCGCACGAAGGCGAGGATTGCATATTAAAATCGATGCCTTCTAGCTCTTCTTCAGTTTTCTGGATCTGATGGAAAATATTTCCAAATATTTCTTTGTTCCAAACTTTCAGCAGTTGTTTAGTCTTCTTCAGCTTGAGTTGAACATTAATCAGCGGATGATTGGAGCAATTTCCATCCCAAGCCTTGTGAATAACCTGCAAAAAAGAATCATGCAGAGCCCACATTCTAAGGAATTTAAATGGCCTAATCTTTGATGTGTCATGTGCAGGGAGGGTTAGCCGAAGTGGTGCATGATCCGAGTTACTCTGGGGCAGATGTTCTACACAAAAGCGAAGAAAAGTGGCCACCCAGGTAGAATTGAGAAGAGCTCTATCTAACTGCGCCCAAACACGGGCATTCCCATCGCGGTTATTACACCAAGTAAACTGATTACCCACAAACCCTGCGTCCAACAGACCGGAGTTGTGAATCATGTCATTAAATTCTGCCATACTTGAGCCATCAGGAGGACGTCTCCCTCTTCTTTCATCTAAATTTGCCACCACATTAAAATCACCGACAATCGCCCAGGCCCCATGAGACGATCTGTTGATGCCCTCTATCTCACTCCAAAGAGACCTCCTTTGAATTTTGCGGCAGTGCGTATACACTACCGAAAGGGATACCGACTCAATCAATGGGGACGAATAGAAGGAAAGGGTAACCATTTGGTTAGATATGGAGGTAGTCGACACTTGCAGCTGATTTCTGAAGAAAATCCAAATTTTTCCTCCCTGATCGCCATTGGAGGCCGAGCAATGAAATCCCAATTTGAGGCCCAGCGCCACCCTTTTACCCTCAGCTATCATGGGCTTAAGGATCGCTAAAAGGCAAGGATGAAATCTTTTGACTATCTGTTTGAGAACTTTGACCGTAGGCGCATTTCCAATACCGTGCGCTTCCAAATAATCGCGTTATCCATCCGTGACACAACTCGAGTTCACTGCCCAACGCTTCAAATTACATAATCTACTATACCAAATTCCCGACGACTGGATTCTCACCTTAGGGTGTCTATGTTGTTGAAATCTTAACTTTGTACGTAGGATCTGTAATGGATAATGTTATCTTATTATATATATATATATATATATATATATATATATATATATATATATATTATATATATATATATATATATATATATATGAGTCATGCTCCCCTGCGCACCTACGCACGTGCGCACTTTTGCACACGTGCGATGGGTGTGTAATCTGAATGGTCCATGTGATGGGGAATCCCATGAAACCCATTTGACAAATTTTCACCCCCATCTAAAATTTGGTGGGTCATAGCAAGAGAAATGCACATCAAGGGAGGAAACTGTTTTCATTTTTCATGGCCCATCAAAGTTTTAGATCAAAGTAAAACTTAGGACCATGGGGTTTCACGAGGTGCTACTTCACATGAATGGTTCAGTTTTTGATCAACATCACGTATGATGTGTTCTCAAAAAAGTTCATACGTAGTACGTACAAACTGGTTCGCGGGTGAGCATTTCCGTGTGTGTGTTTGTGTGTGTGTGTGTGTGTGTATATATATATATATATATATATATATATATTATATATATATATATATATATATATATAATATATATATATAACTAAAGTTAGATGACTATATCAAGTATATAACTATACATAACACCCATTGAGACTCATAATTGTTGATATGGATTATGGTTAGTATTTGTATTGCATAAACATCCAGTTAAAAGATATTCACATGGCATTGTCACAACCACAAAAAAGAGAGAAAAAATTCATATAATTGTAAGTCTTTATTATTATTTTGAGTTCCTATTATATTCTAGGCCATTATATAACATAAGTCCTTAATGATACTACATAGAGTAACCGTTGATTTTAAGGAAATAGTGGTGATAAAATAGTTTGTTTAAAGTGAAAAGAAACTGGTTAACGTAGGTACAAATGAATGAAGTGAAAATACATTATGCATGCTATGTAAAGGATACAGTAAACCCTGAGACCAGGGTGTAACTTTGAAACCAATGGATGTGAGCACCATGCCCCTTCATTATGTAAGGAGAGCTTTATGTCCTCCCAAGGAATAGGCTCCATGCCATCTCACATAGTAAGATGAAATAGTGCTCTAGGCACTGTATAACTCCTCTCTCATATAGAGTCCATAATATGATTAGTACAAGATGGACTAATGGAATAAGGAAACTATATTTATGCATACCATTCTTAAGATAGTAAGTACTAAGTTTTTCTTTTTTACAAAGCACGCAATATATAACATCGATAAAAATAGTACAGATTGATAAACAAACGAGTAGTACACGATACCGATAATGCACTCAACGCTTCATGGATGCTATAAGAGAAAGAGGGCAACACAAAATATGTTGATGCTCATTCAGGAATGTACGAAGAGCGCGGAGCCAAGGCCTGCCGTTTTGAGTGTGGGAGGATAAGCTTAAAGTAAATTTAACCAATGTTAATTGTCTTGTTGTACCAATGGTCATGTTGTGGGCTTTCTAGCTTTCAGGAAGCAGTTCATCCTTCATAAAGCATACTCACTAAGCTTGAACTAGCTTGATGGAGGAGAATCCTTTAACATTGCAAGGCCACATGCCATATCAAGCAGCATATCTCTGTTTTATGTATAAAAAAAACATAGGCCTTTAGGTCTGAACACCGAAAGGGCACGATTCTAAGCATTTCAGGCTCATGACTATAATGTAGACTAGGATATAGGAATGTAGAGTGTTGAGCACTAGGCGTGAGGCACAAGGTGCAACCACTGATATAAGGGTTCTTCAAATTGGTGTGGGGAACAACCGCTACTCAACATGCTGTAGTCAGTTTGCCGAGGTGACTCTCATTCAATTTGAGAAGAGCACTGGAAACTAGATTTCACACCATGAAAATATAGCCCATACCTCTGACTCCACTCTTGAGGTGCGACTTGGGAGAATTTTTTGTATCGTTAGTTCGGTGGTATCCCCCCTTAACCAAGGTACATAACATCACAAAGGAGATGTGAGAGCAATCGTATATGAAATTCTATTATATTTTTAAATATATATAACTATTTAGCTAAATTGCTACATTCCCAAAATAAAAATTAGACTAAATGGGATGAAGTTTCTTATCTCACTCAGGTTGGTTGTAAATCAATGCCAGAATAGGGATATGCCCTCACATCGGATCTTTCCTCCCTTCATATTCACCATTTACCCATCCTCGGTAGTAGGCATTTATTCGAACTTAAAAAAAAATATATAAAAAATAACAACAATAATAATAATAATAAAAACCAAACAGTTTCGTTTCATTTCAGGAAAAGATAGACTTACAGAGCATTGTACAAAAGAAAAGCTAAGAATGAAACGAAACAAAAGGAACTATCGTCAATTCTGATAGCCCCAATCCCGACCCTATCCAAGAAGAGCATCCCACGAATTTGAGATGGAAGCAAAATGTAATTGTGGTGAACTAAGGATTGTTGGTGCAAACTCCCAAGATGGGCTAAGCCATCCGTTTACCCTCTCTGAGAGTGTGGGAGAATGAAAAATGACCCAGCCGCCGTAAACAGTTGATTCTGAATATCCATGGTTTCCATTTCCATGGAAACTTAGAGGGAGAGGTGAGACTCGCAATCACCAAATTTGAATCAGACTCTACAATGACTCTATCCAAACCTTGTTCCAAACAGAGCACCATCCCATCATGAATAGCATGAAGCTCCACCAAATTGTTAGGACCAACCCCGTAGGCCGCCGAAAAACCATATAAGAAGGTACCAGAGGCATTCCTACATACTCCGCCCCCACCAGACGGGCCAGGATTAGAAAGAGCTAAACCATCAACATTTAATTTGACCCATCCAGGGGACGACAATCTCCATTTAACCAGAACCACACCAGCACGAGACTGAAAGAAACCTGGCTTCAGGGAAGGAGCTCGGCGAGGCCACTCTGAACTATCCAATATATATGCGTCTAAGAGCATCTTTGCCCACCATCTAACTCGTGCCATAGATTTCCTGGTGGACATTGGCGAGTCTTCAAAAATTGCCTCATTCTTGGAGCGCCAGAGCTCCCAAAGGATGAGAATAGGGAGCATAAATCTGACAATTTTGGGCGCGGCTTCTGGCACTGCAGCAGATCTCCAGTGGGCCAGTTTCCTGAACACTATGTTATGGATCAGAGGGGGGACACCACACAGCTGACCGAAGTGGTCCAGAGAAATCTAGCATGGCGACCGAACAGAAAAAGATGCTCAACTGATTCCGATTGCGGATTGGCGTTCTCGACTTCAAGGCAGTAAGAACACCTGGAGGCGAAGGCTACACCTTTAGCTTAGACACGGGTATTAACCGAGGTAGCATTTTGAAAAAGTCTCCACATGAAAACGGAGAATTTAGGAGAGATCTGGGCTTGCCAGATCCAACTGGCCCATTGGATAGCGGGGGAGGACATTCTCAGCAGAAACCAGGCTGACCGCAGAGTGAATGTACCTAAGTTCTCAAGCGGCCAGATGCAATCTGAGTTAGCATCAGACGTAGTGAATCCTTCATTGAAGATCTCGTTAATAATGTGTTGCGGAAGAATAGAGAACATCCGGGAAGGGGGGAGAGGCCCTGAGAGACCAATAACATCTTTTACTTGAAGATTTTACAGCTCTGGGGGAATAGGACCGTTAATCTGACGCTAGAGGGGGCCCCTACCCATCCAGTTTACTGTCCAGAAATTTATGTCTCCTCGTCCCACTCCCCACAAAACTATCTCCATCAGAATAGGCAGTAGGGACCTAACTCTTTTCCATAGCGGTGACGTGTAAGAGGAGGGCGGAGGGAGGACGTTAGCTAGATGAGATATCTCTCTTGTGTTTACTTCGCATGAGTTTCCCCCAAGGACCCGGCTGATCCCCAAATTTAACTGACCAAGCTAGCTTTAGCCGATGTGCGTCCATGACTTCGTTTAATCTCCTTACTCCCAGCCCTCCTTCCTCGGTGGGTTTGGCAATCCTATTCCATGCCACCTAGTGATATTTTCTTTTCCCATCAGCCCAGCCCCAAAAGAAATTTGAAAAGCTTCTTTCCATCTTCTCGATCACCTGACTCGAGATGTGCATCCCTGCCATGATATGAATGGGAAAATTCCCAAAACATTCCGAATTAATGTTGCCCTTCCAGCTTGGGAGATCTGCCGTCCAGCCCAACCAGAAATCTTCTTGTCCACCTCCACCAAGAAGTGAAACGCCGAGGTTGAACTTGACAATGAGTACCTGCATCTCACTCGTCCTTTGTAGTAGGCATCCTACTTGAACGTAACAATGGGTACCTCATGCTCCACTTGTCATTGACAACAGGGCTCATCGTTGACTAAAAATCAAAGTACCTCATCCTACGCATACCTAACAATGAGGGGACACATTTGTATATTGTCCTAGCTGACCTTAACAGTTGGGGATCCCGCTCTTGAATCATGCCAACCCAACTCAGCCCAACGCTAGGTAGCTTGTCATGCGTATTTACATTTAGATTCAAAATCATCTGATATGTAGAAAACATACATTATTAGATCAATTTAGTACTTGAATGAAGTCAAAATTAGTACAATTGAAGGGATAAATATGCAATATTTAAGCATTACCACCATTACAATGTTGGGAACTGATTGATGGCTAGAGTGAAGCCTCCTTTCTCCTTCGGTGATATTTTTATTAGACTTGCCAACTTCCTCGGACCGCACCAACTGCCATTGTCCGTAATTCACTCCATGTGGAACACTCCTGGTCTTCAGGTTCGCAACTTTTATTTCTTCACTTGTTATTTCTCTCTTCGTCCCTGAACCAGCAGCTACTCATGCGCTGGTGTTCCTGCAACAATCTTGATGATGGGAGACATGATAAACCCTCCTCCTAGTAGGAAGCTGAAAGCCACATCCGCACATGATGTCATTGTCTCTGTGTCTAAAAGTTATTGTTTGTGCACCACAGGGCCTATTTGTTTTTTCATTTCCTTAGTAAATAAAATGTAAATAGCATTTATTATTTACATTGCGTAAATAAAATGAAATGCTAGACTTCATCATCATTTTTCAGTCATTTGAAAATTTTCAAAATTTGGTGAAATATGTGACCATAGTAATTTCCTATTGTTTGTTTTTCTAAACGCTTCAAGCATGATGATGTGTACATGAACTTGAAACTAACAACTTCGGTGGATCGGCAGGCCCGCCCATGTGGGCTGATTGCATCATTGTGGGCGGACTTCCATTTGTGAATCTCCATTTCATGATGTCCATCTGGACCTACTTCATCTCATTAATTAACCTGTCAGATTGAAATCCGACTTTTATGGACCACATCCTAGCAATTTTGATTTGGATCAGTATGATGTTTTATGGAGTGTCCATCCTAATATTGTGTTTATAATATAGATTGACTGTGAGGATATATGGCATGTACATTATAGTGGGCCCCATAGTCAGGTATCACAAACATCATAGAGATGACGTATTTGGAGATGGTGGTCTGTCAGAACACTGAATCATTTTCAAACACCTATCACCCTTTAGCTACTACGAGCCCCACCATAACGTATGTGTTATATCCACATCGTCCATCCATTTGGAGTGGTCATTTTAGGGCACGAGCCAAAATGGTTACTATTAAAATTTCTTTGGGGCCACAAGTTTTTGATCAAGTTGATATTTGTGTTTTCCCTTTGTCAATGTCTGTGTGAACTTATGAAATGGTTAGATCTCAAATAAACATCTTGGTTGGCCCTAAGAAGGTTCCAATGGTGGATGTCACTGTCCCCACTATTATTATTATTATTATTTGTAATGGGTGTCATTTGAGCTTTAAATCTGCTTCATTTTTGGAATCATGCCCTAAAACAATCTCCCCAAATGGAATGATGGATGGTTTGGATACAACACATACATCATGGTGGGGCCCATAATACATTTATTCTAGATATTCCAGGTTTGTACATTCTAGGTTGTGGTCTGGCATGAACCCCTAATTACATCATTTAGATTACCCTTGATTAAAAGGTAAAACACTATGTTTACAAGGGGACTATGTCCTTTAAGATAGGGGTTGCCTAGGCCATTATGAGGACTGGTTGAATACTATCAAGTTAATTATTTGACCCCACATTATTTCGGCGAGTCAACTGTCCATGTCCCATTTCTTTCGATTTTGGGCAAGTTGACTTACTAGACTCTAATCGAGCCGTGGAACATCAAGCCCATGCCCATCTCTAGGATAGGTTATCGCTAGAAGACTCGCTTCAAGTCTGTGCGTGACCGAGTAATGTTTGTAGAAAACTGTTTGCAACGGATATGTCACTATATTGGATTGGTGAGGATTTTTAGAGTTGACATGATTCTCACGAAGGAGATCTTCTTTTCAAGAGCTTGTTATTTGTCCTTAGAAATTTTGTATGTTATTTTATTGTTCATGGAGGATAGTCCCCTGCAGACATGGCAATAACGAATCATCTGGATTTGAGCCAGGCATGTTAGCATGATGATATAATATAATGTTCATTTTCTTGGTGATCCGAAATTTAGATTGACCTATCTTGAAAATTCTCTTAACGGGTGCCAAAACGAACTTGATCTCAATTAACAGTACACACTTAATGATCAAGGCCCAATTTTATGGAAAATGTATAGTCAGGATAGAAAAACGGTTGGATAAAATTTGTTAGTTGATCGATGGTGGAAAAAAACTTAAATATAAAATTTCACCTTTTGTACCAAAAAGAAGGAACTGGCTTCAACCTTCAACGATGTAGGATCATATATCGGGGCCTAAATTTTGTATAACCTCGTAGTCATATGAGAATAGAGTGTGGTCTAAATTTGAGTTGCGATGGAAGAAAGTAGTTAAATCGGAAGATCTCGATTTTTAAGGAGTTAGTAGGCCTTGACAGGATAACTTCCCACCTAAGGAAAAACTTACCAAAGTGGGGTCTTCATATTTCACATTTGGTCCATACTATGACTACCCACGAGTTTCTTCACTCGATGGACATTAAAATCAACGGTTAAGGGGATGATTTGTCAATTGGATCACTTTTACAATGATCTCATGGCAAAAAATTAACACGTATGGTTAATTTATAATACATAGATGTGGTATAAAATTTCACATAAAATGGATTGTAGGAACTATGTAATCTAAAATTCAGGGGTCTAGGTTAATGACATTTTCATAATTATTTCTGATATGAGAGTTTTGGGAAATCTTATAATTCTACATGGTTGTATGCACATTTTAAGTAATTCTTATAAAAGAACTTATATCTAAATAATAATGAATAAAGAGTTATTCACCAAACTAATTAAGGGAATGTACATATATCAACCAACATAATGGATGGTTAGATGACATGTTAAAAATAGAAGACTTGATGGTTAGTACTCTAACAGTATATATAAGCATATGTATGATCAATTTTGTAAACAAAAGAATACAAGGTGAGTTTGTGGAGTTATTAGGGGGTAAAACATGCGTATTGCTAGATAATTCAGTGTCTTGTTCACATGTGTAAATTTCTTACATTATAGTTTGATGGTGGGTTAAGCATATTCATTGGTGATGAACAAGATGAACGGATCAGAATCTCAACTTGATGTGTGTACGAGTGGATGTAGAGATCAAGTAGTTAGTTTACTACAATCGGGTGGTCCAGAATCAAGGTGGACAGTTATATGTCTCTATTTAGCAGTGCATATTTGACTGAGCAGTTAGTTATAATGGACAAGTGAGAATTTTTAGGTATATGATGGTCTTATCTTAAAATCAACAGTCAGATTGCTTGATCTATGGATGAAGATTATTCTCAATGATCAGATTCATGTTGGAGAATAGATGTAAGGTTAGGATAGCTACATTGACATTGTACACATGTACATAATAAGTTAAATTTTATGGTAATACTCGAGAACTTTCAATACTCGGGTATTGAAAAGTTCAAAGTGTTATAAGGTATGTGTATATTAAGGTTTGTTTTATTTATAATGAATGGTGTGGATTAAATGTAAAAAAAAAAAAAAAAAAGTATAGGCAATTTTCAAGAGATTTCTTAACATATATATTCTCTAACTTCACCCATAAACTTACCACAGATTTCTCTCTGATGACATTGTAAAGGACATCATCCATCAGACACAATTGAATGGAGGTTCTCGCTTTTTTATCCAACTTTCCATTCATCTCTTCTATAGATTTTATTTGCTTCTCAAGGATGTCGTCCAATCCTTGTTGAACTAATAGGCCAATCATCTTGATCTTTAATAATTCAAAATTATTTTTTTCTAGAGTACTTTTTAACATTGAATTTATGATTAGATGTCATTGATACTCTACTTGCATATTTAACCTAGCTTCGATACCACTTGTTGAGGGTCGCGTAAGCATATAGTGATGAATAAGCAAAGTATTCCAATCGCACGATCAAGTCTAATCACAAAGACTCCAAATTTAACATGGAAAATTTCAAAAAATAAAAACACGGCATAAAGTAACAATAATGCACTATGAAAGCAAAAATTACAAGACATAAATAGAATACCTGATTATACCCCTATATATAGTTTTTAGGAGAATCACATTTGAAATCGTAAACAAATCCCACAAATATGAAACTCTGTACATTTGTTCGATGACACCTTCGATAGGACTTCAATGGCATCGAACTAATGACCTAAATGTTTCAGCGACTAAACATGAAAATTGTGGATTTTACCGATGGCATCAACCAGGCCTTTAATGTTATTGAACAACCTTCAATGACATCGAGCAACCTTTGATGGCATCAAACAGGACACCTAAAGTGTCTAGCAACCAATTCAATAAATTCTGGATTTTCCCAATCGCATCGAGCCAACTTCGATGACATCGAAAGTCCGCTCGATGGCATTGAAAATCTGCTCGATGGCATCAAACCTGTCATCGACGGACCTGTTGATTTACAAATTTAAGACATCGATCAATATTCTAGAGCCATGTTGATTTAAGATAATCATTATGAGGTTAACAGAACGCCAACAGTTGTTGGGAATTCCAAACATTGATGTACTCTTCATCTTATACATGCTATTGAAATTATTTCAGTGAAGACCTTTATAAATGTCGGAATCCATCAATCGTTTCTTTAGTGCACTGCTTTTTTTTTTTTTTTTTTTTTTTTTTTTTTTATCTTTCACTGCCTAGTAACATTGCCGCCATTTTTGGAGCTCACAATCTCAAATCTAAAGGCTAGGTCATGCTCTCAATTGTAGAACTTTCAACAAACTTCAACTTTTCAGAGTATACACCGGCCCCTATTAAAGAGCAATTATAGGGTAGGACTTGTTTCGTCACTTTGGTAAGTCAAGCAGTCTTGCCTTTTCCATTAAAGGCACGGCTATCCCTTAGGTATATGACTCACACTCCCTTTCTTTCCTTATACAACATCATGTTAGTGTCAAAAGGAATGATGGGGATATATCATCTTCCGACCAAAGTTGAAAGTTAGCTAATATCTGAGGACCAACAATTATTCCAACACTACTCTACCATCCTCACCCATTGCACTAGATACCCGAACCTCTCACGAGAGAGAAATCCCATTACAACTTATAATGTGCCTTTTCCATATCCAATTATAAGACTGCATCATTTCCTCTCACTTTGTAGTCCAATTCCTTGGACGTCTTATAGAGACTGTTATTAGCTTTGCTTAGACAAGAAGATAGGATTTCTCAATTGTTGCAGTTGTACCTTGCACAACAAGAAGGATGTTATTGGCTTCAACCACTCACATAGAGAGAGAAGTTGCTGAAATTTTATTTTTATTTTTATTATTATTATTTATTTATTTTGTAAAAGAAGCTGCTGGAATTGATTTTTTATTTCATTACATAAACTGATGCAGGGAAGCTAATTTATAGGCATTTGGAGTCATTGTGAAATTATAAAAATGTCCAATCTAGATGCATCCAGCATTGATTAGGTGCATGTAACAGGAGTTGGGAATTCCAAAAGCTTGAAATGATGGAGGATGGAAGATTCTTCTGGAAACGTATCAACGATCCAGATTTCAGGGATTCTTTTAAGGGGTCTAGATGACAGGGTAGTCCAAACGTCTATTTGGGTTTGACGTTTCCAACACTCCCCTTTAAACCAAAACAGGCTCATTCCGAGCATCGATTTAAGTTTCTTGAATGTATCGGTCAATAATGTTTTGGTGAAGATGTCCGTCACTTGTTCAGTAGTATGACAGTACTCTAGCATCATTGATTTCTGCTTCACTTGATCTCCCAGGAAATGACACCTTGTATCAATGTGCTTGCTCTTTCCATGCTGCACTAGATTTTTTTGCAAGCTCAATTGTCGACTTGTTGTCCACGTATATGACAGTGCGTTCTTCCTGTGAATGCTTAAGCTCCTTTAACATATTCCTTAGCCATATTGCCTCGCATACAATGGACAAAGCTACTACATACTTAACTTCACATGTAGACAACGCTACCATACTCTACTTCTTTGAGGTCCATGTAAATGCTATCGATCCAAGATAGAAAGCATATCCTGTGGTACTCTTTCTTTCGTCTTGGTCACCACCCCAATCACTATCAAAGTATCCATACAAAATTGCTTCATCATCGTATGGATAAAAAAGACCAAATTCAAGAGTCCCTTTTATATACCTCAAAATTCTTTTCGTAGCTAGCCAGTGTGACTCTTTTGGAGCTTCCATATACCGGCTTAGAAGCCCAACACTATAGATTATATCTAGCCTGGTGATTGTGAGGTACCTTAGGCTTCCGATTAGGTTCTTGAATAAAGTTTAGTCAACATTTCTTCCTTCGCCATCTTTCATGACCTTCAGACCTGTTGCAATAGGTGCATTTATGGCTTTACATTCGGTCATCTGAAACTTCTCAAGAAGTTCTTTTGCGTACTTCTTTTGTGATATATAAATGACGCCGACTTATTGTTTCACTTCGATGCCTAAGAAAAAGGACATCAATCCCCCATTACTCATCTCGAACTCATTGAACATAGCCCGCCTGAATTCTTCGAATATCACCTAGGTATTTCTTGTGAACAACCGATCATCAACATATAAACAAGTTATATGCATATCCCCATGGGCATTCTTCTTTCCGTAGATGGCATGCTCATACAGACATTTGACGAAACCATTCTCACGAAGATAACCGTCGATCCATGCATTCCAAGCACGAGAAGCTCGCTTCAACCCATATAGGGCTTTCTTCAACTGATACACCTTGTGTTCCTCCCTTTGCATGACAAAGCCTTCAGGCTGGTCAATGTAGACTTCTTCTTCGAGTATTCCATTTAAGAATGTGGATTTCACATTCAATTGGTAGATTATCCAGCTGTGATAGCTACAAGGGAGATAATAATCCTCACACTGTCAATGCGAGTAACTAGGGCAAAAACTTCTTTATAATCTACCTCATATTTCTGTTTGTAACCCTTTACTACAAGCCTTGCCTTGATTTTATACCACATTTGAGACCAATGGTCGTTTGTCCTTTAGGGAGTGAGATCAGCTACCATGTGGGATTCTTCTTAATAGCATCGATCTCTTCTTCCATAGCATTTTTCCAACATTCTTCATTCATGACCTCCTCGAATGTGAGAGGTTCATGGCCGCATACAGGCAGAGAAAATTCACTTGGTTTCTGCGTAGATCTCGTTGAGGCTTCTCATTTTCATAGGAGCCAAGGGTGAAGGAGAAGTGGATGAAGATGTGCTGGATGAATTCTGATTTGATGAAGTATTCCAGGGGAGATGGAACATACTCCTGCACGTCTGCGATCTGAAGGGTGTGATGTGGGTGTCTGATCCTGATTCAGATGCCTCTCTACTTCATATTCTTCGGCCTTAACCTGACTTTCTTTGGAAAAATCTTCCTAGTTCCACTTTCAGGCTTCCTCCTCGGAGAACACCACATCTGTACTTATCACCACCTTATTAAATAGTGGGTTGTAGAGCTTGTATGCCTTTAACTCTTCGCTGTAGCCGATTAAGATACACTTCTCGCTACGATCATCAAGTTACTTCTGGAACTTAATCATAGGAAACACACCCAAAGATTTTAAGATACGCCACGCTCGGCTTATAGTCACTCCATGCCTCCTGGGGTGTCATGAACATGACGCTCTTAATGGGACACCGATTGAGAATATATGCAATATATACAACTGCCTCTTCTCAAAGCTCTTCAGTAGGCCTTTCTCCTTCAACATGGTCATCATCATGTCGAGGATGGTGCGGTTTTTCCGTTCTGTAATTTCATTCTATTGTGGCGTGTAAGCTTTAGTGTGTTGATGCTTAAAGCCATGTTCCCTGTAATATTCCTGAAAAACATTTAAGGTGTACGTCCCACCTTTGTTAGATCTAAGGACCTTGATTTTGTAGCCACTTTCATTTTTAACTCAGGCTTTGAAAATTTTAAAGATACAAATGGCTGCAGACTTTTATTTAATACTAAATAATAAGAGTTTTCTACTGTAATCATCAATGAAGGTAATGAGATATCTGTTACCTCCAAGAGATGGTGTCTCCATGGGTCCACGGATGTAAATATGAACCAATTGCAATGGCTCCTTTACTCTTCATGATACTCCAATTGGGAAGGAGTTCCTTTGCTGCTTGCCAAGTGTGCACACCTCACACACATGTTCTAGAGCTTCAATAGTAGACAATCCATGCACCGTGCTTGATGAGGATAGGAGCTTAAGGCCATCAAAGTTCAGATGGCCAAAGCGAATATACCACTTCCATGATTCATTATTGGCACGTTTATAAAGACAATTCTCGAGCCTTATGTTTATATGAAGTGGGAACATTCGATTTTTTGCCATTCGGACCCGTGCCCAATGTCTACCACATGTATATTTTAATGACATAACTGAGTGCTCCATGTGTATCAGATACCCCTTTTCAAGTAATTGGCCGATGCTGAGGATGTTACTTTTCACGTTAAGTACGAATATACATTAGAGATTAATTGTTGCTTACCATTTTTCTGGTAAATTTCGATTTTACCTTTACCTTTCACCAGAGTTTCTAATGAGTCTCCGAACATCACATCGCCATGAACTCCTTCTATGAGTTACATAAAGAGTTTTTTGTCGCCGCACATGTGATTGCTTGCACTCGTGTCAAGATACCACACATCTGACTGATCATAGACTTTTTCTTGTGAAAGGAAGAGTGTGGTTCTTTCCTCTTTATGATTTGATGCTTTGTCATAGTTGAATGATTCATCTTGATCCACTGGCTTGCTCCAACAATCTGATGAATAATGGCCAAACTTGTTACAATTTCGGCAGTCCACCACCTCGTGTAAATTGGCCTCTACCATTTCCCTTACCACGAAAATTGGTTAAATTTTGTTGATTTTGTATATTGCTTGGATTATATAGATGCCCTCATCCTCTTGCACGATTGTTAGTGCCACGGCCCCCACGATGTGTATGGTCACCTCTTTGTTCATTTAGAGTCAGCTTAAACCCCAAGGCATGTTCAAGCATCATTCTTGCATTCTTTTACATTCGTTGCTTATGCACTTACAACGATCCCATCAGCTATTCAATGGACAGTTTTTCCAAGTCCTTTGATTCTTTGATCGCCAGCCACGTGCTCAAACGTGGTTGTGAGAGATCGCACTGCCTTTTCCATGACACGTATGTCTTTAACTTTTTTACCATTTCTTTTCAAACAGTAAATAATAACAAGTAAATGTGAGAAGTAGTCAGAAATACTTTCACCTTCCTTCATATGTGACGCCTCAAACTCAGCTCTTAGTGTTTGAAGGCGAACCTGCTTCACTCGATCAACACCTTTGAAGATGGTGTTAAGGGTAGCCCAAGCTTGCTTGCTTGATGTCGCTTTGTAGATTTTTTTAAGGGTTGAATCATCCAACCCTTGATAGTTAAGGAATAGGGCCTTCTTGTCTTTCTTCCTTTTATATTTGAGGGTGACGTTTTACTCATTGGTATAGGCCTCTTCTTGCTCCGTCATGGGTTCTGCATACTCATCGGTGATGATCTCCTATAGATCTTGAGATACGAACTTTCATTTGGTTGCACAAATTTTTGTAGTTATCCCTAGACAACTTGGGTATTCGGGGTTGTATTATACTTGTCATTTTAAAATATTTCAATCCAAATAAATATTTGAATGATATATGTTGCTAGAACTTGCAAGATCTCAAAGAACATCCATCACTGCTTCTGTTGGAATATGCTAAGACAGTTATTGATGAGAAAAATGATGAAGAAAAATTCAGCCTCCTTCTCATGGCTGAAAGTTTTGGCTTTTGTTGGGCATTTTAGACCCAAAATAAGGAGTAGAAGTTGTTGGAGCAAGTGACGTTCTTACGGTCAAAGCTTACAGATCAGACGCTGCTATCACAGTAGAATCTGGACTGTTTTGAGAATTGTTTGCAGGTGAAGGTTGCTACTCGTTTGGTAGGGGACCCGCTTCTTGCTGATGAAGCCCAAAGATCAAAAGCTCTTATACCAATCCGTAGGGACTGTTATTGGTTTTGCTTAGACGGGAAGATAAGATTTCTCAATTATTGTTGTACCATGCACAACAGGAAGAATGTTGCTGGCTGCTAGAATTGATTTTTTATTTCATTGCATGAAACGGATGCAAGAAGCCAATTTATAGGCATTTGGAGTCATTATGAAATTACAAAAATGTCCAACGTAGATGCATCTAGACACACACTCACGCTGTAAATTTTTTCTAGCGCGCGCACACACACTCACGCTGTAGTAGAATTTCCCCCAACTGTGGATACTCGAACACTTGACCTGATATTGAAACTCCTGAGAGTCTACCACCAGAGCAACAACTCTTTCTTGTATTTTCCCCTTAGTTTTAATGTAGTTCAATATTAACCATGAAAACATAGTTTATATTTTAATTATTAATAAATCGATCCAGTCCAAACTTAATTGAGTCTCTGAGTCAACCCAACCAAATTAATTAGAAATCGAGTAAAGGTTAGAGTTTTCAGATTTTTGAACTATAACTTACACAACACCATAGGAGTACTCTTAACTAGCTACTTCATAACAATTAAGCGTTATGACATCCTTTCAAAACCTTGCAGGTAACACGCATATGGAGGATTTGGTGAAGAAAATTCTTAACATTGCTTCAGCAAAGAAAAGCTCAGGGTCGGTCGAAGTTTCCAAAGATGGCCCAAAAAATGCTGTGTTTGTGAAAATGGGGATTACGGAAACAAATGACTACAAGCTTATAATGGTCTTGGATAAAGCGAATAAACAAGAAGAAGGTAAGGGAATTTGCAATTCCTTTTTCATTTCTTGTTCTTTGTGTAAAGACAGTATTAGGAGTTTTGAACCTCTATAACTTATATGCTTTTATATATAAGGCATACCATCTACACCATCATAAGCGCCAGGGTGACAAACGTGCAATATCAAAGTCATCCGTCCGGTTCTATTACGTTCTCACCAAGAAAGAGATGTGGTCTACTCTGAGGGGTTAGCCACGATGTTAGAAACATATTGAAGGGTTTGAAAAAAAAAAAAAAAAAAACTGCAACCTCAGTGAAATATTTTCTTTGAATCCGGATCCTCTTATTACGACAAATAAGAAAATTTTCTTTTCCTGCACTGCTACATTAAATGCATTATGTGATGACATGGCCTAATTAGAATGCAACAAATAAGAATTTCCTATTTTTGGCAAACAGAGGACATAGATTCATTTTCTTTCATCAGTATGACTCACTTAATACAGTTCGATGGATGGCTTGGATGTCATACCTACATGTCATATCGTAAGCGTGTGGTGCGTACATGAGCTGCCTTACACATGTAGGCTAACTAAGCTCATCTCCAGGTCTTCATTAATGTACAGTGGGCCGCTTATTCAACGGTCTCTGTTGATCATAAGTGGGTCCACCGGTGCACCATGAAGGATACATACGTGGAATTTGTACAAGATGATAGCTCCTATAACTAGACGTATATGACACAAAGATAGGTATATTTGCCTGGAAATGCATTGAAATTTGACTAGCTCATCAATTTTCTTTTTGAATATAAGTGTATTCAATGTATTTGTGGGGCTTAGAAAAAAACTTAGTTCCTAGCTATTTATTGATAGGGCTTTGAGACTAGCAAGTGGTAAGAAAAAATTAAAAAATTAAAAAATTAAAAAAATTAAAATCTGAAGATCAAAATTTCATTGGGTAAAATAATAATTTGGTTGGTTTGAACCTTTCACCTGCTAACCATGCAAAATGGGACTTAATAAAACCTTTTACCAACTTAATGTAAGCAATTGTTACATTTGTACTTTTGTGTCCATTTACATGTCATGGGTTATGAACTTATCAACCCATGTTGTTTCTTCTTTCTTTCTTTTTATTTTTATTTTTTTCTTTTTTATTGTCGCATATGCCATTAAGATCAGCTGGATAAATAGCTAATATATAAATGTATGGATTGCGTGATAAACAATATGGAGATTCCCTTTACTTAGAAGTAGAAGATTGCATCCCCTAATAAATTTTGTACTTGATAAACCCTCAAATAACTAACATTTGCGGTGGAAAGAGAAAAAAAATAATCTTATACAGGTAGATGTTAGTTTTTTATATTTATATTTTAGTGCTTCTCTTGAGGATATTTACTGAAAAACTCTTATAATTCTTATACTTAACATCTTCATGTAGTAGTGCCATTAACCTCAATAAACTCTTGCATCTGTATTATGAAGTTTATTACCTACAACAAATTGACAGGTATAGATGAGACTCCAATCTTAGTCGCTGCAAGAATGGGGGTGAAGGAGATGGTGCAAACTATTCTGAAACATATTCCTGTGGCTATCGAAGATATGAATCGAGATGGCAAGAATGTTGTCCTACTGGCTGTGGAGAATAGGCAACCGCATGTGTACAAGTTCTTACTAGATGAGTACCCTTACAAGGAGAGGGTGTTTCATAAACTGGACAATGATCGCAACAGTGCCCTACACCTTGCGGCAACATGTGGGCAAAATCGGCCATGGCGTATCCATGGTGCAGCACTACAATTGCAATGGGAGATCAAGTGGTACAAGGTGCAACATCTCTCTCTTGTTTCTTGTATGGCTTTCCGGCCTTTCTGATCAATGCATATACCTCTTTTTTTCTTTTTTTTTCTTTTTTTTTTAATATATATATATATAATATATATATATATATATATATATATATATATATATATATATATATAGTGGTACAAGGTGCAACATCTCTCTCTTGTGTGTGCATTAGTTATGAGTCCTATATTCCCATGTGAAGCAGATATTTAGGATTGAATCATTCATATGTCGGGCCCTACAATGGATCGGCTGTACTAGAAATATCATAGCCAGTGAGATGATCATAGAAACTAATTGGACCTTTTTCATCAAGGTCCACCGTGGTTGAGCAATTTTCTAATCATGAATCTTTAATCAACTAAAGTCCTCTAACTAGGGGCTAGGATTATAACCATCATGTTACTTTCAAGATACACCCATCCATTATAATGCCCTGCAGATGAACGGTCAAGTAAGCCCACTTGTATGAAGATAAAGTTCTTGCTAGCTAACCAAAATAAAATTATATCAGCGGATCTTAAATTTGAGGTTATTAAATAAATAGCAAATGCACTAATATTAAACTTTGTAACGCTCTAATTTTTGCCCTCGAGTATAGTGTTCTTGCAATGGAAACCCGAGCGTCACACTTAGACAAGACGTCCACATAGATATACTTCCCACGCTGCATATAGTTAGATTCTTATCCGACCATAATTTGTCAGAGTAGTAAATAATTCATCAAAACACGTAAGTTGCGCGATTGTGCAACTAGAATATGTTTAGACTGAGTTGCACGGGTTTATGAAAGGGAAGAATTATAAGGGAAGCCTGCGCAGATAAGTTGGATA
Source organism: Magnolia officinalis (assembly GCA_021015155.1). Lineage (NCBI taxonomy): Eukaryota > Viridiplantae > Streptophyta > Magnoliopsida > Magnoliales > Magnoliaceae > Magnolia > Magnolia officinalis. Next base: position 38,397,155 of record JAJHSJ010000011.1, read on the forward strand.
GATGGAAGCAATTGTTGCACGACTGCAAAACTCAGTCAAATTGCGTGGCTGGATAACTTGAGCAAGGAAGCATGGAAATCAGCCTCGCACAATTTGAACAGATTATGCAAAAGTTAGGCTTCACACAATTGGCTTCTTATAAATACCCCTCATGTCTTCTCATTTGGCACTTTTTTGAAGAGCTTGGAGCAATTAGAAGATCTAGTGTGATGAAGAGAAAGGTATCGAATAGCATTTGTGCAGTAACTCATCGTTGGGAGTGACACATTTGCTATTGATGCTGAAATTTGGTTATCCCTGTTAGGTCACCTTTCACTTGCAATTTAATGGAGAACAAGATAAGTCCTGCCTCACCTCCTATGAGCTGCTAAGTATCTGCAAATTAATGGAGGTACAAGAGAATACACTAAGAGTGCCGGTTAAGGCCGAGAACCCTCCAAAGCTTAAGTCAGGCGTATGGGCTCATAGTAGGTGTAGTAGAATCGGTGTATTTATGTATACCTTTACCCATGACAGGGGATGTATTTATAGGATTTTTAGGTAGTATGCGTATCTAAGCTAATTTAAGGGGCTCGTATTGGAGTCAGACTCTAATTCCAAGAATAACTTTGACTTTACTTTGATCAATGTGAATTTTGGCGGATATCTCGAGAAGTAATTCCACCCGTATACGGAGATGATTCTTCTTTCTATTCTGAGGCCGATGTCAGTATTTGAGGTTGAGGTTGGTACTTAAGGCTGAGGTCAGTATCCGAGGTCAAGATTGGTACCTGATGCTGACCTCCGAGGTTGAGGTCTATGGTTGAGGCTAGTCCTCGAAGCTGATAGTCAAGGTCGTCCCTCGAGGCCGAGGTCCGTACATGAGGTCGAGGTCATCTTTTGATGTCGGCGAACAAGGCCGACCTCTAAAGTCATTGGTCAGCACCAAAGGTCGGAGTGATTTTTTGGCCCTCAAGCAATACATAGTCATCAAGTCTTGTTGTTCGGCTCATCAGGTCAGCTCGTTCCATGTATATTCTTCGATTTTATTGTCTTTATGTGTGGGTGGTCTTGTATAATGATTTAGTAGATATAATAGTCAAGTATGTAGGGTTTTAGTCGATAGTCAAGCATGTATATTTATAGTCGATAGTCGAGCATGTAGTAATAGGTCAAGCACAGCAAAATCAATAGGTCGACCACATAGAGGTAGGCCAAGCACTCAGTAGAAGGACTTTCTTCCCTTAAACCGAAGGAAGTCCTTGTGGTCGGTCATATAGATCAGATAGTCGGGATAATAATGTTAAAGGAATTCCTTTCTCCTGACCTAGAGAAGTTACTTTATTGTATAATTCATAACATACTAGAGGAGAAACAATGACAGTTTCATGAGCACCTTTTTTCCTTTTACAAAGTTAAGTCATTCACAATTGAACATGTAGATAAAAATGATATATAAAATAATAGAAATAAAGGGGAAAACCTTCTTCCCTTTAACTAAGGGAGGTTTCTCATAATTGAACATTAGTAGCTTCTACTAATGTGATCAATCAAGCATAGTTGTTTCACCCATCGAAGTTCCTCATGGATGGTAAATCTTTAGATGATCGGCATTTCGTAGGTGAGGTAAGAGCATCCCCTCCATGTCTTCTAGTTGATACGTCCCTCATAACGCCTACATGTATTCTAGTCGATACGTCCCTCAGTACATGATGTCGAGATCAGGGTTGGTTGATGAGTCTGATTATCGAGCTTGGTTAACTGTTTAGCTCAGCTTTCTTAAGTACCTCCTTTAGCATGGTGTTCAATGGAATGTACTAATGGAAGCGACTTTTCAGATATCGGTTGATATGTTGGCCTCGGTTTTTGTCATCCTCCTTCTTTCTTTTAGCATTAGCGGCAGATGGCTTCTCTTCTTCCTCATGCTTCCTATCCTTAGCCGAGTCATTTCCTCCTCGAGTAGCTCTTCATGAACTGAAGATTTCCTCCGCATTAGAATTTTTTTGAGCTCAGTAAAGTAGGTCGGCGAGGGTAGTCGGGGGAATCTTACCAATAGAGAAGATGAACTTTCCTTTTTTAAGGTCGGCTACCATGGCAAACAAAGCTATCTGGTTAGAGTAATCATTGACATGCACTGCTTCCGTATTGAATTAGATGATATAATCCCTTAACAGCTCGTCCTCCCTTTGTGCGATTGTGAGAAGATGAGTTGATAACTTTCTTTTGTCTTTCCCACCGATAAACTGTGTGACAAAGGCATTGCTAAAGGCTTGAATGGTTAGATGAACAATAGTGTTGCAAGGTTAGATTGAGTGACTCCGATATGAACCTAGGCGGCTCAAGAGGTTTGGACTCTGGCTAAGGTAGGTTAGACCAGGGCTGGGCTCTCTCTCTCTCTCTCTCTCTCTCTCTCTCTCTCTCTCCTCTCTCTCTCTCACCCTCACTCTCCTTGGTGGAGGGATGGCTAGATGGCTAGGGTTAAGGGACCTCTGGGTGAGAAGGGACGCTCTTTGATGCTTGGGTGTCTCTAAAATGAGAACAAAAGGGGGCCGTTTATAGCATCCAACCCTATTTTCTTCTAATTCCTAGTGATCCTAGGGGCAAAATGTATTTGAAGGGTTAAAGGGTAGATTGCCATATGGCATCATCTCATGGGTTGGATGAGATGTTAAAAGGATAATTTTGGGTAAGGAGATGAGTATCAGAGTAAATACACTTCAACCACACACTTAAGGTTTGAAAAGGGGAGTTCCACATGCTTGAGGGATACTACCCAAAAGAAGGGGAGTGCCACATGGCTGGCAGCAGTCTGGCTACCACCGGTTCCCACTTAGACTCCCTACTTTCGCAGGAAACATCCTCAAAGCATGTGGATGCTCTACTGTGAGGGTTGTTTCTTTGAGGTTTCGGCCATTTCTCCGATTGGGCTAGATTTTGGGCTTAACTAGGTGAGTTAACTAGGTTGTAGGGTTGGGTAGCTTGACTAGGTGATTTGACTCACCAAGTTAACTTAAGGTTTTAAGATTTCAGATTCCTAGGGTTCAGGGTTAGCCTGACTGGGTTGAATGGGGTGAGTTTTGGGATTATGACTTGGGTTCCTAGGGTTTAGGCGTCTAGGGTTAGGGTTTATGATTGGGGTTCAGTTGTCCATCCATCAGTCCAAACTCAATTAGCATATCAGCCTGGGTTGAGTGCCTACACAATGTTATAAATAGTTTTATAATGGTATGTAATAAAAAGTAGTGGCAGATACAAAGTTGTATGCAATATCAAAATCCTTCTTTGCATAGGAATAATATTACGAAGAATTTAGCAAAGAAGAAATGGAAAAAGCTAATGAAGAGAATGCTAAAATGAGAAATTATAAAAGATGGAGGGATGGAAAGAAAACCTTGAGAAGTAAACTAACTTAAAAGGAAGCTAATGGGTGGTTAGGAATTCTAATGTTTGATATGATAGATTCCAGAAAGAAAAAATTCTATTTCGTCCCAAAATATTTGAGGCAACTCGGGCAAATTATTCTAGTGTTGTTGTCCCTAAAACGGATGCGGGTCTTGTAAACGAACTATGCAATAATACCCATGCTGCAAATGGAAAGAACCAAACCATTTCTAAATGCACCGAGTACATTTTATGTAACCAAACTCTAGTAATCCAACACTAATATAGTTCTATTCCGTACCTGAGAAAGAAATGAGAAGAACGATGTCAAACATGTAAGTGACGAAAGACTGTCACCAGAAGATTTTAGAAGATACACACTGGCAGGTTAGAAAATTATGCGAGCATGGGGTTTTTCACGCCCCAAACTCAGAAACCGGGCTTACAGAATTCTCGATTGCCGAATCTGGCACCGACAGCCTTCGTAGTACCCCATTATTGGCTTCCAGCGCCCATACACCAGATTTCGATCTTAGGATCCTACAAGGAGGATTTTCAGTTTGAATTTTTTGTAAAGGAGCTTAACCCCAACCATAACCAAGTCACAAATGACAACATCACCACATATCCACTATAATAAAAAACTTTAAAGTATAATACATAAAGGGAAAATACAATATCAATATCAAAAGCTCTAGAAGATAGTTGCGCGCTCTAATCTCAATGTTGTTCGGCGTCTTAGCGTCACCTGAATGCAACGAATGTGCATAAGCTTATAAAAAGCTTAGAGGGTGGTGTAAGTGTGTGCGTAAGGTATATGCCAAGAATGCAATATTAGAGTAATGCGAAAACATACTGATAAGTTCATGAATGCTATCAACCGTACCAAGGCTATGCGATGCAAGACATGAATGCTATTGGCCATACCAAGGTTATGCGATGTAAGGCATGAATGTTATCGGTCATACCAAGGCTATGCGATACAAGGCCTACATGACCAATGTTATATGTGAGATGCAACTCAAGCATACTAATCCTCGTCTGAATCCACATAATAATACAGCTCATCTTTGGAATATCACCAGGGTCTAGTACACTCTAAACCAGATTACAGCCCCACCGCACGCAACAAGGTGAGTGGATGAGACCTCACTGTCCACCTCACCAATAGTCTGCCAATATCTACCCGGCACTGCGATATCGGACTCATTCCTCGAGTTGGTCAAACTGAGCCTAGCTTTGCCCCCTCCTTTCGGGCGAGTAAGGATGCACCCCCTTCCAACTAACCACGACATAGTGGAAAGTGAAGCCTCCTAGTATTCGCACTTGGCGCTCATGCATCACTCAGTCTAGATGTTAGAGCAACCTCCTTGTACCATAAGGGTTTAGAAAATTTCACCCATGGACATTTATCGTGCCCCATGTATAGAAAAAGATTTTCGGTGTCTAATCCTGTCATCCACGATATGCTTGTGGAGGTTATGACCCTAATGTCGCTAGGGCATATAGTAATCATGTCACACAAATGTAAGATGCATGACTCACACTAATCAATCATGCAGCAATCCTGCGTGTATCGCACGCTCATGTAGGTAACTCCTCCTATCAGGGAGTCCTATAATAATCCGCCCAATGGCGTATGCTATGATCAATCACTCCTCATATCAAGCATATATATGATGCGCATGGGCATGAATCATGGTGTTATACTAATCCTACTCATAGTTGTAATCGATAATCAACTTGTATATAAGGTGGTCCATTGAAGGACGGCGGATCTGATCTATAACATGAAGATCGGTCCTCAACAGTGGATATACCAAATCTGATTCCATGGATTCTTCCATCTATGGCAAGAGGTGATGATGCATCCTCCTCATAAAAAGGATGGGCCTAGATGACCTACTAATATCGAGAATGAGCCTAAGAACAAAGAGTGGGCTTCCAGGTTTGGGTACTTCTACTAACATCAATGAGGGCCCGATAGTTCGGGTTTAGCCCAATAAGATGAGATGGGTTATGCTAATATTAATAGGGGCCCAAAAGTTTAGGTTAGCTCACTAGGGGAAGATGAGAATGGGCCTAGGGAGGTTACAATGTGGACCTTTAACCATCATTGCTCCCAAGGTAATGGGCTTAGCAACGGACCTTCGGGAGGCTTATAATGTGAACATTTAACCATCATTGCTCCCTAAGCATGGTCCATTTAGAGCCTATCTTATAATAGGGGTCCATGACCTTATACTAGCTAGGAAATGGATGGGCATCATAGATATTATTATATACATCATGGTGGGCTCAGATATCATAATGGCCTCACCATATGGGCCTCTCATATATCACATTGGGCCTCATCATATGAGCCTCACATACATCACTTTGGGCTACATACGAGGGCCTCAAATACATCACATTGGGCCTCACCATATGGGCCTTATATATATCACATCGGGCCTCATCTCATGTGCCTCATATACATCACATTGGGTCTCATCATATGGGCCTCACATATATCACATTAGGCCTCATCATATAGGCCTCACATATATCACATTGGGCCTCATCATATAGGCCTCACATATATCACATTAGGCCTAATGAGGCAGCCCATAATTTAGGAAAAACGGATGAGCAACCTGTATATACAATAAGGTGGGCCTTGCACATATGGCTGGTGGGCCCATAATCTAGGAAAAATGGATAAGCAGCCTATATATGCAATAAGGTGGGCCCTACACATATGGCTAGTGGGCCCTGCTCATACAATAGTTGAGCTTCATTGGGTTAGACGGTGTGGATGAAACACATCACAATGGGCCGCTACCGTGGACGGTGTCCAACCAATGGACGGCATGGATACAATACATCACGGTGGCTGTTGCCCTAGATGGCATCCAGCAGGTGGACGAAATGGATGAAACATATACATCTGGTAGGTCCCATTCATCAGGGCAGGCTCCACTGTCCACGCATCTGGACGGTGGACGGTATGGAGCAAAAACATCAATCATGGTGGGTCACATTGTTCAGGTGAACGGTGTAGATAGAACACATATCAAGGTGGTCTCCACCGTCTAGACAGCTGGACGGTGAGGATATAAAATACATGCATCACGTGTGGTTCCCACACAGATGGACGGTTGGATATAACACATACCTCATGATTAGACCCATAGAAATACAACAACTATATATCACGTGGGACCCACCGTCCCTGCTGGACGGTGTGGGTACACCACATGTATTAAGTGGGACCCATCGTCCTTGCTAATGGTGTGGTTACACCACATATATCAAGGTGGGCCACGTGGATGGGGTCCACGTCCATGCATGGACGACATGGATATGAAACATAAACATCGTAGTGGGTTCCCACCATCCAAGGGCTGGACAGTGTGGATATACATCATATACATCAAGGTGGGTCCACACGTGTGGCCCACCAGCTTTGGGTAAAGCTGATATTTGTATTTTTCCTTTATCAGGGTCTGTCCAAAAAGGACGGCTAGGGTGGGCCAGTCCACTAGACACAGCAAGGTGGGCCTGATCATGGACAACGTATATAAAACTCATGCATCATGATGGTAGGCCATCAACAAGGAGAGAGAGAGAGAGAGAGAGAGGAGAGAGAGAGAGAGAGAGAGAGGGAGAGAGAGCGGAGAGAGAGAGAGAGAGAGAGAGAGAGAGAGAATGTTTGATGGAGGGCTCCGCCACTATGAGCCCTCCTAGGATTACAAAACATACAACAAAGGGGTCCCACCTCATGTGGGCCCTCAAATCATAAAAGTCAATGGTGGAAATCCCTTTCCCACCCACAAGCTCAAGGTCTAGATGACCTTTTTACAATAGGAAAATAGACATCATGATGGGGTTCATGGAGAATGGCCCCATCATGGGATGAACATATGAATCATGGTGGGCTATCGGCCACACCTAAAGTCCAAAGTGAGATCCATATCATCAATTAGTAAGCCCCACTCGGCCCATCATCAAAATCACAAATCTAGTCCTATAAACACCCATCAATTGTTAACCTTCTTGGTTCTATGGCTTCCTTAGCTCCTTGGCTTCTTCTTTAATGGAAGATGGTGAAGATTGAAGGGTTGGGATGAGAGATTTGGGGTAGGAAGTGGGCCACACACTTGACTCTTTTTCTCTCCTTAGAGCTTGGATGGTCACTCTCTTTGGATTGCTTGAGATGGGTAGAGAATGAGAGAGAGAATAGTTGTAAGGGAGATGGGATGGAGTGATGGGTGTGAGTGACATGAGAGTTGACTTTGGAGAGGGTTGCATGTATTGGGGAGAAAGAAAACATGGGTTTTGATGGGATGTGTACTTGATTGATTAATATGATAGGTGGGTAGAGATTCTCTCGGGATCCGCAATGCGCGGCATTTCCATGAAATATAAGCGAGCCTACAACTCTTGGGCTGGGTATCGCATCGGTGAGTAAGACGCGATATTGGAACAGCGGCAACGGCGCAGTCACTATGGTACAAGTCTCGGGTCGAGTCGACTCAGATCTTCAGGATGTGACTTAGGGTCACGCTTAAATATTGTATGCAGGTCATAGGTCGCCGAAATTCGACAGGAGGATCGCATGAGTCTAAGGAACGATATGAACTAGGATCCGAGTCTTGTAGGGTTTGGTTGTGATAAGCTGACAGCGTTGAGTAACGATAGTAGCATATTAGTCCTACTCGGTGTTCATGAAAAATGGCACAATAAATATTGTGGGCTGGGGCATCATCTAAGATAGCATAGGTAGACATGAATGGCGTGTTCCAATCGATTGACTCCGAGAAGTTAAGACAAGAAAAAAAATAACAAGGACAAAGAGTAAGAAATGGATCATCCTATGGTAGCGCCCTCACAAATAAAAGACAGAGGGCAACCTACCATCGACGAATCGAGGAAAATAAAATTGGAGATAGATGAGAAGCCTCGAAATACTTATGTAAGTGGCAGTCTATTTGATAAGGAAATAAATCTATATGTCAAATTGTTAAAAGAATCACAATTATAAAAAATAAAATTTAAAAAAAAAAAAAAAAAAAAAAAAGAGTTCACTTGGACAAAAAATAAATTGTTAAAAGAAAACAAAGACGTATTTGCCTGGATTTATGAATAAATGCTTGGTTTAGAACTGGTTGTGTCAATGGATTGCCTTAATATGTATAAAGAGAAATAACAAGTCAAGTAAGCCTAACGTCACTTCTATCCTGAGTTGGTTCCAAGAATTAAGGACAAAATAAATAAGTTGATAAAGGTAGATTTCATCAAAGGGGTGAAATATCCCAAATGGATCTCTAATATAGTCACGGTTAAGAAGATGAATGGTCAAATTAGAGTATGCGTTGAATTTAGAGATCTCAATAAGGCATGCCTGAAAGATGATTTCCCATTACCTATCACAAAGTTATTGATTGACAATACAACAAAATGCACAATGATGTCCTTAATGGACGGGTATTACTGATACAATCAAATACACATGGCACTAGAGGATGAAGAAGCTAACTCATTCCGAACAACTCTGGGAATATACTATTATAAATTCATGCCATTCAGGTTAAAGAATTCTAAGGCAACATACCAAAGAGTAATGCAAACTATCTTTCATGAGATGATGCATAACATGTTGAATCCTATGTCGATAATTAAGTAGTACGATCCTATGATCATGCAGAACATCGAGGACACTTGTTGTCGATCCTCCAAAGACTCAGAAAATGGCATTTAAAAATGAATCCGTTGAAATGTACATTCGTGGTTTCGTCGGGAATGTTCCTCAAATTCGTTGTCATACATAGGGGAATATAAATCAACCTAAGAAAAATCAAGGCAATTCAGAAGATGCCACCACCGAAAACATTATGGGAATTGAAAAGCTTGTAAGGAAAATTAGCTTATATTGGACGCTTTATATAAAACCTAGCAGGGAGATGGCAGCCATTCACCCGCCTCATATAAAATGGAGTGAGGTTTGAATAGAGCATGTCAAAAGGCATTCATTTTTATCAATGCTTATTGAGGCAGCCTCCCGCACTGACAACAATTGTGAATGGCAAACCCTTGATTTTATATATCGTAGCCAATAAGAGTTCCCTAGGATCTCTCTTGGCACAATGAGATGAGCACGTAAAACAGACTTCTTTTTATTACCTAAGTCGGACATTAGTGGGAGAAAAACATAATTATTCACTCATTAAGAAAATATGCCCAAATTAATCTTTGTAATGGAAAAGTTACGGCACTATTGCTTAATTCATGAGTTAACCCTAACATCATAGACCAACTCAACAAATTATTTGATGACATGGCTGATGCTATCCGGAAGATTGGGTAAATGGATGTTACTCCTTTAAGAATTCACGATGACGTATGTGTCTTTAATAGCAGTGAAAGAAAAAGCGATCGTAGATTTATTGGCTGCACATCTAACCCATGATTATGAAGAAATATTGACGAGCTGCCTAACGAATAAGTATTAATAGTTGAATCAATCAAGTCACGGGAAATGTATTTAATGGCGTCGCTTGAATGACAAGTACAGGTGCTGGCATATTTTTTTATTATTCCTCACGGTGAATTTGTTTCCCTATTCTTTCACGATGGGTACCACAAGTACAAATAATGATGCCAAATATAATGCCCTTATCATTGGGCTGGAAATTGCATGAGAAATGAAAATATAGGTACTACGCGTCTTTGGAAACTCGAAATTGGTAATAAACCAACTAATTACCAACTTCAAGATATGAAAGTCAGAGTTGCTTCCTTATTGTCGGCAGACCAGAGTTGCTAGAGAGTTTTCGTGATATTAATGTCAAACATGTACCCAAGCAAGAGAATGTAATAGCTAACACATTGGATAGTTTATCCGCGATGCTCTCTTACCATTTCTAGAATCCTCTTCAAGTAACAATAGAAGAACAGAGATTTTTGTCGTCACAGCAGGTGTTCTACCTTTGAAATTGTAAACAATGATTTGTGACAATCGTTCATAGATTATCTAAAATGTGGAGTATTACTGGAAGAATCATCATTAAAGATGCAAATTAATCATAAGGTAAAAAGGTTTGTAGTGCACAATGAGATGCTATATAAAGGATCTTATAATAAGATGTTGCTATGATGCTTGAATCCAAGAGAGTTTGATTATGCCTTGTAAGAAGCTATTCAGGGCAATCTGGTGCTCATCAAGCTCGCAAAAACCTATTTCATCGAGTGCACCGAATGGGCTATTATTAGCCCTAATGTTCAAAGATGCGATAAATTTCACTAAGCGATGCCATGAGTTCCAAATACACAATGATATTATACATATACTGCCAGAAGACTTTTATTAATTAGTTGCTACATGGCCATTTGCAGCATGGGGATTGGATGTCATTTGTTCCATTAATCCTTCATCTTCACGAGGGTGCATGCTAATATATTTTGGCCGCAATATATTATTTTTCCAAATGGACAGAGGATGTTGTGTTATGTAATGTTAGGTAGAAAGAAATGGTAGATTTCATTTGTCACACTATTATATCGACACATGATTTCATAAAAGATCATAACTGACAACAGCATGCCTTACAAAAACAAGAACATGCAGAAGCTATGTTGAAAATTTGGGATTAAATATTCCTTCTCAACGCCTTACTATCCGACATCAAATGGGCTGGCAAAAGTCTTTAGTAAGATAATAGTCAAGATTTAAAATTTAAAAAAAAAAAAAAAATCGTCACAAAAAATAAGCAAGACTGTGATGATAAGGTATAGGAAGCCTTATAGGCCTATCGAACGACTCATCATACAACAACAAAGGCCACTCCTTACTCATTAGCTTATGGAGTTGAGGTTGTTGTGTTGATGGAAGTGCAAGTCATGTCACTGAGGGTGGCAGTGCATGAGTCAATCACAAAAGATGAAAATACCAAGATAAAGCTAACAAAGTTAAATACTCTTGATGAAAAAGGGCTAGCAACATAATATCGTTTATAGCTTTATCAAGCACAAATAGCAGTTGCCTTCGACAAGAAAGTTAAACATTGATCCTTCAAGAAAGGGGAAATGGTTCTGATGTTGAAAAGGCCCATTGTGGTTACTCAAATAATTAGGGGAAATTTGATTCCAAATAAGATGATCTATATATTAAATTGGCAGTTTACTCTAATGGGGCTTATTGGGTCGTAAATTAGAATGGATAAAGGATAGGAATGCCCATCAATGCCCGATTCATAAAAAGCTATTATCCTTTAAAGGGGTGAAGTTTTGATATATTGTGAAGAGTATTCATGGAAAATCTATCCAATCAAGAGGGGGCAAAAATGGTACGCTAGAAAAAATAAAAATAAAAAAGACATTATACAATACAAATGTGAAAGAAAAGCCACGTATCATCGCTCCTGAATGAATCAGGAGTGAATGATGACTAATAAAAAGAAAAGGTCAAAGAAAATATAATCTTCAAATGCTTCTTCACAAAGATATGATTTCCAATTCTTCATTTCCAAGGATGTGATAGAAATCATCGATCTTCCAAGACTATAATTGTTGATAATCCTTTAGAATAATGACCAGCCATAATTATTACTACTGCGATTTTTCAAAAATATCTTGAGGTGATTATGATTATTATCTCCAATTGTCAAAAACTATCCCCCATTATCTCCAATTATTAAATATGCTTATAAGCAAGGCCGTGCTGTGTGCTATAAATCAACCACGCATAAGATCTATGTGGTAGCGTGGGATGGGTGAAAGAAAGTACCCTTCATTCTGATATGGCCCACCTATGTCTCAGAATGATCTGATTTTTAGGATGCCATCATTGTGACAGATTCTGCATATCAATGAATTGGATGGCAAATACACAGCATGGCATGGCAGGCTATTTATGAGAATGAAGGGTGAGCATTCCCTGATGGTGTAGAGCTACCCAAGTCATTGAGTCCCCTCTCAGGTCTTCCCTGTTATGTAGCCCACAGTGTTGGCTTCATGGCTAAACATGGGAGGTCTTACATGCTCGGGCGGATGTCATCATAAACGCATCACGGTTGGTTCCAAACAGGTCCTTTTCACGACTCTTATGGCGTAAAAATTGGGTCGATGCCTTAAACACGGCACAGTAACCCAACAATCAGCTAGTTGCCACCAGTTTTTGCATAGGGTAAGAGTTTTCATTACTGGAAAGGAACCAGAACTTATGTAACCGAACCATCTTTCACGTCAATATGCCATCTATGTTGGCCATCAGTACTGCGAAAATGTTAGCCATACAATGAAGATCGTCTGGAACAGAAATCAGTTGGGGCCACTCATGAGGTGGGCCACGCCTTCAGAATCAATGAAAAGCGGGCGGACTGACTCAACATACACAAAGGTGGCCCTCCGAATGAGCCAATGAGATTGATTTTTGAGAAAGGTGATTTTCACTGTACACTTGTCCAACATAAATGGCATGTTGGTGAGGAATGATGACACCATATCAGAAGTTGCGGTAACGGTTGCTGTTGGTGGTCAGTTCTGTTAAGATAATTTACTTTGGACTCATATCCAATCTTACTTCCCAGTTTGTCAAAGAATCAATGAGTCGCCATTTCTTCACGCACTACAACGATAAGGGACAGACGCCAAAGGAAGTCTTCACAAAGACGCACGCAGAATTGGTAAATGAAGGAAGCGGATGGCTTACTACTACATCTCAGCATTGCTCTGTCGTTGCCGCACTCATTGCCACAGTGGCTTTTGCGACGGCCGCCACTGTGCCTGGTGGTGTGAAGCAAGACAAAGGTGTACCAGTGTTTGAAGGGCAGCTAGCATTCGATATCTTTGCCATCGCTTCTTTGGTTGCGCTGTGCTTCTCCGTCACCTCCCTGACCCTCTTCTTGACCATCCTAACCTCCCGATACCAAGAGGCAGATTTCGGTAATAGCTTACCATGGAGATTGATTATTGGCCTTACCTCTCTCTTCTTCTCAATTGCTTCCATGTTGATAGCCTTCTGCGCTGGCCATTTCTTTGTGCTCAAGGAGCAGCTGAAGTTTGCAGCCATTCCAGTGTACGTGGTTACATGCATTCCGATTTCAATATTTGCTATTGCACAATTTCCGCTCTATCTTGATCTTTTAAAGTCTACCTTCACGCCGATACCGCAACGCACATATGAGATGACTTCTCTATAATCTCTCTCTCTCTCTAGTCTACTTCTGAGCTCTAGTCTCTCTCTCTCTCGCTTATCGACTCTCTCTCTCTCTCTCTCTATCTCCCTTCTCTCTCTCTCTCTCTCTCTCATCTCTCTCTCTCTCTCTATCTCTCTCTCTCTCTCTCTCATGATCTTTCTTATCTTTGGCTTTGAAGGATAGACTCCTGTCTACTAATACTACTTGATTGGTTGTGCGTTATTTATATGTACGTGAAACATAACTTTGGGTTTGTAATTTATAAACCAGTGATGCATGGTTTCGATTTGATATAACATATATGCTTCTACCTAAGTATAATTTATTTGGTACAATCCTTAGTGGTTTAAGAATGGAGCTTGACGCGCTCCATTACTCTTGGAGCTTTCCACATATTGATTAGTATATTACTCTTGGAGCTTTCCACATATTGATATTGATTGGTAAATTGATTAGGGTCTTAACAGTTGGTATTAGAGCCCAAGCTATGTCATGTTCGAATTTTGGTGAGGCAACACGTGGAAAGGGAAGCTTGAACTAGAATGAAGGTGAATACCATCTTGCCATCTCAGGGTGGAATCGGTTCCCTTGCCAAGAGGCTAGAGTAAAAGCCATCACTTTATCTAATGGTGGAAATAATTAACTTAAAAAAATTATTATTATTATTATTTTTTGTTTTTTTAAATTTAAGAGAGAATAATATATATTCAAAAAAGGAGGATGTACAAGAACTTGGGGCAGGCATCACAAAAAGATCGAAGCCTCGCCTATCATATGAAGGGAAGGGAAGAAACTAGTCTTTCTTCCTCAAATAACCTAGACCCACCCTATCCAAAAATAGAAGACCCCTAGTGAATGAGGGGAGATCAGCCTGAGACGCATAGAAACAGGTAACTTGAGAAGCGCTTCCTCTTTTATCTAGATCATCCGTTGTTGCGTTTGCTTCCCTAGGAGTATGGGTGAAAGTGATGTCCAAAATTTTCTGACAACTATCTAACTCTCGCATACCAGTAACACCTGGACCACAACGGGTTGGAATTCTTCGAGAGGATATTAACAATGGACTTGGAGTCGCTTTCCACTTCTATCTTAGAATATCCTAATTCAACCCCTTAACTGTTGATTTTAGTGTCCATCGAGTGAAGAAACCTCGTGGGTAGTCGTAGTTGGATATTTCCCTTCATATGAAGGACTTGGATTGCCCATCATATGGACCAAATGTGAAATATGAAGACCCTACTTTAATAGGCTTTTCCTTAGGTGCGAAGTTATCCCTTTGAGGCTTATAACTCCTTATAGAATCTATATCTTCATATCTAGTCACTTCTTACCATCCATCAAAACTCAAACTTGGACCACACCTTAGCCTCACATGACTACGACATCATACAAAATTTGGACCTCGTCGTTGAACGCGGAAGTCAATTCCTTCCTTTTGACACAAAATATGAAATTTCATATCTACCCTTTTTCCACCATCGATCAACCACCAGATTTTGTCCAATTGTGTGCCTATCTTGACTACACATTTCCTCCAAAATTGGTCCCAGATCATTGAACGTGGATCGTCAATAAAGATCAAGTCCGTTTCAATGCCCACTAGGGGAATTTCAAGATAAGCCAATAAAAGGCTCGGATCAACTCTTATTTAGTCCCGTGACCTAACACTATCGGCTTAAACTAATGAATGGAGTAGATTCCTTATAAAAATCATGATGGACCCCACATATGCATGTAGACAATGGACAAGCTAGCCTCGCGAAAAGAGACGTGTTCAAAGAAAAGTTCCTTCCCCAAATTTCTAATCCCGACATAAGCACTTTAAACATGAGCATCATAAACTAATTCAAACCATGTGGCCCATCTGGAACTAAGATTGGCTTCATATTTCACCTCTTGGGCCAACTTGACATGTGGGAAATGATGAAGGGAGCAGATTTCTCACCAAACATCATGTTGGACCCTACCCTTCACCCCAGCCATCTATGAAGCTAAGAAGCACATGAAATCACGTGCATTGCACGTAAGTAACTTTCCATAATGGTTTGGTTCAAGGTGAACCTAATCCCCGACTAATGGTGTGGCCCACCCAAAACGTGGATCCACCCTATATTTTGGCCCATGGCTTAACACTTTCCTACAAAATAGATGAAGAGTGTGGATTTCCCATGGGCACACTGTAAGTGAACCCCACCTAATCTGGCAGTCGAACCAAGTCAACACCTCTTCCGCACGATTATAGCAATGCCATAAAAACCGTGTTTACTAAGGAGTTCCAAAACTGGAAACTCCTCATGATCCAAGCCCCCACCCAATCCAAACCGTCCAAACTATGTAGGAGTAGAATCTGACCCCAATGAGAGAAATTCGAGGAGACTGAAGGATCCTAACATGCTGGAAACATGAAGTTTCTATGCTCGTACTGTGAAATCGTCAAAAAGAAGCTCACGCACGGAGTTCTCCATCCGAGATTTCCAGCCACAACAAATACTTTGAGATCTGGACCATCGAATCTCCATCTGAAGGAATTCCGACCACTCCCACGTCAATAGGAGAGGAAGGAAAGAAGAGGAGAGAATGGCATTTGTCGTTTTCCACGAAGAGAGACCTTACGCACATCGCCAGCCTACCTGTAAGACTCGTAATCTCACGAGACCTTCCGTACGCTTCTACTTAAACAACGACATGTTCCCGGCGGACTAGATCAACGAGTTTTGATCATTACCCTATTTTTGTACTGCGATACCATGAGACTTGTGCCCTAACAACCGCGTAGGCGTTACGATTCCAACGCTGCACAGCATGCCCCATTTCAACCCTTAGATTAGAAGCTACAATTTTGACATAATCTGAGATGGGCCACGTAATGCACGCGGGCCGTACTTGCACAAATCCCCATGTTGTTAAATCAATCAATCTATCAATCAATCAATCCATCAATCCATCAACCCATCCATCCATCACTCATGTCACTCTCTCCCCATTAGTCAAACAAACCCATGTCATTCTCACGTAACCCATACCCCTACCTATGCTAGCCATAATTCTTTTCTTCTTTTTCTCCCCATTTTACCCATCCATCTTCCCCTTATTCCCTCCCTATCTTAAAATCTCTACCACAAAAACACTCTAACTCCCTCTCATTTTTACCATTTCCTAGCAAGAGTGGAGAGGGAATAAAAGAGAGAAAAAAATATTAAAAAGATTATGGAGAAATTAAGAGAGAAAGAAAGAAAAGAAAGAAATATTAGGGAGAGATTAAGAGAAAAGAAAGAGAGCTTGTGGGAGTACTAGGAAACATCAAGAGATTAAAAGTAAGTGAATAGGAAAAAAGAGTTATTAGAAGAGGTTAGGAGTGGAGAGGAGCTTGGTGGACCATCCGATCGCCGATTCAAGCCGATCCAACCGTCCATCCTTCTAAGTGAGTACATGGGAGGGTGAAAACCCTCCTATTATTTGTGATTTCTCTATTTTGGTGGGCCCATAAGCGTGGGACCGACTTTGATCATGTATTGAGTATGTGGTGGACCTCATAGTGGTGAGGGGCCACCCCGATGGCCAAATCTATTTCCCTTCCTTTCCTTTTCCTTTCTTATTCTCATGGTGTTGTGGGACCCACAAGTAGGCCAAGCTATTGGAGAGTGTGTCCCACACACTATCATAGCGTGAACCACCTTGTGTGGCCCACTGTGATGTTTAATATCTATTTAAACCAATTGATTCTGTAAGCACACTTGGATGGTGAAAATACACCAAAAATGGATGTGATCCAAAGCTTTTTGGCCCCACCATGTGTTGGACATTCAAATGGATGGAGTGGATTTCCTAGGTGGGCCCTACCGCACCCTTAAAACACAAGAAAGTGAGAGGAGTAGTGGCACCATAGTGGCTGGACACAAAATGTCCAGAGACATGTCTCTGGCACAATTACCTTCCAAAGCCACCACGTATACTTCACTCGTGGGCCCCATCATGATGTGTGTATATATATAGAGAGAGAGAGAGATAGAGAAGGAGAGAGAGAGAGTAGTGGTCTCCTACGCACGTACCGCAAGAGACTTCCGTGCGCACCAAGGCCGACTTGCTGAGAGGGTAGAGCCAGGGTGTGCTCCATCATATTGTATTCATGGAATCCACTCCGCCCATTATTGCCGGACAGGCTAAAATTAGCCATGAGGCTCATCGATTAGTTATATTCATGATTTAGGTGTGCCAAACAAAAGAAACAATGCAGAAGGGAGTAACTGCCATTGAATTTGTACTGGGCCTACCATGATGTTTATGTGAAATCCACTTCAACCAGTATCCACCCAATGAAGATTCATACATGCGAACCAAATTTTTTTAGCCGTAAGTGATTTATGTGGCCCACACTGAGTGAAACAGTTTAGATGGCAGGCATCCCCTTCACTGTTTCCTCTATAAATGTGGATGATGTTTGAGCCCTATTACCAAATTTTCATCACACGCCATATGTTTGAAGTGGATTTCACTTACACATCACATTAGGCCACCCCCACCCCTCCCTCATTTTTTCCCACTCATCTCTGCATGTTGACCAAACAGCTTGCCAGCATAAACTTCTCTATGGGTAGGTGCTGGAAGCATAATGTGGGCCACACTAATATATATATATATATATATAATATATTATCCACCGTTCATCCCTTTTTTCATATCATTTTAGGGCATGACCTCAAACATGAGAAAGATCCAATTCTCAAGTGGACCACACCACTAGAAAAGGCGGTGATTAAATGAGCCCCATTAAAAATTTTCCTGGAGGCCTTACAAGTTTTCTATTAAGCTAATATTTGTGTTTTCTCTTCATCCTGGTTTGTATGACTTAATCAATACAGTCCAACTAAGAAGTTTTTAATGCTGGGCGTTTAATCACCACTGTTTTCATGTGGTGTGGTCCTGCTAACATTTGGATCTGGCTCAGTTTTTAGCTAATGCTGTAAAATGAGAATGATAGAATAGATGGACAGCTTGGATAAAACAAATAGGTTATTTTGAGGCCATGACCACCAGCTAGCAATCCATGTCCATTAGTAGGCAATCCACATCGAGGGGGTGTTGTGATGAGTATGTGAAGTCACTCAAATACTTGATCCAGGCGGGTAATATGAGTAGAAACAGTGCACAGAGGCACCCACCATCCAAATGTTTTCACTTGGTGTGGCCCACATAAATCACCCATGGGCCTAAATTTTTTCCCCTCTGCATGCATTTTCACGAATCAACTAATGGTTTGAGTGGATTTCATGTACATATCATGGTATACCCTGTATAGATTCAACAATAGGCATTCACTTTCCCACTGTTTCTCATAGTGTGGTTCACCTGAATCACGAATATTTCTGTTTTATTACCCTTACTGCTAAATTTATATTACAAACCAAATAATTAGAATAGATTTCATGAACTTATCATGGTGAGGCCCACCTCATCCTACCCAGCCCTACCCATCTAAGTGAGTCAGCCTAGGTGCGTACAAAGGCATCTACGGTACGGTGCGCAGGAGACCACCATATATATATATATATATTGTGTTTGTGTGTGTTTGTGTGTGTGTGTGTGTGGTGTGTGTACACCACACCATCCATCCGTTTTCCTCTCATTTAGGCTTTGAGCTCCAAAATGAGCTCAACCGAATCCCAGTGGGCCATACCACAATGTTAAGGGTGTTTGTTACCCACGTCATTTCTTACTTTGCATAGATGTTAATTTGGAGTGAGTTTTCACTCATGGGACCCATATTGATGTATTTCTTAAATCTACACCATCCATCTATCTGTTGGCTCATTTTAGCCGTGGAGCCCAAAAATCTAGATGATCCAACTATCAGGTGGACCACACCACAACCTATGGTGGTAGTGGGAGCACCTCCTCATGGCAACCATGCCGATGTGGGGTGGGGGCATCCCAACCATGGACCTTAGCTTAATGTATTTGTTTAATCCATGTCGTCTGCCACCTTCTCCATGTCATTTTAGGCTATGAGACAAAAAAATGAGATAAACCTGAGTTCCAAGTGGATGGTATCGAGGCAAATAAAGTCCCACCATTGGAACTTTCTAAGGCCCACTATTGTGTGTATAAGTGGTGGACCTATCATCATTAGACTCTAGTCCATTAGACTCTTTAGTCCATAGAGAGTTGGTTGATATAATGGACATAATGGATTATCAACTAGTGGACCCCTCATAGTAGAATAAAATAAAAATAAAGGAAGAAAGAGAAAAACAAGAAGAAAAAAAAAAAGCATGTTGATGGACGTTATTGCCAAGTGACGGTGAAGGTGGAAGCCTCGTTGGGATGCCCCCACATGTGGACCCCACCATGATGAATTTGTTTAATCCACACCGTCCACCATTTTCTCCATATAATTTTAGGCCTTGTGCCAAATCTTGAGGCAAATATGAGTCTTGAGTGGGCCATACTAAAGGTATTAATGCCCATCTATTGAAACACTCGAGGGCCCACTTTTGAGGCCCTAGTCATCCAAACCAGTCCTAGTCAGAGTCTATTTGACCTCATTCGAGGTGGTCAAGACAATGAATGGATTATATTATCCACTTGGGGCCCACATTAATAGTACATGCAAAACATACGATAAATATAATAATAATATGAAAAATGTGTGAATGCTATGCATGTGGGTGGTAACCTAATCTTGGCCAATTTTGGGTCTCACAAGTGGGACCTGTTATGATGTTTATGTTGAATCCACACCATCCACCATCTTTTCAAGATCATTTTAGGCCTTAGACAGATTCTGGTCTCTAGTGGGCCACAATGATGGAAACAAATCATTGCTGTTGAAATCTTCCAATGCCCACTATGGAGTCCCTATTTGTCCAAATCAACCCAAATCAGAGCCCATTAGACCTGCTTGAGATAGACTACATGGTGAACAAAGTAGAAAATCCACGTGGGGCTCGCACTGATGGTGCATGAAAGAAAAGAGAAACAAAGAAAAATGTATGTGACACTGGGCGTTATTACCCGGTGACGTGAGGGTGGAAGTCACCTTGGGTTACTGCCCCCACACGTGGGACCATACATGATGTATGTATCATATCCACTCCGTTCATCTGTCTTATCATACCATGTTAGCCCATGGGCCCAAAACTCAGGTTGATCCAGATCTCAGGTGGGCAGTACCATAAGGTAATGTGGGGGTAGAAATATCTTGGACTTGGAATTTCTTGGTTTTGGGATCCCTTGGGCTTGGGAATCCCTATTTTTTTAGATCACTTAGACTTGGGAATCCCTGGAATCAAGACCCCTTAGGTCTTTGGTTATATTTAGCATCTTGAATCCAAATCCTTAAATTAGTTGGTGTGTGAATGTTGACATTATGGTTATATTAAATCCATTTAAGCATATACTTTGCCTGAACTGATGAAATCCCAAGACTCAGATGGGCCATGAGTATATGATCACATCCTAGTGATTAACCAATGATCTGTATCCATCAATTTACTTTAGCAATGATCAGACGGTGTAGATCATTCTACTAAAGTAACCATAGTGATGTCATCGATAATTTAATTATTTTAGGACATCATTAGTGGGCATGTGCTCAAATGGATTAGTAGCCTAGTGACACACGTGTTGTACATGTGGGTGTCCATCTGGGTCACTCCCAGTGGACCCCACCTTGTTATATATATTCCATTAATGTGTTGCAGGCTACATGAGAAGCTAATATTGTTAGTCTAACGTGGGCCATACCACATAGACTTCTATGTTTCTAGTGGGGCATGTCTTTTAGTTCACACTATCTATACATGATGTGCTGATTAAGGCCGATTATTGTCGATATGTCTGATAACATGCTAGTGTACATGGCTTGGTAGGACACACTAAGAACATGCTTAGTATAATGACATCATGCCCAGACATATGCCCATACACATCATTTGTATACATGTTATGGGTGGTGATTGATCATAGCATATGTCATTGGGCTGAGATACTTAGGGGACCCCATATGAGAAAGAGTTGTCACACATGATCACACGGTATACGCAATTTTGATGCATGACTTGTATGGTATGACTCATGCATTTCTCATCTTGTATGTCACGATCACTTTACGCTCTAGTGACATCAGGGTTATGGCCTCCGCAGACATATCGTAGATGGCCAAATTGGATACCGGAAATATCTGTTCTAGCATTAGGGCGCTATGGATGTCCTTAGGTGAAAGTCCCTAAACCCTTGTGGTAGCAATAAGATGCTTTAACATAGAGACTGAGTGGATAGTATGAGCGCCCAAGTGCCGAATACCAGTAGACTGCATCTCCCACTGTGTTGTAGTCAGTTGAAAAGAGGTGTGACCTTATCCACCCGAGGGTAGGGGTTGTAAACTAGGTTGAGTTGACCAGCTCATAAATGGGTCCGCTATCGATGAGCCGGTTGGACATTGGCATACTACTGGCAAGGCGGATAGTGAGGTTTCTTTCACTCACTTGGTCATGCGCGTGATGGGGCGGTAGCCAGTGTTGGAGTGTACTAGACCTCGATGATGTTTCCAATGATGAACCGTACTGATACGTGAACTAGTTGAGGATTGGCATGCTTGCATTGCATCTCTAGCATATGATATTTGACCATATAGGCCTTGCATTGCATAACCTTGGTATGGCTAACATCATTTCTGGACTTGCCAGTTTAGCCTTCCATTATTTCCGCTTGCTATGACATTTGTATGCTTGGTACATGCATTGTGCACACACGCACGCACTCTCTAAGCTTCGTAGTAAGCTTATGTATGTTCATTATGTGCAGGTTATGCTAGACCGTAGCAGCATTGAGGTAGAAGCATGTGCCCGATCTTTTAGAATTTTGCTATATGATGTATTTCTCTTTCAGCACTATACTCAAATATTATATTAGCAGATATGTGGTGATGATTTTTGTGACTTGGGTACACTTGTGATTAGGCTCATTTACAATAAAAAAAAAAATTTTAAAAATAAAAAATCACCCTGAAAATCCTCCTTGTAAGATCCCAGGAACGGAACCTGGAGCATGGGAGCATGGGAGCTGGGAGCCGAGAATGGGGTACTACGGAGGCTGTCGACACCAGATTTGGCAGTGAAAAATTTTGTGAGCCCGGTTCCCGAGTTTAGGGCGTGACAATTGTTGGTATCAGAGCATAACTTAGGAATACGTGAAGATAACATCACATATCTGCTAATGGTCTTAGAATAACTACCCTTCATTGTATGACTGTTGTAAACTTAGAATGATTAGGTCCCCAAGCTCGAATGCTTAGAAACTCACCTTAGGATCCATTTTCAAACTTAGTTTAAAATAGGATTCGGTGATGCGAACTTAGAAACCTTCTGATATAGCTCCCTAACGTGTGTGCATTCGAGAGTACTCAAGGCTGAAAGGTCCCTTGTTCCTTCCTATGGAACATGGCACCCAAGAGGCCGAGGAGAGGGGCTCACACATCCCAGACGGGTGCGCCCCCAGCTGTATCAGTGAGTGCAAACCAGCTTCAACAGATGTTGCATGTGATGACCTCTATGCTACAGAGGCAGGGTAGGCGATCCATTGATATGCCGGTTCAAACCGAGCTCCCTTCTGCATATCTTTAAACGGCTCAATCCCCCATGCTTCCAGGGTGAGCTTGACCCGACAACAACAGAGCGGTGGGGATTGGAGGTAGAGAAGACCTTCGACATGATGAGATGTATGACACAATAGCAAGTCCCTTAGCAGTATTACTTCTACAGGGTGAAGCCGAGAATTGGTGGGCATCGGTTACCTGAGTGGAGCTGATTTTGAGTGGACCTGGGAGGACTTTATAGACTGGTTCGACCGGAAGTTCTTCTCCAAGCATGTTCGACAACAACGTGCGTTAGAGTTCGAGATACTGGTTCAGAGAAACATGACTATGTCTTAGAACGAGGCTCGATTTGTTAAGATATCTAGATTCACGCCATACCTTGTGGATGAGGAGGGACAGAGGGCCCATCATTTTGAGGGCGGCTTGCGCCTTGGCCTTCGGAGTCGTGTCACTGGACACAAGCTCCAGTCATATGAGGAGGTTATAGAGCGGGCTCAGATTTATGAGGTTGAGTGGGCCGCTGCACAACGGATCTATAATCAGGGAGGAGATCGGAAGAGGAACCTGGCGCATGAGAGCTGGGAGCCGAGAATGGGGTACTACAGAGGCCGTCGGCACCAAATTCGAGGGCTAGGAATTTTGTGAGCCCGATTTTCAAGTTTGGGGCATGACACTACACTTTACGCACGAACCCTCTAGAATTCAAAAATAATATAAAAGGAATCCCCATCCGCTGGATACATTCAGCAAAAGCAAGAAGGAAGAAAGAAAGAGAAACATAGGAAGAAAAGAGAGAGAGAAAGAAGGAAAAGGAAAGAAAGAGAAAGAAAAGAAAAAGAAAAGAAGAAAAGAAAGAGAGAGAGGAATTGGGTGTTGTGACTCACTGAGTCATTAACTCGAGTCCAAGATTAAGTCCAAATTCAAGCCATAACAGCAGCAGAAGGGTAAGTACATCACTCCTTAGTTGCTCACAAAAGACTATGCAAGTGTTAATCTTAACCTATAATTGTACGATGATAAACTGAGTCAAACCGAGTTGACTCAATAGGATAACTCAGTAAGACCAAAGCTTGATTAGACTAAGGGTAAATTACGGACCAAAAGTTTTCTACGCCTAATTTGTTTAAATCAGGAAGATCAATTCATTACTAGTCCTAAATCTTAGCATAAGACTGATCCTAATCATGTAACTCGTTAGTCTAACTTGGAAAGTCATGTTAATAATGCTAGGATTAGCATGACTACATAGATTCAGCAACATTAAGAAGAAATCAAGTTTCAAAGGTGAGGGTTTATTCATTTAAGCTTACAATAATTTAAGTTGATATGTTATTATCTCGCCCTTTTACATATTATGTTTCATGTTATTGTGAATTCTCCCTACAATTATATGTTTTACCATTAATTATTTGTCCTTCGGTATTATATATAATGTTGATTTCATGAGATCTTTATGAATTATACGAGGCGATGGATACAAGCTTTGCCCTTACCTTTATCAATTTATTGAGATAGCCCTTGTTACTCTTCTCTTTATTGAGTTGGCCATTGCCACTCCTCTATATATTGAGTTGACCCTTGTCACTCTCCTTATTATTGAGTTGGCCATTGCCACTCTCCTTTTATTGAGTTATCCATTGCTACTATCCTCTATATTATGTTGGCTATTTTCACCTTTATCTTTGTTGAGTTAACCATTATCGCTCTTCTCTTTATTATATTCGTCTTGTGCTATTTACCTTTAAGGCTTGTGCATGTGTCTTGATATTCTAGAGCCTTCATGATTCAGTTTATATTCTCTATAACTACAAGTGATGTGTTAAGATGTATCTTAACTAGTGATTCAAATAATTTATCATGGACATAATACACTCTGGGTAGAGGCCTTCTTGGTCATCACGTAATTCCATGAGTTTTGAGTGTGGTGCACAAATCGATGTGTGTAATACGTAAATGCAGTGTCACATCACTTTTTAGATTGGATGTCACAAATAGTTGCTTCATGAACAAATCGTGTCACATAATTCATCCGACTCATGTGTTGTGCGCCGTGAAGTGTTCACGTAAATCCATGGTAGCATCGGATATGTCGGTGGATCTCCGTAGTGTGAGAATGCGGAGTGATCCAGGTTTTCTATAAATCGTATTCCACATTGTGATGATCACTACGTATAATGAGCCCCACATACTTCCCTAGGCATGCATCTCATGTAGGTTATTTGCGCAGTCTAATATCCTCGTATTAGTGGAATACGGGACATATCAAAACCTTTACATTACATTTATGAATCTCATGAATTATTGTTAATCTTAAAGGATAACCATCACTATGAGTAGGACGTTGACCCTCTCCAACCGAATAGATGATGTAGGTGATGTACAAATTGAAGACCTGGAGGACCATCTCCTTATGGAAGATTATGCTGAACGAATAAAAAGATAGTTTTATGAAATTAGTTTTATACTTTCACTGCAAACTCGATAAATATAATAACCTCCCCCCTTGAGAGGGAATTTGATTATTCGTTTACTCTAATGAAATAATCAATACAGTCGATTTTATTCTCGTGAATGCCACCTTCATGAATGTATCTAGATGTGATCCAAATGAAAAAAAAAAAAAAAAAGAAAGGTGCAATTTTTGAAAGCATCTAATTCTCGTGAAATGACAAATTGGGGTGGCCCACCAAATCCACTCCCTCCATCAACTCTCGTACGTCGTGTTGGCCTATGAGCCCAAATATAAAGTAGATCAAGACCTTACATGTTCTTACTTAGGAAATTCTCCTAGCGAGTGTTAAAATGAACTTAATCTCAATTAGCGGTACATGCTTAATGATTAGAGACCAATTTTGAAGAAAATGTGTAGTCAATATAGGCAAACGATTGTGCAAAATTTGGTTGTTGATCGATGGTGGAAACGGCCTATATCTGAAATTTCACCTTTTGCATTAAAAGGAAGGAATTGGCTTCCGCATCCAATGGTATAGGATCATAGA
Organism: Magnolia officinalis; assembly: GCA_021015155.1. NCBI lineage: Eukaryota > Viridiplantae > Streptophyta > Magnoliopsida > Magnoliales > Magnoliaceae > Magnolia > Magnolia officinalis. Next base: position 38,423,284 of record JAJHSJ010000011.1, read on the forward strand.
TTGAGGTCCAAATTTCGTATGATGTCGTAGTCATGTGAGGTAAAGGTGTAGTCTAAATTTGAGTTTCGATGGACGATAGGAAGTGGCTAAATCTGAAGATCTAGATTTATAATGAGTTGATAAGCGTTGAAAGAATAACTTCATGCCTAAGGAATGGCCTACCAAAATGGGGTCTTCATATTTCACACTTGGTCTATGTGATGAGAAATCCAATTCCTTCATATGAAGAGAAATATCCAACTATGGCTACCCACGAGGTTTCTTCACTTGATGAACACCGAAATCAACAGTTATGACTGATCTGTCAATTGGGTCACTTTTACAATGATCTAATGACTGAAATTCGATGTGTATCGTTAATTTATGATACATAAGTATGGTATAAAATTTTATATGAAACAGATCATGGGAATTATGTGATCTAGAGTTTAGAGGCCAGGTTAATGGCATTTTCGTAATTATTATTGATCTAAGAGTTTTGCGAAATCTAATGATTCTACATGGTTCTATGATCATTTCTAAACAATTTTTAAGACAGAACTTACATTTAAATCATTATGGATAAAGAGTTACTCACCAATTTAGTCAAGGGAAGATACATATATCAGACCACATGATCAACGGTCGAATGACTTGATTTATGGATGAAGATCATTCTTAATCGGTCGGATTCACATTGGAGGATGGATGTAGGGTTAGATTAGCTAGATTGGTACCATACACGTACACATAATAGGTTAAATTCATGGTAATAGTCAGGGACTTTCAATACTCGGGTATTTAAAAGTTTGGGGTGTTACAATCTAACCCCTTAAACAAAATTTCGTCCCTGAAATTTATTTATTTGTTCCACTTGCACTGATCCATTATATTTAGTATTTTACTTTATCCCTCATGAGGTGGTTGTACATGTACAAGCGTGAGTGTAATTGGCTACGTGGAAATCGGGACGCTACAATCTACGCCCCTTAAATAAAAATCTCGACTCCGAGATTTGGTAATTGGATTAACCCACTTATGCCTTCCCTAATTATGGTTCCATTCACTGGGATTTGAACCCGGGTCATCTGGGTGAAAGCCAGACATCCTAATTAGACTAAATGACAATCGGGATAAAATTTTAGAGGAAGGTTGATGGAGACCTAAGTAATCTATTGGAATTTTTTTAGAATTTCCTGACATACTTTTTCTCTGCAAATAGTAGAGGTTTCACAATATGTTGAAACGTAAATTCTGGAATAATCAGGGAATCACTATTTATTTAAGGGAAACTTGTTTTCGTTGATTGTGACTCTATTTAAGGATGACTTTTAATTTAAAATAAGTTTCTTCGGAGTTTTGGGGATTTATTACGAGGTACCTAGATTCACAGTTTTAGATTCCACATCTAACTTAACATTTTCAATGGAGAACCTGAATATGGGTTTCTAATTACTCAACTCCCTAGTTTCTTTGGGAATTCAATTGAGTGTATGTATTTAATTCATCATGTCCTAATCATATAAAGCTTATGGTGGTCCACTCCCTCAAGCCCAGTTAATCTCATTCTCATGCTCTGATACAAATTGTAATATCTCGAATTGTCATGGTCAGAGTTTGTACTCATACTCGAGAAAATCAGGTGTTATTAATGTATAAATTGGATATTGTAAAAATCGAACCTTTTTTTTTTTTTTTTTCATTTGGATCATATCTCGATACATTCATGAAGGTAACATTCACGAGAATAAAATCGATTGTATTGATTATTTCATCAGAGTAAAAGAATAATCAAATGTCCTCTTAATGGGAGCTTCTTACATTTATCGAGTTTGCAGCAGAAGCATAAAACTATCTTCTTATTCTTTCAATATAATCTTTTATACGGAGATGTTCCTCTAAGTCTTCAATCTGTACGTCACCTGCATCATCTGTATGGTTGGAAAGGGTCAACGCTCTACTCATAGTGATGATCATCCTTTAAGATTAACAGTAATTCAAGAGATTCATAAAAGCAATGTAAAGGTTATGATATGTCCTGTACTCCACACTATAAGAAGTATCAATATGCACAAGCAATCTACATGAGATGCATGTCTAGCAACGTATATGTGCCTCATCACACTTAGCAATTACCACAATGTGAAATATGATTAGAGTTATCTAACTCGCCTCGCATCCCATACCACGGAGATTCGCTGGCGTGTTACACATTTAACATGATTTTATGCAGTTACACCGAGACAAACACAACACATTACTGGATGAATTACGTGACATGATTTGTTTAGGGAGTGACTATTTGTGACATCTAATCTCGGAAGTGATGTAACACGCATTTCAAAATACTTACATCGATTTGTGCACAACTACCCATGAAACATGGAATTACGTGTCGCCCTAAGGGCTACTACCGAAGACGCATTACGTCCATGATATATATATTCGATCGCTAGAAGAGGGATTCCAGTATAGTACTTGCACCAAAGAGAGAAATCCATTGAATAATGAGGGTTCAGGAATATCAAGACGCATGCTCAAGCCTTAAAGATAAATAACACAAGCCCAATAACATAAAGAGAAGAGTGACAATGGCCAACTCAGCAAAGATAAAAGTGGCAATGATCAATGTAATAAAGAGGAGAGTAGCAATGGCTAACTCAACCAAAAGGAGAGTGGCAAAAGCCAACTCAATAAAGAGATGAGTAGCAAGGGCTAACTTAACAAAATTGGTAAAGACAAAGGCAAGGCTTGTATCCATTGCCCCACATATATTCATAAAGAACACTTGTAATCAACATTAAACTGTAACCAAAAAGGGCAAATATAAATCATATAATTGCAGGAAGAATTCACAGTGGCATGAAGGCATGTAAAAGGCAAGACAAATATAATCACTTAAATTAATATAAGCTTAAAGGATAAAACCTCATCTTGAGTTCATTTGGTCGGCTGTAAGGTTTAGAGGATTAGGGAAATCTTAAGATCAGAATCCGTTCTCTCATCCTAACTTATACGAATTGGAAGCTCAAGATTAGAGTTTAGTTTACTACAACAACAAGTTTAGTGTTGGTGGAGGGTGTGGTTTATATCCCACCTCCATTATTACAAAGGGGCAGGAAGAGTAGAGCAAAGAGAAGGAAAGAGGGGAGAGATTTGCTGAACCTGGATCTTCCTTGAGCAACAGATGATGCGCGCCACCTCGTTTTCTTCCTCCCTTTCTTCCTTTCTCCTTTTATTCTACGCCGCATTGCCCTCCTACTGAGGTATTTATATACCTCTTGAGATCACTACAACAAATGGCAATTCTACCGGCGCTCGAAAGCGCCGATAAATTCCCCTAAAAGCGCCGCTAAATATAATAGTGGCGCTAGGTAAGTTTTAGTGGCGCTTGTCTGAGCACCAAAGCGCCGCTAAAAGTTGATCTGAGCGCCGCGAGATGTGGTTTCTGAACAGTTTTCTCATGAAAAAGAGCCGTCAATTTTATACACAAGCGCCGGTAGATGCTTCTTTATAGATTTCATAGGCCCCGGCATTCCAGTAATTTATTATTACGGGACCTGTAATTCTTAAATATTTGAAACATAAAAATGATGCTATACAAATAAAACTGAATATTAAACAATATTTATATTACTAGACAATAAAAAAAATATATAATATTTATTACAATAAATTGAAAATGGTTTTGAATATAAATAAATAAATAAATAAAAACAAATCCGTCCATTTGCCCTCTCCTGGACTTTCAAGCTCCTGTCTAGATGTACGGCACTGAAAACTGGGAGGACCTTCCATCCACATGGAATTGAATAATCTGGACCACAGAAATCTAGTTTCTTAATACAAATTGTGGGAACATTATAATAAATGTGCTCTTACATGCATGATTCTATAAACATATATACAAAAAAGGTCCACCATAAGTGGATGGTGCACCTTTAAATCTGACATCCTTGAGGGCCTTTCGGTGCCCAAACTTGACTATGTTCCCACATCTGAGAGCTTCATTAATGACCTTCAATTTTAAAAAAAACATTAAAAATCATGCACATCATTGGAAACAGGCTAGAAAGTGAGAAAAATAATAACAAAAAGAACAAGGAGGACAGAGAGAAAAAGCAATAAACAAAAGTGTTGATCTAGCATGTGTGTTTTGCACCATGCTACAATACAAGCAGATCTATGGATCTACATAGCCAGTGAAGAAGCAATTCTCTTTTCATCTTTATAATCTCAGAACAAAGGAAGTCAAGCAATGATGGAACAAATATCATGTATGTGAAGAACGCCCCATGATATATCAGATTTCAGGTTCTGTGCCACACATTACTAAATCAGATTTCTAATTTCCTGCTCCCTCAATCTCATGTATGTGAAGAACGCCCCCATGGTATGATCTCGACCAGTGGCATTTGCACAAGGCAGCTCATGTACTTGTCAGACATCTGCCAGTGTGGTTACTTATGGAGAGCAGCACATGCTTTCTCCACACCTCCAAATCTAGATGTAGGTTGACTTCAACAAATACTTTGAACCAGTTGTGTAATCAAAAGAATCCAACAAGTATCTCTGCTATCAAAAAGAACAAAATAAATAAATAAACATATATTGGAGTAGTAGGAACATTGTATCAAAGAAATTGAATGGTCAAGAGAAAAAACGATACTATGATTTGGGACATGAAATCTCTTTCCATTGGTTCGGGTGCCTCTGCAACATTCGTAAACCTCGGTCAGAAGAAATTGGTACAGAAAGAGAACAAATTACAAGTGTAACCATGAAGGGGACCTTGCAATTACAAACCTGCAGAAACCAATAATACAAGCCAAAAGTTCACCAATTTCAATTGGGTTTTGCTCATATGTTAGAAGCAGTAAAGGAGTTAACTGAATCAACAAAAAGATGATACCAAACAAAATGCCAGCAATTCTCAAAAGAAACTGAAAGTTTCAATTCATTTTCAACAATCCAGAAACTTGTTGGGTTAAAACTACTAATACTCCAAGTAAATCATCAACTTAGAATGTTTTGCCAGCTTCTTAAACAGGTCAACTCAGCCAAGCTCAAGCCACAAGTTTTTTGAACGATGTACAAAAGAAAATCTACACAGCAATATGCCAGGACTACAACACTTCTTGTTTGAATATCATACCTTTCAAATTTTCTATTGAACAACTTGTCAGTGGTGTGGCAATGCTTATATCCTTCCAGCCCATCTGTCTCTGCTAATTCTGAATTATCTCTCTTTGTTCACAAAAAGGGCAGGCTGTTATTATAGAAAAATATGGCTCAGCTGGATACAATGTTAGTGATGATATACATGGATCAAGATCCGTGAAACAGTCGTTGTTCCTCTTGCCATTAATGATCTCTAGCAGTAAGACCCCAAAGATCCCAAAGATAAAGACATTTGATTTCACTGAGAAAAGCCCATCCATTAATGATCTCCAGCAGTAAGACCCCAAAGATAAAGACATTTGTTCCTCTTGCCATTAATGATCTCCAGCAGTAGGACCCCAAAGATAAAGACATTTGATTTCACTGAGAAAAGCCCATCCATTGCATGGGCCAGGATGACAATCTCCAAGGTTGAAGGCAGTTTGTACAAATGAAAATATATAAAGAGTAGGCTCAGATAAAAATTAAAATACCCAAATAACCAGCCTGAAGCAGAGGCAAAACTCTAAGATATGAAATACAAACCCTCCATATGGCTTTGAAGAATATGAAGGAATAGATCCATAGTCGTTCTCCCCACCTACATTTAAAGAAAAAACGAAAGGAGATGAGTTCCCTAAGCAGGGAAAGATGTTGCATTTTTGAATGCATGAACCTTCATTTAAAGCAAAAAAAAAAAAAAAAGGATACAAGTAACTGAGGGAAGACACTGCATTTTGAATGCATGAAATGATTCAGCCCAAACCCAACTTTGATTTAAAGACATACAACTAATGCAGCAGTTTTTAATGTTGGATATTAAGACTCATGGCAAGATTTGGCCTTTCAGTTCTGAAGTTTGACCAGACTGAGTAGATAAAAACTTGCCTATAATCAAAGGAAGACATGGAGAAGAAAGTAAGATGACAGGAGAAGAAACATACTTGTTGAGTCCGAAGAAGAAGACAGAATAAAGTTCCCACGAGGACTAAATGTAGTTGAATAAACAGGCCCAGCATGACCCAAAAGTCCCCAACATCTCTGTTGTTGGCAAGTCCCAACAAGCCTTTTGCTTGGATTAAACATTACACTAAACCTTGTCCGGTGAAAGGTCGCATATGGTGATATCCATTGCCACTTGTCCTACAAAGATTGTTAAAAGCCACAATAACTCAAACAACCTAATCAGGATATAGTCCAATAAATTAAAAAGATGCAGAAATGGAATTTCAAGAAAATTCAGTATATACCGAAGAGCAACAGTTCCAGGGCGGTATCGATGGGGCTTCTTCACTCCACCAGTAGTTGGGGCAGACTTACGGGCAGCCTAACATTTAAATTAAAATAAATAAATAAATGTTAGATCCATCTTGTTCTCCTATTCCCATGTTAGACACCATGAACTAAATCATACCGAAATTACCCAAGTTTAGATAAATAGAAACCTCAAACCCATTTTAAAATAATGCAACCAATTCTTTGTACATCAGTTGAATCTAAGGGCACACAGACATGGAAATTTTGCAGTACCATCTCTCTTCATACTATAGACCACTAAAAACACTTCAAAAAAAAAAATTTAAGAAAGGAAGAAGGAAGGAAGGAAGAAAAGAAAAGAAACCAAAACAAGAATACTGACATAAAATAGAAAAAAAATAAAAATAAAAATTCACATTCTTAAGACAACCCATAACAAATCCCACCAACTTCACATACCCGATTTCTCTATAAATCCAGCTATATGGCTTCTAACCTTCCAAGAAAGACAATAATCTTGGATATTATCTAAGGATACAATGATCTCTTTGAGTTAATCAAAATCCAACTAGCAGATAGGTGCCTGGATGATTGATGAGTTTTTATTTATTTCTTTATATCTATTGCAGATTTTTTTCAATTTTCTAAGAAAATCATAGGAAATTTTACAATTACATACCAAAGTATCTTTTGCAAATTTTTTTCAATTTATTTCTTTATGTCAAAAGCATTCTAATTACAATGGCTATGAACCATTAGATTTACAAGCACAAAACTAAATATATCTCCATCCCTACAGAAGCCAATTCAGGGAAAAATCACATATCAATATCTTGAATACAACTAAAGAAAAAAAAAAAAGAAAGTGGATGCTTCACAATTATCTTTAATTATGAAAACAACATAACTTTGAAACACTCAAAAGTGAGAGTGCAATGGTAACACAATTATCTTTAATTATGGAAAAAACTTTGTTAAAAGAAAATACTCTCCTTGCATCTTTACCATGCTTAAGAGGATTTACAATCATGATAGTCCCATTTTCTCCAATATAATCTACAGTAGTCTGGCCATCCGCTTGCCCTGGTAAGAAGGGTCAAACTCTTTTGCAGGTACTACAGGCTATATCAAAGGCTCCTACCAAGTGAATTTAGAGGTTTTTCCCCTTTATCAATTGCTATTCCTTAATACGTAAATACATACATATATACATGCATAGATAGACATGTACACACGCTCTCTTTCCCCCACCCCATGCATGTGTGGGCACACACACACAAGAAACGTCCACGAGTGAGTTTCCAAGATCTAAAAAAGTCAATCTAAGACATCACCATACCAACATCAAAAGGCCATGAATCCCACCATTGATCCTGCATGGCTGTAGAACAACCACACAACCACAGTTTCAAATTGGTCTAACACCAAATCATCTGATTCTTCCAGGCATAGGTAGAAACCCCAGAACCATATATCAAAACCACTGGCATAAGAACATGAGAGAAGGGATGATCTTTTTCGTGAAAGCGTGCTTTTGTAGGTAACCTATGACACCCAGATACAGATACAGAGAGCCAAATGGGTATAAGAATCCCAATTTCCTAGAATCACTGTAACCCGATTGTAACATGCTATATGGATTCATTTTTATGATTTTTACTGGAAACATTCCATCTATGCTACTGTTTTTCGGTTTTACTAAAACTTGTACCATTTTAAGTTTTTTTAGCTCAGTAAATCTAGATAAACTGTTAACATTTCCCTGACTTCTCACAGATAGGGATTTGTATGGGAATAAATACCACTATAAATCATGAAAGAATGAGGTAGCAATTGTGAATGAGAGATAAGATTAAAGATACCATACAATGCTACTAAGAACTGGGTTTCCTAGGCGTACCAAGTTCACAAACATGTTTGCTTTATTGGAGACTGCCAGCATACTTCAGCATGAACCAGAAATGCTGGATCAATACATTGGCACACAGGTCTGCAGGGACAAGAACTAAAGCTTAGAGACTGCTAATATAGGTCCTAGTAACTAGCTTTTGGTGATACCTAGCTTTTAAAGTGAAAAAATCACACTTGACAATTAAAATCAGAACTGTTTTACCACCTGACCTCATTTTATTCCAATTTATTGGGATAATACAACACACCCACACACACACAAAAAAAAAAAAAAAAAAAAAAAAAAAAAAAAAAAAAAAAAAACATGCTGGAGGTATAGACTCTAGAATTCTGCATGCTGATGCAGGAAGCAACTTGAGGAAGCATTTTCTTCTATCAGTAAATACTATTCTTTTGAGTGGTAATAAAAATCTTAATTCCATTGCTGGGATTTGATCCTACAGAATAAATCTCAGAGGACAACTTCCAAAAATGTGTTTTGAAGTAATAAAAAGCTTATCTAATCATTAAGAGATTATTTTAAGGAATCCGGGGCTATGTATGCAAGTTCATTCAAGTACATGCTTCACGAATTAGGAAAAACATGACATGCGGAACGAATCATCGATGCAGAAACCAAAACAGATAAGTCATAAGGAGATAGTATCTAGGAAAGTACTTCATAGAAAGTATGGCTCCTGTAATAGGCAAATACAGAGCAGTTTCACCACAAAAAAGATTATTAAAAAAATAAAAAATCCAAATGCATTTCCTTTAAACATGAAGCTCTAATACCAATTTAAAGATCAAATTGGAAGCAGACATGTGAAGCCTTTGCCAAGCCATTCATGATCACAGATCCCATTGAAGTCAAGATTCTTTTGGATTAGCCCTTTGATCACACAAACCATGTATATTTGAAGTTCCGGGCATGATGCATCCAAGTTTGTAAGTTACATTAACATACTTTAAAACCTTCAATGATTATATTGTAGTTGTGTATAGGCAGCAGGATTCATGAAAAGAGGAGGAAAATAAAAGGACAAATAGTTATTACCATAATGGGACTCTTTGTCATAGCCCATACTTCTACTGGAGCATCACGAAACAAAATAAGGAGGTACCTGCAAACTGATTAAGTCATCTGATGGACAGTAAGGCAACTAGTTCAGAAAGAACACAAAAAAAAAAACTCTCATATAACTTCGGACCTTGCTTTCCACAAAATAAATCTAGAAATGGAGGAAACAGAAAAATAGCAGAATGGAAACCAGTAGTGCATTGAACCAAAAAAAAAATCTCACAATTTTACCAATGTGCGAAAAGTGGTGAGTATGGCATCTGATAGTTAAGACTTTCCCATCACTGACGCACCTAGGCATGCATGAATTAAAAGTATAATCATTGAAGACCACCAACAACCTGGTCAAGTCTTAAGAGACTATAAATGGACTCAACGATTTAAGAAATATAATCAATGTCCTATCCTTTCTCTCCTCCTGTGAGACAAGAACCTACAATCTCTTAGTCAACATCAGCATTTGCCATTTAGGACAAAATGGTGACATAAAAAGTGATGCAATAACCATGATGAAATCTCTAAACCTCTATTTTGTACTATTAATTACTCGACAGAGGAATGGTGATGGCAGTTTCAAAAACTCACTAGAAGCATATATATCCTCATCTTCAACATCAAGTTCCTCAAGTGCGCCCCAAAACCAAAAACAGGAGCAAATTTTCCCGCTGATGACATTAAGTTAAGGAGTTACAAAAAATCCCCTTACTTCGAGATAAATACATTCTTGTGAAAAATTCATAAAGCCAGTTGAGAGTAACTTAGTGTTGACAATTGAAGATACTGATAAAGAGATAAATACATTCTCATGAAAAATTCATAAAGCCAGTTGAGAGTAACTTAGTGTTGATAATTGAAGATACTAATAAAGATGCAGATTCTGTAAAGGTCTTATAGTTTGAAGTGAAAAGATTAGCTTTTGTTGAAGCATCTTTTCTGTGTCCCAATTCTTTGTTTCCAGATACCCGCAATCTTTTACTTTCTGAAAAAGGGGAAGAAACTTTTAAGATGCCGCAATGTTTGAAGCAGTATGAGTACCTGTCGATAACAAAAGGCCTCCCGAGAGCATATCCTGGTTTCATGGGTTGGTAACCAAAACCTACACTACAAATTCATTCAACGGCTTTTGCAAACTTGCAGAAGAAAAGAAAAAAGAAGTTTACTGAGCCCCCACGAAAGCCAATATCTTAATTGGCATGAGCTCAACTGCTCAAGCTAAGACTCATAATCTAATTACTCTTTTGTGTGAAAAAATAAAAATAAAATAAAACTCTATTTGTTGTGTTTGAAACAGCAATTTCTAAAAGATTGTTGTGTCTGACACCCATGTCCAACAAACATCTCAGACACATTTCGACTATTCTATTGGGAAGAAAGACTCTTCAATAGGGAAGAAACTCAATGTATCTTCTCTTCTTGTGTTTTAGTAGTATTTTCATACAAACAAGAAACATCCACATCCTACGCATAACAAACTACACTGCACAGTCTCTTCGTTATTTCAGGAAGATGCAGAGGGATAGGCATTGAAAAGAATAATACCTACATGCCGATAGATTGTATTAAATATGACAATAAAAGGAACACTGTGGGCCCGACATATAGGCTATAGCTTCCTAACAACAACTATAAATTTATAACCAATAACATTCACTAACAGATCCACGAGCAAGAAGCAAGGACAGCACATACCAACAGCTGTATCACAAACACTGCCAACCAATCAATACAAAGATAAGCATCCTTTCTGAACGCGTGTGAAGTTCTAACACAAACACGCACTTTGGAATATTACAATTACAATTACAAATTGACTACAGGTACATGTGTTTGTCGAGTCATGTAAGTATGTTTGTGACCATGTGCATTTGTGAAGTTTTTGGAGCATAGGCTGGAAACTGATATCATGGGGCATTACTAAAGAAGGCATGGGAGATAGTAGGAATGGGAACAATAAAATATGCAATTTCTGGGTCCAAAGGAATAGGAAATGCAATTGTCCAAATAACCAGAAGACTTTAGGAACTACAGTGAAGCACCGAAGCTAGAAGACTCACAAAATAGACTAGAGAACCCCAACCCAACTTAAATAAACCTCAGAAATGATTGACTGAGGAAGAATTACATCGTCCTGCTCATCTGCAAATAAATGGTCTGGTGACATTCAGGATTCCATGCGTGTGGTGGAGCCCATGTTTTAGCGATCCAAACCTTTGATCTGATGGAACCCCATCAAGGCTCGAGGATGCCCACGAAACGTTCCAGATTGCAAGATCCCAACATCTAAATATGGCAGCCTACAACAGTTAAGGGAAAAAATGCAGCTACCATCCACATTCAATGAAAAAAAAACACATATCAGATGGTTATGATTTTCTAATCTAGGAGGTTTCTAAGGCATCCTTCATTCATGGTGGAGCCAAAGGGAACCTGTTTGGACCAATGATCCATGGGATCCACATGTACAGATCCTGTGCTTCAGCAAAATACAGAGTAGGGCCCTGCAATTCCTTCAAGAAAATCAAACTAATAAACCATAAAAGTGATTTTTTTAGGAAAGCCCTAATCCTTTTCCCATTACAGAGTTTGAAATCCCTTATTCCAATATTGTATCCTCTGATAATCTGCGGATTTACAGATCTAAAAATAAAAAACCTAAATATCTATTTGAGAGAAATGAGTACCTGGGCGGAGAAGAGATGAGGGGCAGGGACTGCTGGCCGCACCAGATCTGGAGATGATGCAAGTGAGAGAGAGAGAGAGAGAGAGAGAGAGAGAGAGAGAGAGAGAGAGAGAGAGAGGCAAATGGAGAGACAGGCGCGAGATCTGGAGATGATGCGAGAGAGAGAGAGAGAGAGAGAGAGAGAGAGAGAGAGAGATCGGAGAAGGAGATAGGCAGATGAAGAGAGAGAGAGAGGAGAGAGAGAGAGAGGAGAAGAGATAGAGAGAGAGAGAGATCGGGAGAGGGAGAGAGGCAGATGGAGATAGAGAGAGAGAGAGAGAGATGAGAGAGAGAGAGAGAGAGAGGCGCGGGGGCGGTGAGAAAGAGAGAGTCGGGAGAGGGTAGCAAAAGAGGCGTAGGGCTTTTCGTACGGTATTTATAGCCGATCGCAAACCGACGCCCCCTTTTAATTAGCGCCGCTAAGTAGCCAAATACATCGTCGGCTAATCCTGTTTTTTCTGTAGGCCTCGAATCTTCCTGCGTAAGAGGTTGATTGGGTCGGTCACGATGCGCATGAGAAGGCCTTTCGCGACATCGTTCCCTTTCCCATCTAACCGACTTTCGTGATCAAGTCTTGCGCATTATCCTGACTTGATCTTTGTCATCAGGCCCGTTGATTCTCTTTGACGTTCATTGTAGCTCGTCCTTTAGATATCTGATCAGTGTTCTTAAGGGTTAGGATCACTTAAGTTGTAACTAAAGCTGTCAGTTCACATAGTACCAGATGGGCCCTGTTTCTGATAGAATTCCTTGCTGTCACTATTTCCAATCCCCAATCCCGACCACCTTCTGAATGATCCGGATCTGTTGTCTGATGGCCCTGAGGTCGGATGACGGAGCCAGGGCCTCCGCGAATTCTTCCTTCCGCAGCGGAAGTATTGGCGAGAAGGGCGGAAGTGTCGGTTTCTTTACGCAGCAGAGGAAACGGAACTTTCGATTCCGGTTTCCTTGGCGTTCCAGGTTTGGGACGGACTCCCTTGAGTGCGGATTCTGTGCGTGGATGGCCAGAGAGAACGAATGATCGTTCTTTGTTTCTTTGATCAATTCCCTGCGCACAGTCCAGTTTGTTACTGAGCTTGTGTCTTCCTGAGATCTCACCTCTGGATGAAATGAGCTTGGATTAGATCGTTTTTTCCCTAGCTTCGGTATGGATGGTTTGGATTGAGCTTCTGAGTGATCCTGGTGGGCCACAACCTATCCGATCGGACACTGTCCGATGATTGTGCGCGAGCGGGAATCCCCGTTTTCATACTGTTATCGAGTCAGCGCGTTCTTGACCCAATTTCAGTTCGACCCAATTTCAGTTCGGGTGCTGTGCGGGTGCATCTTCCCTATGCACACCCGCGACTTTGATGTGGGATCCGTGGCTGCTTCGGAGTAAATCTACTCCGACCATTCGTTCTACCGGTTTATGTAGAGGTTATTTCTAGTACATGAGATGGGTGAAGTCTTTGGATGGTCTGTTTGTCTTTCAATATACGGTGCGTGGGTGCATTTTATGTCTGCTTGCATTAGGTGAAGGATCCTTGTGCAGTCCCGGGGAAGAATCCAGCCTGTTTACTCGACCCATTAGTTTTCGTTAGGGTACCTACTAGATTGAGGAAAACGTGTGGAAGTTCTGGGTGACTTTGTTAGTGTGTCTGCCGGTTTTATGGGCCGGTGTTGAAGCTTCGGCTTTGGCTGATTTTTACCGGCAGTGGGTCCACTCACGATGGTTCTTTCAATTCCTTCATTGGTTTGGTAGGATCATGTTAGGCCAGAGGCCAAAATATGGGGTGGATCCGAGTTTTGGGTGGGCCACACCATCAATCAACGTGGAAGTGAAACTCGCTGTCACGCCGGGTGGCGTTGTCTGCGGTTACGGACAAGTGTCTTTTTTCAGAATATTATTCAAAATAGGTGGGGTTCACTATGATGTCCATCCGAGAAATCTACTCCCTCCATCGATTCTTGTACGTCGTGTTGGCCTAGCTATGAGTCCAAATATGAAGTAGAACGGGACCTTACATACGCTTACCTAGGAAAATCTCTTAGCAAGTGTTAAAATGAACTTAATCTCAATTAGTGGTCCACACTTAATGATCAGGGACCAATTTTGGAGAAAATATGTAATCAGGATAGGCAAATGATTGGGCAAAATTTGATGGTTGATAGATGGTGGAAAAGACCTAAATCTGAAATTTCACCTTTGCGTTAAAAGGAAGGAATTGACTTCCACGTCCAATGATATAAGATCATAGATCGGGGTCCAAACTTTGTATGATGTCATAGTCATATGAGGCAAAGGTGTAGTCCAAGTTTGAGTTTCGATGGATGACAGGAAGTGGCTAGATCTGAAGATCTAGATTTATAACGAGTTGATAAACATTGAAAGGATAAATTCGCGCATAAGGAAAGGCCTACTAAAGTAGGGTCTTCATATTTCATACTTAGTCTATATGATGGGCAATCCAACTCGTTCATATGAAGGGAAATATCCAACTACGATTACCCACGAAGTTTCTTCACTTGATAAACACCAAAATCAACTGTTAAGGGCTGATCTGTCAATTGGGTCACTTTTACAGTGATCTAAGGGCCTAAATTTGACGTGTATAGTTAATTTATGATACATAGGTATTGTATAAAATTTTACATGAAACAGATCATGGGAATTATGTGATCTAGAATTCAGGGGCTAGGTTAATTGTAATTATTGTTGATCTAAGAGTTTTGTGAAATCTAATGGTTCTACATGGTTCTACGCCCATTTCTAAACAATTCTTACAAAAGAACCTACATCTAAATCATTATAAATAAAGAGTTATTCACCGATTTAGTTTAGGGAAGTTACATATATCAGACCGCATGATCAACGGTCGGATGACTTGATTTATGGATGAATATCATTCTTAATTGGTTAGATTCACGTTGGAGGATAGATGTAGGGTTAGGTTAGCTAGATTGGTATCATACACGTGTACATAATATGTTAAATTCGTGGTAATACTTGAGGACTTTCAATACTCGGGTATTGAAAAGTTCATGGTGTTATAGAAGATGACATAAATGCTAACGTGGCTAACCTCACAAGGAAAATAGAGGGCATGAAACTTAAGAAGGATAAGGCTAAGGAAGTTGTTTGCGGTATATGTGCTTGCAACATACATACAACTGAAAATTGTCCAACCATACTTACTTCTCAAGAGGTATTGAATGAGCAATTGAATGCCGTGAACAATTACTTATCCACCTTAAAAGATAAAAATAACCAGTTAAAAAACAGTGAGATCAAGAAAAAAAGTCATAAAAAGACTGAAAAAGAATGAAAAATCCGAAAAGAATAAAGATGAGAAAACTAAATGAATAAAAAGAGACTGTTAATATAAAATTAAAAATTGGAAGAAGAAGAAGAAGGGGATAAGTTCAGAATCAACACTTGATGATTCAATTAATCTAAAGTGATGAGCATGGTTAATGACATAATAGTACTTTTATGGAAAGTAAGTTGATTTTCACTAAGCACATTGAAAAACTTGTTATATAAACTTATGCTCTGATTTAATTGACAATGAACCTATTTAATGAATTGCTTACATGATTCGGCTTTAGGTTTTCAAAATCCCACTTTCTCGTCTTAATGTTACTCATCTATACTTGATTGCACAAATGAATGATTTTTAAAAACGGGTTTGAACATGGACAATTGAGAATTGCTTCACGCATGTTTTTGCACGGGGCTAGCAAAATGCTGGTTGGGGAGTGTGTTGAGTGTCAAATATTGCATATTTTTCCCTACTTATATCTTGGTTTTATGAACATGATAAGGCTTAATGATATATTTTATACATGTTTGTGTTATAAGATGAATATGAGAGCTTAGATTGAAAAGAATGATAAAAGCACGGATTTAATGCAAGAATCATTAAGGCAAAAGATGAATCTTAGGAGACCAAGAATGAAGAATTCACATGCCAAAGATCCAAGGAAATCAAGTATAAAGGATGAAGAAAGGACTTAAAAGAATGCAGAATCCGCAGCAAGAAAACAAGACATTTCGGTCCGACCTGAGCTAACTTCGGTTTGACCGAAATAGTAGAAAATAGTCCAGCAAGAAAATAAGATAATTTGTTCCGACTTGAGCCAACTTTGGTCTGACCGAAGCTTCGGTTGGAGATTTTGGTTGGAGTCGGTCTGACTTAAATTTGACAGATTTTATGCACAAGATTTTTCAACATCAACTTCGGTCCGACTGAAGTCAACTTCGTTCCGACCAAAATTGCGTAGAATTGTGAAGCGAGAAAGTGCGATTTTCAACCTTAATTTATTCCAACCGAAGCGCAATGCGGGACTTATGCGGAGTGCGTAAATTTAATACAGTTTTTGGAAATTTCAAGGAGTTGTGTAAGATGGGGCTTCACAATTATAAATAGGAGTACCTAGGATGTTCACAAGCATCTTCTAGGGTTTAAGTAGTGGAGCAAAAGGGTGGAAAGCCGCTGCCAAGAATTTTTCTTCTTCTTCCGTAGTTATTTTTATGCTTTCTTTAAGAGATTTTGGTTCAATCATGTCTATGGTTTACTAAACCTCTTAGATAGAGCTAAGAGGTGAAGCTTGTAGCGTGTTTGGATGTTTATCTTGGTTTGATTCTTATTTATATTGAACTTCATTGATTTCTAGTTTGATTTTAAGGAATATTTTCAGTTTTCCATGGTTTATTGTGACTGAAATTACAATAAAGCCGACGATAGCTTTGAATATCTTCTTTTCCATTTGAGATTGTGGGATTGGTAGATCCTGTTGTTCACCATCGTCCCATGGGAATGGTAGGGTAAGGGAATCCCTCCCAATTTTCACAATTATCCTTCATTAAGGCCAGATCAATGAGAAGTTCAGAGATTTGATCATCTCTCTTTCCAATTGGATAAGATAAGACTCTGATTCCAATTGGATCTCTTGAATCAAGTAAAGTAGCATCTTAATAGATACAAGTGGATCCTTGACACCCTTGTTCCCACCTTTAAATTTCCAAGTTTCAATTACATCATTCACAATTACTCTCTCTAATATTTCATATTTAGATTTAGATATTCTTCTAGATCTAATTCTAGTTACTTTCAGAAACGTACAAGATTAGTCCCTGTGGATTCGACCTTGGTCTCACCGAGATTATTACTACATCGCAACCCTACACTTGGGGTTGTGAATACTTTCATCTGCAAAGAAGGATTTTGCCTTTGTATATGGTCTTGAATCAGCCATTACTTCATACTGGATCCCCTTTTTACAGTATTTGAAGAACGGATGTAGAGTAGACGATATGATACCATATGCATATCCACAGTCTTTTCGAGGAGATTGTACGTCGTTACTACATTGATGACATAACATACAATGTTCACTGTTAATTCTCCTACTTCTAACGTCAAAGTGGTTTTCCCTACCGTTCATTGTCCATCTTGATTAAAGCCTTGTATCATCATTCCACTAAGGTGTAAGTGAGAGCAATGATATCCAAGTTCGTTCAGAACTATTAATGGCAACAGATTCACTAAAGATCCATTGTTCGACATTATTCGCTTAACTTGCTTATCGCGAATGTAACCAACAATCATTAATAGTCTATTGTGTTATCTGTCGCAAGTCAGGTCGTCATCGGAGAATGTGACAACAGACATACAATCATTTCATGCTTCTATCTTTGGGTTCTCCATCTCAACAATCAATGCTTTTTTTATGTTATTATTAGACATAACTTGAATTAGGGTTTGCCTGACATCTTTGATAATCGTAGCGCATCATTTATGCTTAGTCAAACTAGGATGCTTTTCAACTGATTCACTACATGATAAGTTACGTTTTCATCTTTATTTATTTCTCTTTTTTCGTTACCGAAATGTGTTCCAGATGTTTCTCCTTGTACTACTTCGAATCCCCGTTTCTAGAGGGGACTTGTCACCCTTTTTCTTGAATGCAGTGTAATCACTGTCGCCTTGCCTGCATCATTTGAAGATTTCATGGTATTCGTGTTACAACTTTCTTTCTTTTTGGATTCTATCTTTTCGCATGCGGTCTCTTAGGCAGACAATATGTTCATTGTTGCTTTTTTGTTTGTTTCTTTCTCTTTCCCCATCATGATTTCACCTCTATTTATCATCCTCTGCAATATGCTCTTCAGTGTAAAATTTTTTTTACGGGATGTCCCAATAGGCGATGATAGTGGCAATAGTTCTTTTCTTTTATTTTTCAACCTCTTCAGGATGTTTAGAGGGAGGCAATTCTATGTTCTGGCGATCAACAATTGATTCATCATAGGAAAGATGTCCTCCCTTTCAAATGCATACCCTTCATGAGAATCAAATGGTTTGGGTCTTTTATCACCAGCGTGTCCTCAGTAGCGGTCTGTATCTTCTCTTCTCTCTGTTCTTCGTCTATCGCGAGGAATGTCATTCTTCTTTTCTTGGTCAACTACATTTGCCATCAATCTGTTCTATTCTCTTCTACCCGTCTCACTTTAAGATGCTAACATTTTCCTGATCATCAATTCCAGTGCATGCTCCTTGGTAGCGAGATCATGGAAGGTTCTTATTTTAGCACTTGTAAGGCCGAATGCTATCCTTGTTTCCATGGAATTTAGACACATATTCACTTGTTCTTTTTCTTCTGGAACTTGTCTGCATGATGCCCCCAGGGTTTTCCATCAGTTAATAAAAATTTCTATTGGCTCATCCTCCCTCTATGGCATAAAAGCTAACTCAGTGATGCTAACATCTCGATCAGACGAGATGAAGTTAGACATGAATGCATCTTGCATCTATTCTCAGGTTCGTATGGATTCGGGAGCTAAGCTCAAATACTACCGGAACACCTTTCCTGTCAATGAAAAGCCAAACAATCGTAAACTGTGAAACTGTAGAAAAGTTACCCATAGTCATAATAAAATGCATGAGGTGTTCTTCTAGAGATCCATCTCCTTTGATTTTTTGAAAGTCTGAGTGTTTGAAATTGGTAGGGAACGACACGTCCTCTACTTCTATGGGGTACGATGTTCTAAATCGAAATCTTCCCGGATGCTCGCATTCCCTTTCAGTCCTGACGACTTCCGTTATCACGTGCCACATTTCATCTTGCGTTATCGCTCTCGTTGCGGAATGTCACGCCCCAAACTCGAGAACCGGGCTCACAAAATTCCGGATCACCGAATTCGGTACTGGCAGCTTTCGTGGTACCCCATTCGTGGCTCCCAGCGCTCATATGCCAGATTTCGGTCCTGAGATCCTACAAGGAGGATTTTCGGTATGATTTTTTTGTGTAAAGAAGTATAACCACAAGTGTACCAAATCACAAGAACAACATCATCACCACATATCCACTAATATAAACATTAGATTATAGTACTAAAAGAGAAATACATAAATAACAAACTCTCCAAAGTGATCTGCCACAAGCTCCTTCCTCAATGCTGCTGTGACCTAACGCCACATGCACGCAACGGTCATGCATAAACTTACTAAGAAGCTCAGAGGGTGGTGCGTGTGTGTATAATGCATGTGCCAAACATACAATATCAGAGTAAGCAAAAATACTGTCAATCCATAAATCACATAATAACAGAGTAAGCGGAAATACTAACAAGTCCATAGATACCGTCAGCCTTATCCAGACTATGCGATGCAAAGACACAATAAGCCAGATGTCATATGCTGAGGATGCAATATGAGAATCCTAATGGGTCCACGAATACCAACAACCTTATTTAAGCCACGTAATGAAGAAACATAATAAACCAAATGCTATATGCTGAGGATGCAATGCATAAGAAATGACAAAGTTGGAGTGTGTAGTCGGGATGATAGTACGTGGTGTTACAAGTTGTGGGGTCCATCACAAGGGACTTCTATCCAAACTAGTCTCATACCTAAATTTGCATAGCCAGACTCATTGTGGTAAACTCTTGATCTCAGGTTGGTCACGCACCCAATTGAAATCCTGGCCATTGCGAAGGTACATATAATGATTTGGTCGCGTACCACCAACCTGAGTGGATAGTGAATGAATGAATGAATGAGTTAAGTGCTGAATATGCAACTCCTGCTTAGCAAGTCTACATATGACCGCCACATCACTTCCGATGAGGGACAAGGTTCCGCCTCACTGTATGCACAGTAGCCTGCCAACCACTGGTAGCTTGCCCAGGTCTTTAAGCCCCGCCTACATCAGCGTTTGCCCACATGTGCTCGACCAAGTGTGCAACAGTGACGGGGCGGCACAATAATAGTATTGTACATCTCTGGGATATCATAAGGGGGCTAGTACACTCCATACTGGCTACCGCCTCCTAGACGTATAACCCAATGAGTGGAAAAGATCTCACTACCCGCCTAGCTAGTAGTCTGTCAATACCTACCCGGCTCGTCGATAGTGGACCCATTTGCGAGCTGGTCAAACTCAACCTAACTTACAACCCCCTACTCGAGTAGATAAGGCCACACCTTCTTCACAACTGACCATGACATAGTAGGAGATGCCGCCTACTGGTATTCGGCACTTGAGCACTCATGTATCAACTCGATCTAGACGTTTGAGCATCCCTACTACCAAGGGGTTTTGGAACTTTCACCCACGGACATATTAGATGTCCATTTGCTAGAACCAAATATTTTCGGTGTCCCAACTTATAACACCCCGTACTTTTTAGTATTCGGGTGTTACCATGTACTCTAAATTAATATAAATTACAAAATCTATGATACCTGAAAATAAAATATGTTAGAAAGGGTTACAATGAATAATATATTCCAAACAATTTAATAACTTATATGAATTAAAATATAACACATGTAACCCTACAAACAAATGTATAAATGATATATATACATTAATCTTTTGTAACGCCCTGAAAATCGGGGGTCGAGCATAAACTCAACTCCCGAGTTCCAACGCATCACTTATGCAACAAAATGAATGATGATTGAATGTTATCTGTATGAGTGCATTGAACATGAGTGAGATTAAGCCAAAACAACATATCATACTCCAGAGACAATTAAATTGCAAGCGGAAGACTGTGATAGACATTAAAAATATAAAAACAGTGGTGAGTCTCCAGAGTGTGATAATGTTACCAGGTTAATGAATTACAAGTACAGTTTCAAAATATACCAAGTTACGAAAATGAAATGTCTTCTATCCCAAATACTATAGCCCCGTCAATGCAATTCCAGGTCTTCATAGACCTGTCAGAGAGTTACATGTAGGATAACTCCTAAACAGCATAGTAGTAGTCCGGCTCTGCTTCATAAGCATCGCCATCACCTGAAACTCAACAAATCTGGTGGGTGTTCGGAACACTGTCCCGTAACGTGGGAGTGAGTAGCTAACTCAGTGGAATAATAAAGCATAGGTTAACATGTTATCGACTCAGTCAAGTAGTAATGATAAAGAAGTATAATCAAACACTCCTAACTACTCTTATTAATGCAAGTATGAATGCAGTCATGATGGATGCCCTCACCGACATACTCCCTCATGCGACACCATCTTCGTTCACGGCATGCTTGCTTTCCTCAGTGCTCCACATCTTCTAGGCACATGCAATGCATGATGAGCATGATTACCGAGTTGTTATTAGTCTATTTCAAACAGCAGGATTGGGAAACTAAGGTACCTCCCTTGTATCATTCCCAAACATGATCCATTCTAGGGTCGTCAGTCCTAGTTAATCTCTGACGATGGTGTGTTTTCTAGGTCGCTGCAAAGGCTGCCAGGGCTGTTACACGGAATCGTTGCACCACTCCCCCATCACCTTTTTAACGATTCATCACTATACAGATACAGGCCTAGTTTCATACTCTATACACTGCGGCAAAACTCGTCGCCTCATCGCAATTCAGAGTATGCTCGAGGTCACTACAAAGGGCTGTCAGGGCTGTTACACGGAATCGTTGCACCACTCCCCCATCACCTTATCAATGTAGGCCGACAGCACGAATATAGTGTCCCATACCACCATAATCGGCTCACGAGTTTGGTTGCTCACTGGTCACTACGGGGAGGCACGTGGCCCCAGCGTAGGCCGACAGCTCGACCACGGTGTCACATATCACCATGCGCGGCTCATGAGTCTTAGCGGATCAAGGTACCATGGTTAAAAGGGATTTCACTGGTAAGTTTAGTACCCTAGGTTCAAGCAGTAGCATCAAAACATGGTGAACATACATAAGACAAATCGGGTTGTTTGATGAGCTCGACTAGCTCGAGCGCACAACAAGTTGAACGATATGAAGTGCATAAGCACTTCGTGTGGCCAACCACTATCGCCAACCGAAGTACAACTCGGGTTCGTCGAACACATCTCATGTGGCAACTGAAACTCAGCCACGAATTCGATCCCATTACTGACTGCCTGGACTATATGGTAGCCCCAACCACATTCAATTTCAGATATTTAAAGCAGTAATGGATCAAAATTCAAATCATACACTCAAAGACTGATATTATCTGTTTAGGGCTGCCAGGGCTGTTGCACGGAATCGTTACACCACTCCCCCATCACCCATGACGGATCATACAACGTAAACATGAATTTAAACATATGCATTACATAGATAAAATTATAAAAGCAGTTGAGCATGTTATGAAGCACAACACAAGCATGAATTTGTACATATTCAATTCCTAATCACACAGCTATCCAAGGAAATCATACACATAGTTAAAGGAGTTGAGAATCATATCTCAACACCCTCATACATTACAATTTGCTAACTACTACTCATTCAGACATTTCAACAAACACTTTAAAAGACATACCTCAACATACATGACATATGTTGATCACATAGGCATTAGGCCAAATCCTTTCTCTAGGGAGTTGCCCCAATCATAACACGCGCACACCCACGACGGATAGTCATGGCAAGCAGGAATCCAAGTTCCATATTCATTCAGTCATTTCCACAAACACTTGGGCCACACATTTTGATATAGGTAGTGTATATTGGCCGTGGCGTGATTTAGGGCAAATCCTTTCGTCAAAGGGGTATTGCCAATACAACAATCATAAATCCATGACAATTAGTCATGGCGAGCACGAATGAGAATTCTATACTTATTCGGTCATTTTCACAAACACTTAGAATACACTATTTTAACATACATAATGTACATTAGCAAAAACATGTATTAGGGTGAACCCTTTCGCCAAACAAGTATTTTATCCATATATAATATATTAATACAGTAAATAATCATGACAAACACATTTTCAAAATTTATATGTATACGGTACTTTCTATAGATACCTAGAGTATGTAAAATTCCATATTCTTCATCTTTAATCGAAACGGAAAACAGACAGCACTTTGTACATGTGCAATTGCATGCAGATCATGAATCTATCATTATCTGACATTGAAAGCATTGAAAACCATAACCTATGCACCTAAAGTCCGCACCTTTTATTGTAGAATCGTAACGAATCCAAAAGGTTTGCTAAGCTTTCGTATACGGCAGTTTGGTAACCTATAGAACAAAATAGGTTAGCTATTTCATAACCTACAACTATCAAAACTCCAAAACAGGTTAGGGTTAGGGTTTCTTACCTAGAAATGACACCGGAATCGCCAGGAAAGCGATTAGAATGGAGTGGTTACGCACGTATAGCGGCAGGGTAGAGCGGCAGGAAGATTCTCCCACATCTTCCACATTTCTCTCTCTTTTCTCTCTTCTCTCTCTAGGGTTTCTCTTAAATTCGTATGGCTACAATGAGAGAGGGTTTAAGGTCCTTATATAGCCTAAAAACTCACTGAAATAGACTCTATGTCAAAGTATACTTAGGTTATAACCAAAGCGGGTCAGTTTCAGCTCAACGGAGGACTTCTGGCGGGCCTCCTTGAGGCAAAGGTCGGACTTAAGCTCACTAACACTGGATTTACATTTAGTTAAGTTTTCATTTCAGTGGGATTCCCAGATCACGCGTGACGGACCAGTTTCAGTTCAACGGTCAGCGGATCTCGATCGGAGATTTCGAGTACATGGATATGTGTATGAAAATTTCTCCTGATCCGAGAGTGTAAGACCCGTATCCTAGCCCGTACTGTTCCGTAGGCTTCCGCTGTCTTCCCGGTCAAATTCCGGCAACCCGCGACCTGTAATCGACGTTTGCACGCGATCCCGAGACATATCCCGTATTCTACAGTTGACACGACCTGAGACTTATACCATAACGACCGCATCATCGCCGCGGCTCTAACGCCGCTTCTCGGGCGTCAATCCGAGTTGTAGATCAAAAGTTGTAGGCCGCGCATCATTGGAACCATTAATCATGATATGAGACCCACCTTGTGCTTGTGCACATTTCCCTAGGTAAACCCAACCTTAGTTCAATCGTTTCCCATGAGAGCTACCTATAGCCTAGCCCATCTAGACTAGGTTGATGACATCATCACTATGAGCATGCCTTACATGTAATAAATGCAAGCATGCTTTCTTCTCTTCCCTAGGCTCTTACAAAGCCATCATTACTCATCTCTCTTTCTTATCACTCTCTCTCTCTCTCTCTCTCTCTCTCTCTCTCTCTCTCTTCATTTTCATCTCCCTAGCAAGAGGAGCCATGAACGTCCCAAGCTCCCCAAAATTCCCAACCCTCTCTCATCTTAGATCCCCCATATCCGGCCATCAAAACTCATCTCCACCGTTGAAGGAGCCCCCTTGGAGCTTTGGAGCATTAGGAGGAATAAGGAAGGTGGGTGTTCCTTCTCTCTCTCTCTCTCTCTCTCTCTCTCTCTCTCTCCTCTCTCTCTCTCTCTCTCTCTCTCTTTTGTGTGATGGCATGGCCCACTTAATCCAGGCCATCCGTTCATGAGGTCCACCTTGCTGCCTGCCTGTCCGATGAGACAGGCATGGATGAAGGAAAACACAAATCTCAATTTGATTGGTGGGCCACCGCACGGACCCACCTTGATGTATTTTTATCCATGCCGTCCGTACATGGGCCCACTTTGAGGTGTGTTGTATGCACCGTCCATCCATGAGGGGCCCTATCTGGAGGGACGTGGACCAGACCGTCCGGTTAGAAGGACATCCAAACCCCCACCTGACGCTAGGGACCTTCAAGCAACAAAAAAAAGGGGGGGAATAATATAATAATTATAATTATATATTTTATATAGATATAACATTATGTGGCCCCACGTGGGACCTCACCTGGATGAAAGTATTTCATCTAGACCGTCCAAACGGTGGGGCCGACCCAACATGATGTATGTGTTCATATCAACGTCGTCCATCCAACGTCCAGCGTCTGAACGCTGGACATGCTAGATGCTGGACATATTATATTAATATATTTATTTTCCCATACCGTCCATGCCTTGGATGAGGGGCCCACTTGATGCTTTTGTTTCATCCACACCGTCCAGATGATTTGGACAGTGCTGGACAGGTTGCACGGTGCTATAGTAGGCTACCCTGATGTATCTGTTAGTCCAGCCGTCCATCTGTGTAGGACCCACCCTACACGTGGGTCTGGGATGGAAGCAGATTGGCTGGAGTTCTGCACACCAGCTATGTGCTATCTGGGACCCACATGATATACCAGCTGCAACAGCAGCTGGGTCTCCCAGCTGGTGGGCCACCCACCACCTTGAGATATGTGTTTCAACACAGCGTCCATCATCTGGACGGTGGTGCCCTACCGTGATGTATTTGTTATAATCAAACCGTCCAGATGGTGGGACACACTTGAGGTATGCGTTGTATCCAAGACCGTTCAGACCTGCTGGACGTTGGTGGGCCACACCACATGCACCACCTTGATGTATATGTTTATCTACACCGTCCATAGTGTGTGGGTTTGATACTGACCGTCCATCTGAGGTGGGCCCCTGCACTTGTACGGGATGTGTGGGGCCACTGTGATATATGTGTTACATCCACCGTCCCTGATGGACGGTGGAATCCAACGTGATGAATGGCTGGTCCACACCGTCCAGATTGCTGGACGGTGGGCCATGCCCTGTTATATGTGCTTTATCATTGTCGTCCATCCGGCATGTGGGACCTACCTTGGTGTATTGATCCAGACCGTCCATTGGAGGGACGTCCAGCCTTCTGGACGCTGATACTTCCACCCTCTCACACACGTGTCTATACACTTATATTATATATTATTTTATATTATAATATCTATGTTACACAATGAAATGGTGGGCCACTCCTACGTGGGACCCACCTTTAATATATGGTAGCCTTCTGTCATTACAATATATAATATTATATTATATAATATATAGTATATTTATAATACTACGTGGATGGCCCACGTACATGGGACCCACCTGCAGGTATGTAATTTACATCCCAGGCCGTCCATCACCCCACTGTGATGCATGTTTTGTAACCCACACCGTTCGTCCAGACATGGGTATGGACGGTGGACAATTTCAATAATAATAATAATATATAATATATTATTATATTATATAAATATGTATGGCAGGTCCCATGTGAGACCCACCTTGATGAATGGAATTATCCACACCGTCCAGCGTTTCTGGACGGTGGGGATCCGACTTAATGTATTTGTTTCATTCACAATGTCCAGATGATATGGATAGTGTTAGATCTGTTTAGACGGTGCTGAATCACGTGGACAATGTTTGGCTGGGGCTGATTTACCTGGACAATGTTTAGATAGTGGCGGTTATCATTAGTGCCCCATGTGCCCCATGGAATAACAGTGTACAATGATGCACATGTTACATCTACAACTATTGAATTGATTTTTGGTGTGGTCCAAGCCCACTTGAGACCCAGTGGCGCGGTCTGTCCATGGAGCCTACCTACCTAGTATTTAAGACCCATATAATGGGGCCCACCTGCTTGCATCTGAGGCATATGGGCGAGGCCCATTGTGAGGTATTCGCGGCTCATGGGCGAGGCTATTGTGATTCGTTTGAGGCCTTTATATGAAACCCAACGTGATGTATGAGAAGCCTATGAATGACGCCCAACGTGATATATGTGTGGCCATTACGTTGTGTATGAATCCCTTCTGTGGGCCACTCCTTGGGAGCAATGTTAGTTAAATGTCCACATTGATGGGCGATGATGGTTAACTGTCCACATTATGACATCCCCTTAGGCCCTTTGTTAGGCCGATTCCAATTGTCGTGATCGATTACCGATCGTGGCCGATTGTCGATTGACGTGACCGATTTGCTAATTCTGATTATCTTAACCGATTGCCAATTCCGATTGTCACGACCGATTTGCTGATTCTGATTACCTTGACTTATTACCGATTTCGATTAAAGTGACTGATTTGCCGATTCCGACTATCGATCGGTGCGATTGTCGTGACCGATTTGCTGATTCTGATTACCTTGACCGATTATCATTTCGATTAACGTGACCGATTTGCCGATTCTGACTATTGATTGGTGCGATTGTCATGACCAATTTGCTGATTCTAATTACCTTGACAGATTACCGATTTTGATTAACGTGACCGATTTACTGATTCCGACTATCGATCGGTGCGATTGTCGTGACCGATTTGCTACTTCTAATTATCGTGACCGATTTGCCGATTCTGATTATCGATCGATTTCGAGTATCAAGGTCAATTCCGATGATTTCGATTTGTCGAGGCCGATCGTATATGCTGATTCTGATTGTTGAGGCTAAGTATCGAGGCCGATTATCGATGTCGATGCCGATTATCGATTCTGACTCCGATTGTCGAGGCCGATTGAGGTTGATCCCGATTCTGATTATCGAGGCCGATTCTGATTTGTCGAGGCCGATTGTATAGGCCGATTCCGATTGTCGAAGCCAAGTATCGATGCTGATTCCGATTATCGAGGCCGCGTATCGAGACCGATTCTGAGTGTCAATTCGATTGTCGAGGCCGAGGCCGATTGTTGAGACCTATATGATGTATATGCGACCCGTAGTTGGGGCCCACTGTGATGTATTCGTGGCCTATGGGCAATGCCCATTGTGATATGTATTAGGCCCATGATGCATGACCCATTTGATGTATTCGAGACCAATGTATAGGGTCCACATGTCATGTATTTAAAGCTCATGAGCAGGGCCCACCCGTTGTGTATATCTGGCCCTCAAGTAAGGCCCATTGTGTTGTATATTAGGCCTTTGTGTGAGGTCGTGGGCCCATTATATGTTTGGCTTTGTGTGAGCCATTCCTTGGGGGCAATGTTGGTTAAATGTCCACATTGTCGAGGTCGATTGTTGATACCGGTTACTGATACCGATTATGAGTATGTGACTGCATAGCATCATGATACATGCCCATACGCATTATCTGCATGTTTATTATGAGATGTGGTTGACCACTGCATATGTCATTAGACAGATTGTTATGAGACTTCCTGATAGGCAGAGGTTATCTCACATGAGTGCATGGTATGCGCATGATTGATGCATGACTGGATTGTATGACTCATGCATCTTGCATTGTGTGCCCTAGCGACATCAGGGCCGTAGCCTCCACAGGTAGTTCGAGGATGGCCAGACGGGACACCGGAAATCTGTTCTACATGGGGTGCTATAGATATCCCTGGGTGAAAGTCCCTAAACCCTCTTGGTTCCAGAGGTTGCTCCAACGTCTAGACCGAGTAGATGCATGAGCGCATGAGGGCCATATACCGTTAGGCCGCGTCTCCCACTATGTCGTGGTCGGTTGGAAGGGGGTACGGCCTTACCTGCCCGAGAGGAGGGGGCAATGCTAGGCTGAGTCTGACCAGCTCGAGGAATGGGTCCGCTATCGACGAGCCGGGCCCGATATTGGCAGGCGGATAGTGAGGTCTCTTCCACTCACCTTTTTGCGCGCGATGGGGCGGCAATCTGGTTTGGAGTGTAATAGACCCCGGTGATTTCCCAGAGAGGAACCGTACTGATATGTGGACTTATTGAGTAGGAGTTGCATACTCACGCATTCATTTCATTCACTATCCACTCGGGTTGGTGGTGCGCAACTAATTGTTGTGTACCTCCGCATGGCCAGGATTTTGGTTGGGGCGCGCGACTAACCTGAGATTAGGAGTTTACCACGTTGAGTCTGACTATCCAAATTTAGGTATGAGACTGGTTTGGATAGAAGTCCTTTGTGGTGGACCCCGTAGCCAGCGATACTACGTACTATCATCCCGACTTCACTCCAGCTTGGTCATTTCATTCGCACCGCATATTACATTGCATGTGCAGTACTTATCATTTTTGGGTTGTCATGTTTCTGCGTTAATATGGTCGTTAGTACTCATACCTTACATCGCATAGCCTTGGTACAGCTGATCGCACTCATAGACTTATCAGTATATTTTCGCTTATTTCGATATTGTATGATTTAGAACATCGTATCTTTGGTATCTAATCTTGACTCATTTTGACTCCTCATTTGCATAACTGATTTGTATTGTGTACCATGATATTGTATGACTTATGGGCTTGTCAGTATTTCCGCTTACTCTGATTACTCTAATTACTCTGATATTGCTTACTTGACACTTACCTTGTGCACACACTTACACCACCCTCTAAGCTTTCTATAAGCTTATGCACGATAGATGCGTGCAGGTGATGTTAGGTTGCAGCAGTGTTGAGCTTGGAGCATGCAGCGGTCTTCTGGGGCATGATTTTCGATTTATGTATTTCCCTTTCAGCATTGTACTCAAATGATTATATTAGTGGATATGCGATGATGATGTTGCCTTTGTGATTTGGGTATTCTTGTGGTTATGTTTTCTTTCGAGTTAAATGTACAAAATAAAATCCTCCTTGTAGGATCCCAGGATTGAAAACTGGCATATGGACGCTAGGAGCCGAGAATGGGGTACTACGGAGGCTGTCGGCACCGGATTCGGCGATCGAGATTCCTGTGAATCTGATTTCCGGGTTTGGGGTGTGACAGAATTTGGTATCAGAGGATAACTTGGGAATACCTGAAGATAACATCACATATCCGCTGATAGCTACCCTACACTCTATGATTGTTGAGAACTTAGAATGATTAGATCCTCGAGCTCGAATAACTTAGAAATCTTTTGACATAGCTCCCTACCATTGAGATTGCGAGGCTGTATAGTATTCCAATTTCGATCGTTTCTGTTCCAGGATCCGAGGTTCAATGTGATCATCATAGTGCTGACGAGGCGTCTTGGGAGTAAGAGGCTGATATTCGTGGGCGTTGTCCCCATCTCGTAGGTGTTTGATGATTATATAGGATTTTCCTCCCTTATGAGCTTTGTATTGGTTGTGTCGTGTTTTAAATTTCGGGGACGAAATTTTTATTAGGAGGGGAGAGCTGTAAGACCCGTATCCTAGCCCGTACTATTCCGTAGGCTTCCGCTGTCTTCCCGGTCAAATTCCGGCAACCCGCGACCTGTAATCGACGTTTGCACGCGATCCCGAGACATATCCCGTATTCTACAGTTGACACGACCTGAGACTTATACCATAACGACCGCATCATCGCCGCGGCTCTAACGCCGCTTCTCGGGCGTCAATCCGAGTTGTAGATCAAAAGTTGTAGGCCGCGCATCATTGGAACCATTAATCATGATATGAGACCCACCTTGTGCTTGTGCACATTTCCCTAGGTAAACCCAACCTTAGTTCATCGTTTCCCATGAGAGCTACCTATAGCCTAGCCCATCTAGACTAGGTTGATGACATCATCACTATGAGCATGCCTTACATGTAATAAATGCAAGCATGCTTTCTTCTCTTCCCTAGGCTCTTACAAAGCCATCATTACTCATCTCTCTTTCTTATCACTCTCTCTCTCTCTCTCTCTCTCTCTCTCTCTCTCTTCATTTTCATCTTCCCTAGCAAGAGGAGCCATGAACGTCCCAAGCTCCTCAAAATTCCCAACCCTCTCTCATCTTAGATCCCCCATATCCGGCCATCAAAAACTCATCTCCACCGTTGAAGGAGCCCCCTTGGAGCTTTGGAGCATTAGGAGGAATAAGGAAGGTGGGTGTTCCTTCTCTCTCTCTCTCTCTCTCTCTCTCTCTCTCTCTCTCCCTCTTTTGTGTGATGGCATGGCCCACTTAATCCAGGCCATCCGTTCATGAGGTCCACCTTGCTGCCTGTCCGATGAGACAGGCATGGATGAAGGAAAACACAAATCTCAATTTGATTGGTGGGCCACCGCACGGACCCACCTTGATGTATTTTTATCCATGCCGTCCGTACATGGGCCCACTTTGAGGTGTGTTGTATGCACCGTCCATCCATGAGGGGCCCTATCTGGAGGGACGTGGACCAGACCGTCCGGTTAGAAGGACATCCAAACCCCCACCTGACGCTAGGGACCTTCAAGCAACAAAAAAAAAAGGGGGGAATAATATAATAATTATAATTATATATTTTATATAGATATAATATTATGTGGCCCCACGTGGGACCTCACCTGGATGAAAGTATTTCATCTAGACCGTCCAAACGGTGGGGCCGACCCAACATGATGTATGTGTTCATATCAACGTCGTCCATCCAACGTCCAGCGTCTGAACGCTGGACATGCTAGATGCTGGACATATTATATTAATATATTTATTTTCCCATACCGTCCATGCCTTGGATGAGGGGCGCACTTGATGCTTTTGTTTCATCCACACCGTCCAGATGATTTGGACAGTGCTGGACAGGTTGCACGGTGCTATAGTAGGCTACCCTGATGTATCTGTTAGTCCAGCCGTCCATCTGTGTAGGACCCACCCTACACGTGGGTCTGGGATGGAAGCAGATTGGCTGGAGTTCTGCACACCAGCTATGTGCTATCTGGGACCCACATGATATACCAGCTGCAACAGCAGCTGGGTCTCCCAGCTGGTGGGCCACCCACGTGGCTCCACCTTGAGATATGTGTTTCAACACAACGTCCATCATCTGGACGGTGGTGCCCTACCGTGATGTATTTGTTAATAATCAAACCGTCTAGATGGTGGGACTCACTTGAGGTATGCGTTGTATCCAAGACCGTCCAGACCTGCTGGACATTGGTGGGCCACACCACATGGCACCACCCTGATGTATATGTTTATCTACACCGTCCATAGTGTGTGGGTTTGATACTGACCGTCCATCTGAGGTGGGCCCCTGCACTTGTATGGGATGTGTGGGGCCACTGTGATATATGTGTTAGATCCACCGTCCCTGATGGACGGTGGAATCCAACGTGATGAATGGCTGGTCCACACCGTCCAGATTGCTGGACGGTGGGCCATGCCCTGTTATATGTGCTTTATCATTGTCGTCCATCCGGCATGTGGGACCTACCTTGGTGTATTGATCCAGACCGTCCGTTGGAGGGACATCCAGCCTTCTGGACGCTGATACTTCCACCCTCTCACACACGTGTCTATACACTTATATTATATATTATTTTATATTATAATATCTATGTTACACAATGAAATGGTGGGCCACTCCTACGTGGGACCCACCTTTAATATATGGTAGCCTTCTGTCATTACAATATATAATATTATATTATATAATATATAGTATATTTATAATACTACGTGGATGGCCCACGTACATGGGACCCACCTGCAGGTATGTAATTTACATCCCAGGCCGTCCATCACCCCACTGTGATGCATGTTTTGTAACCCACACCGTTCGTCCAGACATGGGTATGGACGGTGGACAATTTCAATAATAATAATATGATAATATATTATTATATTATATAAATATGTATGGCAGGTCCCATGTGAGACCCACCTTGATGAATGGAATTATCCACACCGTCCAGCGTTTCTGGACGGTGGGGATCCGACTTAATGTATTTGTTTCATTCACAATGTCCAGATGATATGGATAGTGTTAGATCTGTTTAGACGGTGCTGAATCACGTGGACAATGTTTGGCTGGGGCTGATTTACCTGGACAATGTTTAGATAGTGGCGGTTATCATTAGTGCCCCATGTGCCCCATGGAATAACAG
This sequence comes from Magnolia officinalis, assembly GCA_021015155.1. NCBI lineage: Eukaryota > Viridiplantae > Streptophyta > Magnoliopsida > Magnoliales > Magnoliaceae > Magnolia > Magnolia officinalis. The sequence goes on from JAJHSJ010000011.1 coordinate 38,456,329, forward strand.
TGTACAATGATGCACATGTTACATCTACAACTATTGAATTGATTTTTGGTGTGGTCCAAGCCACTTGAGACCCAGTGGCGCGGTCTGTCCATGGAGCCTACCTACCTAGTATTTAAGACCCATATAATGGGGCCCACCTGCTTGCATCTGAGGCATATGGGCGAGGCCCATTGTGAGGTATTCGCGGCTCATGGGCGAGGCTATTGTGATTCGTTTGAGGCCTTTATATGAAACCCAACGTGATGTATGAGAAGCCTATGAATGACGCCCAACGTGATATATGTGTGGCCATTACGTTGTGTATGAATCCCTTCTGTGGGCCACTCCTTGGGAGCAATGTTAGTTAAATGTCCACATTGATGGGCGATGATGGTTAACTGTCCACATTATGACATCCCCTTAGGCCCTTTGTTAGGCCGATTCCAATTGTCGTGATCGATTACCGATCGTGGCCGATTGTCGATTGACGTGACCGATTTGCTAATTCTGATTATCTTAACCGATTGCCAATTCGATTGTCATGACCGATTTGCTGATTCTGATTACCTTGACCGATTACCGATTTCGATTAAAGTGACTGATTTGCCGATTCCGACTATCGATCGGTGCGATTGCCGTGACCGATTTGTTGATTCTGATTACCTTGACCGATTATCGATTTCGATTAACGTGACCGATTTGCCGATTCCGACTATTGATTGGTGCGATTGTCATGACCGATTTGCTGATTCTGATTACCTTGACAGATTACCGATTTTGATTAACGTGACCGATTTACCGATTCCGACTATCGATCGGTGCGATTGTCGTGACCAATTTGCTAATTCTAATTATCGTGACCGATTTGCCGATTCTGATTATCGATCGATTTCGAGTATCAAGGTCAATTCCGATGATTTCGATTTGTCGAGGCCGATTGTATATGCTGATTCTGATTGTTGAGGCTAAGTATCGAGGCCGATTATCAATGTCGATGCCGATTATCGATTCTGACTCCGATTGTCGAGGCCGATTGAGGTTGATTCCGATTCTGATTATCGAGGCCGATTCTGATTTGTCGAGGCCGATTGTATAGGCCGATTCCGATTGTCGAAGCCAAGTATCGATGCTGATTCCGATTATCGAGGCCGCGTATCGAGGCCGATTCTGAGTGTCAATTCGATTGTCGAGGCCGAGGCCGATTGTCGAGACCTATATGATGTATATGCGACCCGTAGTTGGGGCCCACTGTGATGTATTCGTGGCCTATGGGCAAGGCCCATTGTGATATGTATTAGGCCCATGATGCATGACCCATTTGATGTATTCGAGACCCATGTATAGGGTCCACATGTCATGTATTTAAAGCTCATGAGCAGGGCCCACCCGTTGTGTATATCTGGCCCTCAAGTAAGGCCCATTGTGTTGTATATTAGGCCTTTATGTGAGGTCGTGGGCCCATTATATGTTTGGCTTTGTGTGAGCCATTCCTTGGGGGCAATGTTGGTTAAATGTCCACATTGTCGAGGCCGATTGTTGATACCGGTTACTGATACCGATTATGAGTATGTGACTGCATAGCATCATGATACATGCCCATACGCATCATCTGCATGTTTGTTATGAGATGTGGTTGACCATTGCATATGTCATTAGACAGATTGTTATGAGACTTCCTGATAGGCAGAGGTTATCTCACATGAGTGCATGGTATGCGCATGATTGATGCATGACTGGATTGTATGACTCATGCATCTTGCATTGTGTGCCCTAGCGACATCAGGGCCGTAGCCTCCACAGGTAGTTCGAGGATGGCCAGACGGGACACCGGAAATCTGTTCTACATGGGGTGCTATAGATATCCCTGGGTGAAAGTCCCTAAACCCTCTTGGTTCCAGAGGTTGCTCCAACGTCTAGACCGAGTGGATGCATGAGCGCATGAGGGCCATATACCGTTAGGCCGCGTCTCCCACTGTGTCGTGGTCGGTTGGAAGGGGGTACGGCCTTACCTGCCCGAGAGGAGGGGGCAATGCTAGGCTGAGTCTGACCAGCTCGAGGAATGGGTCCGCTATCGACGAGCCGGGCCCGATATTGGCAGGCGGATAGTGAGGTCTCTTCCACTCACCTTTTTGAGTGCGATGGGGCGGCAATCTGGTTTGGAGTGTAATAGACCCCGGTGATTTCCCAGAGAGGAACCGTACTGATATGTGGACTTATTGAGTAGGAGTTGCATACTCACGCATTCATTTCATTCACTATCCACTCGGGTTGGTGGTGTACAACTAATTGTTGTGTACCTCCGCATGGCCAGGATTTCGGTTGGGGCGCGCGACTAACCTGAGATTAGGAGTTTACCACGTTGAGTCTGACTATCCAAATTTAGGTATGGGACTGGTTTGGATAGAAGTCCTTTGTGGTGGACCCCGTAGCCAGCGATACTACGTACTATCATCCCGACTTCACTCCAGCTTGGTCATTTCATTCGCACCGCATATTACATTGCATGTGCAGTACTTATCATTTTTGGGTTGTCATGTTTCTGCATTAATATGGTCGTTAGTACTCATACCTTACATCGCATAGCCTTGGTACAGCTGATCGCACTCATAGACTTATCAGTATATTTTCGCTTATTTCGATATTGTATGATTTAGAACATCGTATCTTTGGTATCTAATCTTGACTCATTTTGACTCCTCATTTGCATAACTGATTTGTATTGTGTACCATGATATTGTATGACTTATGGGCTTGTCAGTATTTCCGCTTACTCTGATTACTCTGATTACTCTGATATTGCTTACTTGGCACTTACCTTGTGCACACACTTACACCACCCTCTAAGATTTCTATAAGCTTATGCACGATAGATGCGTCCAGGTGATGTTTTGGTTGCAGCAGTGTTGAGCTTGGAGCATGCAGCGGTCTTCTGGGGCATGATTTTCGATTTATGTATTTCCCTTTCAGCATTGTACTCAAATGATTATATTAGTGGATATGCGATGATGATGTTGCCTTTGTGATTTGGGTATTCTTGTGGTTATGTTTTCTTTCGAGTTAAATGTACAAAATAAAATCCTCCTTGTAGGATCCCAGGATTGGAAACTGGCATATGGACGCTAGGAGCCGAGAATGGGGTACTACGGAGGCTGTCGGCACCGGATTCGGCGATCGAGATTCCTGTGAATCTGATTTCCGGGTTTGGGGTGTGACAGAGAGTATAATTTGGTCTGATTTTGACGGTCTGGTTGCTTAAAACTGATCCGCAAGCGAGAGGTGTCAGATTACTATTTGAGATATTTTATTTTGAATTAATTTCACATTTCCTACACTCTTCACTCCGAGCTCAAGCGAATAGCGCTGAGACACTATCTGGATTTGATTTCCGAGATGGTTGTCAAGCCCAACAAGGCGATCCTAATTCCTTGACTTCGTGTTCATCGGACTTCCGACGTGCGATCCAGATCTGATACGGAGTTTCGAGATGCTCCCGAGAGCAGCCGGGTAATGAGATTGATCCTAGATTTTAGGGTAACTTAGCGTCAATGATTCTGCAAGTTTTGTGCCTTGCAGATCATATTTAAAGTGATTGGTGCTAATTTCACAGGTACTCTAGTTTAACAGTGGCTAATTCTCGCCTAATTTCTAAAGGATTTAGTCCTGTATGATTTCTGTCTGAGGTGGTAGCTGGGCCTTTGTAGTTTGTATATAAAGTGATCCAAGTTATACTACTTAGCTAGTTTAAGATAGTGTCTAGGATGAAAGTGCTTAGAAAAATTGAAAGAACAAGGTAGTGAAGGGTGGGATTTGTGATGAAAATAGTTTGAAAAGGGATTTAAGGCTTTATTGAGTGTTTGAGAAGTTAATCAGGTGTTAGGATTGACCCATCGCCCAAGGACGTCTAATTCCAGGTTGGAAAAAATCCGGACTGTTACATCTTTGCTTGCTAACATTCGTACAATGTACATGATAATAACCCATGATATTATAAAATATATAAGTGATAATAATAATAATAATAACATTATTAAGAGTAGTGTAACGTGATATTTAGTGTTATTAAAACATAACAGGTCATATATCCCTGATCTAACAAGTGATTTCTAGCTTTGGGTGGTCCCTTAGACCCTTTTAACCGTTGACATTCAATTTCGGGAGGATCCAACCCTTAGATTGACTAGAATCCTCAAGTCGGACCCTAAATCTAAGAGTATAACCCACCTAAGCTTTGGATCTGCCCCATCTTAGGGTGAATATCCTAATAGGATCCGTACGATTAGATGAACGGTTTAGATCCACCAAAACCACCACTGTGGACCCCACTCTCGGGGCTCGCGTGCACAACAAGACATGCACCAGAGGGGCACCAGACCTGGAGAACTCAGCCAATGCGGGCTGACCCGCGGTTTCCATAAACAGAGAGACATCTCTCTCTTTCCCTCTCAGATTCGTTTAAAACGGACATGGTCTGTGCGTTGATCAGTCGCCCACCATTACCAACCGTTTCACAGATCCAAACCGTCCATCATGTTAGGGAGCTCCACCTGACCAAAACCCAACAGTCATAATAGACTTTCATGCATGTATGGACACACAAACCTCGCTGCAAAATGGCCCTACAAGACCATATTTACAAAAGTAGTAACTGTCCTCCTTGCCACGAGGGCAATCCGTGTGTTCTCTCCCTTCTCAAATCCCAACCATCCATGCATGTTATCTCAGCCGTCCAACAACCCTCCACCTAAGCAAGTGGTTTAGGGCTTGCAAAACGAACCCCTGACCAGTTCCATTTTGCCCACCGTTTTGAGTGGCGGTTTAACTAGCCAGATCCAGGCCCTCAAATCTGCATCTGACGGCCCTAAGGAGAACTAGAGTTTGTATAAGGACATGAGGATTGAACTACAACAGACCTCCTTATTTCTGTGGCTGCACTAAAAAATGGTCATTTCCTTCCCGAGCTCAAACCCACCGGGAGAACAGTGTCAGAGCTCCACTCCATCTATCCTCAAAGCTCCATTCAATCCATTCGAACCTTCTGCAAGTGACGGATTGAAGGAAGACCGACCGGACGAGATTCCACCATTAAAGCTTGCCTTCTTCTCCGACGAGTCTGCCGAGTCGCAGGGAGACTTGGACGTATCTAGCCATGTCTGGGCATAGCTAGGGAGAAAGGAATGGAGGAGAGAAGGAAAAGAAGAAGAAAAAATTAGAAAGAAATAAGGAAGAAGAAGGCAGTCAAGAAGGAGAAGGAATGGTTCATTCCTACTGACTTGTGAGTTGGCCTTTACTGCGAGTCCAGCAGTTGCTGGATGTGTTTGGATACTCCATTTTGAAAAGAAGGATAGCAGAAGAAAAGAAATGAAAGAAGGAAAAGGAAAGAAAGGGAAGAAATGAAGGAGGAAAGAGAGTCAGAGGGATAGAGAGAGGTGGGTATGGCCGTTGCACCACCTCGACTGGTCTCGTTGGCAGTCCGAGCACTTCTGATTCTGTTGGACTCAGCTCAGGTCTTTGCGGGAAGAAGAATGGCGAACGACTTCCATTCCCTCACTTCCGCTCTCCCACAGAGTTAAGGTAAGAGGCCTTTCTCCTATAGACACTGGATGGGATGATTAGAACCATCCAATCTCTGGAGTTTTGATCGGTGGCCCCTGAAGTGCGGAGTAGGCCTGATGGATGGTTTAAATTGAGTGTCTAGACTATTTTTGTGTACGCCTATGACTGCAAGGAGTTGGTCTCGTTTTTTCTATGGGCCACACTACAAACCACGGTGGGCCACTTGATGCAAATCTCAGATGGGCCATGTTCCAGCTAGCCCAGCTAGATTATGGGCTGCAACTTAGGTCATGGTTTAGGCCGAGCCCAGCTGCTGACTTGGGCCAAAACTGCATAGTGGGCCTGGACTAGGCCCAACCTTAGTTTGGGGCCCAGTTGCATAAGTTCGGGCCCAAGCTCACAGGTTGGATAAAACCCTAAAGCCCACCTAGTTGTGGTTAACCATTAGTGGCTTGATTTTGCTAGTGTTAGTGATCATGAAAACTTGCTATTAACAATTAGCATTATGTTGTCATTAGTAGATTAATTATTTTAAATTAGAAGTGATAGTGTTAACCGATAATTAGTATTTATCATTACTCCACTGCTAATATTATTTTAAATTAATTATTAGAATTTGATTCCAAACTCCAAGTCAAAGCCTAAGGTTAGATTAGTGGATGAAACCCTGAATCTAAGTAACCTAAACCATAAGTTATGATCCTAATAGTACACATCGATAAGCTTATTCTCTATGATACCACTATATGTTCCTTCTACTGTTGATTTATGATTATGAGACACTATCGGTATCATTATTCGTGGGTTGTTAGATAATTCGATATAATCGTAACCATTGTTAATATTCCTAAAATTAGTAACCAACTTATTTAATTAATTTTATTCACTTATTATTCCCATTGATAATATCATTAGTGGTCACATAAAATAGAGTCCAAATCCCATAATCAAAATCTTAAAATCTAAACGTCAAACTAAACTTTAAGATAAAAACCCTAACCCTACATCAAAATCCTAAGGACAAATAACTAAGACCCTACGCTATGATCTTAATCCCTAGGTTGCGTGTAGAACTTGGATCTAATTATACAAATCCCTGATTTATGATAGGGATTGATTCTAAGAAAACACGCATTCTCTAGCAACACTGGTAGGCGGTTCAAAGTATAAGGTGATGATTCTTCCCCTTGAGCTTTCCATCTTCTCATTAGCTTAAGTTATAGTTTTTATTTAAATTCATAATTGATATCTCCCTTTATAATCACATGTGTTAGCTGGTGGAAATTGAATTGTTGTATTACATGCTTTATGATTATTCTGCATAATTGGTCATGCTTGTGGATTGCTTACGGAATTTAAACTGGTACATTAGTGAAAAATTCCCACATATGAATGTACACCCATACTTGGGATGTAACTTGACTGGTTGTAATCGTAATGGACTTTCGATCTACTGGTTATTGAGTGATGGTCTAGATGGATCATTGATGTGGGGCTACCATCCAGGGTTGTTGTGCCTAATGGTTTTCAAGGATGGTCTTTTATCTCATGGTTCTGATACTCGCCCTATGTGCCTACTTTGATATCGCCCTATGTGGATTTGTTATAGTATTTTCCCTATATGAGTTAAATGTTTTATACTGTGCAAGCCTGCGATGGTAAGCCCGATATACTGTAATGTGATTGGCCATTAGTCAATGAGCTTCTGTTAAAATTCCTAAGATGGTAGGCTCATGGGCCGGGGATGGTAGTCATGGGATTATGCCCGAGCCATCAGCCTACGTTGGGCCATGTGCTCCCCGTAGTGACCTTTGAGCTTATTTAAAATGGATGGTTGTAATTGGATTAATAACGGATTGGTTAATCATGCATACATAGCACAGACCAGTATCTATTGCTATCGTACGTGATGTATGTATCGTTCCGTCTGGATGATGTGTCCCGGGTTCGATGATTCCGACTGAATAATGTTTCCCAGGTTCGATGATTGCATGGGTGATGGCCCACTATCCGCACGGATGAGCATCCCTAGGGCGTGATTGCATATTTCACGTATACATGCATATAATAAGACCTGTATCATGTATTATTTTGTATGCTTTGTTTTATAACTATGCTTTCCTAATGGGACGATGTGTAATCTTGAGGGGAATTCACACTGAGTTGGCCACTCATCTATCAAATATATAACCGTACAGGTAGCACTGGTGGCTTAAGTGATTTTCAGGTTCAGGCTGATAAGGAGCCGGGTTCAGGTGCCCGAGGTTGCATGACTGTATCTACTTCGAGGAGCTGCGTGACCTTGCAGCTTATGTTTACATTCTTATGTTATTTTTCATGTACTAAATCATGTGGATTCTTTTATTTGTTATATCAAGACATTGGTTTGTATAAGTCATTATGGGCATCTTCTTGTATATCCTAAATGTAAGTGAAGACTTTCCTTTATGTTGATTTGTCCATCCTATGCTCGTCTTCTTACTTAATGAAAGATTAAAAAAAATATATTGCATATCAAACTTGACCATCCTTTAAGGTTAACAACTAGGGTTTTTGGGAACGGGTCGTATACTCGGGTCCTAAAAAGTCAGGGTGTTACAGTTGGTATCAGAGCATAGTTTGGACAAACTTGGCCTTGGGAAATGATCTTATACAATCCTTAAATGTCTCAAGTTAGGGTGTTTAAATTTAGATATTTGAACCTATGTGAATTTCCCTTAGACTTAGAAGAAGATTTGAGAATGTAGAAACTCAAACTTAGGTCGTCTTGAGAATTATTAGATTAGTCAGTTGAACGTATGAGGAATTCCCTTAGAATAAGAGAAAATTTGAAACCTATAAATTTCATACTCTAGTCTCCTTTGGAATGTTTAAGACTAAACCTTTGGACTTTAAACTCATGTAGGAGTCCTTAGAAATTATTAGGTTGGCCCTTGAAACTTGTATGAATTTCCCTTGGGATTAAGGGAGGTTGAGAACGTAAGAACTTAAAAAGTTGGGTTCCCTTGAAAATTTTAGACTTAGTCCTTGAATTTAGAATCGAACTTAATCCCCTTGAACATTTTAGCTTAGTCATTTGAACTTAGTGAAATTCCCTTGGAATAAGAAAACTTGAGAACATAGAAATTTAAGACTTTACATCCCCTTGGAAGTTTTAAGTTAAGCCCTTGTACCTTAAACTTATGTAGAAATTCCTTAGAAATGACTAGGATATTCATTGAAATTAAGTGCATTTCCCTTAAAATTTGGGAAAGTTGGAAATATGGGTATCCAACATTTTAAGTCAATTGAAAGGTTTTTGGGTTGGTCATTGAAAATTTGAACAAAAACTTTGGTTCCCATGAAAACCACCAAAACTGTTGTTTGAACTTAGAAACTAAGCTTAGGTATTGTGGGAAACAAGTGCCCACTGTGATGCAAATGAGAATTATTATGAGCATTCCTCGAACTTGACTCTCAATACACAATCTTTAAGAAACTTAGAATTTGAGCTTTTTCAAAAAAATTCTCAACATGGGAAGTAATATTGTTGTTAGAGTTGACGAATGAAACTAACTTGGAATGGTAGGAATTCCTTAACCACCATATTGTACATTTTTTATTTGGACACAGGTGCTCTTTAAACTTAAGAATCACACTAGGAATTGTAACTTGGATTCCCTAGTACGTTTCCTTATTTAGAGAAAACATTTCCCCCAATTCCACGACGTAAAATTTATTAGAAGCAGAATTATAGAATTTTTGGTGAACTTTCAACCCTAGACTAAGTATTTTGGAATTTGATTTGAAACCCCAGATAGATCTAGTAAAATTTTAAACTTATGTTTCATGTAGGAATCCTGAACATGGAATTTCCAAGTAGTGCTTAGATGATCAGAGTGCACAGCGGAAGCGTGATGGTCGTTCACGTCCATTCACGTAAACTTCAGGCCCTCTAGTTACGAATAGAAAATTTACATGATATTTCCCAGGAGTCCAGAACAATCAGGGTTGCGAGATGATTGAACCATATTTAAACGAAGTTTACATGGTCTGACTTGAATTCTAAGTGATAGCAAATCTCAATGATTCCAATGCCCTGATCAAGCAAAGGATCGAGATTTAATCGGATTGCGAATTGATACCGAAATCCTCTACTCTACAGGCAAACGATCGATGTATCGGGTTCAAACCCGCTACAACCATCTATCCATGTTGGCTTGAACACTAAAAATGGAAAAATTACAGTGTACCTTAGATAATGGGGAGCTACCACTCAAGGTAAAAGAAAATGGAGAAACGGATAAGATATTATTAATAGTGATCACCTAAAGGAACTTGTAATCTTAGAAAATACTGTAGAAAATTTTAAGTTTGGCGAACATCAAAATAATCCCCTAGTTTTCGTTAACATTGAAATGACTTCTAACTTTTGGTGGTATCTAAACACATTAGTTGATACGATAGACTAGAAATTTAAGGGACGTGGTTAATTTAGATATATCTTGTTAAAAATGTATATGAGGTGATTTCAAAGTTAGACATATATGAAGTAGGATGCACCATTAGGATACTGCTACTACTTGGATGGACAAGGATAGCGATGAGAGTTATTGAATCCCGATGGTAAAATCTTCTTTAAGGGGGGTAGATTGTAATGACATTAGTTTTGGGCGCCTAGTGGCATACAATTGTACATGTAGGAAAATAATGGATATTATCATTGTCCCTAATAATAATAGAAGCGTTGAATTTCGAGGACAAAATTCTCTTTAAGGGGGGAGTTTGTAACACCCCGTACTTTTTAGTACTCGGGTGTTACCGTGTACTCTAAATTAATATAAATTACAAAATCTATGATACCTGAAAATAAAATATGCTAGAAAGGGTTACAATGAATAATATATTCCAAACAATTTAACAACTTATACGAAATTAAAATATAACACATGTAACCCTACAAATAAATATACAAATGATATATATACATTAATCTTTGTTTGCTAACATTCGTACAATGTACATGATAATAACCCATGATATTATAAATATATAAGTGATAATAATAATAGTAATGATAATAAATAACATTATGAAGAGTAGTGTAACGTGCTATTTAGTGTTATTAAAACATAATAGGTCATATATCCCTGATTTAACAAGTGATTTCTAGCTTTGGGTGGTCCCTTGAACCCTCTTAACCATTGACGCTCAATTTCGGGAGGATCCGACCCTTAGATCGACTAGAATCCTCAAGTAGGACCGTAAATCTAAGAGTATGGCCCACCTAAGCTTTGGATCTGCCCCATCTTGGGCTGAATATCCTAATAGGACCCGTACGATTAGATGAACGGTTTAGATCCACCAAAACCACCACTGTGGACCCCACTCTCGGGCCTCGCGTGCACAACAAGACATGCACCAGAGGGGCACCAGACCTGGAGAACTCAGCCAATGCGGGCTGACCCGCGGTTTCCATAAACAGAGAGACATCTCTATCTTTCCCGCTCGGCTTCGTTTGAAATGGACACCGTCCGTGCGTTGATCAGCGGCCCACATTACCAACCGTTTCACAGATCCAAACCATCCATCGTGTTAGGGAGCTCCGCATGACTAAAACCCAACAGTCATAATAGACTTTCATGCATGTATGGACACACAAACCTCGCTGCAAAATGTCCCTACAAGACCATATTTCCAAAAGTAGCAATTGTCCTCCTTGCCACAAGGGCAATCCGTGTGTTCTCTCCCTTCTCAAATCCCAGCCGTCCATGCGTGTCATCTCAGCCGTCTAACAGCCCTCCACCTAAGCAAGTGGTTCAGGGCTTGCAAACGAACCCACGATCGGTTGCATTTTGCCCACCATTTTGAGTGGCGGTTTAACTATACCAGATCCAGACCCTCAAATCTCCATCCGATGGCTCTAAGGAGAGCTAGAGTTTGTATAAGGATGTGAGGATTGAACTACAACAGACCTCCTCCTTATTTCTGCGGCTGCACTTAAAAATGGCCATTTCCTTCCCGAGCTCAAACCCACCGGGAGAACAGCGTCGAAGCTCCACTCCAGCTATCCTCCAAGCTCCATCTGATCCATTCGGACCTTCCGCAAGTGACGAATTGAAGGAAGACCGACCGGATGAGATTCCACCATTAAAGCTTACCTTCTTCTCCGACGAGTCTGTCGAGTCACAGGGAGACTCGAATGTATTTAGCCATGTCTGGGCATAGCTAGGGAGAAAGGAATGGAGGAGAGAAGGAAAAGAAGAAGAAAAAAATCAGAAAGAAATAAGGAAGAAGAAAGCAGTCAGGAAGGAGAAGGAATGGTTCATTCCTGCTGACTTGTGAGTCGGCCTTTACTGCGAGTCCAGCAGTTGCTGGATGTGTTTGGATACTCCATTTTGAAAAGAAGGACAGCAGAAGAAAAGAAATGAAAGAAGGAAAAGGAAAGAAAGGGAAGAAATGAAGGAGGAAAGAAAGTCAGAGGGATAGAGAGAGGTGGGTGCGGCCGTTGCACCACCTCGACTCATCTCGCTGCCAGTCCGAGTACTTCTGATTTGGTTGGACTTGGTTCAGATCTCTGGGGGAAGAAGAATGGCGATCGACTTCCATTCCCTCACTTCCGCTCTCCCACAGAGTTAAGGTAAGAGGCCTTTCTCCTGTAGACACTGGATGGGATGATTAGAACTATCCAATCGCTGGGGTTTTGATCGGTGGCCCCTGAAGTGCGGAGTAGGCCTGGCGGATGGTTTAGATTGAGTGTCTGTATTGTTTTTGTGTCTGGCCATGACTGTAAGGAGTTAGTCTCGTTTTTTCTTTGGGCCACACTACAAAACACGATGCGCCGCTTGATGCAAATCTCAGATGGGCCACGTTCCAGCTAGCCCAGCTGGATTATGGGTTGCAATTTGGGTCATGGTTTAGGCCAAGCCCAGCTGCTGACTTGGGCCAAAATTGCATAGTGGGCCTGGACTACGCCCAACCTCAGTTTGGGGCCCAGTTGCATAAGTTCGGGCCCAAGCTCACAGGTTGGATAAAACCCTAAAGCCCACCTAGTTGTGGTTAACCATTAGTGGCTTGATTTTGCTGGTGTTAGTGATTATGGAAACTTGTTATTAACAATTAGTATTATGTTGTCATTAGTAGATTAATTATTTTAAATTAGAAGTGATAGTGTTAACCGATAATTAGTATTTATCATTACTCCATTGATAATATTATTTTAAATTAATTATAAGAATTTGACTCCAAACTCCAAGCCAAAGCCTAAGGTTAGATTAGTGGATGAAACCCTCAATCTAACTAACCTAAACCATAAGTTATGATCCTAATAGTACACATCGATAAGGTTATTCTCTATGATACCACTATAGGTTCCTTCTACTGTTGATTTATGATTATGAGACACTATTGGTATCATTATTCGTGGGTTGTTAGATAATTCGATATAGTAGTAGCCATTGTTAATATTCCTAAAACTAGTAACCAACTTATTTAATTAATTTTATTCACTTATTATTCCCATTGATAATATCATTAGTGGTCACATAAAATAGAGTCCAAATCCCATAATCAAAATCCTAAAATCTAAGCATCAAACTAAACTTTAAGATAAAAACCCTAACCCTACATCAAAACCCTAAGGACAAAAAACTAAAACCCTACGCTATAATCTTAAACCCTAGGTTGCGTGCAGAACTTGGATCTAATTATACAAATCCCTGATTTATGATAGGGATTGATTCTAAGGAAACACGCATTCTCTAGCAACACTAGTAGGCGGTTCAAAGTATAAGGTGATGATTCTTCCCCTTGAGCTTTCCATCTTCTCATTAGTTTAAGTTATAGTTTTTATTTAAATTCATAATTGATATCTCCCTTTATAATCACATGTGTTAGCTGGAGGAAATTGAATTGTTGTATTACATGCTTTATGATTATTCTGCATAATTGTTCATGCTTGTGGATTGCTTACGGAATTTAAACTGGTACATTAGTGAAAAATTCTCACATATGAATGTACACCCATACTTACGATATAACTTGACTGGTTGTGATCGTAATGGACCTTCGATCTACTGGTTGTTGAGTGGTGGTCTAGATGGATCATTGATGTGGGCCTACCATCCAGGGTTGTTGTGCCCAATGGTTTTTAAGGATGGTCTTTTATCGCATGGTTCTGATACTCGTCCTATGTGGCCTACTTTGATATCACCCAATGTGGCTTTGTTCAAGTATTTTCCCTATATGGGTTAGATGTTTTATACTGTGCAACCATCTGATGGTAAGCCCCATATACTGTAATGTGATTGGCCACTAGTCGATGAGTTTTTGTTAAACATCCTAAGATGGTAGCCTCATGGGCCGTGGATGGTAGTCATGGGATACTATGCCCGAGCCGTTGGCCTACGTTGGGCCATGTGCTCCACGTACTGACCTTTGAGCTTATTTAAAATGACTGGTTATAATTGGATTAATAACTGATTGGCTAATCATGCATACATAGCACAAACCAGCATCTATTGCTATCGTACGTGATGTACGTATCGTTCCGTCTGGATGATGTATCCTGAGTTCAATGATTCTGACTGGATGATATTTTTCAGGTTCGATGATTGCATGGGTTACGGCACACTATCCGCGCGGATGAGCATCCCTGGGGCGTGATTGCATATTTCACGCATACATGCACCTAATAAGACCTGCATCATGTATTGTTTTGTATGCTTTGTTTTATAACTATGCTTACCTAATGGGACGATGTGCAATCTTGAGGGAAATTTACACTGTGTTGGCCACTCATCTATCAAATATATAACCGTACAGGTAGCACACCTGGCTTAAGTGATTTTCAGGTTCGGGCTGATAAGGAGTCGGGTTCAGGTGCCTGAGGTTGCATGACTGTATCTACTTCGAGGAGCTACGCGATCTTGCGGCTTATGTTTACATTCTTATGTTATTTTTCATGTACTAAATCATGTGGATTCTTCTATTTGTTATATCGAGGCATTGGTTTGTATAAGTCATTATGGGCATCTTCTTGTATATCCTAAATGTAAATGAAGACTTTCCTTTATGTTGATTTGTCCATCCTACACTCGTCTGCTTACTCTGATGAAAGATTGAAAAATATTAAATATCAAATTTGACCATCCTTTAAGGTTAACAACTCGGGTTTTTGGAAAACGGGTCATATACTCGGGTCTTGAAAAGTTGAGGTGTTACACAACTGGCCATCCACGATATACTTGTGGAGGCCATGACCTTGATGTCACTAGGGTGTACAGTGATCATGCGACACAAACGCGAGATGTAAGAATCATACTATCCAGGCATGCATCAAACCTACCCGTACCGCGCCTCATGTGGTGTCACTCCGTCTCACAAGGTGTCCCATAATAAACCTGCTCAACGGCACATGCTATAATTAGTCACTTCTTATAACAAGCATGCATATGATGCATATGGACATGTATCATGATGTAATAAAGTATATAAGTATGATTATCTGACAAGGCAGACAACAATAA
Source organism: Magnolia officinalis (assembly GCA_021015155.1). Classification (NCBI taxonomy): domain Eukaryota; kingdom Viridiplantae; phylum Streptophyta; class Magnoliopsida; order Magnoliales; family Magnoliaceae; genus Magnolia; species Magnolia officinalis. The sequence continues at coordinate 38,471,367 of JAJHSJ010000011.1, forward strand.
TCCACAATCGACCTTCACCGGCATGTCACATACTAAGAGTATAAACTAAACAACATGCTCTTTCTACAACTATAGGAGTCCATGCGGCTTGTCCCACGTTATACTAACGTTAGCCTTCCCAGGTACTGATATATCATATATTCCAAGACGGGGTCCACTGGAAGGACGGCGGATCTTGCTGATACATCGAGATTGGCTCTATATAGTGGATATACCAAACCTGATACTACATATTCTTCCATCTACGGCAAGGGGTGATGATGTACTCATCCTATAAATAATGGATGACTTAAATGACATGCTAATGTCAAGGATGGGCCTCACACTCGTCGTAAAAGGGGTAACTGGATGGTGTGGATGATATATACATAATATTAAAGTCCTACCAATCAGTTTTGAGGGTAGGACACATCTCATGAGGCGAGTCAAGTGGGTGTACAACAAGGAGAGAGTTAAGAGGATGAATCTAAGTACAACAAGTGGGTTTCCTCACCCTCTCTATCATGTAATAACTAGGCTCCCCTATGGGGTCCTGATATGAATATAAGGTGGGCTTTAGTGGGGTCCATACATCTAGGACCATATGTCCTTCCAAATAATCTGGGTAGCCCATTCAACGTTTAAGTGGGCCTCAGGTTTGGTCTTTAAACTTGGACAAACACATGTACCTAGGTGGGCCACATTTCTAATGGGGGGCCCAGTATGAATACAAGATGGGCTCTAAGGTCTGGGTAGTCTTACAAGGTGAGGTAAAAAGCAATAACATCAATGGGGGCCCAACGGTTTGGGTTAGCCCACTAAGGAAAGATGAGAAATTACTATCATCGATTGGGGCCCAATGATTTAGGTTAGCCCACTAAGGCTAAATAAGTAACACTATGGGGGCCCAATATATGAGAATGGGCCTAACAAAGGGCTCCAGGGAGGCTTATAATGTGGACATTTAACCATTGTGGACATTTAACCACTGTTACTCCCTAGAGAGCGGCCCATTAAGAAATCTAATTAACAATGGGGCCCATGACCCGAATACTACTTAGGAACAAGAATGGGCATCACACTTAACATTTCATACATCATGGTGGGCCTCAAGAAACAGCCCATAGCCCACATACATCAAGATTGGATATATATATGGGCAGCCCATGGCCCAGAAATATCATAGCCAAAGGGAACATACATTATGGTGGGATCACAATTGGGCTTTAGGTCTCATATGCACCACAATGAGCCTCATCACAAAGGGCCTCATACACATCACAATGGGCCTCACACAAGGGCCTACATCACAATGGGCCTCATCACATGGGCCTCATATACATCACAATGGGCCTCACACAAGGGCCCCATATACATCACAATGAGCCTCACACAAGGGCCTCATATACATCACAATGGGCCTACTGGGCCGTTGGACGACGCGGTTATAATACATACATCATGTGGGTCACACGTCCCACGGACAGTGTGAATAAAACATACATCATGTGGGTCACATGTCTCATAGACAATGTGAAAAAACATACATCATGTGGGTCACACGTCCCACAGACGAAGTAATAAAACATACATCATGTGGGTCACACGTTCCACAGACGAAGTAATAAAACATACATCATGTGGGTCACACGTCCCACGAACGGTGTGTATAAAATATACATCATGTGGGGTCCATGTCCCATGGATGGTGTGGACAAAAACATACATCACGGCCGATCCAGTCCACATCCAGGGATTGGACGGCGTGGAATAAAACACATACATCATGCTGGTCTAAGTAATGGATGGTGTTGATAAAACACTTACATCACGAGGGCCCCACGTCCAGTCTGGACGTGGATGAAACACATACATCATGACAAGCCCCATGTCCAAGAACCTGGACAGTGTGGTTGAAACACGTACATCGTGGTGGTCCCCTTAGATGGATGGTGTAGATATAATACATATCTCAGGTGGGTCCCACCGGCCACAAATGGACGGTAAGGATAAAATACATATATTAGGGTGGGTCCCACATACACGTGGCCGACCAGTAGCTGGAAGACAAGCTGATATCTAGATTTCTCTTCCATCTAGCGTTAAAGCCTGTGGCCTTCCCAACCTGGACGGACGGTGTCGATTTCAACACTTACATCATGTGGTCCCACCGTCTTATGGATGGTGGACGGTACTAATAAAACCCTTACATCATGTGTGCCCCAGCACCGTCCCTTGCTTTAAAAAAAAATAAAAAAAAATCCAGCAATTTCTATATTGATGATCAACGGATCATAGCTTTACAGAAATTTCAGGTTGCCCAGAACAAAAAGAAACTGGGGCAGCCTATCGTGAGAAAAAGAAAACTGCACTAAGACTACAAATTTCTCGTTAAACCTAAGCCCACCTTATCCAGAAAGATGAGACCTTTGGTGTGAGGGGGAAGGTCTTCCAGGGTGCAAGAGAAAAATGAGGTTTGGGTTCCGCTACCCAACCTAGCCATGGCGTCCGCGGGGGTGTTACCTTCCCTCAAGGTGTGGGAAAAGATCACATGGGCAGAAGATACCAAGTCTCGGATTCTGGCGGGCCAGGAGAACCATTTCCAGCCTGGGGATGCAGAGCTAGAAAGGAAGCTGATGACTAATTTGAGTCTGATTCAAGAATGATCTGTTGATACCCTCTCAAGAGTCCCAAGCGCAAACCGCCATGGATGTCTCTGAGCTCTGCATGGTTGTTGGAGGCCGTCCTATAACCTTCCACAAAGGCAAAAATAAAGCCACCAGAGCTATCTCTACAAAGTCCCCCACCTCCTGAAAGACCCGGGTTCCCAAGCAACGACCCATTGACAATGTGGGAGCAACACATACATTAGCAAGTGGGTGGGGACGGTGGAGATAAAATGAGATAAAATACATGAATCAATTGGGTCCACATGCTGGACTGGCAGCGTGGATAATACATCAAGGTGGGTCCATGAGAGTGGCCCATCCGCCCCAAATCAAACTGATATCTGTATTTCCTTTACATCTAGGCCCGTCCAAATGGACTGCCAGGTGGCCTTGTCCACGGAACGGTGTGGATAATACACACCACGATGGCTTGCTGGCCCACTGCCCCTGGATGGTTTGGATACAATACATCATCAAGGCAGGCCATCAAAAGGGAGAGAGAGAGAGAGAGAGAGAGAGAGAGAGAGAGAGAGAGAGAGAGAGAGAGAGGGAGAGAGAGAGAGAGAGAGAATCGAGTGGTGAAGGGAGCTCCGCTACTATGAGCTCCCTTGAGCTATATTACATATATTAGATGGGTCCCAAAACATGTGGGCCCTTCAAAAATGGAAATCAAGGTTGGGATACCATCCCCACCACAACTTAAGGTCCAAATGATCTCTTACAATGGAAATCAAGATAAAAATCATGATGGGCTCCATGGAGAATGGCCCCATCGTGGGATGAATATATGAATCATGGTGGGCCATCAGCCACACCTAGGGTCCAAAGTGAGATCCATACCATCAATCGGTAGGCCCCACTTGGCCCATGCATCAAAATCAATGATCTAAACCTAAAAGCACCTATCTATTACACTTCTTCTTGGCTCCTTGGAATCCCTAGCTCCTAAGCTTCCTCTTTGATGGAGGATGATGAAAATTAAAGGGTTGGATTAAGAGTTTTGGGGGTAGGAAGTGGGCTACACACTTGGCTCTCTTTTCTCTCCTTAGAGCTTGGAAATGGTAGAGAATGAGATGGGATGGAGTGAAAAGAGAGAGGAGTGAGGTGGTTGTGTAAGAGGGATAGGATGAGAGGAATGGGTGTGTAAGAGAGGGATGGGTGAGAGTTGACTTTTGGATGAGAGAGGGATGAGTGTCATGCCTTGTTGGTAAGAGAGTGATAGGCTAGGTATGAGTTGTACTTGATTGATTGATGTGATAGGTTAGGTAGAGATTACCTCGAAATTCGTAATGTGCGGCATTTCCTTGAGATATACGCTGACACACAACTCCTAACCTGGGTATCGCATCGGTGCGCAAGACGCGGCATTGGAACGGCGGTGACGATGAGGTCACTGTGGTACATGTTCCAAGTAGACTCAGATCTACGGGATGCGACTTAGGGTCGCGTGTAAATACTAACTACAGGTCGCGGGTCGTCGAAATTCGACCGGGAGTACCGCGGGATCCTACGGAATGGAATGGTCGTTAGGACATAAGCCTGACACAGGAGCCGATCCATATGACCTTGCTCTAGGCGGTTGTGAGCCTTCGGGCCGTTGTTCATATCCATTCATGGTAGCCATCAAGGGAGGGGTCACAATCTAAGCCACATTGTGTGCAAGGGTGGCTAACACTTCTTGGAGGTTCCCGCATTCCTCCATTAGTGTTTTTTTTTTTTTTTGCCCGTGTCATTTCGACCATACGCTCATTAGTAATCGGCAATGGATTCTGACTTGTTCTTGCCACACATACGATGACCTTTCTGCTTCTCGACAGAGCTGTTACTGGAGTGGGACAAGAGTATGCCGGAATGAGAGGACTTGACGAGAGAGGACTCCCATTGGATTCTTTAATACTTTCGCGGGATTCAGACGATCTTGACATGGTTTGCGAAGGTGTTGTTTGCGGAGATGCGGTGAATTTTATGGAGTATGATTCATATTCTGCGGGCAATTTGCCTTTTTCTTTCCTAGTCCAACGGATATACGTAATACGAAGGGTTGGGAAGTCTTGTAATGTGAAAGAGCAAGGGGACTTTCCAGGGTACAGTGCTGGCAGAGCAAGCACTGGGTTTCGTTTTGCAGCAATTCGTGTTGCAGCAATTTGTGTTATCGGTCCCCTGATAATTTTCGATGGGGCTGGTTTGATAGCTGAACGGGTTTGGGGTTTTGATCTTCATTGAGATACGACAACCCATTCTTCACCATTGTCCTGCGCTAACAGCGATACAGAGATCACTCTGATAGTAGCTTACGACATATCTTTTTTAGTCAGAATCGGTCGACTCTTTTGGCTTGAAGACTGATTATGAGCATATTCTACAACGAACCCAATCTGCACGAAGTATAATATTGTCTTACTTGTAGAAGTTGCCATTGCGATTTGACTAAAATTGTAGTTCTGTCAAAAGACCACGTGATATACTGTCAGTAAGAATTTGAATAAATTTGTACTTTACTTTAGAGATGAAGGGGAAGATGTTCCCGTTGAGAGTCACCATTTAGGCGTCGGTATGATGCCAAATAGTGATAAAAGTCCTCTCGATAATTTCAAAGTTTATATCGAATAAGAAATAATTCCCCAGCAGAGTCGCCATTTTGTTTCGACAAGAAATGAGTGTATTTGATTTGGGGGATTATCTTATTCAATAATAACAAATAAAGAATGAGAGAACAATCATCGCAAAGTATTTTATTCATTCCGAGTTCATTTACATCCTCGTTTATCCCTTGATTCCAAAATAAAATATAAAACTTTAAGTACAAGTTATATGGAATAGTTCGAATAGTAATTTTGGTAGCATTTCGGCTTGCGATGCATTCATCTTAATGAGAGAAGTGTTGTGCGGATTTGAACATCTTCCATTCTCTCTTTTAGCTTGTCTAGAACAACAACTTTTATGGGGGAATGATTGGATTCTGAGAAATATTGCATAATGTTAAGAAAATTCGGCAACATCTAGGCTATGCATATCATTTCCGCGCAACAGTCTTGTTGCATGAGCCAGTGCAACAGGACTTTGTTGCGCGGTCCAACGCAATAGGCCTTTGACCATCTACTCCTTGCTTCTTCTTTCTTCTCCTTCTCCAAATACTTCTCAGGGGTACTTGGAGGTCTTCTTTGAGAGCTCGGATTTCTTGTGTCTCAAGTGAAGGAGCAGTGGGGTATTTATAAACCTCCACACGTGTAGGACCTTGAATCTTGTGCCAAGGGGCCCACTATTTGCAATACTTTCATTACATGGCGCGCAATGAATCTCTGATACATTCTGTGTTGCGCGGACCCACGCAACACATCTTTATTGTGCGGACACACGCAACATAACTTGTTTGAAACACAATCTTCTGTGTATTCATTCTTCTTTTCCTTTTTCTTTCTTCTTTTATTATTTCTTTCACAAATTTTTTATGCTCCAACAAGTACATGCATCTAGGTGGGCCCCATCCAGTTGGGCCACACAAACCTGAGCATTTAGTCGAAAATATAACAAAACATCAAGAAGGATTGTGCCATGAAGGTTGACTGGCTGCCTCATTTGGGCACAAGAAACCCATGCATGGTAGGTCTCATGGTTGTCCAAATGGATAGCTTGGTAATCGACACACATCAAGAGTGGGTCCCATGACGAAAGCAATGGACGGCGTGGATGTGCACAAATGGCAAGGTGGTCCGTGACCACCCACGGCTCTAAGACGGACAATGTGGGTCTAGCATGCATCATGATGGGTCCCACTACATATGGGCTACATTGCTGGCCACCAGGGATAGTGTGCCACATGTACAGGGGCCCCATGCAAGTGGGCCCATTCAAACTAACCAAAACAAAAAAATAAAAAAATAAAAAATAAAAGAGAAGGGGAGAAACATGTGGACAATGTGAATAAGGGTGGATGGGATGTTCGCCCAAACACGTAATCTGTGGCCAACAAAATGGATTGCGTGGCATGTAAACATCATAGCGGGGCTTACTGATCAGTGGGCCTCACCTCCATGACCATATGAACAAGTTGGAGGAAACATAAACACTAAGGTGTGGCTGGACATGCGAGACCACCTGAAAATTGTAAAACACATCCATCAAGTGGGATCTACTATTAGTGGGTCCCATTAAATTTGCCCCCAGAGAGTCAAACATGCACCATATGCATCGTGGGTGCGTCCCACATCTCGTTGGGACCTGCATCAGTCCAAAACAGTGCGGGTTGCATGCTCAAGCAAGGTGGGTCCAGACGGACCTCCCTAGATGCACGGTGGCCACCATCCTTTGGTGGGACACATAGCTAACTCTACGGCCAGTAATATCCATGTGCAAGGGCCCCATATAGAGAGCCCCACTAGATCTCAAACACGGAGAAAAGAAAGGAAAGAATAGGGGAAGAGGAGGGAAAGGGAGCATAAACTCACATGGCAAAACAAATGGGTGGACGGCCGGCGGACTGCCTCCTCTTGTCGAGCTCTATATCCTCTCTCAATTCTCTCACACTTTCACATGAAGGGGGTGGGTGTTTGGAAGGAGAAAGGAGAAGGGAAGAATGGAACGAGGGGAGGGGTGGGACGTCCTCTCTATCTTGCCTCTCTTTTTCATTTCAATTTTCTTTTCTATCTTTTCTTTTTTGTCTCATTTAATAGAGAAATGGGGGAGAGAAAAAGGTGATGTCGGGAAGAGGGGAGGGGAATGGCTGCCATAATGACTAGCCATTATTACACTATTTTCTTTTGGTTTTATTATTATTTTATTATTTTTATTTTTAATTATATAAACGTGGAGTGTATTTATCAAGTATAATAAATTGGTGTAATAATTGCAAAAGATAGGAAAGCGGTTGCTTGGGAGAACGTTCCAGGTATGGCCCACTTAGGTGGGCCCCACACCGATGCATAATATTTTTATGGATTTGATCATATGTGCATATCTTTACGCTTGGGTATCAGATTCATGTACGGTTTTCACCATTGTGACCGCAAGGACGGCACGGTTCACATGACAAAGGTTTCAAGATTATCAGGAACAACTCATTGGGGTCCAGTGCTAAGTGCTCAAGGGTGTACGTAAAGGCTGATTGAGATACAGGCGCGTTTGTGCTTTATCTATGTTATAAAGAATTGGGGTCTCACAACTTATGATGGCTTGAGGTGTTTTGAACCGTGAAAGGATGTTTTCTTTTAAGAATCCAATGACCGTTTGATGATCATTGTTCTGGCACGGGATCGCCTCGACCCACTTGGTAACATAGTCTATTGCTAACAAGATGTAAATGTTTCCAAAGGATTGGGGGAATGGTCCCATAAAATCAATGCCCCTGCAATCAAATGCTTTAATAATTAGAAGGGGATTCATCGGCATCATGTTTTGATGGGACAATCCTCCCAATTTTTTATAACACTCACAAGCTTTGCAAAACTCATGAGTATCTTTGAACATAGTGGGCAAATAAAAGCTGCACTACAGAATTTTGGTCGTTGTCTTTTTAGCAGAAAAGTGACCACCACAGGCATGAGAATGATAGAAGGAGATTACGTTTCAATGTTCATTGTTAGGCACGCATCTCCTTAGAATTTGGACTGGGCAATATTTGAATAGGTATGGATCACACTAGATAAATTTGTATATCTTAGTGTAGAATTTTTTCTTATCTTGTGCAGTCTAATGGATCAGTTTGAAAACTATGGCAAGATAATTAGCGATATCAGTAAACTAAGGTACTTAGGAAAGTTTAAATAATTGTTCGTCAGGGAACATGTCATTTATTAGTGTCGTCTCAAGGGAATCGAGAAGATCAAGTTTAGAGAGATCTTATCGTGTATTAGCATGTACCCACTACATTCTTTACTCCCTTCTTATCGTGTATTTCAATGTCAAACTCTTGGAGTAGAAGGATCCATCATATCAAGCAGGGCTTAGCATCCTTCTTAGAAAGAAGGTACTTCAGCGCCGCATGATCATTGTAGATTAGGGCTGAAAGTCGGGCGGGTTAGGTCGGGTTGGTGCTTAACCCTAGTCCAACCCAAGGTTCTTGTACCCCAACCCTAACCGAACCCAACCCAACCCAACCTCGGGTTGGGAATTCTCAACCCAAGCCCAACCCAAGCGGGTTCGGTCGGGTTGGTCGGGTGGATACATGCTAATATTTTAATGATTGTATTAGTTTATTATATTTTAATACACATCTTATTTTTTATATTTATAAATTTATTAATTATATATGTAGTTATTTATCATAAAGAACTTCATTTATTCTAAACAAACAAGCTAAAATATAAGACAACTACTCATTTAAAAGTCGTGTTGTGTAGCACACAATCTATTTAGGAGAAAGAAATCCAACATTTCTTGTTAGCTTGAGTCATTGGAAATGATGTAGACCAATGAGACCCGACAACACTGGAATTTCTTATGTCTTTAACACATACGATCCACACTCAATTATAATTTATAAGTAACTTATATATTGATCGGGTTCAGGTTGGGTTGGGCAACCCAAGACCTCAACCCGAGCCTGACCTAAGATTTTTTAGGTTGGTGTTTGTATAGCCCAAGCCTGAGATCGGACTCGATACATCTTGCCCAAGCCCAACCCAATGTCGGGTCGGTCACGGGTCGGTCAGGTTCAACCTGCCCAACTTTCAGCCTTAGTGTAGGTGATGATCTTGAATCCGATGAAGTAGGACCTAAAATTGTCCAATGCAAACACTACTGTTAAGAGTTCCTTCTCCGTAGTAGAGTAGTTCACTTGGGTAGAATTTAGAGTTCTATTCCCATAGTAAATCACATAGGGCTTCTTCTCATTTCTCTAGCCTAATACTGCCCTAATAGAATAATCAGATGCATCGCACATAATCTCAGAAGGAATATTCCAATTGGGTGGTTGCGTGATAGGAGCAATAGTCAACACAACCTTGAGCTTAGAGAAAGCTCATTGACATTCTTCTCTCCACTCGTATGAAACATCCTTTTGTAGGAGACTACGTAAAGAATAAGAGAGATGACTAAAGTCCTTAATGAATCTCTTATAGAACCCAGCGTGTCCTAAAAAGGATCGCACGTCATATATGCTTTTTGGTGGAGATAAGTAAAAAGATTAAATCATTTTTAGCCTTATCCACATCAATTTCCTTGGAAAAAATTATGTGTCCAAGAACTATTCCCTTGAGAACCATGAGATGTCATTTATCCCAATTTAGCATAATATTTTTGTCTTCGCATCTTTTCAGCACATGTTTAAGACATTCAAGGCATTCGCTGAAAGATGGACCAAAGACAGAAAAATCATCCATGAAGACCTCTAAATATTGCCCCACCATATCTTAAAATATGCTCAACATACATCATTGAAATGTGGCATGGGCATTACACAGTCCGAATGACATCCTTTGATAAGCAAATATGCCAAATAGACATGTGAATTTCGTCTTCTCTTGATCTTCAATGATTTGAATCTTAGACATTTTGACAGTGTTAGTCCCTTCATATGTCATTTCCCATGCTTATTTTGTTGTATCACAATAAATGATTCTTTTAAATTTATCTTGTGATAGATCACAAGTTATAGCATTAAGGGCTTTTGTATTAGCACTACTTTCGCTTTTTTGAACTGTCGTCCAAAAAGTATAAGTGATTTTTTTCATGGACATGGTTCCATTTTAGCCACTACTTCCGTCATTCGAGGGATCCATTAGGTCATGGTGGCTTGTCACACACTTTCATCAATGGACTTGAGGAAAATCCTCATCCTTACTTTCCAATAATAATAGTTCGAGCCATCAAAGGGAGGTGGCTTGGAAATGGATAGACTATCGAAATTTGACATTCCAGTAGCTCTGGATCTAGCTCTAAGATGTTAATCCCAAAAAGAGAGCAACCTCACTTTGATACCACTTGAAAGGACAAGCTATAGTTGTAACACCCCAAACTTTTCAATACCTGAGTATTGAAAGTTCTCGAGTGTTACCATAAAATTTAACCTAATATGTACATGTGTGTGATACAAATTTAGCTATCCTAACCTTATATCTATTATCCAACACAAATCTAACTGTTGGAGATAATCTTCATCCATAGATTAAACGATCTGACTGTTAATCCATCGTGTTTTTTAATATATGTGCCTACCCTTAATTTGGTGAATAACTCCTCAACCATAATGATATAGATGAAAGTTCTTTTATAAGAATTGTTTAAGAAAAGTGCATATAATCATGTAGAACAATTAGATTACACAAAACTCTTAGATCAGTGATAATTACGAACATGTTATTAACCTACACCCTTAAATCCCAAACCTCATGGTTCTCCTGATCCGTTTCATGGGAAATTTTATATCGGGCCTAAGTATCATAAATTAATCGTACATGTCAAATTTCAGCCATTGGAGCAACAAGATCAACTGCTAAAATAGATGTTCACTTGAGATGGCCCACCTAAGACCTGTACCCGCCTCATACTTCGAGATGGGTTCTAAAATGAGCTGATAAAATGAATGGACGATGTAGATTCCTCAAAAGCATCTCCGCGGACCCCACACTAACCATGCATGCGCACCAATTGCGTGCAACCATGCCTCTCCCGAACTTCCTTCTTTCTCGCTCCTGCGCAGGAGGATTTGAAACCAGCCACGGCCTACGGGTGGAGGTGGGACCCACCATCAAGGGACAATGAGGAAGATCTGAACCGTTCATCAGACAAGGACTCCACCACCAATCAGAACCTAATAAAAATTGCTAGAAAGGAATCCTAGACTCCCCAGCCATCAGACGATTGGAGCATCATGCCAGGATTAACCCGATTGCCCATCCAGGACTTGGATCTACCTCACGTTTTAGCTCTTGGGCCAATATTTCTTGATAAACTTAACGAAAGGATTGGATTTTCTGACTATCCATGATAATGGACCTCACCGAATGGCGCAGACCAATCCAACACGATAAAACAGTCGCAATAGAACCGAGCGACAGAGTCGGTTCGCAGGACCAAGGGAATACTCCACTGTGATCCATCCACAGATCTGAACCGTTCAATCAGGAGAGAGGAAAATTCCAACCATTCTAGAGATTCTGGAAAGAATCAGAAGAACTCTTATCACAACAGAAACGTCGAGCTTCCCGAACATTCGCGTGAGCTGCGGAAGAAGTGTTTTGCGAAATCACTAACTTGAGACGTCTAAGACTTTAAGTGTTGGGCCCATGAGCTCCCGGGGACCAATTTGAACAAGTCTTGATCAACAGATCAACAAAAGACGTTCCAATCAAAGATCTACCATGGATCAGGTCATCTTCTTTGTCGAAGAAAGCGCTGACCGACGCATAGACCATTACGTTAAGTAACAAGGCATCAGATCACACAGGGAACCATCAGGATCACTCAAACCTAGCAAGAACGAAGGGAGAATCTAGAGGTAGCATAACAATAGGGCAGACCGTCGTCGCTTCGTCCGCGTATGCACCCATCCCAACCCTACACAAAGAACCTTCTAAACTTGCAGAAAACCATATAAAAACCCAACCTTCTCTACCACCATTAAATATACGTTTTAGAGAAAGGAGAAGAAATAAACGAGAAGGAGAAAAGAAGAAAGAAAGAGAAAGAAAAAGAGAGAAAAGATAAGAGAAAGAAAAGAGAAGAAAAAGAAAGAGAAAGAAAAGAGAACGAAAAGAAAAGAGGAAGAAAGAGAAAGAGAGAGTTGGGTTCTTAGTCAACTCACTGAGTACTGGACTGAGTCGGGAACGAGTTTGGTGATCTAGGTCAACTATCCCCGCAGGTAAGGCACATGTGCAATCCTTCCCTATTCTGATTCTATTACGTCTAAATTTCATTAAGAATAGAATCCGAAATTTAGTATAGAGATTATCCAACAAGACAAACTAAGTCGACTCAGAGCATGAATTCATTGGGCCACGAATTTATGAGTTCAGAGGGTTGGCGGATCCTTATTTTGATAGAGTAAAACTATCTCAAATTATAACTCTAAACATATCTCCATGGTCTAAACATTGAACCTAAACATGCACTCATGTAATCTAACTAAATTAATAATATTATTTATCCTAGAGTCAGGGTGCGACAACGCAAACCTAGCAACGTTAAAGAGTGATTGAATTCAAAGGTGAGTGTTTTTCCTTTAAGCTTACTTTGATTTAAGTTGATATGAAATATCTTACCTTTTACCTATTCTCATGTTATTATGATTCTCTCCTTGCAATTGTTAATTTACCATCAACAATTATTTACCCTTTGAGAGTATGGTGTGATGATTACAAGTGATCTTCATTATTTGGGGGGATGGATATAAGCCTTGCCCTTGCCTTTAGCAATTTTGTTGAGTTAGCTCGTGCTACTCTCCTTTTATTGAGTTGGCCCTTGCCACTCTCCTTTTATTGAGTTGGCAATTGCCAATCTCCTCTTTGTTGAATTAGCCATTTCTTCTCATCTCCTTTATTATGTTAGACTCGTGCTATTTACCTTTATGGCTTGGGCATGCGTAACGCCCCAAATTTCAGGGGCCGAGTAGGAACTTGGATCTTGAATTTCTAGCTGCCACGTGTGTGTCCGAATGGACTTCAGATTTTAATTACATTTGGATGATCTCATAAGTAATGAAGAGTTTAGCAAGGCATGAAGCATAAGTAAGTCATAAAGCAGTACTAAGTGCCACTAAATATAAAAATATCCAAACCACAAATCCAAAAATATCTAAATAGGTAACTAGACCTACCCATACATACGTCCCAAAGTGACCAGGGCCCTGACCCATACCCCGCGATCGCCTGAACTCTGACTAGAAGGATCCACTGAAAGTCTGGAAATACGCTCACTCCTCCTCATCATCCACGCTGGCGTCCCAGAGCGCATTCAGCTCCATCGTCCCTACATTTATAACAGGTTCTAGTTGGTGTTTTAAAACACTGTTTTAGAGTGAGAGTGAGTAATAACTCATTAGTACCATTAATTATAAGTTACACAAGTTATCATGCACAAGAGTAAATTTAGTGAAAAACATACATTCACAGAATCCTATATACTCTGGTTAATGCAAATGAATGAATTAATGATATGATGCATGCCTCTCACCACAACACTCCAACTTGTGACACCATCTAACGTTCGTGAACCAACACTCCCACAAGCGACCACGACTGCCAAATCTCAAAAGTAACCAATGCATGTAATGTACATGTTAGCCGAGTTGATTAGTTAAGTTTATTCATGCAGCAGGTTAGGGAAACCGAGATACTCCGATGAATCGTTGCCCTAATCCGATCGCGCGACTCTAATGGTCGTGGCCGTGTGACTCTCGTGATCCTTAGCCCTTGTGGGTTCGTCATTCCCATATCTCTTAAGCTCATATGAAAACTATTAAGGCATTAGAGTCCTACTCGCAGTCACTATGGGGAGGTCATCAACCCAGCATAGGTCGATAGCTCAGGCATAATGTCTCATACCACCATTCCCGACTCATGAGTTTTTGGAAAGGTTGCCCAAAAAGATTCTGGTTGGCTAGCCATCTGCAAAGGGGCATGTGTGCAAGTGTACAACATACGTTTAACAATTTCAGGGATGACTCCGGCTAGAGATTTGCATGTTTCAGAATTCCAGCAATATATACAACAATACACTCAATTCTCACACATCAACCGCAAGTGACAGGTTTTAACTTACAAAATCAGTAACACTAGAGATCATGTTTAACATATTTAATCAATTCAACAAAGTGGACAGCCTTACACCCAACTGCACCTTTCAATTGCATGTGTCAACATCTAACTTACAAAATCAACAACATTGGGGGAAATCAGGTTCAATAAAATTTAGCAATTCAACAAGTAGACAACAATACACCCTATTTACATCTATCAATCATATATGACGAAATTCAATCATACAAAATTAACAACATTGGGGAATTACACATGCAATTCCCTAAATTGACCAATAATTCAGCAATCTACATATCAGGGAACCTCAGGACCTAAATCCCTTTTCCAAATTTACGAAAATTCTACACATGGGTCCTAAATTAAATAATACATAAAATTCAGCGACATGCACACATTTTCTTCACACAAAATCACTATGATTTATACTAGACATGATACTCGGCCACCTAAAGGTAATGGTCCGCACCTATTGTCGACTGAAAGCTCTTATGGTTGCTCTACTGGCGTCGGGTCCACAAACTTGACGTGTTGGGGCCCTATGTCACATGAACTTCGTGTCAAGGCGCATGCATGTGACCCTAGCTTAAGAAAAAAGGAGGAGAGCTTGAATTTGTTAATTTAGATCAGCCACACCTTGTCTCTACAGCGGTAGGACCGTGGTTCCCGACGAATGATGGAGGTAGGAGTGTGGAAATTCCAATTTCCTAGCTCCCTTCGCTTTCACAACCTCCTTTCTCTCTCACTCTCCCTCTTCTTTCTCTCTCTCTCTCTCCTCTCTCTCTCTCCCTTTACCAAAAATTGTTGTGTGAATGAGGGAGAGAGGGGGGTTAAAGGATTTTATACCCTAAATTTTAAATCAGTTGGCCCTGAGTTTTATAAATTCCTCCAAATGGCCCTGTGGGACCCATTTCTGATTGTTGGGCCTGCCTTAATGGCCCTCTATACAATCTAATTTATGAGATAGGTGCCCCATAGCCCGATGAAGGGCTGTGTAAAGTTTAATGGCAAACGGATGCGGGATTTTATCGAAAGGGTCTGATTTGCGATCAACAGTCACCGTTTCTCGATCGGGGGTCAGATTTGGCAAATGAGTGTAGGGAAATATCTTTAACATATGGTATAAATTTGGGTCAAATTTGATGGCTGAAATGTCCTAATTTATTGTCCTAAGTGGCGGGACCATTTGTTTTAAAATTTAGATTTTTGGCCAATACTTGGGAGAGTTGCATTTTATAAGTGTCGACTGGATGGTGTGAATTGTCTATTTCCTGGCGTCGTTTGAGTCCATTTCCCGCCATGGACCACAAGACCAGTGAGATGGATACTACTCTATAATTTCGTAACTAGTGGCCCACTAACAAGCACTCTAGAGCTTATTCAGGTAATCGGGACACTTCTGAAATAAATTGGGTAGGGAGATTTCATGGGCGTGGTGGTTGAGGTATGAAATAACTAAGTTCACAGTATGGCCTATTCGAAATTATCGAAAATGGTGATTTGGCTATGATCACTCTAAACCGTCGGTTTTAGACTAAAAGAGTAACTGGATTGATTTGGTTTATTAATTAAGGTTCGGGCCATAGATGACTCGTCTTTGGGTAGATCTATAATTTAGTTATAGTTGTTTGATTAGACGGTAGCAAGTCAGTTAGATTTGGGTCCTATGTGAACAAATCATGAGGTTAAAATCGATGTTTAAGTGATCGGTTGGATTCATTAGTTTTATAAGGTGGATCAATCTTATTTGTACGGTTCTTTATCTGTACCAACCGCGTATAAACCCATCTCGAGTGTCAAGGGTTGGTAAGTGATGACGTGGCTAGTTTTTATATATATATATATATATATATATCAAGGATTTTTTCGGCAATCCAAAATAGCGAAAATTCAGGGTGTTACAATCTACCCCCCTTAAAAATAATTTTATCCTCGAAATTGCCTAATGTAAATAGGTAAAGGTATTTTAATTCTATACGTATAAGTTTCATTGATTTCACGTTTATATGCATGGTAAGGTGCATACTATCTATGCTAGTCTGGCTTATTGTAGTCTACCCCCTTAAAAATTTTCCATCTTGATGGTTTACTAAATTTTTTATTTTATTCATTTATTCATTTTTTGTAATATTTGGATTCATGACGACGGTTCCCCTCTATCTATAGTAAAAAATGCATGTTTTCAATGTTCGTCCAACATGAAGAGACGGTTGTAGTGGGATTGAACCTGATACATCAATCATCTACCTGGCTAGTGTAAAAGGCTCATTGTATCCCTTATTAGTCTTAGTGGATCTTGATCTTCTATTCGGCCAAGAAGTGAGTCCGTTGGTAGTCATCCAGGGTTGAGAATTGGGTTAAGCCGCAATGCTTTGTAGGTGTATAGTTCCGTAATTTCGTAGTCCGATTAACCTAAATGTTTAGGGAATACCCATTATTGAAAAGTTTAAATCTTCTATTTATAAGGTTGTCCTTTGTGTCTTGGTCTAAGAGTTCTCGTTTTAATTTAGTCCAAATTTGGGGTTAATAAATCTCCACTACTAGAAAAACGGGCAAAGGCTACGGATAAAATCCGTAGCCATAGACCTATGGCTACGGTTTTAGTTTGTAGCACGACCGTAGTCGTAGGTGCCGTAACAATAAGTCTGGAACCTATGGCTACGAATTTAATCCGTAGCTATAGGTTTCAACAGCTACGGATATAATCCGTAGCAATAACTACTAGAAAATGAGCAAAGGCTATGGATAAAATCTGTAGCTACTAGAAAACGGGCAAAGGCTACTGATAAAATCTGTAGCCATAAACCTATGGCTACAGTTTTAGTCCGTAGCACGACCGTAGTCGTAGGTGCCGTAACAATAGGTCTGGAACCTATGGCTACGGATTTAACCCGTAGATATAACAAAGGCACACATCAGAGAAGATAAAAGAAGAAAAGAAGGTAATCCGGCCATGGGGGTAGGGCCTCGCCATTAATGGGCCCTCCCAAGAATGAATCATACCCATACAACTATAGTTATTGTGCATTCAACATAAAATCACTACATGCATGATCTATAATTTCTATGGATGGCTGCGATGCCATCTCAACATGATCCTTAAGGTCTAGATGACCTTAAGATGGAGTGGATCATTACATACATCATGATGGGGTCCATGGAGAATGGCCCCATCATGGATTATGACATGCATATAGGATGGGCCAAAGGGCCACATCTATGGGATCAAATGGATCCCATATGATCCATCCATGAAGAAATAATGAGATTAAGGAAAATAAAGGAATTCAACAAAAGAATAGTCACCCACATTAAAGATGACCACCAAACTTCCACACTAAGGTCCTTTAACACCAAGGGAGATGGATCAATGGTGGAGATGAGGTTTCAAGGGTTAGATGGTGGGTGATTAAGGAGGAAGGTGGCTTGAAAAATGGAGGAAAATGAGCTGGAGAAATGAAGGGAAATCACTAGAGAAGAAGAGAAGAGAGAGAGAGAGAAATGAGAGGGAAAGAGAGGGAAAAGCTTTTTAAGGGAAATAATCATAACCTATGGTGATATAAACAATGTTTGCTAGGATAGGTTAGGTGTGGGTGGTGTATGAGGTCTTAGTAGTGTGAGTTATGGAGATTTAGGTGGTGTGTGTAATGTGTATGGGGACTTGTGCCATAAGTGATGGTGGTCTGCATGCATTCCACTTAAGTGGGCCACATGATCAATGGTCATATAATGAAATATACACAACTTTTGATCTACATATTAGATTCATGCGCGAGACACGGCATTGGAACCGTGGCGATGATGCGATCCCAATGGCATAGGTCTCGGGTCATCCGAGTCGGATCTACATGACCGAACTTAAGGATGATCACAAACACTATCCAAGGGTCGTGGGTCACCGGGATTCGACCAGTAGGACCGCGAGACCATGATGAATAAGATGCATACTCTCACACACACACATGCACACATGTAAACTCGATTCAGGTCTCACAACCTTCCCCACCAACAAAGAAATTTCATCCCCGAAATTGACCAATGCAGGACAAAATGAAAAGCAAACACCATCATCATATAACAATCATCAAAAGAGAAGGTAATACGATTTACATATATCAATCAACAAACAAATGGGGATAACGCTTTTTAATCTTGGCCTCGCTTTTCAAAGACGCCTCGACCTCCGAATGATGACCTTATTACACCTTCACAAAGGGAATGACCTTGGTCCTGAGGACTTGCTCCTTCCGATCGAGAATACGAATAGGCTGCTCAATGTAGGAAGCATCCTCACGGACCTCAAGTGGCTGACAATCAATCACGGGAATAGTGTCCGACCCACATTTCCGCAACATAGAAATATGGAATACATCGTGGATCGCAGACAATTTAGGAGGTAAGGCAAGCCTATAGGCCACGGCGCCTACGCGCTCGGTAATCTCAAAAGGTCCAATAAACCTTGGGGCGAGCTTGCCCTTCACACCAAAGCGTACTACACCCTTCATAGGCGAGACCTTGAGATATACCATGTCCCTGACTACGAACTCGAGGGGTCGACGCCGACGATCAACAAAACTCTTCTGCCTGGTCTGAGTTGTGCTCATCCTTTGCTTGATAACATCAATAACCTTTGACGTCTGCTGCATAACCTCGGGACCTAAGAGACGACGCTCTCCAACCTCAGTCCGACAACTAGGCGATCTGCACGGTCTGCCATAAAGTGCTTCAAAAGGAGTCATGCCGATAGTCGCCTAATAGTTATTGTTGTACGCGAACTCGGTGAGGCACATATGCTCATCCCAACTGCCCACAAAGTCGATCACATAAGCTCTGAGCATATCCTCAAGGATCTGGTTGACCCTTTCGGTATGCACATCCATCTGCGGATGATAAACGGTGCTGAGACACAAAGTGACCCCCAACGCCTGTTGGAAACTCCTCCAAAACTGAGACGTAAATCTAGAGTCTCGGTCTGAAACGATCGAAACCGGGACGCCGTGCAGTCTCACTATCTCTTTAATGAATATTCTCGCCAACCAATCCATAGACCAGGAAGCACGCACTGGAATGAAATGAGCCGACTTTGTTAAATGGTTGATGATAACCCAGATGGTATCGTGACCACGCTGAGTCCTCGGCAACCCTGCAATGAAGTCCATCGATACGTGCTCCCACTTCCACTCTGAAACGCTCAATGGCTGCAAGGGACCAAGGGGCTTTGATGATCCGCCTTAACACACTGGCATATGTCACACTAGGCCACAAAACTTGCAATCTGGTGCTTCATCCCCTGTCAGAAGTACTGCCTCCTCATATCATGATACATCTTCGTGGAGCCCTGGTGGATAGTAAGTCTCGATCGGTGTGCCTCGGTCATCAGATCACGACGCAACTCTAACACATTTGGGACACACGATCGGCCTCTGAAGCGTAATCCACCATCGAAACCAATCTGCCAGTCTGATTGCTCCACGGATGCGGCCTCTGCTCGGTACTCCTGAAGTGACTCGTCTGTCTGCTGAGCTTCAACCACCCTAGCCACCAAAGAGGGTTGAATTGACAGGCTCGAAAGCTGAACAATGGAAGACTGCAGACCGAACTTAAAGTCAAACTTTGTAACATCCTCGAGCATTTGTCATTTCGAACCATCATATGTGCCACTAGGCCTCATGGCTGACGGTTGAGCGCATCCGCCACCACGTTTGCCTTACCCGGGTGGTACTGAAGGTCAAAATCATAATCTTTCAATAACTCCATCCATTGCCTCTGTCGCAGGTTCAACTCGGACTGCGAAAATAGATACTTCAAGCTCTTATGATCTGAGAAGAGCTCGAACTTGACCTCATATAGATAATGCCTCCACACCTTCAGTGCGAAGACAACTGCTGCAAGCTCCAAATCATGAGTGGGGTAGTTCAGCTCGTGGACCTTAAGCTGGTGTGAGGCATACACCACTGGCTTCCCGTGCTGCATCAGTATAGCACCCAAGCCAACTCTAGAGGCATCAGTAAAAATAATAAAACCCTCACTCCCATCAGGAAGAGTGAGAACAGGAGCGGACGTGAGGCAGTCCTTTAACTCCTAAATGCCTTCTCGCAAACGTCACTCCAGATGAAGTCGACGCCCTTCCGCATCAACCGGGTTAGCGGTGCTGCAATATGGGAAAAACCCTCGATAAACCATCGATAATATCCCACTAGACCAAGGAAGTTGCGAATCTCGGATGCCTTCGTGGGTTAGCCCCACAAACATACTGCATCAACTTTCGAGGGGTCCACAGCGATACCCTCCCTCATCACTATGTGACCGAGGAACTTCATCTCCTCATGCCAAAACTCGCACTTCTCCAGCTTCGTATACAGCTGGTGGGCACGGAGGGTCTCAAGCACAATCCGCAGGTGCTCAACATGGTCCTCTCGAGTCCTTGAATATACAAGAATATCATCAATGAATACCACCACGAACTGATCGAGGAACGACTGAAAAACCTTGTTCATCAGCTGCATGAATACGGCGGTCGCGTTGGTCAGTCCGAACAACATGACCAAAAACTCAAAGTGACCATAACGTGTTTGAAAAGCCATTTTCGGAATGTCCTCCTCTCGGACTCGAATCTGATGGTAATCGAATCACAAGTCTATCTTGGAAAAATATTGCGCACCCTGCAGTTGATTGAACAGATCATCAATACGGGGAAACGGGTATCCATTCTTAATGGTGACTCTGTTGAGCTCACGATAGTCCACACAGAGCCGCAACGAACTATCCTTCTTCTTCACAAAAAATACCTGAGCTCCCCAAGGCCAATTGCTGGGACGATTAAAACCTAACTCCCGGAGCTCATCCAACTGCTCCTGCAGTTCCCTTAAATCTAACGGTGCCATCCGGTAGGGGGCCTTCGAGATAGGCGCTGCACCGGGCACCAAATCAATCTGGAACTCCACCTGTCGACGCGGTGGCAAACCCGGTATTTCCTGAAACACATCCGGGTACTTACAAACAACTAACAGCTGCTCAATACTCTCTGCCACAAAATCCTTAACGACCGAAGCCAAGAAACTAGATAACGATTCTTCTCTGGGGTCAGCGACGAACTGGAATACCGGCAAGCCAGGAATGTGAAACGTAACCGTCCTCGCGGCACAGTCTAAGATGGCACGATACTTCGCAAGCCAGTCCATACCCAGAATCACATCAAATCTTGCCATCGGCATCATGAATAGATCGACAGGGAGGAACATCTCGCCCACTAACACCGGGCAAGAAGGACAGCGACGGGTCAGCACAATAGACTTCCCCATGGGAGTCGAAACGGTTAAGGCCTCAAACACTGCCTCTAACGGAATACCGGTCGATCGAAAAAACTGTTCGGCCACAAAAGAATGGGAAGCGCCAGAATCAAACAAAACATGAGCAACATAAGCAGAAACAAGAAGAATACACTCAACGACTCCACCTGGCCTGGCGCCTGTTGCACAGAATAAAAACGGCCCTGAGCTGGTAGGGGAAGCAAACTGGAAGACTGAGGGTCCTGAGTCTAAGCCTGCTGGGATGCTATACACACTGGACCCAAGAATCAAACAACATATGGATATCCCCTCTGCTGGTACTGCGGCTGCTGCTATTGCTGTCTATGTAGCTGCTTTCTCTACTGAGGTGGTCTGCCTGGCTGCCTCTGCTATTGAGGAGGAGCCCTAGGAGCAGCGGGTGAAAGTTGAGCTCTCTATTGCAGCTGAGGAGGACGAGGAAGGGGCAACTGCGGTGGCCGCTACTGCTGAATGGGGAGAGGGCACTCACGCCTTCTATGCCCGGCCTGTCCACAACCAAAGTATACACCAAAAAAGGGGTCAGAAGATGAAGCAGCTGGCGGTGCTGATGACGATGAAGAGGCTACTGATTGAACCGCAGGCTGCCGATACCCTGATCTGCCCCTCCACCTCTGCTGATGATGTTGCCTAGAACTGTTGGTTGGTGTACTCCTCTTCCGGTCTCCACCGGAACTCTGCTCTCTCGATCTCTGGGTCATAGCCCAGTCCTCCTCATAAACTAGTGCCAGATGCACAACCTGGTCAAACGTCTCCAAGTAATGCCCCACGACACGGCTGCGAAGGGCAGGACGCAAACCGGTCACAAAATGACGGGCCTCATCTTCTCATCGCTGGTGAGATGAGGAGCAAATCTAGACAAGGCCAAGAAACGGGCCTCTTACTAAGATACAGTCATATCGCCTTGCACTAAGGTCTCAAACTCGATCGCCTGATAGATCTGAACATGCTCAGGAAAGAACTTCTGGTCGAAGTGGGTCACAAACTCCTCCCCTGTCCAAACGAACTGAGCCCTGACCATCCTGGACACG
Source organism: Magnolia officinalis (assembly GCA_021015155.1). Taxonomy (NCBI): domain Eukaryota; kingdom Viridiplantae; phylum Streptophyta; class Magnoliopsida; order Magnoliales; family Magnoliaceae; genus Magnolia; species Magnolia officinalis. Next base: position 38,494,061 of record JAJHSJ010000011.1, read on the forward strand.
GATGACCACCAGTGTCGGGCCTGACCCTGAAGAAGGTAGGTGGTAAGGGATACTCTTTGGCCCGCAGGACACTGTATAGTGTCAAAAATCCTCACAACCTCAGTGCACCAAGCTTCAGCTGCAGAAGGGTCAGGATCATCACTAAACCTTGAGGGATCATGCTGCCGAAACTCTCGGGCTATCGCACTAGCACGCGGTAAGTCAGACTGCCCGAAAACCTCAGTGGTAGCTGGCTGACAGGTCTGCAATGTGTGGCAACCAGTTGCATCAGTTGATGGAAATGTTCAGCTCCTAAAGGTACTGTCGAAAAGGCAGGGGCGGCACTCGCCTCAGGCGGAGGCATGGGTGTGGCCGGTGGAGTAGGAGCCTCCGAAATCGGAATAACAGACTGAGGAGGGGGAATAGGTAGGGGAACCGGAGCAATTGGAGCCTTTGTAACTAGAATAGCAGGCTGAGGAGGAGGAATAGGCTGGGTCGGGACCTCTGGAATCAGATCCTCAACAACGGAGCAGGATGTGCTCGAGTAGGATGGGTAACTCGGGCGCCTCATCCAAGGGCACCACGATCACGAGCGCCACGACCACGAGTGCCATGACCACGGGCGTCACGTCTACGTGTCATCGTCTACAAAATAATGACGTCGCAAGGAATCAAGACAATTATAAGCTCAATACGGAGTGAAGGGAAGAATCTCGGGACACTACTTGTCCTATGTTCTTGGCAGACATGCGATGTAATCCTGAGTTATTCCAGAATTACTTGCTATGCTTTGATACCAACTCCTGTCACGCCCCAAACTCGGTAACCGAAATCCCAAGGAACCCGATGGCCGGTTTGGCCGTAACAGCCTCCATAGTACCCCATTCTCGGCTCCAGAGATAGGTTCCGATCCTGGGATCCTACAAAGAGGATTTTCATAATAGTATAATCATTACCAATAAGAGCATACCCAAGGTTACAGCAAGTACATTTGAGAATAACAAAGGCACATATCAGAGAAGATAGAAGAAGAAATAAGGTAATCCAACCATGGAGGTAGGGCCCCACCACTAATGGGCCCTCCAAAGAATGAATCATACCCATACAACTATATTGATTGTGCATGCAACATAAAATCACTACATGCATGATCTATAATTGCTATGGATGGCTAGGATGTCATCCCAACATGATCCTTAAGGTCTAGATGACCTTAAGATGGAGTGGATCATTACATACATCATGATGGGGTCCATAGAGAATGGTCCCATCATGGATTATGACATGCATCTAGGATGGGCTAAAGGGCCACATCCATGGGATCAAATGGGATCCCCACCATGGATTGGTGGGTCTCATATGATCCATCTATGAAGAAATAATGAGATTAAAGAAAATAAAAGAATTCAACAAAAGAATAGTCACCCACATTAAAGATGACCACCAAACTTCCACACTAAGGTCCTTTAGCACCAAGGGAGATGGATAAATGGTGGAGATGGGGTTTCAAGGGTTAGATGGTGGGGGATTAAGGAGGAAGGTGGCTGGAAAAATGGAGGAAAATGGGCTAGAGAAATGGAGGGAAATTGTAAGAGAAGAGGAGAAGAGAGAGAGAAATGAGAGGGAAAGAGAGGGAAAAGCTTTTTAAGGGAAGTAATCATAACCTATGGTGATATAAATAATGTTTGCTAGGGTAGGTTAGGTGTGGGTGATATTTGAGGTCTTGGTAGTATGAGTTATGGAGATTTAGGTGGTGTGTGTAGTGTGTATGGGGACTTGTGCCATGGGTGGTGGTGGTCCACATGCATTCCACTTAAGTGGGACACATGATCAATGGTCATATAATGAAATATACACAACTTTTGATCTACATATCGGATTTATGCATGAGACGCGGCGTTGGAACCGTGGTGATGATGCGGTCGCAATGGCATAGGTCTCGGGTCATTTCGAGTCGGGTTTGTATGACCAAACTCAAGGATGATCGCAAACACTATCCAAGGGTTGTGGGTCACCGGGATTCGACCAGTAGGACCGCGAGACCATGATAAACAAGATGCATACACACACACATGCACACATGTAAACTCGGTTCGGGTCTCACAACCCCTTGCACAATCTTGGGCTCAAGGGATAGGTTTCCAGCCCATTGTCACACACTTTCACCACCCTCTAAGCTTTTTATAAGCTTATGCACGATTGATGCATGCAGGAGATCCTAGGCAGGCGTCGTAATGACAGAGTTTGGATTAGAGCTGAGCTTGATCCAAACTCTAATCACAAATGCAAGAAACTATACCACGGCAGTACGATAATGCAGTCAGTCGTACCAAGTTTGGATTAGTGCCCCTTGAGGCCCACCTTTGTGGTAGTTTGTGCGCTATCCTTAACCAGCATTTTTGATAGCTTTATAGGCCCAATGGGCTGGAAACCTATCCCTTGAGCCCAAGATTGTGCCATGGCTGACCTTATTGATTTATGGGCCCAATGAGCCGTCTACAAGCTGGTCATGTGCATTTATTAGCCTTGATGCCCTCATAAAATGCTTAATTGTGGGCTGACTTGTAAGGCCCACATAAATGTATATTATGGAGGGAATTGCTAAATCTTTGGACTGGTGTGGCAAGGCCCACACTGTCAGTATAGGCCTTGCCCATGTGTATTCTTGGGCTTACAAGCTGCCTTCAAGTCCACCATAATGTATGAATTGGGTGGTTTTTGTTTGGGCCATTAGTATATAGATCCAACTATGGGTGAAACACACCCCCACAAAATTTCAAGATTTTATGATACTCAGAAGTATTTTAATTAATTTAAAGAATACAATCTGTCCACGGTGAAATATTGCTGGAATATAACTGTCCTGAATTTGGGCCATCAAATGGGTGGGTTCTGGGCCTCCAAAATTCCTGAAATTTGGACCCAAGGTCCCTCATCAAGCCCACAACAAGGTAGGACCCAGAAATATGGCCCACCTTCTGAGAAAATAATTTTTTTAAAATTTATTTTTATGGAACTATGTTGCTGGACTGCATAACAGAAATTTCTGGCAGCCCACTATATTCGTCCACCCTTTTGGATGCCCAAGTGGGGTCCATTGGCCCTAAAATTTTGCAGGTGGGACACTTCTCTGCAAAATTTTAGAATTTTTGGGATAGTAAAAGTATTTTATTTAACTCCAATTTATGGAGAGCAAGGTATTTCAAAAAAAAATTCCGTTGTTGAAACAATGCTGCTGCCCCTGATTTGTGCACCCCATTAGAGTGGGCCCAGGGCTGCCAAATTTTAAGAAAATGTAGGACCAACATCCTTATACAAGTATACAACAAGGTGGGGTCCACAAAGGTGGATCACTACTTCAAAAACAAGCTGATATTTATGTTTTCACAGCAGTAGAATGGCTGGACAGTCCAGAAAAATCTGGACCGTCGAACCTTCTTGGCCCACCCTTTTGGGTGATCAAAGAAGGACGGATGAGGGTGAAATTTGGGGGACATCTAGGTGGGGTCCCCACCTTCAAGAGGCATATATCAAATGAGACCAAACACCTCACCAATCATCTCCAAAACTGAGCTCAAGAAAACTCAAAAATCTATCCAGATAGCTTTTGGACAACAACATAATACTGAATTAAAATAATTATAATCACTATAAAAAGAGAAAATCAATCCATGGAAATTGTGGTATGAACCACCCCAGTGGGCCCCACAAACATTCAGACCATTCCCATCAATAATTACTATTTGCATGTATCCTTTTTGGGTACATTTAGGGCCCCAACGTCCAAGAGTGGACTGTCAAGGACGTTCTCCCTATTTGGACTGTCTGGATGGTCCCAGGCTGAAAGGTGGGCCACAGACATCTTGATTTCGGAGATATAAACAAGGAAAATTAAAGAATCCAGCCACAAGGGAAGGAGCTCCTTGCATGGACCATGCATGCACAAAGGATGGGCTATGAGCCACATCCATGAAGACATGGAGGCCACCACCATCATTTGATGGGCCCCACAAGCTTCAAAATGAAAGGAATGGAAAGAACATCCATGAAATCAAGAAAATCAAAAATTCCCATCTAAGGAACACCCACAAGTTCCTAATGAAGATAAATGAGAATTTAAGAGCACCCACCTCCAATGGACAAGCTCCAACTCCAAGTGCTAGCTTCTATGCTTCAAGGGAGATGTTTTAATAGTGTTGTAACATCCCGGATTTTTGCCAACTTGGGATTAGACGTCCTTAGGCGGTGGGTCGATCCTAACACCTTATCAACTTGTCAAAACTCAGTCCCAAAGGCTAAAATCGCTTGTGAACCCATTTCTTTCACAAATCCCATCCTTCACCACCTTGCTCTTCAATCTTTCTAAGTACTTTCACCCTAGACACTATCTTAAACTAGCTAAGTAGTATAACTTGGATCACTTTATATACAAATTACAAAGGACTAAGTACCATCTCAGAAAAAAATCTTACAGGACTAAATCCTTTAGAAATTAGGCAAGATTTAGCTAGTGTTAAACTAGAGTGCCTGTGAAATTAGCACCAATCACTTTAAATACGATCTGCAAGACCCAAAACTTGTAGAATCATTAACGCTAGGTTACCCTAAAATCTAGGATCAATCTCATTACCCGGCTGCTCTCGGGAGTATCTCGAAACTCCGTATCAGATCTGGACCGCACGTCGGAAGTCCGATTAACACGAAGTTAAGGACTTAGGACTGCCTCACTGGGCTTGACAACCATCTCGAAAATCAAATCCAGATAGTGTCCCAGCGCTATTCGCTTGAGCTCGGAGTGAAGAGTGTGAGAAATGTGAAATTAATTCAAAATAAAATATCTTGAATAGTAATCTGACACCTCTCGCTTGCGGATCAGTTTTAAGTAACCAGACCGTCAGAATTAGATCAAATTACACCCTCGGATCAGGAGAAATTTCATACACATTTACATGTACTCGGAATCTCCGATCGAGATCCGCTGACCATTGAACTGAAACTGGTCCGCCATGCGTGATCTGAGAACCCTACTAGAACGAAAACTTAATAGAACCTAGATCCATTGTCGGTGAGCTTAAGTCTGACCTTTGGCTCAAGGAGGCCCGCCAGAAGTCCTCCGTTGAGCTGAAACTGCCCCGCTTTATGGCGGCCATTGCCTTGCCCTTGGTTTTTCTGTTTGGGCATTCGGTAGATAGATGTCCATACTCTCGACAGGCATAACATTATGGCTCTTTGGTCCTTTTACCAAATTTACTTGCAGAAGGTTTGTTCACCTTTCTTCCTCTAGAAGGACGGCTACGATTCTTTTGAAAGAATCTTCTAAATTTTTGTGCCAGCAAAGCCACTTCTTCATCTTCATCTTCCTTTTCACTTTCACTGCCTCATGAATTGTTTTCTTTGAGATTTTTAGGACAGTGTTTTTGGATTTTTGGGGTTGTGTGAAGTGTAGTTCAAAGGTTTGTAGGGAACCTACCAGTTCTTCTACTTTCATTTCATCTATGTTCCTACACTCCTCAATTGTTGTAACCTTGGGAATAAACCGTTCCGATAGGGATCTTAGAATTTTCCTACAAATTTTTGGTACCGGAACTTTCTCTCCCAATCCACCCATGGAGTGCCAAATAATATTCAACTCGGTGAAAAACTCCATAAACGTCTCATGCTCTTCCATTTTGAGACTTTCGAACTGTGAAGTCAGGAGTTGAAGTTTGGATCGCTTCACAGTGCTTGTGCCTTCATGGGTTATTTTCAATAAATCCCATGCTTCCTTGGATGTCCCACACATACTTATCTGATTAAAAATATCCTGGGACACGACACAGTAAATAGCATTCATAGCATTAGCTTCAGATGTTTGCCTTTCTTTGTCGAATGTTGTCCACTTTTCTTTGGATTTGGGCTTTGTGATTGTTGTGCCACTATCAAGTACAATTTGTTCCGTAGGTGGCACATATTCACTTTCAACTATATCCCAAACGTCATGATCCAAAGATCTCAGAAAGTAGGGCATCCTAGCCTTCTAGGATGCATAGTTTGATTCGTCAAATACTGGACGTCTAGTGACGGATGAGCCCTCTCCTTTGGCCATATTCCCAACTTCAGTCAAGATCACTCTCTAAGCAGTGAAGCCCTTAAAGAGAGACCCGTTCTGACACCAAATGAAATGGCAGTAAAGACCGCACTAGTTGAAGAAAGAATATGCAAATATGTCTTAGAGGGGGGTGAATAGGACTTTTTCAAAGATTTAAGATTTATTCCAAATTCCTATTACACTAATCCTAATAACATGCACAAATTAGGATTACTCAAACGTAACTCTACTGGCTTCCAAGCCTGGTAGAGGATCCAATCACAAACTATCTTAGAAGTAAGCAGTATGCAAGTTAGCTTATGATGGATATGACTGTGCAAGTGTGTGTGGTGTGATCAAATATTCAGATGAGGAAATATTAAAGCAAATCACACAATCATAAACATAACAATCTCAGACATAGTCATTTTTATAGTGGTTCGACTACTTATCTACTCCACTCCCGGCTGCCGCACTCAACCCTTAAATGTACCGGATTTCACTAAGGAGGTTTCCAAGGGTTCACCTTAAATCTAAGGTTTTAAATCAGGTTTACCTTCAACCTTTACACAGAGGTTTCTACTCGGTTCACCTCTAACCCTGGAGTTTTACTGCTTCACTCCTAACCAGATGTTTATGCTCTCCATAGAGCAAGGGTCCACACAATGCACCCGGATGTTTATGCTCTCCATAGAGCAAGGGTCCACACAACACACCCATTACGTACACTCCCGCCGGAGGCCTCCTTGAGGATTTCAAAGGGTGAGAACCATTTAAGACCCAATCCTAAAAAGGAATGATCACAAGTGTCCTCTTGGACTCTAGATACTTACAAATAAGTTGATGAGTCCCATTCAGCACAATGACGAAGATCTCCTCCTTGTTGTTGAAGAGTCTTTGGCTCCCTTGATCCGCAACACAAAAGATGTACCAGTACTAGGCTTCGGGTTGGGTCAAGGTTATGATGGAATCCTACTCTCTAAAGATTTTCCTATAAGGAAGATAGAGTAGTTCCAATCTTATGCATTCAAGGCATCCCAGCTTAATGATTTGCCATTAAGGTAGTAGTTGGAGGATCCTTGAATGTGAAAGTTCATTCCCAATCCACTCTATTGAATGTCAATGGTGAGGGTGGATTGGAGGATGAACTCCCTTGAGAGAAAGGGCTTTAGATAAAAGATATAAGTTGAAACACTCAAAAGATCTCTCTACTTTCTCTCACAGCAATAAAAGACAAGTCCTCTATATATAGGCAAAAAGTTTCAACTGATATAAAACGGTCACATTTATGACAGAGTTCGATATCATCGAGCAGGTTCGATATCATCGAGCGTATACTCTCAATAGCATCGATGGTCTGCTCGATGACTCGGACTCAATGTCATATGCTTTTGAAACTCTTTGCCAATTGGTCGATGAATTGAAACTATTGTCGATGTCATCAGATTTCGAACTCCGATTCCATCGATGACTGGTTCGATCCATCGACACTTTGAAATATGAGAGAGACTTGACTTTAAAATATTTAGTTTTTTTATGAGTGATTGGGGAACCGTCGAGATCATCGGAATTTGAATGTCGATGATATCGAGATGAGAGTCGATGCATTGATAAATCCAGCGGATTTGACTTTAAGCTTGCTGGACTATTTATGTCTTTGTTCGATGCAATCGACCTGGTGTCGATATCATCGATATTTGAATATCGATTCTATCGAAGGGCCCTCGGTCATAGTTAAAAATAACCTGAAATATCTGCTATAAGAAATGCACGCCCACTATTGATATCATTGATGGACATCTGATCTTATCGATATTTAAATTCAGATCATATCGGACGGTCATCGATATATCGAAGGAATTTAAGATTTCCAGTAAAAAAACAGGGGCGCTAGAAATCAGCCTGCCGATCTTATCAAGCCACTCTCGATGGACTCGAGATTTGAATATCGGTGATATCGATATGTGTATCGATACATCGATAATTCATCCAGTTATGTTGTGAAGTTGTTGGACATATTTAGTGCTTTTATCGATGATATCGATAAGTGTATCGATATATCGATAAATCCGTCCAGATGAATATTTAGTTGCTGGACACTTTTGGTCCTCTCATCGATAATATCGTTAAAGTATCGAGGACATCGATAGTGCAGGTCGATCATATCGAGAGTGCATCGATACAATCGACAAGGCGAGAAAAACTTACAGATTTTCCTATTTGCAATAAGTTTTCTCACCCTAAAACCCTATGATTTCTAACTTATTTTTAAGGGTTTTTCTTTACCTGGTGTTTTGGGACATAGGATGTGAGGCTATGATTTACCTGTGGCGAGCTTGCACACATCCAGTTGTGGTAGACGCTTGAATTGATCTTCCTATCGAGATCTATAGACAGTCTGACCTACCATTCACGTTACTTGACAAACCAGGGCACTAGCAGGTGCACTTTCACTACATGCTTGTTATGAGATGTGGTTGACCATTGCATATGTCATTGGGTAGGTTGTTTATGGGACTCCCTGTTAGGCGGAGTTGTCACACAGGAGTGCACGGTATACGCAGGATTGATGCATGATTAGACTACATGACTCATGCATCTTGCATTGTGTGATTATGATTACTGTACGCCCTAGCGACATCAAGGTTGTAGCCTCCACAAATATAAGATGGATGGTAGGATTGGATACCGAAAATACTTGTTAAGCACGGGGGCGTGATAGATGTCCTAAGGTAAAAGTCCTCAAACCCTTATGGTAACATGGAGGATGCTAAATGCCTAGACCAAGTGGATGTATGAGCGTATAAGGGCCGAATACCAAGAGGTCGCATCTCCCACTATGTCGTGGTCAGTTGGAACGGGGTGTGGCCTTTCCAGCCCGAGGGTAAGGGGCAATTGTTAGGCTGAGTTTGACCAGCTCGTAAATGAATCTGTTATAAGACCCGTATCCCAGCCCGTACCATTCCGTAGGCTTCCGCGGTCTTCTCGGTCGAACTCCGGGGACCTGCTATTTGTAATCGGCATTTACGCGTAACCCTGAGTCGTATCCCGTATTCTAGAGTCGGCTCGACCTGAGACTTGTATCATTGCGATCGCGCCGTCGCCACGATTCCAACGCCGCGTATTACGCGCCAAGGCGATACCTAGGCCAGGAGATGTGGGCCCGTATTCTATTCAAGAAAAACACCACTCGTGCAAATTCTGAGAGAATCTCTACAACTTGTCACATTCATCAATCCACCAATCAATCACCTCAACCAAGTACACCATCACCTCACACCCATCCCTAAACAACCCCAAAAGTCAAAAAGTTCTTACACCCATCACTCACCACATCCATCACTCATCTCTCTCTCTCTCTTACAAATCCCTCTCTCTCTCCCATTTCTCAAAACCTATCTCCCAAAGCAATCCATGTCCATGGCTTCCAAGAGGAGAAGCTTGGCATGACCCACTCCCTATCACCTAATCCAACCCTTGAATCATCATCTCAACCATCAAAATTGTCCCCTTGGAGCTCAAGACCGCATAGGCGGAAGGAGGAGGAGATCAAAGGTGGGTGCTTTTCTAGGATTAGATTTGTATCATTTTGCTTGGATTTGATGATTGAGGGCCCACACATGGTGGGACCCGTCTTGATGTATGATTTGTAAGAGGGACCCATAGTGGCGGGGTCCCTTTGCTCTTCCATTCTCTCTCTCTCTCCCTCTTTCTTTCTCATGTTTTGGGGCCCACCTGATGAATGGGTTATACCCACATTGATCAGGCCTTGGGGCCGTGTTGCTGTCCACCAGATGGTCCACCTTGCTAGACTGTTTAGACCGATGCGGCCAGACTGTCACGCCCCAGACTCAGTAACCGGACTCACAAGGATTCCGATGACCGGTTCTGAACGCAACAGCCTCCATAGTACCCCATTCTCGGCTCCTGAGGCAGGTTCCGATCCTGGGTCCTACAAGGAGGATTTTCGTAATAGTATAATCATTTCAATACGAGCATACCCAAGATCACAGCAAGAACATCTGAGAATAACAAAGGCACACATTGCAAAATCCACTATAAATTTAAACTCTTACAATCATCCATAAGGTCCAAAAGAACATACATGAGATAAAAGGAAAGGAGAGAAAGGTCAGCAACACTGGGGTCCTCAAATGCTCAGCTCTACTCCATGCTCTACTGCTATGTCAGGACACTACTTGTCCTATGTTCTTGGCAGACATGCGATGTTATCCTGAGTTATTTCAGAATTATTTGCTATGCTTTGATACCAACTCCTGTCATGCCCCAGACTCAGTAACCGGACTCACAAGGATTCCAATGACCGGTTCTGAACGCAACAGCCTCCATAGTACCCCATTCTCGGCTCCTGAGGCAGGTTCCGATCCTGAGATCCTACAAGGAGGATTTTCGTAACAATATAATCATTCCAATACGAGCATACCCAAGATCACAGCAAGAACATCTGAGAATAACAAAGGCACACATCGCAAGATCCACTATAAATTTAAACTTTTACAATCATCCATAAGGTCCAAAAGGACATACATGAGATAAAAGGAAAAGAGAGAAAGGTCAGCAACACTGGGGTCCTCAAATGCTCAGCTCTACTCCATGCTCTACTGCTATGTCGCTTGCCTAGAGTATCTTGCACGCATCAATCGTGCATAAGCTTATAGAAGCTTAGAGGGTGGTGTAGGTGCGTAATAATGGTGCACAGAAGAGTAGTAGGAGATACAAGGAGAGAAGCATGGTCAAAGAGGATATCACTAGCCTTACCCAAGCTTATCATGAATAAGAAGCAATGAGTACTGGGTGCCATGCCAAGGCAATGCATGAAGGGGCTTGTACAACCAATGCTAATGCAATACAAGTAATGTCAGTGCTCATATCCAAACCACAAGTCATGTACATTTCCTATCATAAGGAAATCACCGGGGTCCATTAGACTACTAAATAACTGCCGCTCTACAGACCCCGCATAGTCAAACGAGCGTAAGAGACCTCATTACCCGCCCGTGGACAGCCAATCACCAACAAGGCCTGAGGGTAGCGGACCCATTTACGAGCTGGTCAGACTCAGCCTAACAATGCCTCCTCACATCAGGCAGGTAAGGCCACACCCCTATCCAACCGACTACACGACAGTGGGAGTCGCGGCCTAATGGTATAAGGCCCTCGTGTGCTCATATATTCCACCCGGTCACGGCGTTGGAGCAGATCCTTGGTACCATGGAAGTTTTGAGAATTTCACCCATGGGCATCCTATTCACCCGGTATGCTCAACTAATATTTCCGGTGTCCACATATACGGCCATCCACGAATACCCCTGTGGAGGCAAGGCCCTGATGAAGTAAGGGCGGATATCCATAAGCTATGCAATGCCAGATGCATGAATCACACAATCACCCATGCATCAATCCTAAGCATCCATCTCTCGGGGAGATACCAACATGTCCTACACAATGACACAACTATGACCAATCATACCTCAACCAAGCATGCATATGATGCGTATGGGAGTGGGCCATGAAGATGAATAAGGGTGCCAATGAGGTGAAAATGAACTCTCTACCTAACCATGAAGAGTCTAGGTACTTAACCAATTTCTCATAAGGAATACAACCTCTAGTGGGGGCCCATATACCTGGGGTAGCCCATGAGACTAAGGAGAACAATGATATGGGCCTAAATAGATGAAACGAACCTAGCAAGGGTCTATGGTGGGCCTTTAAACACCTATAGAAGCCCATGGGCCTACCTTAGGGCCACCAATGTGGACATCCAACCATAATTGGTCCCTAAGAGGTAGCCCATCTCTAATTGATTACTGATCAAGGCCCAAGGCCCACACAACATTAGAAATAAGAAATGGACAACCATTACATACCACATATATTCATGTTGGGCTTCAGAAAGGCGGCCCAAGGCCTAACCAAAACATGGGTCCAAGGGAAACACACATAGCCCAACCCATATATACCACTATGGGCCCATAGGGAAAAGGTTAGGGCCCAATCTAAAGGCCACTAATCTCATATATTATGGTGGCCTAGTGGGCAGCCCATTGCTCAAATCACATGGGCAAATGTCATGTTCTTAGTCAAGTAAGTTGGGCCTACAACCCGGCCCAAGTATAAAGTTGATTTGGTGGGCAATCAAGGGCCCATATACTTGTGTAATCTGGCCCACTAATCCAACACAATAGTATGGTAAAAATGACCCAAGAGTGTAACGACCTGAAAATTTCCGTACATTGGGCCGAGTACCACCTCGACCAGAAATCACATAGGATTAAATCCTTTAAAAATTTAACAAAGTAAACTAAGTACTAAACTCGGGTAATCATGAAATCCATTGGGATCGCTTTAAATACGATCTGCAAGACCCAAAACCTGCAGAATTGGTGACTTTAGGTTACCCTAAAGTCTAGAGCCAAACTCATTACCCGTCTGCTCTCGGGACTGAAACGAAACTTCGTGTGAGGTCTAGATCGTACATCGGGAGTCCGATTAACACGAAGCTAAGGAACAAGGACCGCCCCACTGGGCTTGACAATCATCTCAAAAATCAGATGATTCCGATGTCCCACGGCCATTGTTTTCACTCCGGAGCGAGCGAGTGTGAAAAACACTATTTCCATCCAAATGAAAATATCTGGAATAGTGATCTGGCACCTTTCGGTTGCACGTCAGTATTAAGCAACCTGACCGTCGGAATCAGACCAAATTACACCCTCGGATTAAGAAAAATTTCAGGAACATTTACATGTACTCAGAAATTCTGATCGTGGCCCACGAACCGTTGAACTGAAAGTGGTCCGCCACGTGCGATTGGGAATCCGATCGAGTCGAAAACGTAATCCCACGTAGATCCGCAGAGGGTGAGCTTAAGTCTGACGTTTGGCTCAAAGAGGGCTACCAGAACACCCCTTTTGAGCTTGGAAAGTGGCGAACTGCCTATGTATGCAGCCACCCTTGAACCTGAGTCTATTTTAGACATGTTCTAGGCTATAAAAGGGGTTTAGAACAGCCCCTCTCACAGCCATACGAATTTGGGTCCAAACCCTTAGAGAGAAAGAGAGAAAAGAGAGAGAAACTTGTGGAGATCGAGGCCGATCTTCCTCCTGCTGCTTCCACTCCTCCCACGGCCTACACCGCCCTATTCCAGGGGATTTCCCGGTGGTTTCTACCCCATTTGAAGGTAAGAAACCCTAACCCTAGGTCTGATTTGAGCTCGATTAGTGATAGGTTATGGAAAGACTAATCGAATGCGCTCTTTAGGCTACGAAACTCCCGTATACGGAAGCTCCAACACCCCTGCTGATTAGTTGAAATTCCAAGGGCTGAGGTGAGGACTTTAAGAGTATAAGTTACGGTTTTCAACGCTTTCAATGTCAGATAATGATAGATTCATGATCTGCATGCAAATGCACATGTACAAAGTGCTTTCCGTTTCCTGTTTCGATTAGCGATAAAGAATATGGAATTTTACATACTCTTGATATATAGAAATACCGTATACGTATTTTTGTTGAGAAAATGTTTAACATGTTTATTTAATGTTTGATTATATCATGTGTGGATAAAATGCTAGTTTGGCGAAAGGGATCGCAAAAATACATGTTCATGTGTAAATGTCATATATGTGGAAATTGTGTATTCCAGAAATTCCGCATACGTGCGGATTTTGAAATATAATTGTGATGATTATTTGCTGTATGATTACGATATACATGGAAAAATACTCTCGAGGCTTAGGACAGCCCAATCACGAACTTGCCTAACATACGTCATGTATGTTGGAAAAGTGTATTCTAAGTGTTTGTATAAGTGCATGTATGTGTACATGTGTATGTACTAGTGCCTTAGATAGGCGCTGATATGGGTTTTCCAACTCCCTTAGAGACATGTAGGATCCCCTCCATGCGGTGGTTCACCGCAACCACTTAATTGTATTGCACACACAATTGTATCCCTATGGGGATAGTGCTTTATTACATGCATTACAACATGCTTTGCAACATGCTTGACTTCATGTTTTACTTCATGCTTTATAACATGCCTACTAACATGCTTGTATTGCTTGTTTATCATGCTTTATTTCACCTGCTAACGATGAAAACTGTTTGAGTTTGGGACTATGAATATAGTCCAAACACTCGGTACCAGACTTGTGATTGTGGCTGAGATTCATGTCGCCACAAAGGACGGGTCCGGCGAACCCGAGTCGTACTTCGGTTGGCGATAGTGGTTGGCCACGCGGAGTGCTTTTGCGCTCCATATCGCTCAACTTGTGGTGCGCTCGAGCTAGTCAGGCTCGCCAATGAAACCGAAGTGTAGTTGTGTGTTCATCCTGTTTGGTCGCTACTGCTTGAACCTAGGGTACCAAACTTACCAGTGGTGATTCCCGTTTAACCATGGTACCTAGATCCGCTAAGACGCATGAGCCGGGCATGGTGGTATGGGACACCGTGGTCGAGCTGTCGGCCTATGCTGGGGCCATGTGCCTCCCCGTAGTGACCATTGCGCAACTATCTCGTGAGCCGAATACGGTGGTATGGGACACTGTATTCGAGCTGTCGATACTTCGGCGAGAGCCGAGTACGGTGAGATCTGTGCTCGTGCTGACGGGCGACGAGTCCTCCGTGGTATCATCGAGTACACTCCAAGGGTCTGTGATTGGCCACGAGCCTTTCACAGCAACTAGAGTGTGAGTTGAGCCGAGTATGGTGAGACCTGTACTTGAGCTGACGGCTAGTGATTGAGCCGAGTACGGTGAGACCTGTACTCGAGCTGACGGCCAGCAATTGAGCCGCATACGGTGAGATCTGTATCCGCGCTGACGGGTGACGAGCCCTTTGCGATGCCATCACTAAGCTTCTCAAACCATAACATCGTATGAGAATAACTAGGATTGACGACCCTAGAATGGATCATGTTGGGAATGATACAAGGGAGGTACCTTAGTTTCCCAATACTGCTGATTGAAATGGACTAATAATAACTTGGTAATCATGAGCATCATCGCACCGCATGTGCTTTGTAGATGTGGCGCACTGAGGGAGTTAAGCATTCGCGAACGTAAGATGATGTCGCTTGAGGGTGGTTTGGCAAGGGCATACAGCATCATGTCATGTCATTTTGCATTTAACAAGAGTAGTTAGAAATGCTTGATTTGTACTGCTTTATCATTACTGCTTGGTTGATTTGATAACATGTTAACTTATGCATTATTGTTCCACTGAGTTAGCTACTCACTCCCACGTTACGGGACGGTGTTGTACACACCAACCAGACTCTGTCGCAGGTTTAGAGGGCGCCTTGGTTCAGGAGCCAGTGCCCGACGTTGATGAGGACCAGGAGGAGTTCTCCTTCATGCAGTACTCTGACGGCTACGCTTAGGCCGGCTGCATCGCGGGATTCTCGGGGCCTCTTTTGAGGATGTATTTTGGGTTTTTGGCTTACAACAGTACATGTATATTGGTGCTCAGCTAGTACTCATACTCTGGAGTTAAGAAAATTTTGTTACTTTACATACTTGAATATAAAATTTCAGTCTTCCGCTGCTCTTAAATGCAATTGAACTGGAGTATGAATTACTGTTTTGGTTTAATCTCATTCATGTTTATTGCGCTAACTCAGACAACATTTAATCGGCATTGTGTATGTTGCATAAGTGATGCGTTGGAACTCGGGAGTTGAGTTCATACTCGACCCCCGAATTTTAGGGCGTTACAAGTTGGTATCAGAGCATGATTTTGATTAAAACCGGACCTGAGTTATGTCCCCACTACGTACGCTGACGCATTATACTTAGGAGGGTGCGCAAACTTTTAGAAACAGTCCTAGGGTCTCCCGACTTCACCGTTCGGTGAAATTCATTGAAAACAGACGCGTTGATCGAGTTTGTACTCGATCATGACCGCACACATGGACTCCAAATCGCCCCTGGACCGTCTATTGACGTGTCAAGATCACAACCCACCAAAATTTAGTCGTTAAAAATCGGAAAAAAATCAGATTGGTTCTGAAATTTCCGGAAACTACCCGTTTGGGAGCCGAACGGAGTCCGTGGGCCCCCCACGTTAGCCTATTGAGTTTTTAGACCAAGCCAGGGTGCATTCAGCACCCTGGGCACGTGCCAAGGTGGGCCAGACCACGGTAGCGCGGCTCCGGCCAAGTTCGGCCGCGGCGGCGCCGCGGGTCAGGCGGCGCGCCGCCGCCCGGTCGACTTCTGGTGGGATTCCGGCCATGGGGTTGGTCGGCCCAACCCCCTACACACGCTGGCATGTGCGGTTTTGCTGTTTGATTAGAATAAATGGGGCTGGAGCACCCCTTTTCCACCATTCATCCCTTTTCAAGCACCACCAACCCAAATCCGATTTTCTTAAAACCCATCCCTCCAACCTCCAAATCTTCCATTTTTCTTCCATATCTCACACATCCCAACCTTCCACAACAGCCCTAGCTTCTCCCTTTCCCCATTTTCTCAAGTTGGAGCTCTCATATCCCTCCTTGGAGCTCAAAATCGGGTAAGATACTAACCCATCCCACTTCCTTCTTGTTTCTTCTTCATTTTCTACCTCTTGGGCTCCTTCCACACCCATTGGATTGTTATTTGTGGTGGAGCAAAGAGATCAGCCCCTTAAATCCCATTTTGGGCAAATTTCCATGGCCCTCCTTGGTGTGGTGGCCACCATTTTCTCTCTTTCCTCTATCCTATCTCTCATGGGAAAGAGGAAAACCGTGGCTGATGATGCCGGCCCAAGTAGGCCAGCCCATTCCCGAAGAAGATCCGACGTCGGGGCCGGCCCAAGCAACGTGCGGGAGTTTAGGTCGAAGCGAGACCTGGATCCCGACCATCCCGCCAGAAATGCTTACCCGATTGGCATGGAATATGGGCGCTTTGCGGGCCGCAAAGTTGTGTTTGAAGCTCATGTAGATGAAAGGATGTTCGGGCTACACCCACTGATGGACCGCCTGGTGGACATCGGTTGGAATTCTATGTTTGATGGCCAGTCGTCTGCATGTGAGAACACGGTTCGCGCCTTCTATGCTCACATCGTGGACGCATCTGTTGAGCCTCTTCAGTTTACTATTTCTGTGAGGGGCATTAGACGCACGATTACAGTGGATGAAGTGGCTCAGATCACAGAGCTGCCGCGTGGTCAAGTGCACCCCAGTGATAGTTTTTCCAGAAGTGCGCGGGAAAGGGATCGCCGCGCGCGATATCTCTGTGGTCGCCGGGTTACTTGGAGGAGAGGAAACAACATTGCGTCGACAAAAATAGCGGAGGACCTCCGTTTACTCCATCATATTTTCACCTACAACGTGTACCCACGATCGGGTAACCGCACGGAATGTACTCGGTTGATGGTAGACTTCTTGTACAAGATGGGACATGGAGACGACATATGCCTGCCCACGTTCATCCTATCTCAGATTGTGCATGCCGTTCGTTCTACCAGGAACGATCTTTCGCTCCCATTTGGCCGTCTGATCTGCAGGATGGCTCGTGATGTAGGCTACAGGTTGAATATGGAGGATCTTGCACCGGTCCGAATCATAAGTGAAGCGACACTCAGGAATATGAAGATCGGCCCTCAACAGCGGCAAGCCCGACTCGACGACTCTGGTGATGAGTCGGATAGTGCCGGCGAGGAGAGATGAGTTGGGCGATGATGACATACAGGAAGAAGAACCTGAGGCTCAGGACACCGAGGAGAGTTCACCTCCTATGGCTCAGGATCATGGTATAGATCGGGATGCTTTCGATGCGCGATTTGCCCGTCTTGAGGAAGGGCAAGCCGCTCTGCAGCAAGAGATTGGTCAAGTTCGAGCCAAGCTTGAAGAGACTGACGCCTATATAAAGAGAAGTTTCAAGAAGATGTCCCGTACGTTAAAGGCCATCCTGTGCTGTGCGCAGGATAAGAATGCTCCTCCTCCACCGCCTACTTCGGATGTTTAGTCATCCACGTGTTGTGTGTTGTTGCTTGTGTTGGTTACCGCGTTAGGCGGTTCATATTTTCATGTTGTTGATGTAGTAGGTAGTAGCATGTTTTGTATGTTTTCATGTAATGAATGTAATGGCTATCATGTGATTTTCTGTCGTGATTCATGTAACTCTGTAGTCCATGTATTATGACAATTTTGAGTAAATGAAAAGCATGTAGCCTCTTTGTATTGATGATATGTGGAATGCGTAAGTGCCTCATGATGTGTATTGTACTATATCTCACAAATGATCTACCCTATGTTGTATAGGGCATGTCGCGGCAGTATACGCGGAGCACGGCACATCTATGTTTGACCGACCCTATGGACCAGACTCCTTCTGGTAGTGGCGGTCCTATGGACCGTGGATTGAGATCTGATCAGCCTTCTGCTGGTCCTAGTGGTGGACAGCCACCTTACACACCCCCGGTCAGAGAGCAGTATCGGCCGTCATCTGCTGCACAGCATGATTCCCAGGCTGCTCCACAGCCTGATAGATTTGAGCAGCTGATGATGATGATGCATCAGCAGCAGATGCAGCAGCAGCAGCAGATGCAGCAGCAGCATGAGCAGATACAGCAGCAGCAGCAGATACAGCAGTAGCAGCATCAGGATCTGATGGCCACTATTGCTGAGGCCTTGTCCCATGGTGGTGATGCGGCTCCACCTACTACGTTTGCGCATCCTGAGGAGTATTCTGAGCCTCCTGCGCGATGTGAGGATGCGCCTCTGCCTGCACCCGTTGCACCTCCTACTGGAGATGTCGGTACGCGAGGTCTACTCGAGCGATTTCAGCGCTTGAGGCCTCCTTCATTTGCGGGTTCTCACAGACCCGAGGAGGCAGAGTTCTGGCTGGACCGCATCTCCAAGATGCTACGGATGTTACATTGCTCCGAGGCAGAGCAGGTTGAGCTGGCTACCTTTATGTTTGAGAGGGAGGCCAGCTTATGGTGGGACAATGTGCTGTGCACGGTCGCAGTGGACTTCGTGTGGACTTGGGAGGCTTTCGAGTCTCGGTTCCACGAGAAGTATTACCCGCAGACATATCGACATGAGCGGGAGGACGAGTTTTTGCGCCTCAGGCAGGGAGGCATGACGGTGACGGATTATGAGCACCGATTTACCGAGTTGGGCCGCTTTGTCCCGACCATCCTCGTCAATGAGCAGATGAGGATGCGACGATTTACTGGAGGCTTGCGACCTGACATACGGTCGAAGCTTTGCTGCCACACTATCCCTACTTATGCAGCGCTGGTCCACATGTCTATGACGGCCGAGCAGGATGTGGACCGTCTGGCCCGATCACGCGGTACTATGGTTGCGAGACCACGACAGGATACACAGAGCAGGCCTATTTTAGGCAAGAGGCCTCGAGCCGATTCTCCCCCCAGGGCTGCAGCGCCAGTGCTTCCCATGAGACGCCCGTTGGTGACCTGCACGTTTTGCGGGAAACCAGGACACCCTGCCGAGAGCTGCTTCTCGCACATGAGGCCTAGCGGATTTGCGCCACCGCAGAGATTGGGTCGCCCTTATCCCCAGGCCATTTCAGCTCCGCCGCTATAGACCGCTCCTGCACATCCTTCATTCCGACCTCCTGTGCCGTTCTTCAGGCCGCCACAGCGACTCCTGGCTCCTCAGCCGAATCGCCAGCAGTAGGCCCGTGTGCATACCCTTGTTGCTGAGGCACCAGAGACGTCGATATCGGCACCGACGGCCTTCGAGGGCACGGCTCATATCCATGGTACTCCTGTTTCTCTACTGGTGGACACTGGGTCCACTATCTCTATCATTTCATGTGGGGCGGTGAAACGCCTATCTTTGCATACTGTTCCCACTAAGGGAACGAGACTCACTACGGCCACCGGGACCTTCTCGGATGTCACACGTTTATGCGAGAGTTGCGCGATAGTTTTGGGTAGCAGCACAGAGCTCGTCGACCTTATTGTTGCTCCGCTATGACACTACGACGTTATACTTGGCATGGATTGGCTCGCTAAGATGAGGGCGGAGATAGATTGCGATGCTCGGATCGTGACTGCCTATGGACCTGACGGCACAGCATTCACGTTCTCAGTGCAGGTCAGTTGGCCTTGTCGAGTTGATTGTTATGCTGCATTACTTGTGCCGATTGATGGTCCGACACTGGAGGGTACGCCAGTGGTTAGAGAGTTTGTTGGAGTCTTTAAGAATATCCCTGGTTTACCTCCTCGGCGCGAGATTGACTTTACGATTGACCTTACGCCTGGTGCGATGCCCATCTCGTTGCCGACCTATCGTATGCCTCCATGCGAGATGGAGGAACTGCGGAAACAGATTGACGAACTTGTAGAGAAAGGCTTTATTCGACCTAGTGTGTCTCCTTGGGGAGCACCTGTGTTGTTCGTGAAGAAGAAGGACGGGTCGCTACGGTTGTGTATTGATTACCGTAGGTTGAACCAGGTCACGGTGAAGAACAAGTATCCTTTGCCCAGGATAGATGATCTGTTTGATCAGTTGAGGGGGGCGAAGTATTTCTCGAAGATTGACCTTCAGTTAGGGTACCACCAGTTGCGCGTGAGAGAGGAGGATGTACAGAAGACAGCCTTCAGGACGTGCTTCGGGCACTATGAGTTTTTGGTGATGTCGTTCGGTCTGACGAACGCACCAGCCGTGTTCATGGATCTGATGAATCGGGTATTTCGGCCCTTCCTTTACCGATTCGTCATCGTTTTTATCGATGATATTTTGATATACTCTACGAGTCGGGAGGAGCACGAGGAGCACCTGCGAGCAGTGTTGGGTACGTTGGAGAAGAACCAGTTGTTTGCGCAATACAAGAAGTGCGACTTCTGGCAGGAGGAAGTCAAGTTCCTGGGACATGTTGTGTCCAAGGATGGGATAGCAGTGGACCTTGCTAAGGTAGCCGCGGTTCAGGATTGGCAGCAGCCTGAGTCGGTTACTGAGGTGAGGAGTTTCCTTGGTCTGGCTGGGTATTACAGACGTTTCATTCGGGATTTCTCGAAGATCGCCAGGCCATTGTCGCAGTTGACTCGGAAGGACCTGAAGTTCGCCTGGAATGAGAAGGCGGAGGCAGCTTTTAAGGAGCTGAAGGACAAGTTGACGTCCGCCCCTGTGCTAGTATTGCCAGAGCAAGGGGTGAAGTACACGGTATATACTGACGCGTCTCGCGTTGGTTTGGGTTGTGTGCTGATGCAGAAGGATAGGGTGATTTCGTATGCCTCGAGACAATTAAGGAAGCACGAGGAGAATTACCCTACACATGACCTGGAGTTGGCAGCGGTCATCTTTGCATTGAAGCTCTGGAGACATTACCTCTACGGAGAGGAGTTCGAGCTTTTCTGCGACCACAAGAGCCTTAAGTATATATTCACGCAGCGAGACTTGAATATGAGACAGCGCCGATGGATGGAGACCTTGAAGGACTTCAAGTTCGAGGTTTCTTACCATCCTGGCAAGGCGAACCTTGTGGCAGACGCGTTGAGCCGCAAGAAGGCGATTGCATTTGCGGCACCGCTGATGATAGCCGAGTGGGACATGATGGAGTTTGTGCGCGACTTCGAGCAGAGACTCACTGTCGAGGAGCCTTTTGAGTGTGTTGCGCACGTTCGGGCGCGGCCACTTATTGACGACAGGATTGTTGAGGCCCAAAGGGGCGATATACGGCTGTCTGAGCTTCGAGAGCAGGCTAGCGATGCCGTGGACTCCGAGTGGAGAGTTGGTTCTGATGGGGGTTTACGATTCCGTGGCCGCCTATGTGTTCCTAATGTGGCTGACTTGAGATGCGAGCTTCTCGAGTCTGCCCATAACTCAAAGCTTGCGATGCATCCTGGTAGCACGAAGATGTACCAGGATATGAGACGGACTTACTGGTGGGACAACATGAAGGCCCACATCGCTGAGTATGTATCTCGGTGTCTGATGTGCCAGCAGGTCAAGGCAGAACATCGCCGACCTCCTGGACTGCTTCAGCCCATGCCTATAGCGGAGTGGAAGTGGGACTTCATCTCCATGGACTTCATATCAGGGCTGCCGAAGACGAGGAAGGGACACGATTCTATTTGGGTGATTGTGGACCGGTTGACCAAATCGGCCCATTTCCTCCCTATCAGAGTTACGAACTCTGCAGACGAGCTGGCTAGACTGTACATCAGAGAGATCGTCCGTCTGCATGGAGTTCCCTTAGAGATCGTGTCGGACAGAGACATGCGATTCACATCCATCTTCTGGACTCGTATCCAGGAGGCGATGGGTGTGAAGTTGAAGTTCAGTACAGCGTTTCATCCTCAGACTGATGGGCAGACAGAGCGGGTAAATAAGATTTTGGAAGATATGTTGCGAGCATGTGTGTTGGATTTCAAGGACAGCTGGGATGACTGTCTTCCGTACGCAGAGTTCGCCTACAACAACAGCTTCCAGGCGACTATTGGCATGACGCCTTATGAGGCTTTATATGGTCGACCTTGTAGGGCACCGCACTGTTGGGCAGAGGTTGGCGAGCGCAGCCTGATTGGCCCGGAGTTGGTCCAGACGACTACAGAGAAGATTGATATCATCAGGCGTCGATTACTCACAGCGCAGAGCAGACAGAAGAGTTACGTCGATACGAGGCGGCGACCGCTGGAGTTCGAGGTCGGGGATCATGTCTTCCTTCGAGTTTCCCCTATGAAGGGAGTCCTTCGGTTCGGAAAGAAGGGGAAGCTCACACCGATTTATCGGTCCATTTCAGATACTGGATCGAGTGGGTGATGTGGCGTATCGTCTCGCCTTGCCTATGCCGCTTGCTTCTGTACACAACGTATTTCATGTCTCTATGCTGAAGAAGTACGTTCCTGATCCTACGCATATCATCAGATGGGAGCAGGTACAGTTGAGTGAGGATGCTACGTACGAGCTGCGCCCGACGCGTATCCTTGATAGGAAGGAGCAGGTACTACGTAGCAAAGTCATCCCACTTGTGAAGGTGCTTTGGACACATCATTCCAAGGAGGAAGCTACCTGGGAGACTGAGGCCGAGGTCAGAAAGAACTACCCTCAGATTCTCGAGGACTACGAAAAGGTATAAATTTCGAGGACGAAATTTTTTGTTTAAGGGGGGTAGATTGTAACGACCTGAAAATTTTCGTACATTGGGCCGAGTACCACCTCGACCAGAAATCACATAGGATTAAATCCTTTAAAAATTTAACAAAGTAAACTAAGTACTAAACTCGGTTAATCATGAAATCCGTTGGGATCGCTTTAAATACGATCTGCAAGACCCAAAACCTACAGAATTGGTGACTCTAGGTTACCCTAAAGTCTAGAGCCAAACTCATTACCCGTCTGCTCTCGGGACTGAAACGAAACTTCGTGTGAGGTCTAGATCGCACATCGGGAGTCCGATTAACACGAAGCTAAGGAACAAGGACCGCCCAACTGGGCTTGACAATCATCTCAAAAATCAGATGATTCCGATGTCCCACGGCCATTGTTTTCACTCCAGAGCGAGCGAGTGTGAAAAACACTATTTCCATCCAAATGAAAATATCTGGAATAGTGATCTGGCACCTTTCAGTTGCACGTCAGTATTAAGCAACATGACCGTCGGAATCAGACCAAATTACACCCTCGGATTAAGAAAAATTTCAGGAACATTTACATGTACTCAGAAATTCTGATCGTGGCCCACGGACCGTTGAACTGAAAGTGGTTCGCCACGTGCGATCTGGGAATCCGATCGAGTCGAAAACGTAATCCCACGTAGATCCGCAGAGGGTGAGCTTAAGTCTGACGTTTGGCTCAAAGAGGGCTACCAGAACACCCCTTTTGAGCTTGAAAAGTGGCGAACAGCCTATGTATGCAGCCACCCTTGAACCTGAGTCTATTTTGGACATGTTCTAGGCTATAAAAGGGGCTTAGAACAGCCCCTCTCACAGCCATACGAATTTGGGTCCAAACCCTTAGAGAGAAAGAGAGAAAAGAGAGAGAAACTTGTGGAGATCGAGGCCAATCTTCCTCCTGCTGCTTCCACTCCTCCCACGGCCTACACCGCCCTATTCCAGGGGATTTCCCGGCGGTTTCCACCCCATTTGAAGGTAAGAAACCCTAACCCTAGGTCTGATTTGAGCTTGATTAGTGATAGGTTATGGAAAGACTAATCGAATGCGCTCTTTAGGCTAGGAAACTCCCGTATACGGAAGCTCCAACACCCCTGCTGATTAGTTGAAATTCCAAGGGCTGAGGTGAGGACTTTAAGAGTATAAGTTACGGTTTTCAACGCTTTCAATGTCAGATAATGATAGATTCATGATCTGCATGCAAATGCACATGTACAAAGTGCTTTCCGTTTCCTGTTTCGATTAGCGATAAAGAATATGGAATTTTACATACTCTTGATATACGTAGAAATACCGTATACGTATTTTTGTTGAGAAAATGTTTAACATGTTTATTTAATGTTTGATTATATCATGTGTGGATAAAATGCTAGTTTGGCGAAAGGGATCGCAAAAATACATGTTCATGTGTAAATGTCATATATGTAAAAATTGTGTATTCCAGAAATTCCGCATATGTGCGGATTTTGGAAATATAATTGTGATGATTATTTGCTGTATGATTACGATATACATGGGAAAAATACTCTCGAGGCTTAGGGACAGCCCAATCACGAACTTGCCTAACATACGTCATGTATGTTGGAAAAGTGTATTCTAAGTGTTTGTATAAGTGCATGTATGTGTACATGTGTATGTACTAGTGCCTTAGATAGGCGCTGATATGGGTTTTCCAACTCCCTTAGAGACATGTAGGATCCCCTCCATGCGGTGGTTCACCGCAACCACTGAATTGTATTGCACACACAATTGTATCCCTATGGGGATAGTGCTTTATTACATGCATTACAACATGCTTTGCAACATGCTTGACTTCATGTTTTACTTCATGCTTTATAACATGCCTACTAACATGCTTGTATTGCTTGTTTATCATGCTTTATTTCACCTGCTAACGATGAAAACTGTTTGAGTTTGGGACTATGAATATAGTCCAAACACTCGGTACCAGACTTGTGATTGTGGCTGAGATTCATGTCGCCACAAAGGACGGGTCCGGCAAACCCGAGTCGTACTTCGGTTGGCGATAGTGGTTGGCCACGCGGAGTGCTTTTGCGCTCCATATCGCTCAACTTGTGGTGCGCTCGAGCTAGTCAGGCTCGCCAATGAAACCGAAGTGTAGTTGTGTGTTCATCCTGTTTGGTCGCTACTGCTTGAACTTAGGGTACCAAACTTACCAGTGGTGATTCCCGTTTAACCATGGTACCTAGATCCGCTAAGACGCATGAGCCGGGCATGGTGGTATGGGACACCGTGGTCGAGCTGTCGGCCTATGCTGGGGCCATGTGCCTCCCCGTAGTGACCATTGCGCAACTATCTCGTGAGCCGAATACGGTGGTATGAGACACTGTATTCGAGCTATCGATACTTCGGCGAGAGCCGAGTACGGTGAGATCTGTGCTCGTGCTGACGGGCGACGAGTCCTCCGTGGTATCATCGAGTACACTCCAAGGGTCTGTGATTGGCCACGAGCCTTTCACAGCAACTAGAGTGTGAGTTGAGCCGAGTATGGTGAGACCTGTACTTGAGCTGACGGCTAGTGATTGAGCCGAGTACGGTGAGACCTGTACTCGAGCTGACGGCCAGCAATTGAGCCGCATACGGTGAGATCTGTATCCGCGCTGACGGGTGACGAGCCCTTTGCGATGCCATCACTAAGCTTCTCAAACCATAACATCGTATGAGAATAACTAGGATTGACGACCCTAGAATGGATCATGTTGGGAATGATACAAGGGAGGTACCTTAGTTTCCCAATACTGCTGATTGAAATGGACTAATAATAACTTGGTAATCATGAGCATCATCGCACCGCATGTGCTTTGTAGATGTGGCGCACTGAGGGAGTTAAGCATTCGCGAACGTAAGATGATGTCGCTTGAGGGTGGTTGGCAAGGGCATACAGCATCATGTCATGTCATTTTGCATTTAACAAGAGTAGTTAGAAATGCTTGATTTGTACTGCTTTATCATTACTTACTGCTTGTTGATTTGATAACATGTTAACTTATGCATTATTGTTCCACTGAGTTAGCTACTCACTCCCACGTTACGGGACGGTGTTGTACACACCAACCAGACTCTGTCGCAGGTTTAGAGGGCGCCTTGGTTCAGGAGCCAGTGCCCGACGTTGATGAGGACCAGGAGGAGTTCTCCTTCATGCAGTACTCTGACGGCTACGCTTAGGCCGGCTGCATCGCGGGATTCTCGGGGCCTCTTTTGAGGATGTATTTTGGGTTTTTGACTTACAAACAGTACATGTATATTGGTGCTCAGCTAGTACTCATACTCTGGAGTTCAGAAAATTTTGTTACTTTACATACTTGAATATAAAATTTTAGTCTTCCGCTGCTCTTAAATGCAATTGAACTGGAGTATGAATTACTGTTTTGGTTTAATCTCATTCATGTTTATTGCGCTAACTCAGACAACATTTAATCGGCATTGTGTATGTTGCATAAGTGATGCGTTGGAACTCGGGAGTTGAGTTCATACTCGACCCCCGAATTTCAGGGTGTTACAAAGAGTTCAATGGGCCTATCTAGAAAGTTCCAGCCCAATTGGGCTCAAAGAGTTCAACAACTAGCCACATTCATGGACCCAATTAAATTCAACTGTGGTGGGCCTCAAAATTGCATTTATTAAGCCCAAAATTTAAGGAACTAAATGTATAGATTATTACCTCTA
Organism: Magnolia officinalis; assembly: GCA_021015155.1. Classification (NCBI taxonomy): domain Eukaryota; kingdom Viridiplantae; phylum Streptophyta; class Magnoliopsida; order Magnoliales; family Magnoliaceae; genus Magnolia; species Magnolia officinalis. The sequence goes on from JAJHSJ010000011.1 coordinate 38,520,887, forward strand.
AGATTCTTCACAATGTGTGGGCCCCACTCCTCAAAATTTCAGCCCAAAGGCCAAACATAATTATAACATGTTGTTGTCCTAAATTTGGGCACTCCATTGGAGTGGGCCCAGGGCCTCTAAAACTCTAAAAATTGACGGCCAAGGTTCCTCATCATGCATACAATGAGAGGAAACCCAAAAAGGTGGCCCACCATCAGAGGAAACATTTTTGAATTATAATTTTTATCAAGGCATATTGCTGGACTGCACAGCAGAAAATTCTGGCAAGCCAACCATCTTGTCCCATTCTTTTGGATGCCCAAATGGGGTCAGTTGGGGTTGAAATTTTTCAGAGTGACACTTCAATATATGGGACACACCCCCACAAAATTGCAGAATTTTTAGATATTCCTAAGTATTTTAATTAATTTGAACAAAATAGTCTATCCAGAAAATTGGACAGACCTGGACGTCCCAATGTGGTGGGCCAGTCCGACCCTCGCCACAGTGTACACAGGGGTCCATTGGCTTTAAAACTTGGTAAGTAGGTCCCCCCATGGGTGGAAAACAACTCCACAAATTTTTAAAATTTTTTGACATTTAAAAATATTTTAATTTATTTAAAGAAATCAATCTATCCTGAAAATCGGACTGATCTGGACACCATATTGTAATGGGGCGGTCCAGCCACCACCATGATGTGTACAGGTGTCCATTGGGTCCAAAATTTTGTAGGTTGGTCCTACCATGAGTGGAACACCTCCTTGTAAATTTTCATAATTTTTAGACACTCAAAAGTATTTTAATAAATTTTGGAATTTCAACCTGTCCAGGGTGGAATGTTGCTGGAACAGTGCAGAAAATCCAGACTGTCCACCTCACTTGGACCACACCTTTGGGACCCCAATGAAGGTCAGATGGGGCTGAAATTTGGTATGGTTGTAGGTGGGTCATAAGGCTACAAGAACACATATTATTTTGTTTCAGTATTCACACCAAAGACTCATAAATCAGGCCCCAAGGTGGCCCAAAAATCTGTCCAGGCAGATTTGGACAGCAACATGTAATAGAAATGATTAAAATATAAACGTGATTTAACCCCAGGAATTTGTGTGGTGGACCACCCCAGTGGGCCCCACAAATGTCTAGACCTTCCCCATCATCAAATACCCCTTGCATGTGTCCCATTTAGGTGGATTTTGGGGCCACATGTCTAAGGATGGACCGCTATGGGCGTCCAAGCTCCATGGTTGGTCTGGATTTTTATTGGCCTACAAGGTGGGCCACACATGCAAGATCAGAATTCTATCATAAAGAAAAAAATAATAATCGGCCACAAGAGGAGGGGCTCCACCACATTGAGGCCCTCCCCTTCATCAATCACACCATACCTTCCTTCTATTCATATGTTACAACAAAGATCCACCACATGCATGTTCTAGATTCAAGATCAATGGTTGGGATGCCATCTCAACCATGATTCTAGGGTCTAGATGACCTATCATGCTATGGAATCCAAGTAATCCTCCATGATGAGGGCCTATAGAGGGGAAACCCCATGCATGGACATGCATGCATCAAAAAGACCATTTGGCCACAACTAAGGGATGATGTAGGATCTCCACCATGGATTGGTGGGCCCTACACTTCCTACAAAAAGAGATCTAAGAACATGAAAATAGAAATCCTACGTCCTAGGAGTACGCCCACCATAGATTGCTCCAAACTTGTACCTCCTAGCTCCTAGTGCACCAAGGGATCCATATCAATGGGTGAGATTGGATTTAGATGGTTAGATTTAGAGGATTAAAGGGGAAATGGGGCTGGAGAAGAGAGGGAGATGGAAGGAAAGTTGCTGGAGAAGAAGAGAAGAGAGAGAAATGAGAGTGAAAGAGAGGGAAAATCTTTTTAAGGGAAGTAATCATAACCTATGGTGACAATAACAATGTTGCTAGGGTAGGTTAGGTGTGGGTAGTGTTTAGGGTGGGTAATGTTTATTCCATGCAATAGTGTAGTGTGTGTGTGTGGTGTGCATGGGAAATTGTGCCATGGAGGTGGTCCACATGCTTTTGTACAAAAAGTGGGTCACATGATGAAATGCTCATAACTTTTGATCCATAGGTCGGATTGACACACAAGATGCGTCGTTGGAACCGCAACGACGATACGAACAAGATGGCATAGGTCTTGGGTCGATCCGAGTTGGGTCTACGTGACTAAACTCAAGGTGACCATAAACACAATCCGATGGTCGCGGGTCACCGGAATTCGACCGGTAGGACCGCGAGACCATGATGAACAAGATGCATACTCACACACACACACATGCAAACATGGGAACTAGGGTCGGGTCTCACACAGACAGCCACACGGGCCCAGATCGGATGGTAAACACAAGTTTTAGCTTCGTTAAAAAAAAATGTTGGTGGGCCACACCGTAGCCCCACTTGATGTATATGTTCCACCCGTGCCATCCATCATCCAGACCCCCTGGACGGTGGAACTTGCAGTGATGTTTGTACACTGTCCATCTGCTTTCCATCTGGGTCATCCATATGGTTGGACGGTTAGCAGCCTACAGCTGCTGAACTGACGCAACTAGGGTCGTAGGGCCGCCCTGATGTATGTATTGTATACTACTGTCATTCATTTTTCCTATGAGGTGGGACCACCCACACGTGTGACACATGTGGGGTGGGACCCCTTGATGCATGCGTTAAATCCACACCGTCCGTTTGGACGGTGGCCAATGCCGAAGGCGTCAGCGAGTTTCGTGGATCCCAACATGAGGTAGATGTTATACCTACACCGTCCATCGGTGCTGGACGCACCTGTCATGTGCGTGCCATCCGCCACCATCCAACAAGGGACGGTGGGGCCCTAATATGATGTATGTGCTCTGTCCACGCGTCCAGCATCTAGATGGTGGACCACCTAAGATGCATTTATTTCATCTCAGCCGTCCATTTGTTTGGACGGTGGTGGGTGAACCCCCCATGATTTATGTATTTTATTAGTGTTGTCTATCAGTTTGTCAGCTGTGGGCCCACCCCACACGTGCTGCACATGTGAGGTGTGGGGTCCACCTTGTTTGTGCATATTTCATCCACGATGTCCGCACATCAGATATGGACCCACCTTAATTAGTGTGTTCTCCATCGCCACTGTCCATTTGATTGGGACAATGGGATGACACCGTGATGTATGTGCCTTATTGACACCGTTCATTAGTGGGGCCACCTTGATGGCGGTTGAATCTAGACCGTCCAGGCCCTGTATCACCCACCATGATATATGTGTTTTATCTCCATCGTCTAGTTGCTAGTCGGTGGCTTGCACAGTGATGTTTATGTTATATCCAGATTGTCCAGGGTCTGGACGTGACACCCATCTACACGTGTGGTGCATCGACACCAGCAATGTGTTGGACTCAAACATCTGGTGGGCCACCCCTCCTGATGTATATGTTGTATTACCACCGTCCAGATTGTTGGATGGTGGAGTTCCACCTACCGCGTGTTTCTGGGTCCTGCAGTGATGAATGGTGTACCTCACGTGATATATTATATATTATCTTATATTATTTAATATTATATTGTGGTGGGTCCCACATGAGACCCACCTGATGAGGAACGGTTTGGTTGGTGGGTCTCACACCAGCTATACGGTTTCTGTGATTGGCGACAACAAGTTCTGTGGGCCACCGGTGATGTATATTGGGGCCATATGTAGGGCCCACCTATTGTGTATTTCATGTTCGATGGCTAGGATGGTGCAACAGCCTGCATGGTTTCAGATTGCCACTTTGTCAAGGGTTAAACATATCTTCTGAACATAATGGACGGTACAGATCGATGATTTGAATGTGGAGTGGGCCACACTAAGAAAATTTCAAAGTCACAATGTTTACATTGTTTACATTTTTGAAATAAAGAAGAAGAAATCGGTCAGCGCCTACTGACCGATTTTGAGAAATTCCATGCACGGCTTGTGCACTTGGACTTCATGTACATACGATGTACATGTGGTCTCAATGTGATGTTCATGGGAAATCTACTCCTTTCATCCACTTTTCCATTATGTTTAACGCGTTGAGACCGAGTTTGAAGCATATCTAGATATTAGGCAGGCCCCAAATCATGATCTCAGGGGCTGATTTGTCAGTTTGGCCATTTCTACAAGGATCCAGAAGCTGAAATTTGACTTGTATGGCTAATTCATGGTTCTAATGTTGCACATAAAGTTTCAAGCCAAACGGACGGTGGCAACCCCATGATTTCACATTCTGGGATACTTTTCAGGCCTGTTTAGCATGATCGGCCTGATTTCCTCAGGGCCTGGGCACACTTCAACGGGCCGCTGTATATTTTAAAGAAGAATGACTAGAAGGATGCTCCATCTCATTGAAGACTGGTTGATCAGATCAACATTCCTCCTAAGTCCTAGGAGATGACTGAAATAGAGTCGGAATGGTGCCGAAATTTCTATCAGGCCATCTTATCTGATTTTGATTGATTGTGCTTTGTTTTCAGAATCAAGGGAATCCGAGGATGTAAATGAACTCAGAATAAATATGATCAATGTTCTCTTGTTCTTTCTTTGTTATCATTGAATAAATCCCCCAAATCAAACACATTTGTTTTCTTGTCGAAACAAAATGTCATGGTCCTTGGTGATGTGCATTAGGCCCATGTCTTGCGGCCCATCGGCCCATGTAATGTGGCTCACTTGATGTATATGAGTCCCGTTATGGTATGTTTGAGGCCCATGGGTTAGGGCCCATTGTGACGTATTCCAGCCCGTGGTACGTGGCCCACTTGATGCACATGAAACCCATGTGTAGGGCCCACGTGTTATGTATTTGAGGCTTGTGAGCAGGGCCCACCTATTGTGTATATGAGGCCCATTGATGAGGCCCACCCATTGTATTTGAGGCCCATGGGCGAGGCCCATTGTGATGTATTTGAGGCCCATGGGCGAGGCCCATTATGATGTATTTGAGGCCCATGGATGTGGTCCATTGTGATACACTTGAGGCCCTTGTATGAAACCCAATGTGATATATTTGAGGCCCATGAATGAGGCCCAATGTGATGTATGTGTTGCCGCTACGTTGTGTATGAATCCCTTATGTGGGCCACCCCTTAGGAATAATGTGGTTAGATGTCCACATTGATGGGGAAACAATGGTTGAATGTCCATATTTTGACCTTCCCTTAGGCCTTGTTCGGTTCACTCTCATCATTTTGTAGTGGGTTAACCCAAATTATTGGGCCCCATTGACATTGCTTGATTCATCATCTGTCGTCCATTTATGGACCCTGCCTTACGTTGAGGCCAGTTGTCGAGGCCGATTATCGAGGCCGATCCCAATTGTTATTACCGATTACCGATCTCAATTAACGTGACCAATTTGTTGATTCTGATTATCGATCGATTCCGATTATCGTGGCCGATTGCCGATTAGCGATCGAGGCCGATTGTCATGACCTATTGTCGATCCCGATTGTCATGACCGATTGCCGATTTTGATTGACGTGACCGATTTGTCGATCTTGATTATCGATCGATTCCGATTGTCACGACCGATTGCCGATTTTGATTGACGTGACCGATTTGTCGATTCCGATTATTGACCGATCGCGATTGTCGTAGCCAATTGCCGATTAGTGATCGAGGTCGTTTATCATGACCGATTGCCGATTTCGATTGACGTGACTGACTTGCAGATCCGATTATTGACCGATCCCGATTATCGTGGCCGATTGCCGATTAGCGATCGAGGCTGTTTATCATGACCGATTGCTGATTCCGATTGACGTGACCGATTTGTCGATTTCGATTATTGACGTTCCCAATTGTCGTGGTTGATTGTCGATTAGCGATCGAGGCCGTTTATCATGACTGATTGCTGATTCCGTTTGACGTGATCAATTTGCCGATTCCGATTATTAACGTTCCTGTAACAGCCCGAATTTTTCCCAACCTGGGATTAGACGTCCTTAGGCAATGGGTCGCTCCTAACACCTTATTAACTCGTCAGAACTGAACCCCAAAGTCTAAAATCGCTTCTGAACCCATTTCTTTCACAAATCCCACCCTTCACCACCTTGTTCTTTCAATATTTTCTAAGTACTTTCACCCTAGACACTATCTTAAACTAGCTAAGTAGTATAACTTGGATCACTTTATATACAAACTACAAAGGTCTAAGTACCACCTCAGACCGATATCACTCAGGACTAAATCCTTTAGAAATTAGGCGAGATTTAGCTAGTGTTAAACTAGAGTGCCTGTGAAATTAGTACCAATCACTTTAAATACGATTTGCATGACCCAAAACTTGTAGAATCATTGACGCTAGGTTACCCTAAAATCTAGGATCAATCTTATTACCCGGCTGCTTTCGGGAGCATCTCGAAACTCCGTATCGGATCTGGACCACACGTCGGAAGTCCGATTAACATGAAGTTAAGGAACTAGGACCGCCTTGCTGGGCTTGACAACCATCTCGAAAATCAAATCCAGATAGTGTCCCAGCGCTATTCGCTTGAGCTCGGAGTGAAGAGTGTGAGAAATGTGAAATTAATTCAAAATAAAATATCTTGAATAGTAATCTGGCACGTGTTGCTTGTGGATCAGTTTTAAGCAACCAGACCGTCAGAATCAGACCAAATTACACCCTCGGATCAGGAGAAATTTCATACACATTTACATGTACTCGGAATCTCCGATCGAGATCCGCTGACCATTGAACTGAAACTGGTCCGCCACGCATGATATGAAAATTCCACTGAAACAAAAACTTAATAGAACGTAGATTCGGTGTCGGTGAGCTTAAGTCCGACCTTTGGCTCAAGGAGGCCCGCCAGAAGTCCTCCGTTGAGCTGAAACAGATGCCCTTTGGACAAAACCCAAGTATACCTTGTTCCCAAGTCTATTTTGGTGAGATTTTAGGCTATATAAGGACCTTAGAACCCTCTCTCTCATAGCCATACGAATTTGAGATTGAGAGAGAGAAAAGAGAGAGAAAGTGTGGGAGCAGTGGGAGATTCTCCCTGCCACTCTTCCCTGCCGCTATACGAGCTACACTGCTTCGTTCTAATCGCTTTCCCGGTGATTCCAGCTCCTTTTCTAGGTAAGAAACCCTAACCCTAATATGATTTGGGGCTTGGGTGGTTGTAGGTTATGAAATAGCTAACCTATTTCGTTCTATAGGTTGCCAAACTGCCGAATACGGAAGCTTAGCAATTCTATCAACTCCATTTCGATTCTACGATAAAAGGTGCGGACTTTAGGTGCATAGGTTATGGTTTTCAATGCTTTCAATGTCAGATAATGATAGATTCATGATCTGCATGCAATTGCACATGTATAAAGTGCTTTCTGTTTTCTGTTTCGATTAAAGATGTAGATTATGGAATTTTACATATTCTAGGTATTCGTAGAAAATACCGTATACGTATAAATTTTGGAAATGTGTTTGACATGATTATTTGTTGTATGAATATACGATATATGGATAAAATACTTATTTGGCGAAAGTATTCGCCCAAATACATGTTTTGCTAACATACACTATGTATGTTGTAATAGTGTATTCTAAGTGTTTGTGAAAATGGCTGAATGAGTATAGAATTCTTATTCGTGCTCGCCATGACTAATTGTCATGAATATATGATTGTTGTATTGGCGATACCCCTTTGACGAAAGGATTTGCCCTAAATCACACCACGGCCAATATACACTATATATCCTAAAATGTGTGGCCCAAGTGTTTGTGGAAATGACTGAATGAATATGGAACTTGGATTCCTGCTTGCCATGACTATCCGTCGTGGGTGTATGTGTGTTATGATTGGGGCAACTCCCTAGTGAAAGGATTTGGCCTAATGCCTATGTGATCAACATATGTCATGTATGTTGATGTATGTATTTTAAAATGTTTGTTGAAATGTCTGAATGGGTAGTAATTAGTAAATTGTAATGTTTAAGGGTGTTGAGATATGATTCTCAACTTCTTTTAACCATGTGTATGTTTTCCTTGGATAGTTGTGTGATTAGGAATTGAATATGTACAAACTCATGCTTGTGTTGTGCTTCATAACATGCTCAACTGCTTTTATGATTTTATCTATGTAATGCATATGCTTAAATTCATGTTTACATTGTATGATCCGTCATGGGTGATGGGGGAGTGGAGCAACGATTCCGTGCAATAGCCCTGACAGCCCTAAACGGAAAATACCATACTTTCATTGTATGATTTGAATCTTGATCCATTACTACTTTATTTATCTGCAAGTTATTGTGTTTGGGGCTATGATTATAGTCCAGACAATCGGTACCAGAATTGAATTCGTGGCTGTGATTCATTTGTCACGTGAGATGTGTTCGACGAACTCGAGTCGTACTTCGGTTGGCGATAGTGGTTGGCCACGCGAAGTGCTTATGCAGTTCATGTCGTTCAACTTGTTGTGCGCTCGAGCTAGCCGAGCTCGTCAAGTAACCCGATCTGTCTAATGTATGTTCACCATGTTTGGTCACCATTACCAGTGAAATCCCTTTTAACTATGGTACCTCGATCCGCTAAGACTTATGAGCCGGGCATGGTGGTATGTGACACCGTGGTCGAGCTGTCGGCCTACGCTGGGGCTACGTGCCTCCCCGTAGTGACCAGTGAGCAACCAGACTCATGAGCCGATTATGGTGGTATGGGACACCATATTCGTGCTGTCGGCCTACATTGATAAGGTGATGGGGGAGTGGTGCAACGATTCCGTGTAACAGCCCTGACAGCCCTTTGTAGTGACCTCGAGTATACTCTGAATTGCGGTGAGACGACGAGTTTTGCCGCAGTGTATAGAGTATGAACTAGGCTTGTATCTGTATAGTGATGAACCGTTAAAAGGGTGATGAGGGAGTGGTGTAACGATTCCGTGTAACATCCTTAGTAGCCCTTGCAGCAACCTAGAAAACACACCATCGTCTGAGATTAACTAGGACTGACGACCCTAAAATGGATCATGTTTGAGAATGATATAAGGGAGGTACCTTAGTTTCCCAATACTGTTGTTTGAAGTGGACTAATAATAACTCGGTAATCATGCTCATCATGCATTGCATGTGCTTGGAAGATGTGCTGAGGGATGAAAGCATGCCGCGAACGAAGAGGGTGTCGCATGAGGGAGTATGTCAGTGAGGGCATACATCATGACTGCATTCATACTTACATTAATAAGAGTAGTTAGGAGTGTTTGATATTACTGCCTTATCATTACTGCTTGACTGAATTGATAACATGTTAACCTATGATTTATTGTTCCACTGAGTTGATCACTCACTCCCACGTTACGGGATGGTGTTTTTAAACACCAACCAGACCCTGTTGTAGCTGCAGGTGTTGGCGATGCTTGTGAGGTGGAGCCAGACCTCTGCGACGATGAGGACACTTTCTTTCATATATTATTTTCTATCAGCTTCATGTGAGCCGTGCCTTGATCTACGGGGTTACAGGGATGTTGACTAGATGACACTACACCTTTGGTATATTTTGAAATTATACTTGTAATTCTTTAACCTGGTAACATTATCACAATCTGGAGACTCACCATAGTTTATATATGTTATCTATCTATCATAGTCTTCCGCTTGAAACTTAACTGTCTCTGGAGTATGATATTCTGTTTTGGCTTAATCTCGCTCATGTTCAATGCACTAATATAGACAATATTCAATCATCATCTATGTTGCATAAGTGATGTTCTGGAAACTCGAGAGTTGAGCTATGCTCGACCCTCGATTTTTCGGGATGTTACAGTTCCCAATTGTCGTGGCTGATTGCCGATTAGCGATCAAGGCCGTTTATCATGACTGATTGCCAATTCCGTTTGACGTGATCGATTTGTCGATTCCGATTATTGACCAATCTCGATTGTTGTGGCTGATTGCTGATTCCGATTGACTTAGCCAATTTTCCGATTCCGATTGACGAGGCCGATTATCGATGTTGATGTCGATTGTTGATTCCGACTCCTATTGTCGAGTTTGATTTCGATTCTGATTATCGAGTCCGGTTCTGATTTGTCAAGGCCGATTTTGATTGTCAAGGCCAAGTATCGAGGCCGATCCTGAGTGTCGATTCCGATTGTTGAGGCCGACCTCGATTGTCGAGGCTAATTTCGATTGCCAAGGTGGATTGTCGTGACCTATATGATGTACATGCGACACGTAGTTGAGGCCCATTGTGACACATATTAGGCTCATGATGCGTGGCCCATTTGATGTATTCAAGACCCATGTGTAGGGCCCACATGTCATGTATTTGAGGCCCATGGGCAAGGCCCATTGTGATGTATTCACAACTCATGGGTAAGGCTCATTATGATGTATTCATGGCCTATGGGCAAGGCCCATTGTGGTATGTATTAGGCCCATGAGTAGGGTCCACCCGTTATGCATATGTGGCCCTTGAGTAAGGCCCATCCTGTGGTATATTAGGCCTTTGTGTGACCCCATGGGCCCATTATATGTTTGGTTCTATGTGACCATTCCTTGGGGGCAATGCTGGTTAAAGGTCCCCATTGTCGAGGCCAATTGTTGATGCCGGTTATTGATACCGATTATGAGTATGTGACAGCATAGCATCATAATACATGCCCATATGCATCATCTGCATGTTTGTTATGAGATATGATTGACCATTGCATATGCCATAGGGCAGGTTGTTCATAAGGCTCCCTGATAGGCAGAGTTACCCCCCCTCTCGCATTTGTGTGACATGACCACCATACGCCTTAACGACATCAGGGTCGTATCCTCCACAGGTATTTCATGGATGGCCAGATGGGACACCGGAAATCTGTTTTACATGGGTGTTATAGATATCATTGGGTGAAAGTCCCAGAACCCTCTTGGTTCCTGAGGTTGCTCCAACGTCTAGACCGAGTGGATGCATCAGCGCATGAGGGCCGTATACTGTTAGGTGTTCACTCCCCAAGTATAGGGTTGTGATGTAGTAATAAACTTGGTAAAACCAGGGTCGAATCCACAGGGTCTGAAACTTGTACGTAATCTGAAAATAACTGGGATAAGAACTAGAATAAGATGAAATCTAAATCCGAGAAAATCAAGGGAATAATGATGAAAATATTAATCTAAAAATTGTGAAATTAAAGGTAGGAAACTAGGGTGCCAAGAATCCACTTGTAAAGATCAGAGAGATCTATGGTTGATTCATGAACTCAACTGGACTTCGAGTCCCATCTTCATTCAGTTAAAAGATAAAACCTGAAAATCAATTCTGAACTTCATTTAATCTAGTTTTAAAGAGATCAGAAGGATGTAAATTAGAATGGATTCTATCACAAAACCATGCCTATGAGACAAAGCAAACAACAGAATTAAACCAATTCATAGCCAATCTGAGTGATGTATGAATGTCAGGAAGAATTCTGTCAGTCCACCATGTCTGAGGGGCGATGGTGAACAACAGGGTGTCCTGGCATCATAATCACAAGAAGGGAAAAGGAAATACTCAAGCCATCGCAGATCTATTGTAATGTCAGTCACAACAAACCATTAAAAACTAAACGCATTCCTTAAAATTAAACCAAGATAAACATCAATTCAGTTATGAATCCAGGCCGTAGAGATCTCCCGTCACGCTACAAGATTCACCTCTTAGCCCTAGCTAAGAGGTCTAACCTGAAATGATGAGGCTAGAACTCTCTAAAAGCATAAGAAAAACATTAAACAGAGGAAGGAAATAACTATCTCTATCTGTCTCTCTCTCTCTTCTCCACGTTGAAGCCTCTAAGCCGAGATCTGAATCCCCTCTCTCTTTATTCTCTTCTCTTTTTATAGGTAGCAGGAAGGAGTGAAGTTGGTGCTGGAGTCGGCAGAAGAGGTGGTGGAGTGCAGCTTACGCAGCCAAGAATCCATGCGTAAAGATGTTTACGCAGCCAAGAAGCAATCCGAAAAAAGCGACACTTTTCTTGCTTTCTTTCCAAAAGCTCAACATCCCTTGGGGAATTTTTGAACGAGCTACACGATGGACGGTTTGGATCATCCATTTGATCAAAGATAGCGGGCCACAACCGCCCGAAAATCCTAAATTTTCCGGATGCAAAACAGGGTATCTGTAAAACCATTACGCTGTGACGATGGTGGCGTCCATGATCGGTGTCGTCTGGAAAATCCAGTCCGTTCATTGGATTTATCACGTGAAACCGTTCGGTCACAACCGTTTTTAGTCTGTTTTGGTATGGCCCACCATATTTCTCCTTACACCGTCTATCCTCCATTTGGAAGATCGAAAATTGATCTCCAATGTCTTTTAAAGTTTTTCCACCTAGGGTAGAGTCATGGTCCCCTCTTGAGCTAATGGACGGCTTGGATCATCCAAAGGGATGATGGACGAAGTCCAAAACTAAGAACCAACGAACACCAGTCTGTCTGCTGGCTCCTCTGTGCGAGAGAGACGGGTCAACTGACTGGTTGACTTAATCCTGGTCCGGTACGGCTCGAGAGTGCACCGCACGGTGCACTCCCACCTTATATGTGGGGTCCACTAAGATGTTTATGATAAATCTACTCCATTCATCCTCTTCCCCATCTAATTTAAGGTGTTGATAAAAAAATATGAAGCATATCCAGATATCAGGTGGGCTCCACATCAGGATTTAAGGGGCTGGTCTGTCCGTTGGGATACTTCCATAAGGATCCAACAATTGAATTTCGATGTATGGTTGATTTGTGGTCCTCAGGTCATATATGAAGTTTCAAGCCGAACGGATGGTGGGAACCATGTGATCTTGCATTCTGGACGTCTTTCAGGCCACTTAAGCTTCAGTTTCTGGATTTTCCCGAATCTCTGGCATGCACGTCCATCGATCTTAGTCCCCTGGGGTCTGTCCCTTGCCTTGGCGTCATCAGAGCATTAATTCCATGCTTTTAGTACCATTTTCCAGTACAGGCTCCTAAAGTCACCTTGTAGCACAACACAATTAAAGTAGGGCATTAAATAGTATCATGTTCATAAAATTAGGTAATAACTGGGATCTAATATGCAATATTTGACCCTCAACATTAGGCCGCGTCTCGCACTGTGTCATGGTCGGTTGGAAGGGGATACGACCTTACCTGCCCAAGAGGAGGGGGCAATGTTAGGTTGAGTCTGACCAGCTCGAGGAATGGGTCCGTTATCGACGAGTCGGGCCCGATATTGGTAGGCAGATAGTGAGGTCTCTTCCACTCACCTTGTTGCGCGCGATGGGGCAGCAATCTGGTTTAGAGTGTAATAGACCCCGGTAATTTTCCAGAGAGGAACCGTACTAATATGTGGACTTATTGAGTAGGAGTGCATACTCATGCATTTATTTCATTCACTATCCACTCGGACTGGTGCTGTGCAACTAATTGTTGTGTACCTTCGCATGACCAGGATTTCGATTGGGTGTGCGACTAACTTGAGATCAGGAGTCTACTACATTGAGTCCAGCTATCCAAATTTAGGTATGGGACTGGTTTGGATAGAAGTCCCTTATGATGGACCTCATAGCCTGCGATACTATGTACTATCATCCCGACTTCACTCCAGCTTGGTCATTCCATTCGCACCGCATATTACATTGCTCTGCAGTACTTAGCATTTTGGGTTGTCATGTTTCTGCGTTGATACAGCCGTCAGCATTCATGCCTTGCATCGCATAGCCTTGGTACGGCTGATGGCACTCATAGACTTATCAGTATATTTTCGCTTATTTCGATATTGTATGATTTATGGCATTATATCCTCAACATCTAATATTTGGCTAGCTCTGACACCTCATTTGAAGAGCTGATTTGCATTGTGTACCCTGATATTGTATAACTCATTGACTTGTCAGTACTTCCGCTTACTCTGATTACTCTGATATTGCTTACTTGGCACTTACCTTGTGCACACACTTTCACCGCCCACTAAGCTTCCTATAAGCTTATGCACGATAGATGCGTGTAGGTGGCGTTAGGTTGCAGCAGCATTGAGCTTAGAGCGTGCAGCGGACTTATGGAGCGTTGATTTTTGACATATGTATTTCCCTTTCAGCACTGTATTTAATTGTTTATATTAGTGGATATGTGATGATGATGTTGCCTTTGTGATTTAGGTAAACTTGTGGTTATGCTTATTACGAGTTAAATGTACATTGAAAACTCCTCCATGTAGGATCCAAGGATCAGAATCTGGCGTATGGACGCTGGGAGCCGAGAATGGGGTACTACGGAGGCTATTGACACCGGATTCACTGATCGGGAATTTTGTGATCCCGGTTTCCGAATTTGGGGTGTGACATCCGCTACCGACGTGTCGGGTAGATATTGGTAGACTGCTAGTCAGGAGGGTAGTGAAGTCTCTTCCACTTGCATGGTTATGCATCTAGTGTTGGGGTGCAATCTGGTGTATAGTGTATTAAACCCCAGTAATTATCCAAAGATAACTATACTGATATATGATGCTCTAGAGATGAGTTGGATTGATATGTGGATTGGTATGCTTGATCTGCATCTTACACATGACATTGGCTATACAGGCCTTGCATCATTTGGCCTTGGTGTTGTCGATTGCATTCATACCTTACATCGCATGGCCTTGGTGTGGTCGATAGCATTCATGCCTTGTATTGCATAGCCTTTGTACGACTGATAGCATTCATGGACTTACTAGCATGTTTTCGCATCACTCCGATATTGTATTCTTGTATTTTTTTGTGTACACACTTTCGCCACCCTCTAAGCTTTCTATAAGCTTATGTATGATAGATGCATGCAGGTGATGCAAAGGTGCAGTCATAGCTGAGCAGGAGCAGAAGTGTACAACCAGACTTTTGGAGTCCCGATATTATCATTGTATGTCCTTTATGCGCATTGTACTTTAAAGTTTTTTATTATAGTGGATTTTGTGATAGTGTTTTGGTTATTGTTCATAGGTTATGCTTGTGGTTATGTTTTTTATAAAACAAATTTATATTGAAAATCCTCCTTGTAGGATCCCAGGATCGGAACTTGGTATATGGGTGTCAGGAGCCGAGATGGGGTACTATGGAGGCTATCAGCGTCGGATTCGACGATCGAAAATTTTATGAGTCTGGTTTCTAAGTTTGGGGTGTGACATGATATGAAAATAGTTGGACAAATTTTGGTGGTCAATTGATGGTGGAAAAAGTCTAAATCTAAAAGTTCACCTTTTGTACCAAATGAAGGGAACTGACTTTAACATTCAACGGTGTAGGATAATAGATCGGGGTTTAAATTTTGTAAAACCTCGTAATCATATGAGACTGAAGTTTGGTCTAAATTTGAGTTGTGATGGAAGGTAGGAATTGGTTAAATTGGCATAAACAGATTTATAAGGAGTTGGTAAGCCTAAAAAGGATAACTTCGAGCCTAAGGAAAAACCTACCAAATGGGGTCTTCATATTTCACACTTAGTCCATATGATGGGAAATCTAAGTCATTCACATGAAGGGAAATATTCTACTAAGACTACCCACGGGGTTTCTTCACTCAATGGACACAAAAATCAACTATTAAGGGGCTAATTTGTCAATTGGGTCACTTTTATAATGATATAAGGGTTGAAATTTAACATGTAGAGTTAATTTATGATACATAGGCATGATATAGATTTTCACATCAAACGGATGGTGGGAACCATGTGATCTAGAATTCAAGGGTATATGTTAATGACATTTTTGTAATAATTGTTGATGTGAGAATTTTGGAAAATATAACGGTTCTATATGGTTATAGTCACATTTGTATGTAATTTTTATAAAAGAACTTATATCTAAATCATTATGAATAAAGAATTATTCTCCAAATTAACTAAGGGAACGTTCATATATCAACCAACATAACGGATGGTCAGATGACATGTTAAATATGAAGACTTGATGGTTAGTACTTTAACGGTGTATATAAGTATATGTATGATCAATTTTGTAAACAAAAGAACACAAGGTTTCTTGAGTGATTAGTGGGTAGAACACGTGTATCGTTAGATTCGAGTGTCTTGTTCACATGTTTAAGTTTCTCAGATTGTAGTTTTAATGGTGGGTTAAGAATATTCATAGGTGATGAACAAGATGAATAGATCAGAATCTCAACTTGATGTGTATATAAGCGGATATAGAGATCAAGTAACTAGTTTACTACGATCGAGTAGTCCAAAATTAAAGTGGACGGTTAGATGTCTCTATCTAACATTGCATATTTGACTGAGCGGTAGGTTATGATGGACAAGTGAGAATATTTAGATATATGATGATTCTATATATAGTCAGATAGCTTGATCTATGAATGAAGATTATTCCTAACGGTTATATTCATGTTGGAGAATAGATGTAAGGTTAGGATAGCTCGATTGGTATCATACACATATACATAATAATTCATGGTAACACTCGAGAACTTTCAATACTCAGATATTGAAAAGTTTGAGGTGTTATAAAATGAATTGAAAATTTGGCTGGCCAAATTCCAACGATTGTGTTCCAACAAATCTTCAGATTTCACGGAATAAGATCTTTTAAAAATTCGGCTGGCCCAAGACCAGATTCAGTTAACCCAACCTCCAATTCAGATGGCCGACCATAGGGTTTAGCTGCCCCAATTTTCTTGAAATCCAAAGTCTTGCATTGTTGGAAACTTGACCGAACATATTCGAGCTGGCCGATCGATCATATTCGGTTGGCCGAACACAAGGTCAAGCTTGCCAAACATGCTGAGGAAAATCTTATTCAATCTGTAAACTTCCCGAATCATGTAGGGTTAGCCGAAGGTATTTAAGTTGGTTGAATCAGATGTCGGGCTGGCCTAACTAGAGTGTATTTTAACATAAAAGATAATCATTAAGACGTTATGAAAATTACACCTAACATAAGGTCAATCTAAGGTTATATCACCTGATGGTTGACTCATCCGGAGTGTTCCAATCTTTGAACCATGTACTTTCATCCCTTGAGATGTTAAAACTTCCTTGAGACGCTTGATTGAGATAATAACATATCTTCATGAGTTGTCGACGAGTATCTTCATGAGAGCTTGTGATCCTTTCAAGACTAAGAAATTTGACAAACTTGATTGTGCTTGAGTATAGGCACTTATAATATCTAACAATTTAAGTACCTCGGCCTAAACCACTTCTTCTATGTTAGGATTTAAATGGAGTTGTGGTTGTCGGGATGTTTTTATATTTTATTTTAAGTGAATGCGATGAGTACAAATTAAAAGGTCAATTCCCTTGAGGTCCGCAATCGTCCAAGGGCTCCCTTATGTCCCTTGAGAGTAGAAATGAACATACTCTCTTATTTTTCATTAAGGTGGGAAGAAATCACCATCGGGTATGTCTCGTCTTAACCTAAATAAAAATATTTAAGATCGAATGGCAGAGGTTTTAGGTCAAGCTTTGGTGCCTTAAAACTAGACGATAGAGGCATTATATCGGTTTGGGGCAAAGTCTCAAATTTTGGCGTCCACCGGTTAATTTCAAGTACGGGTGTCGCATCAACCAAGGCATCCATCTCTTTAAACATGTCATCATCTAAATCAGGGGAGTGGACCAAGTACGTCTCCAAAGAATCAGTGTATAGAGTCAAAAGTGTTCTATCTTCCACGAAAGAATCAATCATGTTAATATCATGGGTATCATCAACATCCTATGACTGTTTGCTCGAATTAAAGAAAATGTTACGCTCTAATGTCATGTTCCCAAAAGATAGGTTCATAACTTCATTCCTACAATTGATGATGACATTTGTTGTAGCTAGGAATGGGCGGCCAAGAATGATAGGAATCTGAGTGCTCATATCCATAATAGGCTAACTAGCCAAAATGATAAAATCCATTGGATAGTAGAATTTATCTACTTAGACTAACACATCATCAATCATCCCGCTTGGTACACGAACCAAATGATCAACAAGTTGTAGTGTGGTTTGGGTAGATTTTTATTCACCTAGACCCATCTATTTATAGACAGAGTAAGGGATCAAATTAACACTTGCCCCCAAGTTAAGGAGTGCATGTTTAATCCGGTGATTCCCAATTATACAAGTAATGGTTGGGCTACTGGATCCTTGTATTTTTGTGGCACATCTTGCTTGAGGATGGAGCTCACTTTTTCTGTCAAAAAGATTTTCTTTTGTATATTTTGCCGCCTTTTGGTATTGCATAAATCTTTTAGGAACTTGGTATATAAGGGTATTTGTTTAACTGCATCTAATAAAGGGATATTGGCTTTCACTTGTTTTAGAACTTCCAAAATATCCTGATAATTAGATAGAGGCTTTAGTGTAATCAACCATTGGGGGAATGTCACAATAGGATTGCATGCTCTTTTTTTCTCTTCCTCTTGTGGAGCAATGCTAGGTTTATCACTCTCAACTTCTTCCACATCCTTAGGCTTTTCGGCTCTCACCAAAATAGTTTTGTCAATTGTCTTTCCACTTCTAAGAGTAGTGATAGCCTTAGCGTACTCTATGTTATGCGAAGATCTTAGGTCACTTATTTCACATTGCAGTTTTGGATTGGGTAGAGATTAGGATGGAAAAATCATTTTTTTTTCCTAATCGCTAAGTGTGATTCAATTCTTTACATGGCCTTAGTAAGGTCTTGGAATGCTTGTAATGTGCCTTGATTGAAGAGCTATTGGTTTTGGATGCACTTTAGAATCGGATCCTCTCGAGGTTTCCTTTTATTTAAGAGTTAAATAAGGGTCTCTTGAGGATTGGCCATTTGTTTGTTCCTCCAAATGAAGTTTGAATGGTTCCTTTAGCTAGGATTATATGTGTTTGAGGTAGGTCTGCTGAATGGCCATTGATAATTATTTATGACATTTGATTGTTCATTCAATAACTCTTGAAAAGTAGGAATTGTGGGACAATCCAGCGTTACATGTATGTTGCTTGTACAAATACCGCAAAAAATTTCCCCATCCTCCCTGGGTTCGATAGTTTCCAACTTCTTAAGTTCCATGGCCTCGACTTTCCTTGTGAGATTGGCCACTCTTGCACTCATGTCGTCTTCCTCCTTTAAGACGTACATTCCTCTTTTATCCCTTAACTAAGTAGGCTTAGACATGGTGGGCCTTGGGGAAGTGTCCCATGATTGCGCATTCTCTGTGAGTAAATCAAGATAATCCCATGCATCATTGGCCTCATTGCTCATGAATTCACCGTTACACATCATTGCCACAAACTAGAGCATGGGCGTGGTCAATCCATTATAGAAAAAGATTATTACCTATTATATTTTATAACCATGATGTGGACACAAATTCATGAGGTCCATGAACCTTTCCCAGCATTGGAAGAATGTTTCTTCCTCTTTCTAGGCGAAGTTCATAATTGCCTACCATAAAGTATTTGTTTTATGAAACAGAAAGAACTTTATAAGAAATTCCCGGGTCATCTCATCTCGTGTGCCGATAGATTGCGGCTTTAAAGAGTGCATCCACAACTTAGCCTTCTCCTTCAATGAGAAAGGATACAACTTCAGTTTTACTGTGTCTTCAGACACATTTGGAAAGTGAAATTTTGAAAAGAAATTCATAACTTCCTAACCTAGAAACACAACAAAAGTTAACCATAATCTTAACCCAATTTTAATACTAATCAATCTCAGAAAAACATAGCCAAAGTCTCACACAACGGCGCCAAAAACTTGTTCACAACCCCAAGTGTAGGATCGCGATGTAGTAATAACTCGGTGAGACCGAGTTCGAATCCATAAGGACTAACTAGAAGAAGAAATACGAGGAAGAAAGAAGGGCTCCTGGAAGTTCTGAAACACTTTTCTCTACTCTTCCAACCCTAATTCATATTTAGAAACAAATAAAAGACCCATATTTATAGTACATGCTTGGACTAACTTTAAAACTGCCTTAAATTTATGCAGCAGATCGCGCTTCGGTTGAACTGAAGTCAAGTTCGAATTGTAACTGGATTCTGTCTTTTGTAGTTGCCCGATTTTGTTCGGATTGAATTATTCTTCAGTCGGATCGAATTAACTCCTTTCAGTACTGGAGCTTTTTGTCCACTTACGGTCGCACGAACCAGGTTTGGGTCGCACCGAATTAGCTCTGAATTTCATCGTTGGTTGCTGGACTATTTTGTGCGATTTCGGTAGGACTAAAGTTGGCTTCGATCGGACAGTAATTCACTGTTTTTCTGTTGTGGATTTTGTAATCTTTCCAGTCTTTTCTTCTTCCTTTGCACTTGGTTTTCTTGAATCTTTAGCATGTGAACTGTTCATTCTTGACCTCCAAATCTCCAAGTCTTACTTCGGTACTCTTTTGAGCATAAATCTTCCTTTTAGCATCAAGTTCACCTTAAGCTCTCAAAATCATATCGCACATGAAAACATGCATAATTAGAACTATTAAGCACTATCGTCTTTATAAAACTAAAACATAAATAGAGGAAAATGCGAAATATTTCACACTCAAAATGTAAAACCTATATCCTAGCCCGTACCATTTCGTAGGCTTCCACGGTCCTCCCGGTCGAATTTCGGTGACCCGCGACGCATAAATAGCAGTTGCGCGCGATCATGAGTTGTATCCCTTATTTTAGAGTCGGCTCGACCTGAGACTTGTACCCTAGTGACCATGCCGTCGCCGCGGTTCCGATGCCGCGTCTCGTGCGCTGAGACGATACCCAGGCCAGGAGATGTGGGCCCGCGTTCAGTTCGAGAAAATGCCACGCATTTACAAACCCAAGAGAATCTCTAATCAAATCAATCACATCACATCTCATCAATCAAGTACCACATCACATCTTATATTAAGTACACATCACCTTTCACCCATCCCTAAGCAACCCCAAAGTCAACACTCTCTTACAACAAGGTACACCCATCACTCACCAATCTCTCTCTCTTACACCTCTGTCTCTCTCTCATTTTCCTCCCAAGCAACCCACGTCCAAGAGAACTCCATAAGAGAGAGCTTTGTGTGGCCCACTTCCTATCTCTCATCCCCACCCTCCAAAACCAATCTCAACCATTGAAGTTCGTCCCTTGGAGCTCAAGGATGCATTGATGGAAGAAGAAGTCCGAGAAGATCAAAGGTGGGTGTTTTAGAGTAGATGTCCCTCCACCATCCGATCCCTCTTTCTCCCTCTTGAGGTGTGGCCTACCAATGATGCATGTGTTTCATCCTTGTTGTGGAGCCTACCTTAATGCAATGCCTCATCCAAGCCGTTCGTAAGACTGGACAATCAAGAAAGCACGTATAACAGATGTCCATCTGATGGGTCCCATACGTGTGGACCCACCATGGTGCCTGTGCATCCACACCGTCCACTTGGACGTCGAAGGAGGATGAATGATGAAGTACCTCCACCAGCTATACAGGCTCTGTTCTGAAGCGTGACACGAGGTACACATTATATTCTAACTACCCATGTGGGACCACTCCACACGTGCTGCACGTGTGGAGGTGGGCCCACGAGAGAGATGCATTGTATACCATCCATTCATTCCCACGTGGTGGGCCAAAGACGTGAGATCCACACTGTCACGCCCCATACTCGGTAACCGGAATCCCAAGGAACCCGATGGCCGGTTCTGGCCCTAACAGCCTCCATAGTACCCCATTCTCGGCTCCGGAGAGAGGTTCCGATCCTGCGATCCTACAAGGAGGATTTTCATAATAGTATAATCATTACCAATAAGAGCATATATCATGATCACAACAAGTACATCTGAGAATAACAAAGGCACACATCACAAAATCCACTATAAATTTGAACTTTTGTAATCATCCATAAGGTCTAAAAGGACATACATGAGATAAAAGGAAAAGAGAGAAAGGTTAGCAACACTGGAGTCCTCAAATGCTCAGCTCTACTCCATACTCTACTGCTATGTCGCCCGCCTAGAGTATCCTGCACGTATTAATCATGCATAAGCTTATAGAAACTTAGAGGGTGGTGTAGGTGTGTGATAATGGTGCACAGAAGAGTAGTAGGAGATACAAGGAAAGAAGCATGATCAATGAGGATATCACTAGCCTTACCCAGGCTTATCATGAATAAGATGCAATGAGTACTGGGTGTCATGCCAAGGCAATGCATGAATGGGCTTGTACAACCAGTGCTAATGTAATGCAAGTAATGTCAGTGCTCATATCCAAACCATAAGTCATGTACATTTCTGATCATAAGGAAATCACCGGGGTCCATTACACTGCTGAATGACTGCCACTCTATAGACCCCGCACAGTCAAACGAGCGTAAGAGACCTCACTACCCGCCTGTGGATAGCCAATCACCAACAAGGCCTGAAGGTAGTGGGCCATTTACGAGCTGGTCAGACTCAGCCTAGCAATGCCTCCTCACATCAGGCAGGTAAGGCCACACCCCTATCCAACAGACTACACGACAGTGGGAGTCACAGCCTAATGGTATAAGGCCCTCGTGCGCTCATATATTCCACCCAGTCACGGCATTGGAGCAGATCCTTGGTACCATGGAAGTTTTGGAAATTTCACCCATGGGCATCCTATGCACCTGGTATGCTCAACTAATATTTTCGGTGTCCACACATATGGCCATCCATGAATACCCCTGTGGAGGCAAGGCCCTGATGAAGTAAGGGCGGATATCCATAAGCTATGCAATGCCAGATGCATGAATCACACAATCACCCATGCATCAATCCCAAGCAACCATCTCTCAGGGAGATACCAACATGTCCTACACAATGACACAGTTATGGCCAATCATACCTCAACCAAGCATGCATATGATGCGTATGGGAGTGGGCCATGAAGATGAATAGGGGTGTCAATGAGGTGAAGATGAACTCAATACCTAACCATGAAGGGTCTAGGTACTTAACCAATTCCTCATAAGGAATACAACCTCTACTGGGGGCCCATATGCTTGGGTTAGCCCACGAGACTAAGGAGAACAATGATATGAGCCTAAATAGATGAAATGAGCCTCGTAATGGTCTATGGTGGGCCTTTAACCACCCATAAAAGCCCATGGGCCTACCTTAGGGCCACCAATATGGACATCCAACTACAATTGGTCCTTAAGAGGTAGCCCATCTCTAATTGATCACAGATTAAGGCCCAAGGCCCACACAACATTAGAAATAAGAAATGGGCAGCCATTACATACCACATACATTCATGTTGGGCTTCAGAAAGGCGGCCCAATGCCTTTCCAAAATATGGGTCCAAGGGGAACTCACATAGCCTAACCTATATAAACCACTATAGGCCCATAAGGGAAGGGTTAGGGCCCAACATAAAAGCTACTAATCTCATATATTGTGGTGGCCTAGTGGGCAGCCCATTGCTCAAATCACATGGGCAAATGTCATGCTCTTAGTCAAGTAAGTTGGGCCTACAACCCAGCCCAAGTATAAAGTTGATTTGGTGGGCAACCAAGGGCCCATATACTTGTGTAATCCGGCCCACTAATCCAACACAATAGTATGGTAAAAATGGCCCAAGAGTTCAATGGGCCTATCTGGAAAGTTCTAGCCCAATTGGGCCTAAAGAGTTCAACAACAACCGACATTCATGGACCCAAATTGTAACGCCATGAAAATAGGAGGTCGAGCATAAACTCAACTCCCGAGTTCCAACGCATCACTTATGCAACAAAATGAATGATGATTGAATGTTGTCTATAATAGAGCATTAAACATTAGTGAGATTAAGCCAAAACAGCATATCATACTCCAGAGACAGTTAAATTGCAAGCGGAAGACTGTGATAGATATATAAAATATAAAAAACTATGGTAAGTCTCCAGAGTGTGATAAGTTTACCAGGTTAATGAATTAGAAGTACAATTCTAATTATACCAAATGTGTAGTGTCATCTAGTCAACATCCCTATAATCCCGTCGATCAAGGCACGGCTCACATGAAGCCGCCAGAATACAACAAATACGAGCAAACATCATAGTCATCATGAAGGTCCGGCTCCACCTCAAGAGTAGCGTCGCCATCTGCAATCAGACAAAGTCTAGCGGGTGTTCGGAACACCGTCCCGTAACGTGGGAGTGAGTAGCTAACTCAGTGGAACAATAAAGCATAGGTTAACATGTTATCAATTCGGTCAAGCAGTAATGATAAAGCAGTACAATCAAACAATTCTAAATACTCTTGTTAACACAAGTATGGAATGCAGTCATGATGTATGCCCTCACCACACACTCCCTCGTGCGACACCATCTTACGTTCGTGGCATGCTTGCATTCCTCAGTGCTCCACATCTTCTAGGCACAGGCAATGCATGATGAGCATGATTACCGAGTTGTTATTAGTCCATTTCAAACTAAGGTACCTCCCTTGTATCATTCTCAAACATGATCCATTCTAGGGTCGTCAGGCCTAGATAATCTCAGACGATGGTGTGTTTTCTAGGTCGCTGCAAAGGCTGCCAGGGCTGTTACGCACAAAGGTTACACCACTCCCCCATCACCTTTTTAACGATTCATCACTATATAGATACAGGCCTAGTTTCATACTCTATACACTGCGGCAAAACTCGTCGCCTCATCGCAAATTCAGATATGCTCGAGGTCACTACAAAGGGCTGTCAGGTCTGTTGCTCGCAATCGTTGCACCACTCCCCCATCACCTTATCAATGTAGGCCGACAGCACGAATATAGTGTCCTATACCACCATAATCGACTCACGAGTCTGGTTGCTCACTGGTCACTACGGGGAGGCATGTGGCCCCAGCGTAGGCCGACAACTCGACCACGGTGTCCCATACCACCATGCCCGGCTCATGAGTCTTAGCGGATCGAGGTACCATGGTTAAAAGGGATTTCACTAGTAAGTTTGGTACCCTAGGTTCAAGCAGAGGCGTCCAAACATGGTGAACATACATTACGACAGATCGGGTTGCTTGACGAGTTCGGCTAGCTCGAGCGCACAAGTTGAACAATATGAAGCGCATAAGCACTTCGTATGGCCAACCACTATCGCCAACCGAAGTACAACTCGGGTTCGTCAAACACATCCCATGTGGTAAATGAAACTCAGCCACGAATTTGATCCCGTTACCGACTGCTTGGACTATACAATAGCCCCAATCACATTCAATTTCAGATATTTAAAGCAATAATGGGTCAAAATTCAAATCATACAATCAAAGACTGATATTATCCGTTTAGGGCTGCCAGGGCTGTTGCACGCACTCGTTGCTCCACTCCCCCATCACCCATGACGGATCATACAACGTAAACATGAATTTAAACATATGCATTACATAGATAAAATCATACAATCAGTTGAGCATGTTACGAAGCACAAGACAAGCATGAGTTTATACATATTCAATTTCTAATCACACAAATATCTAAAGAAATCATACACATAGTTAAAGGGATTGAGAATCATATCTCAACACCCTTATACATTACAATTTACTAACCACTACTCATTCAGACATTTCGAAAAACATTTTAAACTACATACATCAACATACATCACATATGTTGATCACATAGGTATTAAGCCAAATCCTTTTACTAGGGAGTTGCCCCAATTATAACACGCGTACACCCACAACGGATAGTCATGGCAAGCAGGAATCCAAGTTCCATATTCATTCAGTCATTTCCACAAACACTTGGGCCACACATTTTAATATAAGTAGTGTATATTGGCCGTGGCGTGATTTAGGGCAAATCCTTTCGTCAAAGGGGTATCGCCAATACAACAATCATAAATCCATGACAATTAGTCATGGCGAGCACGAATGAGAATTCTATACTGATTCGGTCATTTTCACAAACACTTAGAATACACTATTTCAACATACATAGTGTATATTAGCAAAAACATGTATTAGGGCGAACCCTTTCGCCAAACAAGTATTTTATCCATATATAATATATTAATACAACAAATAATCATGGCAAACACATTTCCAAAATTTATACGTATAAGATACTTTCTACAGATACCTAGAGTATGTAAAATTCCATATTCTTCATCTTTAATCGAAACGAAAAACAGACAACACTTTGCACATGTACAATTGCATGCAGATCATGAATCTATCATTATCTGACATTGAAAACGTTGAAAACCATAACCTATACACCTAAAGTCCGCAACTTTTATCGTAGAATCGTAATGAATCCAATAGGTTTGCTAAGCTTTCGTATACAACAGTTTGGTAACCTATAGAATGAAATAGGTTAGCTATTTCATAACCTACAACCTATATAACCCCAAAACAGATTAGGGTTAGGGTTTCTTACCTAGAAACGAAGTCGGAATCGCCGGAAAAGCGACAAGAATGGAGTGGTGCAGCTTGTGTAGTGGCAGGGAATAACAGTTGGGAGATTCTCCCACTTCTCTCACTCTTTCTCTCTCTTTTCTCTCTCTCTTCGTAGGGCTTTTCTCAAATTCGTATGGCTGCAATGAGAGAGGGTTTAAGGTCCTTATATAGCCTAAAAACTCACCGAAATAGACTCCAGGTCAAAGTATACTTAGGTTATAACCAAAGCGGACCTGTTCCAGCTCAACGGAGGACTTCTGGCGGGCCTCCTTGAGCCAAAGGTCGGACTTAAGCTCACTAACACTGGATTTGCATTTAGTTAAGTTTTCAATTCAGTCGGAATTTCAGATCGCAAATGGCGGACCAGTTTCAGTTTAACGGTCAGCGGATCTCGATCGGAGATTCCGAGTACATGGATATGTGCATGAAATTTCTCCTGATCCGAGGGTGTAATTTGGTCTGATTCTGACGGTCTGGTTGCTTTAAACTAATCCGCAAGCGAGAGGTGCCAGATTACTATTTGAGATATTTATTCGTAAAGAAAATCAAGTGTTTTCACACTCCTCGCTCCGGACTCAAGCGAATTACAATGGGACACTATCTGGATTTGATTTCCGAGATGGTTGTCAAGCCCAGCAAGGCGGTCTTAATTCCTTAACTTCGTGTTAATTGGACTTCCGACGTGCGGTCCAGATCTGATACGGAGTTTCGAGAGGCTCCCGAGTGCAGCCTGGTAATGAGATCGATCCTAGATTTTAGGGTAACCTAGCGTCAATGATTTTACAAGTTTTGGGTCTTGCAGATCGCATTTAAAGCAATTGGTGTTAATTTCACAGGCACTCTAGTTTAACACTAGCTATTTCTCGCCTAATTTCTAAAGGATTTAGTCCTGGGTGATTTCGGTCTGAGGTGGTAATTAGTCCTTTGTAGCAATGTTTAGTTTAAGTATTTTTCTTCATCACCTAAACTTTAAGATAATATCTAATGTGAAAGCACTTAGAAAATTTGAAGAACAAGGTGGTGAAGGGTGGGATTTGTGAAGGAAATGGGTTAAGGAGCGATTTTTAGACTGTGGGATTCAGTTCTGACAAGTTAATAAGGTGTTAGGATTGACCTATTGCCTAAGGACGTTTAATTCCTGGTTGGTAAAAATCTGAGATGTTACATAAATAAATTTAACTGTGGTGGGACTCAACAGTTCATTTATTACCCCAAATTTTAAGGAACTAAAGGTATAAATTATTACCACTAACATTCTTCACAATGTGGTGGGCCCCGCTCCTCGAAATTTCAGCCCAAAGGCCAAGCATAATTATAACATGTTGTTGTCCTAAATTTGGGCACTTCATTCGAGTGGGCCCATGGCCTCTAAAACTCTGAGAATTGAGGGCCAAGGTCCCTCATCATGCATAAAATAAGAGGAAACCTAAAAAGGTAGACCACCATCAGAGGAAACATTTTTGAATTATAGTTTTTATCAAGGCATATTGCTAGACTGCACAATAGAAAAATCTGGTAGTCCAACCATGTTGGCCCATTCTTTTGGATGCCAAAATGGGGTAATTTGGGGCTGAAATTCTACAAAATGATACTTCCATAGGTGGACCACACCCCGAAAAAATTTCAGAATTTTTAGATATTCCTATATATTTTATTTAATTTAGATAAAACAGTCTGTCCAAAAAATCGGACAGACGTGGACGTCCCAACGTGGTGGGCCAGTCCGGCCATCGCCACGATGTACACAGGGGTCCATTGGCCCTACAATTTGGTAGGTAGGTCCCACCATGGGTGGACAAAAACTACACAAAGTTTCAAAATTTTTGGACATCTGAAAATATTTTAATTTATTTAAAGAAATCAATCTGCCGTGAAAATCGGACTGATCTGGACACCATATTGTAATGGACCGGTCCATCCACCACCATGGTGTGTACAGGTGTCCATTGGCCCCAAATTTTTGTAGGTGGGTCCTACCATGAGTGAAAGACCTCCCTGTAAATTTTTATAATTTTTAGACACCTAAAACTATTTTAATAAATTTTGGAATTCCAACCTGTCCAGGGTGGAATGTTGCTGGAACAGTGCAAAAAAATCCAGACTTTCCACCTCACTTGGATCACACCTTTGAGACCCCAAGGAAGGTGAGATGGGGTTGAAATTTCAGGGACATCAAGATGAGATCCCCACCTTTCAGAAAAGTATATTTTATGGGTACAAATGGTCCCCCAATCAGTCCCACATTCAATCCCAAGTCCCGCAAAAAATCTGTCCAGACATTTTTGGACAGCAATAAATGGCTGGACACATCAGCCTATATCTCAATAATCTCAGCCATAAAAAAGGGTGTGTGGCCTTCCTCAGTGGGCCCCACATATGTCCAGATCACAAACTAAGACTAGGATACTTGCATGCATTGATTAAGGTGTCCAAATATTATGGAGTTGGGTTGTAAGGGCGTCCCACCTTGCTGGATTTTTATTTTTATTTATTTTGGGACATCCTAGGCCCACTAAATGGGCCACACACACATCATCATCCACACATCAGAGAAGATATAAGAAGAAAAGAAGGTAATCCAGCCATGGGGGTAGGGCCCCGCCACTAATGGGCCCTCCCAAGAATGAATCATACTATACAACTATATTGATTGTGCATACAACGTAAAATCACAACATGTATGATCTATAATTGCAATGGATGGTTGGGATGTCATCCCAACATGATCATTAAGGTGTAGATGACCTTAAGATGGAGTGGATCATTACATACATCATGATGGGGTCCATGGAGAATGACCCCATCATGGATCATGACATGCATGTAGGATGGGTCAAAGGGCCACATCCATGGGATCAAATGGGATCCTCACCATGGATTGGTGGGTCTCATATGATCCATCCATGAATAAATAATGAGATTAAGGAAAATAAAGGAATTCGACAAAAGAATAGTCACCTACATTAAACATGACCACTAAACTTCCACATTAAGGTCCTTTAGCACCAAGGGAGATGGATCAATGGTGGAGATGAGGTTTCAAGGGTTAGATGGTGGGGGATTAAGGAGGAAGGTGGTTGAAAAAATGGAGGAAAATGGGTTGGAGAAATAGAAGGAAATTGCTAGAGAAGAAGAGAAGAGAGAGAGAGAGGAGAGAGAGAGGAGAGAGAGAGAGAGAGAGAGAGAGAGAGAGAGAAATGAGAGGAAAAGAGAGGGAAAAGTTAAGGGAAGTAATCATAACCTATGGTGATATAAACAATGTTTGCAAGGGTAGGTTAGGTATGGGTGGTGTGTGAGGTCTTGGTAGTACGAGTTATGGAAAGTTAGGTGGTGTGTGTAGTGTATATGGGGACTTGTACCATAGGTGATGGTGGTCCACATGCATTCCACTAAGTGGGCCACATGATCAATGGTCATATAATGAAATATACACAACTTTTGATCTACATATCGGATTTATGCGCGAGTCACGGTGTTGGAACCGTGGCAATGATGCGGTCGCAATGGCATAGGTCTCGGGTCAATCCGAGTCAGGTCTACATGATCGAACTCAAGGATGACCGCAAACACTATCTAAGAGTCGTTGGTCACTGGGATTTGACCTGTAGGACTGCGAGACCATGATGAAAAAGATGCATACTCACACACACACATGCACACATGTGAACTCGATTCGGGTCTCACAACCCTCCCCACCGACAAAGAAATTTTGTCCTTGAAATTGACCATTGCAGGACAAAATGAAAAGCAAACACCATCATCATATAGCAACCATCAAAAGAGAAGGTAATACAATTTGCATATATCAATCAACAAACAAGTGGGGATAACGCTCTCTAATCTCGGCCTGGCGTTCCCAAGATGCCTTGGCCTCCGAATGATGACCCCATTGTACCTTCATCAAGGGAATGACCTTGGTCCTAAGGATCTGCTCCTTCCGATCGAGAATACGAATATGCTGCTCAATGTAGGAAACATCCTCCTAAGGATCTGCTCAATGACCTTGGTCCTAAGGATCTGCTCCTTCCGATCGAGAATATGAATATGCTGCTCAAGTGGCTGCCAATCAATCACAGGAATAGTATCCGACCCACATTTCCGTAACATAGAAACATGAAATACATCATGGATCGCGGACAACTCAGGAGGTAAGGCAAGCCTATAGGCCACAGCGCCTACGCGCTCGGTAATCTCAAAAGGTCCAATAAACCTTGGGGCGAGCTTGCCCTTCACACCAAAGCGTACTACACCTTTCATAGGCGAGACCTTGAGATATACCATTTCCCCGACTGCTAACTCAAGGGGTTGACGCCGACGATTAGCAAAACTCTTCTGTCAGATTTGAGCTACGCGCATCATTTGCCTGATAACATTAATAGCCTCTGACGTATGTTGCACAAGCTCGGGACCTAAGAGACGACGCTCTCCAACCTCGGTCCAACAATTAAGAGATCTGTACGGTCTGCCATAAAGTGTTTCAAAAAGAGCCATGCCGATAGTCGCCTGATAGCTGTTGTTGTACGCGAACTAGGCGAGGCGCATATGCTCATCCCAACTGCCCGCAAAGTCGATCACACAAGCTCTGAGCATATCCTCATGGATCTGATTGACCCTTTCGGTTTGCCCATCCGTCTGCAGATGATAAGCGGTGCTGAGATGCAAAGTGACCCCCCAACGCTTGCTGGAAACTCCTTTAAAACTGAGACGTAAATCTGGAGTCTCGGTCTGAAATGATTGAAACTGGGACGCCGTGCAGTCTCACTATCTCCTTAATGAATATCCTCGCCAACCGGTCCATATACCAGGAAGCACGCACTGGAATGAAATGAGCTGACTTTGTTAAACGATCGACGATAACCCAGATGGTATCGTGACCGCGCTGAGTCCTCGGCAACCCTGCGATGAAGTCCATCGATACGTGCTCCCACTTCCACTCTGGAACGCTCAACAGCTACAAAGGACCAGGGGGTCTCTGATGATCGGCCTTAACACGCCGGCATGTGTCACACTCGGCCACAAAACTTACAATCTTACGCTTCATCCCCTGCCAGAAGTACTGCCTCCCATATCACGATACATCTTCGTGGAGCCTAGGTGAATAGTAAGTCTCGATCGGTGTGCCTTGGTCATCAGATCATGATACAACTCTTGCACATTCGGGACACACAATCGGCCTCTGAAGCGTAATCCATCATCGGAACCAATCTGCCAGTCTGACTGCTCCACTAATGCGGCCTCTACTCGGTACTCCTGAAGTGACTTGTCCATCTGCTGAGCTTCAACCACCCTAGCCATCAAAGAGGGTTGAATCGACATGCTCGAAAGCTGAACAATGGAAGATTGTAGACCGAACTCAAAGTCAAACTCTGCAACATCCTCGAGCATTTGCCATTGTCGAACCATCATATGTGCCACTAGGCCTCGTGGCTGACGGCTAAGCGCATCCGCCACCACATTTGCCTTACCCGGGTGGTACTGAAGGTCAAAATCACAATCTTTCAATAACTCCATCCATCGCCTCTGTCGCAGGTTTAACTCAGACTGCGAAAATAGATACTTCAAGTTCTTATGATCCGAGAAGAGCTCGAACTTGACCTCATATAGATAATGCCTCCACACCTTCAGTGTGAAGACAACTACTGTAAGCTCCAAATCATGAGTGGGGTAGTTCAGCTCGTGGGCCTTGAACTGGAGCGAGGCATAAGCCACTGACTTCCCGTGCTGCATCAGTACAGCACCCAAGCCAACTCGGTAAATGCCTTCGCGCAAGCGTCACTCCAGATGAAGTCGACTCCCTTCTGCGTAAACCGG
This sequence comes from Magnolia officinalis, assembly GCA_021015155.1. Lineage (NCBI taxonomy): Eukaryota > Viridiplantae > Streptophyta > Magnoliopsida > Magnoliales > Magnoliaceae > Magnolia > Magnolia officinalis. The sequence goes on from JAJHSJ010000011.1 coordinate 38,552,980, forward strand.
GTCAACTGTGTTGCAATACTAGAGAAACCCTCGATAAACCGTCGATAATATCCCACTAGACCAAGGAAGATGCGAATCTCGGACGCCTTCGTGGGCTGGCCCCACTGACGCACTGCATCAACCTTCGAGGGGTCCACAACGACATCAACCCTCGACACTGCGTGACGGAGGAACTTCATCTCCTCCTACCAAAACTCGCACTTCTCCAGCTTCGCATACAGCTGGTGGGCACGGAGGGTCTCAAGCACAATCTGTAGGTGTTCAGCATGGTCCTCTCGGATCCTCGAATATACAAGAATATCACCGATGAATACCAGCACGAACTGATCGAGGAACGGCTGAAACACCTCGTTCATCAGCTGCATGAATACGGCGGGCGCGTTGGTTAGTCCGAACAACATGACCAGAAACTCAAAGTGACCATAGTATGTTTGGAAAGCCGTCTTCAGAATGTCCTCCTCTTGGACCCGAATCTGATGGCAACCGGATCGTAAGTCTATCTTGAAAAAATACTGCGCACCCCGCAATTGATCGAACAGATCATCAATACGGGGAAGTGGGTATCGATTCTTAATGGTGACTCTGTTGAGCTCGCGATAGTCCACACAGAGCCGCAACGAACCATCCTTTTTCTTCACAAACAATACCGGGGCTCCCCAAGGCGAACTGCTGGGATGAATAAAACCTAACTCCCGGAGCTCATCGAACTGCTCTTGCAGTTCCCTCAACTCTAACGGTGTCATTCGGTAGGGGGCCTTCAAGATAGGCGCCGCACCGGGCACCAAATCAATCTGGAACTCTACCTGCCGACGCGGCGGCAAACCCAATATCTCCTGAAACACATCCGGGTACTCACAAATAACTGACAACTGCTCAATACTCTGCCATAAAATCCTCAACGACCGAAGCCAAAAAACTATATAACGATTCTCCTCTGGGCTCGGCGACGAACTGGAATACCTGCAAGCCAGGAATGTGAAACGTAACCGTCCTCGCGGCACAGTCTAAGACGATACGATACTCCGCAAGTCAGTCCATACCCAGAATCACATCAAATCCTGCCATCGACATCATGAATAGATCGACAGGGAGGAACATCTTGCCCACTAACACCAGGCAAGAAGGACAGCGACGGGTCAGCACAATAGATTTCCCCATGGTAGTCGAAACGGTCAAGGCCTCAGACACGGCCTCCGACGGAATATTGGTCGATCGGCAAAACTGCTCGGCCATAAAAGAATGGGAAGTGCTAGAATCAAGCAAAACGTGAGCAACATAAGTAGAAATGATAAGAATACCCTCAACGACTCCACCGGTCGATGACTGCGGGTCCTGGCCTGGTGCCTGCTGTGCAGAATAAAACAGCCCTGACCTGGTAGGGGAAGCAAATCGAAAGACCGAGGGTCCTGAATCTGAGCCTGCTGGGCTGCTATACACACTGGACTCAGGGATCGAACAACATATGGATATCCCCTCTGCTGGTGCTTCGGCTGCTGCTGTCGCTACTGCTGCTGTCTCTGCTGCTACTATCTCTGCTGAGGTAGACTGCCTGGCTACCTCTGCTGTTGAGGAGGAGCCCTAGGAGTGGCGGGTGGAAGCTGTGCTCTCTCCTGCTGTTGAGGAGGACGAGGAGAGGGCAACTGCGGTGGTCGCTGCTGCTGAATGGGGAGAGGGCACTCACTCCTCCGATGCCCGGCCTGTCCACAACCGAAGCATATACCCGAAAAGGGGTCGAAAGATGAAGCAGCTGGCGGTGCTGATAATGATGAAGAGGCTACTGACTGAGCCGCAGGCTGCCGATAACCTAATCTGTCCCTCCGCCTCTGCTGACGATGTTGCCTAGAACTGCTGGCTGGTACACTCCTCTTCCGGTCTCCACCAGAACTCTGCTCTCTCGATCCTAGGTCATAGCCCAGTCCTCCTCATAAACTAGTGCCCGATGCACAACCTGGTCAAACGTCTCCAAGCAATGCCCTACCACATGGCTTGGAAGGGCAGGACGCAAACCGGTCACAAAATGACGAGCCCTCATCTTCTCATCGCTGGTGAGATGAGGAGCAAATCTAGACAAGGCTAAGAAATGGGCCTCATACAGAGATACAGTCATATCGCCCTACACTAGGGTCTCGAAATCAATCGCCCGCTGGATCTGAACATGCTCAGGGAAGAACTTCTAGTCGAAGCGGGTCACAAACTCCTCCCATGTCCAAATGAACTGAGCTCCGACCATCCTGAACACGGATGACCACCAGTGTCGGGCCTCGCCCTGAAGAAGGTAGGTGGCAAGGGATACTCTTGGCCCGCAGGACACTATATAGTGTCAAAAACCCTCGCAACCTAAGTGCGTTATGTCTCAGCTGCAGAAGGGTCAGGATCACCAATAAACCTCGAGGGATCAAGTTGCCAGAACTCTCGGGCTATCGTACTAGCACGCGGTAAGTCAGAATGCCCGAAAACCTCAGTGGTAGCTGGCTGACGGGTCTGCAATACAGTGACAACCACCTGCATCAGCTGCTGGAAATGCTCAGCTCCTAAATGTACTGTCGGAAGGTAGGGGCGGCACTCGCCACAGGCGGAGGCATAGGTGCGGGCTGGCGGAGCAGCAGCCTCAGAAATCAGAACAGCAGACTGAGGAGGGGGAATAGGTGGGGAACCGGAGCAACTGGATCCTCTGTAACTGAAACAACAGGCTGAGGAGGAGGAATAGGTGGGGGAACAGGAGGAATTGGAGGAATAGGCTGGGTCGGGACCTCTGGAATCGGATCCTCAATATCGGGAGCAGGATGTGCTCGAGTAGGATAGGTAACTCGGGTGCCTCGTCCACGGGCACCACGACCACGGGCGCCACGTCCACATGTCATCGTCTATAAAATAATGACGTCGCAAGGAATCAAGACAATTATAGGATCAATACGGAGCAAAGAGAAGAATTTCAGGACATTACTTATCCTATGTTTTTAGCAGACATGCGATGTTATCCTGAGTTATTCCAGAATTACTTGCTATGCTCTGGTACCAACTCCTGTCATGCCCCATCTCAGTAACTGGAATCCCAAGGAACCCGATGGCCTGGTCTGGCCCTAACAGCCTCCATAGTATCCCATTCTCGGCTCCGGAGACAGGTTCCGATCTTGGGATCCTACAAGGAGGATTTTCATAATAGTATAATCATTACCAATAAGAGCATACCTATGATCACATCAAGTACATCTGAGAATAACAAAGGCACACATCGCAAATCCACTATAAATTTAAACTTTTACAATCATCCATAAGTTCCAAAAGGACATACATGAGATAAAAGGAAAAGAGAAAAGTCAGCGATACTGGAGTCCTCAAATGCTCAGCTCTACTCCATGCTCTACTGTTATGTCGCCTGCCTAGAGTATCCTGCACGCATCAATCGTGCATAAGCTTATAGAAGCTTAGAGGGTAGTGTAGGTGTGTGATAATGGTGCACAGAAGAGTAATAGGAGATACAAGGAGAGAAGCATGATCAATGAGGATATCACTAGCCTTACCCAGGCTTATCATGAATAAGATGCAATGAGTACTAGGTGCCATGCCAAGGCAATGCATGAACGGGCTTGTACAACCAATGCTAATGCAATGCAAGTAATGTCAGTGCTCATATCCAAACCACAAGTCATGTACATTTCTGATCATAAGGAAATCACCGGGGTCCATTACACTGCTGAATGACTGCCGCTCTACAGAACCCGCATAGTCAAACGAGCGTAAGAGACCTCACTACCCGCCTGTGGATAGCCAATCACCAACAAGCCCAGAAGGTAGCGGACCCATTTACTAGCTGGTCAGACTTGGCCTAGCAATGCCTCCTCACATCATGCAAGTAAGGCCACACCCTTATCCACGATAGTGGGAGTCATGGCCTAATGGTATAAGGCCCTCATGCGCTCATATATTCCACCCAGTCACGGCATTGGAGCAGATCCTTGGTACCATGAAAGTTTTAGAAATTTCACCCATTATCATCCTATGCACCCGGTATACTCAACTAATATTTTCGGTGTCCACACATACGACCATCCACGAATACCCCTGTGGAGGTAAGGTGTAACATCCCGGATTTTTGCCAACCTGGAATTAGACGTTCTTAGGCAATGGGTCGCTCCTAACACCTTATTAACTTGTCAGAACTGAATCCCACAGTCTAAAATCATTTCTTAACCCATTTCCTTCACAAATCTCACTTTCACTACCTTATCCTTCACAAAGTAACTAAGTTCTAAACAAGATTAGCTACGAAATCCACTTAATCCACTTTAAATACGATCTGCAAGACCCAAAACTTGTAGAATCATTGACGCTAGGTTACCCTAAAATGTAGGATCAATCTCATTACCCAGTTGCTCTTGGGAGCACATTGAAACTCCGTATTAGATCTGGACAGCACATCGGAAGTCCAATTAACGCAAAGTTAAATGGTTAGGACCGCCTTGCTGGGCTTGACAACCATCTCAGAAATCAAATCCAGATAGTGTCCAAGTGCTATTGGCTTGAGCCCGGAGTGAAGAGTGTGAGAAAATGAGATTTTCTTATTAAATTCAAAATGATTTAAGTAATCTGGTACGTGTCGCTTGCAGACAATTTATAAACAACCAGACCGTCAGAATCTGACCCAAATACACCCTCGGATCAGGGGAAATTTCATACACATGTCCATGTACTTCAAATCTCTGATCGAGTTTCACTGACCGTTGAACTAAAACTGGTCCGCCACGTGCGATCTGGAAACCCGACTGGAATGAAACCTTAGCTGAACCTAGATCCAGTGTCTGTGAGCTTAAGTCCGACCGCACACAGAAAAGGGGCCGCCAAAAGTGCTCCGTTGGATCGAAACGGAGCCGCTTTGGACATAACCTAAGTGTACCTTGTTCCCGAGTCTATTTTCATGAGTTTCTGGCCTATATAAGGACCTTTAACCCTCACTCTCTCATTCCATACGAATTTGAGAAAACCTATGAGAGAGAAGAGAGAAAAGAGAGAGAAAGTGTGGGAGATGTGGGAGAGTCTTCCTGCCGCTCTACCCTGCTGCTATACGTGCTTAACTACTCCGATCTAATCGCTTTCCCGGCGATTCCGGCTTCGTTCTTAGGTAAGAAAACCCTAACCCTAAGCTGTTTTGGGGTTTGAATTGATTCAAGTAGCGAAATAGCTAACGTATCCCGTGCTATAGGTTGATAAACTGTTGTATACTAAAGCGTAGAGATTCTATCAACTCTGTTACGATTCTACGACAAAAGGTGCAGACTTTAGGTGTATAGGTTATGGTTTTCAATGTCAGATAATGATAGATTCATGATCTGTATGTAATTGCACATGTACAAAGTGCTGTCCGTTTCGCTTTTCGGTTATACGATAACTATGTTGAATATATTGTATTCCTAGTATTTGTAGAAAGTACCGTATACGTATAAATTTTAGAAATGTGTTTGCCATGATTATTTGTTTGATGAACATGTTATATATATGTAAAATACTTGCTTGGCGAAAGGGCTCGCCCTAATACATATTTTTGCTAATATACACTATGTATGTTAAAATAGTATATTCTAAGTATTTGTGAAAATGCTTGTAAGAGTAAGTGCTTAAATAATCATGCTTCAGGTAGGTGTTGAGATGGGATTCTCAACTACCTTAGAAACATATATGATTTCCACCATGATGGTTGTTCAATTTAATCGCTTACTATGAAATATGTGTTTGTATTTCTTCTTTACATTGTGCTTTGTAACATGCTTTATGACATGTTTGTTAACATGCTTGAATTACTTTGTTTATTATGCTTTACTCCACATGCTCTGAATAAGAATTGATTGCGATTGGGACTATGATTATAGTCCAGACAATCAGTACCAGACTTGAGTTCGTGGTTGAGATTCATTTTACCACGTACGATGTGTTTGACGAACCCGAGTCGTACTTCCGTTGGCGACAGTGGTTAGGCCACGCGAAGTGCTTATGCACTTCATGTCGTTTAATTGATTGTGTGCTCGAGCTAATCAGGCTCGTCAAGTAACCCGATATGTCTAATGTATGATCACCATGTTTGGACACTACTGCTTGAACCTAGGGTACTAAACTTACCAGTGAAATCCCGTTAACCATGGTACCTCGATCCGCTAAGACTCATGAGCCGGGCATAGTGGTATGAGACACCGTGGTCGAGCAGTAGGCCTACGCTGGGGCCACATGCCTCCCCATAGTGACCAGTGAGCAACCCTGACTCGTGAGCCGAATACGGTGGTATGGGACACTGTATTCGAGCTATCGGCCTACACTGATTGGTGACGAGCCCTTTGTAGTGACATCGACCATACTCTGGATTTGCGGTGAGGTGACGAGTTTTACCGCGGTGTATAGAGTATGAACTAGGCCTGTATCAATTTAGTGATGAACCGTTAAAAAGGTGATGGGGGAGTGGTGTAACGATTGTGCGTAACAGCCCTGACAGCCTTTGCAGCGCCCATGAGATTATCTGGGTTTGACGACCCTAGAATGGATTATGTTTGGGAATGATACAAGGGAGGTACCTTAGTTTCCTAATCCTACTGTTTGAAATGGACTAATAACAACTCCGTAATCATACTCATCATCGCACTGCATGTGCCTGGAAGATGTGGAGCACTGAGGAATGAAAGCATGCCGCGGACGTAAGATGGTGTCGCATGAGGGAGTATGTTGGCGAGGGCATGCATCAAGACTGCATTTCATACTTGCATTAATAAGAGTAGTTAGGATTGTTCGTTTGTACTGCTTTATCATTACTGCTTGACTGAATTGATAACATGTTAACCTATGCTTTATCGTTCCACTGAGTTAGCTACTCACTCCCACGTTATGGGACGGTGTTGTACACACCAACCAGACTCTGTCTCAGGTGCAGATGAGGTGACGACTCAGGAGGCTGAGCCGGATTACGACGAGGACAAGGACGAGTTCTCGTATATGCAGTACTCTGGTGGCTTTGCCTAGACTGCCTGGATCGATGGGACTTACAGGGCTTACTTCTTTAGTTGTACTTTTGACATTTTGATCGTAAAACAGATACATGTATATGGTGACTCAGTTAGGCTCATACTCTGGAGATTGAGATGGTTTTGTTTCTTTTACATACAATTATATACAGTTTCAGTCTTTCGCTTGCCTTTATACAATTGATCTGGAGTATGAATTACTGTTTTGGTATAATCTCACTCATGTTTATTGCACTAACACGGACAACATTTAATCATCATTATCTATGTTGCATAAGTGATGTTTTGGAACTCAAGAGTTGAGTTGTTACTCGACCCTCGAATTTCAAGGCGTTACAAGATGGTATCAGAGCATGATTTGGATTAAACCGGACCTGGGTTATGGTCTCACGACGCACACTGACGCACTCTGACTAGGAGGGAGCGACGGAATGTAAAAACAGACTTAGGTTCTCCAGTTTCGCCAAATAGCACAATTGGTTGAGATCAGCCGTAGAGATTGGACCCGTAGGCCTCAATGATTGCATGAAATGATCCCAAATCACTTTTAGACCGTCAAACGACGGGTTTAGATCACAACTCACCCATTCCCAACCGTTAAAAACCGGTTAATGCAAATAGACATCAGAAACTTACTCGAATGGACCCGAAACGACTCGAAACGGAGTCGGGGCTGAAGGGATGCATTCCGGGGGGACCCACGGTGGACCCGAGGTACATTTGGCACCCTGGGAGGGGGGTGGCCACCGCCCTACCGCAGTGGCATTGCAGTCAGTCTAGAGGACCACGGCGGCGCCGCACTCACCATGGTCCCCTTAGGCTGGTCTGGTCGGGCCGGTGCTGGTCGGTGTTGGCCCGACCCCTGGACACATGTGGGGCCCGCGAAATTACGTGGGGGCCCCTCTTTCTTGTCTGTTTGGCCCCCTCCTTCACAAAACACTCATCCAAGCTCTCCCTTCTTCACAAAACTTTTGATTTTCTGCTTAAAATCTCCCCTCCAACGCTCCTTCCTCCGTTTTCGAACACCACGCCCACCACCCTGTCAAAACCCATCTCCTTTGCTGCCTACCCTCTCCATTTCCCTCTCATTTAAGCTCTTACTCTCTCCATTTTGTGGCTCAACATCGTGTAAGCTCTCCAACCCATTCCATCTCTTCATTCTCTTTCTTTAATCCCTGTCATTTGGGCCTTTACAACCTCTGTTGAGGCTCAAATCCGAGGAGAACCAGAAACTCCATCCTTTTCTCTCTGTTTCTTCACTTTTCCATGGCCTTCTTCGAAGTCATTACGGCCTTTTTCTCGATTTCCACCTCTCTCTCTCATAGGAAAGAGAAAGAGTACCCCTCCGTCGCCAGACCCGGATGCCTAGTCATCCATGCTGTTGTCTTGTAGTTTCCTTTGGTTACCGCCTTTGGATGATTATGTTTTCATGTTGATGGGTGTAGTAGATGGTAGAATGTTTTAGATGTTTGAGGACGTTTAGGGCTCATTCGGCCAACTGCATTAGGTGAGTTTGAGGTGGATGGAATTGTAAAAGTAACAATAAATGTATGTGTAAGGTATGGTCCATAGATTGGGTGTAACCCATGTTTTCTAATGCCATGTTTGGAATGTATGCAATGAAAAGTATATTCTGATATTTCCTTTTAATTACACTTAGAAATTCATCATCATGGTATTTGGAAATCCCATCTCACACTTTCCAATACAAGGCTCATTTTTCACAGCCTATAAAATGAATCCCCACCCACCCTCCTACCAAACAAGCCACTCCCAATCTCGAGGAGGGATTAGCAATGCAAGCCCATTGAATACAACTTAAGACCACTGGCCAAATAGGCCCTTGGAATTTTGGACCTAGAGTGGTGTTCCTAGATACGAATGACCTAACAGTAGGGGAAATCCAATAGATTGATAACGTGAACCCTAGGTTGATAACGTGAATCCTAGGACCTCCTAAGTTGGTGTGGTCATGTGTGAAGTGCTCGAGCATAGTTACATTCTAGTTCGGGCAACTCAATTCTGATTAGACAACTTTGACCCTAAGCGATAAAACAATTTCTTATATTAAAAAGGGTATAAAATCATCTAGTGTATAAGCATAAACTTCGATTTACAACCAGTGGATTACCGCTACTCCTAAATTAAGACTAGACTATTGGTTAGACTAAGGAAGGTAAATGACTAATTAATTATGCTAAGCCAATTGAATATTAGACTTGGTTATTCAGCTTAACCGACTCAGACCCACTACACAACTTTCCTTCCTTGTTGGCCCGACCACTTGCAACTAAAAGTTTATAACTTCGTCTTTGAGAAGTATTAGGAATATATAGCCGATAGAGACTTTGTCTTTTAAGCCTAAGGAACGTAGAAAGATGGCCTGCCTGTTAAGCTAGACATGATTAAATAGGATAAGTCTGGACTGTGATAAAACTCCTTGGTAGAATTAGGCATCTTGCCTCAAACTCACACCTGCCCCTGAAAGCAACCACAATACCCATCATCTTTAGCTCCTTTCTATAATCATAGGTACCAATGCCATAATATGCATCATTGATGAAAAGAAGACCAATGTATTGCTACATCGCTTCCCATGTCATACCAGAGATAGGTCTCAAATTTCAACTCATTCTGACATACAGATCGATGTACAAATTCTTGAACCCTGAGAATAGAAACAATTTTAAGGGGGGTAGACAAGTTATGAACCCAGTTGAGTTAAGTAGGTATAAACGTCTACCTGCTCATAGGCGCAGCGGAAACGTGGTGGACCCTACCCCACTGGCCCAGGATCGAATGGAATTGATCCAGACTGTACGCAAAGATAGGTCACTAAATAGGATCTGAATCTTCCTTAGAATGTAAAGCAATTAGGGTTCAAGTATTAAACAACTTCATAGTACAGAATAGGCCGGGTGCGAATTGAGTTACAATAGTCAAGGTCAACGCATCTACAACTGTGCTCGTTGAATACGAACATAATCGAAGCCCTAGCAAGTTCTACTATGGGAAACCGTTTTAGGATGATCTAGCAAGATTTGACTCACCATTTCCTTAGACATAGATAATATCATGGACTCTCTTAAACCAAGACCTAAAGGGCAACCCGAGAGATAGGAAATTTGAGCCTTTCAATGAAGGACATTCCCTAAGTTTTTAGAGTGATCGTACTATAGAGTTACTGAAATATAAACTTCGAAGTATTCGCGGCTTGACTCAATTCTCAATCCTGGGCGACTACCAAAAGCCCACTATAACCGTCTCTTCGTGTTGGTCAAACAATGAAAACAGCTATCTTACTCTAAATAATTGGGGATTGTCGTCAAGACTCCAAATAGGTAAAGAAATAAATTGTAGCAAAACATTAAGGTATGAGAAATGGATAAAGAAATAAGTTTTAAGGGGGGTAGACTAAAATGAACCAGGCTAGTATATACCCTACCACACGTAGAAACTCGAAATCAATAAAACTTGACCCTACCGCGGTGCCCCAGCGTAGGCCGACAGCTCGACCACGGTGTCCCATACCACCATGCCCGGCTCATGAGTCTTAGCGGATCGAGGTACCATGGTTAAAAGGGATTTCACTGGTAAGTTTGGTACCCTAGGTTCAAGCAGTAGCGTCCAAACATGGTGAACATACATTAGACAGATCGGGCTACTTGACGAGCTCGGCTAGCTCGAGCGCACAACAAGTTAGACGATATGAAGCGCATAAGTACTTCGTGTGGCCAACCATTATCGTCAACCGAAGTACGACTTGGGTTCGTCGAACACATCTCACGTGGCAAATGAATCACAGCCACGAATTCAATTCTGGTACCGATTGTCTGGACTATAATCATAGCCCCAAACACAATCAATTGCAGATAGATAAAGCAGTAATGGATCAAGATTCAACTCATACAATCAAGGTCTGGTATTATCTATTTAGGGCTGCCAGGGCTGTTGCACGCACTCGTTGCTCCACTCCCCCATCACCCATGACGGATCATACAACGTAAATATGAATTTAAACATATGCATTACATAGATAAAATCATAAAGGCAGTTGAGCATGTTATGAAGCATAACACAAGCATGAGTTTGTACATATTCAATTCCTAATCACACAGCTATTCAAGGAAAACATACACATAGTTAAAGGAGTTGAGAATCATATCTCATCACCCCTATACATTACAATTTACTAACTACTACTCATTCATACATTTCAACAAACACTTTAAAATACATACATCAACATACATGACATATGTTGATCACATAGGCATTAGGCCAAATCCTTTCACTAGGGAGTTGCCCCAATCATAACACGCATACACCCATGACGGATAGTCATGGCAAGCAGGAATCCGAGGTCCATATTCATTCAGTCATTTCCACAAACACTTGGGCCACACATTTTAACATATATAGTGTATATTGGCCGTGGCGTGATTTAGGGCAAATCTTTTCGTCAAAGGGGTATCGCCAATACAACAATCACATATCCATGACAAGTAGTCATGGCGTGCATGAATGAGGATTCTATACTCATTCAGTCATTTTCACAAACACTTAGAATACACTATTACAACATACATGGGGTATGTTAGCAAAACATGTATTAGGGCTATCCTTTCGCCAAGTATGTATTTTATCCATGTATAATATATTCATACAACAAATAATCATGTCAAATACTGAAAAGGCCAAGCTATATGTCCTAGAGGGGGGGGGGGGGAGGGTTGAATAGGACTATGCCAAATTAAAATAAAATCAGTGGAAATAAAGTAAACCAATAGCCTTACAATTATAAATCAATTCACAATGCTGAAATCAAATCACCTTGATAAATAAGTATTGAGAGATTGATACAAATTCAGTTCTAAGGACAACCTTACACCATAATAAACAAGGGCTTATGGTAGGACAACCTTATTTCTAGAACAACTTTTGAATCAAGGACTCAATTTTAATAGAAATAAATGAATAGCAAGGAATTGAAATTAAATGCAGAAATATAGATCTAAATTATTAAAACAATCCCCACACTTGCTTGAAATGTAAATAGTTACAACATTCACATCCACTTGTACATTCCACACAATTAAATGATAAAAGATATGAAAATTAAGCAAGCATTCAATCCACAAGACAAAGAGTTATAGTGGTTCGCCTGTGTGTACACCAACTGTCTTTCAACAGCCACACAGAATGCTACTCCACTCCTAATATCCTCACACAGGGGATATTAGCGTTCACTATCAATTAGGTTTTCACAGGTTCACCCAAAACCTTTACAATTGTGTCTTTTTCACTCGGGCTTACACAATTCAAAAACCCCTCTTTTCTGAGTTTTCTGGCTCTCCTCAAATAACCAATACAATGAGATTTTTCTGGCTTAACCTCAAACAAAACCAAAAGTAATGAAATTTTACAGAATTGTAAAATACCTGGATTTCTCCTTTTCGTAGCAGCCTGGTAGAACCAATCGGAGTAGATGATTGAATGTCAAAGTTCAATTTCCAATACTCACTTTAATATGGTTCTAAATTCTAATAGATTTTAGATTTTAACTAGTTGGACGTAGCTATATTTGATTTTGATTCCAAGAAGAAGGAATACGGTAATTCCTCTTTTAAAATAAGATTGGAATACAGAAACAAAATCAAATTAAATAAGCTAGCGAAAAGGAATATTAAATAAGCACAACGTAGCTTAAAATAAACACAGACTTATCTCAGAGTGATCACTTGAAATTTCTTGAATTGAATCGAGTTGAATTGTGAAAACTCTGAATTTCGTGTTCAATTTATAGAAACAAAAATCGCGTCTACGACTGGTCTTAGAAACCTTTGACTGGTCGTAGCTCTAACGGATATTTGAAATATTGAGCGCGATCTTTGAAAGTCGTTCCACGACTGGTCGTGGGAAGCCTACGACTGGTCGTATCTCTCTACGACTAGTCGTAGGACCATAGATTAGCTTACTGGACTTTGAGTCGTAGCCCTACGACTGGTCGAGAACGAGTCGAAGACACTTCTACGACCGGTTGAAGGACCTCCAGGACTGGTCGTAGGTGTACCCAAAAATTCTGAAAATCTTCAACAACTTAGGACTGGTCGAGGAATTTCTTGGACTAGTCGAACCAATGCTAGGACTGGTCGAACAGGAGTTAGGACTGGTTGTAGAATAGACCAAACTTATGTAAAATAAACATTTGATTTATGTATCCAAAGTGACCTACTTATAAGGTCAACCTAATGTCAGTCAAACCTGAAAACATGTCGTATGGACATTGAACTTCAACCATTCACGAATGTAGATATTCGAACCATATCAAGCTTGAGATCTTGAACTTGTTGTAGCTTTTAATCTTGAGATCTTCATCAGCGTGAAAACTACTTCATGCGTTGCTTATGAGTCTTGAAGTCATTTCTTGAGTCTTGAAGTTGTTTCTTGAGACTTGAACTTCAACATTGTAGCTTTAAACATTGATAGGATGATGAAGTACACTTTGTATTTCTTAAAGACATCCAGTGTCATGAAGTGTTTATGCAGTATCTTGAATACATATAAATCACCATACAAGCACAAGACACAGATAGATGTTTTGACACAACAAAATTTGACAACCAAAGGAGCATGAGACCATAGCACTTACAATTTCCCCCTTTGTCAAATTTGTGACAAAACACCCAAATAATAATACTTCCAATAGAAATAAGAGAAGTACAGGCACAACAAATAGAGAATCATGCACCAGTTATATAGACATCATAAGCAATATCTAGCATAACTCCCCCTGAGAAGCTTAACTCCCCCTGAGTAATAGCAGCACATCCATATTTAGATAGACATGAATGAAACTAATCATAATCATTGAATCCAACCAAAGCCAAAGCCTCCCAAAACTTCTCCCCCTTTTTGACACAAAATGACAAAGGAAGAATGACAACAAGGATAAGGAAAATAGGAGATGGAATATAGATGCAAGAGAGCATAGTGCATAATTCAAAAAAAAGTCAGTAAGCATGCAAAGTTCAGACTAAAAGCAAAGAAAAATATTAGTTATTACAGACCAAATAAAAATTCAGTCAGAACCAGAAGAGGGAGCAGGATTAGATGGATCACTTTTGTGTAAACCCCTAGCAACCCGCCTCATATATTTGCGTAAGTAAGAAAATTGAGTGTCTTGGGTAACACGAATTTGAGCCACCTGTTCTTGAAGAGAATTCAACCTCTCATCAAAATCAGAAGGCTGAAAGTCAGGATCATCAGCCGAGTCTGACTCAAGTTCTTCAAATAAATCATCCATATTTACGTTTCCAGGAAGATCACCAGCTTGATCTACATTTCCTACTTCAGCACCACTGCTACCAGCATCCACTTGGCCAGGAACCAATTCTAAATTCATCTTGTTAAGATTGGAATTATTAAAAGGGAGATGATGGATGGGTTTTTCTCTAACAGGCATAGCCACGAGCATATGATTGGCGAGCATAGTCATCAAATAACCAAAGAGAATATCACTATGACCTGGATGGTGACGAGACAAAATAATGGAGTGACAAATTAACGAAGGTAGACAGATTTTCACACCAGAGATGACAGAATGCAAAACACGAACCATGAATGCAGTGAGTTCGGTTTTATTACCAGAACGCGGATATAGATTTGAGATGAAAATCCTGTGAAGCACTTTGTGTCTGGGTAACAAGTACCTTAAGGGAAGTGCATGACCTTTATGAGTCCAGTGAACATCCAAATTACACAAATCTCTAGTAAGCATTTGTCGTTCAGATTCTGAGAGTTTGTCATGTAATATATGAATCGGAATGCCCTCATCATTGACAGGTATTTCCATAAGGTGAGCTATCAAATGTCGATCCACTGAAAATAAGCCTTCTTGAGTATCAATTTTAAAGGTTAAATTCTCAAGAGAAGAATCACAAATACATGCAAACATGGATTGGGCAATGGACTGATATGCAGTTCCACCCCAATGTAAGATGTTATCCCATCCCACAGATTGCAACAGAGGAAGGATACCAAAGGAAGCAATGTGATTAACGTTAACAGGACGCTCAACAATAATATTGCGCATACGCAAATCCCGTGCATCTGAAGGATCATTTTCGGGAGAGCGAAGATGACGTTGCGTAATAGATGTTGATCTAGATGAAGAGGGACCACGTGTAGTTTTCTTTTTACCCCTAGCATCCATTTTCAAAGGAGGAATCAAGGAAACTATAAGATGCAAGAAAGAAGAAGTGGGGTTTTGATAGAACAGATTTTTCAAGAGAAAACCCCAAACTTGCAATGAAAGAGCAAATAGATTCTACAAGAGTGAAATTTGAAACACCAATAACAACAATCTGTAAGAAAATTGTAAAAGAACCACTAACCTTGAAGTATCATGAAGGTGGGTTCGACCAGTCGAGGCTAGGCTCGTTGGAGAAACAAAAGGAAATGAAGAAGAAGAGCCAAATCCCCAAAATAAAGTGAATTCACGAGTTTCACGACCGGTCGTGGATGTGTTCGACCGGTCGTATCATGACCGGTCGTGTACACTCACGACTGGTCGAGTACCGACTAAAATTTGCGATTTTTCAAATGATTTCCAAATTTAAGCAAATAAAACATCAAACATATGTACATTATGATACACTAAAGTATGCAAATTCAATTTAAATTGCACATACCGAGATCAAACTTTAATTTATTAAACCTGCTTTTGTCGAGCGGTTTAGTGAAAATGTCCGCAAGTTGAGTCTCGGTTGGAATGTAATCCAAATATATTAATTTTTCTTCCACTAATTCACGAATGTAATGAAATCTAATGTCAATATTCTTAGTACGTGAATGCTGAACTGGATTTTTTAAGATATTTATTGCACTGAAATTATCACAAAACAAAATCATAGAATCCTGTGTAATTCCATAATCGCTTAACATACGTTTCATCCAAACAAGCTGAGTATATGCATTTCCAGCAGCAATGTATTCAGCCTCAGCTGTTGATAGCGATATAGAACTTTGTTTCTTACTAAACCAAGAAACAAGACAATTTTCAATGTAGAAACAACCACCACTGGTTGATTTCCTATCATCAATGTTTCCAGCCCAGTCAGCATCTGAGTACCCGGCTAATTGAACACTACTCTCATGTGGATACCAAAGACCCAGTTTAGCAGAACTTGCGACATATCGCATAATCCGCTTAACAGAAGTTAAGTGAGATTCTTTAGGATTTGACTGATAACGAGCACAAATACCAACACTCAAAGCGATATTTGGTCTACTTGCAGTCAAATAAAGCAAACTATCAATCAAACTATGATACAATTTAGGATCCACATCATTACCTGTAGAGTCTTTTGAGAGTCTCAAAGTTGTACTCATAGGAGTATCAAAATTTTTACCATTCTCAAATCCAAATTTCTTAATTAAGTTCAGAGCATATTTGGTTTGAGAGATAAAAATTCCATCAGGTTGTTGTTTTACTCGCAACCCTAGGAAATAATTTAATTCTCCAACCATACTCATTTCGAATTTAGACTTCATTAAATCTGCAAACTCAACAGTCATGTTAGTACAGGTTGATCCATAAATAATATCGTCAACATATATTTGAACCATTAAAATATCATCGTTATGTTTCTTAACAAAGAGCATCTTATCAACACATCCCATCTGAAAATTATGACTCAGTAAAAACTTAGTCAGTTTTTCGTACCATGCTCTGGGAGCTTGTTTCAGACCATAGAGAGCCTTCTTAAGACGATACACATGATCAATAAATTTAGGATCTTCAAACCCTGTAGGTTGTTCAACATATACCTCTTCATGTAAATCACCATTCAAAAAGGCACTTTTTACATCCATTTGGTAAATTTTAATCTTCCTAAAACAAGCAATGGAGATAAAAAGTCTGATTGATTCAAGACGAACTACAGGGGCAAATGTTTCATTATAGTCAATACCTTCAATTTGTGTATACCCCTGTACAACTAGCCTTGCTTTATTTCGAATAATATTTCCAAGTTCATCAGATTGTTTTTGAAAATCCATTTTGTTCCAATAATATGTTTATCTTTAGGTCTAGGAACAAGGTACCAGACATCATTTCTGACAAACTGATTAAGTTCTTCCTGCATCGCAACTATCCAGTTTTCATCCGAAAGTGCTTCTTTCACGTTAACCGGTTCTATCTGGGATGTAAAGCATACGTAGTTACATATGTCCTCTAATTGTCTACGAGTGCGCACACCAGTGAGAGGGTTTCCAAGAATTTGAGAAGTTGGATGATCTTTAACAGTCCTTAATTCAGAATTAGTTTCACTTGATGAAGTTTCTTGTTTTTCAAGTAACTTCATCATTATCTGAACTAGGGACAGGTGTATTCAAATGATCGTCAATCACAACATTTATTGACTCTTGAATCACACCGGTCCTGTTGTTCAGAACACGATATGCACGACTGTTTAAAGAATATCCTCAAAAGATCCCTTCATCACTTTTAGTGTCGAACTTTCCCAAATTTTCACGGTCACGCAAAATATAGCACTTGCTGCCAAAAACTCGAAAGTATTTGACAGAAGGCTTTTTCTCAAACTACATTTCATAAGCCGTTTTATTATTAGATTTGCAAATATAAACACGGTTAATAATGTAGCAGGCAGTATTCACTGCTTCAGCCCAGAGATTCCTAGGGAACTTCATGCTATTTAACATAACATTTCCCATTTCTTAAAGCACTCTATTTTTCCTCTCGACAATTCCATTTTGTTGAGGAGTCTTAGGTGCAGAGAATTCATGCGATATTCCCTGATCGCTACAGAATTTCTCAAAACCGCTATTTTCAAATTCGGATCCATGATCACTACGGATCTTGTTGACTTGAGAACATTTTTCAGTTTGAATCCGTTTTATAATCTTTTTCACTTCATCAAGGGTTTCTGATTTGTCCCTCAAGAATGAAACCCAAGTGTATCTTGTATAATCATCTACGATAACTAAGATGTATTTTTTGCCACCTTGACTTTCCGTTCTTGTTGGTCCTATAAGATCCATATGGAGAAGCTCGAGTGGTCTTGTGGTGGTTTGGAGTTCACCTTTTTGTGAGAGCTCCTAGTTTGTTTACCATACTGGCATTCACCACAAATCTTGTCTACTTTTTGCATCTTAGGTAGACCTCTAATTAGTTCTCCTTTACTCAATCTGTATAAATTTCGGTAGTGTACATGTCCGAGGCGTTTATGCCATAATTTTGTCTCATCGGTATGGACCATGTAGCACGTTTATTTAGATGAGCTACATCGCTTACTATATAGCAGTTTTCAGAAGTTCTGCGACCAGTTAATATTACAGAATCCTTTTCGTTTATAATTTCACAACCTTGATTAGAAAATTTAACCTATGGTTGTTATCGCATATTTGAGATATGCTCAACAGGTTGTGTTTTAAACCCTCAACATATAAAACATTTTTAAATAAGGGAAGGTTATAGAGTTGGACCGTACCTTTGCCAATTATCTTGCAGTTGCTACCATCACCAAATGTGACTGACCCATCAGTCATATCTTTAAGATCGGTGAATAGCGCCTTGTCGCCTGTCATATGTCTGGAGCATCCACTATCTAGGTACCATTTTGAAAGGTTTGTAGCTTTGAAAGTAGTGTGAGCAACCACACAGACAAACCTTAGGAACCTATTTCAGAACTGTTTTGGGTTTAGGAGAATAGTTGGTCTTCTTTTGTTTACAGTTGTAAGAGTGACCTACTGAGTTAGATTTTAATAGCTCCTTAAGTAAATCAACAATTTTTTCAGCTAGTGGGTTTCGAATCTGATTTTTGAAATTTATATAGCTGCTTTTGGGTTTTTGAAAAGTTTTTGTATTTTTAGAAAAAACTTGACTAGTACCTTTCCTTTTGAGTTAGAAGTCTCTCCTTTCACAAAATTGGAAGGAGTATTCTTCTGTTTAGGAGACGTGTTTTTATCATAGCCCAACCCGGATCGATCGCCACAATTTCTTGATCCGGATAATAATTTTTCTAATTTTGGATCACCTTGGGCATATCTCCATGTGTCCTTCAAACTCAGAAGAGAAGATACTTCATTTTTAAGTTTCTCATTTTCAGATTTCAAATTTTCAATCAGGGAGGTTTTGAATTCCAGATCACACTTTGATTTTTCAAAAATCTGAAATTTGAGATTTTTCTAAAACAAGGGTTTCAAAACATTCTTTGAGTTTAAAAAGCTTTTCTTTTTGAAGTTTAAGTTTGACAGCAATTTTACAACTTTCCTTATATAAGGCATTGTAAGCATCTTGAAGATCTTCATCATTTTCATGATCACTATCCAAATTTTCTTCACTTGTTGAATCATCGTGATCTGAAAAAGTAAACTTGGCTAGAGTCATAAGGGCCTTAAGTTCACTGCCAGACTCGGTTTCTGAATTTTCTGATTCAGAAGAGGCTTCAGAATCAGACGATTCATCCCAAGTAGCCAACATACCCTTCCTTTTGGATCTGTCCTTTTTAGGACATTTGTTTGCTAAATGCCCATATTCTTCACAATTGTAACATTGACTATCTTTCAAAGACTTCCAAGTTTTAGACTTAGGTTTAGAACGTTTATTTTCATTTGCCTTTTGAAAGTTGACTCTTTTCTTACTTTTGAAAATCTTATAAAACTTTTTCGCCAAAAAGGCCATATCATCTTCAGAATTTTCTGAATCTGAATTTTCTTGAGTAATACCTTTAGACGACTTCAAAGCAATAGATTTACCTTTAGGAGCTTTAAAACTTAATTCATAGGTTTGTAAAGAACCAACTAATTCTTCTACCCTCATATTATCCATATCACGAAGTTCCTGGATTGCGGTTACCTTAGAATTGAACCGTTCAGGAAGAGAGCGTAGTATTTTTGCACACACTTTACTTTCTGGGATCTTATCGCCAAGACCCCACATTGAGTTTACAATGTCATTCAATCTAGTGTAAAAGTCCATAAACATTTCATTTTCCTCCATATGAATTTCTTCAAATTTAGTTGTGAGGAGTTGGACTTTAGATTTCTTGACAATTGATGTACCTTCGTGTGTCATTTCTAATATATCCCAGGCTTGCTTTGCAGTATCACAGGATATGATTCTTTTGAACTCATCCGGTGATAGTGCGCATGTGATTGCATTTAGTGCTTTAGCATTTGCACTACTCTCATTTTTCTGAAGTGTGGTCCATTGGAAATACGGTATAATTTTCATAGATTTTGAACCATCAAACCAGTTACTTCCATGATAGGAGGATTCCATTCAGTCACTGTGGCTTGCCACACACTTTCATCCATTGATTTGAGGAAGATCCTCATTCTGGCTTTCCAATAGGCATAGTTGGAGCCATCAAAGGGTGGAGGCCTAGTAACTGAAAGGCTATCAAAATTTGACATCTTTTTATATAGCTTAGATCGTTAGCTCAGGAAATAAATCCAAATAAAAAGCAACAAAAATGAGCTATTAGGCTTTGATACCACTTGAAAAGGCCAAGCTATATGTCCTAGAGGGGGGGGGGGGTGAATAGGACTATGCCAAATTAAAATAAAATCAGCGGAAATAAAGTAAACCAATAGCCTTACAATTATAAATCAATTCACAATGCTGAAATCAAATCACCTTGATAAATAAGTATTGAGAGATTGATACAAATTCAGTTCTAAGGACAACCTTACACCATAATTATAAACATGGGCTTATGGTAGGACAACCTTATTTCTAAAACATCTTTTGGATCAAGGACTCAATTTTAATAGAAATAAATGAATAGCAAGGAATTGAAATTAAATGCAGAAATATAGATCTAAATTATTACAACAATCCCCACACTTGCTTGAAATGTAAATAGTTACAACATTCACATCCACTTGTACATTCCACACAATTTAAAAGATATGAAAATTAAGCAAGCATTCAATCCACAAGACAAAGAGTTATAGTGGTTCGCCTGTGTGTACACCAACTGTCTTTCAACAGCCACACAGAATGCTACTCCACTCCTAATATCCTCACACAGGGGATATTAGCGTTCACTATCAATTAGGTTTTCACAGGTTCACCCAAAACCTTTACAATTGTGTATTTTTCACTCGGGCTTACACAATTCAAAAATCCCTCTTTTCTGAGTTTTCTGGCTCTCCTCAGATAACCAATACAATGAGATTTTTCTGGCTTAACCTCAAACAAAACCAAAAGTAATGAAATTTTACAGAATTGTAAAATACCTGAATTTCTCCTTTTCGTAGCAGCCCGGTAGAACCAATCGGAGTAGATGATTGAATGTCAAAGTTCAATTTCCAATACTCACTTCAATATGGTTCTAAATTCTAATAGATTTTAGATTTTAACTAGTTGGGCGTAGCTATATTTGATTTTGATTCCAAGAAGAAGCAATACGGTAATTCCTCTTTTCAAATAAGATTGGAATACAGAAACAAAATCAAATTAAATAAGCTAGCAAAAAGGAATATTAAATAAGCACAATATAGCTTAAAATAAACACAGACTTATCTCAGAGTGATCACTTGAAATTTCTTGAATTGAATCGAGTTGAATTGTGAAAACTCTGAATTTCGTGTTCAATTTATAGAAACAAAAATCGCGTCTACGACTGGTCTGGTCGTAGCTCTAACGGATATTTGAAATATTGAGCGCGATCTTTGAAAGTCGTTCCACGACTGGTCGTGGGAAGCCTACGACTGGTCGTGGGTCACCTACGACTGGTCGTATCTCTCTACGACTGGTCGTAGGACCATAGATTAGCTTGCTGGACTTTGAGTCGTAGCCCTACGACTGGTCGAGAACGAGTCAAAGACACTCCTACGACCGGTCAAAGGACCTCCAGGACTGGTCGTAGGTGTACCAAAAAATTCTGAAAATCTTCAACAACTTAGGACTGGTCGAGGAATTTCTTGGACTAGTCGAACCAATGCTAGGACTGGTCGAACAGGAGCTAGGACTGGTCGTAGAATAGACCAAACTTATGTAAAATAAACATTTGATTTATGTATCCAAAGTGACCTACTTATAAGGTCAACCTAAGGTCAGTCAAACCTGAAAGCATGTCGTATGGACATTGAACTTCAACCATTCAATGAATGTAGATATTCGAACCATATCAAGCTTGAGATCTTGAACTTGTTGTAGCTTTTAATCTTGAGATCTTCATCAGCGTGAAAACTACTTCATGCGTTGCTTATGAGTCTTGAAGTAATTTCTTGAGTCTTGAAGTTGTTTCTTGAGACTTGAACTTCAACATTGTAGCTTTAAACATTGATAGGATGATGAAGTACACTTTGTATTTCTTAAAGACATCCAATGTCATGAAGTGTTTATGCAGTGTCTTGAATACATATAAATCACCATACAAGCACAAGACACAGATAGATGTTTTGACACAACAAAATTTGACAACCAAAGGAGCATGAGACCATAGCACTTACAAATACATCTCCAAAATTTATACCTATACGGTACTTTCTACAAATACCTAGAGTATGTAGAATTCCATATTTTTCTTCTTTAATCGAAACAGAAAACGGACATCACTTTTTACATGTGCAATTGCATGCAGATCATGAATCTATCATTATCTGACATTGAAAGCGTTGAAAACCATAACCTATACACCTAAAGTCCGCACCTTTTGTCGTACAATCGTAACGGAGTCGATAGGTTTGCTAAGCTTCCATATTCGGCAGTTTGGCAACCTATAGAATGAAATAGGTTAGCTATTTCACAACCTACAACTGTCTAAACCCCAAAACAGATTAGGGTTAAGGTTTCTTACCTAGAAATGACGCCGAAAACACCGGGAAAGCGATGAGAATCAGGCGATGGAGCCCGAATAGCGGCAGGGAAGAGTGGCAGGGAGATTCTCCCACTGCTCCCACACTTTCTCTCTCTTTTCTCTCTCTCAATTTCAAATTCGTATGGCTGCCATGAGAGAGGATTTAAGGTCCTTATATAACCTAAAAATTCACCGAAATAGACTTATGTTCAAGGTATACTTACATTATAATCAAATCGGCATTGTTTCAGCTCAAAAGAGGGTTTCTAGCAGCCCTCCTTGAGCCAAAGGTCGGACTTAAGCTCACTAACGCTGGATCTACGTTCTATTAAGTTTTCATTTCAATGGGATTTCTAGATCACGCGTGGCGAACCAGTTTCAGTTCAACGGTCAGTGGATCTCGATCGGAGATTCCGAGTACATGTAAATGTGTATGAAATTTCTCCTGATCCGAGGGTGTAATTTGGTCTGATTCTGACGGTCTGGTTGCTTAATACTGATCCGCAAGCGAGTGGTGCCAGATTACTATTCAAGATATTTTATTTTGAATTAATTTCACATTTCTCACACTCTTCACTCCGAGCTCAAGCGAATAGCGCTGGGACATTATTTGGATTTGATTTCCGAGATGGTTGTCAAGCCCAGCGAGGCGGTCCTAGTTCCTTAACTTCGTGTTAATCGGACTTCCGACGTACGGTCCAGATCCGATACGGAGTTTCGAGATGCTCCCGAGAGCAGCCGGGTAATGAGATTGATCCTAAATTTTAGGGTAACCTAGCGTCAATGATTCTACAAGTTTTGGGTCTTGCAGATCGTATTTAAAGCGATTGGTGCTAATTTCACAGGTACTCTAGTTTAGCACTAGCTAATTCTCGCCTAATTTCTAAAGGATTTAGTCCTGTATGATTTCTGTCTGAGGTGGTACCTGGGCCTTTGTAGTTTGTATATAAAGTAATCCAAGTTATACTACTTAGCTAGTTTAGGATAGTGTCTAGGATGAAAGTGCTTAGAAAAATTGAAAGAACAAGGTAGTGAAGGGTGAGATTTGTGAAGGAAATGGGTTCAGAAGCGACTTTAGACTGTGGGGTTCAGTTCTGACGAATTAATAAGGTGTTAGGAGCAACCCATTGCCTAAGGACGTCTAATCCCAGGTTTGCAAAAATCCAGGATGTTACAGGAGCACATTGAAATTCCGTATCAGATCTAGACCGCACGTCGGAAGTCCGATTAACGCGAAGTTAAACGGTTAGGACCGCCTTACTGGGCTTGACAACCATCTCGGAAATCAAATCCAGATAGTGTCCCAGTGCTATTCGCTTGAGCCCGAAGTGAAGAGTGTGAGAAAATGAGATTTTCTTATTAAATTCAAAATGATTTAAGTAATCTGCACGTATCGCTTGCAGACAATTTATAAACAATCAGACCGTCAGAATCTGACCCAAATACACCCTCGGATCAGGGAAAATTTCATACACATGTCCATGTAGTTCAAATCAGACCTACACTGATAGGTGATGAGCCCTTTGTAGTGACCTCGAGCATACTCTGGATTTGCGGTGAGGCGACAAGTTTTACCGCGGTGTATAGAGTATGAACTAGGCCTGTATCAATTTAGTGATAAACCGTTAAAAAGGTGATGGGGGAGTGGTGTAACGATTGTGCGTAACAGCACTGACAACCTTTGCAGCGCCCTAAAACCACACTATCGTATGAGATTATCTAGGTTTGACGACCCTAAAATGGATCATGTTTGGAAATTATACAAGGGAGGTACCTTTGTTTTCCAATCCTGCTGTTTGAAATGGACTAATAACAACTTGGTAATCATGCTCATCATCGCACTGCATGTGCCTGGAAGATGTGGAGCACTGAGGAATGAAAGCATGTCGCGGACGTAAGATGGTGTCGTATGAGGGAGTATGTTGGCATGAGCATGCATCATGACTGCATTTCATACTTGCATTAATAAGAGTAGTTAGGATTGTTCGTTTGTACTGCTTTATCATTACTGCTTGACTGAATTGATAACATGTTAACCTATGCTTTATCGTTTCACTGAGTTAGCTACTCACTCCCACGTTACAGGACGGTGTTGTACACACCAACCAGATTCTGTCTCAGGTGCAGATGAGGTGACAACTCAGGAGGCTGAGCCGGACTACGACGAGGACCAGGACGAGTTCTCGTATATGCAGTACTCTGGTGGCTTTGCCTAGACTGCCTGGATCGACGGGACTTACAGGGCTTACATCTCTAGTTGTACTTTTGACATTTTGATCGTAAAACAGATACATGTATATAGTGACTCAGTTGGGTTCATACTCTGGAGATTGAGATGGTTTTGTTTCTTTTACATACAATTATATATAGTTTCAGTCTTCCGCTTGCCTTTATACAATTGATCTGGAGTATGAATTACTGTTTTGGTATAACCTCACTCATGTTTATTGCACTAACATAGACAACATTTAATCATCATTATCTATGTTGCATAAGTGATATTTTGGAACTCGAGAGTTGAGTTGCTACTCGACCCTCAAATTTCAGGGCGTTACACAAGGCCCTGATGAAGTAAGGGCGGATATCCATAAGCTATGCAATGCCAGATGCATGAAGAACACAATCACCCATGCATCAATCCCAAGCATCCATGTCTCAGGGAGATACCAACATGTCCTACACAATGGCACAGTCATGACCAATCATACCTCAACCAAGTATGCATATGATGCGTATGGGAGTGGGCCATGAAGATGAATAGGGGTTTCAATGAGGTGAAGATGAATTCTCTACTTAACCATGAAGGGTCTAGGTAGAGCTGTACACGAGTTGAGTCGAGTCGATTATCGCCCTACTCGTACTCGACTCTTAACGACCGACCGTTGCTCGTACTCGGGCTCTACTCGGCCGAGTAGCATGACCCCCTGCTTGTACTCTACTCGCCCGAGTACGAGTCGAGTACGAGTAATAAACGAGTTGAGTCGAGTCCGAGTTTTCGAGGCGAGTTTGAGTACGAGCACACGAGTTGAGTACCGAGTGCAAGTTTTTAAGTCGAGTCCGAGTACGAGCACATGAGTTGAGTACCGAGTGCCAGTTTTCGAGGCGAGTTCGAGTCCGAGTCTGAATTTTAGCCTAATTCGAGTAGGGTTTTCGAGTAACGAGTTCGAGCTTTGAGCCAAGTTCAAGTTATAAATTGAAATTAATTTGAATTTCAATTCGATTGTCAATTGAAATTCGAAGTTAAACGAAACAATAAAAATGAGTGTCTTTATTGTTACATAATTACATTAACGTATTTACATAATTACATTACATTGTTCAAAATGACAATTTATAACTAATAACCTCTATAAGATGAGTGTCTTCCAGTTCCTGTATTGTCATCTGATCCATCGGAACTGCTATCTATTTTTTCATATACAAATTGATTCACTTCCTCTGAGTCAGAAGGCGAAGAGATTTTTCCTTCGTGCTCTTCTACACTTTCAACTAGATTTTTCAAACTTGCTTTATGTGAAGAATTGTATGTAGTACCCAATGCCCTATAAAATTCACCGAGACGAGTTAGGAATTTCAATTTGTTACTCTTTTTCTTCTTCTTGTTTGTCGTACTCGACGAGTAACTTGACCCTGCTTCAACATCGTGTTGTCTTTGACTCGAATATTGCTGAAGTCTAGAAGCATCTTCCATGCTGCGTTTTATGGCGATTTGGAATTGTTCTTCCTCCAAAGCTTTTAATCTGGCTTCCTCCTCTGCATCTTTTGTGGATGTCATTTGTGTACCAGATCCAGAAGCAGAAGATTTGGATGGAGTGGAAGGCTTTTTATTCGAATCTAACAGGGCTCGAAAAAGAATTTGGACATCCTTAGGGGCATTGGGGCATGGTTTTGCATCACCACCTCGACATGACAAGTGTAGGCGAAAGCGATTAGTCTTGTGCACAAACTTTGCGCCACACAAGCCACACTTAATCTTTGTTTTTCCAGACCGTGGCGGTGATTCAACTAGGGAAGCATAGTCCCAAATGTTTGACGATGGCTCAGATGACGACATATCTACATTCAATTTTTAATAAAAAAATCAGAATATTGATAAATAAATTGAACTTGATATAGCAACAAAAGAAAGCAATATAAATGTATCAAAATTCAAAAATAAAAGCAAATGAACAGGCATATGTAAATAAATATCAATGATTCAAAGTCTTCCAAACCACATTCCAAAAGGACCAACACTTTCGTGTTTGCAGTTGCAGTGAAATAATATTACAGATCATTCAACATTCAGCCAAAAAAATTTGAAAAACTGAAAATAATTACTGATCTGTAGGTAGAGACGCGTCATGAATCTCAATCTCCTCTTCTTCATCATCATCATTCATATCTCCTCCCCATATCGGGCACAACCAATCTTGCGTACAAATCAACGCTTCAACTGTGTTTGGCGAAAGTGAGCTTCGATACTTGCTCACAACCCTGCTCCCTGTGCTGAATGCGGATTCTAATGCCACTGTTGAAACTGGTATTGATAATATGTCCCATGCCATCACAGATAATGTAGGGTATTTTGATTCACTAACCCTCATCTTCCACCATTCCAACACATCAAATTCAGCTCGCACTACGATTGGCTCCTTGAGGTACATTTCTAACTCTGATTCCTTAGTATCAACTCCCATTCGTGCTTGTGCCAAATATGATATGTATTCATTTAGCACATCCGGATTACCAGGTACAGAAATATCTGCATCTCTACTTCCTTCAACACCCGCTGCCGCTGCAGGTAAAGTATTAACATACGATTTATACAGATCTTCAAGGGCTTCACGAACCTTAGACGTCTCTGCTGCAGCTCTTTCAGTAGGATAAAGCTTCATGAAAATAAAGCTAACCAATCCCATATTACAACGGGGATCAAGAACAACTGCCAAGGACATCAACAGATGACATTCGTCCCAGTATTTATCGAACTTCATCTTCATACCAACTGTCATCTGGCGTATGAAATCTGGACCCGCACTGACATTTTTCCATAGAGCATCCTTAATCCTCCAAAGAGACGGAAGAAACAGATTCGCGGTTGGATACTGATTCCCAGAAAAAATCTTCGTGCAATCGTAGAAAACTTGGAGAAATGTGTGAACTTGTTGTGCTTTGGCCCAATCATCTGTGCTCGGCAACCAAGAATACGTTCTGTCACGCGCCGCATATTCAGGAAATGCAAGTTGTAATTCCATTGCCGCATCTAATATTTCATAGGTCGAGTTCCAACGTGTACAGACATCCAACTTTAACGTTTTTTTAGATGGCACATTCAAACGTTGGATGATGTCATTCCATACACTCAGTCTCGATGGCGACCCCCTTATATATTTCACACTTTCTCTTATGTTCTCTATAGTGTCATCGATTGCTTTCAGCCCTTCTTGTACAATCAAATTTACAATATGGGCACAACATCTAACCTGAAATATTTTTCCTTCAAAAAATAAATTTCCTGTAGCCCTGAATTGGTTACGTAAGCATGAAATGACACTGTCATTTGCTTAAGCATTGTCTAAAGTTATTGCTGAAATTTTCTTCTCAATGCCCCAGCCTTCTAGACAACTGTAGATGCAATCTGAAATAAGTAAACCAGTATGTGGAGGAGGAAGGTGTTTGAAGTTTAAAATTCTCTTGCATAGTTTCCAATCTTTATCAACATAGTGAGCGGTTAATGAAATGTATCCTTTTCTTTGATTGGACGCCATCCATAAATCAGAAGTCAAAGCTATTCTGGTCACTGAAGCTAAAACTTCTTTCAGTTTCATCTTCTCCTTTGCGTACATCTTCATGCTTTCTCTCTGCACTGTGATGCGGGAGACATTCTCTGCCCGAGGGTTAAGGAATTGACAGAAAGCCCTAAACCCTTTACTTTCAATCATTCTGAAAGATTTTTCTTCCAAAATCACTAATCTAGCAAACCACTCATTCAGCTTCTCCTTGTCAAACTTATGAGTGGACACTACGCCTTGGGAGTCGTCCCCTTCTGACTTCGTAAATGACAGCGTCTGTTGGCCAGGAGGAGGGAGTTTTGCTTTCTTAGGACACGTCTTCAAATGTCTAATTAGATGTGTCGTAGATCCTCTTGGAATCTTGTTGAATAACCCTTTGCAGTTATTACACTTTATCTTCTGTACACCGTTAACTGTCACATCTTCGAAATCATCCCACACTGCTGATCTCTTCTTCTTCCCTTTGCATGCGGTTGACGTGTCTGTGTCTCCCTCTACTATTAAAGGAGATGTGGCCGATGCACCCATTCTAGGGGTATTTGGGCTTTCGTCTTGACTAGCCATCTATAAAATAAAGTTCTCGATATGTTATACGGCTATACCTAGGGTCCTAGATGGCTAGACCGCTAGACGGGCATAATTACTTAACTGTCTAAATCAGTCACCCATTCAAAGTTAGATGGATTGTAATGCTTCATTTTTCAATTTAAATGCAATACTACGCCAAAATTCCGGCAGCATCTCCCCTTATCTCTCCAGAATATATTAATCTTGTATTTGATTCCCATGTCAATCATCAACACAAAGTGTGGACATTTGACGACGGAAATAAATACATGAAATATATCCAGAGAGAAAAAGGAGAGACGAAACCAGAACAGGCATATGCATTTAAATTGGAATAAATGAAGACATTACAATCTATCTAACCCTGAACTGTCCAAAAAGGGACAATTTGAGCAATTTCTATGCATCCAAGAACACACTGAATCTATGTCTGGCAACATAGAAATTCTCAAATGGGCAACTGATTATCTTATACTACAACTAGAACAATATAAATAATAATAAAAAATGACAATCAAACAATAAATGAATTAAAGGAATCGAAAGCACTAATATCAATTTAATCCAAAATTATTATGGCTCAAAAAGTTTTAAGGATAGTTTGGATGGAAGTGAACAGAGGTAAATGGAGTAAATTGTGGATAAAATTATTTATTTCCTATGATATGGTCCACTGTTTCATTGGTGTGACCCACCTGAATATTCGATCTGCCTGATCTTTATATTTCGGTCATATTGTGATCTTTCAAAACAAATGGACGGAGTGGATTTGTCACATCCATCTCTTTGGACCCGGAAATCCGCTTCCATTTTATTTGGGGAATATCTGATACTCATGATACATATGGCACTTGATACGCACGCATTCCTAAATCACACACGTGCCATATTTTCACTCAAGTTCAACAGACTAAATTGTCGAGAAACCTCTCTAAAATTTAAAATCCCAAAATCATATTATTTGAACATTCCTGGCCTCTGATTCCTGGACATGTGATTGTGGAAACAAGACCGTTGGCTATTTTTCGTTTTTAACCGTCCATTAAATGTCCGATAGGGAGATAATCAAATAAATAATTTTTTCTCATGATACTTCTAAGCTGAGAACCATAAGTTGGACAGCTTGGTTTGAGTTGATTGAATTCTAGGTATGCAATTTCTAAATATTTTCTGTGTGCGTGAGTATCATCCATAGCTCTCTGCCAGAACATCAGTCCATTCCAAAATTAATGTGGGCCACCCACGTCATTTGATAGGCTTTAGGCATGATTTTACATGGTGGCCCACCTGAGTTTAGGATCGGCTTGATTTTTTATTTTATCATGCAAAGGAGAAAATGGTGGGCCCAACACAAGAAAGCCTGCGGACGGACAGGGGCACCGGACACAAAATGGTGGGCCCCCAAACACATAGATTATGTAATCCATCAAAATCAACTTCGGAAAGCAACATTTTCAAAACAAAATTCTTACCTGATGGACGAACAGGGGCACCGGGCAGGGGTGGGACGAGCTACGGACAGGGGCGTCGCCGCGTCGGGCAGGCCAGGAACGAGCAGCAGCAGGGACGAGCAGCAGCAGGGGCGAGCTGCGGGCAGGGCAGGACAGGGCAGTGAGCCAGTGACCAGACGACTGACGAGCTGCGGAGTGCGGACAGGGACAAGCTCCAGGGAGAGAGAGAGAGAGAGAGAGAGAGAGAGAGAGAGAGGGAGAAGAAGAAGAGTCGAGCGGAGCGGGCGGGCGTGAAAGCTGAAATGGGAATGGCCGAACGGGAATGGCCGAACGGGCGCTGGCCGAACGGGAATGGCCGAAATGGGCGTGCCAGACAGGGGAATGAAAGGAGAGAGAGAGAGAGGGAAATGGGAATGGCCGAACGGGCGCTGGCCGATGGGAGGGAGGGAAGGGAAGGGTTTTTTTTTGATTTGGGCGGGCGGGTGTGAAAGCTGAAAGCGACCGGGATTAGGGATTTAGAGTTGTACATATGGCCCTGGTCGAGTAACGAGTCGAGTAACGAGTCGAGTAACGAGTCAAGCAAAGAGTCGAGCAACGAGTCGAGCAACGAGTCGAGTAACGAGTCGAGTACTCCTTTGCTCGTACTCTACTCGAACTCAAAACGAGTAGTAAAAAATTGCTCGTACTCGGCTCTAACTCAGCCGAGTCGAGCATCAAGTCGAGCATTCCGAGTCGAGTCGAGCGAGTACCCGAGCTTTGCCTGCTCGTGTACAGCTCTAGGTCTAGGTACTTAACCAATTCCTCATAAGGAATACAACCTCTAGTGGGGGCCCATATTCTTGGGATAGCCCACGAGACTAAGGGGAACAATGATATGGGCCTAAGTAGATGAAATGAGCCTAGCAAGGGTCTATGGTGGGCCTTTAACCACCCATAGAAGCCCATGAGCCTACCTTAGGGCCGCCAATGTGGACATCCAACCATAATTGGTCCCCAAGAGGTAGCCCATCTCTAATTGATCATGGATTAAGGCCCAAGGCCCACACAACATTAGAAATAAGAAAAAGACAGCCATTACATACCACATACATTCATGTTGGGCTTCAGAAAGGCGGCCCAAGGCCTATCCAAAACATGGGTCCAAGGGGAACACACATAGCCCAACCCATATAAACCACATAGGCCCATAGGGGAAAGGTTAGGGCCAAACATAAAGGCCACTAATCCCATATATTGTGGTGGCCTAGTGGGCAGCCCATTGCTCAAATCACATGGGCAAATGTCATGCCCTTAGTCAAGTAAGTTGGGCCTACAACCCAGCCCAAGTATAAAGTTGCTTTGGTGGGCAACCAAGGGCCCATATACTTGTGTAATCTGGCCCACTAATCCAACACAATAGTATGGAAAAAATGGCCCAAGAGTTCAATGGGCCTATTTGGAAAGTTCTAGCCCAATTGGGCCTAAAGAGTTCAACAACTACCCACATTCATGGACCCAATTAAATTCAACTGTGGTGGGACTCAACAGTTCATTTATTAAGACCAACATTTAAGGAACTAAAGGTATAAATTATTACCACTAAGATTCTTCACAATGTGGTGGGCTCCGCTCCTCGAAATTTTAGCCCAAAGGCCAAGCATAATTATAACATGTTGTTGTCCTAAATTTGGGCACTCCATTGGAGTGGGCCCATGGCTTCTAAAACTTTAGGAATTGAGGAACAAGGTCCCTCATCATGCATAAAATAAGAGGAAACCTAAAAAGGTGGCCCACCATCAGAGGAAACATTTTTGAATTATAGTTTTTATCAAGGCATATTGTTAGACTGCACAATAGAAAAATCTGGCAGTCCAACCATGTTGGCCCATTATTTTGGATGCCCAAATGGGGTAAGTTGGGGCTGAAATTATACAGAGTGATACTTCTTTAGGTGGGCCACACCCCAACAAAATTTCAGAATTTTTAGATATTCCTATGTATTTTAATTAATTTAGACAAAACAATCTATCCAAAAAATTGGACAGACCTGGACGTCCCAACATGGTGAGCCGGTCCGGCCCTCGTCACGGTGTGCACAGGGGTCCATTGGCCCTAAAATTTGGTAGGTAAGTCCCACCATGGGTATAAAATAATTCCACAAAATTTTATATTTTTTAGACATCTGTAAATATTTTAATTTATTTAAAGAAATCAATATGTTCTGAAAATCTGACTGATCTGGACACCATATTGTAATGGGTCGGTCTAGCCACCACCATGGTGTGTACAGGTGTCCATTAGCCCCAAAATTTTGTAGGTGGGTCCTACCATGAGTTAAACATCTTCCTGTAAATTTTTATAATTTTTAGACACCCAAAAAGTATTTTAATAAATTTTGGAATTCCAACCTGTCCAGGGTGGAATGTTGCTGGAACAGTGCAGAAAATTCAGACTGTCCACCTCACTTGGATCACACCTTTGGGACCCCAATGAAGGTCAGATGGGACAGAAATTTGAGGGACATTAAAATGAGATCCCCACCTTTAAGAAAAGTATATTTTATGGGTACAAAAGGTGCCCCAATCAGTCCCAAATTCAAGCCCAAGTCCAGCAAAAAATCTGTCCAGAAATTTCTGGACAGTAATACATGGCTGGACACATCAGCCTATATCTCAATAATCTGAGCCATAAAAAAGGGTGTGTGGCTTTCCTCAGTGGGCCCCACATATGTCCAGATCACAGACTAAGACTAGAACACTTGCATGCATTGATTAAGGTGTCCAAAGATTATGGAGTTGGGTGGTAAGGGCATCCCACCTTGCTGGATTTTTATTTTTATTTATTTTGAGACATCTTAGGCCCACTAAATGGGCCACACACACATCATCATCTACACATCAGAGAAGATAAAAGAAGAAAAGAAGATAATCCGGCCATGGGGGTAGGGCCCCGCCACTAATGGGCCCTCCCAAGAATGAATCATACCCATACAACTATATTGATTGTGTATGCAACATAAAATCACTACATGCATGATCTATAATTGCTATCGATGGTTGGGATGCCATCCCAACATAATCCTTAAGGTCTAGATGACCTTAAGATGGAGTGGATCATTACATACATCATGATGGGGTCCATGGGGAATGGCCCCATCATGGATCATGACATGCACGTAGGATGGGCCAAAGGGCCACATCCATGAGATCAAATGGGATCCTCACCATAGATTGGTGGGTCCCATATGATCCATCCATGAATAAATAATGAGATTAAGGAAAATAAAGGAATTCAACAAAAGAATAGTCACCCACATTAAAGATGACCACCAAACTTCCACACTAAGGTCCTTTAGCACCAAGGGAGATAGATCAATGGTGGAGATGGAGTTTTAAGGGTTAGATGGTGGGGGATTAAGGAGGAAGGTGGCTAGAAAATTGGAGGAAAATGGGTTGGAGAAATGGAGGGAAATTGCTAGAGAATAAGAGAAGAGAGACAAAAATGAGAGGGAAAGAGAGGAAAAAGCTTTTTAAGGGAAGTAATCATAACCTATGGTGATATAAACAATGTTTGCTAGGGTAGGTTAGGTGTGGGTGGTGTGAGGTCTTGGTAGTGTGAGTTATGGAGATTTAGGTAATGTGTGTAGTGTATATGGAGACTTGTGCCATGGGTGATGGTGGTCCACATGCATTCCACTAAGTGGGCCACATAATCAATGGTCATAAAATGAAATATACACAACTTTTGATCTACATATCGGATTTATATGCGAGACATGGCGTTGGAACTGTGGCGATGATGCGGTCACAATGACATAGGTCTCGGGTCAATCCGAGTCGGGTCTACATGACCGAACTCAAGGATGACCACAAACACTATCCAAGAGTCGTGGGTCACCGGGATTTGACCGGTAGGACTGTGAGACCATGATGAACAAGATGCATACTCACACACACACATGCACACATGTGAACTCGGTTCGGGTCTCACACACACTGACAAGTCACGTGGACGGTGGTCCCACCATAAGGTATTGTCATACCAAAACTGTACATTCACGTGTGGATTCCACACGTGTCTATGGCCCTAATCATAGGTATCATCCTGACCATCCATCTCTGCTATGGGCCAGGCATGATGCATGGGTTCCATCTACACCCTCCGTGCAGTGGACCACACCATGATTTATGTGCTTTGTCTCCACCGTCCACATTGCTGGATGGTGGGACTACACCATCATGTAAGTATTTTATTCGTGCCACCCACCTTGCACGTGTGCTGCATCCATGTAGCGTGGGACCCACCTTGACGGTATGTAAACCATCCAGACCGTCCATCATCTGGACGGTGGATGTGGGGCACCACGGTGATGAACGTTTTATCCATGCTGTCTGTCTACTTTGGTAGCTTGGGACCCACCTTGATATAAGAATTCTATATCTACTGTCCATCTCTCTACCCCAGGACGGTGGGACACCGTCCTTCTTCCACTCTGACCTATGACATATACACACCGTCCACCTGTTTTTCTATGGAAAGGGACGCACCTTGATGTGTGTGTTGTACAGCCACACCGTCCATCCATTGGTAGGGTGGGCCTACCTTAATGTACGTGGTTTGTATCCACACCGTCCATGGGTGGGACAGTGGGGTTTCACCGTGATGTACGTGGCATCCACTCTAGCTGTCCATCATGTGGGCTCCACGGTGTATCTTGCATCCACACCATCCAAAAATCGTATTGGCTAGTGTACTGTACCAACTATATAGCTGCTACATTAGGTCAACAAGTCCTGCAGGTCCCACGAGTGGAATGTGGGGCATATCCACACCGTCCATGTGCTAAACGGGTGGGACCCACCTTATTGTATTCATTGTATGTGCTGTCCATGCACAGCACATGGGGCCCACCTTGATACTGTGCTGTCCATGCACAGCACGTGGGGCCCACC
Organism: Magnolia officinalis; assembly: GCA_021015155.1. Classification (NCBI taxonomy): domain Eukaryota; kingdom Viridiplantae; phylum Streptophyta; class Magnoliopsida; order Magnoliales; family Magnoliaceae; genus Magnolia; species Magnolia officinalis. Next base: position 38,588,537 of record JAJHSJ010000011.1, read on the forward strand.
TTGATAATGTGCTACCCGTGCAGCAGCAGCTCGGGGCCACTGTGATATGTGTGTTTCATTCACGTCCATCTGTTTTACACCGGAGCTGTCCACCTATTTTGCTTTCGCACCATTCATCAAGGATGGTGGACCACCCTGATGCAAGTGTTGTCCAGTACGTGGACCACCTTGACTGGATGTATTTTATATTCCCATCGTCCATCACATCATATGGACGCACCCTGATGTATGGGGCCTGGCTTGATGAATGTGTTGTTTTCCCACTGTCTGTCCATTCCGATGGATGTATGGCCCACCGTGATGTATGTATTTTAGCCACGCCATCCTTCTATTGGCCCCACCTTGATGGATGGGATTCATCCACACTGCCTGGCTATGTGATAGGACCCACCCGTGATGTATACTTGAGGCCCACCTGTAATATATATATTCAAGGCCCACGGGATAAGGTCTATTATGGTGGCCCATTGTGATGTATTCGTGGCCCATGGGCAAGGCCCATTACAATGTATTTTAGCCCATGGGTGGGGCCCACCCGTTTGTATTGTTAGCCCCATGTAATGAGGCCCACTTGATATATGAGGCTTAGTATTGAGGCCTATGCGATGAGGCCCATATGATATATTTGAGGCCCAAGCAGTGGGACCGTATATGAGGCCCATTGTGATGTATTTGAGGCCCATGGGTGTGGCTCATTGTGATTCGCTTAAGGCCCTTGTATGAAGCCCAACGCAATATATGAAAGGCCCATGAATCGGGCCCAACCTAATGTATGCGCGGCTGAAACATTGTGTATGAATCCCTGATGTGGGCCACTCCTTGGGAGCAATGTTGGTTAGATGTCCACATTGATAGGCAATGATGGTTGAATGTCCACATTGTTACCTTCCATTAGGCCTTGTTAGGCCCATTCTTATCGATTCTGATTGTCAAGGCCGAGTATTGAGGAAGATTCCGATTGTCGAGGCCAATTGTATGGGCCAATCCCGATTGTCATGGCCAATTGCCGATTTTGATTGTCGTGATCGATTGCCGATTTCGATTAATGTGACTGATTTGTCAATTTTGTTTATCGATTGATTCCGTTGTCATGACCGATTGTCGATTCCGATTGACGTGACCGATTTGTTAATTCTGATTATCGATTGATTCCGATTGTCATGACCGATTGCTGATTCTGATTGACGTGATCGATTTGCCGATTCTGATTATCGATCGATTTCGATTGTTAAGACCGATTGCCGATTCTGATTGACGTGATTGATTTGTCAATTCTGATTATCGATCGATTCAGATTGTCATGACCGATTGCAGATTCCGATTAACGTGACCGATTTTCCGATTCTAATTATCGATCGATTCCGATTATTGATCGATTTCGATTGTCATGACCGATTGCCGATTCCGATTGACGTCACCTATGTGCCGATTCTGATTATCGATCGATTCTGATTATTGTGACCAATTACCGATTCTGATTGACGTGACCGATTTGTCGATTCTGATTGTCGTGACCGATTGCCGATTCCAATTGTCGTGACCGATTTGCCGATTCTGATTCTGATTTTCGAGGCCGAGTCAAATTGTCGAGGCCGATTCCGATTCCAATTGTTGAGGCCGAGTCAGATTGTCGAGGCCGATTCCAATTCCGAGTATCGAGGTCGATTGTATAGGCCGACTCCAATTGTCGAGGCCGAGTATTGAGGCCGATTTCAATTGTCGAGGTCGATTGTATAAGCCGATTCCGATTGTTGAGGCTGAGTGTCGAGGCCGATTTCGAGTGTCGATTCTGATTGTTGAGGCCGATTTCGATTGTCGAGGCCGATTTCGATTGCCGAGGCCGATTGTCGAGATCTGTGTGATGTATATGCGGCCTGTATTTGAGGTCATTGTGATGTGTATTGATATCTTGAGTGAGGCCCATGGTGTTGTATATCAAGCCCTTTTTGAGGCCATGGGTCCACTATATGTTTGATCCTATGTAGGCCACCCCTTGGGGGCAGTGTTGGTTAAATGTCTACATTGTCAGGGCTGAATGTCGATGCTGATTATTGAGGCCGGTTATTGATACCGATTATGAGTATGTGATAGCATAATATCATAATACATACCCATACACATCATCTGCATGTTTGTTATGAGATGTGATTGTTCATTACATATGCCATAAGGCAGGTTGTTTATGGGACTCCCTGATGGGCGGAATTGCCCCACATGAGTGCACGGTATGTGTAGGATTGATGCATGATTGGACTGTGTGACTCATAAATCTCGCATTGTGTGATTATAATTACTGTACGCCCTAGCGACATCAGGAGTATAGCCTCCACATGCATATCGTGGATGGCCAAATGGGACACTGAAAATCTGTTCTACATGGGGTGTTATAGATATCCTTGGGTGAAAGTCCCAGAACCCTCTTAGTTCCAGAGGTTGCTCTAACGTTTAGACCGAGTGGTTGCATGAGCGCATGAGAGTCGTATACCGTTAGGCCGCGTCTCCCACTGTGTTGTGGTCAGTTGGAAGGGGGTGCGGCCTTACTTGCCCAAGAGGAGGGAGCAATGCTAGGCTAAGTCTGACCAGCTCGAGGAATGGGTCCGCTATCGACGAGTCGGGCCCTATATTGGCAGGCGGATAGTGAGGTCTCTTCAAATCACCTTATTGCGCGCGATGGGGCGGCAATCTGGTTTGGAGTGTAATAGACCCCGGTGATTTCTCAAAGAGTAACCGTACTGATATGTGGACTTAGTGAGCAGGAATTACATATTCATTCATTCACTATCCATTCAGGCTGGTGATGGTAACTATTTATTACATGTACCTTTGCATGGCCAGGATTTCGATTGGGTGCGCAACTAACCTGAGATCAGGAGTTTACCACATTGAGTCTGACTATCCAAATTTAGGTATGGGACTGGTTTGGATAGAAGTCCCTTGTGGTGGACCCCATAGCCTCCGATACTACGTACTATCTCTCGACTTCACACTCCAGCGTGGTCATTTCATTCGCACTGCATATTACATTGCATCCAAAGTACTTAGCATTTTGGGTTACTATGTTTTTGCACTTATATGGCCTAGACGGACTTAACATGATTTATATATTGCATTGCACCCTCGGCATCTGATTTTTGGCTCTCTTTGACTCCTCATTTGTATTGCTGATCTGTATTGCGTACTCTGATATTGTATGACTCGTGGACTTACCAGTATAATTCTGCTTACCCTGATATCATATCTTGTCAGTATTTTCGTTTATTCCATTGTATGATTCATGGCACTGGATTGCATACTTGACACTTACCTTGTGCACACACTTTCACCACCCACTAAGCTTTCTATAAGCTTATTCATGATAGATGCATGCAGGTGCCATTAAGTTGCAACAGCGTTGAGTTTGGAGCATGCAGCGGACCTCTGGAACTTTGATTTTTGACATATGTATTTCCCTTTCAGCACTGTATTCAACTGTTTATATTAGCGGATATATGATGATGTTATTGCCTTTATGATTTGGGTATACTTGCGATTATGCTTATTACAAGATAAATATAAACTAAAAAAAAAAAAATCCTCCTTATAGGATCCCGAGATTGGAATTTGGCGTATAGGCGCTGGGAACCGAGAATGCGGTACTACGGAGGCTGTCGGCACCGGATTCGGCGATCGGGGTTCTCGTGAGCCCAGTTTCCAAGTTTGGAGCGTGACACAAAAGTTGACCAAGCTTTCAACTGAGATTTTTAGTCAACCAAAACAGTCCTCGGTTGACCAAGAACATCACAACAAGGTTCAATTGACTCGAGAATTTTTTGGTCGACATAACTGTCCCTATAGCTGAAAGGAAAGCAAGATATCCCTAATTGCAATTAGCATTCTTTCTATTTTTCTCTAAGTCGTATTATTCTTCTTACTATTACACATTTGTAAGATTTGATAGTTGTTATAGTTGTAGTTTCCATTTTGTTTTGCTTTCTTTCCTATATAGTCTAGGATATTGCCATGGTATATAGGTGGCTAGCTAGTTGAGGTGGGGAATCGGCTGCCATCGGTGGAAGGTGATTCTCTTTATGATGATACTGGCTTGTTATCATTGGGCCTTAAACGAAATGTAAGGGAGGGTGGTAAGTCTTTTGGAATTGGAGGCGGTGCCGGCTGGAAGTGGGCTAGGTGAAACTAAACGTAGATGGATCTCGCACGGTAACCCTTGTGAAGGAGGTGGGGGTGATGTACGAAAGGATTATTTTGGTAAAGTCATTTTTTCTTTCCATGCATCATTCTTATGGTTGGACCTTGAACATGGCCGCCTAAGCCCAAGAGGTTCTCATTAAGGCAAAGTTTTGCTACAAATTGGGCTTGCAAAATGTAATTATTGAGAGTTTGACTCTCGGATTGTCACAGATGCTTTGGTTAGTCCCCTTGCTTCCATCCCATGGTTGATATGGTACTGCCTGGAGACCATGTCACATTTGAGTTCTTCTCTTAATTTTAGTGTCGCCCATTCATTAAGAGAGGGTAACTTGGTGGAAGATGGGATTGCTAGATCCGGGAGTAACAAAGCGCTTATGTAGAGCTGAGCTCCTGAAGGAGTTCAGGGATGAGTAGTGCTGGATAACGCGGGTTAGGGACGGTCAGAGCAAGACCTTCTCAATGAAGCCTTGGGTTCACAGCAGGATATGAGGTTGTTCTGGTTGAGGATGGGTGGCTGATTTTGGAGGATGACTTTGTTGAAAATCAGTGGTTTTTAACAATAATAAAAAATAAAAATTCGAATTTTCAAAATTTCAGGATTTTCCTGCCAAAATAATTTTTGAATTAAAAAGTGCGGTGTGTGTGCTTTGTCCCACATCGGAAATGCAAAAGATAGTTTTGTGGTTTATATGAGATGTTGAGAAAGGTATTCTTACTTGAAGCCTTTTGGAGAAGATGAAACACGGGTTGCGTGTTCTAATGTGAAGCACTGAAACAAACGCACGCACGCGTGCGCGTGCTCGTACTCGGGCTCGGGCACGGGCACGGGCGTGGGCGTGGGCGAGGGTGAGGGTATGGGCAGTGAAGCAGTGAGGCAGTGAGGCTATGAGGCTGTAGTGGCTGTAGATGACACACTTTGCACTTCGCACGTCCACATCGTGGCGCAGAGGAGTCGCTCCATCGTGAACTGGCGCGAGACGGTGCGACCTCGGTGCGATGGGTCTAGTGCGATGAGTTTAGTCAGAGCCTTAGGGTAGTGTGGATCTGAAATGTGCCTGAGTTTTTATAGGTGACTGAGAACGGTCGAATCTATAATCTGAAACGTCTAGCCGTTTCTAAAAACGTCTCTCTGCCATGAAAGCCAAACGGTCTGAAAACGGACGGGCCAGGATGATCCAACGGTCAGATCTTCTGATTTAACAACCAGAAACGTCTGGGATTAATGGGCAACGGCCATAAACGTTTTTCAAACGTTCTGGACCATTGAATTCCACACAGCAACGGGTCTAAACCTGAGGCCTATATAAACTGGACCATTCCAGTCCGATTTCATCATCTCAACACATCATCTCTCCCATCAAAATAGATACAGTCCATAGCTCCATTTTAGAATACTGTGATCATCTCTACCATATAAATCTGTAAGAATGGACCTATCGTGATTGCTGCACGCTGGATCCAGATAAGGCTTGTCTTATCCTGGAAGCAATTCGTCTGTGTAACGCCCTGAAAATCGGGGGTCGAGCATAAACTCAACTCCCGAGTTCCAGAACATCACTTATGTAACAAAATGAATGATGATTGAATGTTGACTGTATTCGTGTATTGAACATGAGTGAGATTAAGCCAAAACAACATATCATACTCCAGAGACAGTTAAATTTGCAAGCGGAAGACTGTGATAGACAGATAAAATATATAAACTATGATGAGTCTCCAGAGTGTGATAACATTACCAGGTTAAATAATTACAAGTACAGTTCTAAAATATACCAATGTGAGGAAGTGTAATGTCTCTTATCCCAAGTACCATAGCCCCGTCAATACAATATCAGGTCTTTATTGACCTGCCAGAGAGATACAAATAGGAGAACTCCTCCTATCATCATAGAAGTAGTCCGGCTCTGCTTCACAAGCATCGCCATCACCTGAAACTCAACAAATCTGGTTGGTGTGTACAACACCGTCCCGTAACGTGGGAGTGAGTGATCAACTCAGTGGAACAGTAAAGCATAGGTTAACATGTTATCAATTCAATCAAGCAGTAATGATAAAGCAGTACAAATCAAACAATTCTAACTACTCTTATTAAATGCAAGAATGAAATGACATGATGCTGTATGCCCTTGCCAAACCACCCTCAAGCGACATCATCTTACGTTCGCGAATGCTTAACTCCCTCAGTGCGCCACATCTACAAAGCACATGCGGTGCGATGATGCTCATGATTACCAAGTTATTATTAGTCCATTTCAACCAGCAGTATTGGGAAACTAAGGTACCTCCCTTGTATCATTCCCAAACATGATCCATTCTAGGGTCGTCAATCCTAGTTAATCTCATACGATATTATGGTTTGAGAAGCATAGTGAAGGCATCGCAAAGAGCTCGTCACCCGTCAGCGCGGATACAGATCTCACCGTATGCGGCTCAATTGCTGGCCGTCAGCTCGAGTACAGGTCTCACCGTACTCGGCTCAATCACTAGCCGTCAGCTCGAGTACAGGTCTCACCGTACTCGGCTCAACTCATACTCTAGTTGCTGTGAAACACTCGTCGCCAATCACAGACCCTTGGAGTATACTCGAAGATACTACGGAGGACTCGTCGCCCGTCAGCACGAGCACAGGTCTCACCGTACTCGGCTCTCGCCGTAAGTATCGACAACTCGAATACAGTGTCCCATACCACCGTATTCGGCTCACGAGTTTGGTTGCGCAATGGTCACTACGGGGAGGCACATGGCCCCAGCGTAGGCCGACAGCTCGACCACGGTGTCCCATACCACCATGCCCGGCTCATGCGTCTTAGCGGATCGAGGTACCATGGTTAAAAGGGGGTTTCACTGGTAAGTTTGGTACCCTAGGTTCAAGCAGTAGCGTCCAAACAGGGTGAACATGCATAAGGCAGATCGGGTTACTTGACGAGCTCGACTAGCACGATCGCCCGTTGAGCTGCACGACATGAAGTGCATAAACAACTTCGTGTGGCCTAGCCACTGCCGACAGGCAACGCACGACTCGAGTTCGTCGAACACATCCCACGTGGCAAATGAATCTCAGCCACGAGTTCAATCCCGTTACCGATTGCCTGGGCCATAAGCATAGCCCCAAACACAATCAATTGCAGATAGATAAAGCAGTAATGGATCAGGATTCAAATCATACAATCAAAGTCTGGTATTATCCGTTTAGGGCTGCCAGGGCTGTTGCACGCACTCGTTGCTCCGCTCCCCCATCACCCATGACGGATCATACAATGTAAATATAAATTTAAACATATGCATTACATAGTTAAAATCATAAAGCAGTTGAGCATGTTATGAATCACAACACAAGCATGAGTTTGTACATGTTCAATTCCTAATCACACAACTATCAAAGGAGATCATACACATAGTTAAAAGAGGTTGAGAATCATATCTCAACACCCTTATACATTACAATTTGCTAACTACTACACATTCAGACATTTCAAGAAACACTTAAACAAACATACATCAACATACATGACATATGTCGATCACATAGGCATTAGGCCAAATCCTTTAACTAGGGAGTTGCCCCAATCATAACACGCGTACACCCACGACGGATAGTCATGGCAAGCAGGAATCCAAGTTCCATATTCATTCAGCCATTTCCACAAACACTTGGGCCACACATTTTAGCGTATATAGTGTATATTGGCCATGGCGTGATTTAGGGCAAATCCTTTCGTCAAAGGGGTATCGCCAATACAACCATCATGAATCCATGACAATTAGTCATGGCGAGCACGAATGAGAATTCAATACTCATTCAGTCATTTTCACAAACACTTAGAATACACTATTACAACATACATGGTGCATGTTAGCAAAACATGTATTAGGGTTATCCTTTAGCCAAGCGAGTATTTTATCCATGTATAATATATTACTACAACAAATAATCATGATACATACATCTCCAAAATTTATACGTATACAGTATTTCTAGAATACACAATTTCAACATACGTAGCATTTACAAGTGAACATGTATTACGGCGATTCCTTTCGCCAAACTATTATTTTATCCATATATAGTATAATCATACATTAAATAAACATGTCAAATACTTCTCAAAAAAAAAATACGTATACGGTATTTCTACGTATACCTAGAGTATGTGAAATTCCATATTCTACAACGTTATTCGAAACAGGAAACGGAAAGCACTTTGTACATGTGCAATTGCATGCAGATCATGAATCTATCATTATCTGACATTGAAAGCGTTGAAAACCCTAACCTATACACCTAAAGTCCGCACCTTTTGTCGTAGAATCGTAACGGAGTTGATAGGTTTGCTAAGCTTCCGTATTCGGCAGTTTGGCAACCTAGAGAACGAAATAAGTTAGCTAATTCACAACCTACAACAGTCTAAACCCCAAAACAGATTAGGGTTAGGGTTTCTTACCTAGAAACGACGCCGGAAACGCCGGAAAAGCGTCAAGAAAGGGATGGTGCAGCCCGTGTGGTGGCAGGGAACGACGGCAGGGAGATTCTCCCACTTCTCCCTCACTTCCTCTCTCTTTTTCCTCTCTCAAAACCCAAATTCGTATGGTTGCCATGAGAGAGGGTTTAAGGTCCTTATATAGTCTCAAAACTCACCGAAATAGACTCCTGTTCAAAGGTTACTGCTAATATAGGTATTTCGTCACTTTTCCAGCTCAAAAGAGAGGTTCTGGTGGCCCTCCTTGAGCCAAACGTCAGACTTAAGCTCTCCACACATGGATCTACGTGGGATTACATTTTTGACTCGATCGGATTCCCAGATCACACGTGGCGGACCAGTTTCAGTTCAACGGTCAGTGGGCCACGATCCGAAATTCCAAGCACATGTAAATGTTCCTGAAATTTTTTCTGATCCGAGGGTATAATTTGGTCTGATTCTGACGGTCTGGTTGCTTAATACTGATGCGCAAGCGAAAGGTGCCAGATCACTATTCCAGATATTTATTTTGAAAAGGGAATAGTGTTTTTCACACCCCCTCGCTCCGGATCCAAACGAATGGCCGTGGGACATCGGCTGGACCTGATTTTTGAGATGGTTGTCAAGCCCAGCGAGGCGGTCCTAGTTCCTTAACTTCGTGTTAATCGGACTTCCGATGTGCGGTCTAGACCTAATACGAAGTTTCAAGTCATTCCCGAGAGTAGCCGGGAAATGAGTTTGGTTCTAAACTTTAGGGTAACCTAGAGTCACTGATTTTGCAAGTTTTGGGTATTGCAGATCGTATTTAAAGCGATCCCAACGGATTTCATAGCTAATCGAGTTTTGCACTTAGTTAACTTTGTTAAATTTCTAAAGGATTTAATCCTAATTGTTTTCTGGTTGAGATGGTACTTAGGCCTTTGTAGTTTGTATATAAAGTGATCCAAGTTTTACTACTTAGCTAGTTTAAGTTAGTGTCTAGGGCGAAAGTGCTTTGAAAAATTGAAAGCATAAGGTAGTGAAGGGTGGGATTTGTGAAGAAAATGGTTTAAAGAGCAATTTTAGACTGTGGGACTGAGTTTTGACAAGTTGATAAGGTCTTAGGATCGACCCATTGCCCTAGGACGTCTAATTCCAAGTTGGCAAAAATCCGGGATATTACAGTCTGTAACCCATCAGCAATGATAAGGGGACGAATCACGCTTTAAGGACAACATATTTTATACGTGATTCAACCTAGTGAAATTGTTATTTTTTATATTTTCGGTATATCCAATCATATTTCTTAACAGACTTTATTAGTCATTGTTTTTCTTGTATATGATTGAGTGTGTTTGTTTGTAGAGGTCATATGATAGGAGTGACCTAACTTATTTTGTGGTGCCTGCCTGAAAGTTTGTAGAGCCTTTTAGTTGATTAACAAGGTTTTCGGTGGTACTCCCACTTACACCCTGATCCATAGCTCAAGTGGTGGACTGAGTGAAAGATACCTCGTTTTAACACCGATGGCTCGGTATGGATCCCTAGTGGGGTGGCTAACAGTGAAGTGTGAACTGATAGTGGGGTGTACTAACAAGCTAACAAATAAAAAAAAAGTGGTACTCCCACCTTTTTTCTTTTCTTTTTTTTTTTTTTTTTTTTGTTTTTTTGTACTTTTTTTAAAGGACAGTATATTGGATTTTGCAAAATTAACATTAGCAGTGAATAAAATGACCAAGAATAAGGGTCATAGTTGTCTTTTACTCTTCTTACATTCTTGCTTCAAAGCACTGTGACGTTGCTTCTGGTCTAACTGAAGTCATGACCATGGATAGAGTGAAATGGCAAAAAATAATTCATATAGTCGACCGTAATTAGTTGGGATAAGGTTTAGATGCAAATTTTGTTTTAATCTTAAGAGTAAATGATGCAATAAGGGTTGTTCGCTACCATATAAAGGTGTTGCAATGGTGTTTTTCTATTTTGATTGAAGATTGAATGAATACAAAGAAGGATATGTTTCACACCCTATACTCTTGTGGTAATTTTCATTAGTCTCTCGCATACTAGTTCTCTATCCCCCGATTTTCTCTCTCAATCTCCGACCCTTGAACCACCATGAGAGAAACAGAGTTAAGAACTACCATGAAAGAAACAGAGTTAACACCCCGCCTCGCTCCACAGCTAATGTCCATGGTAGCCCACTCTACAGGCACTGATTCTTACCGCTTGTCCAGCTAACTCTTTCCACCCTAAAGCAGGGTGGTGGATTTTACTCTGATCTCGTCTAGGTAGCCCATTCCACTGGGAGATGGCATGATGGCTTTCATTGTCACTCTAATCCAAGTTACCCTTTACAGGGATTGCCCCAATAGAATTGGAATACAGAATTGATGTGGGCTCTGATATCAACTGTTAAGAACCTCACCAATATGCTGAAAACTCCGAGACTGATGGAGCTCGTCAAGCTAGGTTCTTAAACCACTAAGAACAGTAACAAAGAGAATATACTTGCTAGAAGCATATTAGTCATATCAAACCGAAATCCATGCATCCAGATCTTATAAATTCCAAAACCAAAGGTCATATTTCATTACATAAAACGTACAACTAATCAAAGCAGTATGGTAGAATAGGAGTCTATCCTTGCAATCACAGTGAGAAACAAGCTAGAGAGAAGTCATCTCATATGTGCGTTGTGGTATCGGTGTAAAGGTAGACTTTAAAAGATCGAGATAGAGTGGAAATTGTGCAAAAGCAAATATTGTAATGGGAATGCATGTAACCACATACACTGGAACGGCGGCAAACTTCAGCTGGTCCTTGAGCACAAAGAAATGGCCAGCGCAGAAAGAAATCAACATGGAAGCAATTGAGAAGAAGAGAGTGGTGAGGCCAATAATCAATCTCCAGGGCAAGCTATTCGCGAAATCCACCTCTTGGTATCGGGAGGTGAGGATTGTCAAGAAGATAGTCAGGGAAGTGACAGAGAAGCAAAGTGCAACCAAGGAAGAGATGGCAAATACATCGAATGCGGGCTGCCCTTCGAACACCGGTTCACCTTGATCTTCCTTCACACCACCCGGCACGGTGGCTGCTGTGGCGAAAGCCACTGTGGCAATGAGTGCAGCGACGACGGAGCATGACTGAGATGTATCAGTGAGCCATTTGCTGCCCTCCTTGACCAATTCTGCGTGTGTATCTGTGAAGACTTCCTTAGGCGTCTGGCCCCTACTGTTGTAGCGCTTGAAGAAATGGGCAGGCATTGATCCTTTGACAAACTGGAGATCAGATTGGATATGAGTACAAAGGAATTAACTGAACAGATCACCTACAGCGAGCGTTACCACAACTTCTCGTCAGGGCCGGCTCAACAACTGTTGGGGCCTAAGGCGAAAACTTTAAGTGGGGCTTTTTTTTTAAATATTAAATATTAATTAAATTATATTTATTTTATTTTTTATTTAAAATTTATTTTTCTTGCTTTTTGAGATGCAAAATTACTAATTAAATTTTTGTATTCAAGTTCCTCTAATATTTTTTTTTTCGATTGATAATATAGCTAATCCACTTAATCTTTCTTGTGACATAGTTGACCTTAAATAAAATTTTATTAATTTTAATTTTGAAAAACCTCTTTCTGCGGATGCAACTGTAACAGGTATTGTTAGTAATATTTTATAAGCGATATATGTATTTGGAAAAGAATCTAACCTCTTAATAAAATTTAGTACATTAATTGAAGTATTTTCAATTATTTGTAAAACTTCTTTTAAAACTTTTAGTTCGGAAAATAAATCTAAGCCATCAATATCAGAATAAATATCACGTTTGAGAAAACATTCGAAATTAAGACAATACGTTTTCAAACTATCATCTTCTAGTGCTTTTAGTTTATCAAAATTAAATAAAAAACTAAAAATATTTTCATATATTTGAAATTGTTCAAACCTGGTTTCAATTGAAGAAATAGCTTGATCTACTATATATAAAAAATAATTAATTTTAAATGATTCTTCAGCAGATTGTGTTGTCTCATCATTGCCATTCTCATCAAATTGTTTCTTTCTACGAATTATTCGTTTTTCACGAAATAAAGACCTTATTTCCATTTTGGTTGCAATCTCTTTAGATGAAATCATAGCAGATGTAAATCCATCTTCTTTATATTTCTTTAAAAAAGAGATGAGACCCTTTAATTGATCTATAGCAATATCAATATGCATGTCTTTCGATTGTAAATTTTTACTAACAGAGTTAACAACAAATAATATATCATACCAAATAGTTATGCTGTAACGACCTGTAAATTTCCGTACATTGGGCCGAGTACCATCTCGACCAGAAATCACATAGGATTAAATCCTTTAGAAAATTAACAAAGTTAACTAAGTACTAAACTCGGTTAGTCATGAAATCCGTTGGGATCGCTTTAAATACGATCTGCAAGACCCAAAACTTGCAGAATTTGTGACTCTAGGTTACCCTAAAGTCTAGAGCCAAACTCATTACCCGTCTGCTCTTGGGACTGAAACGAAACTTCGTATGAGGTCTAGATCGCACATCGGGAGTCCGATTAACCCGAAGCTAAGGAACCAAGACCGCCCCACTGGGCTTGACAATCATCTCAAAAATCAGATGATTCCGATGTCCCACGGCCATTGTTTTCACTCCGGAGCGAGGGAGTGTGAAAAACACTATTTCCATCCAAATGAAAATATCTGGAATAGTGATCCGGCACCTTTCGGTTGCGCGTCAGTATTAAGCAACCTGACCGTCGGAATCAGACCAAATTACACCCTCGGATTAAGAAAAATTTCAGGAACATTTACATGTACTCAGAAATTCTGATCGTGGCCCACGGACCGTTGAACTGAAAGTGGTCCGCCACGTGCGATCTGGGAATCCGATCGAGTCGAAAACGTAATCCCACGTAGATCCGCAGATGGTGAGCTTAAGTCTGACGTTTGGCTCAAAGAGGGCCACCAGAACACCCCTTTTGAGCTTGGAAAGTGGCGAACTGCCTACATATGCAGCCACCCTTGAACCTGAGTCTATTTTGGACATGTTCTAGGCTATAAAAGGGGTTAGAACAGCCCCTCTCATAGCCATACGAATTTGGGTCCAAACCCTTAGAGAGAAAGAGAGAAAAGAGAGAGAAAGACCTGGAGATCGAAGCCGATCTTCCTCCTGCTGCTTCCACTCCTCCCACGGCCTACACCGCCCTATTCCAGGGGTTTTCCCGGCAGTTTCCATCCCATTTGAAGGTAAGAAACCCTAACCCTAAGTCTGATTTGAGGTTGAATAGTGGTAGGTTGTGCAAAGGCTAATCGGTTCCGCTCTTTAGGCTAGGAAACTCCCGTATATGGAAGCTCCAACACCCTTGCTGATTCGTTGGAATTCCAAGGGCTGAGGTGAGGACTTTAGGCGTATAAGTTACGGTTTTCAACGCTTTCAATGTCAGATAATGATAGATTCATGATCTGCATGCAAATGCACATGTACAAAGTGCTTTCCGTTTCCTGTTTCGATTAGCGATAAAGAATATGGAATTTTACATACTCTTGATATACGTAGAAATACCGTATACGTATTTTTGTTGAGAAAATGTTTGGCATGTTTATTTAATGTTTGATTATATCATGTGTGGATAAAATGCTAGTTTGGCGAAAGGGATCGTAAATATACATGTTCATGTGTAAATGTCATGTATGTTGAAATTGCGTATTCTAGAAATTCCGCATACGTGCGGATTTTGGAAATGTAATTGTGATGATTATTTGCTGTATGATTACGATATACACGGGAAAAATACTCTCGAGGCGAAGGGACAGCCCTAACACGAACTTGCCTAACATACGTCATGTATGTTGGAATAGTGTATTCTAAGTGTTTGTGTAAGTGCATGTATGTGTACATGTGTATGTACTAGTGCTTTAGATAGGCGCTGATATGGGATTTCCGACTCCCTTAGAGACATGTAGGATCCCCTCCATGCGGTGGTTCATCGCAACCACTCAATTGTAATGCGCACACAACTGTATCCCTATGGGGATAGTGTTTTATCACATGCCTTACAACATGCTTTACAACATGCCTTACAACATGCTTTACAACATGCTTTACAACATGCTTTGCAACATGCTTGACTTCATGTTTTACTTCATGCTTTATAACATGCCTACTAACATGCTTGTGTTGCTTGTTTATCATGCTTTACCTCACATGCTAACGATGAAAACTGTTTGGGTTTGGGACTATGTATATAGTCCAAACACTCGGTACCAGACTTGTGATTGTGGCTGAGATTCATGTCGCCACAAAGGACGTGTCCGGCGAACCCGAGTCGTACTTCGGTTGGCGATAGTGGTTGGCCACGCGGAGTGCTTTTGCGCTCCATATCGCTCAACTTGTGGTGCGCTCGAGCTAGTCAGGCTCGTCAACTAAACCGGAGTGCCATTGTGTGTTCACCCTGTTTGGTCGCTACTGCTTGAACCTAGGGTACCAAACTTACCAGTGGTGATTCCCGTTTAACCATGGTACCTAGATCCGCTAAGTCGCATGAGCCGGGCATGGTGGTATGGGACACCGTGGTCGAGCTGTCGGCCTACGCTGGGGCTATGTGCCTCCCCGTAGTGACCATTGCGCAACTAACTCGTGAGCCGATACGGTGGTATGGGACACTGTATTCGAGCTGTCGATACTTCGGCGAGAGCCGAGTACGGTGAGATCTGTGCTCGTGCTGACGGGCGACGAGTCCTCCGTGGTATCATCGAGTACACTCCAAGGGTCTGTGATTGGCCGCGAGTCTTTCACAGCAACTAGAGTGTGAGTTGAGCCGAGTACGGTGAGACCTGTACTTGAGCTGACGGCTAGTGATTGAGCCGAGTACGGTGAGACCTGTACTCGAGCTGACGGCCAGCAATTGAGCCGCATACGGTGAGATCTGTATCCGCGCTGACGGGTGACGAGCCCTTTGCGATGCCTTCACTAAGCTTCTCAAATTATAATATCGTATGAGAATAACTGGGATTGATGACCCTAGAATGGATCATGTTGGGAATGATACAAGGGAGGTACCTTAGTTTCCCAATACTGCTGATTGAAATGGACTAATAAAAACTTGGTAATCATGAGCATCATCGCACCGCATGTGCTTTGTAGATGTGGCGCACTGAGGGAGTTAGCATTCGCGAACGTAAGATGATGTCGCTTGAGGGTGGTTTGGCAAGGGCATACAGCATCATGTCATGTCATATTGCACTTAACAAGAGTAGTTAGAAATGCTTTATTTGTACTGCTTTATCATTACTGCTTGGTTGATTTGATAACATGTTAACTTATGTTTTATTGTTCCACTGAGTTAGCTACTCACTCCCACGTTACGGGACGGTGTTGTACACACCAACCAGACTTTGTCGCAGGTATAGAGGGCGCCTTAGTTTAGGAGTCAGAGCCCGACGTTGATGAGGACCAGGAGGAGTTCTCCTTCATGCAGTACTCTGACGGCTACGCTTAGGCCGGCTGCATCGCGGGATTCTCGGGGCCTCTTTTGAGGAGTGTATTTTGGGTTTTGACTTAAAAACAATACATGTATATTGGTGCTCAGCTAGTACTCATACTCTGGTGTTCAGAAAATTTTAGTTATTTTACATACTTGAATATAAAATTTCAGTCTTCCGCTTGCTTTCATACAATTGAACTGGAGTATGAATTACTGTTTTGGTTTAATCTCATTCATGTTTATTGCGCTAACTCAGACAACATTTAACCAGCATTGTGTATGTTGCATAAGTGATGCGTTGGAACTCGGGTGTTGAGTTCATACTCGACCCCTGAATTTCAGGGCGTTACATATGCCTAACAAGAACTCAAAACTTTTAATCTCATATGTTGCTAAACAATTAGCTTCACTATTTGTTTTAGGATCTTCGCTTGTTTTTGCTAATTGTAACAAAGCATCTCTTACTTCTAGAGCTTGAAATTTTATTGCTTTTACACTTTCAATTCGACTTTCCCGACGTGTTTGTGACAATGGCTTAAGAGTTAAACTTAGCACATTATCTTGTAAAATTTTCCATCGCTTTGTGGAAGAAGAAAACAATGTATATATACGTTGTACTACTTCAAAAAAAGATATAGCTTTAGGACAAGAATTGGTTATATCACATAGCACAAGGTTAAGATTATGACAACCACGTGGTGTGTAAAATGCTTTAGGGTTTATATCAAGAATTCTTTTTTATACCCCTTATTTTTTTCCTTTCATATTAGACCCATTGTCATATCCTTGCCCACGTATATCATTAATATCAAGTTCAAGATTCTTTATTGTACTTATAATTTCATTAAAAAGACCTTTTTGAGAAGTATCATCTACTTTTAAAAATTCTACAAAATGTTCATCTATTTTTATTGGACTTGTTGAAATATCCACACATTGTATTACAAGAGTCATTTGTTCTTGATGACTTACATCGGGAGTACAATCAAGTATAATTGAAAAATATTTTGCTTCTTTAATCTTTTTAATAATTTTACTTTTAATTTCATTTGCTAATAACTGAATCAATTTATTTTGTATATTATGCCCAAGATAATGCTTATAGATTTCTCCATTTTGAATACGTCGAACATGTTCTTGCATTACTGGATCAAATTCTGCAATCATTTCAATTAGACTTAAAATTTTCCATTATTTTCTTGAAAAATCCTTTCATTTTTTCTACGAAATACCAAATTATTTTTTCCAAGATTTTTAGCTACAACAATAATTCTTAATAACACTTTTTTCCAATGATCTTTCTCTTTGTTAATTTGTTCTTGGACACTTTTATCAATTGTTTTATTTTTCAATAATCTTATTTCTAAATCAATCCAAGAATTCATGTTAGTAATATGCTCGTTGGTTGTTTCATGATTTTTAAGCTTAACGCTAAGATTTTTCTAATCCTTAGTTCCTTCATGATGTAGAACGGGTCGCGGACAATTACATGACAAAGATGGATCAGAAAAGGCTTGGTCGGCGACAGAAGTGATCTGGACCATCAGACCTTCACTCAGGTGTATCTCGCAATCCGGGATGAGTTAGCCGACGTAAAATATATGATTTTGGGGTTGAACGAGCTACTTTAGCCATCCAACCCTACTATGCAGGGTTGCGACACTCAGAATTGCGAGAAACCCCTGACTCGATGGTCGTTTCCCTGTTTCAATTTCGTTTTTACTACAAATAGTAAGTTTTAGTTTGACTATAACTCTTCATCTGTCGGGCTTTAGGAGTTGCGCCCAACGTGAAAAGAGCTTAGAATAATTAGGGGAACGGTTTTGGTGAAGCCAAATAGGACACTTACTATTTTTGGCCGAAAACCTTACGCATTAGTAGACATCACGACCGTCTATAAATAGTAAGTTTACTATTTATAGTAAGTCGTGAATTCTAGGAGTTTTAGTTGTAGTTTGATTATGATTTCTTTCCCATTGCTTAGTACCCTTATTTAAAGGGTTGTGAACTCGTTTTTAGGAATTCATTAATCTATTTCGAATTTAATAGAATTTATTTATATTTTCTGCTCTCTTTTCTCATGGATTCGAGAAAGTCTCTGTGAGGAGTCCAGAGAACTTCCGTGGATTCGGAATAGTTATCCTCTTGAGGAAGACGGTGCTTGACTTCACGTCCTTCCCTGCGTCACTTCATTATCAAGTTGAATAGTACTATGTTGTGAATTAAACACCTTGCAACAAAAATAAAATACTTTATCCAAATCTTTTGAATACATTAGCCATTTTCTATCAAATTTCTCCCCATTTGGTAATTTCTTAGAATAATATGCAGTAGAAAAATGTCTAGAGTTTTCATCTTTAGGAAAATTTAGATCATCATCTCTAATTGGACCCTTTTCTACTAATAGATCTCTTAATTTTGTATCAATATTTTTCCATTGACTTGGATCATAGATATTATCTGGTGGTGGTAGATTAATAATATTTTCATTTTCTTCTAAATTATTTTGTTGTTCATTATCAAGAATTGTTACATTAGATATTTTAACATTATTATGACTATTTTCATTATTATCTTTTTGTTGTATAATTTTATTATCTTCTAATTCATTTTGATGAATTTGTTGTTTATTTGTAACATTTTCACCCAAATTTTCTGTTGTATTTTGTTTAATACTAGTAACAAATTTTTTCATAGATCCTTTTTGAGATTCAATTTGTTTTTCAAATTTTCTCTCTCTTTTTTTTTTTTTTTAAAGTTTTTCATAGACAGATGGATATTTTCTTGTAGACATTTATAATGACAAAATATTTATAGATAACTAAAATAAGATTTATAATAGAAAATTATAATTTAACTATAACAAAAATTAAAGTATAGAACAATAGAACCTGATTAATCAAAAGCAATATTGCAACTTTACAGTTTACTGAATGATGTGATCACTTTATACTTTAAACCTGTACAAATAAAATTTTTATTTATTACATAACTCAATAAATTAGTATTAATACAAAAATGAAATTTTTTAAAAGAATAACTAATGGAAATATAACTAAAATATACTAATTAAATAAAAGGCTGGAATATTTAAAAAAAAAAAAAAAAGAAACAAAAACAAAGCATCCGTACAAGAAGGTTGAAATATTTTTTTTTTTAAAAAAAACAAAGCATCCGTACAAACTACTAAACTACAAAAGTCAAACTAATAATAAAATAAAATAAACTTACTCCATAGAATTATTATGCCATGTGATAAGTGATAAAGCTACTCTAATATATAAGATAAATATTAAAGTAATAGGATAAACTCTAATGTGAAAGATAAACATTCATTAAAGTAATGGGATAAATGTTGGAATTAGATTAGAAAGCATAAAATTTATCAGAGATTCACACTACCACAAATAAGAAGAGAAAATGAGTAGTTATAATTAGAACTTACAAACAACCGGAGGCTTTCCAACACAACAGCAGCCCACACTACATGGCCACTCCACACAATTTACAAAGAAAGCGTAAAAAGAAAAAGATCAAGATGGAGAACAATAAGGTGAGTAGTGAAAAAAAAATGGGATTTCTTCAATAATTAAGATGGAGAAATAAAGATAGAGAGATGAGAAAATATTTTTGTTTTCTATGTTTTGTTCTTAGATATTTATAATCACTCTTTTGGTATATTTCAAAAAATAAACGTTAAGTTTATTTATGAATTTGTCTGCTATTTATTTAGATTTTAGCTATTCAAGAGATGAGTTAATGATTTTGTTTCCTATCAATTTAGATTTGAATTTTGTCTCTTCACCTTCTTAATCTTCTGTGTTTTGGACTACGTGACATTTTTAATACACAATGCATTTTTTTGGTCAATTCAAAAGCCTTAAATATTTTTTTTCTAGGTAAAGACGTTCATTTTAAATATATATATATATATATATATATATATATATATATATATATAAATATATTATATTATATTCCTTAAAATATGGGGCCTTCTTAAATGTGGGGCCTTAAGCCATTGCCTTGGCTGCCTTGATAGTAGAGCCGGCCCTGCTTCTCGTATGGTACCATGTTTCGACTACAGGACCCAATTCCTGTAGTCGAAACCTTTATGTTTATTTATTTATTTATTTTAACGTGCACACACACCAGTGGGTACTCGAATCCATGACCTTAGCATTGAAACTCTTGTGATTCTAAGGACCCAGCGATATACACACACAGAACTAGTGGATATCCACTCTCAGCTATTTTCGTATGGTGCGGCTCATCGAAGTTATGGATTGGCCTGATTTTTAGGCTGCTCATTATGGAAGGGTGCATTTAATTGAAGGCAGGCGTAGATATCTGTCACACATGGCATTGGGGCCCACAAAGCTTGAATTCATGGAAAACTCTCATGAGATCAACCTCATAGAACCTTTTCCCATGTAGGTGAGTATATGTGTGTGTGGATTCATATTTCATTACATCCATCATGTGGTCTCCACCGTGATTGAGGTTCACTCCAGAGTGTAAAAATCAGTCTAATCAGACGGGTTGGACACATCTAAGAGGAAAGTGAAAAATTATGGCTAAAAGTCTCCATATTCAATTATTCCTTCATCCCAGGGAGTGCATCCAATGAATGCACAAGATAGTATATAAACAACATGGTGGGCCCTACAAATACGTGTTTTGTTGGGAGGCCTTATTGGTTAGGTTTTCCCTCCCAACAGTTCCTTGTGGTTTAGCCTACTGAGTTTTGGATTAGGCTGAATTTTGGTCCCATGGTCAACATTGAAGGTCACACCTCCTTGATGGGGTGAACCTGATGGAGACATCATGATGGGGCCATGGTGGTCATCTCTGCCCTAACTTAGGGCAGATATGTATATATATATATATATATATATATATATATATATATATATATATATATATATATAGAGAGAGAGAGAGAGAGAGAGAGAGAGAGGCATGCTCACCTAGGCACATGAACACCTTTGCACACGTGTCATGAGTGTCTAATCCGAACGGTCCATAAGATGCAGAATCCCATAAAACCCCAAGGAATGAATTTTCACCCTAATTTAAGATTCTGGTGGGCCATAGCAAAGAGAAATGCAAATTAAGGGAAGAAACTGTTTGCAAACTACATCTCGGTGGGCCCTCAAAAATGGTTATGAATGTTTTAATGGTGCACGGCCCCTCCCCACTTATGTATGTGGTGTGGCCCACGCAAGTCACGGATTGACTTGATTTTTGAGATGTAAACTCATGATGGAATGGTGCATCTGACTGATGGGGTAGATGTTCGAAACGCATCATGGTGGGGCCCACACAGCTCGACCTCATGGGGCGTTAAAATCAGCTCGAGCGCATTGTACCTTTTCCATATATATATATATATATATATATATATATATATATATATATATATATATATATATATATATGAGATCTCATGTCTAACCAGTTAGACATAACTTATCATCAAACTATAAATTCAAACTGACATGTGTCTAGACATTCAACCTGCCCAATAGGATCACCTCATCTAGAATTAGATCGATCCAATCATTAGATGGTCCAGCTCATTGAAATAATGGAAATATAACTTCTAAAATTAAACTCGTAAATCATATGAAGATGATGGGCCACACACATGAAGATGATGGATCATCTTGATTTTTGGAGCATGACATTTTTATGGTGGGGTAATCCTTTTTTATGGTCAGGATGCTACTCCCCATATGAATTTGAAGTTGTTTGTCGGGTTTTTGGCGCGTGGATGGATGTGATGGGGTGAAGCACCGTCTTTCTTAGGGGATAATTACTCTGAATCCACCGAGTTTATGTGGACTCCTCACAGAAATTCCTTAAATTCACAAGGAAAAATAAAAATAAATTCTAAGAAATTTGAAAATTAATTTATTGATGATTAAAATGTATTTACGGCTCTTTAAATAGTGATATCAAACCTAAGAAGAAGTTTCAAAATCAAACTCCAACTCAAACTCCCTAAAAAACGTGACTAATAAATAGTAAACTTATTATTGATAGATGATCATGATTTCTACTAGACTTCATGGTTTTTAGCCAAAATAAGTAAGCGTCCAATTTGGCCTAACCATGTTATTCTCCTAAAAAGTTTAAGCCATTTTAATGTTGGGCACGACTCCTAAAGCTAAAAGGATCAAGGGTATGATCAAACTAAAACTTACTATAAATAAGAAAAATGAAATTAAAATGGATTTTGGACTGTCGATGGAATCTCACAAATTTGGCATGGTAAACCCAGTGTAGTTGGGTTGGGTGGCTAAAGTAGCTTTTCCTACCCCAAATCATATATGTTACGTTGAATAACTCATTCCAATTTGTGAGATATGCCCGCTTTAAGGTTCTGACGGTCCTAATCACATCCGTGTCTGATTGGGCCTTCTTTGGTCCATGTTGGACACTAAATGACTCCTAATCTACATCAGTTCTCAATTATTTCCTTTAGTGTGGCCCATTTATGATGGGTTTTTTTTGACCCGTCGTCGACCGGTCGTGAACCTCACTTGACCGGTCGAAGGTTGTGGTCGACCAGTGGTGGAAGACGAGTCGTGACACGACTCAAAGTCTAGCGACTGTGGACTATTTTAATCCGGGGTGCTCGACCGGTCGAAGGTGGCTCTCGACCAGTCATGGACTCGGTTCGACCAGTCGAGGTTATGCAGATTCATTTCGCAATTTTGCATGGATTTCGTGTCGCAAGTCCTTTCGCAACTGGGATGCGGAAAGGAGTTTCCTAAAACTTTAAATAGGGATTCCTAGGATTTTCTAGGGATGACAAGAGGGTTTCCTAAAGCTTTACAAGGGATTTGCAAAAGGGTTTAGGGCTATCAAAGGTGAGAGAGAGAGAGAGAGGAAAAGAGAGAGGAAGCTTATAGAAGGGAGGTTCTGCTCGTGGAGGTTATCTACTGTGCAATTTATATCTCAGCGCTTCTATGTCCTCTTAATTGGTGAGATCTCTCCATTTTTCTTTGTTTCTCTCATTGTTTATCCACTCCTGCGTGAGTGAAGAAGGTTGTAACGTTCTACTTCATAGTGGATTGTTGATCTGGACGAGGTCCCATGGTTTTTACCTCTTTGAGGGTTTTCTTCATAAAAATCTCTTGTGTGGTGTGTGATTGATGCATTGATTATTTTCATTACTTTATTATCCATAATTCTGGTTTGTTCTGGAGGGCTAGATCCTAAGGTTTTGTGCAAGGCCTCCAACAAAGTGGTATCAAAGCTAAGTTCATTGAACGGGTAGGATCGGTTTTGAATTATGGAAGGTGGCTCATCAAGGATGATTAGCCTCAATGGTTCTAACTGGACCATATGGAAGGCTAAGATGGAGGACTTGCTTTATTACAAGGACCTATATTCTCCAATTTTAGGCATATCAGCAAAATCTAAGGATATGACTGATGATGATTGGAAGAAGATGGACCGAAAGGCGGTGGGGTTTGTTAGACAATGGTTGGATGATTTAGTATTCCACCATGTGTCTATGGAAACCTCAACCGCTTCCCTATGGCTGAAATTATAAGGGATGTATGAGAAGAAGGCAGCCGGTAATAAGATTTTTCTGATAAGGTGACTTGTGAATCTCAAGTTCAAGGATGGTGGTTCTGTGGCTGAGTACATGAATGAGGTCAGCAATATAGTGAACCAACTCACCTTTATGAAGATGGTCCTGGATGATGAATTGCAGGCTTTACTATTGCTTAGTTCACTGCCTGACAGTTGGGAGACATTGGTGGTGTCTTTAAGTAATTGCGCACCAGACGGAAAGATATCCATGGAATAGGTAACTAGCTGTCTCTTCAATGAAGAGACAAGGAGGAAGTCTCAGGGGTCTACTCAGCTAGAGGTCCTTGTAACACAAGAACAGGGGAGAGGAAAGAACAGGAAGGGCGGAAAGGCCCGAGATAAATCAAGAGACAAGTCAAGTAACAGGAAAGATGTTGATTGCTGGAATTGTGGCAAGAAGGGCCACTACAAGTATGAATGTCGTGGTAAGAAGAATGACAAGAAAGGAAAATGGAAGGAAGATGAATCAGATTCCACTGCGGTCACTTCAGATGTCGACATTGTAGTTATTCTTTCTGCAGATATGATGTATGTCTCACGACTACGAGTCAAGACACCGACTGGGTGATAGACTCGGGAGCTTCTTTTCATGTGACTCCACGCAGAGACTCCTTCACAACCAACAAGTCAGGTGACTATGAGACTGTGAAGATGAGAAATTTTGGCGCGTCGAAAATCGTGGGAGTCGGTGATATTCGTGTGAAGACCGATGTGGGCTGCACATTGGTTCTCAGGGATGTGAGGCATATCCCAGACCTTCGCCTCAACTTGATGTCGACTGGAAGGTTGGATGATGATGGCTATAAAAGCCGGTTTGCTGGTGGGCGATGGAATCTCATCAAGGGTTCATTAATCGTGGCCAGAGGAAAGAAGTTTTGCACCCTTTACAAGGTAAGTGTCAGTATGTGCAAGGGTGAGTTGAACGCAGCGGAAGATTCAGCTATTGACATGTGGCACAGGCGTCTAGGCACATGAATGAAAAAGGGCTTCAAGTACTAGCTAAGAAGTGGCTCCTTCCAGACGTGACAGGTACACCTCTCAAAACCTGTCTTGATTGTTTATCAGGGAAACAACATAGAGTTTCATTTGTTAAATCTGCTTCTCATGTTAATAAAGTGCATACATTAGATTTGGTTTATTTTGATGTTTGTGGTCCTATGAGGACAAAAACCTTGGGTGGGGCATTGTATTTTGTTACTTTTATAGATGATGCATCTAGGAGGGTTTGGGCTTATGCTTTGAAATCCAAGGACGAGGTCTTTGGTGTGTTTAAATTGTTTCATGCTATGGTCGAGAGAGAGAGACAGGTAGATCATTGAAGTGCATCCGCACTGACAATGGTGGTGAATACATTGTGACTTTCATGAGTACAGCAAGTCCCTGGGTATACGGCATGAACAGACGGTTTCCAAGACCCCCCAGCATAATGGTGTAGCTGACCGAATGAATCACACCATTGTAGAGAGAATCAGATGTATGTTATCCCATGCGAAATTGTCCAAGATGTTCTAGGGAGAAGCAATGCACACGGTAGTGTATTTGATAAACAGGTCTCCATTAGCCCCGTTGAATGGAGAAGTACCTGAGAAGGTGTAGACTGGATAGGATCCATCGTACAGTTATCTCAGGGTGTTTGGATGCAGGGCATCCGTTCACGTACCAAAGGACGAGAGGTCCAAGCTCGATATGAAGATCTGGCAGTGTGTGTTCTTAGGGTACGGTGATGAAAAGTTCGGTTACAGATTATGGGATCCAACTGAGAGGAAGCTCGTCAGGAGCAGAGATGTGGTTTTCTTTGAAGATCAGTGTATAAAAGACTTTGGTAAGCCAGAGAAGAACCAACGTAGTTCAGGTGAGTTAGAGGACATAGATCTAGTTATTCCTCCTGTGGTGCCTGATGACGGGGGAGTACAACAAGGTGCAGAGGACGAGGGAGTTCCTTCAGAAGATGGACCAGGGGAGCAGCCCCCACTTGATCTACCTGTTGAGCCATAGATGAGGAGGTCATCTAGGGACAGACAGCCATCCAAGAGGTACTCACCACATGAGTACATTATGCTACTGATGGGGGAGAGCCAGAAGATTATTGTGAGGCCCTAGCCGACGAGCATAAGGGGGAGTGGTTGAAAGCTATGCAAGAGGAGATGAAATCCTTACATAAGAACCACACCTATGATATGGTGAAATTGCCTAAGGGCAAGAAAGCTTCGAGCAACAAGTGGGTGTTCAGAAAGAAGATTGAGTAAAAGAATTTATAGACAAGGTTCAAGGCCAGACTTGTGGTGAAAGGGTTTGGTCAGAGGAAAGGCATAGACTTCGAGGAGATATTCTCACCAGTGGTGAAGATGACATCCATACGGGTGTTACTTGGGTTGGCGGCTAACATGGATTTAGAGATAGAGCAGTTAGATGTTAAAACTGCCTTTCTCCATGGTGACCAAGAAGAAGAGATCTACATGCACCAACCAGAGGGGTTCGAAGTCAAGGGCAAGGAGAATATGGTGTGTAGGTTGAGGAAGAGCTTGTATGGGCTGAAACAAGCTCCACAGCAATGGTAAAAGAAGTTCGGCTCGTTTATGTTGAAACATGGGTATGATAGAATGGAGTCGGACCACTGTGTGTTCATGCGCAAGTTCACAGATGGTGATTTCTTAGTTCTGCTCTTATACGTTGATGACATGCTCATCATGGGAAAAGACATCAAGAAGATTGACAGGCTGAAACAGGAGTTGGGCAAGTCTTTTGCGATGAAAGACTTGAGCTCGGCTAGACAGATCCTAGGAATGGAGATAACCTGTGACAGAAGTAGTAGAAAGTTTTGACTGTCACAAGAGCGATATATTGAGAAAGTCCTAGAGCGGTTCAATATGAAAGCAGCGAAGCTGGTCAGTACTCCACTGGATGGTCACTTCAGATTGAGCGACAGGCAGTGTCCCAAGACGAAGACAGAGGTGGAAGAGATGCAGAAGATACCCTACGCGTCAGCTGTAGGAAGTTTGATGTATGCTATGGTGTGTACACGCCCAGACATAGCATATGCGGTTGGTGTTGTCAGCCGGTATCTTGCCAATCCTGGCAAAGAACATTGGGCAGCGGTGAAATGGATACTGCGGTATCTAAGAGGCTCATTAGGTTGAGCCTATGCTATTGTGACGGTAAACCTGTGTTAGAGGGCTACACAGATGCAGATATGGCAGGTGACATAGACTCCAAGAAGTCTACATTGGCCAGGGTTCATGTTCACGTTTGCAGGGGAAGCGGTCTCCTGGCAGAGCAAGCTACAGAAGGTCGTAGCATTGTCGACGACAGAGGCCAAGTAC
This sequence comes from Magnolia officinalis, assembly GCA_021015155.1. Classification (NCBI taxonomy): domain Eukaryota; kingdom Viridiplantae; phylum Streptophyta; class Magnoliopsida; order Magnoliales; family Magnoliaceae; genus Magnolia; species Magnolia officinalis. Next base: position 38,615,596 of record JAJHSJ010000011.1, read on the forward strand.
ATTGCAGTCACAGAGGCATGTAAAGAGATGCTTTGGATGAAAAGGTTCCTACATGAACTTAGCCTGAAGCAGGAGGAGCACGTGATCTATTGCGATAGTTAAAGTGTTATACACTTAAGAAAGAATCCAAGTCAGCATTCCATGTCAAAGCACATAGAGATTCGGTATCACTGGATCAGGGATACTTTGGAACACAAGGTGTTATAGCTTGAGAAGGTCCACACGGACGATAATGGGTCAGACATGATGACCAAGGCTTTACTCAAGGGCAAGTTTGAGGTTTGTATAAACCTGGCTGGATTGAAGAAAGTGGATCCCTCCTGGGTCAAAAAGGGGGAGATTTGATGGATTTTTTTTGACCCATCGTTGACTGGTCATGAGCCTCGCTCGACCAGTCGAAGGTTGTGGTCGACCAGTCGTGGAAGACGAGTCGTGGCACGAGTTAAAGTCCAGCGACTGTGGACTATTTTTCTTCGGGGTGCTCGACCAGTCGACCGAGGTGCTTGACCGGTCGAAGGTGGCTCTCGACCGGTCGTGGACTCAGTTCGACCAGTCGAGGTTACACAGATTCGTTCCGAAATTTTGCGCGGATTTCGTGTCGCAAGTCCTTTCGCAACTGGAATGCGGAAAGGAGTTTCCTAAAACTTTAAATAGGGATTCCTAGGATTTTCTAGAGAAGAGAAGAGGGTTTTGTAAAGCTTTATAAGGGATTTACTAAGGGGTTTAGGGCTATCAAATTTGAGAGAGAGAAAAAGAGAGAGAAGAAGCTTATAGAAGGGAGGTTCTGCTCGTGGAGGTTATCTACTGTGCAATCTATATCTCAGCGCTTCTATGTCCTCTTAATTGGTGAGATCTCTCCGTTTTTCTTTGTTTCTCTCATTGTTTATCCACTCCTGCGTGAGTGAAGAAGGTTGTAACGTTCTACTTCATAGTGGATTGTTGATCTGGACGAGGTCCCGTGGTTTTTACCTCTTTGAGGGTTTTCCACGTAAAAATCTCTTTTGTGGTGTGTGATCTATGCATTGATTATTTTCATTGCTTTATTATCCATAATTTTGGTTTTTTCTGGAGGGCTAGATCCTAAGGTTTTGTGCAAGGCCCCCAACAATTTAATGATTGAATCATGTTATTTTTTGCAAAATTTGATACCGATGATGAGGCCAACCTATTGGATGGGTTGAATGCCACACCCACATGATAGGTTGGACGTTATCCACTGGCTACACAATAACTTATCACTCAACTAGTTGGAGATGAGACCTTTTACACACATATGTATAAAAAGTTGATAGATGGAGAGAGGAAAAGTACCCGCTATTATAAATTCTATTTTTTTAGCTAGTAAGTACTTTATCTTCGTACAAATGGAATCTACTTGACTGTTCATTTGCATGGCATTAAAATGGATGGGTGTATCTTGAAAATTGCATGATGGTAATAATCCTAATCCCTAGTTGGAGGACTTTAGTTGATTAAATATTAATGATTTGAAAAATATTCAACCATGGTGGACCTTGATGAAAGTCCTCCAATTAGTTCGTATCCTCATCTCATTGGTTTTGATATTTCTAGTACTGCCCATCCATTGTAGGGCCCAACATATGAATGTTCAAATCCCAAACATATGCATCATATGGGAATACAGTCCTTATAACTAATACAAATGCATTACATATGAGAGAGAGAGAGAGAGAGGTTGCACCTTGTACCACTTGATCTCCCATTGCAATTGTAGTGCTGCACCATGAAGAAGCCATGGTCGATTTTGTCCACATGTGGCGGCAAGGTGTAGGGCACTGTTACCATTCTTGTCTAGTTTATGAAACACCCTATCCTTGTATTTGTAATTATCTTGTAAGAATTTGTACATGTGCGGGTGCCTATTCTCCACTGCCAGTAAGACAACATTCTTACCATCTATATTCTCGTCTTGAATAGCCACAGGAATAACTTCCAGAATAGTTTGCACCATTTCCTTCACCCCCATCTTTGCCGCGACTAAGATTGGAGTCTCCCGTTTACCTGTCAACTTATTGTAGATAATAAAATTTACAGTGCAAGTGCATAAGCTTTTTGAGGTTAACTTAATGCACACTAGTTTGTGAAGATGAAAACATCAGATTAACAGAGTTTTGCACTAAATATTTTCTGAATAGAAGCAAATTTAATTAAATACACATAGAAAGGACTAGCATCTACTCTTTAACGAATTATTTCCCTTTCCACCGCAAATATTAGTTATTAAACGGCCTATCGTGTACAAAAATTATTAAGGGGATGCAATCTAGTGATCCCGAGTCAACAGAGTCTCCGTATTGTATATTACATAACTGAACATGGATAAATTCTACCCGTTTATTCAGCTGGTCTTGATATTAAACGTGACAAAAGAAAAAAGAAAAAGATCGGTTAATGTGATAACCTTTTAACCCATGGTATGTAAATGGACATACAAATGGAACAGTTGCTTACATTGAATGGGTAAAAGGCTTATTATTAGATTTGGATTATTCATCTATTAAGCCCTACTAGTAAAATAAAATAAAATCAGAACCAATGAAATTATTGTTTTACCTAATGAATTTTGATATTTAATGTAGTTTATTTTATTTATTTATTTATTTATTTTACCACCTACATGTTATTCTCAAAGCCCCACCAATGGATAAATAGGATATAGGATTTAAAAATAATAATAAAATAAAATAAAAATTTTACTCGCACAAAAACATTCAATGCACTTAATGTTTTTGTGCAATGCACTTATATTAAAACAATTATATTTGGTGAGCATGTGAAATTCAGTGGATCTCTTAAGCTTGTTCACTGAAAATGTCGTATTTTTGTTGCATTGAAGATTAGCCTATTGATATGCATAATTAACATTTTGAAATCCATATACATTGATATAAGTGCATATTTGTGGCTTTCAACTAGGTTTAATTAGTTGGCCACGACATAGAGTCAAGCTTGAATTTTTGTCCCCACGATTAATATGGTTCGAGTATGCTAGTTTTAGACACGCTAGTGAGAAATGATCAAATGTAGTTAATGTTGGGCTTTGATACCTTTTATTGGGCATGTAAGCAACCTTAGATATGAATCAAATAAGCAATGGAGAAAGAAAAATCTAATCAAACATAGGGAGCACACGAATTTTACATGGAAAACCCTTGTAGGAAAAAAATCACTCCACAAAAACAATGATCAATCCACTATAATCAAAAGAATATAAGAGATGGAACAACTTACAGATGGAAACCCTAGTTTTCTCCTTCAAAACCTTTTTCCAATCATATTAGGCTACTCCTTGATTATCTTAATCATAATTACAATGTACTTATATACTCCCATATACAATTAGGAACAAAACACCTGCACTTGTGCAAACTTACGAGTTCAATCGGTCAGACCAAATCGAATTGACTCACAAACCTTCGTTCGAACTAAAAAGGTGCAAAAGTGGATAATGTGCTCTCTGATAATCCAACCTTAATTCGGTCGGATCAAACAATAGTTTGATAGAACCAAGACAGGGCTTCTCGGCACAAGATTAAAGGCACTCGATCAATATTTTCCACCGTGACTTTAATTCTCAATCTCCATTGCTCCTAGTTACTACCACAATCTCGAATAATCTTCGTAGTAACGCCACCATCACTTCTCATGCACACTTTGTCTTTATTTCTTCTTTGACAAGCCCTGAGAAGTTAAGTAAAACTTGAACTTCTCTACAAGAATAACCTTTAAGCATTCCCTAAGATTCAAGCTGGTGTGAATCTTCTCAAGAGTGATACCTCATTCCTTTAGTATTAACTGGATAAACTGATGACGAATATCAATATGTTTAGTTCAGGAGTAATGCACTGAGTTTTTTTTTTATCAAATTAATTGTGGTCTCACTGTTAATGTACAAACACAGCTTCCTATTGTAGCCCTAACTCATTCATCATCCCTTTCAACCAAACAACTTTATTGAATTCTTTCGTCATTGTCTCATATTTAACTTCGGTTGTGGAAAGTTCAACCACATATTGAATCTTCGACATACAATTAATAACTCCACCCACTAACACAAATGAGTAACCAGAAGTAGACCTTATATTATCTACATTCCCTGCTAATCTGCGTTCATATAACTTATGAGTTTCTCCTTAAAATTTTGTATAACCAAGACATAATCCATCGTGCCTCGTATGTACTGAAGTAACTATTCCATTACTTCCTAATGTTTCTTGTCAGAGTTTGACATGTATTTGATCACAACACCAATTGTATGTGAAATATCCAGTCTAGTATAAACCATGACATACATAAGACTGCCAACAACACTCAAATAGGGCACACGAGACATATACTACTTTTCTTCATCTGACATAAGACATAACTCCGAAGAAGGTTGAAAGTAAGCAGCATGTGGGTTGCTAATCGGTTTTGCCTTTTTCATTCCAAACTTGACAAAGACCTTCGCATGCAAGATATTCTTCCTAAGATAACCATTGTCCACTCCTTTCTCTATATGTGTGTGTGTGTGTGTGTGTGTGTGTGTGTGTGTGTGTGTGTGTGTGTGTGTGTGTGTGTTTGTTTGTTTGTTAAGAATCCTCTTTACAGTCCCTAGATTTTTTTTATCTCAAATGTCTTGGATAACCAAAATTTCAATATGTTGATTACAGATATGTTATGACTGATGATAAGCATATCATTAATATTTAACACCAGAATAATGAATTCCTTGTCACTAACTGCTCTAAAGTAGATACAATTATCAAATCTGCTTATGATGAACTACTGACTCAACATAAAAGAACCAAATTTCTTCTACCATTGCCTAGGTGACTGTTACAGGCGTACATTAACATCATTAACTTGCAAACTAAATTATCATTTTTCCGCACATCAAACCCTTTAAATTGCTTCATGAAGATCTGATCTTCTAGTTTCTTATATAGGAATGAAGTCTTCACATCTAACTATCCCAGTTCCAAATTATATTAGTCAACCAAAGCCAATACAAATATGATAAATATTTTCTTTACTATCGGCGTGAATATCTCACAGAAGTCGACACCCTCCTTCTAAGGATAACCTTTCACTACCAATTTAGCCCTGTACCTATCCAGTTTCTATTGATAAATTCACTTGCAACTGATCGTTTTCCACCCAACGGGTACCTCCATCATCCCCCAAATTTTAGTTTTGTACAAAGAGTCATCTCATCATGCATCGTTGTTTTTCACTTCCTCTACATCTTTGTCTTTTAGAGTTTCTTGAAAAGTAGATGGATCCCTCTCATATGTAATGAGTGCAAATGAAATGTTTGAGCTATCCCTATATCTCAATGGTATCCTATGATTCCTTTGTAAATTTTTTCTGACGGGTGGTTGCTCCACCTCTTCAGGTACCTACCTACGGCTCAAGTTCATTAAGTTTTTCGCTCTTGTCCATTTAAAAATTGATAGGTGATTTTTCTATTTCCTTGTGCTCATCCTTCCAACATAAAGGACCTTCATCAAATTTGACGTTTTGGCTAAATATGATTTTCTGTGAAATTCGGTCATACAATTTGTAATATTTAATTCCATCACCATATCCGACAAAAATATAATTCTCAGCTCTTTGGTATGCTTATCTCTCTCAATTAATAGTACATGAAAGTAAAAAATCACAATCAAATATTCGTAGCCCTGAGTAATTAATTGCCTGACCACTCCATACTCCTAGAATTTTACAATTAATAGCTATAAATGGGGATCGATTTACTAAATAATAAGTCATAGGTATGGGTTCAACTCATAAGTCCTTACCCAACCCAAAATTACTAAAAATAGTCCGAGACCTTTTCAACAGAGTCAGGATCATACATTTAGCGACACCAATCTACTCTAGTGTATGCCCCATTATGTTGTGCCTCACTATCCCCTCGCTCTACAGTATTAGTTACATTCCCTTGAAGTAAATTCTTTACCATTATATGTCCTTAAAATTTTACTTTCCACCATGTTTATTTTTCAACCATCGCTTTCCACATCTTGAAAGTAAAAAATACATCGGATTTATATTTCAAACAATAAACTCAAAAATTTCTAGAGAAATCATCAATGAATGTGATAAAGAATGAAAACCCTCCAAAAACAACAAGTGACGACTCCCTGACATCTGAATACACATAACCTAACTGACCTTTAGTAACACGTTTTCCAATTTAAAGCTTAACCTTGATTGTTTCTCATATATGTAATGCTCACATATATTTAAATAATTTTTTTTAAAGACATCATGTGTTTTTTCTAAAGCGTTGAATGACTTGTAATAACTATCAGGAAATCTTTGAACTTATGTAGGATATTCCTCCCATGACCCATAAACTTTAGAGCAATGACTAGAGAATACAACACATTATTTACTTAATGCATTTTCACTCCATCGAGAACAATTTGATTGAGAATCACTCACTTCTATGTTCTTGCATGAAGTTTATAAAATTTTATTAAGCTTCAACTATAGAGATGTACGACTTGTATTTATCATGACTAAATTCATTCATGTCAATGGTTTGGATCATTAAAATTAAGAAATCTTAGCATATTAGAAAGGGCATTCTAAAGTGGGTGTCTATACTTTTCAGCATTATATATCTGTATGTACTTATATGTTTAGCACACATAAGGTTGTCAAATTTTGTGAGACAAAAGTGATACTGGTCAGATCGTAAATACGGTTAGATCGCAACAACTCTACATGTCTGAAGATCAGCTCAATATTGTCTTATCATCTAAAGAAGACATTGCTCGGTTTCAAGTGAAGTGTAGATGATCTCTGTATTTGTTAACCAACAGGTGATATAAACCTAGAAAGACTTAAGTTAGGTTCATTCCAAAAATTCATTTATTTCAGGTTATCTATAATATATTTACTCTGGAGTTCGGCTAGCCTAACTTCCTTGGCTAACCCAACTTTAAGTTTGAGTTAAAAATCAAAATCTGTTGAAAAGTCGGCCAACCTAACTTTTAGTTCGGCTAGCCTAACTTGAAATTTGGCCAGTTTGAGTGAAGTTCGAGTCAAATTCCAGCAATGCAAAATTTTGAATTTCGCAAGAATTCGGCCAGCCGAATTTTGCATCTTATCTCGCACGATCCGATAGCCGTTGGAACGAATTCGGTGGAATTCGGCCAGCAGAACCTATTCTTAATCTAACCGAATTTCCAAACCCTTTGGCTATAAATATAGGCTTTCTCTTATTCTAAATTAAAATGAAAAATCATTCTAAATCTTCTACAAGTGAGACAAAAGCTCTGGTCTTTAGCAAGCATATTGTGCGGTATTTATAAATTCTTTTTAAGCTTATTCAATTCCCTTTCTTAAGATTATTTCAATCTTATTTTAGATAATGGTTTATATTCCTCTTGAGATTTAAGAGAATTGAATCAGTAACATAAGGGTTTTCATTTTCCAAAATACTTTAGAACCTTATACTCTTTCTGTTGAGCATATATTGCCTCCTCTACATAAAAGAAATAAGATCTCTGCCACAAGCTTTTACTGCATTTTCGAATCTACATTTGAAGCTTCAAAGTATTTTACTTTATTTCATTTCAGGTTACTCTGAGATATCATATGAAAATCTCAGTGGGTTAATTTGTGATATCCTGTGAAAATCACAAAGTGGGTTTTTGTTGGTGATCTTCCTTGAAAATCACAAAGGGGTTTTATTGTGGTGAGCTCGTGAAAATCACAAGGAATGTATAAGGTTGTTAAGGTGAACCCATGAAAACCTTGATATAGTGAAAGCCAAAATTACGAAGATAGTAATTTTAGGAGTGGAGTAGGTGTGGTTTTTAAAGTACCGAACCACTATAACTCATTGTGTCTCTATGGTGAATGCTTATTTCCTATTGATAGTGAATGTTGATTATTTCATTCCTTGTGGTGAATGTTGTATTTATTTTATCTTCTCTTGCTAGTTTAAAAGATTAATTTTAATGACATTCGTGAAATAATGTTGTCTTGGCTAATATTTTAGGTGAATGTTGTCTTACGAATTATTTGGAATCAATGTTTCAATACTTGGACGATTGAAATTTTATATTCTGATTCTAATTTGATTATTTGGCATTATCCTATTCACCCTCCCTCTAGGACATTGATAGATCGCCTTTTCAATATCTAGCCATGCTTCGTCTTCACTCATATGGGGTTAGGCGGATAAAATTAAAAAGATTAATTAAACGACAATCAGGGAGTACCTTCATACCTCACTTGCTTATGTGGTCTAAGCGCGTAAGCCACAAATGTACAAATGTGGACTCCACTACAAACACTGTAGCTCTACTTAATATAGTATTCCCGATCAACTTATAAAGATTTTCGCTCCTTTGTACTTTTATAACTGTGATTGCCCATTTTGAAACCTTCAAGATATCTTCATAACCTGTGACCTTGTAATCGAGTACATCTACAACTCATAAAGAGATCACATTCTTCTTCATATACGAAAGATGCCTCATATTTGTTAGAGTACGCTCTACCCCATCGAATATCTTGATGCAAACCGAAACAATTCCAACCATCTTACAAGCATGATCATTGTCGTAGAGAACTAGGACACCATCATACTCATTGTATGTAGTGAACAAAATTTGATGAGGACACAAATGGTACAAAGCCCCCATATCCAAAATCCACTCTTGATAAAAGCAACCGATCTTAGACACTGACAATACGTCACAACCATCTGATCATCCACCTAATTTCACTGATTTGGCTTCCTTTGATGAATCTTATGATTCCTCATCCTTTTGAATTTTGAGATATTGATAGTCCATATGTCCCATCCTCTAAAAATTTAAACCTTTCAATTTGCCTTTGCCTTTTAAATTAGATCTAAATTGTGACTTTCTCTTCAGTCGCTCAGATGGTCTTCCCCAAACAAACAATGTATTTTTAAAAGTACATTTATGTTTAACACATTTGGATTGTCAAATTTCGTAAGACAAAAGTGCTTCAAGGTCAGATCACAAGTATGAAATCACAACTACTCTACATGCCCGAAGATTAGCTCAAGATCGGCTTTGATCAAATCAAGATCGACTTATGATCAACTCAAGATCGGCATATCTTCTCAATGAAATTAACGCCCGTATTCAAAACAAGATCAAGTCAAAATTCAAAGCTAGGTCAAGTCATAGTTTAAGATAAGGTGACCCATATATTTGCTAAAACACGGGTGGTATAACCTTAGAAAGACCTTAAGATTAAGTGCTTTTAAAAATTTATTAAATTGGGTTTTTATAAGTGTTTTTGCTATGGAATTCGGCCCGCCCAACTTCAAGCCCAAGTAAAATAACAACTTCTTTTGAAAATTCGGCTAGCCTAAGCTTGAAATTTGGTTAGCCTGAGAAAGTTCGGGTGAAATTTCAGCAAGGTAATCTTTTAAATTTTGGGAGAATTTGGCCAACTGAATTTGACCTCGGGCCAGTCGAATTTTAGATAAATCTTATTCCACGCTATCAAAGAGCCATTGGATCGAATCGGGTGGACTCCGGCCAGCCGAAGCCAGTCTTAGGCTAGCCAAAGTTTCAACCTCTTTGCCTAAAAATTGGGGCTTTCTCTCATTCTAAATGACAACAAAAAAATTCTATAATCCGTCTGCAAGAGAGAGAGAAGCTCAAGTCCTCGGCAAGTTATTTGTTGGTATTTATAAATTTAATTTATAGCTTATTCAATCCCCTTATCTTAAGATCTTTTTAATCTTATTTTAAGAGGGTAATCCATACTCTTCTTTGAGATCTAAGAGAATTGAATCAAGTAGCATTTGGATTTTTCATTTATAAAATCTATAGAACCTTATACTTTTTCTGTCTGATTGAACACTGTGCCATCTACGTTCAAAAAAGAATTTCTTCTTCTACAAGCTTCCATCATGTCTTCGAATCTCCATTTTGAAGATAAGTATATTTACTGTATTTCATTTTAGATTTTTCTGAGATAGCCTGTGAAAATCTCAGTGAGGTTTGTTTGAGATAGCATGTGAAAATCTCAGTGAGGTTTGTTTGATATAGCCTGTGAAAATCTCAGTGGAGTTTCTATTTGTGAAAGCTTGTGAAAATCACAAAAGGGGTTTTTATTGTAATAGCCCGTGAAAATCACAAGGAACTGTATGAGGTTGTTAAGGTGACCCCGTGAAAACCAAAATTACGAGAGTAGTAATTTTGGGAGTAGAGTAGGTGTGGTTGTTTTAAGCACTGAACCACTATAACTCCTTTTGCCATATCGTGAATGCTTTATTCTTGTTGGTGATTGGATGTTATTTATTATTTCATTCTTGTGGTGAATGTTGAAAGATTGATTTTAAAGACAATCGTGAAATAAGGTTGTCCTGCCTAATATTTTAGGTAAAGGTTAATCTACGAATTATTTCTAATTAAGGTTTCAATACTAAAGCGATTGAAATTTTTGTAGTCTTTACATATTCCGCATTTATTTTGATTATTTGGCATTGTCCTATTCACTCCCCTCTAGGACATCGTTAGCTCTCCATTTCTTAAAGACGAGGGGATTCTACTTGATGGACACTCTGGGGGTTGATAGACTCCTTTTGTTTGGTAAGAAAAATAGTGTCTAAACTATTGAAAGTGCTTGAGATCATGATCTTCTTGTAGAGGATCTTTGAATGCTCATTAGAGTGAAGAATCACTAAGAGGATATTATAGATCTCATTATGATAAAGCTTATGAAGTTTGGTAGAGCTTTGAATGAACTAGGGTCTTTAAAATGCTAAAATCCATAATCACCACAAAGATTCGGTTACTAGATTTATAAGAAAAAGGCTCCAACAAATTTATGATAGATATTCTTCGATCACACCAAGTGGAGGTTCAATCACACCGAGTTATGTTTGGTTGCACCAATTTTGAAGTTCGGTCAAATTGAATTAGACAAGAATGCCGTTGGACAGATTTGGCCACTTTTGGTCGCACCAAAAGTAGTCTTTGATTGAAGGTGGCACTCGGTTACAACCAAATTACTCAGAATTTTGCATCAACTCGCAGTCCTATTTTAGCCGTTTTCGGTTGAATCGATGGTGGGTTTAGTGGGACCAAAAGTTGATGAAATTGTGCAATTTTCTCAGGAACATGGGACCTCTTAATTTAATCCATGGATGGTCAATTTAAGCTCATATGGCTTAAGGGATGATCAATAAAGGAATTTTCTATTAGGTTTAAGACCATCTAGAGGTTTAGGTTGTTCTGGGTCAAGGGTCACCAAGGCACTGTGTTTACCTGTTCTTTGTCACTTGATGCTCCACCTTCACCTGTGTCTTCGGTCATTAGCTTCCAATGGCTTAACCGATCGACTACATGACACAATGACTGACGTGATTGGTAAATAGGGTATATAAATTATTGCACTAACATCTCTTTCTCTCTTTGTAAGCAAAAAGTGAGTTCTCTGTTTTTCTCATACACAGAGTTTGGTAGAATAGAAATTTGTGTAGCAAGTTCCTACTATAGTCTCGTTGTGATTGCGGCACGTAAAACCACTAAGGCTTGTCATGTCCTTGAAGCAGTTTGATAAAAATCCAATAATGATCTCATATCAACGAGAGAGGCAAATAATGCTTTAAGGAAGGCATATCTGAGATGTACTTAAAAGCTGGGTTCCATCTATTTTTTATCTTAATTTTGGTTTCTGCCTATTTTTATAACACATTATTCATTTCTAATGGTACCTACAAAATTAGCATTTTGATAGTATAATTATAATAAGGAGAAAAAAGAGAAGAAGACGTACTGTTTTGTTTCTCAATTTTTGTGTTGTTATCACTTTTTCGGCTTTCCATGAGAAAAGTACCAGACGTGGTTTCTTGTTCCTTTTTTGTGGTGCTATCACTTGTTTGTCTTTCTGTGGGGAAATTACCAATTTCATATTCCTTTGTTTTTTCCAATAATGGAATTAATAATGAGGTCGGAGAGTCGGGCCTCCCTCCTGTATTATTGTATTCCTTCATAGAAGTTTTTTGCACAAGTTCTTCCATGAGTTTAAATGCCCATTCATGCTTTCGTTTCTTGTCTCTGAGTCTACATACTTGTAAGAACCCTGTAAGAAGTTGCACACATTAAGTTAGTAATAAAATACTATGTAACTTAATCGTGTAATTATCTAATAGTATAGCAGGATTCGAAACTTTTTGTGTAACTTATGCATGTTCATGGTTATGCTGTCTGTCCACTTATCATGAAGTCACACATATATGTACAATGTCGATGGCTAGTGAATATTTGTAAGTTATCTTTGTAAATGTGAAGCGAACATGAGAAGATCAACTTTTCATTTTTATGACATAATGGTATTCTTGAGTGTTAAATTCCCTATCCTGCTAACATAATTAGTGCATTGTCTTCCTTATCGTCTATAACCAAATGTGCGACTACTATTTATCAAATACTATCAAATATTCATTGAACCTTTGAGTTAGAAAATAACCACTTACATGAATCACAACCTAAAATCATGCTCATTTGGAAGTTAATAATCACATAACCTACCACTTTCATTAAAATTTCTATAACGGAGACCATTCTAAATTAATATTAAGATAGAAAGTGCATCTAAGTATGCCTTGATAAGTACATGCAAGTGAGATGTGCTTAGATGAACTTTGTACTTTAAGCTTGAAATGCATCACTTTGCTTTAAACATGGCCTCCACAACATAAGTACACAACAACCATCTTGTAAAGTTCAGAAACAGCTAGTCACTACACTATTTTAACATTTGCAATCCATGACATGACATTGATTGATTTGGATTGATGAATAAACACATTCACCAAGTTTGTATGTTTTCATAAGTAGTGAGTTGGATATCATTTAACTTATTGAAAGAAATTAATTTCTTGATTATAAATTGACATAAAAGGAAAAAACATAAATATAGTAGTTAAGAGTAGGAGTTTTTCTAATTCCACCTGCACATTTACGTGTAAGTAATGCTAATAATTATTATGACTTCATGATTGAAGTTATCCATTAAGTGAGCCTCATTATGTGCAGATGTTGGCAAAAAATAAAAAATAAAAAAATGAAAAATAAGCACTTAAAAGTAATGGTTTTTCTATAAAAATTCCACCAGCCCATGTTTGTGATGAGTGCATTCATTGTATATTTGGGTTGAAGCATCTTTATCATGTTAAAAATTAAGTTTGTTGACTCATTAAGTGGGTGACAATGGTACAAAAATATTTTATAATCACAAAAGTTACCAATTGTCCACATTTAACTTAAATGTGTCACCTACATAAATAGTGAGTAGATTTTATTATGCTAGTTATCAACAAATTCTCTAAGATGGCTTCTTGTTCTATGTAGAGCTATGATGGATTGTGTAGCTGCATGGGGTTCTAAAAGTCTTAAGTCAAATCATTACTCTTAGTTTATCCACCATATATGTAGATCTTAATTGAAATGGATGAAAACTAGCTTAAATTTTAGTGTGTACCACCCCAAAAAGAATGTTCAAATTAAAGTTGTTAATAGAGTTCAAAAACCTATTGAAAAGCTTGCTAAGAGATAAGATAATTGTAGCAGGTCAGTACTATCTCAAGTCAAATTTACATATAACTGATCGAAGAGTTGAACGCCCAACTAAGTCCATTTGGGGTCATCTAATTGAAAATTTCCTATAGCATATTGAATCTTGCACTGCTACTAAATTCGAGTCTACTTAATGGAAATGGCAAAGACCTTACTGAACATATCAAGAAAGTGCATGAACAGGTGTGGTTAAATGTAGAGACTAACAAACACCAATTCACGATAACAATTGATAAACATCATTGACATGTGGTGCTTGAAGTTGGCATGTGTACAAGTACTACAGAAAGAAATGTTTAATAAGCTTTGTGAAGGCCCTATGAGATCATCCAAAAGATCAACATCAATACCTTTAAGTCATATCGACATGTCCAACGGCCTTATGTTGATCACGTTGTAACATTATATGATGATTCATCAACTAATAAATATAGACACAACTCAATGATAACTTACTCCTAAACTGAAGAGACTAATAAATATATTAGAGTCATTGATTACATGGAGTGACAAGTCTACGAATGTCGAAATCATTGATCAGTCAATCTCACCATTTCAACCATGTTTTAGCATGGAAATGATCTCTTCATGCGCACACATTGCATGCATGTTACAATGGAAGTCAATCTTCATTAATCCACTAGGTAATCTCATGCTTATCTCCCCCACCTATTAATGATACAAGCCAAAATGAGTTTTTATTTAAAGAGATTATTAATTTTATTGATATCTTTGAAATCATTCACTTTTTTTTTTTTTAGGTAAACCTACACCACATGGTTTTTCATTGTTTCTTTAAGTGTTTGTATTTTGTTTCAATAGAAATATTTTTGGGATTGTTCATTTGAAAATTATTTTTGGTTCATTTAGACAAGTGTGGAACATGTTTATTATCATTACAAGCTTGAGACGATTACCCCTGGATGTCCTTGGGCACCTTGAGATTGAACATAATTGGTCGATGGCCACATGAGAGTTCTGGCCCATGGATCTAAGTGCCTTGGCCATGAACATACAAGTTCTATGAAAAACTTCTAATATTCATGTTAATGGTCATCTATGTGAAGGGATTAACTTGGTGTCAAGATGATAGGTTCAAACAATGAGGGCAACTTGATATGCTTTTGCCCTACCTCACATGAGTGTGTAAGTGAACCACCTATGGTGCCATGATGGGACCTTTGATCACTTACATTGGTAGGATTGTCCATAAGTATCTAGACAGGGAAGCTCATCATGCTATGACTAGAAAAGATTTCAGATCCACTTGCTCCATCAAATCCCTAAACCTGATAGTATGAGGCTTGGGATACCTTAATTGATATTTTTTAGCTCTCTTTACAAGGTTACCTCATAGTTACTAAAATTGGGTGGAGCTAAGTTCTTTTATTAGGATTATTGAAGACCATATGATCCAAAATGAGATCCACTTGGTCTGCTTCGGACAACAATATGTGGGCTAATTTTATAGTTTGTACCATCCATTAGTGTTAGTGCACTTATTTTTGCACCCGATTTTTCAGTCACGTGAGTCGTTGTGTCATGTAGTCGATTGAGCCTTTGGAAAGTGAAGATTGAAGACAAATGCGAAGTTGAAGCATCGATTAAGTGCCTTGGTGATCATAACCCTTGACCTAAAACAACTCATACACCTCTAGATGATTTTGACCTAATAGGAATAACTAATTGATCATCCTTTAGCCTTAGGAGACCAAGAAAAACATGATAAATAAGGCTAAAAGAGGTGTGAATCTGCAGTGTAAAAGATAGCCCAAACAACAGATTTTGATTAAACTTTGATTGCGTCGAGCTTCCATCGAAGGTCTACTCGATGACATTGATCGAGAGTCAAGAATGTCCAGAAACTAACTGGATTTATATCTGAAATTTTCGATGACATCAAGGTCCCTTCGATGATATCGAAACTTAAGTTTCGATGACATTAAAGTCTCCTCTATGACATCGATTGAGAGTCAAATTTGTCCAGTAAGTAAACAAATTTTTATTTACTTTCTCGATGGCATCGAAGCCCTTTCAATGACATCAAAGCTTGATGTTCGATGACATCAAAGGTCAGTCGATGACATATGTAATGGTCTAGATTTGTCCAGCAAGAAAATATCATATTTAGTCTGGATTGTTCAATGGCATCGAAGGTCCTTCGATGACATCGACAGAGCAGTTTTCTACCCATTTATTGACTGTTGGAGCTCGAACTATTTATAGAGGGCATTCAATTCTTGGTCATTTTTATGGGTTTTTGGAGGAATAGAATGTAGGGTGATTCTATGTGCAAATCCCTCATCCCTTGCCTTTATTCCATTGAGTTTTAAGCCATCTCCTTTGAGATTACAACTCTAATGAGGATTCCAAGCTCCACATTGAGATGTGCTTGAACTCTTGCATTTTCTAGAAATTGGACTTCAGAAATCTTGGTATATCATTGTCCAAATCATCTAGAAGACCCATCTAGTGAAATCCCCTAGGAAAATAACTTCTCATTAATTGCAGGAGATTTAACCAACCACCCATTTTCTTGGTCACCTTGAAGGAGTATCACATGCAAGGTGATTGATTGTGGAACTGAAGCCATGGTAAAGCATGACATCATGATCGGGGAGCATCGGGGAGCTGATTGATGCACCGGAGAGCGGAGATTAAGCAACCCAAGAGGAAAAACAAAAGGGACTTAATCCAACAAGTGTCAATTGTAAGAGTCCAAATTTGCACTCCTTCCTTATGTAGGTTCGAGTGTAAGAGTTTATATTCACAAACTCAACTAGGTTTTTGTGTAGAACCTTTGAAGAAACCAACCAAAGTCTTTTTATAGGCCCTCGGTGGGAGAATACGCAACAGGTTTGGGATTAGGACCTTGACTCTTGTGTAGGGCCTAAAACCTTGGGTTCTGGTGTATGACCTTGGCTTGGGAGTAGAGCATAAATCATCAGGTTCGGGAGTAAGACCATTGCTCTTGTATAGGGCATAAATCTTAGAGTCCTTGTGTAGAGTTATAAAGTTAGAGGTGAATCTGATTTAAAACATCCGATATATAAATCCAGATTGTATTTGGGATTGTCATTTGTGCAATTGTTTAATTATGCTTGTGAGTTTGAATGTTCACATTATATATGCATGATTAGATGAATTCTTAGTGATTGATAGGTAGCACATCCCACACACACCTATACACTATCTTAATATAGACTAGTTACTTATTTGCATATCATTTGTAGTTTATGTGATTGGATCCTCTATTGGCTTGGAAGCCTTAGAGTTACACTGTCTTGCTTAGTTTAATTGTTAATTAGTTTAAGTTAGGGAATCTAAATTTTAAATAGCCATAATTTTTAAATTGGTCTTAATCACCCCCCTCTAGGACTTAGCCTTCATTCTCTAGCTCCGTTTAGCTTCCGCACTTCATGCATAGCAGTCCATAAACCATAATTTCAATTAGATGTTTTAAAGGTTGAACATCACCTTTAAGGCTTATGATTGGTTAATAATAAGTTTTCAACAATTAAAGTTGAGTTTTAATTATTAATTTATTTTACACATACTTGACGGGCATCCAATATCTACGATCTATTGTTCTAGTCCTTATGAAAGCATGTGAGGTTATCAAGGATGATGACCAAAGATAGTGGACGAATATGGACAATTGGGGTATATGGATTAGGAAGGTAAACATGCTTCTTTCACAGTAGGGTACACTAAACTTTACAAGGTTGTAAAGCACCATACTGATTACAAATCCAAAAATTTTAGCATTCACATGCACACACACAAAGATAATATATATATATATATATATATATATATATATATATATATATATATAGAGAGAGAGGAGAGAGAGAGAGAGAGAGACACACACACACTCTGATAAGAGGGAAGCCTTGGACATCCAAGCCCTCTTAAAATTCACCATAGTGAACCACAGAGAGAGAGAGAGAGAGAGAGAGAGAGAGAGAGAGAGAGAGAGAGAGAGAGGTGGGACTTCCCCACCTTCTTCCACACATGTGCATGCCCCAGGAGTGGGGTCTACCTTGTGAATGGCTCAAGTCAGCCCTTGGAACCTATCGGAGGTTCCAACAAAGTTATCCACTCCCCTTCACCTAAGATGGATCAATGAGAGATTAACAACAACGGAGAAGCTGAGTTTTTCCCAGTGCATAGGTATGCATTATGGATGTGTATTTTTATATTTTCTTAAAGCACAATATAATTATGAATGGTGATCTATTATGAGATATTAAATTGTGGTTTTTAAAGTTTAAATTTTGTAACATTTCATCTAAAAAACTAACAAGTGAGATCAAAGTGGTCTCATTCCAGGATTTTGGTCAGTTTTTGTTTTTAAACGAACCGATAAGCATGTGTATCCATTGTGCTAACCGAATAGATTTTGTAATCCATAATGAGGAATGAAGATGTACAATTTCAGCTTGAATGGGCACACAGAATGAAAGATCTATCATTTCAGTTTTACTGTATTGTTGATGATTAAAACTAAATTCATCATCAATAAAGGACAATTGGGACTGATCTAAAACCTTTCTGTTGGTTGGTTGTGATTAGTTTGTGGATGTGCGATGACATGTAGGTGATGATTAGTTAATGGCTTTGATTTGATTAATTTTATGATTTTTCCTTCTGTACGTTTGAATGGAGACAACCTGTCTCGATCTTTCTTAATTTCTAAAATTTATGAAATTTTATGTTTTCTTGTAAATTACAACTTGCATAGCATTATCGATGGCCCGAATTAGTGGTGGTTTTGATGTAAAGTTATAGATCTTGGCACTTTAAATCAATTAATTGATGGATGAATCATGGACCAGATGGAAAGAGCATGAATGAAAAGTTGTAAAATTGAAAGTGGAGTATGCAAGCTTCGAGTCGCTAGTCTTGTATCATGGAGGAGGTAACCCATTGGGGTCTACCATTAGGGTATGACGTACGACCGTACAACATGAGGAAGGGTAGAAAGGGTCCAACAATACCTCTCCTCATTTTCTCATTCTTTTTTGTGTCATTTTCCTCATTCACCTTTCAGTATAACTTGATTTCCTAAGTGTGAATTTTCAAATCCCACATTAATTATAAATCATTTAAGCCTAAAAGTTGTAGAATTTTTAAGATTTTTTTTATTATTATTAAATAAGTTGTGAACATTGCACAATTTGGATGGTGGCAATGGCTTAAAACTTAATCAGATCGAATCTTACTAGCTACAGGTTTGATTGACCTTATATTTCAAATAGAGGTTTTATTCTCTTCAAGATGAAGTTACTGGATGGTTCAAATGTGAATAATGATGATTGGATCTATCCAAGATTGAATTCAAGCCATTGAGTCTATTTTGGATGAACCTCACTCAGTTGAGATCGAATTGGGCTAAAAATTGTTATGTGCTCCAATGATGATGTGATGAATATATAATATTATATATATATTATATATATATAATTATAATTATATAATTGGTTCAGATTCAATAAAGAGAGGACCCTCATGCATTTTTAATAGGTCAATCTTTATTGGGCATATGGTGATTTTCCTATAGTCTTTGTGATCTTATCATGTTTAATCATATGAATGTGAATTGAGTTACATCTTATGGCCTTACAAACATCGGATGGTGTCCTAGTCCCGTACATGGATACACAACACAGTGCATAAGAGAAAAAAAACATTTTAATCGAATGTCTCAGGGATCATGCATATGCTTATTGTACATGTTGTATTCATATTATGATGTGAATATTGAGATTGTGTGGTGGGATTAAGAGTCTACCACGACACGTGTGGAAATTTAGAGGAGCTATAGAATTATGGCTAAGTCTTAGAGGGGATGATTAGGATTAATTTTAAATTCTATATAAAAAAAACTACAAAATGCCTACTTAAATAATTTACCAATTTAATCAAGGCAATTAACATTAGGGGTTCCAATCCAAAGTAAGTCCAATCATATAGTGTTGAGAAGTGGAGCCACATCTGGGGCCGTTCATGACCAGTCGAGGTTGTCCGATTTCGTGTCGCAAGTCCTTTCGCAACTGGGATGCGAAAGGAGTTTCGCGGATTTCGTGTCGCAAGTCCTTTCGTAACTGGGATGCGAAAAGGGAAGTTGTCAAAACTAGAAATTGGGGTTCCTAGGGCTATTCTAGGTAAAGGTGAATATTAGGAAATTATTCTAAGGTGTGGGCAAGGGATTTTCTCTGTACTTCCAAGGGAGAGTTAGTATATTGCCTTGTAATCTTTGTTTCTCTTCATAGTGGAATTTTGCATCCATGGTTTTTTTACCCTAGTTTGGGGTTTTTTCCACGTATATCTTGTCTTGTGGTTTGTTTTGGATTGCTTTGATCTATTTCTAGTTTATATTTCTTCCTGTCTATCGTTTGTGGGTGAGGCCTTAGATTGGATCTAGGCTCACTGCGTTGTTGGCGTGCTGCGCAACAACTGGTATCGAAGCTATTGGTTTAGTTCTGTTGGGAGCGATGGCAGGAGATGGAAAAACTAGAATTGAGAAGTTTGATGGTTCAAATTTTGCCTTCTGGAAGATGCAGATGGAGGATTATCTGTATCAGAAGGACCTCTATATTCCTCTAGGAGGAAAAGAGAAGAAACCATAAAAGTTGACAGATGATGAATGGTTTTTACTGGATAGGAAGGCTTTAGGAACGATCCGACTCTCTTTGTCTAAGAGCGTCGCCTTCAATATATCTAAGGTAAAAACGATAAAAGAATTAATGGAAGCCCTAACCACCATGTATGAAAAGCCCTCAACATCCAACAAGGTTCATCTTATGAAACAGCTATTCAACATGAAGATGTCAGATGATGGGAGTGTGGCTGAACATCTAAACGAGTTCAATACAGTCACGAGCTAGTTGGAATCCGTTGGCATTGCTTTTGAGGATGAGGTCAGGGCATTATTGATCTTATCCAGTTTGCCAGACAGTTGGGATGGTTTGGTGATTGTTGTGAGCAATTCTTCAGGATCGACAAAGCTGAAATTTGATGATGTGGCCGGTCTAATTCTCAGCGAAGAATCTAGAAGGAAGGCATCAGGAGTTTCAGGGGATTCAGGGAATGCTCTAAACGTTGAAGGAAGAGGAAGATCGCTCAACAAAGGAGGCAATAAACACGGGCGTTCTAAGTCGAGGAAGAAGTCTAATGGACCGAAAGACAAAGACGGGTATTGGCATTGCGGCAAGAAGGGGCACATGAAACGTGATTGTAGGGCGCTCAAGAAACAAGAAGGAATCTCTCAAGGCGGGAAGGATTCATTGAATCTCTCTGAGGAGAGCGACACAGAGGCGTTGATTTTGTCTCTTGATGCGAGGAATAAGTCTTGGGTTATAGACTCGGGTGCTTCGTTTCATGCTACTTTATGTAAGGAAGTTCTGCGTGATTATGTGTCAGGTGACTTTGGGAGAGTCTACCTGGATGATGATGAGCCGTGCAATATTGTTGGAAAGGGGGATGTTCATGTAAATCAGAAAGATGGAACGGTCTTGAAATTGAAGGATGTCAGACATGTACCGAGTTTGAAACGTAATCTGATCTCAGTGGGACAGTTGGTCGATACCGGCTATGTGACGACATTCACCAGTAACTCCTGGAAGATCACAAAAGGTGCCTTGGTAATATCTAGAGGTAAAAAGGAAGGTACTTTGTACATGACTTCAGGATCGTATAATTCACTCACAGTCGCATCAACTGGAGTGAATGTGCAGTTATGGCATCAGAGGCTGGGACATATGAGTGAGAAAGGGATGAAAGTGTTTTGTCAAAAGGGAAGCTACCAGGGCTGAAGTCTATTGACTTGAAATTCTGCGAGGACTGCGTGTATGGCAAGCAGAAGAGGGTAAGCTTCAAAAAGACAGGACGCGCTTAAAAGACACATCTGTTGGAGCTTGTACACACTGATATGTGGGGACCGGCACAGGTATCATCTCTTGGTGGCTCACGTTATTTTGTTTCCTTTATTGATGATGCCAGTAGGAAACTAGGGATTTATTTCTTAAAGCACAAATCTGATGTATTTGATGTATTTAAGAAGTGGAAAGTTATGGTAGAAAATGAGACAGGTAAAGCAGTAAAGTGTCTCAGATCTGACAATGTGGGAGAGTATTGTGATAAGAGGTTTGAGGAGTATTATGCAGCAAATGAAATCAAACATCAAAAAATGATTCCAGGGACACCACAACAGAATGGTGTGGCTGAGCACATTAACAGAACCATCCTTGAGCGCGCCAGGAGCATGAGGTTACATGCAGGGTTGGCCAAGACCTTTTGGGCAGATGATGTGAATACTGCCGCATATCTCATCAATAGAAGTCCCTCAGCACCATTGGATGGTGGGTTACCAGAAGAAGTGTGGACTGAGAAGGAAGTGAACCTTGCACATCTGAGAGTGTTTGGTTGCACTTCATATGTTCACATTGACGTAGAGCACAGAAACAAGCTGGATGCGAAGTCCAGGAGGTGCACGTTTATAGGCTACAGGCAGCATGATTTTGGCTACAGGTTCTAGGATGCAGAAAACAGAAAAATTCATCAGAAGCAAGGACGTAGTCTTTAATGAAAAGTGATGCATAAGGACAGTGTGCAGGAAAATAAGGCCGAGAAAAAGGAATTCGTAGAGTTGGAAGAGTTACCGGACATGGGTGTTATAGTGCCACAGGATGAGGCAGAGCCGCATACACCAGTTGTGAGGAGGTCTACTCGGGAAAGGAGACCCACGGTCTGATCTCACCCTCCTTACATTATCTACTACTGACAGATAATGGTGAGCCAGAGTGTTTTGAAGAGGCGTTACAGTCAGATATACGGGTTAATGGGAGCAGGCCATGGATGATGAGATGGACTCTCTTGAGTCTAATCGTACATGGGAGCTAGTCACTCTACCCAAGGGTAAGAAAGCTCTTCATAACAAGTGAGTTTACAGACTGAAGGAGGAGCACGATGGTTCGAAACGGTACAAGGTCACATTGGTTGTGAAAGGGTTTCAACAAAAGTCAGGTATCGATTTCACTGAAATATTTTCACCGGTAGTGAAAATGTCTACGATTCGCATGATCTTGAGTATAGTGGCTTCAGAGGACTTACATCTAGAACAGGTAGATGTTAAGACATCCTTTCTTCATGGGGACCTTGAAGAAGAGATATATATGCATCAGCCGACAGGATACGTGGCACCAGGTAATGAGAACAAGGTGTGTAGACTGAAGAAGAGTCTATATGGCCTGAAGCAGGCCCCGAGGCAGTGGTACAAGAAGTTCGATAGTTTCATGTCGGGAAACGGTTTTAGGAGATGTCATGCAGACCACTGTTGTTACTTGAAGAAGTTTGATAGGTCATACATCATCCTTCTTCTGTACGTTGATGATATGTGTAAGACCCGTATCTTAGTTCGTACTGTTCCGATGAATCCTGCGATCCTTTCCGTCGAAGTCCGGCAATCCGCGACTGATAATCGATGTTGCGCACGACCGTAAGTCGTATCCTTTAGATTCGAGTCAGTTTAATCCGAGACCTGTATCATTGCGACCGCACCGTCGCCGCGGTTCCAACGCCGCGACTCACGCACCGATCCGATACCCTGACTAGAAGATGCGGGCCGGCGTTCAGTTCGAAGAAAATACCGCGCGTTGCAATCCCAAGAGAATCTCTACAACATGTCAAATCAATCACATCAATCAATCAATCACTTCAATGACAAGCACCCATGCTTCCTTTCTCCACAAGACAAGCAAGCCCAAAAGTCAACCAATCCATCTCCTCACCCATCACTCACATCCATCACTCACCTCACATCACTCTCTCTCCTTATCTCTCTCTTTCTCTACACTATTTTCCAAGCAACACCAAGATCAAAGAGAGCTCCCACGTCCAAGCCTTCTATGGAAATGACCTTGTGTGGCCTACCTTTCCTTTCCCAAAACCCTCCATCCTAGCCTTTGATTTCCCATCTCCACCGTCAAAGAGGAGCACAAGAAGGTTGGCGTTCCAACGGACCGAAGAAGATCGACGGTGGGTGTTTCATTTGTTTAATTTCTATATTTTTAAGGGGCCACTTGAGGTGGGACCCATCTAGATGTATGTATTATGATCATTTGAGGGACCCATAGTGGCGGGGTCCCTTGGCTACTCCGATCTCTCTCCTTCTCTTCCCTTTCTCTTTTTACCTTGGGATGATGATATGATTGTATGGCCCACTTGGATGGACCCCACGATGGAGCATGTATTGGATCCGAACCATCTAAAGGTGGGGCCCACTTTACATATGTATGGTGACCACACCACCTCACCATGTGGTGGCCCATTACAAAGGGGCCCACCCTAAAGGCATTAGTTGCCCAAACAAAAAAAAAAGAGTCCAAGGACTCTGACGTGGGAAGGAAAACACAAATTTTGGCTTGGTTTTTCAAGCCTCAGAGGGTGGCCACTCGCATAGGCCCCCCCTTGATGTATGTCTTCAATCCACGCGTCCATCCTTTTCCCCGTATCATTTTAGGCATTGAGCCAAAATGTAAGGTCAATCTGACTCTCAGGCGGACCATACCTTTGGAATTAGTGATTTTCACCGTTGAAACTTATCTTAATTTTTCTACACGCCAAAAGATACCCAATATTGGGCTTATTTGGTTGGTATTGAGCAATGAAAAGCGATGGCGGGGGTGGATTCATCAGAGGCGGGCCGCACACAGGGAAAACCTCAAAAAAAAAAAAAAAAACTTAGGCAGCAGACGCTGCTGCTGCCAGAGGCGCAGGCAGCGCCTGCTGCGTGCGCTGGCGGACGGACGGAGCAGGGACCCACGGGTCCCCTACCGTGGGCCCCACCATGATGTATATGTTGTATCCACACCGTCCATGAGGTGGACCACCCCGTAATGTGGGTCCCCTCCGAAAATCAGGCCGATCCACGGCTCAGGTAGCCCACACCACAAGAAACAGCGGTGATTGAATTTCACCGTTGGAACTTTTTGGGGCCCACAGAAGTTTTGAAGCAAGCTGATATTTGTTTCCTTCCCTCCACCCAGGTATTTGTGACCTTACCAACAGGTTGGATGGAATGTAAACATTACAGTGGGCCCCACGTGGAACCCACGGTGATGTATGTGCTTTATTCCCACCGTCCAGGCGGGCGGTAGGAGCCTACCCTGATGCATGTGTTGTAACCCACCGTCCAGTGGACGGTGGGGTTCCTGTGCATGTGTGTGCACGTGTGTGGGTGGGTGCATGCGTGTGTGATGTGTGTGTGTATGTGTGTACATATATATATATATATATATATATATATATATATATATATATATATATATAAAATATTATATCATATATAATATTGTATATATATATATTATATAAATTTTATGTTATATTATTTATTATAAGGGATGGTGGGCTTTCATGTGGACCCCACCATGATACTTGTGTTGCATCCAAACAGTCCACCATTTGGCAAGCTTGTATTAAGGCGTGGGGCCAAAAATAAGATAGATCTAGTTATCATGTGGACCACACTGTTTAGTGACGATTGAACGTCCACCATTAGACCCTTGGGCCACCAAGTTCTTGGTGACCTTATAGACAGATTGTATGAGAAATAAATGTTATGGTGGGCCCTAGGAATTTTAATGGTGGAATTCTTTATCACCACTTACATTGGTGCGGCCCATTGATGTGGCCCATTTGATATGTATACGGCCCACTTGGTATATATAAGGCCCATGTTGTGAGGCCCATCTTGTGCATTTGTGGCCATTGTTGAGGCCCACCTTGGTATACATGTAAGGCCCATGTGATTAGGCCCATCTGCATGTATTTGTGGCCCGTTGTTAAGGCCCACCTTGATGTATACATGGCCCATGTGTTTAGGCTCATTCAATGTATTTGTGGCACATGTTACGAGGCCCATTGTGATGTTTCAAAGGCCCATGGGATATGGCCCATTGCAATGTACCTAAGGCCCATTAATGTGGCCCACTTGATTTATATAAGGCCCATATGATGCGGCCCATTTGATCTATCGAAGGCCCATAGGTCGAGGCCCAACGGGAGGTCCTTAGGGTCCATTGCAATGTATGATTTCCCCATGGTTTGTGTAATGATGTCTTATAGCGGGCTATGCCTTGGGAGCAATGTTGGTTTGACGTCCACATTGTAGAATAATGTTGTTTAATGTCCGCATTATAACTCTCCCTAGGGCCCATTAGTAGGCCCACATTTGTTGATAGTTCACCACTTTATAACATGCTTAGTATAGCTCCATGATTCATACCCATACGCATCATATGTATGCTTGATATGAGTAGTGATTGAGCATAGCATCCGCCATTGGGCAGACCACTTAGGGGACTCCTTATGAGGCGGAGTGCCCCACATTATCGCATTGTACGCGCATGGATTGCTGCATGATTTGACGGTGTGATTCATGCATCTCGCATATGTGTGACTTGATCACTGTACGCCCTAGCGACATCAGGGCCGTGGCTCCACAGGCACTCGTGGATGGCCGTATCGGATACTGAAAATACTTTGTTCTAGCACTGTGGGCACTTAGGATGTCCTTGGGTGAGAGTCCCAGAACATTTTTGGTACCAGGAGGTGCTCCAACGTCTAGACCGAGTGGATACACGAGCGCCCGAGTGTCGAATACCAGTAGGCCGCGTCTCCCACTGTGTCGTGGTCGGTTGGAAGGGGGTGTGGCCTTATCCGCCTGAGTGAGGGGGCTATAAGCTAGGCTGAGTTTGGCCAGCTCGCAAATGTGTCCACTATCGACGAGCCGGGTAGGTATTGGCAGACTACTGGTCAGGCGGATAGTGTGGTCTCTTCCACTTACTTGACTGTGCAGCAAGGGAGGAGGTAGTCAGTGTGAGGTGTATTAGACCCCGGTGATATCCAGAGAGGAACTGTACTGATATGTGTACTTATGAGTACTGGCACGCTTGCTTTGCATCTCGCTTATGACATTTGGCTACATAGGCCTCGCATCGTATGGTCTTGGTATGACCGACAGCATTCATACCTTGCATTACATAGCTTTAGTATAGCTGATAGCATTTATGGACTTACCGCATATTTCCGCATTACTCTGATATTGTACACTTGGCACTCGCCTTACACACACTTTCACCACCCTCTAAGCTTTTGTAAGCTTATGCACGATAGATGCGTGCAGGTGGCGTTAGGTTGCAGCAGTGTTGAGCTCGGAGCGTGCAGCAGTCTTCTGGAGCTTTTGGAGTTTTCTTTGATATCATTATACTGTATTTTCCTTCCCGCATTGTACTTAAAAGATTTTGATATAGTGGATATGTGGTGTTGTTGTTTTGTGTCTTGGTTATGCTTGTGGTTATGCTCCATTACAAAAAAAAATTCATGCTGAAAATCCTCCTTGTAGGATCCCAGGATCGGAATCTGGCGTATGGGCACTGGGAGCCAAGAATGGGGTACTACGGAGGCTGTCGACGCCGGATTCGGCGATCGGGAATTTTTTGAGCCCGGTTTCTGAGTTTGGGGCGTGACAATATGCTTGTGGCTGGCTCAAGTATGAAGGACATCTCAGATCTCAAAAGACAATTGTCTAGAGAATTTGCCATGAAGGATTTAGGAGCTGCAAAACAAATCCTAGGCATGAGAATAAAGCGTGACAGGGAAAACAAGAAATTAGTTTTGTCACAGGTAGAGTACATAACCAAGGTACTTGATCATTCAATATGGGAGGTGCTAAGCTGGTTAGCACTCCATTAACCAACCACTTCAAGCTATCTAAGGAGCAAGGTGTAAAGACGCGAGAGGAACAGGACTACATGGCTAAAGTCCCATACGCGTCAGCTATTGGGAGTCTCATGTATGCTATTGTGAGCACGAGGCCAGACATTGCTCAAGCAGTGGGAGTTGTTACCAGGTTCATGAACAACTCCGGAAAGGAACATTGAGAAGCTGTGAAGTGGATCCTTAGGTACTTGGTAGGTACTAAGGACGTAGGGCTATGTTATGGTAGATCGAAAATCAAGTTACAAGGCTACGTGGATTCAGATTTGGCAGGAGATATCGACAGCAGAAGAAGCACTACAGGTTATGATTTTACTCTGGGTAGTGCTGCAGTCAGTTGGGTCTCTCAGTTACAAAAGATAGTATCTATCAGTACAACAGAAGCAGAATATGTTGCGGCTACAGAAGCATGCAAGGAGATAGTGTGGATGCAAGGTTTTATGGAAGAGTTGGGTAAGAAGCAAGAAGATTGCAAGCTGTATAGTGACAGTCAGAGTGCAATAGACTTGGCTAAGAATTCAGCCTTTCATCCAAAGACCAAGCATATTGCCATCAGATATCACTTCATACGTTCGTTACTGGAAGATGGATCAATTGCTCTGGAGAAGACTCATATAAATGAGAATCCTGCAGATATACTGACCAAGGCAGTCACAAGGGAGAAGCTGAAGCTCTGTTCAGCTTTAATTGGTCTTCAGGCTTGAAGACGGGGAGGTGGTGCACTCCGGATGAAGAAGACAGAGGTTTATGGAGATGTGTCTCCAAGTGGGAGATTGTTGAGAAGTGGAACCACATCTGGGGCCACCCACGACCAGTCGAGGTTACGCGGATTTCGTGTCGCAAGTCCTTTTGCAACTGGGATGCGAAAGGAGTTTCGCGGATTTCGTGTCGCAAGTCCTTTCGCAACTGGGATGCAAAAGGAGTTTCGGGGATTTCGTGTCGCAAGTCCTTTCGCAACTGGGATGCGAAAAGGGAAGTTGCCAAAACTATAAATTGGGGTTCCTAGGGCTATTCTAGGTAAAGGTGAATATTAGGAAATTATTCTAAGGTGTGGGCAAGGGATTTTCTCTATACTTCCAAGGGAGAGGTTAGTATATTGCCTTGTAATCTTCGTTTCTCTTCATAGTGGAATTTTGCATCCGTGGTTTTTTACCCTTGTTTTGGGTTTTTCTACGTATATCTTGTCTTGTGGTTTATTTTGGATTGCTTTGATCTATTTCTAGTTTATATTTCTTCCTGTCTATCGTTTGTGGGTGAGGCCATAGATTGGATCTAGGCTCACTGCGTTGTTGGCATGCTGCGCAACATATAGACTACAAAAGATATGTCAATTAAGCAACATGTCTATAGGAATCGTGAGCTTGTTTGTGCTTACAAGTGAAGTGCTTGGCATATAACCCATTTCAAGAATTCATGATCTAACTAATCAACAATAGGAATGAATAAAAATGTATGCAATTCACAATCGCAAGGGCTTCTAAATCCCAAAAA